>CM042475.1:55221493-56685660 GCA_023621385.1 Quercus gilva | reverse complement strand
CCGCGGATCCAAGCTTCGCTCCTCCAGCTGATCCGGGCTCCGCTCACCCTGTCTCTGCCGAGCCCCTGAATCCTCCTTCTTCGCCTGTTTCCTCCCAGGGCTTGCCTCCTCCAGAAGGCGTAGTGGACTTGGAAGCTGAGAAGGAGGTGCCAGAAGGAGTTCCTTTGAAAAAGAAGAAGGACAAGAAGGAGAAGAGCGCTAAGGACAAGGAGCCCCAGGCTTAGCTTTTTCTGTTTTCTTCCCTTCTTTGTACGCCCTTCCCTTGCGGAATTTTTGTAGCGGGGCGCCCTTTATGTAGCCAACCCTCCTCCCCCCCTTTTTTGTAAGGGTATATTCCGGCCTTAGTTTCTCATTTTGTAATCAATTTTAAATGAAAAGTTAAGTTAAGTTTGTCTATCTCTCTTCTTTTGTCTTGCTACGTATATTTGCAACATTCCCAATACTTAGAATATTTCCTGCACTTGATCATTTTCCCCGAGCTTGTGGCCGAGGGACCAAACTAGCACTTTTTTTTTTTTTTTTTTTTAGAACTTTCGCAAATGTTAACTCTCAATGGGCTTGTGACCGAGGAGCCAAGCAAGTAGTTCTTAATGGGCTTGTGGCCGAGGAGCCAGGCAAGTCTTAGGCATGTTCTAACACTTAGAATTTTTCTTGCAAATGTTAGTTTCCCCTAAGCTTGTGGCCGAGGAGCCAGACTAGCGTTAGGTTCGTTCTAACACTTAGAATTTTTCTTGCAAATGTTAGTTTTCAATGGGCTTGTGGCCGAGGAGCCAAGCAAGTCTTAGGCATGTTCTAACACTTAGAATTTTTCTTGCAAATGTTAGTTTCCCCTAAGCTTGTGGCCGAGGAGCCAGACTAGCGTTAGGTTCGTTCTAACACTTAGAATTTTTCTTGCAAATGTTAGTTTTCAATGGGCTTGTGGCCGAGGAGCCAAGCAAGTAGTTCTTAATGGGCTTGTGGCCGAGGAGCCAGGCAAGTCTTAGGCATGTTCTAACACTTAGAATTTTTCTTGCACATGTTAGTTTCCCCTAAGCTTGTGGCCGAGGAGCCAGACTAGCGTTAGGTTCGTTCTAACACTTAGAATTTTTCTTGCAAATGTTAGTTTTCAATGGGCTTGTGGCCGAGGAGCCAAGCAAGTCTTAGGCATGTTCTAACACTTAGAATTTTTCTTGCAAATGTTAGTTTCCCCTAAGCTTGTGGCCGAGGAGCCAGACTAGCGTTAGGTTCGCTCTAACACTTAGAATTTTTCTTGCAAATGTTAAGGAGACAGAGTCTAAGTACGAAAGTTGAAGATTTTCATTAAAAATAATAGCGTCGCAAATTGTTTACATTCCATGGGCGGGGGATTACATTTCCATCCAGGTCCTCCAGCCGATACGCTCCGATTCCTGCAACGGAGGTGACTTTGAATGGACCTTCCCAATTGGGTCCGAGCTTACCCCAGGATGGGAGCTTGGCCGACCCCACTATTTTCCTTAAGACCAAGTCTCCTGGGGACAGGGGCCTGTGCTTGATCCCCTTATCATATTCTTGCTTTAGCTTCTGTTGGTAGTGGGCCAACTTTACCATGGCGACGTCTCGTCTTTCTTCGGTCAGGTCCAGGCTGTCCAGAAGCAACTGGCGGTTCCCCTTGGTGCTGAACTGGTCAGTCCTTAAAGTTGGAAACCCGGTTTCCACAGGGATTACTGCCTCCGAACCGTAGGTTAATGAGAATGGGGTCTCCCCTGTAGACTTCCGTGGGGTGGTGCGGTACGTCCATAACACGTGGGGCAGCTCGTCGACCCACCTTCCTTTCGCATCATCCAGCCTCTTTTTGAGCCCGGCGACTATGGCTTTGTTGGTGGCTTCGGCCTGTCCATTGCCCTGAGGGTACGCCGGCGTGGAATACCCATTCCTAATTCCCAATTCCCCACAATATCTTCTGAAAGATTTGCTATCAAACTGGAGCCCGTTGTCCGAGATCAGTGTGTGTGGTACTCCGAACCTGGTCACGATATTTCTCCATATGAACCTCTTGGCGTCAGCATCTCTAATGTTGGCAAGGGGCTCGGCTTCAACCCACTTTGTGAAGTAATCCGTGCCGACGAGAAGCCACCTCCTATTGCCCGTTGCCCGAGAAAAAGGGCCTACTATGTCCAAGCCCCACTGGGCGAATGGCCAAGGGCTGGACAAGGGGTTCAGGACTCCCCCCGGCTGGTGTATGTTGGGGGCGTACCTCTGGCATTGATCGCATCGCTTTGCGTAGTCCTGGGAGGACTGGCGCATCTTAGGCCACCAGTATCCTTGCGATAGGGCCCTATGTGCCAGGGATCGCCCGCCAGTATGGCTTCCACAGATGCCCTCGTGCAGTTCTTCGAGCAATGGCTCCACGGCCTCTGGGTGTACGCACAGGAGATATGGGCCCGAGTACGAGCGTTTATAAAGCTTATGCTGTTCGGACAGCCAATAGCGTGGGGCCGTTCTTCGTACCTTCTCCGCCTCTCCTTTGTCCTCCGGCAACTGCCCCCCTTTTAAGAAGGCCACGATAGGATCCATCCAGCTCGGGCCTACGCGGACACTGCATACCCTCACTTCGGGCGCTTCCACCACGGCAGGCGTGTTGACCTCCTCCACCAGGACGATCCGAGGCAGGTTTGATTCCAACGAGGTGGCAAGCATGGCCAGGGCGTCGGCGTGCGAGTTCTGCCCCCTCGGGACCTGCTCCACCCTGAAACCATCAAAATGATTCTGTACGCCTCGTACCTTGGCGAGATAGCTCCGCATTCTTTCGTCTCGGGCCTCGAACTCCCCACTAATCTGGCCAACGACTAGCCTAGAGTCAGAATACACCTCTACGATCCTCCCCCCAAGCGATTTGACCAGGTTCACCCCGGTCAGTAGCGCTTCGTATTCGGCCTCATTGTTGGTGGCGGGGAAACCTAGTCGCAAAGATTTTTCCATTATCAGCTTTTTGGGCGTGATTAGTACTATTCCCACACCGGCTCCCTTTCGGTTGGAGGCCCCATCCGTGTAAACCCTCCACACGGGGGCAATGGTTGCCGACGAGATCATGATGCTTGTGGTCATGCTCGTTTCTCCACATACGTCCTCGGCGAACTCTGCTAGGACTTGGCCTTTTACTGCCGTGCGGGGTAGGTACTTAACATCATAGGCCCCCAGCCTTGTCGCCCACTTCGCAATTCTGCCCGTGTAGTCGGACTTTCTCAGCAGGGCCTGTAGTGGCAGCTGAGTTAGCACTGCCACCGTATGAGCTTGGAAGTAGTGCGGGAGTTTTTTTGTCGCGTGTACAATAGCTAGGACTGCTTTTTCTAGCGGGAGATAGCGCATTTCCACTTCCTGTAAGGACTTACTGACGTAATAGACCGGCTTTTGGACCCCGTCCTGATTTCTGACCAACACAAAGCTGACGGAGTGCCCTGTGACCGCCAGATAGGCATATAGTACTTCCTCCCTGTCAGGCCGAGACAAATGGGAGGGTTGGATAAGTATGTTTTGAGGTCCTCGAATGCCCGGGTGCACTCTTCAGTCCACTTGAAGTCCTTCCATTTGTGTAGTAACTGGAAGAAAGGTCGGCACCTGTCCGCGGACCGCGAGATAAATCTGCTCAGCGCTGCCGTCATCCCGGCCAGCTTTTGTACTTCCTTTGGGTTTCGAGGGGGATGTAGGTTGTTAATAGCCCTGATTTGCTCCGGGTTGACCTCGATTCCCCGATGCGTGATCATGTAACCAAGGAACTTGCCCGAGCCTACCCCGAAGGAGCACTTCGACGCATTGAGCCGCAACCTGTGCTTCCTGAGTGTCGCAAAGGTTTCTGATAAATCCGTGAGGTGGTCCTCGGCCCTCTTACTTTTGACCACCATGTCATCTATGTATGCCTCCATGTTTCTCCCTAGCTGCCTTTCAAACATGCGCGTGATCATCCTCTGATAGGTCGAGCCGGCGTTCTTGAGGCCGAAGGGCATCACCCGATAGTGGTAGTTGCCAGTGGGAGAACGAAAAGCCGTTTTCTCCTGGTCGGCCAAGGACAGGGGTATCTGATGGTAGCCTTGGAATGCATCCAGAAAACTCATTCGAGGATGTCCCACCGTGGCATCCACTAGCTGGTCTATCCTGGGAATCGAGAAGGGGTCCCTCGGGCAGGCCCTATTGAGGTCGGTAAAGTCTACGCACACTCGCCACTTCCCGCTTTTCTTTTGCACTACCACGGTGTTGGCCAGCCAGTCGGGGTAGAAGATTTCCTTAATTGCCCCCGCCTGTTTCAGCCTGCTGACCTCCTCCTTAACTGCCTCGGCGTGCGCGTCAGATGACCGCTGAGGGGGTTGTTTTCGTGGGGTCACCTCGGGATTCACATTCAATCGGTGGCACGCCAGTTCGGGGCTGATCCCCGGGATGTCGCTCGCGTCCCATGCAAACACATCCAGGTTCGCTTTCAGGAACTCCAACAATTCCGACCTCTCTCTAGGTGGTAACTGCGACTCTATCTGGAAATACCGCTCTTCGCATGTGCCAATTAACACCTTCACCAGTTCCTCGGATGTTTGTCGCGACGCCTCGGCTGGCTGCTCGGGGGCAGCCCCCTGTAATTGCTATTGGGCCGCGCCACTGTGACCGAGGGTCTGGCCCGGCAAGTGTTGTGTAACCGCGGACGCCAGGCACCGTCGGGCCATCGCCTGATCTCTCATCAGCTCTCCTACTCCCCCGTGAATGGGGTACTTGACCTTGAGGTGCAAGGTTGAGGGCACAGCTCCAATACAATGAAGCCAAGGCCTGCCGAGGATGGCCGTGTAGGGCGAGGAAGCCCCTACCGCTATGAAGTTCACCCGGACTTCGCGGCCGTCAATCTGCACGGGAAGCTTAATTCTTCCCAGGGGAGCTACCATTTTTCCGTCGAAGCCCATAAGTGGGGAATGGCACGCTTCCAGGTCTTTGGGCCTAAGACCCAATCCCCTGTACAGATCGGGGTACATTACGTCAGCCTGGCTCCCCTGGTCAATTAGCACCCTTTTGACGTCGTACCCCCCGATTCTAACTGTGACGACCAAGGCATCCTCGTGCGGCTGTTGGGTTCCCCTCTTATCTTCCTCGGAAAAACTTAAGTCGGGGATTGCCGCTCTTGACCTTTTGTTAGGCCATTCTTCCCGGTTCAGGCTTCCCACCACAGACAGGACCTGGGGGCTAGACACGGCGCCGGCTCCTGATCCGGCGAGTATCATGTTGATGGTCCCCAGGGCAGGGCGTGAATGGTCGCCCTGGTGAAATTCCGTCCCTGTTGGCTCGTTTTGCTCCTCAGGCTGATGCATGAAACGACCCAGTTTCCCCGCCTTCGCCAATTGGTTCAAATGACTCCTCAGCGTTCTGCAGTCCTCCGTTTTGTGACCCTTCTCCCGATGATAATGGCAGTGGAGGTTTTGGTTTCTCCTGGACGGGTCCCCGCCCATTCTGTTCGGCCAGCTGAAGTACGACTCGTCCTTAATCTTTTCAAGTATCTGGTGCATCGATTCTTTAAACAGCGAGTTGACCATATGAACCCCTTCCGGGGCCTGCCGACCGAGGAAGTCCCTTCGTGGCCGGTCGTTATGGTACCCTCCTCCCCGTGGATCTCTCTTCTCCGGGTACAACCCGGCCTTGCCTCTCCCTTGGAGTTGGTCTTCTTCCAATCTTTTGTAGGTTTCTATGCGCTCCATGAGCTGGCGCATGCTGGCAGCAGGCTTTATTGTTAACGACCTCCTGAGGTCGTGGTCGGTCGGAAGGCCGACCTTGAAGGTCCTTACCGCGACTTCTTCGAAGTCGCCGTCCACCTCGTTATACATTTCCCAGTAGCGGTCCGCGTAGGCTCTGAGGGTTTCCCCTTCCCTCATTGCCATGGATAGCAGGGCATCCAACGGTCTAGGTGTTCTACTGCAGGTGATGAACCTCGCGCCGAAAGCTCTAGTCAGCTTCTGGAAAGATCCGACGGATCCCTCGCCCAACGCGTCGAACCAGCGCATGGCCACAGGCCCCAGGCTGGAAGGAAAGACCTTGCACATGAGAGCCTCATTGCCGGCGTGTACGGCCATTTTCTGGTTGAAGTGGCTGACGTGTTCCACGGGGTCCGTTCTCCCGTTATATATGGTGAATGTGGGCTGGGAGAAACGATGTGGGAGCCTGGCCTTATTAATTCTCCTGACAAACGGTGACTTGGAGATTTGCTTCAAAGCTTTACTCATGGCGTCGTTTCTCCTATCGTGACGCGGGGGCAACCTCTCATGCCCGTGGTTGCCCTCGTCCGAGGTGTTCGAGTACGTTTCACTAGGTGGGGTTCTGGACCTGCGCCGGTACGGTGGGTCTGGGCTTCCCCGCGAATCCGCACTCGACGCCGGCGACGGGCTCCTCCTGCCTCGCTGTTTCCGCTTCAACTTCTTACGCAAGTGTTCAATTTCTCGTTGTAACGCCAGCGGGTCCTGCCTACGCTGGGCTCGACTCTCATGGCGGGGGCGGTCCTGCCCTTCTTGCCTCGAGCGGTGCGGCCCTGCTGGCGTGCTGAGTGCCCGTCGCCTATCCCTTCTTCGTTCCATGTTGAGGAAAGGGTCCCCACCCTAAAGTCCAACCGACCCCTGCTCACTTCTACCCTCGTTCGCCATTGCTACCCAAGGTATATCCACAGGTGCTTGTTGTTCCCACAGACGGCGCCAATTGTAAGGGCCCAAAAAAGAGAGTAACACCGAATTGTATTTATGCGGTAAGACCAGCTCTTTCAGACTCAATACAATAGAATTTGGTAGAGATGGGCTAGAACAACAACCGAACCTCTCTCACAAAGGCCCCAGCCTTCCCTTTATATAGCCCTTGGCTCTTTAATCTGCTCCGTCCATCTTTAGCTGCCCCTTCCCCAATTTCTGACACTTGTCACCTATCTTCTTTCTAGGAGCAGGCGGCAGTAGTAGCTGGTGCAGCGGCGATGGGCATCCTTTTAGGTCACCTCTGCATTTAATGCGGCTGACAGGGCTGGTGTGCGCTATTTATTGCTGATTTGACTGGGAGCTCCTGCCCTGACGGCCGCCTGTCTGCCACTGACCCATGCCTCCTTCAGCCGAGGAGGCTCTTCTTGTGGCACTTGATGTGGCGCTGCGTAAGGTCTGGCTCTTCCCTCGGGATCCAATGCTCCTCGGGCCTTGCCAGTTTCTTGCTCGGCCAAATGCAGAGCCCATCCTGTTCCTCCCAGGGCCTCGGCCCATTGGTTCAGCCTCCTTGGCTTCCTCTTTCGTTCCTCGGGTGCCCACAATTGCTAAGAATTTTGGGATACTCTTTCTCTTCATAAATTTTTCTTGGGAAACAAAAAGAAAAAAAAGAAAAAAAAGAAATAGAGAGGAGAATATAATGAAAGACATTTTAATCATGAATTTTTTTGCAAAATAACCTCCATTTTCAAATAATTTTTTTAGTTAATGACCTCTCAAAACTGTTTAGCAAACTAATATCTCGAGTCTGAAAAGACTTGAGTTTAGTAGTAAATTGAGAAAAAAGGAGTCGAGTTCTACGAGGAACTCAAGCTTATGAGACTCAAGTTCCTTACAGCCTAGATCCTTTTAAAACATTCCTCACAACAGGTTCTTCCTTCCTCACAGCAACTCCATCAAAACCTTCCTCACAGCAGGTTCGATCTTCCTCATAGATTTGATCCAAGCAAAATCTCCATCCAAGTAAAACCTTCTGATCAAGTCTTCACAAACATCTCACCAACAAAACCAAACCCAATAAAATACACAAAGCCAATCGCGCCACCACCTCATCCCGATCGGAAACTACAAACCCAAACCCAACAATCGTGCCACCACCTCATCCTGATCGAAACCTGAAAATCCAAACCCAACAATCGTGCCACCACCTCATCCCAATTGGAACCTACAAACCTAAACCCAACAAATGCTATTCATCCCGATTGGAGGTGAGCTCCAGTGGGGAACAAGAGATATGAACAAGACAGAAACCTCGATGATGAGTTTCGGCCTTGGAGGCCCGATTTGGGCTTTGATATAGAGAAAAAACTAGAGAGAAGAAGAAATCTGAAAGAAGAAAGAAATAGGTTAGAGTTTTTTATTTTCTAGGTTTCTTTTAAGAAACTCAAGTCTATGAGACTCGAGATGTTAACTTGCTAAATATTTTGGAAACGTCACTAACTAACGAAATTTTTTGAAAAATGATGTTATTTTGCACAAAAAAAAAAAAAAAAACCTTTCGATCATTCTAGGTAAAAGCATTAACTTCAAATGTTTTGAAGAAATTTTTATTTTAGCAGACTATTTTATTTATTTTAAAGTAGCATTTACAATACACAATATATCTTGTCTCTTATTTTAGCATATTAACTATTAAAATAACTTTAAAAAACTCCAACTTTTCATTAGAAAATAAAATAAAATAAAACAACCCTCACCAACCCCACAAGCAACAGCCAACACAAGTACCCACTACCACCACCATCTTATTGATGGAACAAAAATTCTAGACCAAAACTTGAGCAACACACCCCAAAACTAGAGCAACCCAACCCAACCCAACCCAAAAACCTAGCAACCCTAACTCACCACCAACAACCAATGTAACCACCATTGCATGCCACCCACAATGACCAACACTATAACCCACATCAACAACCTTCAAATCAAACCCACTAAATCCATGATCAACAAACCCAAACAACTCAAATCAATAGGAGAGAGATTAAGGTTAGAGGCGGTGATGGCGAGACGACAAGCAAAGGTGATGATGAGTGATGGTGGGGATGAGCAATGGTAGCGAGAGATTGAAGGTCGGTTAGAGAGAGAGAGAGAGAAGTGAAAGTAGAGTCTGATAGAGAGGCGTGAGGAAGGGGAATTAAAAAAAAAAAAAGTTTTTCTTTTAAGTAGAATGGTATAGTCACAAATACTTTTCTTTTTTTCTTTTTTTGTGGCATTTAAGACATCTCCTAAAGTTTTTTTTTTTTTGGTTTTTGGTGTGCTAAATACTAAAATTTTTGAATTTAGCACATTTAATACTTGTCCTCTTATTATTTTTTTTTTTGAAAGGGACTTGTCCTCTTATTATAGTGGATTCTTTGTCAAAGAGTATCATGTGAAACTCATGTTATAATATTTTTAGTCTAACTTAATTAGGAATCTAACCAAAAGGGATTAAGTGTAACAAAGTTTCAACTCTAAGGAGACAAATGAGAATAAAACAATAAGATATAAGCAAGAAAAAAGAGCCACTGACCATGCGGCAAGATTAATAACAAACGGGTATACAAATCATTTCATACTAATATCCCTCTTTCTTTTTCTTTTGTTTTTCCTCGATTGGAGGATTGGTTTTTGTGAATACTCATTAAATTTAAAAAAGGTGATTGATTCACTTTATTTTATATATATATATATATATATAATGAATTCCCTATACCAAATAATAAGGTCTGTTTAGCTAGAGAAGTGTTAGGGCATGAGAGGTAGTGGGTTAATTAGGGTATGTGTTACGAAATGCAATGGTTGTAAGAATAATCATAACGAGTAAGTGTTAAATAATTAGTGCAATCAGTTTCTTCAATAGAGTAATCTTCTTCATTTATAACATTAGGAGGGACGCTAGATCTGGAGTTAACAAAGGAATTGGATATATATATATATATATATATTATGTTGAAAGTAAAGTAAGCAAAGTAAAACCAGCCAAGAAGGCGGTAGCACAAGTATGATACAATCAAAGTAATTTAAAATAATAATAAGGCAGTAGAACCAGCCAAGCAATATATCAAAACAGTTTAAAATATAAAACCGTCCAAGAAGGCGGTAGCAGCAAATATATTAAACACAAAGCTGAAAGTAGTTATTATTGAAAATAGATAACAGTACTTACAGTAGTAGTAGTTACAGGATTGAAACAGTTCAATAGTACAAGGCTTGAAACTAGTTCTAGTTACAAGATTTGTAGGGAAATAGTGGTAGTAGTGGAAATTATAGAGAGAAATTCTAAAGGAGAGAAGTACACCTAAAGAAAATTCTGGCTCTAGAGAATTTTGCGTTTAACATAAGGGACATCCCCCCTTAAATAGGCATAAAAAAGCGTAATGAATAATAACAGTGAACAGTACCAGTGAATAGTAATCATGAATAGTAACAGTGAACAGTAATCATAAAAAGTAAAAAGTGAACATTAATTTTTTCACTTTTTGACTCTAATCATCATGAGAAAAAGCAAAGTGGAACTTCAGTTCAAACTTCATCATTTGGCATTTTATGCAAGGTTTTCAGATCCGGACATTCATTGAACTGTAAAAGGGAGAGGTTCAAGATTTTTGAGGTCGAACCGGGGTCGAATCATGATGACATCATAATTAATTTAATAATTATTTTAAATATATATAAAAATATTGAATTGGTAAAAAATAGAAAAATTAACTAAAATAGTCCAATTAAAACTATAAATCCATATTTTAACTATGTCTAATATATCCATCTATAGCCCAAATATGAAATATCTATCCAATAATAATAATAACCATTTTTTTATAAAAAGAAAATTAAAAGCATCAGATTATCTTTTCAAGTTCCACTTTCCAATGGTCACGTGACCAACTATCTAGCTCACATTCACAAACCTAAAAAAGCACTAGAAACAAAAGTGAATGAAATTAAAGGAAGCGATAAAAAAGCAATACAAACAAAAGCAGACGAAGAAATAATTGTGTTGTTATATCCATAATATTTTTCGCAATATTTTTACAAGAATCACATCAAAATCTTATGTGAAAAATTGTTACTAGTTCTAATTTGAACCCACCACTGAAATTATTTTTTTACTCACCAATATTAGCTAATAACAATCTATTACTTAAAATTTATTGTGAAAATATTGTGGTAGTATTTCTTAATTTCCATTTCTTAATATTAAATATCGCACGTTTGAATCAAAAAAAAAAAAAAAAACCACATGATTCCATAAAAAAAAAAATAATAATAAAACTAAGGGATAAAGACCACCACACATTTTCATACGGACCCAATTTATTACTCAACTCTCAACCTCACATTTACTTCATAGTTATCATTTCACATACGGACCCAATTATTCACATATTCACAACATCAGAGAAAAGAGAAGAGAGAGAGAGGAGAATCTAAAGCGTCGATGGAGATGGTGGTGCACAAATCGAAGGCCGGTGGAGATCGTGATGCACAGATCGAAGGCCAGTGGAGATCGAGGTCGCTGAAAGGACAAAGCCGGTAGAGATCGGTGTTCACCATGAAGCATTACCTCGTCCGCCACCCCATCGCCGTTCGACCTCCTCCCCACCACCAAACTAGGTCAGATCGGCTTGTTCTTCTTTTATTATTTTTCTTTTTTTTCATATTTGCTTGTTCTGATTCAACTTTATTGTAAGAATTGGATTTTGTTTTGTGTTTTGTGTTTTGTGTTTGAATTATGTGAGACGTTTTTTGAGAGTGAAGCAAAGAGACTGAAACAAAGATCAGACGTTTTCTGATCCCAGCAGTTGTGTTTCTTTTTGTTTTGTTTTTTTGTGATTTCTTTTTTAGGTTCAGATTCAAAAGGAACCGTGAGAAGCGGTCTGATCATGGTTCTTAGAACTGTGCGGTTGAACCGCAGTTCGAACAATTCCCTGTTTTTTTTGGCATAAATCGATTTTTAAGCTTAAAAGAACTGTGATTGTGAGAGGTTCATGGTTTTCCCAGTCGGACCGTACGGTTCAGTCTTGGTTTCAAAATCTTGATTTTATGCCGAAAGTAACATAAGGAATCTTCAAAATTAGCATCATTTGCGTGGGCCAGTAGTGTAAAATAATAGTGGGAACTTTTACCAAGGGTAAACATTGTAGCATTTTGGCCGTTGTGCAGGCCAGACAAATAGGAGAATCAGTCTTCCGCTAAATCAGGAGGAAATATCATCAATAGGGCTTATCAGGCGCATTGGTTACACCGGCATGGCTTAATCAGTATCAGGGGCATCAGATGGGCAACCGTCATAAGGATCCCATTAGGGATCATCATTACATTCATGATCATGGTAAACACACACACACACACACACACACACACATATATATATATATATATATTGTAGGGGGTCAGTACAATTGATCTGGCCCTTAATGCAGGAATGGGCTTGGATGGAGGCCCATTACAATTAATTTGTAGATGTGGATAGCTATGATCAACCTTTAATCCTTTTACTAATTCCGGTTTAGTAATTTGAGGTAAAGAAAGTTGACAAGAATAACAAAATAGTTTAAATGTTAAGATGAAGAGAAAGGTGGGCTTTTTTTCTTTAAATTTTTTCCTCAGACAGGCTGAGGAATATAACTCTATTGATTTATGTTTCTCGGTTCTATAATGATTTTTTCTCTCTCTCTCTCTTTCTCACTCCTTATGTACTGATCCACTCCTTTGGGGGAGCTTCCTTCCTTTATATAGTTGGTGGGGTCGCATCCTGGCCTTTCACTTAGACCGCTACAGATCCTTGCTGGGATTCTTGCCCCATAAATGCCTTGGTGGTGGAGATAGAGTAGGTTGCAAGTTGTAAAAACACTATTCAGGGGTCATTTTGCCATTAAATGCGGCAAGCTGAGTTGAGTTGGTACAATGCATTTAATGTGGAGGTGATGGGTGCTTTATCAAGAAGCTTCCTTCTTCCCCTGCTTGCACGTCTCTATTCTTTTCCTTAGCCCTCTATCATGTTGGTTTTGGGTTAGGACCTTGGTTTCCCCGCGGAAGCTCACTCCTCGGACTGAACACTTTACTCGGTTTTCGGCATTTGGTTGCCTCGTCTGGGCTGGACCCAATCTGATGAAGAATGAGGCTCAATTGTCTCTTCAGGATGTCTTAAAGCCTTGCACCTTTGCTCCTGAAGTTCCTCCCCCCACATATATCTATACTACTATTTAAGAGGCTTCTCCTGTTTGGGATCCTCATTTTTTTGGTTAAAAAATGCTCTACACCCCTATATTTAAGTAGAGATAAAACTAAAGGAAAATCCAGTAAAAATACAACTTTAACCCCTACTAAAACATTGCCCAAAAAATAGGGCCATTGTCTTATTGATTTTCAAATTGTTTTATTCACTTATAAATTAGATTCTCAAAATAAAAATTATATTTATAAAATAAAAACGTAGGTTTTTTTTTTCTTTTTGTTATTACTTAAAATAATATTTGTTTAGTGTTTTGCCTCATAATTTTTTTCAAAAAAAGAAAAGAAAAAAAGAAATCATTATTATTTCTTTTTAATATATATACTTTTTTCATTTTTGTGTCACAAATAAATAGTAAATACAGATTTAGTGCTCAAAAGACATTATTCCAACCTCTTTTTTCATTGTGCTTGTGTGTGCATTGTGTTTAGTATGTGCAGTGATCACCCCAAAGAAGAGAAAGACAACAATCGAAGTTCACCGCCAAGGCTATCTTACTCCGGGCTTGCGACAAACAGGTTTGACGCGACAAATTTGATAGGGAAGGGAGCATTTGGGTCTGTTTATAGAGCTGTTTTCAGTACTGGTGAAAATGGAATCCTCACCACAGTGCTCTAGAATTATTTTTCAGTGATTTTGTCTAAGAAATCAATGAAAAATCGACGTATTTCCTATTCAATCTGATTCAAATTAGCTTCCCTAAAAGCTAATTTGGTTCTTGACTAAGCAGCCTTGAAACTCAAAGCATATGCATACATCCAAGTACAACACATGGAACAGTCAACAATTTTACTGCTACATTTCCATGTATCATAATCAAAGACCCCAAGGCAGATTCAAATCCCAAAGGCAGTCGTACAATTTTGTAAATGGGAGTGTTGGCATTTTCAGATGTAGAAATTTCACTATAGTATCTCCAAACTAGGAAGGAAAACCAAAAAACTATCTAGATACAGACAAATGCTGCCTACATGAGAACTTTTTGGCTCAGCTCAGTAATGTAGAAGAAGGATAAAGAAGTTAAAAGAGAAAAAAGAGATAAGAGGAAATTGGAGTAATTTGCACTATTTGATAGAATGACGTCCATAGAGATATTTATAAATCTATGCCAATTATGCACAATAAGAGGAACTTTAATATGTTACAGCACATGCACAACTAGCTTTAATGTTAACAACATATAACACTTCCAACCGGCAACTTCAATAACAGAAATATGACTATTCTATTGGTGAGCTTAGGTCGCTTTTGGCGATCCAGTGGCAGGAATGCAAACACAGCATCCAAAAAAGCAGTTAAATATTGATCCATTCTCACACCTCACAAATAAAGAAAATAGTATATTTTTTTAAAATAGAGAAAACACTTCAACAAAATTTCAACCATAATCCATTGCCATATAATTATTTTGGTGCCAGTAAGTACAACATGCACCTGCAAAAGGATTCACAGTTATGTCTTTGAAGCACTTGAGGACACCCCTGTTATTGTACTTTTGGCTGGTTCTATACTCTCTTGGCCTTCTGTATCAAACAGCATGGTTGGAAAGATGGGTAGTATCATGGTGGGAGTATTACTATTGCTGCCATTCTGGTTGTTGCAGTTTCTGCTGTCTTTGACTTCAAGAAATCCAAGCAATTTGAAAAGCCCTCCTCAAAAAGTAGAGACATCATGGTGGATATAGCGAGCTATTGTCAGCACCAACATATTTCAATGCAGCTGTAGGTATTGTCGCTGCAGTAGTCAAAATTGTGGTGGTGGCATTTTTAGGTCTGTCTCTGGCTATTACTCTACTTCACTTATTCTATGAAATGCAAGATAGATGATCATGCCTTGCCTCAGGATCTCTTTGCTTGTGAGACACTGGGTCAGACATAACAATCTGCACTGACAAAACAGGCACCCTTACATTAAATGAGATGAAGGTAACATAATTTTTTCCATAAAGAAGCAGTGAGAGAAGATAATTCCACATGATAATATCAAATGTTCTTGATATAATGCAAAAAGCAGTTGGTTTAAACACAACCAGTTACTTCAAACCTACTATTTAGAACATTGATTCTGAATCGTATGTTAAGATTTATGGGAGCCCCATCAAGAAAGGAATACTTTGTTGGGCTGTTTTTGATTTGAATATGAATATCAATGAAATCTAAAATCCATGTTGAAGCCTTTGATTTAGAGAAAAAGAGATATCAATGAAAAACTAAGAAGCAACTACAAAGTAATTATTAGTTTTATTCCTACTGAAGTTAAAAGGAAAGTCAATCTTCATTGAATTTTCCTAGGAATACAATTGGGGTAAAAGACAAACAAGATCGGGGATAAAATTCATACACTCAAGTGGACAAGAAGTTATACACATCATAAGTTTGAGAAGCGCAGTAAAGAACTCATATTTAGTAGATCAAACAACTTGGTCCAAATTGACTAACCACAATATCAATCTATGTTTGATCTTATTTATATATTCTCATATTTAACAAATCACTAATGTAGAAGGCCTTAAATCATACTAAATAAAATTACAATGAAGCATATGCAAACCAAACTCAAAGCAAAGTGACCTGATCAATCCCGTATTGAAACCAAATTATAATAGCAACAATTACCAAAAGGTTAGGAAATTGAAACACACACATTTAAACCTGCACAAGTTACAAGACATACATTTTTTTACTGCATAAGAAATTTTTTGCCATCTTTTCATCAGTTGGATAATTGATATTGAATGATGATTAATTAGACTGTAAATTTATTTTTCTTCAATAAGAAGAAATTTTCAGAATGCTCAATTCCCAAGGTATTGCAACAATGCTCAGGTCACATCACATTTAGGTAGAATAGTAACTATGACAAGAGAGCAACAATTCCAAAACAAGAAGATGAAGATATGTCTCATAAGTAGGATTAAAAAAAAAGGATAATAATAATTGCAATTTCTAGTGTCCCCTCCTGAGCACCTCAACTGATGTTGCAGGGGCAGTACAAATTAAAAAGACCATGATGAAAGGCAAAGCAAAGGAAGGCTAGGGTGGCTGTTGCCTCCCATTAAATTGGAATATCTTATATTTATTATTACATACATCAGTAATTCTTTGTATTGTTCGTCCCAATTCTTCTAATATAATAAAATGGTTTCCTAGAGTTTTTGCAGATATCACAACCACTTAATCCCATCAAAAGCCAGAGGTTGTGATGGGATTAAGGTGATAATGGTACACCAGAAAAAATTATTGATCTTTATTAAGAAAATTTTTAATTGCTCTGTAATTTTATTTTTAGACATACCTTATCCTAAATACAATATATTTTCCTTCAAAGAAGCTATTGTCACCCTAAATAAAAGACCATAGGTTATGTTATTGAAAAAAAAATATGTGCGCATTATAGAGAGGCAATATACATAAAAAAATTGACCTAGATACGACGGCTAAGCAAGAAGAGAGTAATTTAAGAATGTATCATCAAATTGTTTTAAAACATATTCCTATGTAGAAATAAAGTTGATTAATTTGGTGACAAGGTGATTATGAGAATCTGTAAACCAAGCATGCTAATTTATAAGTTATTGCTATTAATTTTGGGTGCCCTTATCCCCACTAAGCTTTACATGCCCTGGCCAGGCAGTATAATCTTGCAACCAGGCCACTTACAAGCTAACTTGTGGACAATCACCTTTGACAAGGCTTGTTTCAGGTGACTGTTTTATTAACCTACATATCAAAGTAAGTTTTAGTTTGATTTGAAAGAAGGTTAGTCATACTTTGATAGAGTTTTCTTTAGTTGAATTCAAGAATATCCCAAGCAGAGTAACATACAAAGTAATAGTTATGAACATACCTCAATGGCCTAAGACAATACTGTGGGGGCAATCAGGTACTTGTATTGAAATTGAAGCTCGTCTTTGCCCTTCCACTCAAATGTTAAGAGCATTTATCTACTCTGCAAACAAGTTTGCATGTTTCCAAAGCATAGAGCTCCTTCATACAAATAAAAACATTAGGATAAAATGTTAATAGTTTACCTATTTAGCCAGTGTCCTTGTTAAAATGTTTGTCTTTTAAGTTCTCTAATTTTGGGTTATTCAAAGCGCACAATCAAATTATTGAAACCCACTTCTTAGATTCTTGAAATATAGTTCTTCTTCTTGGTCATTTAATGTAATTCAAATCACATAGGCATTTTCTATGTGACCATGTTTATTAGATAATGTGTTTTAGATAGCACCATAATTTTTCTTCCAAGTGTACAAGCACCGCCGCCCCCCCCCCCCCCTCTCTCTCTCTCACAACAGCCCTTTAGCACATGTAGAAAGGGTCTGTTTCTACAATTGCAATATAAAAACGTCCTAAAAATAAAATCTATTACACACTGATGGATTTCATTACAAGAAAATCAAAGCATTTAAAATTATGTGTACTTCCCTTGTACTCATTGTAATTCATAAGGATGATAACACAGTTGCCATATAGGGAAAGAAGGTTGTAAATGACAAACAGTCAAACACAGCTGAACAGAAAGTATAAGACAAAAATTGACTCACAACTACCTTTCCAAAACATTGTCATGCATCCTAGATGGTGACTTTACTTTTCTGCTGATGGTTCTAAGGTGGAGAAGGTCTGTATGTAACAACATTAAAATTTTCATTCAATTTCATCTAACTATGAATGTTGCTACACCCTTGCATTGACTTTCTTGCAGCAGTTTTTTTTTTTTTTTTGGTCAGGTAAAGTCCCACTAACTGCAGCCATTATGGGTGAACCTGTTAAAGTATACATTGGGAGCTTTAGCCTTGGCCACTGAGCTATCCAACAATGACAGCATGGTAAAGTCATCTGCGGGTTGATCAAAGCCATTTGTAACCATAGTCATAGCATTCTTACTTACGATACAATCTAGGGCAAGATCTATCTTTGGTGTGGATGAGAAAGTGAAGAAAACACTTATTTTTAAAACTTTTCATTTGTCAAGTCTTCAATGAATTTAATGCTAGGCAATTGGAGAACACATTGAAGGAGTTATTCAAGAACAAGCTGTTTTTAATAATTATAAGGTTTACCATAGTCCATCAACTGTTGATGTGGAGTTTCTGAAGCGGTTTGCCAGTATTGAGAGGCTGAATAGGGGGGCAATGGGGTGCTTGCATTTGGACTTGCATCTTCCAGTTAGTCTCTAACATAAGATATGTTCAAGTACACACGGAGTAATAACTGTTATTTTTTGACAAGAATAACATAAAACTCATATTTCAGTGGAAAAGACAACTTCTTCCAAACTTGGCCTACTAGATTATCAATCAATGTTTAATCTTATTTATATTTTGTCAGATTTAACAAAACAGCAATACAGAAGGCCTTAAATCATACCAGCTAAAATTACAATGAAGCATATGTAGTCAATCTCAGCCTAGAGGAACCTCATGACTATTCCCTTATTGAAATCAAATTATATTGCTAGTATGCTATCATGTGAACTTAGGGGCACCAAACTGTATTTGAACCTGAGTTCTTTCGAAAGGACCAACACCAAGAGATGCTGGACACATGAAACGATATTCTGGACCTTAGCATGTGATGAATTTTCAGAACTGGTCTTAAGAGCTATAAATTGATAGACCAAAGCCCAAATAGACATATTTTGCCAAAAGTAATTCACACCTCAGACAATATGGGGTAATAGGCAATATACGTATTCATGTCCACCAGGATGTATTTTAAAAGTCTTTCTTTTTTAAAATAATAAATTTTGCAGAAATAATACCTCCATATTCACATAAAAATAAAATTAAAACCAAGACCTCAATTTCCACCATGTAATAATTTGGTAGGAGGTACAATTTGGTCAAAAGACCATACCTTACTTATTAACCATAAAAGTAAGGCTCAAATCATCCAATAATCCTAATTCAGCTACAACCTACAAGTAACCTTTAAGTATGATCCACTAGATATTGATCTTTGTCAGTTTAAAAAATCATATGCCACTTGAGAAATAAAAATACTTTCATATCATGTTGAACAAATTCAGTAAGCTAAGAAAATGAAAAATATTTGTTTAGTATATTAGCAGCACATACTTGTCCAATGACAATCAAAAAAAATTTCTTAAAAAAATTTATAAGTTTTTTTCAATTAAAAGACGCTGAATTTAGCTGCATATTAAACGAAATAATTTCTTTGTATGGTTTATTAGATGCCAATATATTAATCTTACATTCACCTTTATAACTTAACCATTTTTTTTTCTTAAACAACTTAAAAGCATGACAATTTCTTTCATTAATTCTGATTTTTCCTTACATTAATGTCCTTTCAAATTGGATCAGTACCCATCATGTGAATAAGACAGTTAATTTGAGAGAGAAGTGATACAAGAATGAAAAGATGCAAATGAAACAAGAAAATGTTTCAATGTTATAAGGGTACCTTGACATATTCTTAGAAGTTAAATCAAGACGTTCTCATTTCTTCGAAAGTAGATATGTATTGAAGTCAGCATCCTACATGCAGCATAAGAGGTCAAGGCCATCTTTGCCATTTTCTGAAAGTTTACAAGCAAAATCAGACTAGAGTGATTTGACCCCAGACCCATCTTATGAGGCTGTGGGCTACAGAATTAGTGAACCACACACATAAAGCTGAAATTTCCCCATTATGTTCTTCCATTCCCAACCGGGCTTGCAATGAAGTTGATGAAGCTAGCTGTGTCACTTTCTGTTGGCTCAGAATATGATGACAAAATTCAAGCAGAGCAACCCAAAGAGAAATGCTCGACAACAAGCTAACAAGACAAAAATTATCACTAGATCATATTCATCCAACTACACTAAGGAAGAGAGATAGCAATCCAATTGTGTGATGTTTACTGAATTTTACCATTATATATACACGTAAACACTAAAACTCGTCTCTCAAAAAGTAAGAGAGTGAGGTCATTCATTCAGAACATAGTAACATTTTGTCAAATATTTGGAGTGCATACCTTTATACTCTCTATCACAACTTGCTCAAGTCTGTCCTGTTTGGCCAATGGCATTGCCCATCTTGCCGTTGATGTTTATGCCACGTCTGATTGCTCTGCCATTCTCACGTTCATCTTTGAGAATCGCAGCCAAGCCTACATTCTTTTGGTCATATGACCCATCAAAATTAAGCTTTACCCATCGGTCAGGTGGCTTGAACCAAGCCCTTCCCCTGTTTTGCCCTTCAAGTGAGCTCACGTAAGAGTCACACTGATGGTTAAGACGATGCACTAGCTGGTTTATGCTGTCTTTAGCGTTTGAAAACAGAGCATCCTCCCGTGCATCCAAAAGAATATTCATAGCCAAAACTGCATACAGTCTGAATTCATATTTGTTCACTCTTTCTGCCAGTAGTTCCTTTGGGGGTTCAATTATATGTTCAACGAATTCCCTTATGGATTGAGCCTGGATCATTTCAACTCGAAAACCCCATCTACCACCATACCACAATCCTTTGGCATAGGGACAACATTGAAATAGATGTAAAACTGAATCTTCTGCTATTTCACAAAGAGGGCAGTAATAGGCATCTTGAGCTTTGGAGCATCCGCCCAGCTTCTGCTTAAAGGGGAGGACATCTGCAGCCACTCCGGATAAAAACATCTTTAATCTTTCATCAAAACTCACTTTCAATCTTTCATGAATTCTTATGCGGGCCACCTTATCTGCAGCGGAGTTCTGAGGAGAACATGTGCATGCTACATGGACCCCACACTTTTTTATGGTCATTTCAGCTGTTTCTGGATTATAATTTGAAAATTCAAATTGAAGCTTAACGTCAGTCCGCTCATTTAGAATTATGCCTTCCAATGAACTATCCCTTATATGGAATACCCACAGATAAGAATAAGATAATGGTGATGGTGGAATTGAAAAATATGCATGAGTAACTGAGTGCAACCCTTTATAACCATCAACGAAAATGTTGATACCACAGTCTTCTGATATAAAAGACCCATCCATATCCTTCGATTGCACTTGTATAACAACACAGAAAGCAAATGATGGAAGAAGTTTCTGACTGACCGAGAATGATATGGAACTTCCACCAATTTGATGGTTGAACCATTTTGGAATCTTACTTCCTTCAATTAACACTTGTCCATCAACTTTAAATGAAAGCCCCTTTTTATGAGGAAAGTCAGTTTCAGATGCATAGTCCCGGTACGATGATCCCCTCGGACATACAATATTCCGTGGAAGCCCTACCTGTTCTGCGAACTGCATGCATTTAGCAAATTAAAGAAACCCGAGTTTAGCAAATCTAGTAATATATTTGGGAAAGTTAACCAAAATTGAATCTTTGAGAGAGATGAACCTGATTCAATAATCTTCTGCTTGTTTGTGAATCCAACGATTCGCATCCTACTATTTGTACAGTATCTATACATGATGGAAGTCTTGGAATTTTCTGAAGATGATGGCAATTCCCAATATGAAGACTCTGTAATTGAGGAAATCTACTAGAGATGTCCGGGAGGGTAGTAATGTTGCTGTATATAACAAATAAAATTTTCAATTTGGGGAAGCAATTAGGAATATCCAGGTTCTTTGGAAAATTTTCAAAATGAAAGATACAGAGGATATTAAGATTTGGTAATGACCAAGGTAGAGCTAATCTTTCCGTATTTTGCCCAATATCGGGGAACTTCCAAAGACCTCCACATCCATAGAGACATAACCTTTCAAGAGAATTCATCTTGAGAATTCTTGGAACGATTTTAAGACTTTTACATCCAAAGAGACTCCAATATTCAAGCGCTTCAAGAAGTCCAACAGACTGATGAATCTCAACTAAATTTTCACATCGTTTAAGTTCCAGCGTCTTTATGTTTGGGGCAATCACCGATAAGTCAGGTAATATGGTAATGTTTTTACAGGCAGTGAAATCCATATATTTCAAAGCTGGGAGCCGGCATCTCTGTAGAGGATGGAAAAAAAATCAATAAATATAGCTTAAAAATATAATAATTTATAAATGGTAATGGTCATACCTCAAAATGCTCATCCAATTTAATGCGACTTTCTGGCACTTTAAGTGCAACAAGTTTTTGAAGATTACCGGTGACTGGCAAGGAAGGTAAAGGAAATCCATTCCAATCAATTAACCTTAACTCATTTGGAAGATATATAACATCTTCACAAATTAAATTACGAACTATCAAGTATTTAAGATTTTTCATCCTTCCAAAATCCAGCTGCATGTTTCTTGGTTGTGGTAGGCACAATTTTAGGCCTTCAACTTCTTCTAATCCCTAAATGGACAAAGAATTACAATAATTACATTATACAACAAAATTTACAATTATTAAGTTGTAAACAAAATAAATGTGGATAAACCTATATTTTCTTCAGCATTAAACCAAAAAAAAAAAAAAAAAAGAGAAAAATATTCACTACAAAAGTACATATGCTAGGTGAGAAAAAGGAAAAGATAAATGGAAATAATTTATACCGTATCTGGTAGTTTGGAAGCATCATCACAACACAATAACCTTTTATGTTTCTTTGATTCTTGTTCGATTATTTCCAAACCCATTTGTTGTATCAAATCATGCATCGAATATTTCCCATTTTCATCAACAAATATGAGAGACTTATCTTTAAGTTTTTCAATATCCATATATGGGTCATAAGAATTGCAACTTTCTAATACATGCTCGACAACATCCTTGTGAAATCCCTTGAGACAAGATGCAATATGAAGGAAAATATGCTGCTGACTTTTCTCCAATCCATCGTAGCTTATTTTGAGTACTTCTAGAATATTTGGATTAAGAATTCTTTTGTACTTATCTAATGCACTTTTCCAATAGCGTATATCATCTCTTGGATACAAACTAGAGCCTATTACTTTCAAAGCTAATGGAAGACCTTTGGCGTAGCTTAAAAATAGGTCTACGATTTCTGAACAACCTTTCTTAGGCTTGTTTTCTTTGAATGCATGTTGACAAAAGAGCTCACGAGATTCATGTTTATCTAATTCCTTGAGCCTGTAGTTATAGACGGTTAAATGATGATAGTCTTCTTGAAGAGTAGATTGTAATTTTCCATCTCTTGTCGTGATAATAATTCTACTTCCAGAAGCAAAACAATTGCATTCACCAAGCAAATATGTTACTTGATTTAATTCATCCACATCATCAAGAATTATAAGAATTCTTTTGTGTTGAGGCATTTCCTTTCTCTCATTGATTTTTTTAATTGCACCGAGCTCCTTCAAAGTTCTACATCCTAAGATCTCAGAACAAAGTGTCTCTCTTAATTGGTGTTTGCCATCATTTGTTCTTGAGTTTTCTTTAACATTCTTTGCAAAGCTGAGTCCTTCAAAACGATATGCAATTAAATCATAAATAGCTTTGGCAATTGTTGTCTTACCTATTCCAGGAAGGCCATGAATCACTACCATACGCACATCATTTGAATCAATATCTAAAAGACAATTTATATCCTCCACACGGGAATCAATTCCAACAGGGTATTTAACATCAGATATTTTCGTATAATTTAATTTAACTCTTGAGATCTTTTCAAAAACTTCTTCGATAACAATAAATTGAGGGCAGCTGCCAGTTGCAAAGCATTAAAAACTTGTTAGAAAATAGAATATAAAGATGAACTAAAATTCAAAATGTTTAACGTGTGTACTATGACTGAAATATTGTTAATACAAGTTAATGGCAAGTAACTCATAGATCTAAGAACTATTACTATGAACCATTTTTTCCTCAGCTAGAAAATCAAATTTTGGCTTTTAGCACGAAGACTCGTGAAAAACTAGTTAGGTAAGGAAACAAGCTTCTTGAATATCCACTTCTAATTGACAGACATATCAAATTAGAAAAATTGTAAAATAAATTTTTTAATATCTTTCGTTTAATTCTATTTTGAAAGTAACACTACCTGTGTTTTATCATATATATGAATATAATTTAATAAAAGGTAAGTTTTGCTGATTATTTTTTATTGAAATTTCAATGTACTAAAAAACAATCAAGGCACTGCCCACTACTCCCATACATTATCCCATCCTCATTTATTTACCTTTTTTTTTCCGCCAAATTGTTAGAGTTACAATACACAATAAATTGGTTGCTATAGCAGAAGTCACAGCAACGACAAGCTTTTTGACTCTTGACTATATTTGTGGTTATGCTTTTTCTTTATTAATTATTCTTTTCAAATTTCAGAAACATAGCATCACAAGATATCCATGTGAACAAGTTGTGATTTTTGTTGTGGTATTAACATTTTTTATTTTCTAAACATCACTTGATAGAAGCTACAAATTAATTGATCTAATTATTTATCATATATTTTTTGATTTCTATCATTGAACCTTGTTTCCTAGCTAGCTCACTAATAAAAGATATGATCAAAATATAATTTTTTTTTATAATTTTCATTTTTTTAAAGCAAAT
Organism: Quercus gilva; assembly: GCA_023621385.1. Lineage (NCBI taxonomy): Eukaryota > Viridiplantae > Streptophyta > Magnoliopsida > Fagales > Fagaceae > Quercus > Quercus gilva. The sequence goes on along the minus strand of CM042475.1, from coordinate 56,661,273 downwards.
AATAAAGCTTTGCAAGGGAGTTATTGTTTAGCAAATATTAACTAGCCTGTAATCCCATGCATATACATAAGTACATTTTAAAATATGCAATTAGATACATTTTATAATTCCTACATAAGCTAAATATTGGTCATCATTTTTTTAGAAGATTATTATATTTTGTTAATTCTTAAAAAAACCATGTAAGAATATTCTTTAGTGGAAAATGCAAATCGTTTATGCTTGTAAAATAATATATATATATATATATATTATTTTACTTCTTAACTTAATTCTTGTTATTGTGATGCAACAAGTTTATTTCATGTATGCATTTTTCAAAATAAGATATAGATATGAACAATTAAATTTTAGAAAATAATATAATTTTTCATTGAAATTTATATTTGAATTAATAATAAGTTTTTGTAAGAGAATCTTGAATTTAAATATTGGGAGTAATTTCAAATGAGACCTAAATAGAATGAGCTAGAAGTAGTTTTAGATTAAGTAATTTTATAATTGATTTAAAATAGTTTTAAATAGGTTGGAACTTGGAAGTATTATGCATTCAAAATTTTACAAATGAGATGGAATGACACTTGGCACAAATTGAAGCCTATTTAAAATATAGGGACAATTGGCATCAAATTACTCATCTACTATACCGTTGACATCTCAAATTTGATATTACATAGCTCTACCTCTAGCTATATGGTAGTAATTTATTAGTACAATAATTTCATTTTATTTCATTTTAAATTCACTTTTTATTTTGTTTGTTGGTTTTATTTTCTTGGTTTTTGGACTACCATAGTTTGGCCTTTGTTGTAGTAATATTTAATTTTGTTTTATTATGTACATTTTACGACTTTGGTCTTCGTGTTATATTTCAAAGTCAGTTTTATAGACTATGGTTTTGATTATTATATTTTTATTCTTGGTGGGGGCATTGAAAAAAAAAAATAGTTCAATTTTTAGAGATTAACAATTTTTCCTTTCAAATTACATTCTTACAGTTTTTATATTATAGTTTTAGAAAGATTTTATTCTTGAATTATCCTACTCAATTCGAATTCCAAATAATAATCCCTCTTTCAAATTTAAGGTTCTTTTTTAAAAAATATAATAAAATTAGTTGTCTAATTGTCTTAAAATAAATAAAAATTTTTAAAATAGAAGTTCAATTCTTCAATATGATATAAAATTCTTATATTTAAAGAAAAAAAGACATAATTCTTATTGAAAGTTTTAATATAAAGCTAACAAAATTCTCGATTATTGCAATAAGTAATAAATACTTGCACCAAAATTAAGAAATTAATTTTTTTTAGAAGAAATTAATTTGATGGCACAAAATTAGACTTCAATTTTGAAATCTAATTAAATTTTTTTTAAGCGTTGACTATATATATATATATATATATTGGTGATAACAAAGTAAAGATATATTAAACACATACTCATTTTTGTAATGCCATCCAGATAGATTGCTGGCTTCTTCTAAGGCTGCCCTCCATCTCTGCACCTTCTTTTTATTATCCTTGAATTTTTCTTCATGCTTTGTGAATGCTTCTTCAAACTTTCCATTTTGATTACGTATATTTGATGGATCCACCTCGTAAAAAATAGGTAACACAACTTGGCCATTAATCTTACACTCAAGAATCTTGACAAGTTCATCTAAACACCAACTAGAAGATGCATAGTTTTCAGAGAATACAATTATCGAAATTCTTGAACTTTCAATAGCTTCAAGAAGTTCAGTGGAAATATTTTCTCCTCTTCGGAGTTTATCGTCCATGAAAGTGTTAATACCATTATGACGCAAAAAACCATTCAAATTGCTAGTAAAACCATTGCGGGTATCTTCTCCTCTGAAACTCAAGAACACATCATATATGTATTGTTTGGTGAGAGAGGAAGATGAGACTGGTTTGTTGGTTGAAAGAGCCATTGTGATTTGGATATATAGACTGCTGAGAAGATCTAAAGGAAAGAGGAGAAAGAGAGAGGTGACGAAATTGGAAATGTCTTAAGAGATTAAGAAAGCAAAGAGAATGAAAATTATGAAGAAAAGATATTTCTCAAATGAGTTTGAGAGAGATTGGGAATGGCAGGGCAAAGGAAATGAATGTTAGATTTAGATAATTGTTGTGAGGCGAAAAGACTGAGAGTCAAATGTGAAATTACAGTAGTAGCGTACTACTACTTTCGCAGATGGTGGCCCAAACGCGTAATATAATATAAAATTAGAAAATTGGCAGTCCAATGTTAAAAATACTTTTCTGAGTGTCGTTTTGCTTACCATTCTGATCCACTTTCAAACTTTCACACTCACCCACCACCCCCACCAGGAAAAGACGAAGAAACTTATTGGGTACGCGTTTTTCGCTTTACTTTTGGAGTGTAGCGAGGTATTCTGATTCCCTTTCAAACTTTCAAGAAAGAAAGGATTAAAAAAGTTTGCTGTATTTCCTCTCACAAGACATAAACACAAAGACAGATCCTCCACAATGCAAAAACAATAACAAGTGTAGTTGTGGTGGGTGCCCAGCTCACCTTCTTGGCTCTCTTTCCATCACTCACACGCACACCTTTTCGAGTCTCAAGTATCAACCCTCCAGTCCATGTCTACACCTACTTTCCTTTTCACCCCTACTTTCACATTTTCTTTCGCTTACTTTAAAGAAAGAAAGGATTAAAAGTTTGCTGTATTGCGTCTCACAAATAATCCACAATGCTACAACAATAACAACTGTAGTAGTGGCGGGGTAATTACAGGCACGCCTGCTCTTCTTTTCACCCCCACTTTCACCAGCAACAAACCTTCCCAACCTGCCTCTGCCAGACTGCCAGCTCACAAACACCAATAAAGGCATTCCAAAAACTGAAGCGCGTTGGTAACATCTTATTGAGACATCTCATATGGCACGTTATTGGTAACATTTTTTGGTAACATTATTGTTCTTTTGGGAAAGGTTTTCATACATACTTATATGCAATAACTACTGCGTATAAGGTTATGCAGCAGAAAAAAGAAAGTAATATGTGTCTAAGGGTCATGTTCAACGCACATAATTAGGTGGACTCTTAGAAACTTGTTCATATAATAAATCAATGAAAAATTAAAACAAAATGTTGTCTATATATATTCATCTTGGATGATTTTAATTTTACATATAGTTTTTCTTTTACACGTTCCTCAACTTTAATTTAGATGTTTATAATTGAAAAATAAAATCAATGAAGAAAAAAAAATTGTCCATAAAAGGTATTCACAAGTCTTGCTTAATCAATCTTTAATGGTAGAAAATGTACAACTTGACAACTAGTCCAAATCAAGCGTGTTATAAAACTCTTACTAGATGTTTGTACCTCCATTATCCTATTATTGACTAATTTATACATGTTCCTGGATGCAAATATATTTTTTTATCATTTTATTTACAATAATAAATGCCTTTTCCAACATTGTAAATTTTTTTCATATAAATCAGCACCTATTATTTTTAGAGTTAATGAAAGGCCTTTGGCATAATGTATAAAGTGGCCTACGAGCTCCAAATAATCTTTCGTAGGCTTGTTTCTTTTGAATGCATGTTGACAAAGGAGTTCATGCGATTCATATTTATCTAATTCCTTAACCCTGTAGTTATAGTAGGTTAGATGACAGTCTCCTTGAAGAGTAGATAGCACCTTTTCCTCTCTTGTTGTGATAATGATTCTACTTCCAGAAGCAAACCAATCGCATTTTCCAAGCAAATTTTCTACTTGGACTAATTTGTCCACATCATCAAGAATTAAAAGAATTCTTTTATGATGAAGTATTTCCATTATCGCTTTGATTCTTTTAGATACACCATGCACTTTCAAATTTCTACCCCCTAAGATCTCATCATAAAGTATCTCTTGTAATTGGAGTACACCATCATATGTTTCTGAGTTTTCTCTAACATTTTCTAGAAAGCTGCTTCCTTCAAAACGATTTGCAATTAAGTTAAAAATAGCTTTTGCAATTGTTGTCTTACCTATTCTAGGAAGACCATGGATCACTAACATGCGAACATCGTTTGACTCAATATCTAAGCACCTACTTATTTCCTCTACACGAGAGTCTATTCCAATTGGGTATTTAGCAACAAATAATTGCGAACAATTTAATTTAGCACTTGAGATCTCTTCAAAAATTTCTTGGATAAACGTAAATTGAGGAAGGTTGCCAATCACAAAGCATTAAAATAAATGTTAGAAATAGAAATATGATCCTAAATTGAATGCAAAATTGTTAATTTTGTTTAGCTTCTGAACTACAACTGAAATTTTGTTAATTAAATTAAAATGGCACATAATTCATAGATCTAAAATGTCAATACAAATACTTTTTTTTTTATTGTTCAGCTAGGATATCAATATTAGTCTTTTTGCACAAAGATGCATGGAAAATCTTCCTTGGAAAAGAAGATTTTCTGAAGATTTTGTGAGAGAAGCTTCTAATCAATTGATAAGTATCAATCATACTAGGTAGGGTGGCACATGCAAGGCACGTGCTACCTCTTAAATGAGAAAATTAAAATAAATCTTCTATTTGAAGAAGTATGAAACTATATACATAAAAAATGTATGCCACACAAAGTTAATTTTATTTGTATGAGAATTTTAATAGTTAATCACACACAAGTTATGGTATCTATTTAACATATGAATATATATTTTTTACTATAATAGTTTCTTGGTACTTAGTTACTAAAGGCAATATCCACCCACCAAAAACTTTTAAGAATGATAACGAATATCACCATCTTTCAACAATAAGCAACTGAGCTTTGTTAAGACATTGTCACAATATTTAAATTTTCATAATGAATGATATCATATGCTACAATTGAAGTTTTTCATCAAATATCTTCAACCATACACAACGAAAAAAATTTCATTCATACTTTCATCTATATCATTCTATATGAGTTTAGGTGCAATATTTAGCTTACTTAGTTTTTAATGAACGCTCATTTTAGGCAAGAAAAAAAAAAAGGCATGTGTCATTGAATTTCCCCTTAAATAAATTATAAGTTTTGAAGATTTAAATCTAGAATGTTCTTTAGGTAATAAATAAAACACCTTATATCACAATTCCAACTTCTAAGCATTATTTCCATCTAAAACTCAAAATATGTGAAAAAAATTTGGAATGTTAAAATTTAGTGAGAGTATTTTAGACATTACACAATGTAATATTTTAAGAATCATAAGGTTTCATTAGGGTTTAACTGAGAGAATAACAATATGTCATATCTGCTCTTTTTCCAAAATATTAAGGGGAAAATTGTTTGATTTTAAAGTTTAAGGAAGAATTATGGACTACCCCAAACATAAAAGATGAAAAGTGTTTTTATCCTAAGTTTTTTATTTTTTATTTTTTGTATGTGTAAAACTATGTGTTTTTACTTAAAATGGTGCGTAAAGATAAAAATACAATAAAAAAAATACAAAAAGTCAACCCAAGAAAACTGTATGTGAAATAGTGAATTTTGGTTCAACAAATTGGACTAAACCAAAAAAAAAAAAAATCTAGAAACACAACATAATGGTATAACATTTTCGTATTACCTTTATAATTTTGTTATATATTATTTTGACTCGTAAAAAATTGACACTTTAGAAGTTGTGAAAATATAATGACGACAACAAAATGTCTTAATATTTTCAGAAGAGAAATGCTATGTTCACAACATTTACACAACAAATCATAAAATAGTAAGTTGTTACAAGTTGTTATTGGGAGGCAAAAAAGCAATTTTATTGATAAGTTTAAATTAAAACCAATAACAATTTACCACCTATGATTTGTTATGAATGTGTTGTGAAAAATGTTAAGGGAGTCACACTTTTTTTTTACAATACATTTATTTTTAGTTGCGGTTGGTTCCAGTATGATATTTTTTTTTTTAGCTTATAAGAAATTAATACCTCAAAAATTGTGAAAATATTGTGGCAATTTGTTTGTGATAATATTTTAACAGCTAATATGGATATAAAAAAGTAAAAAAGCGTGCTCAGACGATATTTTCCACACGCACACACACAAAAAAAAGGCAAGTGAAACAGTTTGGTTGAATAAACCAAAATCACTCTAGCTTTGCTACTATTGCTTTGCACATTGATACTTTTTATATATAGATATTCTTCTCTTGCTATCATTAACCGTTGTAGTTTAACTAGCTCCGTAATGAAAGATATGATCAAAATATAATAGTTTCATAAAAAAATAAAACTAAAAACAAACAAACAATATAGCTTCTGGGAGTTATTTTTTAATAGTAAAATTTTGTGGTAATAATAGAGTAGTGATTAAATGCATACTCATTTTTGTAATGCCAACTAGATAAATTGCCGGCTTCATTTAGAGCGGCCCTCCATCTTTGCACCATGTTCATGTCATACTTGAAACTTTCTTCATGTTTTGCCAACGTTTCTCCAAACTTTCCATTTTGGCTACGTACTTCTGATGGATCCACCTTGTAAAAAACCGGAAACACCACCTGGCCTTTCTTTTTACACTCAAGAATTTTGACAAGTTCATCCAAACACCAAGTGGAAGTTGCATAGTTTTTAGGGAATACAGTTATTGAAATCTTTGAACTTTCAATAGTTTCGAAAAGTTCAGTGGAAATTTTCTCTCCTCTTTGGAGCTCATCGTCTATAAAGGTGTTAATACCTTTAAGACTTAAAAAAAACCATTCAAATTGTTAGTAAAACCATTGCGGGTATCTTCTCCTCTGAAACTCAAGAACACATCATATTTAGATCGTTGGGTGAAAGACGAAAAGAAGGCTCGTTTATTAGTTAGAAGAGCCATTGTGATTTGGATATATAGATAGTTGAGAAGATCTAAAGGAAAGAGGAGAAAGAAAGAGGTGACGAAATTGAAAATGTTTTAAGAGTTTAAGAAAGCAAAGAGAATGAAAATTATGAAGAAGAAATTTCTCAATGGGTTTGAGAGAGAATGGGAATGGCAAAGTGAAGGAAATGAATGTTAGATTCAGATAGTTGTTGTGAGGCGAAGAAGACCAAGAAAGTCAAATGTGAAATTACAGTAGTAGCGTACTACTACTTTCATAGTTGGTGGTGAGCGCGTGCTCAAAGGCTCTTCTATTATTTTGGGAAAAAGTTAATAATTTGCATTCATTATAATTTGGAATTATTACATTTTTCAATCACAAAAAAACCTAGGGGTGTGATGAAAAATTATTTCACGTATAAATGCATAATACTCATCACACCCCTAGGTTAGGGATATTTATTTTGATGTAAAGACTATTAAATCACAAAATAAAACATCCAAAATAAAGAAGAAAGAAGAGGAAGATGTGTCTTTAATTGTCTTTGAGAATTTGGCAGAGCAAATCCCAGATCACCCTTCTTAATTTACTAAATCAACCTGTAAGTAAATTAAAAAGTGAGTTACTAATAATATGGTTTTGGTTGCTAGAAAAAACAATCCTCAACAATTATCGAATAATAAACATTTCAAATTTCCATTCATTTTCCAAGGTTCTCAGTCACCTAAAAACAACATAAATCCAAATTTCCAAAAAATAAAAGAGAGTATTTTAATGCAAAAAAAAAAAAAAAAAAGTAAAGAAGATATTAAAAATTGGAGACAGATTTAGTGAAGTTTTGAATGAAAAAAAAAAAAAAAAAAAGAAGAAGGAAAAGAAAATAGTTGAAAAATATGTGAAGGGAGTTTTTCATTTCAGTCCTATAAATTATCTATAAATGTACCATCTGTTGAATCCTAGTGCTGACTTTTTGTTTGATTTTTTTTTTCTACAACAGCAGAAGCTTTTATTAAATTAAAGAAATTGTTTAAATTGACAGAGGATTTTCACTTTTAAAAAATCCATTCTTATTTATGTTTAACCAACAAATATTTTTTGAAAGTACATTTTTATTGATAAAAAACAAAGTATTAAAACCCTTCAAGAACAAATTTGAACCATTTTCACCCTATATAGAATCATAGATAGGAAAATTACCAATCCATTAAAGCTACAAAATTTGAAAACACAAATCCAAACTATACCTTGTCTACTTGTCTTACTATTTGTTCTCAAACTTGGGTTGCTTAAAAAGGTTCCTTTACACCTACAAACTCACAAAAGAAAAGAAAATGAAAATGAAAACCAAATAATTTATGGAGATCGAACAGCAAAACTACGAATTTAAGTTGAATTCAATTGATGATAAATGAAATGAATAATCAAATCCAACAGAGTTAAATAGACAAACCTGAGAATCTCACAACTTTGTACTTTTTGAGAAATAAAGGCCAAAATGGCAAAATACCCATTTCAGACAAACTTTCCAGCAAAATGCCCTCTGTCTCAAATTATTTAGGGATATGACCCTATTTTGAAACTCGATTTTCTAAAAATTGAGTTTCACATTTGAAACTCGATTTTTAGAAAATCGAGTTATAATTTGTAGTAAAAGGGAATCTTTTTTTTTTTTTTTTTGGTAATTGAGAAAGTGGAAAACGTGGTTAGCAATTGTTGTGAAAATTATATAAGTTTTCTGCTAATAAAAAAAAAAAAATTGTTTAAGTTTATCTCTTAAAAAAGTTTGAATTTAGTTTACAATTTGTTGAAAGAGAGAAAAAAAATTGAATTTAGTAATTGGATAAGTGGAAAACGTGGTTGGCAAATTAAAATCATTTTTTAGGATTAAAAAAATAAAACATGATACATTTAATCGGCTGTAAGGATAATAATAATAATAATAATAATAATAATAATAATAATACATTTAATCGGCTGTAAGGATAATAATAATAATAATAATAATAATAATAATAATAATACATTTAATCGGCTGTAAGGATAATAATAATAATAATAATAATAATAATAATAATAATAATAATAATCGGCTGTAAAAAGGAGGGAAAAAAATTTTGGTTGGTAATTGAAAAGTGCAAAACGCTTTTGACACTTGACATAATAAAATCAGTTTTTAAGACTAAAACATGGGTCCGCTAGAGTAAAACATGGATAATTCATATCCATTTTTCTATTTTAAAAATAAATAAATAAATAAACGTTGTTTTGAAGAAGTGAATTAGTAGAAGAGTGTTCTTATTTTGTAGACAATATTTTAGTGCAAGTTAAACATGTATTTTTACTAGATTATTCTTTAATTTTGTCTTTATTTAAACCTAAAGGTGTAGGAATATTTTAAAAAAAAGAAAAAATTTGGTCCAAACCGAGAAAGCCTTTAAACAGGAGCATAGATAAAAATAAAAAATTGGTCGTCCAATGCAGTAAAAAATACTTTTTGGAGCGGTGTTTTGCTCACCATTCTGATTCACTTTCAAACTTTCACACCCATCCACCAGGAAAAGATGAAGAAATTTATTGGGTACGCGTTTTTTGCTTACTTTTTGGAGCGTAGCGAAGGCATTCTGATTCCTTTTCCTTTTCCTTTTCAAACTTTAAAGAAAGAAAGGATTAGAGGAAAAGGAAGTGGAAGACGCACTCTATAGCAAGGGGCCCACAGTATTCAATGCTACAACAATAACAAGTGTAGTAGTGGTGGGTACCCACCTCGCCTCCTTGGCCCTCTTACCCTTACTCACACAGATGACACACCTCGAGTCTCAAGTCTCAATGCTCCAGTCAATGTCTACACCTGCTCTTCTTTTCACCACCACTTTCACCAGCAACAAACCTTCTCACCTTGCCTCTGCTAGCCTACAAACACCATTAACGGCATTCCACTCTCTAAACCTTTTTTGTTTTCTTGGGTTTTTCTATGATGAAAATTGTCTATTTATCACAAATAGAGAAACTTTGATGAACTTATTAAAAAAAAAAGGGATTTGATGGATTGCTTTAGGTTTTGTTTGATTTTTCCATTTTATTTTGGCTATAAGGAGAGTTCAAGCAAACAAACAAATATGATAAATTGTGATTAGTAGAACACAAAAAGTGGGATAAAGTAATATTCATTTATTTATCGAATTGACATCCCAATGCAAAATTGTCATTCTTATCTTTTAGAAACTAAGTTGGTTAGTTTTGAGAAGTTTTGGACCTAATTGGTATTAGCTCAAATTTCAAGGTAGTTTTCTAGAATTTACCCTAAATTAAGAGGTTGTTTGGTACTGTGGTTTAAATAACAATTTTCAGTGTTTAAACAACATTAAACGTATTTTGACACACTTTTTAACCCACACGTATTTTTATAAAATAACAACAACGTTACTAGAAATCTCTTACCAAACACACCTTAAATGTTTTTTTTTTTTTTGAAACTAACGCACCCTAAATGTTAACCAATCAATTATAGTAGCTTATATATCTAGGAGACTGGGACATAAATATATTTAGCAAACAGAGTAGATAGGGATAACATTTTAAATCCGTTTGGATACAACTTATTGTTGCTGAAAGTTGCTAAAAACACTGTAGCAAAATAATTTTTAAATGGATAAATAGTACCGCAGGACCCATTTTAATCTTTTTTAATCATGACAGTACATGAACAGTGCGTGAACAGTGCACGCACTGTTCGTGAACAGTAATTTTTGTCTCTAAAAGCAGAAACAAAGTGCAGGAAAGAAAAAAAAAAAAAAAGGGAAAACGCAACTCAACATTAAGTAGAAAGTTGTTCTATCCAAACGCTCACATAGAGGTCCGTTTGGATACAGCTTATTGTTGCTGAAAGTTGCTGAAAACTGATTGTTGCTGAAAATACTGTAGCAAAATAATTTTTAAATGTATGAATAGTATCGCGGGACCCATTTTTAATATTTTTTAATGCATAAACAGTACATAAACAGTGCGTGAACAGTATCGCACTATTCATGCACAGTATTTTTTGTCCCTCAAAAGTCAATAACTTCGGCAGAGAAAAAAAAAAAAAAACAAAAACAAAAACAAAAACTGAAAACGCGGAGGCCAAAACGCAACTCAACTTAACTCACTATCCAAATCGGCACAGAATAGTTCTCCAGCTGTTCCACTGCGTGAACATTGACTCGTCACCTCCGTGAAGTGGGCTAGGTGATGCAGTGCAACGGTGGTACATTCCTATGAGAATGTTTTTGCAGCGGCGGTACTAGAGTCCAGTTTTTTTTTTCCTTAGAAATTAATACATCTGTAATTTTTTTTTTTTTTGGAGAATAAATTCATCTGTAATCTGGTTTGATAAAATGTTTTTTTTGCTAGTAAATTTTTGAAAGGCCTAAGGATGGGCTGGGTGGTTAAGTTTTGTTGGACTATTTCGGTTAAATTTTAAAATTTTATTGTGTTATTTGGACTAAATTTTATTTCATTACAAGGCTATGAACTATGCTGAGGGAAACAAAAAAAGATTTTGGGTCAAGGGGGCTAGGAAGAATTTTGCTGGGCCAAACATTAGAATTTTATACATTTGTATATACTACATAATTTTTTATATATATAGGAGTTTTGACTATATATATATATATATATACACAGCTTTGAAACTTGAGCTATATGCATAGATCCAAGTACAAAACATGGAATTGTGAATACGGCAAGTAGAGTCGAATTCACTAGCAGGACATAAAAAAGTATCTATTTTATATTCTCTCAACTTACTTTATTTATTATATCATTTTATTTTATAATGCATTCAACATTTTAATTTTTATTTTTACACATAACTCATTAAAATAATATAAATTATACCAATAAATAATATAAAAAATTTAATTTCTCTCTCTTTCCTCTCTCTTTCCAACAAACCCACATGCCACTTAAAATAATAAAATTAAAGTTTACTATCCAGTTACAGTAATGTGAAAATGCTAATTGAAAAATTGCTTAAAGCATTCTCATTAAGGGTTCTATATGCCAAAAGATGTTTTTTTTTAGCATTTTTGACCTAAAAGCTTGCTCCATCAAGGGTTTTAAGAGCATTTACAGCAGTGGAGCTAAATAGCTATATTATTATTTTAGCTCCACCAAAACACAAAAAATACCCTTGCAGCAGTATAGCCATAGTTAAAAATTTTAGATAAATTGCTACAGTGCACATTTATCTATAGATGTGCACTGTAGCTCCAAAGCTAAAAAAAATAATATATTTTATTTGACTTTTCTCTCTCATTTTCATTAAAATATTCTCTCTCTCTCTCTTCCTTCTCCTTTTCTATCTTTCTTTTCGTCAGACTCAGTCTCAGCTATCTCTCTTCCTTCTCTATCTTTTCTCTCTTTCTTTTCATCAAACTCAATCTCATGGCATGATTGGTGATGGCGTGATCGGCAATGGCTGGTCTGGTTCGACGGTGGCTTGGGTTTGATTCGGCGAATTTGGTTCGGCAATGGAATGGGTTGGTGGGTGTTGTGCCTCTTGGTCTTGTTTCTTCTCTCTCTCGATCAAGCTCAGATTGTGGGTTTGATGGTGGTTTGGGGTGCTAGCTCCATCACTGATCTGTTCCGCTGTGTTTTTTTTTTTTTTTTTTTTTTTTTTGTGGATGTTTTTATTATTATTTTAATGAGATTTTTTGTGGTTTTTTTTTTTTTTTTTTTTTCCTGTTGTGGACTGGTGGTGGTGGTGGTGATGGTGATGGTGATGTTGTTGGTGCCGTGAGGGGCTATGGGTTGAAGAGAGGGAAGAGAGGGAGAAGACAGAGAGAAGATGAATAGTGAGAAAAAAAATAATAAATAGCTGATTGGGGATATATACTATTTTATTGTGTTAAAAGCTAAAATAGATTCACTGCTGCAACACGTGTGTAGGTAAAATAGATAAAGTGATTTTTTGTGGTGCTAAATAGCTATAATTATTGCTCTACTACTATGAATGCTCTAAGTACTATAATTTTTGGTATTGGTGAACTGTGCGGTCTTATATTTGAGACTGCACTGTTCACCAATTGTAAATTTTTTATTGTTTTTTTTATTCAAGTGGAGCTCACTTTTATTTTATTTTATTTTCTCATTTCTCTGCTCTCTCTACTGTCTCACCATTTCTCTGCTCTCTCTCTCTCTCCCTCTGCTTTGCCTCCAAACCCATGGTTGGCAGTCAATGACCGTCCAAATCACAAACCCATGGTTGATTTGTGACTGACCCCAAATTAGCCACCGACCATCACTGCGGCGGCCCAAGGCAAGCAAACCGTGGTAGCCCACGGCAAGCAATGGCCCCATGGCCACTTGCGATCTGAACCAACCCACAGCCACACACGCGATCTGAAGCCTCCCACGGCAATACACGATGATCTGAACCCACCCACGGCCACCCACTGCGATCTGAACCCCACCCACGGCGAGCCACGACCACCACAGGCCCACAGCAATTTGAATCCCACGCCAATCTGAAGCTTATAAGCCGATCTTGAGAGAGAGGAGAAGCTTTCACTACTAGTGGGTTTGCTGGTGGCGGCGATGGTGGAGGTTTCTTTTTCTTTATCTTTTTTTTTTGTTCTGTTGTGGTTGGTGGTGGTGAGTGGATTTGGTGGTTGTGGGTGGATGTGGACGTTTCTGCTGTGATTTTTTTTTTCTTTTTTTGTTAGTGGTGGTTGTGGTATGGGTGGTGGGTTTTTGGTGAGTGGTTGGTAGTGTGGTGCCAGCGGTGCTGTGAGAAAGAGAGAGACAGAGGAGAGAGAAGAAAAAAATTATTGAAAAATAATAAAGAAATATTATTTAAATGAAATGGTAAAAAAATAAAAGTTTTAATGTAAATTGTATTGAAAAGTGGGGTGTTATATGTTATAAAATTGAATTTTAAAATACTAAATGCTAACTTTTTTACAAACCTTGATAAGAGTGCTCTTACCATTCATTTTCAAACTTAGGACCCAGTACAGTAGAAAAGTGGAGAGAAATTTCTTGGATACATGCATATTTTTGGACTATAGTGTAGTAAGTTTATGCATTCTAATAAATTCAGAGAAATTTCTTGGGTACGTGCTTTTTTTTTTTTTGGAGTGTAGTGTAGTTTATGGATTCTAAATTCATATTCAAACTTATTCAACAAAAAAAAATTCGTATTCAAACTTTCTCTGTTTCTTCTAGATTTTCGTTCGTTCTCATGTGTTGTCATATCGTGAAACGTTGTGGTATCACTGGGACCCACCTCGGGTGGCATTTGTGTTTGGGATTTGGATCAGATTCAGAGGGAATGAGAAACGCTACAAACACAGGATGGTGCATGCGCGACAAATTTTCAGAGTGGTTGAATTGTGAGGAAGCTACGACTCCAGGTGAGAGGAGGCCATTGGGGTATTTAGTGAGTGTTTCCAAATAATAATTTTTAGTTTTTAAATAATATTTTATGTATTTTCACACACTTTTTTTTTCACATGTATTTTTATAAAAATTTTTAAATAATAATTTTTAATTTTTAAATACATCTATCAAACAGAGCCTAAATCTAAACAAAAAGTTATCAATGAAAATCCCCAAAAGAATAAAATTTTTATGCATCTACCGTATTGAATTTTCTCCCAACTTTTTTTAATAGTTATCCCTACTACATTAAATGCGAGAAGTAGACAAAAAAGAATAGAGAAGCTTTAAATTTGTGTAATTAAATATTAATCAATATAACTATATATTGAATTTAATTAGAAAATGTTAAGTATCTACAAATTTTACTACAAAACTTTCATCAATTAAATTGATACCGTAATGAGTGTGGTTGATGATAAATTTCGAAAATATAATAAACAAATATACAAATATATGCAATTTTTTATTTTATAGAAATGCTATGTCCACAATATTTTGACAATACTTTCACAACAAATCCTAAGTAACAAGTTGTTACGAGATGTTATTAGTAGGGTAAAAAAGTTATTTTAGTGGTAGATTTAAATTTAAACCAATGACAACTAATCATAGACTACTTGTGATTTGTTATGAAAGTATTGTGAAAATATTATGTATATAACAATTTTTTTTATTGATGACATATCAAATTGTAAAAATTATGTAATAAATTTTGTAATATCCATAACATCAGTGTTAAATTCTACTTTGAAAATAACACTATCTCTTTATCATATATGTGAATATAATTAAAAAATTCATAAGTTTTGCCAATTATTTATTATTGAAATTTTAGATTGAGTTCCTCAAGTTCAGTGTTTTCACCAAATTTACAAGAAAATTGTGTGTGAAACCATAAATTTTGGCTCACCCAATTTGATTATACTAAAAAAGAAGTCTAAGAACATAACAAAACATCACAACATGTTCACGATACTTTCATTTTTAGGATTCGAATAAATATTTTTTTGAGAGAAATGCTACATCGATAACATATTTAAAATAAATTCTAAATGACAAGTTTTTATTAGTTTTAAACTGAGCCCACTACTGATATCATTTTTTTATCCATCAAAAATACTTTGCCACATAAAATTTGTTGTGAAATTATTGTGAAAATATTATGAACATAGCAGTACTCCTTAAACTTTAAAATCAAACAATTTTCCCTTAATATTTTGGAAAATAGAAAATATGTCATATTGTAATTCTCTCAATTAAACCATAATGAAAATTTATGATTCTTAAAAAATTTATTGTATAATGTCTAAAATACTCCCACTAAATTTTAACATCCCAAAAATTTTCTTCACGTATTTTAAGTTTTAGATAGTAGTAATTCTCAGTTTCTTATTTTATTATTTAATTTGAATTTTAAAAAATTGATACTTCAATAATTGTGAAAATATTGTAAGAATGTGTTGTATGTGTAACTATGTATGCACACATAAATATTTATAAAAAAAAAGACAAAAAAAGCACAAGCAAAACTACTGTACCGTAAAAAAAAAAAAAAAAAAAAGCCAATGAACAATACAAATTGTCAAATAATTATAAAAATATTGTAAGAATTTGTTAAATTAATATATCGGTATATGTGCATATAAATAATAAATATTTAAAAGAAAAGACAAAAGAGCACAAACAACGGTGTGGGTTGAACAAAAAGTGCACGACCAGCGTACTGTGGGAGGTGGTATATGCTGTATCCAGGTACAGCGTATACAAAATCGTACTGTGAAAAAAAACCAATAAACATTACAAATTGTCAAATAATTGTAAAAATTTATTAAGTCAATGTATCGGTATATGCACCTATAAATAATAGTAAATATAAAAAAAAAGAAAAAAAAAAAAAAAAAGACACATAAGCACAAACAAAACCGGCGAAGAAAAAATAAAAAAACGATGAACAGTGGTGGTTGATCAAACCAAATGCTATCCAGCTGTCTCCCTCAAACATAGTTAGAAGAGTGCTCCAATAAAGTTATCCAGCTATCATAGCATCCACAAGCTATCCAGCTGTCCCGTTAAACAGGAGGGGTGAGTTGGAGAAACAAAACTGCGTCAACATTGACTAGGTACCTCCGTGAAGTGGGCTAGGCGATGCAGTGCAGCGGTGGTACCTTCGCGAGAGAATGTTTTTGCAGCGGTGGTATTAGGGTCTTTTTTTTTTTTTTTTTCTTTGAAATCCATACATCTGTAATCTGGTTTGATAAAATGGTTTTTTTGCTTGTAAATTTTTGAAAGGCCTAAGGATGGGCTTGGTGGTTAATTTTTGTTGGAGTATTTGAGTTAAATTTTAAAATTTTGTTGTGTTATGTGAACTAAATTTTAATTCATTACAAGGCCAAGAATTATGTTGAGGGAAAGAAAAAAAAAGATAAGGGGGGCTAGGAAGAATTTTGCCAGGCCAAACTTTAGAATTTTATATATTGGACAAGGCTCAGATACAGTATTTAAGTGCTGTTTTTTAGGTTTTTTTTTTTAAATGTTGCTATGTGAATTTTTTCTATAGAATAAAAGTGTATTTTTAAGTGAAGTAGCTACATGACTAAATCTTAAAAAAAAAACCCTAAAAAACAGCACATAAAATACTGTATCTAGATTTTGCCTTTATATACATATATGCTACTTAAAATTTTTTTTATGGGATTCTTGACTATACAGCCTCGAAACTCAAGCTATACGCATAGATCCAAGTACGAAACATGGAATTGTGAATACAGCAGGTAGAGTCGAATCGTTAACAGGTGTCAAATTATTGCTACTTGTTCACATCAAACGTTCCAACTTCCAATACACAAATACACTGAACCTAACTCTTGGCACGTGTCAAATTATTGGAAGGTCACTTACCATTCTGATTCATTTTCAAACTTGGGAACGAGGAGGAAAGTGGACACAAATTTCTTGGGTACATACATACTCTAAATTCATTTTCAAACTTTAAAGAAAGAAAGACATAATTTCTTTTATCTTTTCTCTCTCTTCTTTGTCTTCTCTATCACGAAATCTCCTTTTTCTTCTTCTATTCCTCCATCATCTCTTTATCCCTTCTTCTTTTGGATAAAAGTTGTTATATACATTTTGTATCACACACTTTTTTTTAACTGAGACGTGGTTTCAACTAACGTTTTTCTTTTTTTCTTTTTTTTTTTTTTTTTTTTTTTTTTTTTAAGTATAACAACTTAAAATTGTGTCTTCAACTCACAATTTTAATTTTAAAAAAGCGTATAACAAATACTATACTTTTCTTTTTTTAATCTCTTCTTCTATTTGTATGTCTTTGAACATTAAGGTATTGTTCTGATGGGAACATTAAGGTATTGTTAATATGGTAAGGTGGCAATGGTCATACCTTGATAGGACAGATGGAGTTATTAGGGTGAATAACATAACTCTATTGGTTTACAATTTTTGATGCAACTCTAACATGGTTAATTGTGAGTGATTATTTATCACTTTCGCATTAACATACCAATTTTTCTCCACTCATAACTTGTTTGTTTGTTTAGACCTCTTTTAAATCAAATTGTTTAATCTAATGAATTAACCAAGTTGATACTTAGGTTTATTATTAAAATCTAGGTTAAACAAGAATAAATCATATCATGCACAGTGGAAAAGTAAATAACATAACGATATAATTACTCAAGAAAACCAATGAAACAAACCTTTTTAAAGTAAAAACCTAGAGAGGATTTGACCTAACTATCCTTAAGGTAAAAAGATTCACTATGATAGAATGAAAGTTTTTACAATTGACTTAACTCTAAATCTATTGCTACCTCTTGTAGTATTTACTCAAACAACCATGTGTAGCTTCGAATCCACAGACTCTTCTATCTTGAATTTGTTGCACACAAACACCCACGTTTGTAACTTTAAGAACCCACTCAAAAGTTTCAAATCACCAGCAATTGTTGATCTTATATGCAGCAACATCAGATCTACCAGTTCTAATGGTATAAGAATGATTTCCAGTAGTAACTTTGAAAAGGAGAAGGCACAGCACCTTTTAAATCTCACAAGAGCACCTCCAAAGTCATCATAAAATGTGCTTTAGGGTTTTCTTTAAATACTATGTGAAATAAATCTGAAACTCTAATCACTTAATGGGCTTCATGAGCAGTTGGGCTTAATTAAAATTCTGTGAAACCCATGTCTCGATCGGTCGAGCCTTGTTCTCGATTGGTTGAACTAGCATGTTTCAAATTCCTGAACCTATAGCTTCCTTTTTCTTGTATTCTGACTTGTAGCACCTTGAGCATTGTCTAATAAATCCTATAGACTCTAAGATCTATACCTAAACAAGTTTGCGCTCATAGTTTGCCAATTTTTCTAAACTTTAGAACCTAACAATAAGCAACTGCATTAAAATTGTAGAAAAAGTTATGTCTATTAGACTTTCTTAAATAGTTGAGATAAGTAGTGAATCCACTAGAAAACGATAAATTATGATCATGAGTTAACGTATGAAAAGGATGTGAATTTGGGTATGGGAAGGAGTGTACCTAGAATTACTCATCCAAAAATTACATGGATTTGCATTGAGAGCATCCTATAAATTATTTTGGTGCGAAACTATAGCAAGGCTGTGCATTTCATGGGCCATCGCCTAGAATAATGTAATTTTGCTGGCCTTTCTAGTCAATTTGAGATTAAAAACAAGCTTTTAAGACAATCTCTTCTATGAGGTTTCTTCCTTCTTAAGACAACCATATCCTACAAACCCTACCCCTATAATTAACCGAATCCTAAGCCTTCACTTTTGAATGAAACAAAGCTACCATTAAGTCCCAAGATTTTCAATCTCTTCAGTGGACATATGGTAATGGTAATGGTATATTGATATATTATTTTATTTTATGTTTTCAATAGTTTGGGGTTTAGGGGATTGGAAAGCCTGTTGTATATATAGGTATATACAAGGATAGGTTGTAATAATGATGTTTGAGTTTGGAGAATATTGTTTCATAAAGTGAAAATTTAAGTTTTGGAATTTTTTAAGTGAAAATTCTGAATTAAGCATTTTCAATCGATCGAAGCTTTGGCTTGATCGTAGGGTTTCTGCCTCGTTCGATCGCTATTCGATTCCTGTTTGATTGATTGAAAAGAGCATTCGATCAATTGAAAGGACCTCTCGATTGATCGAAACACAAAAACTGAATTTTCTGCAGAATTTTTATGATGACTGTTCAGAAAGGTTGAAGAGGTTTCAAGCCTTGTGAACGGTTTTATGAAATATTTTAACTTTTCATATGTGCCTTTTGATGAAACCCTATGGGTATAAATAGAGGTTTATGTTCACTTGAAAAATAACTAACTCCACAAAATAGTAAGTTAGAGAGAAACACAAGAAATCCTGTGGTCATTTTCCAGAATTGCTATCTGTAGAACCTAATATCTTGGTTGTACCCTGAGGAAAAATTTGCGATAACCCTTTAGCAACAGTAGTGTGGGGGGCAAATATTGTCTAAGGAAAACAATATTGTGCCTCCAAGTTATCTATTTTCTATTTGTCTTCTGTGTCAATCTTGTTCTTCCATTATTACTTTGTATAATATCCCCAACAAAGCCTTATGACTCAACTGACATTTTCTCGTGTTTCTAATAGAAACATTTTGGGTTATGTTTTGTTTTCCTAATCCGTAATTTATAATGTTGTGTATGAATTAAGCGGATTAAAATTAATTAATTAATTTTAATTTTAAATTTCCAAATATCAAATTCAGTGTGGTCACTAAATTAGATCTTGCAAAAATTTCACTGGGCCAAATAAGAGCCTGCAAATGCTTGAGGTATTGACTAACTATTTCAACAACAAGTCACCCTCCAACCAACCCAAATTAGGTCTGCTAGTTTATAGTCACAAGGCAAATTTGTCATGTCCAAACTTAGTTACGTCTAAAGGGAAAAAAAAAAATTAGAACAAATAATACCTTCCTAATATTAGGGAGCTAAAAATTTTGGGCAAGAGAATGCCTCATCCTCATGACACATTGATGTTCAAAGGACAATACACCTATGACATCACCGACATCGTTTTTTGATTCATCAATAACAATTTGCCATGTATGATTTGCAATGAAAACATTGTATTCCCAACTTTACTTAATGCTCAAAACCTCTAAATTAAAATTTTTGTTAATTTTTGTTGGACTATTTCTTTTTTCTTTTTTATTCTCAACTTAATACTTCATTAAACCGAAATGTGAGCCATACAGATTACATCATTTTACACTTGGTTTACAATCATAGGTGGTATGTCTTCCACCCATATGTTGCAACGCCCTAGACCTCTAATTCCACATAATCTCCTATCGTATTTGGATCTCATTGATTTCCTTTTTCAGCCCCTGAATTTCCTCGGCGTTATCCAGCATATCATCCACAGCTTCAAGGTGTTGAAGTTGGTCTTTCTTTTGATTCAAAGTTTTATTAACATTTCCGAACACCCTCCAATTCCACCTGCTCAATTGCTCTTGACAATTCTTTAAACGATCCATGATCGTGGACCTGCTGTCTCTCCCCACCAGATCCCACACTTCCTCAATCAGCTCTCTACAACCTGCCTCCCTTGTCCACATAGCCTCAAAGAAAAACCTCATCCTTGCTGGTTGTGAGAGTGAGTTTTTTCTTCAGCACTATGGCCCAAGGATTCTGGGCCGTGTAAGATGTTTCTTGGTGGACTGGGATTGATTCTCCGCAGCTAAGAGGGCTGTTTTAAGAATCAATTGGTGCACAGAACATATTTTCCATAATACAAATGGTTAGCAAAGAAAAGAAGCTGGCATATTTGCATTTGAACGACATTTATGCAGTAAAGGATTAATGCAAATGACAAAAATGAAAAGAATATAACACAAGGACAAGCTGAAAATCCTCTAATTAAGTGAGGTATACTTCATTGATTTTATTAAGCTATGGTTGCAATGCTCACTAGGACGTGATGCAAGGTTCAACTAAGCTCATAAGTTACAGATTTTGATAGCTATTCAAGCTTCAAAGTCTTGCAAAATGTGAACTTGTTAAATCCGAGCTCGTTCAACAGTGGCTGCACTGAGGACACCGGGACAGTTCCTCTGTTTTTCTCTTAAGTTACAGAGTATTTTGCATGAGTTTTCTGGGATTTTGGGAAGGCAAAGTTGAATGCCTAAGAACGGTCCGGTTGTTCTTCAAATCCTCCTCCCTCTGTGGCATGGATCCCTTCCTCCTTTTATAGCACAACCTCGGCTTCCCTGGTGAATCCGTGATTCCCCTGTTTTACCCTCTGGAGCCTGTACCATGCCTGGCTGCTTCAGGATCGTGTCGTTTCCTCTTTCTTCATAGTTTCTTTGCTTTTGTTCCGACCAAGTGAAAGTCCCTCGGCTCCTTTCCATTTCCGGGTTTCCCCGCTGGCTGGCCTGAGGCTCCCTTTTGGCTTCTTCTTCCCAGCGTCCCAGCCTTTCACAGTGTACTCTTCCTTGTCTTTTCTCCAAATGGTTGAATCAAGTTTTCTGAGTTTTGCATGCTCTGTACCTTCTCTGCTCGTCTGGGTCACAAGGTCCGCATGCCTCTTTTCTTTAATTTCCTTCTGTTATGACCCCCCTGCGCGCCCTAGGATCCCTCTGGGAGGCCCTCTGGGATTCGGCCCAGCTTCTTCCTTTCTCAGTTTTGTCCTAGTTCGTTGGTTGGGCTCTTTTTCTCTGGATCCCAGCCCTCTGGGCTTTTTCTTTCTTCTTTCTTCCCTTTCTTTTTTGTGACGGCCCATTATTCCCTTTTTCACTCTTTTCTTCGTGGGCCTATTAGTGGGCTATCTAATTTCTTTTTTGAACCTCAACATTTAGCCCCCCGAGCTCATGGGTTGCCCGCAGCCCATGCGTGAGTTCTTTTGCAGGATCTCTTCTTGTTTTGATTTTTTGCCATGGAGATCCTGATCTTCTACTCTCTCCTTTTCTCTCTTTTTTTTTTTGGCATCCTGTCTCCTTTGTTTCTCCCCTTTTTTTTTTTTGCGTGACTCTTCCCCTTTTTGTGGTACGTGGCAGTTGGGTTGAAATAAAACTCCCACTACCTACTTTTACGTTTCCCATACACTCATCAATAACTGCTGATAACCTCCTTTTTTAAATTTAATTCCTGGCAACTGGCG
The DNA here is from genome assembly GCA_023621385.1 of Quercus gilva. NCBI lineage: Eukaryota > Viridiplantae > Streptophyta > Magnoliopsida > Fagales > Fagaceae > Quercus > Quercus gilva. The sequence continues at coordinate 56,638,857 of CM042475.1, read as the reverse complement.
CGTCTTTCCATACATTGTCTTCTTTAACTGTTCTTATTCTTTTCCTTCTAGCGTTTTCTCATTACTCTTCTTCCTGAGTTCTCTGTTACCAACTTCTTTTTTCGATCAGCATCGTTGCCATCTTCTTTCTTTTTCTTTCTCCAGATACTCATTGCTCCAATGGCTTCTTCTTCTTCTCGAAAAAGGAAGGAACGTACTCCCAGTCCTTTTGAAGGTGAGGGCTCCTCTAGTTCTGCACAGGATGAGTCCGTCACTGTGCGTCCTGCTTTCCCTTTGCGAGACCCTTGGTATACTCCTAGCTTATTCTTTCCTCGAGTGTCTCATGGCGAGACTCCTCCATCCCCGCACACCTGGGTTTTCTCTGGTCAAGCAGGTTTTGTTGGCTCTGCACAAGTTCCAGACCCTAGGGAGATTTTTGATCTCCAAATCAGGCGAGGACTTCGAGAAGCGGTTCCAATCTTCTTTGATTTTGTTGCTGGAAAGATTCAGGGCTGGCCCATTTGGGTGGATAATGAGCTTTCCGATAAAGAGTTTGTGGGTCGCTTGGAGCATGCCGGCGTCCTGAAGGCGGTGGCTATTTCCAGAAACCTTGAGGGTTTCAGAGATGCCAAAGGGCTTAGGCATTTGGTGCGCCGCTGGTGTCCTGCTCTGCACACCTTTTCTTTTTCTGTTGGTGAATTGACTGTTACCTTGGAGGATGTAGTCAACAATTTTCTCCTTCCTGTGCTTGGGGATGAAAACCCCTTTGATATCAAGCTTTCCGACGAGGATCTCAGAGTGGAGGAGAAGTTATTTGCTCATTTTGGTGGGCGTACTGCTTCCTCTGGTGGGAAACCGGCCAGGATGGGCAGATGGGTTATGACTCTTTCGCGCGAGAAGGATAAGGAAGTCAGGCGTGCTGGGTTCCTTGCATTCTGGCTTAGCAAATTCCTGTTCAGCGAGTACCCTGGGTATGGAATTAAGTCCGCTCTTTTTCCCTTGGCTATTAAGTTGGCTCAAGGCGCTCAATATCCTTTAGCCCCCATGTTTTTGGGCCACGTTTACTCTCAGCTGGATCAACTTCATGGAGATGAGGCAGAGGGTGATTCTTGTTATGTTATCACTTCTTTGCTTCACTGCGCTATTCTCCAGGTATTTATGTGGGATCGTTCTTCGGTTACTTTGGCAAAATGTAGGAATTTAAAATTTGTGAAAGATAAGTTTTTGGGTTCCCCTGATGTGGTAAAAGGGCTTTGTGGCAGCTCTACTGATAGCCATCCTATTATTTTCCGTTGGTTGAGCCTAAAAGGTGGCAACCTTAATTTGGTTGAGTTGTTTGATCAGGCGGGCCATTTGAATTGGCGCTCCCCTCGGGAGTTTGGCCCAGGTTTTGTTTGCGATTCTGTGTTATCTCCTTTTCTGACTTCTACAGGAAATACTTTTGATTTGCGTAGTGGTGATGAAGGTAGTTTAGCTTATTTGGCCTGCATTAGTCCTTCTTGGCTTCCTGTGCTTTCCTCTACTGGCCCACGGTACACCCATTACTCGGCGCATCGAGTACTTCGGCAGTTCGGTTTCGATCAGGATGTTCCCCCGGTGTTTAATGATATAGTTCCTTCTCTTCCCTCCTTGGACCCCTTCATGAGACTTCAGGCCTTTTCTTATTGGTCTCGACGGAGCCCTCAGTTTGTTGTGCCTAACTCTCAGAGAGGAGTCTTTGCCTCTAATGGCTATGCTGGTTATTGGAGAAGGGTTCAGAAATCCTTTGCTGACTATGCTGGCTCTGAGACGATTGGGAGAGTGCCTAATCCTGACATTTCTTCTGCCCCAACATCCAACAGGCGCCTGTCCCTGCCTACTGCTGGTATTGTTTCTGCTGCTGTGAGCAGCAAGACTGGTTTTGCAGAATGGCATGCTTCCAGGGAAGGCTGGGTGACTTATGCGCAGGACTTCCCAGAGAACTGGCTGGGGTGTGACCTTGTTGTTGGTGCTTCTGCTGGGGTGCCAATTAAGAAAGGAGCAGTGGAAGCCATAAGTCCCAGCGCCCCCACAGGCGTGAGTAAAGGAAAAGCAATCAAACAGGAGAAGTTGAAGGAAGCCGAGGCTGAAGAGAGTGCAGAGGTGGTTGGCCCTAAGCCAAAGAAGAAGAAAGCTGGAAAATCTCGGAGACAGTTGGTACTCGCTGAGGAGAAGGAAGTGGAGCAACCTTTGGCCATAAAGGGCCGTGTGAAGACTAAGGTAGAGTCTTCTTCTTCCCCAGCTCCTGTGAATCCTTCAGTTCATGGTTCCTTGGGACCCTCTGGACGTACCCGTAGTAGACAACAGAGACTCGGAGACCCTGTTGAAAAAGAAAGAAGGGCAAGGCCTCTTTCCTCCTTTGCTCCTTTGTGGTTTTGCTGTTTTTTTTTTTTTTTTTTTTTTTTTTTTTTTTGAACTAATGAGTAAAACCCCGCTTTTTTTTTTGTGTGTGTAGTCCAAACGTAAGCTGGATCCCAGGAAGGGTAAGAGTCAGTCTTCTGGTGAAGATGTGGTATGTTTTCCTTATCTGTGTCTTTTGCTGCTTCCTTATATTCATTTCACAAGTGTCATTTACTCGTGCTGTCCTTTTGCTCATCCCCCTCCTTTTTTTTTTTAGGTTGAGGTTCCTCCCCCTGTGGTTGGTGAGACTTTGGAGGAGGAGATGGCTGAGGCTGCATCTCTGGGTAAAGAAGAAGAGGCCCCCATTGGAGGCATAGCTGAGGAAACCGGGCAACCAACGCAGGATGTCCAGGCTGCCCAAGATCCTGAGGCCCCCAAGCTCCCCGCGTCCCCAGGTTCTTACTTTGAACAGATTCCCAGCCCTATCAGGACCGTGCTGCCTCAGACTGGGTTAAGTACAGGGACCTTGGGAGGCGTATCATTATCCGGGCAAACAGGTGAGCCTTTATTTTCTTTTATATATAGCCTTTTATCTTTATCTCTTTTGCATCTTTTCTTTCTCTCCCCCCACTTTTTTTTTTAAGTTGTTCTCCTTTCCAGGGCAAGCCACTGCGAGATCTGCCTCTGGTGCTGCTGCTTCTTTGGAATCAGAGGATTCTGAAGGTGGGGTGTTGGCTGTCTTTACTGCATTGCTTCTTTCTTCTTCCCTCGTCCCCACTTTTTGTGTTTGTTTTCCCTTCTTTTTTTTTTTCTGTTATGGCGAAGCCCCCTGTGTCTCTGCCTTCTTTTAGCTGTTTTGCTGGGGCTTCCTCACCTTTTCTTCAACTTGCTCTATGTTCTTTCCCAGAATCTTTCAAGAAATCAGGGGAGGAAGAGGAGGAAATTTCACCTCAAAGGGCTAATACTGGTTTTTCCTCTATCACTATTTCGTTCCCCCTTTCCCCCCTTTTTTTTTTGTTTTCTTCTAGAAGCTAACCCCCCCCCCCTTTTTTTTGCAGGGGTTGATATCAAGGACCCCAAAATCGTGACTTCTGAGGGAGGTGTAGGGTCTGCTCAAGCTGCTGCTCCTCATGCTGCTCAGGAGGTTGAAGGTCCCTTTGGGCCCCCCGGTGATGATGCAGCAAAGGGGAAGGCCCCAGAGGTGGTTGTTTTAGACCCTGCTTCAAGGCTTCCCATTTTTTTGGCTCGTTTTGATCTCCTGGAATTCAACAGCCTTCCTGCCAGTCATTTCTGCCGCTTGGGATCCTCCTATGGTAACTTTTTGCGTTTCTCCGTGCCTATGGAAGGTCTGCCATTGCTAGAAGGGCTGCATAAAAGTCATGGGGACTTTACTCTTGGTTTCAGAGGAGGGGTATTCTTGGGGAACATTCTGCTGGAGCTGCTGTGTGCCGTGTTGATTTCTATGAGAGATTCCTCACTGGACTCTCTTTCTGAGGAGAAGCTCTTGGAATGGAGGGGAGTTGTTCAGGATCTTTTGGAGGCCAAGTTTAGCTTATCCTTTTTGTTGGAGTACCTGCGATCACTAGCCCAAGCGCTCTTCCAGAGGCAAGCTTCTGAGAGTATTGATGCTGAGATTGCTGCTGCTGAGGAAGCTCTGGCCCGTGCTCACAAGACTTTGCAAGATCTGAAAGTCAAAAGGCAGAGGGTTCTTTCTTCGGCTGCATTTGCTCTTCCTTCGAGTGGCTCTTTGTTGGCTGGCCTCCTTACTTAGCTTTTCCTTCTTTTCTTTTTTTTTTTTAACTGTCTGGATGGACAAATTTGGGATTGTATAATTTTTTTTTATTTTGGTTGAACAATGTTTCTGTTTGTTTTTTTTTTTTGTTTAGATCTGCATTTGTGCTTTGAGACTACTCCTATGTGCTTGTGCTTTAGTATAGCTCTGTTTCTAATCTTCTTCAAGTGGCATGTGGACCTTCTTTTCTTGTCTTCTCTCCTTTTTTTTTTTTTGCTGAGTCCTAGCCTGTGATCCCCACAAGAATTTTTGTTGTAGGTTCCCACTAGGTACCCATTCTTTTCCTTCCTGGTCGCGCAAGTACTGAACTGGGTACACTTGACAACATATTGCTGTACTCTCTTTTTTTTTGTCCCAGCTCATGAACTTGGCAGGTTTCTTTTATATCAAGTACTGGGCTAGGTATCTTCAGTTTATGCTTGAGATCCTAGACCATGTATTTGAGATTTAATTGCTTTGCAGCTATCTGTGGGGTGATCCTGGGTTATGTATCGAAAGATTTCCCCAGGTATCCCCTTCTTTTGTTGCACAAGTACTGAGCTGGGTACATTTGGTAATGTATTCTTACTTGTCCCAGTTCATGAATCTTGGCGAGTTTTTTTTTTGCATTAAGTACTGGGCTAGGTACTCTCAGCTCATGCTTGAGGTCCTAGGCCCTGTATTTAATTTCAACTAATTGCAATCATCCATGGTTATGTGTCCTCCCCTGATTTTGTCCATGTTAGGAATTTTGTGATACTTAGATTTTAATAACTGAAAAAGCAAAAGCAGAAACTTCATTGAATCATAAATGTCATTTTAGGGAATACAGCAAATCTAACCAAGATAGTAAGGATCCCAGAATGTCCTTCTACCTTTAGTTTTTTTTTTTGAACAGAACTACTCAAATAATAGCATATATGAAGGAAAGAAAAAGAAAAGGAACACTTAGCAGGTTGGAGCAATTTTTGTCAACAGGAGCCCAGGGTGCTGAGGCCTTTCCTCTCTCATGCGTAGTATTGTTTCAGCCACTTCCCATTTATGGGTTCTGTCAGGATTGTTCCATCTTCCTTCGTGAGGTAGTAGTACCCACTATCATGGGCCTCCCTGATGACGTAGGGTCCTTCCCACTTTGGGGCAAATTTGGAGGGTCCTGGTAGGTTTCTTCTCACATGTTCTGTTGTCCTTAGTACCAACTGCCCTTTGGTGAAGGTCCTCGGGCGTACTGCTTGTGCATATGCTCTTGTCATCCTTTGCTGGTACCTCTGGCTTCTTCTTTTGGCCAGCTCTCTTTCTTCCTCTATCCCTTCCAGGTCTGCTAGCCTCCTCTCATTGTTTGTGTCCTCGGCGTCCTCCTGACTTTCCTCAAGTACTACTCTTGGTGTGGGGACGATTAGTTCCACTGGGCTGATGGCTTCTGTCCCATAGACCAGGGAAAAAGGTGAAAATCCCGTGGCTGTTTTCACAGAGCTCCTACACGCCCAAAGTACATCTGCCAGGTGGTCATTCCATTTTCCTCCATATTCTTGCTTCATTTTCTTAAGGATTTTCAAGATCACCCTGTTAGTGGCCTCTGCCTGGCCATTCCCTTGTGGGTAGTATGGTGTAGACCTTCCGTGCTTGATGTAGTAAGCTTCTGTTAGCCCCTTCATGTCTTTATTTATGAAGGGGGTCCCGTTGTCACTGATCAACCTTCTGGGGATCCCAAACCTTGTAATGATATGGCCTCGAATGAAGTTTGCTACAGCTGCTCCAGTGGCTTTCTTCAAGGGGATGGCCTCTACCCATTTTGTAAAATACTCAGTGGCTGCCAAGATCCATATGTAACCACTGGATGGAGGATTTATAGGCCCTATGAGATCAAGCCCCCAAGTGTGGAAAGGCCATGGGGTTGTCATGTCTTGCAACGTATTTGGGTGAGTATGGATTGCATCTCCAAGGACTTGGCATGCGTGGCAGGTTTTAACTACCTCTTCGGAGTCCCTTTTCATCGTTGGCCAGTAGTATCCCAGTAGTAGTAACTGTTTATAGAGCCTTCTTTTTCCTGGGTGACTTCCACAATCACCAGAATGGACTTCCCTGACCACCTCCCTGGCTTCCCTTGGTCCCAGGCATCTTAAGGGATCTCCACTGTATCCCCTTTTGAATAGGATCTTGTCCTGTAAGAAATACCTGACCGCGAGCTTCTTGAGCTGGTGGGCCAGCGTCCTGTCAGTTGGCAGGATCCCTTGAGCCAAGTATTCCATAAGAGGGGTCCTCCAGTCTTCTGTAACAAATACAGCATAGCTTTCTCCCCTGTCTATCGAAGGTTGGCATTCTTGGCATTTTTCCTGTATAGTTGATGCTTCTTTGCTCATGTCTGGCCAGTAGTACCCCATGCGTTGCATCCTCCTGTATAGACTGATCTTTTCCGAGGTCCCGCAGACTTGGGTATGTAGTTCTTCCAACCTCAGCTTTCCCTCTTTCTCATTGATACATCTGGATAGGATTCCTCCGGGCAGTCTTCTGTATAGTTCTCCTTCTATCAGAGTGTAGTCTCTCAGCTCCTTGACATTCCCTCCAGACCCTGTTTCTTCCATTTTTTCTTTCACTTCGCTCCTCCAGTCCCATTGCTTGGACTCTTCGGGGGATGTTTGTTGGAGGATTTTTAAGATGGAATGCTCCTGCCTTCCTATTCTGACTAGGGTGTCTTTTCCCTTGAATGGTACTTGGGATCCTAGGGTGGCAAGCGCATCTGCAAATCTGTTTTCACTTCTCTGCGTGTACTCTATGCTAAAAGTCAGGAATTCCTGCTCCAGCCTTTGTGCCCATGTCCTGTAGGCTGCCAAACTTTGTTCCCTTAATGCAAAGTCACCTTTCACCTGGGATACCACGAGATTGGAATCTCCCAATACTCTCATGTGTTTCACCCCAATACTTAGTGCTATAGTTAGCCCGGTTAGATACGCCTCATACTCAGCTGCATTATTGGAGCAGGAGAAACCAAGCTTGAAGGATAGAGGTAGGGTGTCTCCGTTTTCACAACTTAGTACAATTCCTACCCCATTTGAAGTTGCTGTAGCTGACCCATCGAACCTCATCGTCCATTTCTTCCCTGGGATTTCTGCTACTGCCACTTCACCTGGGATCTCTTCGCTTAGTGGGCTTTCCTCCTTCCCTGGGAATTGTGCCAGGAGGTCAGCTATGGCTTGACTTTTGACGGCCTTGGGGGTCCTTAGGCCTATGTCGTATTGAGAAAGCAGGACCAGCCATTGTGCTATTCTCCCTGTTAGGAGGGGTTGATGCAGGAGTGCTTTTATGGGATGTGATTTAGTTACCAGCAGGATCTGGTGGGCTGAGAAATACCTCTTCAGCCTCTGAGATGCGTAAATAACCACTAGGCAAGCCTTTTCTATCCTGGGATATCTGGTTTCGGCATCCTTGAGTGTTCTGCTCACATAGTAAACAGGTTGCTCGTTTCCACCGTCATCCTCTTGGGCCAGCAGGGCTCCTATTGCTTGGGCATTTGATGCCAAATACAACAGCAAGGGTCGCCCACGTACTGGTGCCTGGAGAGTGGGCAGATGATTCATGATCTGTTGGACCCTTTGGAAGGCTTCCTGCTGCTCTGCTCCCCAGGTAAACTCAGTTCCCTTTTTCAACAGTTTGGATAACCCCCCTATGACCGAGGCCAGTCCTGGCACGAATCTCCTGATGTAGGAAACCCTTCCCAGGAAGCTTTTGAGCTCCCTTACTGTCGTTGGTCTTCTCATAGTAGCAATGGCTGCAGCTTTGACTGGGTCTACACTTATGCCTCTGTGATGCACCAGGAACCCGAGAAACTTTCCTGCAGATACCCCAAAGGCGCATTTCATGGGGTTCATGCGCAGCTTGTATTCTCTGCATCTTTTGAAAACCCGTTCAAGTATCTGAAGGTGCCCTGTCCTAGTTTTTGATTTGACCACAATATCATCTACATAATCCTCCATTTCCTCATGCATCATATCATGGAAGATGGCTGTCATGGTTCGCTGGTATGTGGCTCCTGCATTTTTAAGACCAAAGGGCATCACAGTATAATAAAAATTTCCGATCGGTGTCCTGAATGCTGTTTTCTCGGCATCCTTGGCAGCCATGCGAATCTGGTTGTACCCGCTATACCCATCCATGAATGAGAACATGGAGCTTCCTGCAGCTGAGTCCACGAGGAGGTCAATATTAGGCAGGGGGAACTCATCTTTTGGACATGCTTTATTCAAGTTGCGAAAATCTACACAGCAACGGATCTGGCCATTCTTTTTCTTCACAGGTACTATGTTAGAAAGCCATCTGGGGTGCTGGATGGGCTTGATAAAGCCAGCTGCTAGTAGCTTCTTGACCTCTTGAGTTATCTGGGCTTCTATATCAGTGTGGAAGACCCGAGCTGGTTGGATCACTGGTTTAACTCCTGGGTCCACATTGAGGGCATGGACCACTAATCCAGGATCCAGACCAGGCATCTCATCATAGGTCCACGCAAACACATCTGCGTATTCCTTGAGCAAAGCCAATAGTGGCCCCCTTTCTTGTGTTGTCAAACGACTACTGATGAATACAGGCTTCTAGGGTCCCAGTTCAGCTCCCAAGTTTACTTCCTGCAATTCTTCCTCAGGCTGGATTTGTGTCTCTTTGACTGGTTCCTCTTGGACTTCCTCCTGGGCCATCATACATTCTGGTGGTCCGGGACCTTCCTGCACGATGCGCTCAGGTCCCGCGCACCTTCACAAACGATATATTAATCTTCCCCCTGGCTCTCGTACTACTACACACTCCCGGGATCCTGAGGCGCTGGGCTCCTTCTTTTGCCTTTTTCTCTTCAGGAGGTCCCTCAAGTCGTGGGTATCTCCTCCCTCTTCTCTTTCCAAGATGGGTGTTCCTGGGGTCCCTGGCATGGGACTTTCATCATCTGCTCCCAACTCATCATAAAACATTGTTTCTACAAAGTTTACTTCTCCTTGGTTGAAAGGGTTGTGGTTGGCAGGGATCCTTACAGGCCTCCCATTCAACCTCCCCTTAACGCACTGATGGTACGTGGATGGTATAAGGCGGTGTTTATGGAGCCATGGCCGTCCCAGGAGTATGTGGTAAGATACTTCTGAATTGATTACATGAAATCTGGTTAAGGCCACTATTGGCCCCACCCTTAGGGCTAGCTGTATATAGCCTTCGGTTGATTCTGCTGATCCTCCAAATCCGGTTATCTCCATGGGAGCCCCCAGGATCCTCCTTCCAGCCAGGCCCACAGCTTCCAAGGTGCTCAGGGCTATGAGGTTGAGTGATGCCCCCGTGTCTACAAGTGCTCTTCTGATTTGGACACCATTTATGGTGGCCATTAGGTAGAGAGGTCTACGGTGGTCTGGGTGCTCAACCTCCATGTCTTCATCAGTGAAGGTTATGGCATTTGTTGTCTCTAGGAAAGCTCGGCTGGCATGAGATTCTGCTGTGAAACATTCCATTCCTGACTCTGCTGCTATAGTCATGAGGGATTCCGTGGCCACCCTTCTTGCTTCTGGTCCAAATCCCAGCTGATTGAATAATGACCTGAACTTGGGATTCTTTTGGAGGGTCCTGACTGTGTTTGGGTGGAAGGATCCTCCTGACTCTTCTGCTTCTGCCGAGTTCCCATGGATCACCACAGCTACTACCCCCCTTTCCTTTATGGTTAGGCAGGGGGTTTCTTTGTACTTCTGGCTCCTTCTGGGTGAGTTCCAGGGTTCCTTCTCTTAGCTTCCTGTGGAAAAGCCTGCGGAGGGTCCAGCAATCCTTGGTGGAATGCTTAACGTAATTGTGAATCCTGCAAAACAAAGGATTTTTCCTTTCTTCTTCGGTGGGTGGCCTGGACACAGTGAATGGCCTGATCACTCCATCCCCGATCCATTTGTCCAGGACGTGGTTTAATTCTTCTACGGTACATGGGATCACTGGTGGTTCCTCGAACATCTTTCCATCGGGCCTCTTCCTTTTTTCTCCCACTGATGCTGTCATGGCTTGGGATGCTGGTGCCCTCTTCGCCCTCATAGTTTGTGCTGTCCTCCTTGTTCTCTGCAACAGGTCAGCGAACTGTGTGATACATAAGTTTTCGAGGTTGAGCCTGTAATCGAAAAGCATGTTAGAGATGCAAGTCTCCACGAGCTCCTTTTCTTCATGGTCCCCATAACAGTCTAGGGACACATCTTCAAATCTTTTGATGAACTGGACAGGATCCTCTCCAGGTCTCTGTCTCACCATCTGAAGGCTTTGGAAAGTGACCTTGTCCTCACCGGGGTAATATTTTGCACAAAATCTTTCCATCATTTCGTCCCAGGTCTTAATGGACCCAGGCCTCAGTGTAGTGTACCAAGTGTATGCTCTGTCCACCAGGGACTTAGCAAATTCTCTTAGGCACAGCTCTCGGTCTCCTGCGTAGGGGCCCATAGTGTGGACGAACCTACTCACGTGTTCTACTGCACTTCCATTCCTTCCATCAAAAGGATGGAACTTTGGTGGCTCATATCCCTTGGGGTATGGCTTGCCGAGGAGTTCCAGTGGGAATGGGGGATCCCGAGAAAATTGTTTGGGGGTCCTGGAAAGTTTTTCCCTTTCTTGATCCAGGAGGGCACTGACATCTGCCATTGTCAGATATTGGGGGTTAGTTCCTCCTCCCACTGCTGATCCTCCCTCTGGCTGGGTTCTGTCTTGGTTGCCCACATGGGGGGCATTGTCTCTGACTTCTTGCGTCTTACTTTCTTTGAGCAAGTGAACTTCTTGTTGCAACTCTTTCAATATCGCGGTCATTTGAGCCATAGGGTCTAGCTCTTGGCCTGCATTCCTCTGTTCTGACACGACCTCGTGCTCTGTTAGGGGCACCTCGCCTCTTTGTCTGGAGGCTACTTCATTTTCTCCCACAGGCTCAGAGGCCGTGGGTGGCATGTTTGCACCTTTACTGTTCCTTTGTCTTGGAGGCATGTTCTGCGAAGGGATTGCTTCTTCCCTTTTCTTTACCCAGTCCCCAGCGGAGTCGCCAAAATGTGAGAGTGAGTTTTTTCTTCAGCACTATGGCCCAAGGATTCTGGGCCGTGTAAGATGTTTCTTGGTGGACTGGGATTGATTCTCCGCAGCTAAGAGGGCTGTTTTAAGAATCAATTGGTGCACAGAACATATTTTCCATAATACAAATGGTTAGCAAAGAAAAGAAGCTGGCATATTTGCATTTGAACGACATTTATGCAGTAAAGGATTAATGCAAATGACAAAAATGAAAAGAATATAACACAAGGACAAGCTGAAAATCCTCTAATTAAGTGAGGTATACTTCATTGATTTTATTAAGCTATGGTTGCAATGCTCACTAGGACGTGATGCAAGGTTCAACTAAGCTCATAAGTTACAGATTTTGATAGCTATTCAAGCTTCAAAGTCTTGCAAAATGTGAACTTGTTAAATCCGAGCTCGTTCAACAGTGGCTGCACTGAGGACACCGGGACAGTTCCTCTGTTTTTCTCTTAAGTTACAGAGTATTTTGCATGAGTTTTCTGGGATTTTGGGAAGGCAAAGTTGAATGCCTAAGAACGGTCCGGTTGTTCTTCAAATCCTCCTCCCTCTGTGGCATGGATCCCTTCCTCCTTTTATAGCACAACCTCGGCTTCCCTGGTGAATCCGTGATTCCCCTGTTTTACCCTCTGGAGCCTGTACCATGCCTGGCTGCTTCAGGATCGTGTCGTTTCCTCTTTCTTCATAGTTTCTTTGCTTTTGTTCCGACCAAGTGAAAGTCCCTCGGCTCCTTTCCATTTCCGGGTTTCCCCGCTGGCTGGCCTGAGGCTCCCTTTTGGCTTCTTCTTCCCAGCGTCCCAGCCTTTCACAGTGTACTCTTCCTTGTCTTTTCTCTAAATGGTTGAATCAAGTTTTCTGAGTTTTGCATGCTCTGTACCTTCTCTGCTCGTCTGGGTCACAAGGTCCGCATGCCTCTTTTCTTTAATTTCCTTCTGTTATGACCCCCCTGCGCGCCCTAGGATCCCTCTGGGAGGCCCTCTGGGATTCGGCCCAGCTTCTTCCTTTCTCAGTTTTGTCCTAGTTCGTTGGTTGGGCTCTTTTTCTCTGGATCCCAGCCCTCTGGGCTTTTTCTTTCTTCTTTCTTCCCTTTCTTTTTTGTGACGGCCCATTATTCCCTTTTTCACTCTTTTCTTCGTGGGCCTATTAGTGGGCTATCTAATTTCTTTTTTGAACCTCAACACTGGTTTTCGAGGCTTTCTCCGATAGAGGCAAAGTGATAACAAACAGTGGTCAGAAATAGACATACTAACATGATGAACACTTGCATTCGGGAAACTGTCCAGCCAGCTCTCACTTGCCACCATCCTGTCCAATCTAAGCTTAGTTCTCTGCTCCCCTGCCCTTCCATTGCACCAAGTATACCTTTTCCCAACAAAACCCAAATCAACAAGACCACATCTACTTAGACATTCCCTGAAGTCTTTCATTTGTCAAGCAACTCTCTCTGGGCCGCCAAGCTTTTCGTCAGGATGGGAGATTTCATTGAAATCCCCAAAAACCACCCACGGTAATGGACTCTGTACTTTCAACACTTCCAAAAGCTCCCACGAGATATATCTTTTAGCTGCATCGGGTTGACCATAAAACCCAGTAGCACGCCACGGGGTTGGAGCAGAATTATCGTGGATCTCGACATCGATGTGCGAGTTCGAACAGCTTTTAAAACGCACCTTGGTGCCTTCTCTCCATAGCAACGCCAAACCCCCACTACGACCATCGCTTGGAACTATAATACCTTGAGTATACTCAAGCTTGCTTTGAATACCTTTAATCTGATTCGTTCCGGCTTTCGTCTCCGATAGGAAAACCAGAAGAGGGTCTTTTGTCCTCACCTTATCGGCGAGTGTCTGAACTACCAAGGATGACCCCAATCCTCAGCAGTTCCAGGCTAACAAACTCATTTGGCTCGGCGGTGCTGCTCAGCAGCCACCGCCACACCGCCAACCTTATTTTCCTTACCATTTGTTTCGTGATCACCTACATTCTTTCCTTTCTTGCGTTTTTGACATCCTGAATTTGGATCAAGCTCCTGAAGAGGTGTTGGGCCATCCCTTTTGGGATTACTTGGGCTTTCACACTCCTTAGAAACCCCTTTGTTGATATCCCTAGCCAGCCGTTTCCAGTGCCTACTCGCTGGGCCCAAAGTCTCAGAAGTCCAGCCTTTTTTTTCATCATAACACATAGCTAATGGGCCTGGAATTGGATTTTCCTCGGCTGGCCCAACTGCCGTCATTTTAACTTTGTTTTTTGGCGCTAAAACCCCCTCAGAAATTAGCTGGGACCTCTGACCCAATGCAGTTTCCCACTGCATCCCTTCCGCAAAATCGGTCTTCGCAGCAAGCTTTTCCTCATCGAATCTCCCCAAAACAGCTGCTTTCTCCTCTTTCTTTCCAACCAACTCTTTGACCTTACCCTCCTCAGCTAACACATTTGACATAGGCTTAACAGGGGTTACTGCCTCCACGTTGCTTATGGATTGACTGACCCCTTGATTTGACTTGACTGCCACGTGACCTTCTCCTCCCTCAGGACTTTCCTTCACCGTGTTTCGTTGCTCTGCCAGGGCTGTCGGTCTAACCACAGTTGCCCCATTACATTCCGCAGCTTCCCTTCTTACTCCCTACGCTACCACTTCTCTCCCTCCCCTTCGCATTGGCTCCCCCCTTAACCAGGCACCATATTGAAGTTGGCATGCTCCGTCCTTATCACCTAGTTCCTGCCCTTCAATGCACTCTCTTAGGGAATGATTGAGAAGCCCACACTTGTAGCAAAAATTGGGTAACCTTTCATATTTAAAATTTACCTATTTAGGCTCGCCTCCTTCAGCTGTGATTCTTTTCCCTCGCACCAGACGCTTAATGACATCAATACTCACTCTAACACGGAGACATTTTCCCCATTGCACTCCGAAATCTGTAACATCCACCTCTAACACCGTCCCTAAACACGACCCAATAGCCCACCCTGTCTCTCTCGTCCTGCTGTTCAGGGGTAAGTTATAAATCTGAACCCAGAAGAGGGCCCATTTTACTTCAATCTCCTTCGGTGTCAACTTCCCTTCGAACTCTTGAATGAGAACTAGTTGCTTCTCATAACTCCAAGAGCACATGACCAGCACCTTCTTTTTGTCTTTCTCATCTCTGAACTCCACCAAGTACAGTTCCTCCTCAAGTTCAGCAATTTGAACCCCTTTATTAGGTTTCCACAACATTCTTAAATTCTTTCTTAAAGCATCCACATTAATGCTTCTTTGGGACAGAATCTTCATCACTACACAATACTTCCCCATCTTACTTGCAGCACTTGTGCTTCCGCTATCTAGTTCTATGCCTGTATCTTCTTCCTCCGTAAACGTTAGTTTCTTCCACAGCTCCTCTAATTCATCAGCCATAGATGGCAAACCTGTTATCTGTCTACCTATGTAGTACCCCTTGGAAAACTCCCTCCGAGCCACCTCGAAAGGACCCAAAGACGACTAAAACTCACCACTGCCTCACACGAGAGAGGTCACTTCACTTCTTGCAAGGAACTGCAAGACTCCCATCTGCTACTACGCGCCTTGGCACGAGAGCACTAAATCCATCAGTTGGGTGTAACGATAAAAAATTTTGTTGGACTATTTCGGTTAAATTTTAAAATTTTATTGTGTTATTTGGACTAAAAAGGTAAGTTTTGCTGATTATTTATTATTGAAATTTCAATTTACTGAAAAACAATCAACACACTGCGAACTACTCCTATACATTATCTCATCCTCATTTATTTACTTTTTTTTTCCCGCCAAATTGTTAAGAGTTACAATACACAATAAATTGGTAGCTGTAGCAGAAATCACAGCAACAACAGGCTTTTTGACTCTTGACTATATTTGTGGTTATGCTATTTCTTTATTAATTATTTTTTTCAAATTTCAGAATCATAGCATCATAAGATATCCAGCTGTCCCACTCAAACATATATAGAATAGTTTTTCAGTAAAGATAAATAATAATAAAAAAAAACTTAAGTTACAGTATGTTAGGTTCTCTTCTTAAGATCTAGTCATGTGTCTACTTAATTAATAAATGCACTTCTATCCTATGAAAAAAAATCTACATAACAAAATCTTAAAAATAGAAATTAAAGAATAGTACCTAAATACTGTACCTAAATTTTACCCAATATTAAATGGACACGGCTTGTGTGTAGTGAAAATTTCCACCGGACACGTGTCCACCATCCAACGTGTCTATAGAAACTTCTACTAAACACAAGCCACACTCATATTAAACAGGGTTAGAGAAAGAAAACTGCGTGAACGTTGACTCGTCACCTTCATTAAGTGGGCTAGGTGATGCAGTGCAGCGGTGGTACATTCCTAGAAGAATGTTTTTGCAGCGGTGGTACTAGAGTCTTTTTTTTTTTTTTTTTTTTCTTTTCTTTGAAATTAATACATCTGTAATTTTTTTTTTTTTTGAGAATAAATTCATCTGTAATCTGGTTTGATAAAATGTTTTCTTTTGCTAGTAAATTTTTGAAAGGCTTAAGGATGGGCTTGGTGGTTAATTTTTGTTGGACTATTTCGGTTAAATTTTAAAATTTTATTGTGTTATTTGGACTTAATTTTATTTCATTACAAGGCCACGAAATATGCTAAGGGAAAGAAAAAAAGATTTTGGGTCAAGGGGGCTAGGAAGAATTTTGCTGGGCCAAACCTTAGAATTTTATACATTTGTATATACTACATAATTTTTTTATATATAGGATTTTTGACTATTTATACAGCCTTGAAACTCGAGCTATATGCATAGATCCAAGTGCAAAACATGGAATTGTGAACACGGCAAGTAGAGTCGAATTCATAAAGCACTAGCAGGAATCAAAACCTCCTCAAAATTTACTTTATTTATTTTATTATCTTATTTTATAACTCACTAAACATTTTAATTTCTATTTTTATACATAACTCATTAATAATATAAAAAAAATTTAATTTCTCTCTCTTTCCTCTCTCTCCAATAAACCCCCTACCACTTAAAATAATAAAATTAAGGGTCTGTTTGGATAGAGCTTATTTTGCTGAAACTAAAAACACTGTAGAAAAATAATTTTTAAATGTGTGAATAGTGCCGTGGGACCAATTTTTAATAAAAAAGTTGTTAAAAAGTGGAATTTGTGTGTCCGTGAACAGTGCACTGTTCACCATGGAAAAGTCAACAAATGCGGGCGTAAAAAAAAAAAAAACAAAACAAAACAAACAAACAAACAAAGGGAAAACGCGGAAGAAGCAAAACGTGGACGTGATAAGTTGTATTCAAACCCCACCTAAGTTTACCACCCAGTTACGGTAAGTTGCAAATATGCCAACTTATTGTAGCAAGGTGGCAAATTTTTTTACAACTACATACCCGGATGAGGTGAGTTTCGAGTGAATTTGGTTGTAAAATAGCAACTTAAAGGGTTTTACACCCCTCAATACTAGTGATATATCAATTGTCAAATTATTACTACGTGTTCACATTTAAACGGGTCTAATGCATAAATACACTTAATCTAATTATTGGAAAGTCACTTACCATTATGATTCATTTTCAAACTTGGGACCAAGAAGGAAAGTGGACACAAATTTCTTGGGTATGCACATATTTTGAATTAATTTTCAAACTTCAAAAAAAGGAAGACACAATTTCTTTTATCTTTTCTCTCTCCCTTATCTTCTCTATCACGAAATCTCATTTTTCTTCTTTTTCTGTCCCTACATCATCTCTCTGTCATTTTTTCTTTAGGATAAAAGCTATTATTACACACTTTTTTTCTCCACTCACAAGCAACTACGCCTTTGTTTGGATACCACTTAAAAATGAAAATTATTTTACTATTTAGTTTATTTTTGCTACTATTCAACTTATTTTTACTACTATTCATGAACTCCACTGCATTTTTTGGTACTATTCATAAGTCCTATTGTACTATTTTAACTAACTTTTATCTTTATCTACAATACTTTTAGTAATAAATTTTCAGTTTTAACAAATAACAGACCCTACATTAAAATTGTAGCAAAAGTTGTGTGTGCTAGACTTTCTCAAACAAGTGAGATAAGCAGTGGACCCACTTGAAAAAGTTAAAATTACATGGCTTTGCATTTAGAGCATCCTATAAATTATTTTGGAGCGAAAAACTATAGCAAGGCTGTGCATTTCATGGGCCATTGCCTAGTAGAATGTAATTCTGCCGGCCTTTCTAGTCAATTTGGGCTTAAAACAAGCTTCTAAGATGATCTCTTCTATAATGTTTCTTCATTCTTAAGGCAACCTTATCCTAGAAACCCTGCACCCATAATTAATTGAATCCTAAGCCTTCACTTTTTAACAAAACAAAACTACGATTAAGTGCAAAGATTTTCAATCTCCTCCGTGGATATATGGTAATGGTATATTGATATTTTATTTTAATTTATGTTTTCAATAGTTTGAGGTTTAGGGGATTTGAGAGAGCCTTAGCTCAACTGACATCTCTAGATATTTCTAATAGAAACATTTTGGGTTATGTTTTGTTTTCCTAATCCATAATTTATAATGTTGTGTATGAATTAAGCAGATTAAAATTAATTAATTAATTAATTTTAGTTTTAAATTTTCAAATATCAAATTCAGTGTGGTCACTAAATTAGATATTGCCAAAATTTTGCTGGGCCAGATAAGAGCTTGCAAATGCTTGAGGTGTTGACTAACTATTTCAACAACAAGCCAACCTCCAACCAACCCAAATTAGGTCCGCTAGTTTACAGTCATAAGACAAATTTGGTCATGTCCAAACTTGGTTAGTTACGTCTGAAGGGGGAAAAAAAATTAGAACAAATAGTACCTTCCTAATATTAGGGAACTAGACATTTTGGGCAGAGAATGCCTCATCCTCATGACACATTGATGTTCAAAGAACAATACACCTATAACATCACCGATATCGCTTTTTTATTCATCAATAACAGTTTGCCATGTATGATTTGTAGTGAAAATGTTGTGTTCATAACTTTACTTAATGCCCAAAACCTCTAAATTAAAGGCTAATTAACCCTTGGAAACCCTCAAATATAGGAATCACAAAGTCTGCATATGTGAAGTCCAACAAAGTTAAAATTGACTGGGAAAAAAAAAAAAAAAAAAAGGTTACAAGTTACAACCGTTGAGTCCAATTTTCTTCTTTCAAAATGAGTGTAGCCATGGTTAATAGCTCCACGGTAATGGGATTCATCCAAGACACAAAGAAGTTCAACAATTGCATTGATGAATGTTTTGAGATGCCAGATATTGATGGTAATGGTAAGCTTTCAAGAGAATTGCTTTATGGGGGTCTTCATAAGCTTTTGTCATTGGAAAACAATACCAACCAAGAGGAAGAGATCAATAATCTCTATGAAGTAATTTTCAAGAGGTTTGATAAGGATGAAAAAGGTTTCATTGATCGAATGGAATTTGAGTCTCTTATTAGGGAGCTCATGCTAGCCATGGCTCGTGGAATTGGTGATTTGCCAGTTCTAGTGGCTCTTAAGGAACACAGTCTGCTTATGAAGGCTGTTCAACATGAAGTGGCTAGCTTGAAGGAAGGTAGTCGAAAGAATAAAAGAAAGAGAGAAAAGAATGTGCTTCGTGATATATGCCTTTGTTGTCATAAATTGGAAACTAGCTAGCAACAAAAAAACGTAATAGCAATTTTGGGTTTTATTTTTTATTTTTTATTTATTTTGCTCCTAATAGAAACGTAATTGCAATTAGTTTTGTAAGTTTTAAATATTTATGTGATAATTTACCTAGTGATTTGGATGTTGTATTCCAATCGGATTTGCCTTAATTTTTTAATAAAATATCGCTTACCTTTTGCTCAAAAAAAAAAAGTGATCCACACAAATAATTGTTATTTACTACAATTTAGCGTATGGCATATCATCAAACAAGAAATATAAAAAACTATAACATAGGAAAATTTGGTAACGCAGTGAAAAACTGATGAAAAATCTCTTCAAACATTTAAACGACTCCAAGGACACAAATAGTCCAATAGAAAATCTACTATGAAGGAACAATTACAAATAATCAGGACTCAAAACCTTTACTATTTCTAACAATGTCACTTGAGCAAGCGTTGAGCAAACATTCTGTTTGACTTACATGATCGCTTGAGTAAGTCCTTAATTCACTCAAGTTAAACTTTTGAAACTTGGGATCTTCATGTAACTTATGACTCAAAACTTTCAACAATATTATGAACATACCCTTCACATACAATTTCACAACTCACTAATTTGTACGAATGTAAGTGGTCAACAAAAAACTGATGGGTCTATATAATGAGTGGGAGAAAGTCTGCGGACACAATAAAATATCACAACATTTTCACAACAGAGATGATGACATATTCATTATAGGAGGCTTCATTTAAAACCCTTGAGCTGGCAAAAAAAAATTATATATAATTTGAAAGAGATATAACTCATAGGATTAATAATGAAGCTATGTATCATGCAACAATTTCAAAATATGAAACCTTGTAGAAGATAATTGTAGAACTTCATGTATTCGAGTAACTCTTTTTTTTGCGATGTCGATATATTTAAGTTCTCTTTTGTTTTAGATTTTGTATAATTTATGTTTCTTATTAAATCTCTTAAAAAAAAATCCTGAAACGACCACTATTCACTATCCCTTTGTTTTTAGTTGGGCAGGTCTGAGTGTAATATTTTATTATTTTATTTTAATCTATGATGGGTTGACACCTTAGTTGTTGTGAAAAATGTTGCGATTGTAAAACAACTACTATAATTAGCTAGCAGAAATTTCCAACACTCATAATTGCAAAAATTAATAAGTTGTGAAAGTGGGTGTGCACTAGATTTATTCCAAAGTTTTCCCAACTAATTCGTAACTGATTATCACACTTTTTTGGCACAATAATATGCAACACAAAACTTATCCTCTCAAATATAATTATGGAAAATGGTTATTGTTAAGTTTTAGACCCTTGTAAACCACAATATGTTAAGTTTTCTAGGTTAAACATTCATTACATATAACATACACAACGAAAAAGCAAATAATACAAGATGTGATGACCCAGAAAAACCAATGAAACAACTCATTTCAATGTAAAAAACCTGGAGGGAATTATCCCAAGAGAACAATCCACTATATCAAATTGAGATTTACAGTAAAAAATACCAGTTTGTATTAAGTCTAACACAATTACCAAATTAGGCTCTAAACTCCTCAGATTTCTTTGATCTAGATCTGCTTTCACATGAACCTCCAGTTCATGTCTTGATCTTCTGTACACTTGATAGCTGAAGGCTTTGCTACAACTTTACTCCACCGATACTAGCAATATAGATTTGATCTCCGGTAGGTACCTGATAGAGATAGAAGGTACAAAACCTCATAGATCTCACAAGAGTAACTCTCAAGACTTGAAAAACGGGTATTAAGGTATTCCTTTTATACTTAGTAGTGTTTGACTCAAACCTTAAATGTTTCTTGAGTTGTTGGGCCTTATTTAAAATTCTGTAGAATCGCAGTTTAATCGATAGAAGGCTTTTCTTGATTGGTCGAGCTTGATAGATTTTGAATTCTTCATTCTGTTGCTTATACGTTCTTGAATCTTGACTTGTATCAACTTGAGCAATGTCTATAATACTTCAAAGACCCTAAGATCTAATCCTAGACAAGTTTTTGTTCTCAGTTTGCCAATATATAACATATTTAGAACCTAATGTTGCAGAAGCCTGAAAAAAGCACACACGATGCTCTATTGATGGAATAGAAATTAAACTATTAGCTTATGGTAATAAACCTCGAATCCACAATGGGTTTCTCTGAATCTACAAGGAGATAAACTGGAAACCATTAGAGAAAGAATTTGGCAAAAGTCTGTGTTTATTGATAATAGTTTGAAAACTGAATTGCCTTTAGAGGGTACAATGTGTTTAAATAGTAAAAAGAAAACCTAGGGCAACTAAAAACCCTAAAGCGGCTACAAAAGCATATAAACCCCTAATTTGACTAAACAAACATTAAAAGCACTTAAAAAGAAGGAAATAAATGCCCTAAACCTAAAATAAATAAAAATACATAAAAATACCAAATATAAAAATTACAAAAATTAATTTGAATATTCTGTCCTACATCAGACCCTTCCACTTGAAACAAACTCGTCCTCAAGTTGATGGTTGAAATATGAAATTTGAAATCTTTCATGCCAAGAGAACAAATACTTTAAATACTTCATCTTCCTTGTCTTCTTGCTAAACTTGAAAGTCTTCAATTGACCAATTTGAACTTCTTATCCCTTGATTTTCATGCAATTGACAATATTCACCAATTAAGAGTCAATAATCAAATCAAATCTTTCCACCCCAATAAAATCAAGAAACTTTATTTCAGTGTCTCCCACCAAAATAATAGGAGTTTGAACGTTGCCATCATCTAATTTGACTTCATCGAGATCCTTGAAACTTTCCTCTTCATCTTCATCCTCAATTGCCTCTACCATCTCGACTTCAAGATATTTCTCTATTATAGGGTTTTCATCAATCTCTTCCACAATTTTTATTTCAAGTTTTTCTTCCATAATAAGGCGTTCATTAATTTCCTCAGAAGTCTCTATATTTTCTTCTTTGACTTCTACACATTCTTCAAGAAAAGTATTTTCTTCAACATGCAATTCCTCCCTTATTTGTGGAATATATGGCTCTTCAAAATAAGTCGAGTATGAACTTCTTGGCCAATAATAATCTTGTATTGTATATGACAAGATTTCTTCACATTCCAAAGGATAAAAATTGATGGCAAACATCTTTTTCATCCTTGGCCATGAACGAATCTTGTCTTTACCTTGTTGGATTCTATTAGATTGTATTCGTCCCCACCAACATAAGGCATGCTTATTAAGTTTATACAAAGCAAGTCCAACTTTATCTTTCATAAGAAATATTTTCATAATCAAATAAATTCTCTTGATCAAGTAACCAATCAAGAAAATCTTATTTTAAAAAATACCCATTAAAACTTGCAATTCTATTATAAGGCCTATATGAGATTTGCTTACCAATAGGTTGCTCGTGAGTTACATCTCCACTGCAGTTATCCCTATTATTTCTATTCTTCAATGACGCCATCCTAGCTTAGATATTTGTGAGTGCTTGTTGTACATCATGTAATACTTGTTAAGTTAAACGCCATTGTTGTGGTGGTGGTTAACGTTTTGCCGGTTAGCAATTAGACCAGGGTAAGTTAAGGCTCTGATATTAACTAATGTCGCGGAAGCCTGAAAAAAGCACACACGATACTCTCTTGATAGAACATAAACTAAACTATTGGCTTCTAGTAGTAAACCTCGAATTCACAAGAGGTTACCCTGAATCCACAAAGAAATAAACTAGAATTCACCAAAGAAAGAATTTGACAAAAGTATGTATTTATTGATAATAATATGAAAACTGAATTGCCTTTGGAGGCTACAATGTGTTTAAATAGTAAAAAAGAAAACTTAGGGCAACTAGAAAACCTAAGGCGGCTAAGAGAGCATATAAAACCCTAATTTGACTAAACAACATTAAAAGCATCTAAAAAGAAGGAAACAAATGCCCTAAACCTAAAATAACGAAAATTACATAAAAATACCAAATATAAAAATTACAGATATTAATTTGAATATTCTATCCTACATCAAACCTAAACATTTATGACTAAATATTTATAACCTAACAGTTATATACTTATATCACAATTTTACAAAGTCTTGAATTTGAGTCACATAAAAGCATTGTCTCCCATTTGGTTCATAATCTCTCAACAACCCCCACCCCCCAAAAAAAGTACATAACCATAGTTTGTCTAATTATTATTATTATTATTATTTTAAGGGCGAAACCTGAGATTCAACTATATATATAATCAACAAAATAATGTCGTCCATTCATATATATATATATATATTGTTGATGCTCATTTTTGCAAATCCGTACCCAAAAGCCCATAAGGAAGAAAGCCCAATAAGAAGTAAGACTTAAAAACCTATATGGAGGAAAATCCAATGAAAATCAAAGCCCAAAGGTCCACCAAGAAGACCAAAGAGCAAGAAAGGTTCAAAGAAAGAAATGTAAGGGAAAGCGATCTGCAGTAGAATGCAAATTTACAGAAGAATACAAATCTGCAGCAGAATACCAATCTGCCGCAGAATACAGTTCTTCAGCAGGATGGCTTCAGTGAGTCAGGCAAATTGGGCCCAAGACCCTTTTGATCCAATCAACATTATTTGGCCCACAAAGGCCCAAATCCTTTTGTATAAAAGGATAGGTGTGAAAACTAATATGAATAAGTAGCACGATGAAAAGAAACAAGGAATAGCAGGAAGTGTCAGCAGCACAAATTAAGTGAAGGAAAGAAAAGCCAACCAAAAGAAATGACAAATACAACAAGAAATGCATGAAGAAATAAGACAAAGACATGCAGTAGAATGAAACAAAGCTAATTTACTATGGCAGAAATAGCGTGGGAACAAAAGAAGACAAATATAGAATATAGTGGAGCAAGCACACAAGGGCCAAAGCTCCACCAACCTATACCTAGCCAATACAAGGGAGGGGGGTCCATGGTCAAAGGGATTCAGAGGGTGTGGTTTGGTGGTGGGGGTAAAAAGAGGTCTCTATTTGGTTTCTAGCCGTGACTTCTTTTGGGAATATACCCTACTGGGATGATATCTTACCTAAAATAGGTAGTAAATGGCTGAAACCATCTAATGCATGCCATAGAGGTAGGTGGTGAGGTAGCACAATCCTTATCCATTTGAACCTAGAGATAGATGTATACAGCAAGAACAAACAAAATGGAATTTTATCACGAAATGAGTAATGGTGCAGCAAACGTATTCTGAGCAAAGATAATGGCCGAGCAACCAATGGGTTGGTGGGCAGTGCTGAAGGAATGCCCACAGCAAGTCAAAAACAGTTGGTGAAGCCCTATGGGTAAAAGGGAGAAATCTCATTGAATCATTTCACTATAAAAGAATGAGGTAGCCATGGATGAAAGATGGGAGGAACCCATGGAAAAAAAGAGTAGTAAACACCTAGGAGACACTTAGAGGGAAAGGCACCCAAGGAGAGAGGGATCCAAAAGGGAAAAGACCCAAGGGAGAAAAAAACACACGGCAAGATAGTAGTCAGAAACTAAGAGTAAAAAGAATGGATAGAAAGAAAGAAAGAAAGAAAACACGACAGAAATAGGGGCATGCATCAATAGACCATCTTCCCCCTCCCCCCCTCTTAGCAAACCCACTCTTTAAAGTCACGCAAAAGTAATACTTAGTAGCCATTTAAGCGTATTCTCCAAAATGCACAACTTTGATGACAAAAGCCTATGAAAAGGTTGTTCAAGTTGGGGTTTGGGTTCCTTCTTGATTTACTTATTCTATGAGAAGATTCAATACTTGATTTCGATAGCAAATATATTTGGTTTCACTCGTTAGAACTTATATCTGTTCTATTTAGTCATTCTGTTGTAGCACATTTTTTATCACATTCGTTGCATCAGTTGTCTTGCTGTGGTATCTTTATTTGTTGTATTAATTATTCTACTGTAGCACATTTTTATATATTTACCGTGTTATTTATTATACTAGCTAAACCTTTTCTGATGAAGCTTTCTTATTTTTTTGTTATTACGTGTTTTACTTTTGACACAAACTAATCATTATTCTGCCATACGCACATGTGTACATTATAGCTCATTTTTTGCAAAATATATTTTTTATATGTATATGTAAATATGTATAAGTACATATACGAATATATGTATGTATATATTTGAGAATATGCTAACTCATGTAAACTAACATTTGCTTGATGGGTATTTTCTTTAGGTTTTAGATTTGTTTATGTGCAGGAAGTAGAAAAATATTTCTGCAGTAAAAAATGAAGAGTAGTCATTCGTGTTGTAGAAAAGTGTTGAAAGCTTTACCGCATAGCAGAAAGCTTTACTACACAACAAAAGGCTTTACTACACAATAGAAGATTTTACTGCATAGCAGAAAATTTAGTCCTGTGGCAGAAACTGGAGAAAATTTCCTTTGTGGCAGAAACAGAGAATAAGCCCACTTTGTAGCGTCTTCCCTTGGACTTTAGACTCAATGTTTGTACACAAACTGGCAGTGCTAGAATGGTACTTTGGAGCCCATTCTGCAGAGCGCCAAACCCAACTTTCTTCTTAGAAAAAGCCTAGACTAAGCATTGTCTAATAACATTAAAACGCATGTCTAAGGTATAAGAAACGTAAAAAGAACCCTTGACATATATATATATATATATATATGTGTGTGTGTGTGTGTGTGTGTGTGTGTGTGTGTGTGTGTGTGTGTGTGTGTAGGTATGTATGTATATATGTATTTGTTGATTAACAAAGAATAATAACATGATTCATAGGACCTTTCGGTTGTTTGTGGATTGTTCCATATGTGGTAGTTAGGAAGATCATATGACATCGATATGCTTTGTAATGTTCCTGTTCATGGAAAAAATTCTATTTCAAAAGAAAAAAAAATATATTTGGCAGAAAGAATCGGGAATAATAAGAATAGAAATAGGTTGTTTAGTGAAAAGACCATTTCATCAAAAAAGAAAAAAAGTGAAGGGATTATTAGATCTTATGGTTGTTATGGAGTGATTGAAATGATTTTCATATCAAAGAAAGCATTCCCAACTGTTGTCTATAGTATCATTGAAAGAAACTAGGAAAGTCCTCATTAAATTAATCAAATCTGCTAATTTTTTATTATTATTTTTTTTTGAGAAACAAATCTGCTAATTAATCTTTCTTTGGATTACTAATGTAGAGTTAGAAACAAGGGTTAGCAAAGTCACTAAATGGACTCCTATTGGCAATTGGATTTAAACTAAAGTTTTAATGGTTTGGAGGGTCGAACTGAATCTTATTCCTTGAGATGGAACAGGCCAAAGGGAAATGGAGAGCCATATGTCAATTTTCAACTCTCACAGGGGCGGATTCCAGCTTATAAGAGACAGTGAAGTAGAACTACAAATAGAAGTTGATAGGAACATAGTTACCTAAAGTTTGTACTAGTTTTTTTTAAAATAATATATAACTTTGTACTATCTAGTTGATGATAGATATAGTAGAAATCCTATAGATTTTTCAAATATATTTATGGGGAAGGTAACCAAGTTTTGACTATTTGGCTAGGGTTAGTACATTAATTGACAAATACAATTAAGTGGGATTTCAATTTCGTTTATAATCTATGTGGGTTGTATTTTTTAATATTTTGGGTCTGTGTGCATCGATGGCAATGGGATTATTAAAAAAAAACCTGTCCTATATACCCCACCCCTAATGGGCTGGTTACAAGTTTGAAAAATGGAAGATAAATTAGGAGGTTACATTATTATACTTGTAAGAGAATGACTCATAGCCCTCGACCCTCATCATTCCCCTCTTATTGCACAGCAGTAGCCATGATTAATATTTTTGCCTTTTTAATCTAAATTTCTTTTTAAATTGGGTAAAACGTAAATACATATATATCTTGATTTTTGGGTCAAAATCAAACTTACTGTTTGATCTTCTAATTTGAAATTAGAAGCTCCTAAATTTTGAGAAATATCCAAATTAATTTTATCTGCCTAAATTTTCGTCTTCTTCCATTGTGAATGCATGAGGAAAAAAAAAATCTTTAATTAAAATTTAATTTTACATTTTAATATAAAAAAATTAATCACAAAGAAATGAAAATTTAGATAGAATGACCAAATTTGGTATTTTTCAAAGTTGAGGTTAATTTCTAATTTCAAACTAATAAGTTCAAGGGTTAATTTGACTCTAACCCAAAGATCTAGGAATGTTTTGTGTTTTATCCTATTAAATTTACACAGTTTGAACAATTTTTTTTTTTTTTTAAAGTTAGATGTGAGTATCAAAATTTTCATGTGAAGTTGGGCATGGTAATAAATATTTTATGAGTATGGAGGGAGGTTTTAAGTCAAGGAATAATGAGAGGAATGGACAAATATATCCATTCTACCCCATTGTCATCCTTACTCATGTTTCTCTGAGTGGTTGTGTGGTTAATTTTACTTATACCAGACCTGCTGAGGAAGGGTATCTTAAATTCCTAACTTTTCTCAATTCAACCTTTGATAAATAAATATATCTTAATTATATTTCATCTTTGGGGGAAGAAAGAAAGTTGGTCCTTATATTTTCGCAAAGATTTAAAAAAAAAAAAAAAATCAATGTTAAGAACCAGTATTAGCTACCATATATGATGGAATATGTACCTTTGCAAATATTTTTTTTTATTTTCTCAAAAGAATTTGTAATTACCACAGCAAAAAGTAGAGAAGAAATTTTGAAGTGCAAATCTCATGATAAATGGGGTATGGCCTGATAGTTACACGTAAATATTGGGATTTGCCGGATATGTTCATAACATTGTGCAACCCAAGTAATCTTGGAAGTTGGAATTGGATATATATAGAAAATCACTCTAATGCTCTATCTATAGTCTCTATTCAAATATACTATATATATATATATATATATATTTGGAAAATAGTATTCAAAATTATTTGATTCCCCAACAATCAAAAATCCCCCCGTATGCACAAAATCAGCCATATAAAAAAGATATGAATCATGTGCATTTGTATATGGAAATATAAAGTCGTGATTCCTGAATCCAAATTAAGATTTCAAGGAGGCCTCAACCTTTCTTTACATTCTCTATAATCTATATATATGCATGCATCATAATCATAATAATTTTGGAGCACCCAATGTGCATGGCTCTAACCATCAAGATATCAATAAGATACTACTACATATGTTTGGTCCCATTTTAATAAGAAAAACAAAATTTATGTATCTTTTGTTAGGTCTATTGAGAGATCAAAAACAAAATTATTGAAATATTTTACATAAGAATATATATATATATATATATACACGCACCTTAACAAAGCATATTTAAAAGAAAAAGAAAAAGGGAGGGGGGTATTTAAAATGAGGAACTCGGGAATGTTGGATCTAACTTGTTATATGTGTTGGTTTGGACATTGGATAAGGCTTCTTCTAATATTTAATTAAAAATAAAAACACAAACGATGATAATTATTCGTGTGGGGTATATCTGCAATGTTTCAATAGGCTTTAAAAAATAATATTCTGAATAATATCGGTTTTCTAATACAACAAACCCTTTTCTGGATCCAACATCAACACCTGATATTTAGAGTTCACCAATACTAGAGGCAATTTTTAATACCCAACGCAATAGTTTTTGGGTCGAAGTAGAACAAATTGAACCTGACCTTAGAATTATGGTTGGCACATGTTAGGAAAAAAAAATCAAAGAACCTGAAAGTTCATTCGGATAAGATTAAAACTTAAATATTCGTTTTTTGTTAAGAGAGAGAATTTTACATTTGGGGTTCATGTTGTAAAGAAAGACTAGAAATAAATAAAGTCAGGCAAAGTACACTATTGAATAGGACCAAACAATAAATAAATAAATAATTTGAAAGTGATTAGTTGTTGAAATTCAGCCAGAATACTATAATATATGCAAAAAAGAAAGTTAAGGAAACCAAAAGAAAGTACCTTTAGTATAAAGTCTATAAAGAACTTGGCCTTGCAAACATGAATAAATAGAAAAATAGTTGTCTTCTAACGAGTTTTGTTGCCTGATTGATTAAGTCCGGCTGTGAGAATTGTTTATATATTATATGGTATGCTTTGTCATGTATGTATTATCCATAAACTACATCCAACAACACTGAACTTATTATCTCCCCTGAAGTTCTTCCTTGAAACCCACTCAGTGAAGTCAACAGTACAAAAGTAGTTGTGGGGGGCCATTTCCTTTTCCCAATGACCCATCATCTATTCCCTGCTCTTTCGAGATGGCAAATAAAAAGAAGGAAACATTAAAAAAGGGCATGAAGCCCTTTCAAAGTAGAAAAGAAAATCACAAAAAGTCATATGTACTTAATTGTGACAGGGAAACCCCAAGTGCAACCCAGCTCATTCCCATGCCCATATGTAAGAGATAGAGAGAGAGAGAGAGATGGTTTGAACTTTGAAGACTGAAGCCCCTTCAAAGGCGCAAATTATGGATAGCCAACAAGAAAGAAACTATGTGTAAGGCTCAGCAACTAATGCTAATGATTGTCATAATGGAAGCCTCATATGTTCACATCATTCAAAATATATATATATATATACACACAGATAGAATTTCAAGTTATGATTTTTGCTTTATTATGATTGTTCTTTATTTTCAGTTTAAGATATCAATTAATTTTTGGCATAGAAAATGTTTTAAATCTTTTAATCGATTGATAAAATATCTTACCAATCATCAATATATATTATTATATATATAAAAGCAGAGACCTCATGCGAGAGAGTATGAGGTTTTGCCATGTGGCGCACTCTATGAGGAGAATTGAGATACCCTTAAGTCATATTAGAGATGAGAACAAATTTAAAAGTGAAGACTCTTTATTCCCTTTGGTTCAATGTTTCAAGACTAATTTTTGTTACATTTTGTATTCAATGTTTTAAGACTACTATTTATTTCATTCGGTCCAATGTTTCAAGACCTTCCATCTCTCACACACACAAAAAACTCTGCATTTCCATTCATCATTTTCACTTTTACTCATTTATATACACATGTTCATTGCCTTTCATATCATCCTATCTCAAATACACTTAAAAAAAATGATGTCATTTAGTTTCAACCTTTCAATGACACCTACATAACTCCAACGTTGCAGTATCATTTGATTGTAACCTATATGAGTAGGCTATGACCAAGGAAGGGGGCTTGCATTTTTTATTCAATGATGGTTACTTACGGTTTTGATGTTGAAGTTAGACATTATAGATTTTGTGAAGGTTATGATTCACTTGGAGTTTTTGGGTGTTTGAGATTTTGGTTTGGGAAAGTTATAAATGTATTTTATTTTAGAACTAAAGAAAAAGAAAAAGAAACATTCTAATTGATTATTTATGAAGTTAGCTTTTTATTTTATATTATTTTGTGTTAGAATTCATAATTTGTAGGTTTCTTTGTATGTAGCCATAGTGGTAAAAACAAAAAGCGATGGTGACTTAAAAGTATTTTTCGCATTTTTTTAAAGGATATAAAAGCCCAACTAAAGTCAATTGAATTTTGATAAATGAATGTGTTTATAGCAAATTTCTCTTTGTTTAATCAAATTCTCTTTATGTTGATACTAACAAATGATTTCCTTAATTCCATTGAGATAATTAATTGGGTGTTTATGATTAAGATCTCCATATTTGGTTGTGAGAATAGAGTGATTGAGAA
Organism: Quercus gilva; assembly: GCA_023621385.1. Taxonomy (NCBI): domain Eukaryota; kingdom Viridiplantae; phylum Streptophyta; class Magnoliopsida; order Fagales; family Fagaceae; genus Quercus; species Quercus gilva. The sequence goes on along the minus strand of CM042475.1, from coordinate 56,608,325 downwards.
AGTGTTTGGTAGGTTGCTTAAATTTATGTAATTTTAGGATATAAAAATATTTTATATTTTGAATTCTTATTTGTAGATTTCAAAATCATTTAATTAGTTTGAAAAATAAAATCTACTTTTAACTGTAAATATTATAATATATTATAATCTTACAATGTTATACAATTTTTAAAAATAAATTATGAATTAAAAAAAAAAATCAAGTTTCAAAGTATTTAACAATATTGTGGGCAAACATAAATATTATACAACAAAATATGTATTAAGTATTATATGTAGATTTAAATATACATAAAAATGATTTCAAATGAAATTGTAAAGTAGTTCGCGCATTGTGCGGGATATCATCTAGTTCAACTAATTGGAACTCACCTCCCTATTGTATATTATTGTATGTACATGTCATCAATTTCAAGATTAAATGTAGATATCAATAAAAAGAAATATAGACATCCCATATAATGCACATCATTTTTACGGATTGTACATCAATAAATGTGAGAAGTGGAAACAATTATTGAAGCCAAAAAAACCTACAAAATAAAACTAATGTGCTTTTGGTTTAGGGGTTTTTTGCTTTATAGCTTATTTATTTTGTAATTGTAATTTTTTTCAAATATAAATTGTAGGGACTCAATTTGTAATGGACCCCTAAACAATAAGATTTGTAGAGTGTGGGTAGGAGGACTAAGCATCAACCAAGCAATCAACGGCTGATATGAAATTTATAGTAGGGATCCTAATTAATGAATTGGAATAAGGATTTTGGTTGAGAATGATCATCACTTTGGTTAAGTGTTTGCAAGGACCTTAGTTGTGATTTTGGCTAAGTGTTTGTGAGGCATATTCGTCCTTGGCTCAGGCCGAGGATCTCTTTTTCTTAGATCTCATCAATATCAGGATCCTTATAGAACTGATAAATATCCGAGTTCTCCCCCTTTTCTTTGGGGGTTCTATCTGTTATATATTCTTGTTTCGTTAATTCTCGACCGTCCACTTGTCAGTTATCCGAACTCTGTGCATAAGGGTTTGTCCCATCATCTGCCTTTGCAGGCTTTATGTTAGTTCCTAGCCGCCTTTACAGACTTTCTATTAGTTGGAGTGACCGAGGCATCTGGGTTTGTTGGTCACATCACCATTAAAGCAGCTAGAATGTTGGTAGAATACATTTAATGGATGAGGGATATTTTCCCTTTTATCAACGTCGGTTAGCCGAGGAGGCGTCATCCTCAGCAAGGCCCCTCGGTTACTTGGGCTTTTCCCATTTATCCCCGGCCTCTCTATTATCCTCGGCGTGGGCCTTGGGCCGGATATAGAGTGGGCCAGGGTGGTTGAATATTTGGGGCCCCACATAAATTTTTTGTCCATTTTTAGTATTCTATTTTATGTTTTAACCATTGGCGTATGGCACATATTTGATTTTATTCCTTTCTAAGCTTTGGTTTTTTTAGAAGGAAAAAAAATGTGACAATTTATGATTAATTTGAACATAAATTAGAATACTCAAAATTAATAAATAGATTTGATTTAAATAAGCCTTTTTAAAAAAAATAAAAAAGAGAAAAAACTTATTACAGACACTGCCCTCAAAAACAAGAGTAAACTTATATCTCCTCAAAGACATATAAGTCGCTTAGCCAAGAACCACCTCTCTCTCTCTCTCTAAAGTCTGGTTGAATCTTTTGAGAAACAAACACAATACTAATTAGACACTATGATTCCAGCATGTTTCAGCCAACCCAACACAGTCTCAAGCAACAACAACACCTCTCATCATCAAGTCCCTCAAAACCTCATAACTTGCATATACCAAACTCATCTCTGCAACTCACCAACATATCTCACACTCACTTGGTCCAAAACCCCCTTCTCTCACTCCCTCACCATTTACGCCACTGACTCTTTCTCCATCACCATCTCTCTCAACCCATCAACTTTCTCATTCTTCAAAACTCGCCCAAGCTCCAAGTCCATCTACTTAACCCACCACCACTACCAAAGAATCAAGCTTTACTGGGACTTCACTCGGGCTGAGTTCACTCGCAACTCGACCGAGCCTGACTCGGGATTCTACGTTGCCATCTCTTGCAATGCCAAGCTTGAGTTTTTTCTGGGTGATCTTCATGACGAGTTGACTCGGCGATCAGGGTTGGCCTTGACTCGCCAATTCAGTGAGCCAACTCTGTTGTCTAGGCGGGAGCACGTGTTTAGACGCAGAAATTATGTATCCCGGGCTCAGTTCTTGGGAACCAAACATAAGATTGGAATTGAGTGTAGTGGGGGAGTGCTCAAAGTTAAAGTGGATGGTGAAATTAGGCTTGTTGTAAAAAGGTTGGCATGGAAATTTAGAAGGAATGAGAAAATTTACGTTGGTGGCATTGAAGTGGAATTTTTTTGGGACGTGTATAATTAGGTCAATAATATTAGTACTAGTAATAGTAATAACAATAATAGTGGTACTAATGGTATTGGGCATGGTGTGTTTGTGTTTCAAGTTGGTGATGGTGGGGTGTGGCCTGAAATGGTAGGTCTAGAGAAGAGATTAATGAGGAAGAGCTTATCGGTTTCATCAGGGTTTGGTTCAACACCGTCGGCAACATGGTTGTCGCCGTCGCCGTCATGTTCAAGTGTGTTGCAATGGGCAGAGGAGAGCAGTGATGGAGGGAGAAGTTCATGTTCTTCATCCACTAGGTCATGTGGGAGTAATGGGGGATTTTCTTTGTTGATGTATGCTTGGAGGAAGGATTAAATTTTGAATTTTGGCTGAAAAAGAAAAGCAGGTGATTCAATTGGCTTAAACGAGACCAAAGAAACAAGGTTCCAATTTGGAGATCATTCTATAATTATAGTTTTGCATTATTGTTCTAATTGATTTATTTTGTGTAAATTCAACCTTTTTGCTTGATCCTTCATTTGCTCTTTTCTTCTAGAGTTAAAGATTTTAACGTTTTTCTTTTAGTTTTTGAAAAACATTAAAGAAAGGGGAACATTACTTAATTTGACTTAATTTTGGATCTAGTTATTTATCTTATTTAATCTTTTCATTTTCCAAGTACCGACCAAGGGTTCTAGTTTGTTATTTTCATGAGTGTAAAGAGAGGCATGTTGTTGTTGAATTTATTTGTTAAACCCCTAGGAATTTAAAGATTTCTAAAAAATGGTTAAGGAAGACTATCATAAGAAATCCACAAAAGGAAATATTAATCATTTAATTCTTTTTGTAGAGAGTGAAATTTTTAGACAATTACAAATTGCTACATCATTCACGTAGTATCTTCAAAATAGCCAATTAAAGGATGCCATGTGCTATTTAGTGGGTTCCATTGTCATTATTCAAAGAACAATAGAAATATTTCAAGTGATACTGAATAAAAATTACAAAAACATACACAAGAGCCAATTTCATGATGACACTTGTTAATATTTTAATTTAAATGATATAAACAGTCTAATTAAATATTTCAATGTGTTATTTTAAATTAAGACAATTTATCTAATTAAATAATGTCATGTGTCTCTTGGGGAACAAGACATAAAGTTTCTCCATTTAAATTATGACCATATCATCAATGATAGTCAATTATGTATGATCACACATTTCAAATATCCTATAAATAGACCTCCTCCTCAGTCTTGTTGGAATACATTTAGATGTCTTGAAACTCTACCGGAATCAAGCTCCAAAGTCTCCATAGAATTTCAAGAACTTCAATTATAATATGAAGAACATTCGAAGGAAAACCACTTAAATCATTTGCTTAGACCTCGAAGTTCATTGGAATCAAGTTTAAAAGTTTTTAGAAACTTCAAGAGACTACAACTAGAAGAACTTCTATTACGATTTTCAAAGATGAAAAACATTTGAAGAACACTAAAAGAAGGAAGAATTTCTAATAAGACAAACATAAATTCATCATAATTCTGTTTCTAAGATCTCTCAATCCGTTTATCAATCAAATTGAAGGATATTTGATGTTTGAATCAAGATTGTATTAGAATCAAATATTTTTACTACAAGATGAGATTGAATTAGACAATTATTATGTTGTAATAAAATTTAATTACATAGAATTTTACCTACTCATTCATGAATACAAAATATATTTGTGAAACTATTTCAATTGTTTGATTTCCAAACTTGAAATTTAGTGTTCACAAATCTTCCTATTCCAAGTGGACATTTTGTTTTTTAGTGCCCCCTTGAGTAGCTGAGTTAGGGATCTTCCCATGCTCATGCTCAAGAGTGCAAAAATATTTATGAATGTCTCCTTGAGTAGCAAGTCAGGGATTTTCCCATGCTCATGTGGACAAGTTTTTGTTCCTTCTGAGTTTTTTTTTAATCTTGTACTTTTCTTTTCTTTTTTTGTTCCTTTTGAGTTTTCCATAATCTTATACTTTTCTTGCAGTATTTCTTTAACAAGAGTTTTCTTTTTTCCTTTTTCCACAATTTTTCCTGATGTCTTTCTTTGAGGACTAATTTATTAGAGGTAAGCCAGCCTTATTCATTTGCAAGACAAAAGATGATAAGAATGCGAAAATTACGACTCTAATCACTCATTCTCTGGTAATTGGGAGTTTTTCAAAAAAGTGGATCTGCTATATACATCCTCCAGAACTGCCAAAGTGGTCACAAACGACTTTCCTGTATCAAAGTGATATTTCAGAGGCAACCATTCTTCTTAATCACATCATACCGACATTGTTAGGTCACAGCTATACCCTTGCATAGGACGAAACATAATTGCCAAGCAAGCCAATTGGGGATCTTCTTTCAATGTTGTACGGGCCAGTGTGGTAAGGGCCTACCCATGTGAGTTGGGCCTTGGACTAACAAGGGGGGTCATGGGTCTAACATCCGGTGTCCCCGGGGCATAGCTTAATGCCCACCTATGAACAGACCCGGCCCAAGTGCCATCTGAGGACCCAATCCCTTCTGCCGGGCACGAATGTAACCCCGGATATGACTATCCGGATTGGTCTGCCGAACACCATTATACCTGCCCGGTCGCACAGTAAAAGGACTGTCCGATGTTATCTTGGAAATATCGCTGCTGTACATGTCCGCTGTAGTGGGGATCATTTCCAAAGCCACTCCCACCTAAACACCCACTAAACCCTTTTGGGATTGGACCTCTCAATCCATTAACCATTTGAACAATCATTATCACTCCATTAAAGACATCCTATAAATAGGAAATTGGAAGGAGGAACGAGGGTTGATGAAATAAGGGAGAAAAAGCCATATAGAAGAGAGGAATAGCAAGAGTGAGACTAAGAGATAGCGAGGTGGTGCGTGAATTGAAATCAAAATTGCTCTCATCAAGCCTCCTAGCTGCGAACGACCCATAGTAGGAATTGTTATCCCACCATATAAATAGGTTGTGAGGCTAGGCGTGAGGAAGTCCATTGGGCCCCTCTGCAAGAGCCCACCATAATTGGCGCTGTCTGTGGGAACCGCCTACAAAGTTGTAGTTCCACTGAGACTTGCTAGAGAGTCAATGTCCGGGAGACGTTCGGGGAGTGGAGACGAAAGTGGTTCGGTTGGGTCTTCCCGGGGATCGTCCTGGAGCGAAAGAAGGCAAAAGAATCGTGAAGACAGGGAGCGCGAACGGGAGGATATGTCCGGCCTTGGGGAGGGGTCTTACCAGACGCAGCGGACGGTAACGGAAGCCTCGAGGTAGAGGCAGCTAGATGAAAGGGACCAGGAAATTGAGCGGTTGCGCAGGCGCGTGAGAGACTTCGAGCTCGAAGCAGACGACAGGCGACAAAGGAGGGAGCGCGAGGACCGGGAAAGAAGGGTCGGAGCCTCGGGAGATCGCCGAGGGATGGGGTCCAGCAAGTCAGGGTCCCATCGGCAAAGGGAGCGTTCACATTCGCATGAGTCTTACAACCACCGAGAAAGGTCGCATTCCCGTGAGACCTATCATCGCCGAAGCCGCTCGCGATCACATGGCCATGCAGACCGGGGGTCTGATTCCCCCGAGGATCAAAGGCCACGTAATGCCGCCATGGACGCACTGAGCCGCGCCTTGTGCAGGGCAGCTCGGTCCCCATTCTCGGATGAAATTGAGCGGGCCGCAATGCCAAGGAAATTCCCAAGGCCACCGTTTAATATATACGACGGGAAGACTGACCCGGTCGAGCACGTCAGCCATTACATCCACATGATGTCCCTGCACTCCAATAATGATGCGCTGATGTGCAAGGTGTTCCCCTCTAGCCTTGGCCCAACCGCTCTAAGATGGTTTAACGGACTGCGGAAGAAATCCATACGTTCCTTCGCCGAGCTAGTTCAGGAGTTCGGAGTTCGGTTCGTGACCTGCAGCCGGGTACCGCAACCAGTTGATGCCCTGCTGTCAATGAAGATGGGGGTGGGGGAGACCCTTCGTAGCTACGCCAGCCGGTATTGGGAGCTTTATAACGAGATAGGTGGGGGCAATGAAAAAATTGCGGCAAGTACCTTTCAGATGGGTCTACCAGAGGATTCCGAACTACGGGAATCATTTACGAAGAAGCCGCCCGAGGACATGAGGCAGCTCATGAGGCGCATTGAAGAATATAAGCGCCTGGAGGATGATCGGTTGCAGAGCAAGGGTAAAGCCCCACTAATAAACCGTCCTCGGCAAGGGAATTACCAGCCGAGGCCTCGAAAGGAATGGAGGGCGCAGGAACCACTTTGGCAGGCAGGGGAGGTGAATGCAACGTTCAAGGAACCAGTGCACCAGATAGTAGAAAGAATCAAGAATGAGCCCTACTTCAGGTGGCCGAATAAAATGGGTGGTGATCCATCCCGGCGAAACCCGAACTTGTACTGCAGTTATCACAAAGACAAAGGCCACACCACCAAGCAATGTCGGGTACTGAAAGATCATTTGGGGCAGCTAGTAAGGGCTGGGCATCTGAAGCAATTCGTTGTGAACCCCGACGACCAAGGAGGCGGCCAAGGAGGCCGGCAGAAAGGCAATCCCCCCAAACCACCGATCGGGGTAATTGAGATGATCCTCCTACCCCCGGGAGACGGGGCAGCAGTAAGAAGGGGGGTATTAACGGTCGCGCCCGCGAGAGAGTCACAGGACGTGGGGCCGCTGGGAAAAAGAGCAAAGTATTACCAGGAGGCGCTTGCCTTCGGAGAAGAGGACTTAGAGGGCACGATACAGCCACACGAAGATGCTCTGGTTATCACCGCTCGAATAAGCGGTTTCGATGTGAAAAGGGTGATGATAGACCAGGGCAGCGGGGCTGACGTAATGTATCCGGACTTATTCAACGGGCTTGGGTTGAGAAAACAGGACTTGAGAAAGTATAACACGCCGCTGGTTTCGTTTGATGGAAGAGTAGTGATACTGGAGGGGCAGATTTCGTTACCAGTGGTCGTGGGAGGGAAGGAGGTAAAGGTCATCTTCATAGTGGTTAATTCTTTCTCACCATACACGGCAATCTTGGGAAGGCCGTGGATCCACGCCATGAAAGCCGTGCCGTCCACCTTGCATGTGAAGTTTAAGTTTCCTACCGAGCAGGGTATCGCAGTGGTGCGAGGGTGCCAGCAAATGGCCAGGCAGTGCCTTGTTGCCATAGCCAACTGGGAGGGCGAGCAGGCCGAGCAGAGTAAAGATGCCGAAGGGAACTTGTTATAGCAATTACCGCACCCCCGAGAGGATTCGGGGACTGCTTGCGCCGAGGAATTGATAAAGGTCAGAATACTGCCAGACGCCGGCAAACACTTCCAGGTAGGGGCCAGCTTGATAACCCAGGAGAAAGTTGAATTGCTATTGTTTCTTGTTCGAAGCCTGGACGTGTTCGCTTGGAGTCTGTACGAGGTGCCTGGGGTGGACCCTGATTTTATCGTCCACAGGCTCAACGTGGATGCGTCGTTCCCTCCCAAGAAACAGAGACCGAGAAGAAAAGCCCAAGAACACGCCGAGGCTGTTAGGGCCGAGGTCCAGCGGCTAAAGGAGGCAGGTGCAGTGAAGGAGATCTTCTTCCCAGAATGGCTTGCAAACACAGTGGTGGTGAGAAAGAAGAATGGCAAGTGGAGAGTATGCGTGGACTTCACGGATTTGAACCGAGCATGCCCGAAGGACCCATTCCCTGTGCCCAAGATTGATCAGTTGGTGGATGCCACCTACGAACATCCGAGAATGAGCTTCTTGGACGCCTTTCAAGGCTATCACCAGATTGCCCTGGCCGCCGAGGATCAGGAAAAGACTGCATTCATATCTCCCGACGCCAACTACCATTACACCGTGATGCCGTTTGGCCTGAAAAATGCCGGGGCAACATACCAGCGGATGATGACAAGGATGTTTCGTGACAAGATTGGACGGACGGTCGAGGTATATATTGATGACCTTGTAGTAAAAAGCAAGCAGCAAACGCAGCACGTAGAAGATCTTCAAGAGGCGTTTGAGTTATTGCGGCAACACAAGCTACGCCTAAACGCAGAAAAATGTGCCTTCGGAGTAGGGGCTGGAAAGTTTTTGGGGTACTTGATCTCCTGCCGAGGAATAGAGGTGAACCCCGATCAGATTGTCACCGTGCAGCGTCTTAAGTCTCCGAGCAACCCGAAGGAAGTACAAGTGTTGACCGGGATGCTGGCAGCCCTTAATCGGTTCATTTCGAGATTCTCGGATCGCTGCCGTCCGTTCTATCATCTCCTAGAAAAATGGAAGGGGTTCTAGTGGGATGCTGAGTGTGAAAAAGCATTTCAAGATCTGAAGGAATACCTGACGCACGCACCAGTACTGACCGCCCCGGAATCTGGAGAAGACTTGTTTATGTTCCTCTCGGTTACTAACCACGCCGTGAGTGCCGTGCTGCTAAGCGACCGTGGGACACAACAGCCTGTATATTACATCAGCAAGACTCTGGTTGACGCAGAGACCAGATACTTGCCATTAGAGAAGCTGGTTTTGGCACTAGTGCATGCCACCAGGAAGCTGCCGCAGTACTTCCAAGCCTATACCGTGTATGTACTGACCGAGTATCCTTTGCAGTCGTTGCTGAGACGATCCGACTTCACGGGGCGGATAGCAAAGTGGGGGACCAGGCTCGGGGCCTTCGATGTACGATATAAGCCAAGGACTGCCGTAAAGGGGCAGGTATTGGCCGACTTCGTGGCTGAGTTTTCACCTAGGGCCTCATGCCAGATAGTCTGTCAGCTGAGCTGCCGATCATGGAAGATATATGTGGACGGCGCTTCCAGCTCCACGGGGGCAGGTGCGGGGATAGTCGCGATTGGACCCGAGGGGATTCGCCTGGAGCATTCTTTCAGATTCGGATTTAAGGCCTCCAATAACGAGGCAGAATATGAAGCCTTGATAGCCGAGCTAAGCATAGCCTCAAGCGTGGGAGCCCGGGATGTTGAGGTATATTCGGACTCTCGGCTGATTGTTAATCAAGTTCATGGTAGTTTTGAGGCCCGAGATCCACGGATGAAGGCATATTTGGAACGAGTGAAGCAGATTATGGCCGGATTTGAAACGGTGAAGATCATACAAGTAGCTCGGACGCAAAACAGCCATGCTGACTCCCTCACCACGCTAGCGTCATCCGTGGCCGAGGCCATACCTCGGCTCATCAGAATAGATCAAATCCCAGAGCCAAGCATCAAGTTATCCGGTAACCCGGCAGTCGCTGCAGTTGTCACGCAGGAACCTAGTTGGATGGACCCCATCATTGAGTTTTTGGCCGAAAATCGAGTCCCCCCCGACGAGAAGGAAGGAAATAAAGTCCGAAGAATGGCCCCTCGTTTTTGGTTATCAGACGACCGGCAGTTTTATCGAAGATCCTTCGGGGGACCATACCTTTTGTGCCTACATCCGGGCAAGGTGAACGAACTTCTGGCAGAGCTGCATGAAGGGGTGTGTGGCAGCCACGTAGGGGGGCGTTCACTAGCTCACCGGGCTATGACTCAGGGGTTTTGGTGGCCTCAAATGCAGAAGGATGCCGCCGAATATGTGCGCAAATGTGAGCAATGTCAGAAACATGCTGCCCTGATCCATCAACCCGCCGGCCATCTTAATTCGGTCAGTAGTCCCTGGCCGTTCGCCCAATGGGGGCTGGATATACTTGGGCCATTCCCCCGGGCAACAGGCAATCGAAGGTTCGTCCTCGTAGCCGTCGACTACTTCACGAAATGGGTGGAGGCTGAAGCCCTGGCCAACATCCGGGACGTGGATGTGAAGAAATTCGTGTGGAAGAACATCGTCACTAGATTCGGAGTTCCAAATTCCCTGATATCAGATAATGGATTGCAGTTTGATAGCCGGGCCTTCCGAGAGTTCTGTACGGGCCTCGGCATTAAAAACAAGTATTCCACCCCGGCTTACCCTCAGAGCAATGGCCAAGCTGAAGCTATCAACAAGGTAATTGTAAACGGGCTGAAGAGAAGACTGGATAGTGCGAAAGGAAACTGGGCCGAGGAGCTACATAATGTCCTGTGGGCTTACCGGACAACACCGAGGAGGTCCACGGGGGAAACTCCGTTCTCACTCACCTACGGTGCCGAGGCTGTTATACCAACCGAGGAAAGTTTATGTAGCACACGAGTGGCCAAGTTCGACCTCAGTTCTAATGACGAAATGTTGGTTCAGCACCTAGACAAGCTGGAGGAACGCCACGAAGCTGCAACTATTCGGCTGGCCAGAAGATATGACCGAGGCGTGAGAGTAAGAAAGTTTGACGCCGGGGATCTGGTTCTGAGAAGGGCCGTGGGGCATATGCGAGACATCCATGCCGGTAAGTTGGCACAAACCTGGGAGGGACCGTACAGAGTTACAGCAGTGGCCGGGGAAGGAGCATATTATTTAGAAGAGCTAGACGAGAGACCACTGCCTCGGCCCTAGAATGTTCAGAATTTGAAGAGGTACTATTATTAATAAATCATATGTTCAGTTTGAATTGTAAGTTTGCTTGTGTTAATGAAAGCAGTTGTTGGCGCGAGTCATTGGCAATGGAAGCCTTGCAAACTATCTAAGGACAGAAACCTGACTCTCGGCTCGAATACTTTCGCCGAGCAAGTGGAAACCTTACAAACTATCTAAGGACAGAAACCTGACTCTCGGCTCGAATACTTTCGCCGAGCAAGTGGAAACCTTACAGTTACCTAAGGACAGAAACCTGACTCTCGGTTCGAATCCCTTCGCCGAGCAGGTGGAAACCTTAAACTTACCTAAGGACAGAAACCTGACTCTCGGTTCGAATCCCTTCGCCGAGCAGGTGGAAACCTTACGATTACCTAGGGACAGAAACCTGACCCTCGGTTCGAATCCCTTCGCCGAGCAGGTGGAAACCTTAAACTTACCTAAGGACTGAAACCTGACCCTCGGCTCGAATCCCTTCGCCGAGCAGGTGGAAACCTTAAACTTACCTAAGGACAGACACCTGACTCTCGGTTCGAATCCCTTTGCCGAGCAGGTGGAAACCTTACGATTACCTAAGGTCAGAAACCTGACTCTCGGTTCGAATCCCTTCGCCGAGCAGGTGGAAACCTTAAACTTACCTAAGGACTGAAACCTGACCCTCGGCTCGAATCCCTTCGCCGAGCAGGTGGAAACCTTAAAAACTACCTAAGGACAGAAACCTGACCCTCGGCTCGAAACTCCTTCACCGAGCAGGTGGAAACCTTGCAGCTACATAAACGCAGAAACCTGCCCTCGGTTCGAGTTCCATCGCCGAGCAGGTAATAACCTTTTTAACTTGGAAGGATACTAAGGATAGTAGGTCATGTATCAACAAGTTGCTCGGTCTTTCCTATTATAACCGAGCAAACACAACTCCACACATTTAATTCAATAAGGCAAAAGCGATGCCCGACCATGTCGCAATCATCAAGAGGGGCGTGTAACAATAGTAAATAGCAAAGGGCAATGGAATAATCAAATTAAATTAAACATGAAAATATTTGTTCCGACTAAAATTATAAGCCTGAGCAAAGCAGTAGAGGTAAAAAACTGTTCAACCGCCACAGCCCGGCGGCATAAGCAAAACAATTATAAGCATGAGCAAAGCAGTAAAAGTAAAAGATTGTTCAAACGCCACAGCCCGGCGGCATAAGCAAAACAACTATAGGCATAAGCAAAGGTAAGAGAATGTCCGGTTGGCCTTCATTCGGTCAAAACCACGGGTGGGTCGCCTGTCCGCACTCCCAGCTGCTGGCCCTCAGAGGCAAGGTCTTGAAACTCCAGATTCTCTAGGGACGGGTCACCGACAGAAGGGTTGCTGGTGGCCTCCGCACCAACCATCTCCACGTGGGCATCTATTTGCTCCACCAGTTCCCTCAGGCTGTCCGTCTCCTCCTCACCACCGGGAGCCTCGGTACTCTGCACAACCGGAGGGGCCTCCAAGAAAGGAATCCTGGCGGGGTCTCTGAGAGGAGAGTCGGCAGGAACCCCCAAAACCTACAGGGCAGCAAACCAGCCATCATGAAAGGCCAACCGCCGGGCCTCGTAGACAACTGGCTCCACTCCTTTCTCGGCATCCGCGAACCCTTCGTTATACCACTTGGTTCCGGCCTCCTCAAGCGCAGCACGCAGGTCGGCTGATTCCTCGGCAAGGGTGGCATTCCGGCTCGCCTCCTCGGCCAATTTTAACTCCGTCTCGTGCTGCTTCGCTTCCAGCTCCGCCGACCTCTCCTCTGCAAGCTTTCTCTCCTTCTCGGCAGAAGCTGCCCTTTTCTCAACAGCTTCCGCGGCTTTAGCCTTGTCCTTGGCAGACTTCACCGCGGCGTCCCTCCCGGTCCTTTCCCGATCAACATCCTGGGCAAGGTCCTTCACCCTTTCATTCAGGATGTGGGTCAGCTGGGCAGCCTAGACATGGGCAGCCAACAATATGATTAATGCACGTCAATACAGGTAACAAACAAAGAAAGAGATATAAAGAAGTTACCGCGATAGCGTGCCACTGGAGCCTCATCCCCATATAATCATCGGACGCCTCTGCGAAGGTGCTCACGTCCTCAGGGAGGAGCAGACCGTGAACCAGGCTTTGGGCAACGCGGCCCCCTTCGCCCTTTTCCCATACCCGTATGCTCGCATCCGCGGGGAGGGGCTTGTCGTCCAGCTCATAAGTAGGCTGCCATTCCGGAACAGCCCGGGAGGATGACGCCATGCTCGCCCCAACTTGTCCTTGGGGCTCTCGAATGGTGACACCCCAGGACGGAGCCGTAGGGGTTTTTGTTTGAACGGCTCTAGGACCGGTGGACTGCTGCTGTGTGACTTTTTGCTTCTTCCTGGGGCGAACCGGGGGAGGAGGAGGAGCATGTGCGGGGGGAGTTTGGGCATGCCCCTGTCCCGGCTGCTGCTGCGTGACTTGCTGAGTGCCGGGCAGGAAGCGGCTGACCGAGAGAGTCCTACGGGTGACCATTTCTCCAACACCTGGGTGTGCTTCGGATGAATTACTCGATTCTGCGGCCGCCGGTTCGGGTTCCTGTTCGGGCGGCTCCTGATCTAGCTGCTCGGCAGGTCCTGCCTCAGCCTCACGTTCAAGAGCCCTGTGTGCAAGCTCTCTGAGACGCCGAGAAGCTGCTTCGGCTGATGCGTCCCTTATGGGAGCGAGTTCGTCCGAACAGGTATATCGCCGGCCAATGTCTCGAGCTTCGCCCGATGTAAAGTTAGCCGGGAGGAAGTTAGCGTGCCGAACGTCAATATAGGAAAGAAGAGGGCCGTCGACGATGAGGGCTTGACCAAAGGGTTGCCAGGTGGTATAAACGGGCTCTATGCCGAGAATAAGGTGGGAAGCCTGGAGTTGACCATCGCGGTGGACGAAAATCTCCGACCGAAGGACAAAGTTGAGATCCCGCACGTGGACCGTTCGGATATCCTGGGTGAACACCGAGCCGTCTGCAACACAAGCAGAATAGGTCAGTATAGAAGTTAGAGAAATAGAAGCAAGAATATGACAAGAAATAAGCCTAGCAATGACACCCACCCACTTCGCGCCGCGACAAAGGAGGGGGAACATCCCCGGAAAACCAGTTGCCGCGTACCCGGACGAACTCCCCGGCGGAGTTCCTGTTTGAGTCCGGCAGGCAAGAAATCAACCGTATCCTCATATCTCTGACCTTTATATAGTAATTAGTTTTCTTCTTCCCACACAAGCTGTACACGTGGTTTACGTCGTGATGGTCCAATTGTAGACCGAATATATGGTTCAACTTACTTATGCAACTCATCACCCGGTAAAAATTTGGGGCAAGTTGATCGGGGCATAACTCGTAGTACCTAAGGGCTCTAAGCAAAAGGGGATCGACGGGGAACCTAACCCCACCCTCCAGTATTGACATAAGCGGAAAAAAGGCGGTATTTGACCCTCTATGGAGTGAGATGTCACTTTCATGGCAGTACATCACATCCACGTCATCGGGAATTTGGTAGTCCCGCCTAAAGGTGATTAGTGAGTTTCTAGAGTCTAAAAGGTGAGCGTAACCCATCCCAAATCCTAAAGTATTTGAAGGAAATGGAAAGAAATAAATTGAAGCAGAAGAAAGGTGAAGGGGACTTACTTTTGGCACTAAGAGGAAGGTTGATTCTGGGGGTTGCCGGGCAACTAGCGCTTTGGATGCTCGGCAGAGAGAAATTTGAGAAACTAAGGAAGCGAAAGATGAGAATGTGGGTCTGAGCAAGCCTTTTATAGGCACAAAGGGAAGATGCGCGACGGTTGACAGTGCATTAATGAAGGGTAATTCGCAGTTATGAAGCATAATGAGGATAAGACCGTTCAGAAACCAAGGGCGTGCGCACGCCTCGGTTCACGAAACGGCAGATGGGTATGACTGCTAAGGTCAGGAGGCCAGGCACGACACGCCTTTTTAGGAACGCATTTAATGGACGCCTAGTCGCATCCAAAAAGGCACGCCTGTTCAGCTCTCCTGGCATGGTACCTTTTCTTTCCAGCCGATTCCCTTGATCCTCACCCGTCCAACCGGGCATGAATCAAGGGGGGGGGGGGGGGCTAATGTTCGGGCCAGTGTGGTGAGGGCCTACCCATGTGAGTTGGGCCTTGGACTAACAAGGGGGGTCATGGGTCTAACATCCGGTGTCCCCGGGGCATAGCTTAATGCCCACCTATGAACAGACCCAGCCCAAGTGCCATCCGAGGACCCAATCCCTTCTGCCGGGCACGAATGTAACCCCGGATATGACTATCCGGATTGGTCTGCCGAACACCATTATACCTGCCCGGTCGCACAGTAAGAGGACTGTCCGATGTTATCTTGGAAATATCGCTGCCGTACATGTCCGCTGTAGTGGGGATCATTTCCAAAGCCACTCCCACCTAAACACCCACTAAACCCTTTTGGGATTGGACCTCTCAATCCATTAACCATTTGAACAATCATTATCACCCCATCAAAGACATCCTATAAATAGGAAATTGGAAGGAGGAACGAGGGTTGATGAAATAAGGGAGAAAAAGCCATATAGAAGAGAGGAATAGCAAGAGTGAGACTAAGAGATAGCGAGGTGGTGCGTGAATTGAAATCAGAATTGCTCTCATCAAGCCTCCTAGCTGCGAACGACCCATAGTAGGAATTGTTATCCCACCATATAAATAGGTTGTGAGGCTAGGCGTGAGGAAGTCCATTGGGCCCCTCTGCAAGAGCCCACCACAAATGTGAATGAAGGAATTTCTTATATTTCATATTATTGGGAATGGTTGGAAGATGTACTTAATCCTTGCAAACCCATATATCCTCAATGCTTCTCATCGTAGTCATACGTGAACAATGAAGCAAAAACAACATTATAAAGTTGAGGAGATGTTTACAATGATTAGTAGGGCTGTCCAACCCACCCGGCCACCCGCCCAACCTGCTCGTACCCGACCGGCGTTCACCCGATCCGACTGCTCCGGCGGTCGGCCGCGGGTCCCGATCTCTAAAACCCGACGACTGGCGGGTCGGTTTCGAGTCCCATCGTTCAAAACCCGTGAAACCCGACCCGCCCGAAGACATCAAATTCTGGGGACTTCTCCAGCGATTCCGACGAGTTTTTAGCTTGATTTGGCAGATTTCGGCGACCAAAACAGGTAGATCCGGCATAGATACACCAGATCCAGAGATTCCCAGCACGATTTGGGGGAAAAATAGTAGGATTTGATGAAATCTTCACCAGAACTTGGCCGGATCGGGCGAGATCTCGCCGATTTTGGCTGTTTTTCTGTGTTTTCCGTCGGGTTTCGGCCTCACCCGAAACCGATGGCACCCGCCGGCGAACCGACCCGCGAAAACCGACCCTCTTAACGGGTCAGTTGCGGGTTGAGAATCTGCAACCCGATCTTCTACGGGTCGGTTTGCAGGTTGGGCACAAACCCGACCCGCCCGACCCGTGGACACCCCTAATGATTAGGTACATCTTTTCAACCATTCACAATAATATGGAATGAAAGAAATTCCTCCATTCACATTGAAAGAAGATCCTCAATTGGCTTGCTTGCTTGACAATTATGTTTTGTCCTAAGGAAGAATAGGACGATAACCCAATAATGTCTCTATGATGTGAATTAAGAAGAATGAGTGATCAGCATTGTAACTTTTGCATTCTTATCATCCTTGTCTTGCGAGATAAAAAAAAAAAAAAAAAAAAAAAAAGGTACAACACTACGGAAAATTCAAAGGGGGAGCATCCCTGACCTGCTACCCAAGCGGATATTCAAAAACATTTTTTTACTCTTGCGCATGGAAAGATCAAAGAGAAGCAAATTCCAAAAAATTAAGGCTGCATGTAAAAGAAAAGTGTAGATTAGAAAATATTGTTAACCATAATTAACGACAACAATCATGATAGAGAATAATCCCACAATAGCATGGGCGGCAACCAAGGAAGTCTATCTCGTATAGAAGACTATTTTGGTTTGGTTAGAGGAACAATATATTTCAGTACCAGTCAATATCGGAATACTGTTTCAGAATTACCGTTAAATGTAATAATAATTATTTTCTTTGATATGTTAAACAAATTATTTTAAATATATATAGCATACTTCTTTACAAGACAAACTTTTACAATACCAATCTTAATCTTTTAGTAATTATTGTTTCTCAAAAATAAATAATCTTTTAGTAATTATTAAATTAATTAATATAGTTTCATTTTATTTATTTTTAAAACCATTGGCTAATAAATTAGGCAACGAACCCAACATTCTTTTCTTTAAAATATATATATATATATATATATTCCTATATCTAATTTCTCCTTCCCTCATTTTTATCACCTTGAGTTAATTTTATTTCATATTTTTTTTAATGCTCCACAGGCATACTTTTTTTTTCTTTCAATTAAGTTTTTAAGATTTTTTTTTTAATTTGAAATGATTTTTTTTTCATTAAAAATGCCTAGGTGGCTTTTTTTTTATTTTTTATGTTTAATTATATGATTTTGTATTATTATTATAACCACGCATGTGCCAACAATGTAAACTATTTGCCGTATAGACATTTTCCATTAGTAAATTAACAGTAAGGACTAAAATGATTCCGAGTTAAGAATAATAGGGATTAAATAGACCACTATCAAAATATAGGGACCAAATTCACCATTGCCCTAAAATATGAGTAGCAAATGATATTTTCGCCCAAAACAAATCTAAAAACTACTTATAATCTAATCTCCAATGCACACTTAAGTGTCAAACCAGTAGACTGCGGCAGAAGAGAGAGTATGCTTTTGAAATTTAACTCCAGTTGTAGGGCTATCAAATCCCTTTTACAGCAAGAGATGGTGACTATAAGCCCTTAAGAAAAGAAAAGAAGTTCACTGCCTCTAAGAAAAGTCTAGAATTGAGCTCAGCTGCTCAGGACTCAACCTACTGGGCCGTTCATCCTTGGGTTTGTTTGTGCTTGTGCCACATGTAGTTCAAATATTTCTTTCGAAACTTTATTGAAGCTTGCAATAAATAATAGGCTTAGTTTATATTTTCAACAGTTGGCCCAACAAGACATTCTGGTCCTTGTACATGCAAGTAGGACGAAGATGATGAACACCAAGCACCTCTAGCCAATTGGGCCCAACGAATTAAAAATGTGGAATAGTATGGTGAAGTCTTGGTTGGTTGCATGAGAAAAGAAAGAAAGAAAAAGAAATATGTCACCCGCAAAGAAAACATGGTTAAAACTTAGAGGGCGTCTACACGCATTAATAAGCTTCAATGGGCACACTCGCCTTTCCATTCCACACACAATAGAGATCGAAGAGGAGGATAAACAAAAAAAAACTGATAAGCTCAACTATACTATCAGAAAACCGATAGAATATTTGAAGTGTTCTACCCTTTTTCTGATTTATAAAATGAATCATTTCCTGAGTGATGATGTAATTATCCGTTGCTCGACAAGCAGCCTGGATGAATCACGTTTGGTAAAAAGGATTTAAGTCTACTCGCTAAAGGTTTTGTTAGAAACTTAGAAGTTTATAGTGTGTTACAAAGACTTATGGGTCTTAATGGGAGACCGATAAGATTAATACTACAATATTCGTCTTTTGTTAGGAGAGAGAGGAGTTTGCATTTGGGGCCATATGCTGAAAAGAAAGACTAGAAATAAATTAAAGTCTTTCAGGCAAAGTATACTATTGAATAGGACCAAACAATTAAAAAAAAATTGAAGATGATTAGTTGTAGAAATTCAGCCATGGAGACTTTAAATAAGAAAGACCGAAAGAAAACATCTTTTGTATAAAGTCTACTAAAAACTTGGTCTTGCAAACATAACTTAGTAAAAAATAGTTATCTTTTAATGAGCTTTGTTGCCTGTTTTATTAATTGTGACTCTGTGAGTTTGTTAATATGCTATGCTTTGTCATGTATGTATCATCCAAAAACCACATCCAACAACACTAAACGCTCCCCTTAAGTTCTTGAAACCCATCCCTTCAAAAATAATTCTTGAAACCCACTCATTTTGGCGAAGATTAATTTTGCCAATTTATTTTACTATTCAGCTTATTTTTACTATTATTTATGGATCCCACTGTATTTTTTGGTACTATTCATAAGTCTCATTGTACTATTTTAGTTAACTTTTACCTTTATTTACAATACTTTTAGCAAAAAAAAAAATAATAATTTCAACGAAATAAGCGAATTTCAAATATAGCCTTAATGACCTAAAGTGAAGTTAGAAACTCTTTTCAGTTCATAAAAAAATTTAAAAAAGAAAAAGAAAAAGAAAGTGAACCTAGCAACAGTATAAAAGTAGTTTGGGCCATTTTCTTTCCCCAATGACCCATCGCCCATTCGTGGCAAAACAGGCAGGCCGGGTCGGGTTTAGGTCGAGTCAATCGGGTCGCGGGTCAAAACGGGTCAAATGGGTTGCGAGTCAAACGGGTCGCGAGTCAAGTCGGGTCCCGGGACGGGTCGAGT
Organism: Quercus gilva; assembly: GCA_023621385.1. Taxonomy (NCBI): domain Eukaryota; kingdom Viridiplantae; phylum Streptophyta; class Magnoliopsida; order Fagales; family Fagaceae; genus Quercus; species Quercus gilva. Next base: position 56,588,966 of record CM042475.1, on the reverse strand, counting down.
TGACCCGTATTTTTCAAACAAGTTTTTTTTTTTTTAAATAGATGCAATTTGTCAGTTGTTTATGAGTTCCTTAATTGTGATTAGATTCTCATTGGTGATATTGTTACCACTTACCAATTACCACTAAACACTTGGTACCTAAATTTGGTGCAACTCTTGTTCCAACTTTCTAGAAGCTAATCTTGGTATAATTTTCGATCTGTTTAAAGTAGGAAGAGAAAATGAAGGTGGCAAGTAAATAATGACAAACTATAATGGAGTACATAACATATTAAGTGAAGAAAAATAAGTAAATATCTTATAAGAATCACACCTCAATCTCATTCTACTCAACGTTGGTAGACGTGGCAAAACGGGCGGGTCGGGTTGGGTTCGGGTCGAGTCAATTGGGTCGTGGGTCAAAACGAGTCACGGGTCAAAACGGGTCATTTTTAAACAGGTCAAACGGATTACGAGTCAAACGGGTTGCGGGTCAAACGAGTCGGGTCAGAAAATTCTGACTTGTTTTGCCATGTCCGGGCCATTCCCTGCCCTTTTGAGATGCCAAATAAAAAGAAGGATATATATATATATATATATAAACTAATAAAAGGATCATGAAGCCCTTTTAATGTGAAAAAGAAAATCACAACAAAAGTCATATGTACTTAATTGTGACAGGGAAACCCCAAGTGCAACCCAACTCATTTCCATACCCATATGAGAGAGAGAGAGGGTTTGAAGACTGAAGCCCTTCAAAGGCGCAAATTAAGGATAGAATTATGCTAAGGACATAACTTTTGGCACAATTTTATGTCACAACTCGTGACATGGCGAATTGTGATTGGTAAGCATGTGTCCCCACATGGCACACTAACATACCCTTACTAATCACAACTTGCCATGTGGCGAGTTGTGGCACAAAATTATGCCAAAAGTTGTATCCTTAACATAATTCTTTAGGAAAGCCAACATGAACAAAATTGTGGGTGAATGGCTCAGCAACTGATGTTGATGATTGTCATGATGGAATAAACCTCATATTTTTATCATTTAACATTTAAAGAACAGAAAATTATTATGGTCCTACCCTTTTGCAACTATCCCTTCAAAGCCAAAAGGACATTAATTTGTACACATTCCTTATTGCATATCTTTTATATCATCTATACACATTACTCACTTCACATTTAAAATGTGGATGTTGTGTGGGACGTTATATGGACAGTGTTTGTACAAGTGTCTATATCAACAAATGTGAAAGAATGTCAAAACTCCTCCCAAAAAACCTAAAAATAAATAAAGCTAATGTACATTTGTATTAGGATTTTTTTAGTTTTATTTGTGTATAATTTTTTAAAATTTTATCTTTTTACATGTAATTGTAATTTTACGAATAGAATTTTTTGTCCCATTTTTAGTATTCTATTTTATATTCTAACAATTGGAATATTTCATATATATATGTATATATATATTTGATTTTTGTTCCATTTTAACATTTGATTATTTTATAAGGAAAATAAAAAATATGTAACAAGTTATAATTATTAATTAAACATAGAGTGGAGTACTCAGAATAAAAAATAATAATTTTTATTTGTAATTTTACCTGCTTTGTGCAAATAAGCTTTAAAAAAAAATCCAAATAGAGAGGTAATATACCCCCCAAAATTGAAACCAAGCAAACTGCAAACCCACGCAAATCTCTCTCACTCTCTCTATTCGAAGTAATTCAAAACCCAAACTATCTTCTCAAGTCACCAAGCCAATACCCAACTCTGTCTCTCTCTCTCTCTCTCTCTCTAAAGACTAGTTGAATGTTTTGAGAAACAAACGCAAAGACTAATGAAACACACCATGATTCCAGCATGTTTCAGCCAACCCAACAGAGTCTCAAGCAACAACAACACCTCTCATCATCAAGTCCCTCAAAACCTCATAACTTGCATATACCAAATTCACCCCTGCAACTCACCAACTTATCTCACACTCACTTGGTCCAAAACCCTCTTCTCTCACTCCCTCACCATTTACGCCACTGACTCTTTCTCCATCACCATCTCTCTCAACCCATAAACTTTCTCATTCTTCAAATCTCGCCCAGGTTCCAAGTCCATCTACTTAACCCACCACCATTACCAAAGAATCAAGCTTTACTGGGACTTCACTCGTGCTGAGTTCACTCGCAACTCGGCCGAGCCCGACTCGGGATTCTACGTTGCCATCTCTTGCAACACCAAGCTTGAGTTTTTTCTTGGTGATCTTCATGATGAGTTGACTCGGCGATCCGGGTTGGCCTTGACTCGCCAGCTCTATGAGCCAACTCTGTTGTCTAGGCGGGAGCACGTGTTTGGACGCAGGAATTATGTATCCCGGGCTCAATTCTTGGGAACCAAACATGAGATTGGAATTGAGTGCAATGGGGGAGTGCTCAAAGTAAAAGTAGATGGTGAAATTAGGCTTGTTGTAAAAAGGTTGGCATGGAAATTTAGAGGGAATGAGAAAATTTACGTGGGTGGCATTGAAGTGGAATTTTTTTGGGACGTGTTTAATTGGGTCAATAATATTAGTACTAGTAATAGTAATAACAATAATAGTGGTAGTAATGGAATTGGGCATGGTGTGTTTGTTTTTCAAGTTGGTGATGGTGGGGTGTGGCCAGAAATGGTAGGTCCAGAGAAGAGACTAATGAGGAAGAGTTTATCGGTTTCATCAAGTTCTGGCTCAACGCCATCTGCGATATGGTTGTCACCGTCACTGTCATGTTCAAGTGTATTGCAATGGGCTGAGGAGAGTAGTAGTGATGGTGGGAGGAGTTCATCATGTTCTTCATCCACTAGGTCATGTGAGAGTAATGGGGGCTTCTCTTTGTTGTTGTATGATTGGAGGAAGGATTGAATTCTGAAATTTTTTGTTGAAAGTAAAGAGAAAAGTTTGTATGTGAAATTTTTTTTGTAATCAATTGGCTTGTATGTGACAAAGAGAAAAGTTTTCAATTTGGAAATCATTCTTTAATTATAGTTTTGCATTATTGTTCTAATTGATTTATTTTTGTTTGAATTCAACCTTTTTGTGTGATCCTTCATTTGCTCTTTTATCCTGGAGTTGAAGAATTTTCTTTTGGTTTTTGAAAAATATAAAAGAAAGGGGAAATTTACTTAAAAATTGACTTCAATTTTGAATCCAGCCAATTATTTTATTTAATCTTTTTATTTTCATTTTCCAAGAACCAAGGTTTGTAGTTTGTTATTTTTGTATTCGTAAGTGTAAAGAGGCATGTTTTTGATAATTTTTTGGTGAAAAGCTTGGGAGTTTAAAGATCTCTAAAAATGGTTGGAGAAGACTGTTATAAGGAGTCCAAAAAATGAGATAGACAATTTTATTCTTTTATTCTTTTTTCTCTCATATATATGTAATTTGAACCGATCTTTTATTGTTTTGACTTTTGATAGGTTGAAACTTGAAATATATAATCAATTTTTTTTAGAAGGAAATATATAATCAATTAATCACAAAGAAAAAGAAATATTATAATCAATAATATTTTTCTTTGTGATTATATATTATAGTTTAGATGAAGTAATAAGAGGGAACAAAAGAACTAACTCAAATCAAATGGACTATCAAATGCAAACTTTTGGAGACTTTTGTTCTTTAAATTTTTTTGAAAGAGTTCCTACATTTTCATCTATTCAGAGCTATTTCTTCTTTCTTTTACATATTCGATCTCGAACTCTTTATATTAAATTAGCATTATCACACACACTTCGTACGTGCAATATAACTCTTTTTTTGGTCTAATGGCATAATGTTCAAAAGTGAGATAAAGATAGTGTCCTAATTCTTAATATTTTTCTCTACATGAATTATTTATTTATTTATTATTATTTATTTTTTTAATGTAGAATAATATTTAAAAGTGAGATAGAGATAGTGTTATAATTTTTAGGATATTTCTTTATGTAGTAATTGATAAAAGTTTGAAATTTTGAATTTAAAAAAAAGTGATAATTCAGATTGGAGAAGAAATAGGAAAAAAACTTAAAATTAAGAATTTTTTTAAAAATAGTAAATTAATATTTTAACCAATTTATATTTTAAATTTTAAATTATTTTACTAAAAGATAAGGGTATTTTTTAGAACATTTAAGAATATGTGTAATTATATTTTAGTACGCGGAACGATTAAACCCAAACCGAGAATCCTGTTTTTAGTATTTAGTAGTATAGATAAAATGTTACTACAAATGGACAACAAAACCAAATTATGGTTCTTCAAGTTATGACCTAAGAATTTCCTTTGAGATCTTTTTGTGGCATAAATCGCGTTAATAATTCTAGCAATCAACTTTTTTTTTTTTAAAGAAATAAACACACACACGGAAGAAGGAAATGGGTTCAAACATAAAGAAACACCACAAATTTCAATAATCGACTTAATAAGAGGTTCTTAGGAAATGACACTTTATACTTATAAAAAATAAAGAATAAAAAAAAAATTATACCTTTATTACTAGTGTAAGGTCCAAATTTTGTGGCCCAAACCCGATAGATCAAGATCGTCGAGCCCAACGAACCTAGAACAATGAATTTGTAGAGAATGGGTGACAAGGCTAGGCTAATCGTGAATCCAACAACAGTCAATTGACATAAGAACACACTTAAAAGTTAAAAACAACTCAAGTCCGAAGAGGATTGTTCTTGATTAAGGGATGGCTATAATTCTTAGAGTTCTAGTACCGATTTTTTCCTCTTTCTATCATCAAAGGCCTCTTACATTTATATATTCTCCTCCTACTTCATCATCACCATCCACCTATTCTTCATCTAAGCCTTCACTTGAGTACATGTCATATCAGATATTGCTTCAGGTCTACGTGAGTAGTGGTAGCTGAGATTACACTGTTCAGGGGTCTTCTCCACATAAATGCGGTCAGGAAAGCTGCTGCAGTGTATTAAATGCGGTTGTAGCAGCTTTTCCTTTTAGATATTTCTTTGCTCTTGTCATCTCTAGGCATGCCCAAAGCTTGTCCTTGTCGTGAAAGTAGTTGGGAAGATCATTCGGACCTTCAGGATATTTGTTTGATCGAGTCCCTTTGAAATCCGAGGAGAATGACTTCATCGGACCGATAGGGTTCTCTTCGGACAGCTCCAATAGTTCATTTCCAGTTACATTTCTTTCACCAGAACTCCTTCCCAACCCCTTTTCTCTCTTCGGACACATAGCGATATTCGAGTTGGGTCCTAGGCCCACCACATGATATTGGGCTTTTACACCCACAACTAGCAAGTTTTTTTTTTTTTTTTTTTGAAAGATTATTACTATCAAGTTATCAATTCCACAAGTCACCCTTACACTTTAGTTACGGGATTATATTTTTCTTATGCCTTCTGCGGATTTATTTATTTATTTATTTATATCCTATATGCCTCCTAATAACTTTGATTGCTATGCATGGTCTTTCCAACTAAAAATAAAAGCCCTAAGAAACTCGTAAGGATTTCTATGGCCTAAAATATAGAATTTTCAAATTCAAATTATGATCTTTAAATTAATATTAAGATTCTCTGTGGATTGTGGCCACAATGGTGGGCTTAAGTTTAATTGCACCAGTTTCTCAAAAAAAAAAAAAAAAAAAAGGGTTTAATCGGACCATTAAATTTAATAAGAATAGGTAGTATTGTGCTTGCCAGGCATGTTACCAGAGTCCTTTATTCCGGCACGTTCAGCCGCCTTGAAAGTCCAAATGTCACCAGACTCACCACTGCAATGACTTGATTGACCAAGTTGGAGTAAAACGTGTCTTCCTCACTGCTGAGCTTGGTAATAAGTAATAACCAATCTTTCGGTTGAAGTATTTTTTTGGCTCAAAGCATTAATTTTATATAGAAAAAAATTCAGATATTATTGATTTCACTTTCGCGCAAGATATACTAAATTTATCTTTTTCTTAATAAAGTTATGATTTTTTCATAAATAAAAATTAATTAATTAATTAAAAAAAACAATACATAAGTGTTAATGATCAACCTACACATAAATATATCCTTTTGATAAATAAATTTAGCTTCTCTCTAATTTCACTTTCAGACAATCCAATTTTCCTTCGCTGAGAATGATTATTGGCTTCACCTTTAGGTGATAGTTCATTTAATTGAAGTCAATATTTTTTTAATTCATTTGAAACCCCTCTTTCTTGTAATACCATCATTTATGAGTCAAGAACTTTATAATTTAATTGGTTAGTATTTTTTGGTGCTTCTATAATATCTAGAATTCAAATTCTCGTCTCCATTAAGATTATCAAATTAAAAAAAAAAAAAAAAAAAGGCTTTATGATGCCCAAAAATGCAAGAGCTAGTCTTGTCACGTGGACCACAAAGCCAGACGAATGTTGAGTGTTTACCCCAGTTCATATGAAAAAGCAATCATTTATTAAGTTTACATCATGAACGCACACTCCACTGTCTAGGATTCCCTACGAACAATCATCCCAAACAACATATTGCATATTAGTAAACTGTAAAAAGATCCATATAGAAGACTAAACCGATTACATAAAGCCTGGAATTTCTGCTCACCATCAAAGGCTCTCATTACTACTTTACAACCCACATATATATGCACACATGTTCATATGAAGTTTATGTTCTCTTTTGATTGCAGAAATATAAAATGCAATAGCATACCTTTGTAATGATGAATGGGCCGGGTCACAGTTGGCAAAAACAAAAAAGCCTTTAAAAAAAATTAGCAAAAAAGGGGCACACAATATATATGTGTGTGTGTATTTGTGCTTGTGCGTGTGTCTAGTTCCAAAGTGCATGTAGGTAGTTTATAGGGGAATACTTTATTCATGGGTTTTCAATAGAAAATTAAGAAATTCCAATCCTGGTTATTCCTGTCCTTCCACACCCTTTCAACATGTTAGGATTTTTGTGTGTTGGCAAATTTCGTGCCATATTTGATATTCCTTTGTACTTCATTGAACTATTTTTCATTGTATTTTGTACTTTTAATGGGACTATCTTGTAATTGTCTGAAGAGGTAAGAGCTGAAGTTGGAATTGAAGAGCGCACAAGCGAGTTGCAAGGGTCAGGTGAGTTATTTTATTTGAAAAACTATTGGATAGAAAGCTCTCCTCTCACCTCACTTATTTCATTGTCAACTGAGATTGTTAGAGCATTCACAGCAGTGGAGCTATATTGCTATATAGCAATAATTTAGCTCTACAAACCTCCAAAATCAGCACACAGCAGTGGAGCTAAATCTATTTTTTTTAGCTCCACTGCAACAGTGCACATCTATCTTTAGATGTGCACTGTTCATGATAGCAAAAAAAAAAAACTACTATTTTATTCACCGGCCTGATTAAAATAATCCACAGCCCATTTCTTTCTCAATCTTCTCTCTCATTCACTCTCATACTCTGAACCTCTTCTCTCTCGGACCGCCCATCTCTCTTAACTCCGGTCTTAAATCCACCGCCCATCTCTCTCAACTCCCACTGAAGCTCGACCCAGCCGCCGATCGCCTTAGACCCACGCCGTCCCAATCGCCGATTGCCCTGCCCAGCGCCGACAACGCCGACCTAAGCCTCTTCGTTCTCCGCCCCAATCTCTCTGCTATCTCAGACCCAAGCGCCTGCCCAGCGCCGATCGCCTCAGACCCAAGCGTCGACCCAAGCTCCTGCCCAGCGCCGATCACCTCAAACCCACACCGCCATCCGCCTCAGACCCACGCCGCCGATCGCCTCCGGCCTCGTGGATCGAAGTGGCTTCCCTCACTTCCACTCCGCCGCTGGGTCGTGGTTGTGCTCCGGTGTGCGTTGGTTGTGGCTGATGGTAGAGTGGGTTTGTTTTGTGGTGCTGTGAGTTTTTTTTTTTTTTTTTTTTTTCCTGCTGTGGACTGGTGGTAATGGCGGTGGTTGTGGCTGCGGCTGATGGTAGAGTGGGTTTGTTTTGTGGTGTTGTGTTGGCAGTGGTTGTGCCGTGTTTTATGGTGCTGTGAGTTTGTTTGTTTGTTTTTTTTTTTTTTTTTTTTTTTTTTTTTTTTTCCTGCTGTGAACTGGTGGTGGTGGCGGTGGCGGTGGCGGTGGTTGTGGCTGATGGTAAAATGGTTATGGTTGGTGCTGTGGTTGTTTTAATGGTAGTAGGATATATTATTTTATTGTAGTGGTTATATTATTTTATTGTAGTGTGTATATTATTTTATTGTATTGAAAGCTAAAATAGATCCACTGCTGCAGCATGTGTGTAGCTAAAATAGATAAAGTGACTTTTTGTGTAGCTAAATAGCTAAAATTTTGCCTCCACTGCTGTGAATGCTCTTAGAACCTGAGAGAAGTTTGTTAATTTCTTTTACTTCTATTCCAAGCCATAAACCTCTCATATATAACCCTTATTTCCCACAAATTTTCTAAGAGAATTCCAAGTTATTGTGAAGCTAGAGAGCAACCTAAAACATACGTTGTGTTTTGGAATTTGTGAAATGTCTTTTGGCTAAGGGTGGCAATTCGTGTTCGCGTGTCGGGTTCGTGTCGTGTCAAGTCATGAGTATTCGACTACATAGGTCAACACTAACACGACCTGTTTATTAAACGGGTCAAGATTCCTCAACCCTAACACGATCCATTTATTAAACGGGTCAGTCGTGTCGACCTGTTTATAAGATTTTATCAAAATGAAAAAAAAAAAAAATTATGAAAAAACAAATATTTTTAATATAAAATTCAGAACTAACGAGTAATTGCATCACAAATAATCATTCAAAACTAAGCATATCCCAATATCACAAATAATCAATCACAATATGTCAAAGAAAATAAATCACAATAACTAATATGTTTATATGCCTAGAATTTGAAGGGTATATTGGTAAAATATCAATTAATTAAACAGGTCAGATGGGTCAAACGGGTTCTATGTGTTCAACACTAACCCAACCCGTTTATTAAACGGGTCAGCCGTGTCAACCCGAATATGACACGAACCCGTTAAGCCTCAACCCATAACCTACTAATTTCGTGTCGTGTCGTGTCGGGTTCGCGGGTCGTGTCAAATTTTGCCACCCCTACTTTTGGCTACGGTCACATGGCTTCATAATAAATATTATGTAAACATTTGATTTTCATAAAAGCCAAGTACACTTATAACAATGCAATTAGCTTCAAGTGAACATGTAAGAAGGGATTATCCAATAATTACAATTTTTCATATCAAATCACTCATTTTAAAGGTTACGGAAGGAGTTATCGATTCAAAAAATGTTTTTAAACAAGTTAGGGTACAATATAATATATATATATATATATATATAGTTATTCTAGAAAGTTATGATGGTAAATTTAATTTGCAGCAATTATAATAAATCAACTCGATCATTTCAAAAATAGGGCTTTGGATGGAAGTATAAGCATAGTAACTTTTTATTGAATTAATTTTTTATAAATCTCACTGTTATATTACATGTTCTCTGTGTTCTTATCATGCATGCTAAGTTTTGTATTAATTAGATGTTGGTCATTATTCGATCTAAAAATCTATCTTTGATGCACAATTTTAAGTACAAAAATTTGAAATTTAAACATTTAATTGACGACATAGTTATTGATTTCAAATCATTTTAAAATTTTGCAAGCATGTAGAGTATGAGGAAAAAAAAATATAATTCAATGGCAGATTTGTTAAAATTTGCACCCAATAAAAAAAAAAAAATTTGGTAATGTAATGTAACTTAAAGTTACATCACGTATAACTTGAACTCATCTTTTATATATGTATGTGTGTGTTTGTGTGGACAAGATCAAGTTACTTAGTATAACTATAAATGATATTATACCACTTCGATATTATATATTGAAGTGATACCTTTTGGTTATTGTTAAGAGCTTCCTAAGAAGTTATTATATAATTTGTGTGATTTTCAACAAAAGTATTCTAACTTGAAAGGGAGTAATGAATTTGTGAAGAGCTACTATGAAAAATTCAAATTCTAAATGAATCCACAATTTAACAAGTATAAAAGGCTAAAACTATTTTGCTAGAAATTAAAGTGTCATGTAAGAAATCAAATTGAATTCTATATTTTAGATACTTGATTTGATTTAGGGGGATGGATCATATAAAATATGGACAAAATGGGCTTTTGCCCTTTTCAACCAAATTAAATAGGAAAATGCCCCCCTTCCCAAACTAAATAGGGAAATGCCCTTCTTTTAAAACTCGATTTTCTTAAAATCGAGTTATAAAAAAAAAAAAAATCTGGAGCCCTATAGCGGCGTTTTTAAGGACCTATAGTGATGTTTTCAAGACCTATAGTGACGTTTTTTAACTCGACTTCTATAAAATCGAGTTATAGGCAATTTTTTTAATTTTTTTTTACCTATAACTCGATTTCATATAAATCGAGTTACAAAACGCCACTATAGGTCTTGAAAACGTCACTATAGGTCCTTAAAAACGCCGCTATAGGACCTAACTCGATTTATCAAAAATCAAGTTTTAAAAGAGGGGCATTTTCCTAATTAGTTTGGGAAGGAGGGCATAAGGCTAATTAATTTGGTTGAAAAGAGCAAAAGCCCATTTTGTCCTATAAAATAGTGCCATGTGTTCCTCCCTGACACTCTCAGTGCTTCAACTTTTATAATATCTTAATGCAGGATGTCGCGAGTTACTATTTACGAGGTGAGTTCAAGGTTGATCCATTTAAAAAATGTGATATTGAGCACAATGAGCAGGAATCAATGATGGAAATAAAATGCACAAAATTAATTGTGAAGGTTTGGTAAACTTTATTCCTTAACCATTCAGAATTTCCATATATATATATATATATAAACTCTAGCTTCTCCACCAACACTTTTATCATCGCCCAATAGAATTTGAAACCAAAACATGCTGATAACTACCGTAGACGTACTCAAAAAAAAAAAAAAAAAAAAACCACCATAGACTGATAGACGTAGACCAAAACAAAAAATAAAGTAAAATAAAATAAAAAAAGAAGTGGAGGAATATGATTGCCATTAAAATAAGTAGGTGATAAATTTTAGAAGAAAAAAAAATCTTGTTTAATGCATAAAAGACATCAAAGAACGTATCCATTCCTTAAGGAATGATGTGTGTGCAGAGTCATCAAAAAATGATATGTAACAAGCACTTTTATACGATATCATCTAAGTAGTAAAAATAATCATATATTAAATTGAAAAATATACCTAAACTACCCTAAGGTCATTTATATAAGTTCGATTAAATTAACTTGTCATAATAATATCAATTCGAGGCTATCATATTAGTAGAACAAATATATTTATTACTCAACTTGACCAACAACCCATTTTGCACCCATTAAGAATTTAAATGCAACACAATCACTATGAAAATTTTCCTTTTACTCTTCATGTTGCTACTAGGGGTGAGAAAAGCAACTTAGACACGTCCAAAACCTATCGACATGAATCGATCCTGTCGAATACGATCGCCTCTGAACACTTCAATTGACAACAAGTTTCATTCATTAAACCCGACCATATTCGAGTTGGGTGTCATGCAAATCATTAAACTCGACACTCTTGACTAATTTTTAAGCTTTTATGCGTCTCCATTCCATTAGCCCTCTAGATTTCTCACCTCTCCATGGTTGAAATGTTGCACAGTATCATATTACCTCTATCTTCCTCTTTAAATTAAAAGCAATGTAACTTATCCTTTTGTGATTCCATAATATAAAATTTTTTATTTATGGGCATATTTTATGTTTATAAGTTTTTAAAATAAATAACTATCAAAATCTTTAAAAATATATTTAAAATTAAAGGAATTCTATTTCAAATAAAATTTTTTTTTTTCTCTCAACATATAAGGATACGAATGCAAAAATGTTCCTGGCGTGTCTGACACAAAGACGCCGGGTATTTTGAGGTGTTCATACTTCTTAGTTCTAAAATGAATGCTTTAAAAGCATGGTGTCCAGTGTCCACTTCTGAGCCCCTTCATTGTGTCAGCCCGGCTCTATAAGACCTTAGCACACACTACTTTCAAAGGTGGAATCACTTGGGCTATCACTGACTCTCTCAAAGTCACCTCCATCTACTCATCACCAGGGCCTTCATGTTGAGAAGTGCTCGTATAAGCCTTGTAAGAACTTAAAGCCTACCCTCATAGTGGCTGAAATTGAACCTCCAACAGGCCATGAGAATCTCTCATTACAACTTTACAGCTTTTATATATATGCACATGTAAATGATGTTTTTGTTCCCATATAATTACAGGTATATAAAGTGCAGAAGCATACCTTTGTAATGATAAATGGGAAAACTTTTATATATATAGACCTGGCCTGAAGGTTAATGAGTGCCTTAAGCCTGGGAGTAATGGGCGTCCACTTTGAATTAAAGATAAAGTAGAGATCACAGCTTGAGTTCATAAGTGTAAGTAGTCTCCAGGGGAATAATGTATACATGGTTTTCAATAAATAAGGAATTCCAATCCTGGTTCCTGCAACTAAAATTTACCCTCATTTATCTCTCTGACGATCTTAAACAAAACACAATCCATAACACAACTCACCAAAGCTCTTGATAATCATAATAATCACATATTAAAGTACTAGCATTATCAAATTAGTACCATACACTCACCCTTTGAACTTAAACCTGTAGTCATGCTAATTTTTCCAGATTTTGTATTGTTAGTACCAAAACATGCAGGAGTCCTGTGTAACCAGGAAAATTTGAATCAATTGCTGCTACAGAGGATAGTATTGTAAGAATATTTGTGTTCTTCATTGAGCCTTGAAAATTCAATCATTTGGCCTTCCAAAGCTAGGGGTGAATATCTGGCCAATTGCTTCAAGCGCAGAAACATTCCAACTCTCAGCATGCCTAACAATCTGTTGAATGAAAAGAGCAAACTACCTGTAATTAGCAGCAATTTTGGCCTACGCACCAGAAGTTCACACATGCACATTGCTTCAATAGAAACAGCTTTTATTTCTTACTTTAAACTCTTCATCTAATTCATAGATTGTACTCCCATCTATGCAAATGAGGGGCCTCCATGGAAGTTTCAGGTAAGTCCTGCAGGCGAAAAAAAAAAAAAAGCTAATAATTAGGCTGGACCTACAGCTAGTGGTAAAAGGAATATTAATAGGCTGACGCAATCAAGGAGAAGTGTTTTTGTACTTCAAAGTGCAAGAAAATAATAGCTGTTTGTGGAAGTGAAGAGGCAACAAGCCAACAGTGAATCAATTACACTAGTTCCTTTGAAATATTTTCAGTTTCGAATCTGCAGTAGAATAATCTTGATTTGTCCCAAAACTAAATAAAAGCCCACACATGACCTCCTTCGTGCAAGGCATCTCATTTGGAAATGGCATTATCACATTGTAGAAATGGCAAATATATAATGGTGCAACAGATAGCACTTAATAATAGTTTTGATTTACATATTTATTTAGTGTGCCTGGCACACATCATAGTTGATAAGCACTGTAGTAAATTACATTTCTCCAGACATTGGTCTTGCTATGCAAAACAGTACTATATTACTTAGTAACTGCATTTTACATATTTTTCTATGGCACCTACCACACTGCATGGTCAATAAAGTAGTCAGCAAGCAAATCACACATCTCTCAGCATTAGCATGGATGTCCAAAAGAACAGTATAATGCAAAGCACATAAAGCAGAAATACACTTCATTGCACGAAGCCCCTTGAGTAAAGAAATAGTCTAGCGACAGTGGAAAGCAATAAAAGAAGTTCTAGTGGTGGATCTATTTGAAAGTGATTGCTCACCAATTACAGTTTTGCCATTTTAGCAAATTATGAAAAATGGTGTGAAAAGAGTTGTCATTAGTAGAATAGGTTTCGTAAAAATGGTATCACAAATAACATACAACTCTAACAAAAAATTAGAATAGAATAGCAAAAATTACTGCATGATATGCAGAACAAACTGTGAGTTAATGGGGATTAGCTTCTAAGAGCATTTATTTTCATTATTTTAAAAAACATATAAAGTAATCTACTATTTTATACAAAGAACAGTAACAAGTAAATTCTTAAACACCTCACAAATAACATACAACTCTAACAAAAAATTAGAATAGAATAGCAAAAATTACTGCATGATATGCAGAACAAACTGTGAGTTAATGGGGATTAGCTTCTAAGAGCATTTATTTTCATTATTTAAAAAAAAAAAAAAAAAAGCTACTATTTTATACAAAGAACAGTAATAAGTAAATTCTTAAACGCCTCCTTTCCCTGAAGAAAGCAAGTACAAAGAATATCTGAGCTTATTTAGCACCAAAACACACACACACAATTGACCATGTTAGGCACCTTAGGTTCCACGTTGCAAGCACAAAATTAGCTTTGGAATTGATACCCTGCAGTGAAGTCATATTATCAGACACTAATGAATTCCATATATGCCTTGATTGGATAATAAATTATTTGAATAGTGTTGTACAGGAGTAAAGAGCCCATGTTCCATATGCTTTAAATTCTAAAACAGACAACTTTACAAAGTCATTATAAAAGAACAAAAGGCAACAAGCAGAATAATGTGTCTTACAAAATCGTTGAAGATCTGGAAATCCATAGGGTTTCCATCTGGTAGATCTGGAGCTGACCTTAATGAACTAATGGGGGGTTCAAATGGGATATAACTCATTATTATGCGGCATAAAAAATTTAAATAAAACCAGATAAAATACAAACTCAACTGATTTTTTATAGTTGACTTCTAGGTATATGAAAGCTGGATTTGCAGAAACTGTACATCTCTTTTTCTAGAAAATTGCAGTTTACCATTTCCTTCAAAATACCCCAAAAGAAATTCTGTAAAAAAAAGTCTGCCATCACTCAACACCCAAAAAAAAAAATTGAAAATGGAAAAAAAATAGACAGCCTTTCATCTACCATTTATTCATATACTTCTAAGTGAAACTATATGACTCAACTTGGCATCAAAGCAGACATCCAGAATCTATACAGAAACCCATGCAAAACAGTATAAAAAAGGCAGATTTGTAAAATGGAGACAAACTCACAATTTCTTTGTTTCACATATTCTTAAGAACAATGTTAAGCTAAATATGGAGATAACTCATGTTTTCATGTTTCCATTGGATTTCATAATCTTAGCCTCTCCCTCCGTTAATGTGCAGATATCCAACCATTCCATTATTATAAATAAAATCAATTTTCACATAGAGAATGACTACCTTCTCAAGCTTTTGTAATCCAATTGATGGACAGTCAAAGAAAGGAACAAGCAATTTCAAGTTGCGTGAATACAACTCCTTACCTGAAGGTGATGAGCAGAGATATTAGTTTATCCTTCCCATAAATATTTGCACTTTTGCACACAGTGGCAATTTTTAGTCACTCTCAGATACTCAGAAACAGGAGAGAGAGAGAGAGAGAGAGAAATTTAAGGCATCTGGTATTATTTGGGTATGTCACAAAATCTGGTTAGATACTAGATACAAGGATCTAAGTCAAATTTTCACCTGTAGACAGAATACAAAGGTTGATGTGATAGTGTTACCTTATAATAGGTCAATCACCTAGATACACAACTTGGACAAAAATTAAATATATCTATCAGATTCAACAGGACAAATTTTTCTTCAAATTTAGAATATGTAAGTCAAAAGTCGAGCATGATTAACAAAAGGTAAGTAGGATAACAATTCTGACTGAATTCATAATTAGAGATGTTTGTTTTTTGGGGGTTATTCCATTCTTATAGATTCTTAATAAACTGAAACTCAGACATATCAAACAACCAATCACAACGAAAATTGTGGAAACATTCTAATTAGAAAAATACACCATTATTCTTCTTACCTCGAAATCTGATAGTTGGATCTTCGAAGATACAATCTTCAGCATAAATTGCAGAAGTGAAAACCTCTATTTCAGATGAAAAGATAGTATTACTGCACATTGCCAGAAAAATGCCTAATAGTTAACTGATTTCAATTCGAGTGAATTTATTTCACAAAGAAAATATAGAGCTCTTCAAAACAGTTCAAAGAAATCTGTGAGCAGATGCCATACAGAGAACGTACCACTTGCCAAGATTATACACTTGAGGTGGACAGATCTATAAGATCACTAAGACATCTCATTGGGGAGCATTAGTGATTATTACCATTTAAGCTGAATACTTCTCTTGGAATTGCCTCACTTTCTTTTCAAGTTAGTTCTCATTGGGGAGCCCATTTTCCTGTTCCAAATCAATTCCTTTAACTAATTTATAATTTCGTTTTTTAACCCACCCATTAACACACAGAAAATTTTGGAGGGTAAGAAGGTACCTGTCACAAAGTAGGCATTCTCGTAATCAGAATTGAGGATCAGCACAACATCATCAATGCCCGAAACTTCAATCTCTTCTCTCTTTTCATCTCTTTCTCTTTCCAATCTGCAAAATATCAAATTATTTTAGTCCTTTTTTTGGTAATTTTGTAGGTTTTGGGATATTTTGGACATTTTTGAGGTTTTGGAAGTATTTTACTCATTTTAGGGATTTTGGAGGTATTTTGGTCATTTTAGTGGTTTTTAAGTATATTTTGTGATTTTAGAGATATCGCAGATATTTTGGTCATTTTAGTAGTTTTTGAGCGTATTTGGTCATTTTAGAGATATCATGAGTATTTTGGTTATTTTAGAGTTTTTATGGGCATTTTGCTCATTTTAGAAATTTTGAGAATAATTTTGGATGTCCATTTGTATATTGGTAGTTTTGGAAGAGTAGGGGTATTTGCATCATTTTAGGAATTTAATGGTATTTTGGTAAATTTGGAGGTTAAGAGGGTATTCAAGTAGTTTTAGATGTATTTGGGTCATATTAGGTTAAATGGGTGGGTTACTAATTAAATTAGTCGCAGATCCACGCGATGCGTGGGAATATATAAATATTTTGTAATGGGGTATAATATATAAAAATTAACAATTACTTCAAATATTATTTATTTTTAAAAAAATTTATACAAGTATTTTTCATCTTTTTATATCTACAAAGTACAAATATGTCATACTATTATATTTTGTATGTTTGATTAATATTTTTTTAAGATGAACTATATTTTTCTAACTTCTGTTGTAATGTGTTATATTTGATATACAACTAAACTTTATATAATTTATTACTCAAAATTGGTAAGTATATTCAAATTCATAGCCATGTAGAATGTGTTTTGACATAAACTCAAATTCCTATTTCTAAAAACTAAGTATTAACCCAAATCAAAATTCAACCAAAGCTTTAAAAGGGAGAGAGAAGACTCTGTAATGGGAAATTAAAAAAAAAAAACCAAAACACATATTTAAATATAAAAAACCATCAACCTTAATCAGAATTATAAGAAAGAACAAAAATCCACAAGAGAGAGAGAGAGAGAGAGAGAGAGAGAGAGAGAGAGTATTTACAATTTTTTTGTGGGGAAAATATGAATTGAATGGAAGAAATGATATCAAATTTATACAAAAATAAAATGGGGAGAAGAATAGTCAAAATATAATACAGAGAAAATGATGAAGGAAGTATGACAGTAAAGTAGAAAGTAGTGGAAAGATAAAGACAGTCAAGTAGAGAATAGTGGGGAGATAAAGAGGTAAAAATTTAATAGACCCTCACTTATACTAATTTCCATCAAAGACCAAATTGTCAAACACATGCGATTGATTCTATTCATGTCCACTACACACATTCATCAACGTGTCTATATACAAATCACGCACTTGCCATTACATTCATTTTATCAATGTTTTGAATTTCCACAAAGAATCAAAATAGTGCATATACAAATTGTAAGTGTGTGAGTCACTTATATTATCATGATGTTGTGGTCAAAGTTAGTGGCAAACTTATTGAACTCGACCAATTGTTTTTGCCTCAGAGAAGATGGCTATTAGCATTCCAAGTCATGAAGTTTAAATGGCTATAGGAAATTATCATAATGTATCAGCTGCTATGCCCCAAAAATAGCAGTTGCTCCTACCTTCATTGCATCACATCAGCTATATCATATTATGTTTAATAAGGAAAAAAATAGAAAAATATGAAATTTAAAACTCAAGCATAGGAGTATTGTTATGTTTTGTCTAAAACTCATGTACACAATATTCTAAACCTTCAATAGGAGACAATTCCAAAAAGAAAATCAAGTAGTTGAAAGAAAGTAGCATAATCCAAAATCTAAAACTAAAAACCCAACTGTTGTTCATGTACACAATATTATAGATAGATAGATATTCAAGAATTAAAAACCAATTAGTTTCTCCATTCGCATAACAATTAGCTTAAAGCTAGATACTAATGGAATTTTAAAAGAATTCAGTTTTTTGAATTTCCTCACTCCTAAAATCCCAAATAATTTCTCAAAATCTAAACAATCCCCAAAGTTGTTTGTCAACCAAATAGGCCAACTAAGGTCCAAAACACAAAAATTCCAGCAACAACACAACAATCTACATAAGCTAGTGTGCTTTGAAGAATTAGAGTTTCATTTAAAAAAGTTAAGATAAAAAGATTTAAATTGTTACACCCTAAGTTCTATACAACAAAAAAAAAATTAAGCTTCAAACTGTACTTTGTTTTCTCTTCCATTGGCCCACAATTTTTGGGACACCAAACTGTCCAATTAAATAATAAACAACAAATTATTAATATAAGAAAGAGAAATCTTATATAGCTAATGTGTGTTGAACCATAGAAAGCAAATTATCAAGCACCACCCAAGAAAAACAACAAATTTATTCCCCTTTCCTTCAAAAGGTTCTAAGAAAAAAAAATAATTACCAATTGATTGGTATGAACTTCAATAGAATAAAAAGCTTCCAGTGATTGCAAGGCTTAATTGTTGATATCTGTCAAGAAATTGACAAACAAAACAAAGATAAAAATGAAATTTAGGTCAACATATAAAACAATAGGAAAAGGAGAACAATAATGATTTATCTTTGATAAAAATGAATAACACGCTTACTATAAAATAAATAACAAAACGAAAAACATCACATTGAAGTTAATTATCAGACAGAAAAACATTATGGCAAACATATTGAAAGTAACATTCCTGCAATCTAGAGAAAGGCAACCATAAAGCAATTTATAACAAACATGATCAAATGCTCAATTCAAATCAATTTTGAAAAAGAAAAAACATATTTGAATAGTTTTGAGACCATGAAAACTCAAACTCATTCATCATGAAATCCCAAAATTGAATTACATTTTTTTTTTCTAGTAATGAGATGGAAATAAATAAATAATAAGAATAATACAGCAATAACAAAAAGAACCATTAGTAGAAAAAAAAAAAGTGGTTGAAACAATAAAAAAAAAAAAAAATCAACCAAAAGAGAAACAAAATTGGAGAAAGAGAGAGAATATTGACCTTTTTGTCGTGGATAACTTGGAAAAAATAGGGGAGAGAGGTGTAAATGAAGTAATTAAGAAGAAATTTATATGAAAATTAAGATGGAAGAGAAAGGGTGGAAGTAGATGAAAGGTTGAATGAAGTGAAACTATTGAATTTAAGAAGATATAATGGAAAATTTTTTTAAATCTAAAGAAAATCAAATGAAAATTAAAAAAAAAAAATTATTGGAGGGAATGAAATATTGAATGAAAAAGATATTAATAATTGAAGAAGATGAAAAGTTGAACAAAGTAAGAATTGCAAATAAAAACAAAACAAACAAACAAAAAGAAAAGAAAAGAAAAGAAAAGATGCTAAAGATGTAGTGCATAAAGAACTTTATAAAATTTATTACAAAACTCCATTATAATATATAGTATAGATATGTATAGACATTATTTTTGGTTTTTTTATTCTTCATTGATAATATTATTTAGTTATAAACATCTAAATTAAAGTAGACAAATATGTAAAGGTAAAATTATATATAATGTTAAACCACCAAAGATGAATGTATAAAGTCAATAGTCTATTTATATTTTTTTTTTTGTTAAACACGTCAGTAATATAAAAAATAGAAAGGTTTTAAATATTTAAAAAGCATTTTTAGTAGATTGTAATATATATATATATATATATATAAACTCAATAGTTTATGTAACTTTTCCCATAAGATCAATATTGTTGACATCTTTTATATTCAAAAAACACTGAAACACATAAACAAAGAGATTAATTGTGCAGAATTGCAAGAGTATATATGTGATATTAGTATTTCATTTACAACATATACATGATATATACATGATTCATGGTCAGTTGGTATGAACCATAATAATTACATCCTCTTCAATGATAGCAGCGGCAATTTCAAGTTGCATTAGTAACTTAAAATCATCTTTAACTGCGAGGCCATCTCTCCCCTATAGCCTTTAATTTCATGCACACTTCAAGCATCGTCAGTTGCTATGAACTGTAACAATTACATCCTCTTTAATGATAGCAGCGGCAAATTTAGGTTGCATTAGTACCTCAAAATCTTCTTTAACAACGAGGCCATCTCTCTAAACACAGCTACATTGGCCTTCTATAGGTTCAAGGCTGAACACAGCTACAAGAAATCCTAGGGAACTGAAGTATTTCACCATCATATCCTTTCTACAACAAAGATTTATCAATGACATCATACAGACCAAACGTTGATTCCAAAAAGTTATGAAAATTAGTTAAGAATTATAAACCTAAAGTAGAGATGCAAGTAAAATAAAAAAAAAAATCAACACAGAGATTGAGAGAGAGAGAGAAATAACCTTTTTTTACGAGAAAAAACTATGCAGAGAATGGAAGAGAATGACAAATTTATAGTGAAATGGTGTGAATAAGAAGAGACAAAATAAGAGAAGATGAAAGGAATGATGAAGAGTGATATTAAAGTAGATGATAGTGGGAAGATGAAAAGATAAGGGGGAGATGAAAAGGTAAGGGAGGGAGAAAGGTTGGAGTAAGTGAAAATAAAAAAAATAAAAAAAAAGAAAGTAAATGTTAAAAAAATTAGAGAAAAATTGGAAAGAAATAAGATAATGACGTGGTAGAAGTAAATAAATAAGTAGTGGGCTGCATTTATAGGCCTGAAAATTGTAAAAATCATTTTAAAATTGTAGGAAAAATTATATTACAAAAAAAAAAAGAATGACGCGGCTGCTGATATGGCGCAACGTGAGAGCAGCAACATTAAACACTACGCTTCAGCTTTTAGTAATATATAGATATAGATAGATGGGTTGGGTTGGTAATAGATAATTAATTTATATGTAAAAGGGTCATAAATAGATAAATGAGTAATTATACACCCAACCCATTTATGACCCAAGCCACCCATTTGCCACCCCTAGTTTTCAGAGTGCAGGCAAAGGCACAATGGGTTCTACGTACTTCTACTCAAGCTTGCACACATGCATGTTACGTACTTACGCATACAATTTATATTCTTCCACTTCTAGAATAAATTTTTTAGTTTCAAGTTTTTCTGGTATTGGTCATAATTAATACCTAATACCACAAACTACAAGTCAATAATTAAGTAAAATTTTAATAATTAAATGGAGCTAATTTTTTCTTTGGAAATGTTATGTTATATCCATGACATACTCTTCAAATACGAGGTTGAGTATATTAGTGATATTGACATTCCAACTCCACCACTTAAAAAGTTAATGTTGCAGCAAAAGGAAAGTATGAAAAATATTATGAAGATGATACTGGAGATATTTTGCTTACATTAATAAATAAACTTGACAATAAAAATATATTTGAAGACATGTTAAAACACTGTTTGATACGATAATGGTTAACTTAAACATATCAGCAAGATCATCTAAAACATACAATCAACTTTAGATTGAGAAGTTTAGTGGTACCACAATGAAAAAAAGTGACAATGTCAATGTAGATGTCAACAAATGATTTGTTATTGCAAACGATTCAATTGGTCTGTTCTAGATCTCTAAGTTTAAATAGTGAAGATATTGTTCAGAGAGAGAGAGATCCTCCTGCCAATTTGGCCACCAACACTGAGAGGGTGCACACACTTCCTTTTTTTTTTTTTTTTAGTCAATATATTTCCTATCAGTTTTTTTTTTCCACTTCAAAATTTGATATCTGAAGCAAGGTATTATTATTTTTTAATTATTTATCATTATTTCTTTCCAAATTGTAAAATAATTTTCGATCCATTGACAATAGGGAATATTTAAACCTTGATTGTGAGTGTATTTAGTTTGTGTGAGACTATATATATATATATATATATATTTATTTATTTATTTATTTATATAGAATCATACATCAACCCAGTATGAATTAATCTGCTTGGATATGTATCTTGTGATTTAAAATCTTAAGGTATCATGCCATTTCAAAATTTTATTGCCATATGAATTAATCCATTTGTAGAGTTTCATTCTGTTTCCAACCAACTTTAATCTACTCATTTCCATTGTCCTTCTCTCCCTCCTCAATCCAAACGGGCCGGGCCTATAGTACAGAGAAGTCTTCGTGCAATAATGTTTATATTATATATAATATAAAGAATGGTCTTCCAAGCTAAATCAGAAAGAAGCTACAGCTAGCTGTTTGTCTTCATTGATCAAGCTGCATAATCTAGCAGCGTGTTGAAAACTTATGATGACTTGGCTGTATCTTCTAAAATTTATCAAACCTCGTGGGCATTTTTGGCTACATGGCTTTGATAAGAATTCTGTTCACTATGCTACCGTTTCTTGTGGACTTGGCCATCATGTAATCAAACCTCAGTAACGGAGCCAATAATTTTATCCAAGGGGCCAAGCTAAATGGTAAAATTTCAAAATCTCATTCTAAGAAAACGGTGTTTTTTTTTACTTAGGTTCACATTTTTAGAGAGATCAAATTGAACTTGGATAAGATTATTCTGCATTGAAAATTTTGTCAAAATTTTAGGAGGGAGGAACAAATAATTTCAAAGATTAATTAGGATTTTGTTACCACTATTAATGAAAATTTTGAAAAGCTAGGGGGGCCATGGCCCTCTTGGCCCCAACGTGGCTCCGCCATTGAGCCAAAGCTAGATGTGAGTGGAGGCAATATCTAAATCTTACGTGAGATTTAACAAATTATGTACTCCTATATAAGCAAACCAACATTGAAATAATAAGTCTGTTTTAGTCTCTAAAATTGAGTACGTGGGAGATAATTTTTAGATATGAAAAAAAATAAAAGCTATTTTTTGCATAAAGAGTACTAATCACTTATCTCACATTCCACGTGAGAAATTGTTAAATTACATGGTCAAGTATCTTTGAATATACAGTGAATAATTTTTTTTTTTTTATAAATACCTTTAATGTTAATATATTTTCAATTTTAGCCGTTGTTTTTATTTTGATATTATATAACTGGTTTTAGAGCTTTACTAAATTCCTCTTACTTTCAGCCGTGCTTTTAGTGTCAATTTTTTGTCATGACCTCATCAAACCTTTCACTCATCACAATCCCCACTCCACACGCTCCAAAGCTTTTAGGCTTCACGTTAAAGTCGTACTTTATTCTTCGACAAAAAAGAAAGGGCACTGTTTATTACTTTGCAGTTTGCACTGCCCTATTACAGTCAACATGCACACAGATTTTTTTTTCCCAATTGAAATTGTGACTTGTTGAAGTGAAATAGTGACTTGAAAGTCAAGTGTTACCATATCAATTAAAAGAAAATGACTAAAATGCAAAACTGACTTTTTAAGTTTCTTCAGATTTCATTTCCTTCATTCAGTTTTGTTTTTGTTCATTTCAATCCTCTAAGTTTCTGATTCATTCAATTATGGCCTTTACGACAACTTTCGTTAAAATTTTTAAGAAAAAAAAATGGAAAGTACTTTTCTGATGATGCCGAAAAAATCACCAGTGAGCCACACACTCCCCACGCGCTCGAATATAAACCTGCACAACAAAAAGAAGAGAAAACCTAGCGAAGAGCACCGGTGTGGTGCCGGCCGAATACCCTCCGAAGGTCAAGTCAGAAAGACTTTCACCACTCTAGAGTGCTAGAGAGGGGTTAATTATGCGTACCTCGATTTGTGAGGGTATTGGGGCTTTTATAGCAGTCGAAAGTTGACATTTTTTACTTGGAGTCGAAGTCTTTCCTTGTAGAAATCCTCTTGAGGAGTCCCAAACGTGATGGACAAGTCATATTCCTTATAAAGAAGATCTCCATCGATGCACGCAGCTTCTAGAACCCTAATTACACTAGGACTCTAATTACCCCTAGAATCTAGGGGGTGTGCCGCAAGTATTCCCATATAGGGATTCTGTCTGACATGTGGCCAGCAAATCCGTTCTCATCGAGTTTTGCACATAATGGGCCCGTCCATCAACATTGCTTGGATCCGTCAGCTTATTTTCTCCTCTTCAGTTGCCCCCTTCACCCTATGGGTCTGTGACCTCGAAGTGAAAGGACCCGTGGGGTGATGGTTTGATTTAAATCTTGAGAGACTTGTCAGTCTTTGACACCCCCAAGAGTAACAGACATGTACTAGCTTTGTATGCCCCAAAAGCCACAAACATGCATGCACTAATTCCGTCATCTTTGCGTGTTATTACTTCCGTCACATGTTGAACACGTCCTGAAGCTTTGATTTTCCATGGGGAAGCATGGAAATTGAGTGCCGTTTTTTTTTTTTTTTTTTTTTTTTTTTTTTCAGCCGTAGCAGGTCATAGAAGTTTGTACTGCGTGAGCCAAGAATCAATTTTGAAGCAAGCTAGCATCCTGTCTTTCTTGTCTCGGTGTCCGACGGATTCGAGCAACAGTGGTCCTCTTGTCACCTCTAGATTCCAGGCTTGTAAGCTTCGTCCGCGCATCCATTCATTAGTGCGAGAACCTCGTCGGTGCATCCTTCTGACTCCCTTTGCCACTGCCTTCGTCCCGCAATCATTAGTGCAAGAGCTTCGTCATTGATCAACCTTCTTTAGTCGGCGCTGAGTCCAGAGCTTTGTTCTGCCCTTCGTCTAAGTATCCAACGGATCGTACTTACTGCTCTCGTTCCACGACCATAGGTGCGTAGCTTTGTTCGCGTGTCCGTCGTTTCCACTTCGCAGCTGTTGGCGCTGAAGCATTGAGAGAGCCACATATTGGATTCAAGCACCAATTGTTATCGTTTGAAGGCAATACTGCAGTGAAATTTCTGCTTCATCTCTAAAGTACGCTCCTCTTCTTTCAGCGTCTTGCAAATTTGAGCATCTGCGGTTTCATCCTAGACTTTGTGCTGCTGCCTTCCTCTTAGAATTTGTGCCGCTGCCTTCCTCTTAGACTTTATGCCGCTGCCTACATTTTCATGTGACAACCAAGGTGCACAATAAATACACGCCTAAAGCTTCAATGCCCCCATGCGGACACATGGTTTCCTTATAGCCTTGAACTACAATGCCACGCCTAATAACCAATAAGCTGAAACATGGTTTTCCAAGTTTGGATAATGGACATGCAAGCCTCTACGTGTCCTTTTCTTCACATGCATGTTAATGCAAGCCTCTACGTGTCCATCATATGGTTATTTCAACACCTACATCCGTCCTTTTTTTTTTTTTTTTTTTTTTTTTTTTTTTTTTGTTGTGGACCTCCGTCCACTTACTTTGTGGACGACCCCTTTTTTTTTTTTTTTTTTTTGAATGTGAACCTCCGTCCACCTTCTTTATGGACGGATGCCATGCATCCGTCCATTTTTTGTTGTGGACCTCCGTCCACTTACTTTGTGGACGACCCCTTTTTTTTTTTTTTTTTTTTTTTTAATGTGGACCTCCGTCCACTTTTTTATGGACGGATGCATGGACATGCATCCGTCCATTTTCTTGTTGTTGTGGACCTCCGTCCACTTGTGGACGTCCCTTTTTTTTTTTTTTTTTTTTTTTTTTTTTTTTTTTTTTTTTTAATGTGGACCTCCGTCCACTTTCTTTATGGACGGATGCATGGATGCATCCGTCCATTTTCTTGTTGTTGTGGACCTCCGTCCACTTGTGGACGTCCCTATTTTTTTTTTTTTTTTTTTTTTTTTTTTTTAATGTGGACCTCCGTCCACTTTTTTATGGATGGATGCATGGACATGCATCCGTCCATTTTCTTGTTGTTGTGGACCTCCGTACACTTGTGGACGTCCCCTTTTTTTTTTTTTTTTTTTTTTAATGTGGACCTCCGTCCACCTTTTTTTATGGACGGATGCATGGACATGCATCCGTCCATTTTTTTGTTGTTGTGGACTTCTGTCCACTTATGGACGTCCCTTTTTTTTTTTTTTTTTTTGTCCATCCAGTTCATTTCTTGTCCGTCCACTTTGTTCATGGACCTCATTTTTTGTCCATCCAGTTCATTTCTTGTCCGTCCACTTTGTTCATGGACCTCATTTTTTGTCCGTCCATTTTTCGTCATGGACTTCATTTTTTGGTCCGTCTAGGACTTCTTCAATTTTTTGTCCATCCAGGACTTCATCATTTTTTTGTCCGTCCAATTCGTTTATGGACTTCATTTTTTGGTCCGTCTAGGACTTCTTCAATTTTTTTTTTTTTTTTTTTTTTTTTTTTGTCCATCCAGGACTTCATCATTTTTTTGTCCGTTCAGTTCATTTCTTGTCCGTCCACTTTGTTCGTGGACCTCATTTTTTGTCCGTCCATTTTTCGCCATGGACTTCATTTTTTGGTCCGTCTAGGACTTGTTGAGGTGACTAAGTGTTACCCTGTCACCTTGTTGGTCGTTCACTTGGGGTCGCAGACTTGTTGAGGTGACTAAGTGTTACCTCGTCACCTTGATAGTCGTCCACTTGGGGTCGTGGACTTGTTGAGGTGACTAAGCTTTACCTTGCCACCTTGATGGTCGTCCACTTGGGGTCGTGGACTTGTTGAGGTGACTAAGTGTTACCTCGTCACCTTGATGGTCGTCCACTTGAGGTTGTGGACTTTGTTGAGGTGACTAAGTTTTACCTCGTCACCTTAATGGTCGTCCACTTGGGGTCCTGGACTTATTGAGGTGACTAAGAGTTACTTCGTCACCTTGTGGGTCGTCCATTTGGGGTCGTGGACTTTGTTAAGGTGACTAAGTTTTACCTCGTCACCTTGATGGTCGTCCACTTGGGGTTGTGGACTTGTTGAGGTGACTAAGTTTTATCTCGTCACCTTGATAGTCGTCCACTTGGGGCCGTGGACTTTGTTGAGGTGACTAAGTTTTACCTCGTCACCTTGATGGTCGTCCACTTGGGGTCGTGGACTTGTTGAGGTGACTAAGTGTTATCTTGTCACCTTGATGGTCGTCCACTTGAGGTTGTGGACTTGTTGAGGTGACTAAGTTTTATCTCGTCACCTTGATAGTCGTCCACTTGGGGCCGTGGACTTTGTTGAGGTGACTAAGTTTTACCTCGTCACCTTGATGGTCGTCCACTTGGGGTCGTGGACTTGTTGAGGTGACTAAGTTTTATCTCGTCACCTTGATAGTCGTCCACTTGGGGCCGTGGACTTTGTTGATATCCGTCCATTTAGTTTATCAAGTAGGAAGAACACAAGCGTGTCTGACTATTTCTCTTATTGAAAGAAAACCATGTAGAACAAAAAAGGTACCTGCCCCCTTGGGCTTAAGAAGGCACTTGTAGAAAGAATCGTTTGAAGAAAAAACTTGCGATAGCAAAACTAAATAATAGCAAAAATTGTTCGTAGTAAAAAACTAATAAAAACTTAGTAATAAACTGGCAACTAGGGGGGGGCGTTGATGCTCTTCATGTCGTCTCTACTGGTGGTATCTCCGTAGGTGCTTCGTGTTCCATGGTTGCTGCGGCTTTTGCCCGTCCAGCGTCTTGAAGTGGTAAGTTCCCTTCCATCTCCATCGTAGCAATGTAGCACTCTCGTGCGGCCAGCTGATTTCCTCGTAGCTCTCCCACCCCGTGCTCCGTAGGAAATTTGATCATTAGGTGGTATGTTGACGTTACTGCCTTCCATGAGTTGAGGGTGGGTCGTCCGATGATAGCATTGTAAGCAGATGAGCAGTCGACCACAAGGAAAGTCATCTCCTTTGTGATCTGTTGAGGATAATCACCTATTGTTACCGAAAGCGTGACCGCGCCTAATGGGAATACCCTCGTTCCTCCAAAGCCAATCAGCGGAGCATTTGTCGGTATTAACCGTTCTCTATCAATCCTCATCTGCTAGAACGCCAGGTAGTATAAGATGTCCGCTGAGCTACCATTGTCGATTAGCACTCGGTGCATGTTGAAGTCTCCCACTTGTAAGGTGATAACAAGCGCGTCCTCATAAGGGTGGTGAAGATGTCGGGCATCCTCTTCTGAGAATCCTATGATCGGGCTTTCCATCCGTGCTATTCTTGGTACGGAGCCCGTTAGCTGGACGTTATGAACCATCCTGAGGTATGTTTTTCTGGCCTTTTTGGACGACCCTATAGTTGCCGTGCCCCCTGTGATCATTCTTATATCCCCCATAGGTGGTCTGGGGTGCTCATTATCTCGGCGGGGTGGCTGCTCTTGATGTTGATGATCCGTCCTTTCCTTGCTGACGAACTTCTGCAACTTTCCCTGTCTAATGAGGGCTTCAATCTGCTGTTTCAGGTCATAGCAGTCAGCTGTGTCATGTCCGTGATCGCGATGGAAGCGACAGTACCTATCTCTGGACCGTTTGTTGGGATCTCCCTTCATCTTTCCAGGGAAAGTTAATGTCCCCTCATCCTTGATTTGCATGAGGACTTGGTCGATAGGGGCGGTCAGTGGAGTGAAACTTGTGAATCTCCCCGTAGGGGGCTCGGAGCGCCTATCATCCCTTCGCTCTCCGGTTCTTGCCGTCTTCCGCCCTCTTTCCTCTCGGGCATCTTCCTGCCTTTCCCTCTTCTTAGGCTTTTCCTCGCGAGCTAGTAGAGCGTCTTCGGCATTCATATATTTGGTGGCCCTGTAGAGCACGTCCGGCATAGTTTTCGGGTCATTTTTATATAGTGAAAACAAAAACTTACCCTTCCTCAGCCCATTCGTAAATGCTGCTACGAGTATTTTATCGTCGGCCTCATCGATTGAGAGTGCTTCCTTATTAAAGCGAGCTATGTAAGATCTGAGTGTTTCATCTTCTCGTTGCTTGATACTCATCAAGCATGCTGTGGACTTCTTGTATCGGTGTCCTCCAATAAAGTGCGACGTGAATTGGGCGCTCAGTTCTTTGAAAGTGCTGATGGAATTAGGCGTCAGCCTGCTGAACCAAATTCTCGCCGGGCCCTTCAGTGTTGTAGGGAAGGCCCTACACATGATCTCGTCTGCTATTCCTTGAAGATGCATCAGGGTCTTGAAGGTCTCTAGATGATCCAATGGATCCTTCACCCCGTCGTAACTGTCTATATGCGGCATGCGGAACTTATGGGGTAGGGGGAAGGAGTTGACAGCCGCGGTGAAAGGCGAGTCGGTGCGGTTGACTAAGTCGTCAAGGTCACTGGACACTCGTCCTTTAAGCGCGTTCATCATAACCTCCATTTGCTCCTTCATCGCTTGCATCTCTGCGACGATATGTGGCGGAGTTGCATCTGTGAGGGATGGCATGTTTAAATTTTGCCTCTCTAGTCTGCTTGGGGCGTGGCTGCCCTCAGGTCTCTCCTTATTTTTTCTTGCAGCGCTGGTCCCTTCTTGATCTTCTTGTTGGTCATTCGGTGCTACATTCTTCTGGCGCAACTGTTCTTCTAAGTCGTGGTTTTGTTTGGTGAGACGTTCCACGGCGGCAGCGAGAGTTCGAACTTGTCTCTCGAGGGCAGTTGTGGGTGGTTCCTCTTCTTGAACGTCGTTGGTGGTTGCCATTGAGCGTGTGAGTACCATGCACCTCTTTTGTCCGGGAAGCGATAATATGGCTTACGAATCGCGTAAAGTTCCCACAGACGGCGCCAACTGATGATGCCGAAAAAATCACCAGTGAGCCACACACTCCCCACGCGCTCGAATATAAACCTGCACAACAAAAAGAAGAGAAAACCTAGCGAAGAGCACCGGTGTGGTGCCGGCCGAATACCCTCCGAAGGTCAAGTCAGAAAGACTTTCACCACTCTAGAGTGCTAGAGAGGGGTTAATTATGCGTACCTCGATTTGTGAGGGTATTGGGGCTTTTATAGCAGTCGAAAGTTGACATTTTTTACTTGGAGTCGAAGTCTTTCCTTGTAGAAATCCTCTTGAGGAGTCCCAAACGTGATGGACAAGTCATATTCCTTATAAAGAAGATCTCCATCGATGCACGCAGCTTCTAGAACCCTAATTACACTAGGACTCTAATTACCCCTAGAATCTAGGGGGTGTGCCGCAAGTATTCCCATATAGGGATTCTGTCTGACATGTGGCCAGCAAATCCGTTCTCATCGAGTTTTGCACATAATGGGCCCGTCCATCAACATTGCTTGGATCCGTCAGCTTATTTTCTCCTCTTCATTTTCAATCATTAACTGAATTTTTTTAATTAAACAAATTTGAAGAAAAATTTAAAAAATTAACCACCGCATATAAAAAATTTCTTCCTATTTATGAATATATAATTCCTACACACAATATGGATCCAATTAACCCAACTGGTAAAAAAATTTGCTCCCAAATAAAATATGGCAAAGAAAAAAAAAAAAAGAATCAAATTTTTCTTACACAATAATTATCATGGTGCTGTGATAGATTCATATCTATCGCATCCATATTCGAATTTTATATGCACGTTAATAAAGAATGGTCTTCCTGGTGCCATTCTAAAGAAGCTATATATCTGTCTATATCTTCATTGATAATATCAATTTGATATGCAGCGTCAAGGAAACTTATGATGACTTGGTTGTTTCTATAAAACCTCTGTCAAGAATTGTCCCATCAACTTTCTGCAGTGAAATGCACGTAGGTTGATCTTTTCAAATTCAAGTTCAGTACAATTAGGAGGAAAAAGCCATAGTCCAATCACCAATGATAATCTCTCAAACCATTAGAACTGGGGGTTGCAGCGTACTTCATTTGCTGCATTCTACAATTAACACATACATTGAAAATGAGGCATTTTCATTTCTCCTTAATGCTTCTCATCCTCTTTTTCAAATTTTCGCTTGCTATAGAGCGAGAAAGGTAGGGGGTACTGACTCTGGCACTGAAACAGAAGTACTCTTATCTTTCAAATCCTTTGTATCTGATCCCCAAAATGCTCTGTCTGGGTGGAATATAAGTTATTCTCACTGTACTTGGTTTGGGGTCAACTGCACCAGCAATACAACAAAAGTTCAATCACTGCACCTTAGCAGTCTGGGACTCTTTGGTATTATTCCTCCTCAGCTCTCCAACCTTACTTCCCTCATAGCTCTAGACCTTTCAAACAACTCCTTTTTTGGTCAAATTCCTTCTGAGCTGGGCCATCTTACTAGCCTTCAGCATATAATTCTCGTGGGGAACATAATTAATGGCACAATTCCTAACAGTCTATCTCACTGTCGTAGGCTTGAAAGTATAATGTTTCAGAACAACAAAGTTACTGGTCATCTTCCTCGTGAACTAGGCCGACTTCATGGACTGAAATTTCTTGACGTGTCCATGAACAATCTTACTGGTGTAATTCCCTCCACTTTTGGCAATCTCTCTACTCTTACCATTCTCAACATAGCAAGAACTCAGATATCTGGCGAAATTCCAAATGAGTTGGGTCGTCTCAATAATCTTGTCACTCTTCAACTCTCAGAGAATCAATTAAGTGGTGAGATTCCCTTTTCAATTTTCAACATTTCCTCCCTGAAGTTCTTATCTCTCACACTAAACAGGCTAGTTAGAAAGCTTCCCTCCAATATAGGCCTTACCCTTCCCAAAATAAGGGGACTCTGCTTGGCAAGCAATCATCTGGAAGGACCAATACCAAGTTCTTTATCCAACGCTTCATATATTGAACACCTTGATCTCTCTTCAAATAATTTCACTGGGCATATTCCTTTACTTGGTAACTTGAAACATCTTGTCCAGTTACTCCTTGGTGCGAACAGTTTATCTTCTACAATAAAACTGAATTTCCAAGTATTTGATTCACTTAGAAACTGTACCCTGCTAAGGAAAATCCTTCTGAATTCTAACCAATTAGCTGGTGAACTTCCCCCTTCTGTCACAAATCTCTCAGTCAATCTCCAACATTTTTGTGTTCATGATAATTTCTTGACTGGTAGCTTCCCTCAAAGATTGGAAATGTACCAAAACCTCGTGTCCTTATCAATTGAGAATTTTTTTTTTCAAAGGCAAAATACCAAACTCCATTGGAAAACTTCAAAAACTAGAAAGACTTATGGTTATTGACAACTTGTTCTCTGGAGAAATTCCGGATATCTTTAGCAATCTTACGTGGCTATATGAGCTAGACATGGCAAACAACCAGTTATCTGGTAGAATTCCCATGAGTAAAGCAACATGCCAGCGATTAGAGATGCTTGTTCTAGCAAGGACAGCCCTCAATGGCAGCATTACAAAGCAAATTTTTGAGCTTCCCCAGCTAAAATTTTTGCTGTTGGCAAATAACAGTTTAAGCGGTTTTCTGCCCAACGAATTTGGCCATTTGAGACAGCTTGAAATCATGGACATTTTTGGAAACCAGCTAACTGGAAATATTCCTGCAATAACCGAGAGATACTCAATTTTGCAACGTCTTAACATTGCAAGAAACAGGATAACTGGCTCAATACCAAAGTCACTGGAAAATCTAGCAAAACTGGAGAGCTTGGATCTTTCTTCCAACAATCTCTCTGGCCTAATCCCAACAGAATTGGAGAACCTTAGTGCTTTGCAGATGTTAAATTTGTCTTTCAATACCTTGGAAGGAGAAGTACCGAAAAATGGTGTCTTTGCCAACATTAGCTGGGATTCTCTCCAGGGAAACAATCAGCTCTGCGTATTTGACCATGAGACTGCAGAAAAGCTTAGAGTCACTACTTGTGTGACAAAAACAAAATCAAATTCAGATTTAGTGCTCAAAGTCATTATTCAAACCTCTTCTTTCATTGTGCTTGTGTGTGCATTGTGTTTAGTATGTGCAGTGATCACCAAAAAGAAGAGAAAGACAATAAACAATGAAAGTTCATCATCTGAACTGAAGGGTTTACCGCCAAGGCTATCTTACTCTGAAATCCAGCTTGCAACAAACGGGTTTGTCACAACAAATTTCATAAGGAGGGGAGCTTTTGGGTCTGTTTATAGAGCTGTTTTCAGTACTGGTGAAAGTGGAATCCACACCACAGCTGCGGTGAAGGTTCTTGACTTGACACAAAGCAAAGCTTCCAAGAGTTTCGATGCAGAATGTGAAGCTCTCAGAAACATCCAACATCAGAACCTTGTTAAGGTCTTCACTTCTTGCTCCAGCATTGATTACACAGGAGCTGAATTCAAGGCTTTAGCTATGGAATTCATGTCTATTGGTAACCTGGATAAGTGGTTGTACCCAGAGGACGTTGAGTGTGGATCAACTCTGACCTTGACCTAGAGACTAAATATTGCCATTGATGTAGCTTCTGCATTAGATCACCTACATCATGATTTTGACCCACCTGTAGTCCATTGCGACTTGAAACCTGGAAAT
Organism: Quercus gilva; assembly: GCA_023621385.1. Taxonomy (NCBI): domain Eukaryota; kingdom Viridiplantae; phylum Streptophyta; class Magnoliopsida; order Fagales; family Fagaceae; genus Quercus; species Quercus gilva. The sequence goes on along the minus strand of CM042475.1, from coordinate 56,555,428 downwards.
GTGCTTTTAGATGAAGATATGACTGCTCATGTAGGAGATTTTGGGTTAGCAAGGTTTCTCTCCCATGATTCATCACAGAATGGGAGTAGCACAATTGGACTAAAAGGCTCAATTGGTTATAATGCTCCAGGTATGTTGTGGATCTTACTTTATGAAACTTAAAAAGATTTAGTGATTACATTCACAGTTCAAACAATGTTCTACTCTACCTCGCTTGCTACATTCTACCCCAAAGAACATATTAGTAAAAAAAATTTTAAAATTAACACCCTATGTTTCTACATTTTTTCCTCAAGCTTTTATCATTTCTGGTTGGAAATACTTGATCCTAATATCCTGAAATACTGTTACCGAGTATGGCTTGGGTGGAAAGGCTTCAACCAGTGGGGATGTCTATGGTTTTGGGATACTGCTGCTTGAGATAATCATTGCCAAGAAGCCCACAGATGGGATTTTTCAGGAAGGTTTAAGCATAAACAAGTTCATCTCCGAAGTGCATGAGAGTAAAATCTTGGATATTGCTGATCCAAGGCTTTTCAAGGATAATGAATCTTTTTTGCAAAGCAGCAGTGCTAATTATTCTTCTGGTGAAGATAGCAGCAGCAAGAACAAAAACAACATTGCTTTCAGAGGTGAAGAGTGTGTGGCTTCTATGGTGAGAGTTGGACTGTCTTTGCTGCTGATTCATCAAAAGAACGTTTTACTATGGAGAAGCCTTATCGAAGTTGCAAGAGATTAAAAAATGTTCTAGAGGATGAAGCATTGCACTAAATCTATTTTGTGTATTTATGTTTGTTTCCCAAGCTGTTTCAAGCTATAAGCTCTTATGATTAGAACTGCAAATTGATATGAGGATGTCTTTAATGGCCAGTTAATTTGATCAGATGTCAAATTTTATCAATTCTATTTTCTTTATCAATCCCCCATATTAAGAAAGTTCGAAAAAATTTTATGCGAATATATGCTAAAATGCGTGAATGCAAGAAGATAATTGCTTAGGCCATGTCATAAGAGCATCATATTCTTCATTCATAGGTGCAAAACAGTGTGGGAATTGGGCTGCAATTTTATATGAGGGAGGTTATGTGGTATAGTAATCAAGTTACCGTAGGATGTTTGTTTGTGCCAGATAAGGATGTAGTATGAGAAGGTTATGGATGGGAAATATCTGGTGTAGAAGTGGCTGGTGGAGAAGGATAGGCATGCTGGGAACTAGTTTCTGCAGAAACTAGTGGAACTGAAGGTAAAGGTGAAGGTTTCAGTACAGGTAGAGTAGAAGAGGATTGTGCAGTGGAATTAGATTGAGTAAAGGGCTGAAGAATTGATTGAGAACAAGAGTGCAATAAAAAGGTAAGCCAAAGAGTAGGTGAGGGAGAATTTGAGGGAGGAGCACTAGATTGTGAGGATGAAACTTGTGTTAATGCAGAAAAAACATATTGACTAAACAAAACATGCCTGGTAACATAAATTCTGTGAGAGTGAGGTTCAAGACATCTGTAACCTTTTGAGTAGGGAGGGTAACCTAAAAATACACAAGGAGAAGTGTGAGGTTGAAATTTGTGGGTATTACAAGGCTTAAGACGAGGAAAACAAGTGCAACCAAAAACTTTCAAGTGTAATAAATCTGGTTTGGCCTTAAAGAGGAGCTCCCAAGGTGAAAAATTATGGGGTAAAGGAGTGGGTAGTCTGTTTATGAGATGCTCAACAGTAGAAATAGCATATGACGAATAAGTGGTAGGTAATTTTGAGTGAGAAAGCATGGTCAAAGCACACACAACAAGATGCCTATGTTTCCTTTCAGCCACTCCAGTTTGTTGGGGTGTGTGAGGGCAAGATAATTGGTGAGTAATACAATGATTAGAGAAAAAATCATTAAAGGCATTAGAAGTGAATTCACCCCCACAATTCAGATCTAAGAATTTTGATTATGTGGTCAAGAAGATTTTCAATGGTGCCTGTAAAATGTTTGAAAGTAAATAGGAAATCAGATTTCAATTTCAACAAAAAAATCCAAGTAAACTTGGTGAAATCATCAACAAGTACAAGATAGTATTTAAAACTATTGATGATTGTATTGGAGCTGGACCACATACATTAGTGTGGATTAATTCTAAAGGTTTAGAAGACTGAAAAATCAGATTTAGCAAAGGTAGTGTCTACAATGCACATCAGAGTTATTTGCAGTACATGATTTTGAAAGAAAAGGAACTGCTAGAGCAAGAACTTTATGACTAGGGTGTTTTAGTTTGTGATGGCATGGCATCCACTTTTTGGAAAGAAACCTATTTATAGAATTTACACAAAGTCTGATTCTTTGATTGGGTAGATGAACCAGGATATGTATTGAGATGTGAAGGTGATGAAGATGCAATTGATGCGTAGGGTTTTGAGTAGATTGGATAGACTCCATTTTCACTCAAATTCTCGTAGAATATTTTCCCATCCGAATATCCTAACACTGGAAATTATAGCATCAAAATGACAATTGTTACACAGGCATAATTTGTGAACTAAGAGTAGATTAGAAGAAATACCAGGCACATGTAACACATTTCTAAGTTGGAAATTTTGGTATTTAGTGCTAAGAGAGGCATTACCTATATGAACCTTCCTCCTCTACCACGGTTATGTGAATTTCGTGTTCAACCTTGATTTCCTCCTGAATTCAGACACATCCGTGCCTGTGAATGATTCACATTCTGCTTCTGGTTTGATGAGGCAGACATTGCCATAGAATGCAAATTTCCTTCGGCATTTTCAATCAAAGTTTTTTCATATGAATTATTAACTTCGAGTCTTGATTGTAGAAAAAAAGTGAGCATACTCCTTAGGCAAGCCTCTAAGGACTATGCAGATTAACTCTTCGTTGTCCACTCTAACACCAACTGCTAGTAATCCACCTCTTGTAGCTTTAATTCTCTGTAAGAATCCATTGATAGTGTCAGTGCCTTTTTCTATATTTTGTAGTCCAATCTTCATATTCAAGATATTAGCCCTTGAAGTTGAAGCAAATCGTTGCTCCAAAGTATTCCAAACTTCTCTAGCACTGTTGATTCCAACCACCAAAGAGAATTCTGAAGGCTCTGCTACCATGTGAGATTCAACGAAGGAATAGAGAAATTTAAAAGAAAATATCTAAATGACTGTATTAGCTCAGAAACTCTGTGTTAGATTCATTTTTATATAATCATTTGCAGGATTAGAGTCAGTTACAGATCTAACAAACTATTAGAGATTGAAACAGTAATCTTAGAGTTAGTTAGTACAAGTGGATCTCACGTGTTGTAAGTTAATTGATATCCAAGACTGAAATGGCATTGTTCTCTTAAGTCATTCCTTCATTAAATGAAAACGTGTCGCGTGGCTCTCATCTTTAGTAGGAATGCAGTGCTGTTTAGGTTGACTGTCATTTATCTCTATCTCTATCACAAGATTCACGCTTCCCTAAATGCTAATTTGGTTCTTACTGCTAAACAGCCTTGAAACTCAAAGCATAAAGCATACATCCAAGTAAACCACGTGGAACTGAAAATATCTTACTGCTACATTTCCATGAACCAAAGACTCCAAGGTAGTGTCAAATCCCTAAGGCAGTCATAAAATTTCGTAAATCAGTGTGCAAGTATTTTCAAATGTTGAATTTCACTTTAGTAATTTTTTTCCTTATAAGTATCTCAAAACTAGGAAGGTAAACCAAAAAACTATCTGAACACAGGCAAAGGCTTCCTACATGAGAACTTTTTGGATCAACTCAATTCAGTAACGTAGAAAAAGGAAGAAGAAGTTAAAAGAGGAAAAAGAAATGAGGAAATTGGAATAATTTTCATTATTTGAATGAATGAAGTACATACGGATATTTTTACATCTATGCCAATTCAATTATGCACAAGAAGAGGCAGGATTGCAACTGCACAACTATCTTCAACTTTAACAACATATAACCCTTTCAACTGTAAACTTCATTAACAGAAACATAACTATTCTATTGGTGAGCTTAGGCTGGTTTGCTGGGCAAGTGGAAGGATTGCAAACACTGCCTCCAAAACAGGTGTTAAAGATTGACCCATTCTCACACCTCACAAATAAAGGAAGTAGTAGATATTTTGAAAATAGAGCAAACATTTCAGAAAAATTTCAACCAAAATCTATTGCCATAATATTATGTGGTACCAATAAGTACCAAAAAGGAACCTGCAAAAGGCTTTTATAGTTATGTCCTTGACGCAGATTAGGACACCATTGTTATTGTACTTTTGGACTATGCTATTCTCTCTTGGCCTTTGGTATCGAACAGCATGGCTGGAAAGATGGGTAGTATCATGGTGGGAGTATTATAGTTGCTGACATTCTGGTTGTTGCTGTTTTTTCTTTCCATAACTTCAAGCAATCCAAGAAATTTGAAAAGTAGAGACATCATGGTGGACATAATTAGGGATTTTCAACACCAACATATTTCAATGCACCTATTGACATTGCCTTTCCCTTAGTCACAATTGTGGTGGTGTCAATTTTGGGTATGCCTCTGGCTATTTCTCTGCTTTGACTTATTCTCTGAAATGCATGATGGATGATCATGTGTTGCCTCAGGACCTCTTTGCTTGTGAGACACTGGGTCAGACACAACAATCTGCACTAACAAAACAGGCACCCTTACATTAAACAAGATCAAGATAACATAATTTTTCCTTAAAGAAGAGGAGTGAAGATAATTCTACATAATAGTATCAAATTTTCTTGATATAATGCAAGAAGCAGTTGATTTAAACACAACCAGTACTATTTACAACATTGATTCTGAATTGCCTGTGAAGATTTTTGGTAGCCCTGCCAACAAAGCTATACTTTCTTGGGATGTCTTTGATTTGAATATGAATGAAATCTATAATCCGTGATGAAGCCTTTATGTAGAGAAAAATAGAAGTGGAGTCTTGGCAAAGAGGAAGAGTAAGAAGGCTGTTCACACCCAGAAGAAGGATTGTTAGACTAAGGGATACAAATTCAGGGGACTACTTCTAGCTAGCCTTTAACGTGACATGAGGGTAAAAAGAAGAGCACCTCCCTGCCCCCCCTCCCCCACCTCTGGCCCCCGGGTGGCCAATGCATAAAATAAGTCTAAACCAACTAAAAGTTAAGAAGCTACTTCAAAGTAATTATTAGTTTTACTAAGTATCAAAAACTCCTATGGAAATTCAAAGGATATGTCATTCTTCATTGAATTTTATTAGGAATACAGTTGGAGCAGTAAAAGACATACAAGATTGAGGGTGAAATTCATTCATTCAAGTGGATAAGAAGTTATAAAATCATTAGTTTGAGAAGCATAGTAAAGAAATCATACTTTAGTGGATCAAACAACTTGGTCCAACTTGACTAACCATAATATCAGTCCATGATTGATCTTATTTATGTGTTCTCATGTTTGACAAATTACTAATGTAGAAGGCCTAAAATCACACTAACTAAAATTACAATGAAGCATAAGCAACCCAAACTCGAAGCAAAGTGACCTCAGGATTACTCCCATATTGAAAGCAAATTATAAGGCCAACAATTACCAAAAGCTAGGAAAAAGAAACACACAAACACGTACTAATGCACAATTTACAAGAATGATGATGATAGATATAGGAATCTGTTTCATCTTTTCATCAGTTGGATAATAGATATAGAATGATGATTAATTGTCAACAAATTAGACTGAAATTTAAGTTGCTTCAATAAGAAGAAATTTTCAGAATGCTCCGCTCTCAAGGTATTGCAACAATTTTAAGGTTATATTATATCTTAGGTAGAATAGCAACTCTGGCAAGAGAACAACAATACCACAAAAGGAAGATGAACACATCAACTGATGTCAAAGTAAACAGACCATGATGAAAGGAAAAGCAAAGAAAGGCCAGGGTAGCTGTTGCCTCCCATGGGATTGAAATTTCTTATATGAAGTAATCCTTTGTATCATACACCCCAATTCTTCTATATAATACATTGGTTCCCTTGAGTTTTTGCAAATATCACAACCACTTAATCCTATTCAAAAGCCAGAGGTTTTGATAGGGTCAAGGTAACATCAATGGTACACCAGAAAAATTATTGATCTTTATCATGAAATTTTTGCTTGCCCTATAATTTTATTTCTAGATACGCTTTATCCTAAATACACATTTTCCTTCAAAGAAGTTATTGTCCCCCTAACAAAACACCCTAGGTTATATTATTGAAAAAAAAAATGTGTTCACTATAGAGAGGAATTATACATAAAATTGGCCTAGATAGGCAGGCTAAGCAAGAAGAGAGTAATTTTATGTATCATCAAATTTTTTTTAAAGATATTCCAATGTTGAGATAATGAAGTTAATTAATTTCGTGACAATGTGATTATGATAAGCTGTAAACCAAGAGTACTAATTTATATGTTATTGCTTTTAATTTTGGGTGCCCTTGTATGCCCTGGCCAGGCAGTAAGAATCGTGTGACCGGGCCACTTACAAGCAAACTTGTGGACAATCACTTTTGACAGGGCTTGTTTCAGGTGACAGTTTTATCAATCTATAGCTTAAAGTAGGTTTTAGTTTGATTTGCAAGAAGGTTAGTCATACTTTGATAGAGTTTACTTTTTTTTAATTCAAGAATATCCCAAGCAGAGTAACATACGAAGTAATACTTATGAACATACCTCAATGGCCTATGCCAATTCTGTGAGGGCAATCAGGTACTTGTATTGAAATTGAAGCTTATCTTTGCCTTTTCACTCACTTGCTAAGAGCATTCATCTTTTCTGCAAACAAGTTTGCATGTTTTCAAAGCATAAAGCTCCTTTATACAAATAAAAACATCTGGACCTAATGTTAACAGTTTAACTTATCAGCCATTGTTCTTGTTAATATTTTTCTTTTATGCTCTCTAATTTTGGGTTATTCAAAGTAGATAACCAAATTAATAAATTATTGAAACCCACATCTAAGCTTCTCGAAATATAGTTTTTCTGTTTGGCCATTTAATGCATTTCAAATTACATAAGCATTTTCTATGTGACCATGTTTATTAGATAATGTGATTAAGATAGTACCTCCGTAGTTATTCTTCCAAAATGCACAAGCACCCACAAACAGCCTTCTAGCACATGTAGAAAGGGTCCATTTCTACCATTGCAATATAATAATGTCCTAAATTTTTTTAGAAAAATATATATTCTACATTGATGAATTTTATTACAAGAAAATCAAAGCATTTAAAATTATGTGTATTTTGATTGTAACTCATAAAGATGATAATATAGTCGCCATATAGGGAAAGAACATTGTAAATAACAAACACAGCTGAACAGAAAGTATATGACAAAAAATTGACTCACAACTACATTTCCAAAACATTGTCATCCTGGATAGTAAATTCATTTCTATGCTGATGGTTCTAGGGTGGAGAAGGTCTGTATATAACAATATTAAAAGTTCATTCAGTTTCAGCTAACTATATATGAATGTTGCTGTCCTTGCATCAACTTTCTCGTAAGGTCCCACTAACTGCAGTCCAGCCATTATGTGTGAACCTAATAATGGATACAATGAGAGCTACAACCTTGGTCACTGAGCTACCCAACAATGACAGCATGGTAAAGCCATCTGTGGATCAATCAAAGCCATTTGTAACCAATGGCAGTCTAACTTATGATACAATTTAGGGCAAGATCTATCTTTGGTGCAAATGAAAAAGTGAAGAAAACACTCATTTTTAAAACAACAGGCTGTTTTTAATAATTCTAAGGTTTACCATAGTCTGTCAACTCGTGATGGCGGAGTTTCTGCAGCAGTTTGCCAGTGTTGAGAGGCTAAATTGGGGGCAATGGAATGCTTGCTTTGGACTTGCATCTTTCTGTTGACCAATTGTAGGCTCTTCAAGTGTATTCCAGTTTTTGGAGAGCAACTGGTGAAGCAATGGTTCTCAGCTTCTTGGAAGACTAACCAATAAGTCCAATCATTTGTAATGCGTGACTTTCTGCATTAGGTGAAGTGAAGGTAAAATGTAGTGCTAAGGGATATCAATTCGAGAGAAAGCTTCCAGTTAGTCTCCAACGTAGGATACGTTCAAGTACACAAGGAGTAATAACTGTTATTTGTTTGACAAAAATAATATAAAACTTTAACAAAACAGCAATACAGAAGGCCTTAAATCATACCAGCTAAAATTACAATGACATCAAATTATATTTCCAATTACAGAGTACGAGTATGCTATCATGTGAACTTAGGGGCAACAAACTGTATTTGTACATGAGTTCCTTCAAAAGGAGCAACACCAAGAGAGGCTGGACACATGGAGGCCGTTTGGATTGAGATTATCCTTGTGGCGCGTTTTCATTTCGCGTTTTGCTTCTTCTTTTTTTTTTTTTTTTTTTTTTCCAGCCGCTTATGTTGACTCTGAGAGGCAAAAAATACTGTGCATGAACAGTGCGTGCACTGTTCACGCAATAAAAAATATTAAAAATGGGTCCCACGGTACTATTCACACATTTAAAAATTATTTTGCTACCGTGTTTTCAGTTTTCAGTTTTTAATTTTCAGTTTCAGCAACAATAAGCTCAATCCAAACAGACCCATGATACCATATTCTGGACCTTAGCATGTAATGAATTTTCAGAACTGGTCTTAACAACAATAAATTGATAGACCAAAGTCCAAATAGACATATTTTGCCAAAAGTAAGTCACACCTCAGACAATATGGGGTAATGGGCAAGAAACATACTCATGTCCCCCATGATGTGTAAGTAACTTAAGAGAGAGAGAGAGAGAGAGATCATGAAAATCATGATACAATGAACTTCTATCAGCTTGTTTTCATAACTTTTGTTCTGAAAATTTGATTTTTTTTTTTTTAAGTATTTTAAAAGTCTAACTTTCTTTTTGAAAATAATATTTTTTGCAGAAATAATACCTCCTTATTCACATAAAATTAAAACCAAGACCTCAATTCCACCACGTAATGATTTGGTAGGAGGTACAATTTGGTCAAAAGACCATACCTTACTTTTTAACCATACAAGTTAGGCTCAAATCATCCACTAATCCTAATTCAGCTACAACCTACAAGAAACCTTTTAAGTACAACCCACTAGATATTGATCTTCGTCAATTTAAAAAATCATATGCCACTCGAGAAAGAAAACGAATTTCATATTATGTTGAACAAAATCAGTGAGCTAAGAAAGCCAAAAATATTTTTTTTAGATTATTAGCAGCACATACTTGTCCATTGACAATTTAAATTTTTATTGTAAAAAAATTTTAGAAAATTTTAACAATTAAAAGAAACTGAATTTAGCTGCATATTAAATGAATAATTTCTTTGTATAGTTTATTAGGTGCCAATATATTACTTGTACTGTACATTCACCTTATAACTTAACATTTTTTTGTTTTTTTCTAAAACAACTTAGAAGTGTTTATCAAATGACTATTTCTTTATTAATTCTGTTTTTTCTTTTAAATTATGTCCTTTCAAATTGGATCAATGCCCATGATGTGAATGAGCCAGTTATTTTGAGAGAGAGAGAAGTGATAAAAGAACTAACAGATGCAAATGAAACAACAAAACTAAGGGAGGAGACTTACCTGACATTTAAAAACATAATAGAGAATGTTTCAATGTACCTTGGCATATTCTTAGAAGTTCAATCAAGAGGTTCTCATTTCTTTGAAAGTAGATATGGATTGAAGTCAGCATCCTGCATGCAGCATTGGAGGGCAAGGCCATCATTGCTGTTGTTGGAAAGTTTACAGGCAAAAGAAGATGAGTGATTTGAGCCCAGCGCCCATCTTATGAGGCTGTGGGCTACGTTATTATCAAACCCCATCCATAAATGAGGAAGAAGCCAAAGCCGAAATATCCTTCATTGTGCTCTTCCATTCCCAGCCGGGCTTGCAAGCTGGATTTACCATGAAGTTGATGATATTTTCTGCAATCCATAAGATAAATCCTCAACAACCAGCTAACAAGATCAATATTATCTCTACAACAGATTCATCCGACTGCAAAAAAAAGGAAGAGAAATAGCAATCTAATTGTGTAATCTTTATTGTATTTACTGAACCTCCTCTCCTGAAATGTAGGAGAGTTCAATCATTAATTCAGCCCATAGTAACATTTTATCAAATACTTGGGAGTGTTCATACTTGGGATTATAAACATTTAAAAAAAAAACAAACAAACAGTTTCAATGTTATTATAGTACCTTGGCATATATCTTTGAAGTTCAATCAAGAAGTTCTCATTTTCTTCAATGGTGGACTTGGGTTGAAGTCAGCGTCCTCATTTAGAAAGGGCTGGGCCATTGAAGATATCGGTGTGGGATGGTGTTGGTCAGGTGACATTGGTATTGTATTTCCGGTACACCAATAGGCATGTCTATCCAAACACTCATTATTTTGGTCTTCAGTTCCCTGTGTAATCTCAAGTGATCTCATGTATGAGTCATACTGTTTGCTAAGACGATGGGCTAGTTGGTCTATGCTGGCTTTAGTGTTTGAAAACAGAGCATCCTCCCTTGCATCCCAAAGGATTTTCATTGCCACTGCTGCATACAGTGTGAATTCATTTTTGTTCACTCTTTCTGCCAGTAATTCCATTGGGGGATCAATAATATGTTCAACGAATTCCATTATAGATTGAGCTTGGATCATTTCGACTCGAAAACCCCGTCTACCACCATACCACAATCGTTTGGCGAAGGGACAACATTGAAATAGATGTAAAACTGAATCTTCTGCTATTTCACAAAGAGGGCAATAATAGCCATCTTGAGCATTGGACAATCGGTCCAGCTTTTGCTTAAAGGGGAGGACATCTGCAGCCACTCTGGATAAAAACAACTTTAATCTTTCATCAATACTCACGTTTATTCTTTCATGAATTCTTGTGCAGGCCACCTTATCTGCAGCGGAGTTCTGAGGAGAACATGTGCATGCTACATGGACCCCACACTTTTTTATGGTAATTTCAGCTATTTCTGGATTATAATTTGAAAATTCAAATTGAAGCTTAACGTCAGTCCGCTCATTTAGAATTATGCCTTCTAATGAACTATCCCTTATATAGAATACCCATAGATAAGAATAAGATGATGATGATGGTGGAATTGGAAAATATGCAGAAGTACCTGACTGCAACCCTTTATAACCATCAACGAAAATGTTGACAGCACAGTAACCTGATATATAATGCTTATACCTATCCTTCGATTGCACTTGTATAACAACACAGAAAGCAAATGATGGAAGAAGTTTCCGACTGACCGAGAATGATATGGAACTTCCACCAATTTGATGGTTGAACCATTTTGGAATCTTACTTCCATCAATTAACACGTTTCCATCAATTTTTAATGAAAACCTCTTTTTATGAGGAAAGTCAGTTTCAGATGCATAGTCCCGGTGCGATGATCCCCTTGGACATACAATATTCCGTGGAAGCCCTACCTGTTCCGCGAACTGCATGCATTTAGCAAATTAAAGAAACCACAGTTTAGCAAATCTAGTAATATATATTTGGGAAAGTTAACCAAAATTGAATCTTTGAGAGAGATGAACCTGACTTAATAATCTTCTGCTTGATTGTGAATCCAACAATTCGCATCCTACTATTCGTACAGTATCTATACATGATGGAAGTCTTGGAATTTTCTGAAGATTACGGCAATTGTCAATACGAAGCCTCTGTAATTGAGGAAATCTACTAGAGATGTCCGGGAGGGTAGTAATGTTGCTGTACATAACATATAACCTTTTCAAATTGGGGAAGCAATCAGGAATATCCAGGTTCTTTGGAAAATTTTCAAAACCAGCGAGATAGAGGAGATTAAGATTTGGTAATGACGAAGGTAGAGCTAATCTTTCCGTATTTTGCCCAATATCGGGGAACTTCCAAAGATATAACCTTTCAAGAGATTTCAACTTGAGATTCCTCGGAATGATTTTAAGACTTTTACATTTATAGAGACTCCAATATTCAAGCGCTTCAAGAAGTCCAACAGACTGATGAATCTCAACTAAATTTTCACATCTATTAAGTTCCAGCATCTTTATGTTTGGGGCAATCACCGATAAGTCAGGTAATTTGGTAATGTTTTTACAGTCAGTGAAATCCATATATTTCAAAGCTGGGAGCCGGCATCTCTGTAGAGGATGGAAAAAAAAAATCAATAAATATAGCTTAAAAATATAATAATTTATAAATGGTAATGGTCATACCTCAAAATGCTCATCCAATTTAATGCGGCTTCCTGGCACTTTAAGTGCAACAAGTTTTTGAAGATTAACAGTGGTTGGCAAGGAAGATAAAGGAAATTCATTCCAATCAATTAACCTTAACTCGTTTGGAAGATATTTAACGTCTTCACAAATTAAATTACGAACAATCAAGTATTTGAGATTTTTCATCCTTCCAAAATCTATTTGCATGTTTCTTGGTTGTTGGAAGCACAATGTTATGCCTTCAACTTCTTCTAATCCCTAAATGGACAAAGAATTACAATAATTACATTATACAACAAAATTTACAATTATTAAGTTGTAAATAAAATAAATGTGGATAAACCTATATTTTCTTCAGCATTAAATGAAATAAAAAACAAAGAAATGAGAAAAATATTCACTACGAAAGTACATATGCTTGGTGAGAGAAAGGAAAAGATAAATCAAAATAATTTATACCGTATCTGGTAGTTCGGAAACTTCATGATAACACAATAACCTTTTATGTATCTTTGATACTTTTGCTTCTTGTTTGATAATTTCCAAACTCATTTGTTGTATCAAGTCATGCATCGATAATTTGCCATTTTTATCAACAAATATGAGAGACTTATCTTTAAGTATTTCAATATCACAATATGGGTCATAAGAATAGCAACTTTCTACAACATCCTTGCGTAATCCCCTGAGAAAAGATGCAATGTCAAGGAAAATCTGCTGCTGAGTTTCGTCCAATCCATCATAGCTTATTTTGAGTACTTCTAGAATATTTGGATTAAGAATTCTTTTGTACTTATCTAATGCACTTTTCCAAAAGCGTATATCATCTCTTCGACACAAATTAGAGCCTATTATTTTCAAAGCTAATGGAAGACCTTTGGCGTAGCTTAAAAATAGGTCTACGACTTCTGAATAACCTTTCTTAGGCTTGTTTTCTTTGAATGCATGTTGACAAAAGAGCTCACGAGATTCATGTTTATTTAATTCCTTGAGCCAATAGTTATAGTAGGTTAAATGATAATCTTCTTGAAGAGTAGATAGTACTTTTTTATCTCTTGTTGTGATAATAATTCTACTTCCAGAAGCAAAACAATTGCATTCACCAAGCAAATCTGTTACTTGGGTTAATTTGTCCACATCATCAAGAATTATAAGAATTCTTTTGTGCTGAGGCATTTCCATTCTCATATTGATTCTTTTAATTGCACCAAGCTCCTTCAAAGTTCCACCTCCTAAGATCTCAAAATAAAGTGCCTCTCTTAATCGGCATTTGCCATCATTTGTACTTGAGTTTTCTTTAACATTCTCTAGAAAGCTGCTTCCTTCAAAACGATATGCAATTAAATCATAAAGAGCTTTGGCAATTGTTGTCTTACCTATCCCAGGAAGGCCATGAATCACTACCATACGCACATCATTTGAATCAATATCTAAAAGATAATTTATATCCTCCACACGAGAATCTATTCCAACGGGGTATTTAACATCAAATATTTTCGTATAATTTAATTTAACTCTTGAGATGATCTCTTCAAGAACTTCTTTGATAACAGTAAATTGAGGGCGGCTGCCAATTGCAAAGCATTAAAAACTTGTTAGAAAATAGAATATAAAGATGAACTAAAATTCAAAATGTTTAGCATGTGTACTATGACTGAAATATTGTTAATACAAGTTAATGGCGAGTAACTCATAGATCTAAGAACTATTAGTATGAACCATTTTTTCCTCAGCTAGAAAATCAAATTTTGTCTTTTAGCACGAAAACTCGTGAAAAACTAGTTAGGTAAGGAAACAAGCTTCTTGAGTATCCACTTCTAATTGACAGACACTAGCTTGAATGCATTCGTTAAGATATTTTAGGGATTGAAGTTTGGTAAACATTACATGGGTGTGCAGTGAATTTATAATGGGTCCCAAGACTCTCCATTACATTAAAGAAAGAAAAATAAATAAAAAATAAAATAAAAACCTAAAATTGTGGAATTACAACTAATTTTCTTTTTTAAAGGGAAAAAAAAAATTGCATTCTTTCACCAATTTCGAGAAGGCCACAAAATATTAAACCATAGAAATCTAACTCAATTGAAACAGTAAATTGTTTGACAAAAAAAAAAACGTTATGAGCATACTAAATAATTATTGATAAGTTAATAAAACCTAAATACAAAAACTTAATAAGCAATTTTGCATCTTAAAAAAACAATTTTAAACAATATATATATATATATATATATGTGGGGACGAGCCCAGCGCTACGACTTGGGCCTTGGGCCCGATTTGTATACTGTTGTTTCATCCGAAGAGGTAAAAGAAGTCAATACTGGGCCCGTTTGGTGGAAACACGCTCAAAGGAACACTCTGACACGTCCGAAGACAATCCTGACTGGTCCGAAGAGTTTTCATCGTCGGATCACCAGGGTGCTTGGTCAAACAAATATGCTGAGGACGAAAGCGGCCTTCCCAACTGGTTCCATGGAGGAAGGCAAACCCTAGGAGCGCCTAAGGATGAGAAAATCATGAAATATCTTAGAGAAAAGGCTGCCACCACCGCATTTAATGCACTGCAGCAACTTTTCTGGCCGCATTTATGTGGAAAAGACACCTGAACAGTGCAACCTCAACCACCATCACCCACGGCAGACTAAAGCAAACTGCTGATGTGACTGGTACTCAAGTGGACGCTTGGATGAAGAACAAATGTACGGTGAAGATGGAGGAGAAGGAGGATATATAAAGGACATGAACCCCTGAGGAAAGGGGGGGAGAAAAAGAGAGAAATTGTATTCACTAAGTTGAGAAATACAAAACCTCTTCGGACCGAAGAGAACTTTTATTAAAGACCAGTCTGAATCCCTTTTTATCTTTATTCGTTTGCCTGAACCATTGCTAAATCCGTAACTAGCCCAGCCGTTTAACCCATTCTCTACAAATTTATTGTTGGGGATTCGTTGGGCTCACAACACGCAAAGTTGGTGCCTAGCCCATCAAATCTCAACCCTACAATATATATTATAGAAAGATGAATAAATAATATTTATTTGATATTGAAATATTTAAAAAAAAAAACCCTAAAAACCTCAAAATATATAGAGCTACCTGAAGTGGGAAAATCTTATAATTAATTGATAAGATAATCAGCTATTTGTGCTTACCTTTATATCTAGCCTAACTAGCACATTATTAAAAGATATGAACTTTCAAATTTTCAAAAAATAAGGCAAAAAATAAGACTTCACTAGAGAGTTGTTTAACGTTAAAATTTTTTGGTGATAACAAAAATAGTGATAGAATGCATACTCTTTTGTGCAATGCCATCCACCTATATTACTGGCTTCATGTAGAGCTATCCTCCATTTTTGCACTTCCATTTTATCCTTGCACTTTGTTTCATGTTTTGTCAAAGCTTCTCCGAACTTTCCCTTTTGGTTACGTACTTCTGTTGGATCCACCATATAAAAAATTGGTAGCACAATTTGGCCTTTCTTTTCACACTCTAGAATTTTGACAAGTTCTTTCAAACACCAAGTGGAAAATGCGTAGTTTTCAGAGAATACAATGATTGAAATTCTTGAACTTTCAATGGCTTCAAAAAGTTTGTCTAAAATCTTTTTAGACCTTAAGTGCTCGTCATCAAGGAAGATGTTGATACCATGATGATTCAAAATGCCTCTCAAAATATTCGTAAAATTATTGCGGGTATCCTTACCTCCAAAACTCATGAATACATCATATCTACACTGGTGGGTGAAAGAGGAAGAAGAGTCTCCTTTGTTGATTGGAAAAGCCATGGTGATTTGGATAGATAGTAGAACAGATTTTAAAGAAAAATGAGAGTTTAAGTGATGAAATTGGAATTGTTAAGAGTTTAAGTGAGAATTTTCTGAATGGGTTTTTGTGAGAGAGAGAGAGAGAGAGTATATGGGAATGGCAAAGTAAAGGAATTGAATGTTAGTTGAGTTGCTGTGACTGTGAGGCCATTAGACTATGTTAGTCTATTATGAAAATACTAGCGGTGAGAGTTGGTGGCCCAAACGCGGAGAAGACTAATGTGAAAATGCTAATTGGAAAATTGCTTGCCATTCATTTTCAAACTTGGGACCCAAAAGAAAAGTGGAGAGAAATTTCTTGGGTACGCACTTATTTTTGGAGTGTAGTGTGTCATGCATTCTGACTTCGTTTTCAAAGTTTAAAGAAAGGGAGACACAATTTCTTTCTTTCTCTCTTTTCTATCTCTCCCTTTCTTCGAAATTTCCTTTTTCTTCTTTTCTCTCCCTCCATCACCATCATCTCTCTATCCCTTTTTCTTTTTCATTTTTCTTTTTTGATCTCTTCTTTTATCTATGGGTCCGCTTATGGCACACATTAAACCATCTATTTTTTAAAATATTTTTTCAGAAATTGAAAAAGCTGTCAATACTTTTTCAATTTCCGAAAATTTTTTTTTCAAAAATGAAAATTATTGTATGCCCGCACACATTAACAAAATCTTTTATCTATATATGTGTTTTTATATTTTCTTTCTTTCTCTGTTTCTTCTAGGATTTCTCTCGTTCTCACGCGTTTAATATTTATCTCTACTATATTAAACGCAAGAAGTAGACAAAAAAGAATAAAGAAGCATTAAATTTGTGTATTTAAATTAATCAATATAAATATATTGAATTTAATTGGAAAAATATTACAAATATTACAAATTTTATTACATAACTTTCATAAATTAAAGTTGTAATGAGTGTGATTAATAAATTTCAAGAACATAATAAACAAATATATGATTTTTTTTTTTTTTTTGGTGACATATCAAATTAGAAAAATTGTAAAATAAATTTTGTAATGTCTTTCGTTTAATTCTATTTTGAAAATAACACTAACTGTGTTTTATCATATATGTGAATATACTTAAAAAAAAAAAAAAAAAAAAAAAAAAAAAGAGGTAAGTTTTGCTGATTATTTATTATTGAAATTTCAATGTACTAAAAAAACAATTAACACACTGGTGCCAACAACTCCCATACATTATCTCATCCTCATTTATTTACTTTTTTTTTTTTCCGCCAAGTTGTTAAGAATTACAATACACAATAAATTGGTAGCTGTAGCAGAAGTCACAGCAACAACAAGCTTTTTTTGACTCTTGACTATATTTGTGGTTATGCTTTTTCTTTATTAATTATTTTTTTCAAATTTCAGAATCATAGCATCGCAAGATATCCAGCTGTCCCACTCAAACATATATAGAATGGTTCTTCAGTAAAGATAAATATTAAACAGGAAGTGGACTAGGTGATGCAGTGCAGCGGTGGTACATTCATAGAAGAATGTTTTTGCAGCGGTAGTACTAAAGTCCAGTTTTTTTTTTTTTTTTTTTATTTGAAATTAATACATCTGTAATTTTATTTTTTTTTTTGAGAATAAATTCATCTGTAATCTGGTTTGATAAAATGTTTTTTTTTTTGCTAGTAAAATTTTTGAAAGGCCTAAGGATGGGCTTGGTGGTTAATTTTTGTTGGACTATTTCGGTTAAATTTAAAAACTTTATTGTGTTATTTGGACTAAATTTTATTTCATTACAAGGCCATGAACTATGTTGAGGGAAAGAAAAAAAGATTTTGGGTCAAGGGGGCTAGGAAGAATTTTGCTGGGCCAAACCTTAGAATTTTATACATTTGTATACGATACATATGTGGTGCTCTTACATCTTTTTCTTTTTATATATATATATATATATATATATACAGCCTTGAAACTCGAGCTATATGCATAGATCCAAGTGCAGAACACGGAATTGTGAACACGGCAAGTAAGGTTGAATTCTTAAAGTACTAGCAGGTAAAAAAAAGATCTATTTTATCTCTTCGAAATTTATTTTACCATCTTATTTTATAACTCATCAAATATTTAAGTTTTTATTTTCACATGTAACTCATTAAAATAATATAAATTATACTAACAAATAGTATAAAAAATTTAATTTCTCTCTCTTTCCTCTCTCTCCAACAAACTCAAGTACCACTTAAAATAATAAAATTTAAATTTACCACCCAATTAGAGTAAGTTGCAAATATTGCAACTTATTGTAGCAAGGTGGCAAATTTTTTTACTACTATAGACCCGGATGAGGTGAGTTTTGAGTGAATTTGATTGTAAAATAGCAACTTAAAAGGTTTTACACCCCTCAATAGTAGTGATATATCAATTGTCAAATTATTACTATGTATTCACATTTAAACGGGTCCAATGCATAAATTCACTGAATCTAATTATTGGAAAGTCACTTACCATTATGATTCATTTTCAAACTTGGGACCAAGAAGGAAAGTGGACACAAATTTCTTGGGTATGCACATATTTTGAATTAATTTTGAAACTTCAAAAAAAGGGGACACAATTTCTTTTATCTTTTCTCTCTCCCTTATCTTCTCTGTCACAAAATCTCCTTTTTCTTCTTTTTCTCTCCCTACATCATCTCTCGGTCATTTTTTGTTTAGGATAAAAGCTATTATTAAACACTTTTTTTCCTCCACTCACAGGTAACTCCGCCTCTGTTTGGATACCACTTAAAAATAAAATTATTTCACTATTCAGCTTATTTTTGTTACTATTTATTGGCTCTACTGCATTTTTTAATACTATTCATAGACTCCATTGTACTATTTCAACTAACTTTTAATTTTATCTATAATATTTTTAGCAATAAATTTTCAATTTCAACAAAATAAGCAGTATCCAAACAAACCATACATTAAAATTGTAGCAAAAGTTATCTGTGCTAGACTTTCTCAAACAAGTGAGGTAAGTAGTGGACCCACTTAAAAAAGTTAAAATTACATGGCTCTGCATCGAGAGCATCCTATAAATTATTTTGGAGAGAAAAACTATAGCAAGGTTGTGCATTTCATGGGCCATTGCCTAGTAGAATGTAATTTTGCCGGCCTTTCTAGTCAATTTGGGCTTAAAACAAGCTTGTAAGACGATCTCTTCTATAGTGTTTCTTCATTCTTAAGGCAACCTTATCCTACAAACCCTTCACCCATAATTAATTGAATCCTAAGCCTTCACTTTTTAACGAAACAAAACTACCATTAAGTCCAAAGATTTTCAATCTCCTCCATGGATATATGGTAAATATTTTATTTTATTTTATGTTTTCAATAGTTTGGGGTTTGGGGGATTCGAGAGAGCCATAGCTCATCTAACATCTCCGGATATTTCTAATAGAAACATTTTGGGTTATGTTTTGTTTTCCTAATCCATAATTTATAATGTTGTGTATGAATTAAGCATATTAAAATTAATTGATTAATTTTAATTATAAATTTCCAAATATCAAATTCAGTGTGGTCACCAAATTAGATCTTGCCAAAATTTTGCTGGGCCAGATAAGAGCCTACAAATGCTTGAGGTATTGACTAACTATTTCAACAACAAGCCAACCTCCAACCAGCCCAAATTAGGTCCTCTAGTTTACAGTCACAAGACAAATTTGGTCATGTCCAAACTTGGTTATTTACGTCTGAAGGGGAAAAAAAAAAATAGAACAAATAGTACATTCCTAATATTAGGGAACTAGACATTTTGGGCAAGAGAATGCATCATCCTCATGACACATTGATGTTCAAAGGACAATACACCTATAACATTACCGACATAGCTTTTTTATTCATCAATAACCGTTTGCCATGTATGATTTGTAGTGAAATTGTTGTGTTCCTAACTTTACTTAATGCCCAAAACCTCTAAATTAAAGGCTAATTAACCCTTGGAAACCCTCAAATATAGGAATCACAAAGTCTGCATCTATATATGTGAAGTCCAGCAAAGTTAAAATTGACTGAAAAAAAAAAAAAAAAAAAAAAGAAAAAAGAAAAGAAAAGGTTACAAGTTACAACCATTGAGTCCAATTTTCTTCTTTCAAAATGAGTGTAGCCATGGTTAATAGCTCCACGTTAATGGGATTCATCCAAGACACAAAGAAGTTCAACAATTGCATCAATGAATGTTTTGAGATGCTAGATATTGATGGTAATGGTAAGCTTTCAAGAGAATTGCTTTATGGGGGTCTTCATAAGCTTTTGTCATTGGAAAACAAATACGAACCAAGAGGAAGAGATCTATAATCTCTATGAAGTAATTTTCAAGAGGTTTGAAAGGATGAAAAAGGTTTCATTGATCGAATGGAATTTGAGTCTATTATTAGGGAGCTCATGCTAGCCATGGCCCGTGGAATTGGTGATTTGCCAGTTCTAGTGGCTCTTGAGGAACACAGTCTGCTTATGAAGGCTGTTCAACATGAAGTGGCTAGCTTGAAGGAAGGTAGTCGAAAGAATAAAAGAAAGAGAGAAAAGAATGTGCTTCGTGATATATGCCTTTGTTGTCATAAATTGGAAACTAGCTAGCAACAAAAAAACGTAATAGTAATTTTTGGTTTATTATTATTATTATTATTATTTTTTGAGAAGTATTATTTTTTTTTATTTTGCTCCTAGTAGAAACGTAATTGCAATTAGTTTTGTAAGTTTTAAATATTTATGTGATAATTTACCTAGTGATTTGGATGTTGTATTCCAATTGGATTTGCCTTAATTTTTTAATAAAATATCGCTTACCTTTTGCTCAAAAAAAAAAAAAAAAAAAAAAAAAGTGATCCACACAAATAATTATTATTTACTACAATTTAGCGTATGGCATATCATCAAACAAGAAATATAAAAACTATAACATAGGAAAACTTGGTAACGCAGTGAAAAACTGATGAAAAATCTCTTCAAACATTTAAACGAGTCCAAGGACACAAATAGTCCAATAGAAAATCTACTATGAAGTAACAATTACAAATAATCAGGACTCAAAACCTTTGCTATTTCTAACAATGTCACTTGAGCATGCGTTGAGCAAACATTCTGTTTGACTTATATGATCGCTCGAGTAAGTCCTTAATTCACTCAAGTTAAACTTTTGAAACTTGGGATCTTCATGTAACTTGAGACTCAAAACTTCAACAGTATTATGAACATACCCTTCACATACAATTTCACAACTCACTAATTTGTATGAATGTATGTGGTCAACAAAAAAGTGATGGGTTTATATAATGAGTGAGAGAAAGTCTGTGGACACAATAAAATATCACAACATTTTCATAATAGAGATGGTGACACATTCATTATAGGGGGCTTCACTTAAATCCCTTGAATTGGCAAAAAAAAAATTATATATAATTTGAAAGAGATATAACTCATAGGATTAATAATGAAGCTATATATCATGCAATGATTTCAAAATATGAAACCTTGTAGATGATAATTGTAGAACTTCATGTATTTGAGTAACTCTTTTTTTGCGATGTCGATATATTTAAGTTCTCTTTTGTTTTAGATTTTGTATAATTTATGTTTCTTAATAAATCTCTTAAAAAAAATCCTGAAGCAGCCACTATTCACTATCCCTTTGTTTTTAGTTGAGGCAGGTCTGAGTGTAATATTTTATTATTTTATTTTAATCTATGATGGGTTGACTCCTTAGTTGTTGTGACAAATGTTGCGATTGTAAAACAACTACTACAATTAACGAGCAGAAATTTCCAACACTGACAATTGCAAAAATTAATAAGCTGTGAAAGTGGGTGTGCACTAGATTTATTCTAAAGTTTACCTAACTAATTTGTAACGATTATCACACTTTTTTGCACAATAATATGCAACACAAAACTTGTCCTCTCAAATATAATTATGGAAAATGGTTATTGTTAAGTTTTAGACCCCTATATAACACAATATGTTAAGTTTTCTAGGTTAAACATTCATCACATATAACATACACAACGAAAAAGTAAATAATACAAGATGTGATGACCCAGAAAAACCAATGAAACAACTCGTTTCAATGTAAAAAACCTGGAGGGAATTATCCCAAGAGAATAGTTCACTATATCAAATTGAGATTTACAGTCAAGAATACCTGTTTGTAGTAAGTCTAACACAATTACCAAATTAGGCTCTAAACTCCTCAGATTTCTTTGATCTGGATCAACTTTCACATGAACCTCCAGTTCATGTATCGATCTTCTGTACACTCGATAGCTGAAGGCTTTGTTGCAACTTTACTCCACTGCTACTAGCAATATAGATTTGATCTCTAGTAGGTGCCTGATAGAGATAGAAGGTACAAAACCTCACAGATCTCACAAGAGTAACTCTTAAGACTTGAAAAATGAGTA
The DNA here is from genome assembly GCA_023621385.1 of Quercus gilva. Classification (NCBI taxonomy): domain Eukaryota; kingdom Viridiplantae; phylum Streptophyta; class Magnoliopsida; order Fagales; family Fagaceae; genus Quercus; species Quercus gilva. The sequence goes on along the minus strand of CM042475.1, from coordinate 56,532,965 downwards.
TTAAGGTTTTCCTTTTATACTTAGTAGTGTTGGACTCAAACCTTAAATGTTTCGTGGGTTGTTGGGCCTTATTTAAAATTCTGTAGAATCATAGTTCAATCGATCGAAGGCTTTTCTTGATCGGTCGAGCTTAACAGATTTTGAATTCTTCATTCTATTGCTTATATGTTCTTGAATCTTGACTTATATCAACTTGAGCAATGTCTATAACACTTCAAAGACCTTAAGATCTAATCCTAGACAAGTTTTTGTTCTCGGTTTGCCAATATATAACATATTTAGAACCTGATGTCACGGAAGCCTGAAAAAAGCACACACGATGCTCTATTAATGGAATAGAAATTAAACTATTAGCTTCTGGTAGTAAACCTCGAATCCACAAGGGATTTCTCTGAATCCACAAGAAGATAAACTAGAAACCATTAGAGAAAGAATTTGTCAAAAGTTTGTGTTTATTGATAATAGTTTGAAAAATGAACTGCCTTTGGAGAGTACAATGTGTTTAAATAGTAAAAAGAAAACCTAGGGCAACTAAAAATCCTAAGGCGGCTATAAAAGCATATAAACCCCTAATTTGACTAAACAAACATTAAAAGCACTTAAAAAGAAGGAAATAAATGCCCTAAACCTAAAATAAATAAAAATACATAAAAATACCAAATATAAAAATTACAGAAATTAATTTGAATATTCTGTCCTACATTAGACCCCTCCACTTGAAACAAACTTGTCCTCAAGTTGATGGTTGAAATATGAAATTTGAAATCTTCCATGCCAAGAGAACAAATACTTTGAATTCTTCATCTTCCTTGTCTTCTTGCCAAACTTGAAAGTCATCAATTGAGCAACTTGAACTTTTTGTCCCTTAATCTTCATGCAATTGACAATATTCACCAAATAAGAGTCAATAATCAAACCAAATCTTTCCACCCCAATAAAATCAAGAAAATTTGTTTTAGTGTCTCCCACCAAAATAATAGGAGCTTGAACGTTGCCGTCATCTAATTTGATTTCATCGAGATCCTTGAAACTTTCCTCTACATCTTCATCGTCAATTGCCCCTACCATCTCGACTTCAAGATATTTCTCTATTATAGGGTTTTCATCAATCTGTTTCACAATTTTTATTTCAGGTTTTTCTTCCATAATAAGGCGTTCATTAATTTCCTCAGAAATCTCTATATTTTCTTCTTTGACTTCTACATATTCTTCAAGAAAAGTATTTTCTTCATCATGCAATTCCTCCCTTTGTGGAATATATGGCTCCTCAAAATAAGTCAAGTATGAACTTCTTGGCCAATAATAATCTTGTATTGTATATGACAAGATTTCTTCACATTCCAATGGATAAAAATTGATAGCAAACATCTTTTTCATCCTTGGCCACGAACGAATCTTGTCTTTACCTTGTCGGATTCTATTAGATTTTACTCGTCCCCACCAACATAAGGCATACTTATTAAGTTTATACAAAGCAAGTCCAACTTTTCTCTCATAACAAATATTTTCATAATCAAATAAATTCTCTAGATCAAGTAACCAATCAAGAAAATCTTATTTTAAAAAAATACCCATTAAAACTTGCAATTCTATTATAAGGCCTATATGAGATTTGCTTACCAATAGGTTGCCCGTGAGTTATGTCTCTGCTGCATTTATCCCTATTATTTCTATTCTTCAATGACGCCATCCTAACATAGATATTTGTGAGTTCTTGTTGTACATCATGTAATACTCGTTAAGTTATACGTCGTTGTTGTGATGGTGGTTAACGTTTCGCCGGTTAGCAATCAAACCAAGGTAAATCAAGGCTCTGATACTAACTAATGTCATGGAAGCCTGAAGAAAGCACACACGATACTCTTTTAATGGAACATAAACTAAACTATTGGCTTCTGGTAGTAAACCTCGAATTCACGAGGGGTTTCCCTAAATCCACAAGGAAATAAACTGGAATTCACCAAAGAAAGAATTTGAAAAAAGTATGTATTTATTGATAATAGTATGAAAACTGAATTACCTTTGGAGGCTACAATGTGTTTAAATAGTAAAAAAGAAAACTTAGGGCAACTAGAAAACCTAAGGCGGCTAAGAAAGCATATAAAACCCTAATTTGACTAAACAACATTAAAAGCACCTAAAAAGAAGGAAACAAATGCCCTAAACCTAAAATAATGAAAATTACATAAAAATACCAAATATAAAAATTACAAAAATTAATTTGAATATTCTATCCTACATCAAAACCTAAACATTTATGACTAAATATTTATAACCTAACAGTTATATCACAATTTTACAAAGTCTTGTATTTGAGTCACATAAGAAGCATTGTCTCCCATTTGGTTCATAATCTCTCAACACCCCCCACCCCCCAAAAAAAGTACATAACCATAGTAGGTCTAATTATTATTACTATTATTTTGAGGGCAAAATCTGAGATTCAACTATATATATAATCAACAAAAAATGTCGTCAATTCATATATATACTGTTGATGCTCATTTTTGCAAATTCGTACCCAAAAGCCCATAAGAAAGAAAGCCCAATAAGAGGCAAGACTCAAAAGCCTATATGGAGGAAAACCCAATGAAAATCAATGCCCAAAGGCCCACCAAGAAGACCAAAGAGCAAGAAAGGTTCAAAGAAAGAAATGGAAGGGAAAGCGATCTGCAGTAGAATGCAAATTTACATAAGAATGCAAATCTAGAGTAAAATACCAATCTACCGCAGAATACAGTTCTTCAGCAGAATGGCTTCAGCGAATCAGGCAAATTGGGCCCAAGATCCTTTTGATCCAATCAACATTATTTGGCCCACAAAAGCCCAAATCCTTTGGTATAAAAGGATAGGTATGAAAACTAATATGAAGAAGAAGCACGATGAAAAGAAACAAAGAACAGTAGGAAGTGTCAATAGCACAAATTGAGTGAAGGAAAGAAAAGTCAAACCAAAGAAAATGACAAATATAACAAGAAACGCATGAAGAAATAAGACAAAGACATGTAGTAGAATGAAACGAAGCTAATTTGCTATGGCAGAAACAGTGTGGGAACAAAAAAAGACAAAAATAGAATATAGTGGAGCAAGCACATAAGAGCCGGAGCACCACTAACCTGTACCCAGCTAATACAAGGGAGGTGGGCCTATGGTCAAAGGGATTCAGAGGGTGTGGATTGGTGTTCGGGGTAAAAAAGGGTCTCTATTTGGTTTCCAGCTATGACCTCTTTTGGGAATATACCCTACTGGGATGATATCTTACCAAAAAGATGTAGTAGATGGTTGAGACCATCTGATGCACGCCATAGAGGTAGGTGGTGAGGTAGCCCAATCCTTATCCATTTGAACCCAGAGGTAAATGTATGCAGCAAGAACAAATAAAATGGAGTTTTGTCACGAAATGAGTAATGGTGCAGCAAACGTATTCTGAGCAAAGATAGTGGTTGGGCAACCAATGGGTTGGTGGGCAGTCTTGAAGGAATGCTTACAACAAGTCAAAAATAGTTGGTGAAACCCTATGGGTAAAAGGGAGAAATCTCATTGAATCATTTCACTATAAAAGAAAAAGGTAGCCATGGATGAAAGATGGGAGGAACCCATGGTAAAAGAGAGTAGTAAACACCTAAGAGACACTTAGAGGGGAAGGCACCCAAGGAGAGAGGGATCCAAAAGGGAAAAGACCCAAGGGAGAAAAAAACACACAGCAAGATAGTAGTAAAAAACTAAGAGTAAAAAGAATGGAGAGAAAGAAAAAAAGAAAGAAAGTGGTAAAAGGAAGAAAGAAAACATGACAGATATAGGAGCATGCATCAATAGACCATCTCCCCCCCCCCCCCCCCCCCAATCCCCCCCTCTCTTAGCAAACCCACTCTTTGAAGTCACCCAAAAGTAATAGCTAGCAGCCATTTAGGCCTATTCTCCAAAATGCACAACTTTGATGGCAAAAGCCTATGACAAGGTTGTTCAAGTTGGGATTTGGGTTCCTTCTTGGTTTACTTATTCTATGGGAATATTCAATACTTGATTTTGATTGCAAATATATTTGGTTTCACTCGTTAGAACTTATACCTATTCTATTTAGTCGTTCTATTGTAGCACATTTTTTATCATGTTCGTTGCATCAGTTGTTCTGCTGTGGTATCTTTATTTGCTATACTAGTTATTCTACTGTAGCACATTTTTATTATATTTACCATGTTATCTATTATACTAGCTAAACCTTTTCTGGTGAAGCTTTCTTATTTCTTTGTTATTAGGTGTTTTACTTTTGACACAAACTAATCATTATTCTGCCATATGCACATGTGTACATTATAGCTCATTTTTTGCAAAATATATATTTTATATGTATATGTAAATACGTATAAGTACATATACGAATATATGTATGTATATATTTGAGAATATGCTAACTCATGTAAACTAACATTTGCTTAATGGGCATTTTCTTTGGGTTTTAAATTTGTTTATGTGCAGAAAGTAGAAAAGTATTTCTGCAGTAAAAAATGAAGAGTAGTCTTTCATGTTGTAGAAAAGTGTAGAAAGCTTTACCACATAGCAGAAGGCTTTACTATGCAACAAAAGGCTTTACTACACAATAGAAGATTTTACTGCATAGCAGAAAATTCAATCCTGTGGCAAAAACTAGAGAAAAGTTCCTTCTGTGGCAAAAACAGAGGATAAGCCCACTTTGCAATGTCTTCCCTTGGACTTTGGACTCAACGTTTGTACACAAACTGGCAGCAGTAGAATGGTACTTTGGAGCCCATTCCACAGAGCATCCGACACAACTTTCTTCTTAGAAAAAGCCTAAACTAAGCATTATCTAATAACATCAAGACGCATGTCTAAGGTATAAGAAACGTAAAAAGAATTCTCGACATATATATATATATATATTTAGGTATGTATGTATATATGTATTTGTTGATTAACAAAGAATAATAACATGATTCATAGGACCTTTCGGTTGTTTGTGGATTGTTCCATATGTGGTAGTAAGGAAGATCATATGACATCGTTATGCTTTGTAATGTTCCTGTTCATGCAAAAAATTCTATTTCAGAAGAAACAAAAAATATATTTGGCAGAAAGAATCGGGAATAATAAGAATAGAAATTGGTTGTTTAGTGAAAAGACCATTTCATCAAAAAAGAAAAAAAAGTGAAAGGATTATTAGATCTTATGGTTGTTATGGAGTGATTGAAATGATTTTCATATCAAAGAAAGCATTCCCAACTGTTGTCTATAGTATCATTGAAAGAAACTAGGAAAGTCATTCATTAAATTAATCAAATCTGCTAATTAATCTTTCTTTGGATTACTAATGTAGAGTTAGAAACAAGGGTTAGCAAAGTCACTAAATGGACTCCTATTGGCAATTGGATTTAAACTAAAGTTTTAATGGTTTGGAGGGTCCTGAATCTTATTCCTTGAGATGGAACAGGCCAAAGGGAAATGGAGAGCCATATGTCAATTTTCAACTCTCGCAGGGGTGGATTCCAGCTTATAAGAGACAGTGAAGTAGAACTACAAATAGAAGTTGACAGGAACATAGTTACCTAAAGTTTATACTAGGTTTTTTTGTTTTTTTTTTTATTTATTTTTTTAATAATTTACTATCTAATTGATGATAGATATAGTAGAAATCCTATAGATTTTTCAAATGTATTTATGGGGAAGGTAACCAAGTTTTGACTATTTGGCTAGGGTTAGTACATTCATGGACAAATGAAATTATGTGGGATTTCAATTTCGTTTATAATCTATGTGGGTTGTATTTTTTAATATTTTGGGTCTGTGTGCATCGATGGCAATGGGATTATTAAAAAAAACCTGTCCTATATACCCCACCCCTAATGGGCTGGTTAAAAGTTTGAAAAATGGAAGATAAATTATGAGGTTACATTATTATACTTGTAAGAGAATGAATCATAGCCCTCGACCCTCATCATTCCCTTCTTATTGCACAGCAGTAGCCATGATTAATTTTTTTGCCTTTTTAATCTAAATTTCTTTTTAAATTGGGTAAAATGAAAATACACACATATATATATATATATATATCTTGATTTTTGGGTCAAAATCAAACTTACTGTTTGATCTTCTAATTTGAAATTAGAAGCTCATAAATTTTGAGAAATATCCAAATTAATTTTATCTGCCTAAATTTTCGTCTTCTTCCATTGTGAATGCATGAGGGAAAAAAAAAATTTTTAATTAAAATTTAATTTTACATTTTAATATAAAAAAATTAACCACAAAGAAATGAAAATTTAGATAGAATGATCAAATTGGGTATTTCTCAAAGTTGAGGTTAATTTCTAATTTCAAACTAGGCAAAACTACACTATTGGTCCATGAAGTTTACTCTCTGTGTACAATTGGTCCCTCAAGTTTGAAGCGAACATAATTAGTTCCTTAAGTTTTAAAACTGAGTTATATTGGTCCTTTTACTAACTGTTGTTAACGGTGTTATTTACGTAGCTAACGGAACAATGACTTAGCATTTTTTTTTAATGATGCAGCATGTTTTTAATTAAAAAATTAAAAACTAAATTTACACTTGAGAAAAAAAAAATCACCTGTACCAAATTAAAAAAATTTATTTTCTACCTGTTGTAAAAACCCACAACAAGAGAGGATTATTAGGCAACCGGTGATCTTTCACTCCCCCCACAAACCCATTGCCCACACCCACAACAGCCACACCACCACCACCACCACCACCCAACCACCAAAATCAAAAATGAAAACAAACACTGTAAACCCAGCAAACCCACAGTCACCACCAGCCACCATCACCCACTCACCTGCCACCACCGTAAACCCCAACCCAAAATCAACCCACCACTAGCCACCACCAGTACAAAATTAACAACCACCAAATCACAAAACCCAACCATCAAACAACCACCAAATCACAAAACCCAGCCACCAAAGACAACCATGGACAAGAGGCCGACTAGGCAAATAATTCAAACCAATGAACCCGCTAAATTGGATATCTTCTGCAAAAGGTTCTAGTGATTCATATCTATTTGGTCTTCCTGCATATTTAGTTGATGCAAGTTGGAGTATCTGAGAGTGCCCAAATATCAATGGCCTCTTTTTCAAGTTTAGTTACTGTCTTTTTCTTCTCAATCTTGACAATTTGACAATTTGCAATTCATTTTGGTTCCTTTGCACTTGTTGTGTATAGCACTTTATCATGTAATGATGATGGTAATCCCTGCTTTTGCACATTGATTTGATTTGAGAGAAGAAAATGAGAAAGAAGAGGGAGAAAAGAGAGTCCGGAGAAAGAAGAACAGAGAGAATACTGTGAGAGAGAGAGAGAGAAGATATTTTAACCCTCTCGTTATGGGTTTTACAACAGGCAGAAAATTAAATTTCTTAATTTGGCACTGGTGATTTTTTTTTCCTCACGTGTAAATTTAGTTTTTTAATTTTTAATTAAAAATATGTCACATCATTAAAAGAAAAAAAAAAAAAAAAGCCAAGTCATTGTTCCTTTAGTCACATAAGTAATATTGTTAACAACAGTTAATAAAAAGACCGACACAACTCAGTTTTAAAACTTAAGGGACTAATTGAGCTTGCTTCAAACTTGAGGGACCAATTGCACACACAGGGTAAACTTCAATGACCAATAGTCTAGTTTCGCCTTCAAACTAATAAGTTCAAGGGTTAATTTGACTTTAACCCAAAGATCTAGGAATGTTTTGTGTTTTATCCTATTAATTAAATTTACACAGTTTGAACTTTTTATTTTTTTATTTTTAAGACGAGTTAGATGTGAGTATCAAAATTTTCATGTGAAGTTGGGCATGGTAATAAATATTTTATGAGTATGGAGGGAGGTATTAAGTCACGGAATAATGAGAGGAATGGATAAATATATCCATTCTATCCCATTGTCATCCATACTCATGTTTCTCTGAGTGGTTGTGTGGTTAATTTTACTTATACCAGACCCGTTGAGGAAGGGTATCTTAAATTCCTAACTTTTCTCAATTCAACCTTTGATAAATAAATATATCTTAATTATATTTCATCTTTGGAGGAAGAAAGAAAGTTGGTCCTTATATTTTGGCAAAGATTTAAAATAAAAAAAAAAAATCAATATTAAGAACCAGTATTAACTACCATATATGATGGAATATGTGGTACCTTTGCAAATATTTTTTTTATTTTCTCAAAAGAATTTGTAATTACCACAGCAAAAAGTAGAGAAGTAATTTTGAAGTGCAAATCTCATGATAAATGGGGTATGGCCTGATAGTTACACGTAAAAATGGGGATTTGCCGGATATATTCATAACATTGTGCAACCCAAGTAATCTTGGAAGTTGGAATTGGATATATATAGAAAATCACTCTAATGCTCTATCTATAGTCTCTATTCAAATATACTATATATATATATTTGGAAAAGAGTATTCAAAACTACTTGATTCCCCAACAATCAAACATCCCCCCGTATGCACAAAATCAGCCATGTAAAAAAGATATGAATCATGTGCATTTGTAAATGGAAATATAAAGTCGTGATTCCTGAATCCAAATTAAGATTTCAAGGAGGCCTCAACCTTTCTTTATATTCTCTATAATCTATATATATGCATGCATCATAATCATAATATTTTTGGAGCACCCAAGGTGCATGGCTCTAACCACCAAGATATCAATAAGATACTACTGCATATATTTTACATAAGAATATATATACATATATATATATACACACACACCTTAACAAAGCATATTTAAAAAAAAAAAAAAAAAAAAAAAAGAAAGGGAGGGGGGGGTGTATTTAAAATGAGGAACTCGGGAATGTTGGATCTAACTTGTTATATGTGTTGGTTTGGACATTGGATAAGGATTCTTCTAATATTTAATTAAAAATAAAAACACAAATGATGATAATTATTCGTGTGGGGTATATCCGCACTGTTTCAAAGTTCAATAGGCTTTAAAAAATAATATTCTGAATAATGTCGTTTTTCTAATACAACAAACCCTTTTCAGGGTCCAACATCAACACCTGATATTCAGAGTTCACCAATACTAGAGGCAATTTTTAATACCCAACGCAATAGTTTTTGAGTCGAAGTAGAACAAATCAAACCTGACCTTAGAATTATGGTTGGCACATGTTAGGAAAAAAAAAAAAATCAAAGAACCTGAAAGTTCATTCGGATAAGATTAAAACTTAAAGATTCGTTTTTTGTTAAGAGAGAGAATTTTACATTTGGGGTTCATGTTGTAAAGAAAGACTTGAAATAAATAAAGTCAGGCAAAGTATACTATTGAATAGGACCAAACAATAAATAAAAAATTTGAAGGTGATTAGTTGTTGAAATTCAGCCAGAATACCATAATATATGCAAAAAAGAAAGTTAAGGAAACCAAAAGAAAGTACCTTTAGTATAAAGTCTATAAAGAACTTGGCCTAGCAAACATAAATAAATAGAAAATAGTTGTCTTCTAACGAGTTTTGTTGCCTGATTGATTAAGTCTGGCTGTGAGAATTGTTTAAATATGGTATGCTTTGTCATGTATGTATTATCCAAAAACTACATCCAACAACACTGAACTTATATCTCCCCTGAAGTTCTTGAAACCCGGCCACTCAATGAGTGAAGTGAAGCTAGCAACAATACAAAAGTAGTTGTGGGGGGCCATTTCCTTTTCCCAATGACCCATCATCTATTCCCTGCCCTTTTGCGATGGCAAATAAAAAGAAGGAAACATTAAAAAAGGGCATGAAGCCCTTTCAAAGTAGAAAAGAAAATCACAAAAAGTCGTATGTACTTAATTGTGACAGGGAAACCCCACGTGCAACCCAGCTCGTTCCCATGCCCATATGTAAGAGATAGAGAGAGAGAGAGAGAGAGATGGTTTGAACTTTGAAGACTGAAGCACCTTCAAAGGCGCAAATTATGGATAGCCAACAAGAAAGAAACTGTGTAAGGCTCAGCAACTAATGCTGATGATTGTCATAATGGAAGCCTCGTATGTTCACATCATTCAAAAAATATAGATATATATATATATATATATATGGCAAATACCACTCCCCTCCCTTGAGGTTTGGAAAAATGACACTCACCCTCAAACTTAAAGGAAAAAAACATTTTCCCCCCTTTGACATTTATTTATATAAACTCTATTAAAATGGCATTAAAAATGTTGTGCACTAACGTATCCTTTGAAATATCAATTAGTTTTATTTCATAATTTGCCCATATATATATACAGATGGAATTTCAAGTTATGATTTTTGCTTTATTATGACCGATCTTTATTTTTAGTTTAAAATATCAATTAGTTTTTGGCATAGAAAATGTTTTAGATCTTTTAATCGATAGATAAAATATCTTACCAATTCAAGTAATTGGAACTCACCTCCCTATTGTATATTATTGTATGTACATGTCATCAATTTCAAGATTAAATGTAAATATCAATAAAAAGAAATATAGACATCCCATATAACAATATAAACATCATTTTTATGGATTGTACATCAATAAATGTGAGAAGTGGAAACGATTATTGAAGCCAAAAAACCTACAAAATAAAACTAATGTGCTTTTGGTTTAGGGGTTTTTTGCTTTATAGCTTATTTATTTTGTAATTGTAATTTTTTTCAAATATAAAATTTTCGTCCATTTTTAGTATTCTATTTTATGTTTTAACCATTGGAGTATGGCACATATTTGATTATATTCCTTTCTAAGCTTTGGTTTTTTTAGAAGGAAAAAAAATGTGACTATTTATGATTAATTTGAACATAAATTAGAATACTCAAAATTAATAAATCGATTTTATTTAAATAAGCCTTTAAAAAAAAAAAAAAAAGGAAAAAAGCTTATTACAGACACTGCCCTCAAAAACAATATCCAAAGAGGTCATGTACCCACCAACATTTATACAAAGCAAACCCTCCAGAATCTCTCTTTTAAAGTACTCCAAAACCAAAACTATCTCCTCAAACACATATAAGTCACTTAGCCAAGAACCACCTCTCTCTCTCTCTCTCTCTCTCTCTCTCTCTCTCTCTAAAGTCTGGCTGAATGTTTTGAGAAACAAACACAAGTAGACACATGATTCCAGCATGTTTTAGCCAACCCAACACAGTCTCAAGCGACAACACCTCTAATCATCAAGTCCCTCAAAACCTCAAAACCTGCATATACCAAACTCATCTCTGCAACTCACCAACATATCTCACTCTCACTTGGTCCAAAACCCTCTTCTCTCACTCCCTCACCATTTACGCCATTGACTCTTTCTCCATCACCATCTCTCTCAACCCATCAACTTTCTCATTCTTCAAATCTCACCCAGGTACCAAGTCCATCTACTTAACCCATCACCACTACCAAAGAATCAAGCTTTATTGGGACTTCACTCGGGCTGAGTTCACTCGCAACTCGGCCGAGCCTGACTCGGGATTCTACGTTGCCATCTCTTGCAATGCCAAGCTTGAGTTTTTTCTGGGTGATCTTCATGATGAGTTCACTCGCCGATCCGAGTTGGCCTTGACTTTCCAACTCAGTGAGCCAACTTTGTTGTCTAGGCGGGAGCACGTGTTTGGACGCAAGAATTATGTATCCCAGGCTCAGTTCTTGGGAACCAAACATGAGATTGGAATTGAGAGTAGTGGGGGAGTGCTCAAAGTTAAAGTGGATGGTGAAATTAGGCTTGTTGTAAAAAGGTTGGCATGGAAATTTAGAGGGAATGAAAAAATTTATGTGGGTGGCATTGAAGTGGAATTTTTTTGGGACGTGTTTAATTGGGTCAATAATATTAGTACTAGTAATAGTAATGACAATAATAGTGGTACTAATGGAATTGGGCATGGTGTGTTTGTGTTTCAAGTTGGTGATGGTGGGGTATGGCCAGGAATGGTAGGTCCAGAGAAGAGATTAATGAGGAAGAGCTTATCGGTTTCGTCGGGGTCTGGTTCAACACCTTCGACAACATGGTTGTCGCCGTCGTCGTCATGTTCAAGTGTGTTGCAATGGGCGGAGGAGAGTAGTGATGGAGGAAGAAGTTCATGTTCTTCATCCACTAGGTCATGTGGGAGTAATGGGGGGTTTTCTTTGTTGATGTATGCTTGGAGGAAGGATTAAATTTTGAATTTTGGCCGAAAAAGAAAAGCAGGTGATTCAATTGGCTTAAATGAGACCAAAGAAACAAGGTTCCAATTTGGAGATCATTCTCTAATTATAGTTTTGCATTATTGCTCTAATTGATTTATTTTGTGTAAATTCAACCTTTTTGTTTGATCCTTCATTTGCTCTTTTATTCTAGAGTTAAAGATTTTAACATTTTTCTTTTAGTTTTTGAAAAACATTAAAGAAAGGGGAACATTACTTAATTTGACTTAATTTTGGATCAAGTTATTTATCTTATTTAATCTTTTCATTTTCCAAGAACCAACCAAGGGTTCTAGTTTGTTATTTTCATGAGTGTAAAGAGGGGCATGTTTTTGTTGAATTTACTTGTTAAACCCTTAGGAATTTAAAGATTTCTAAAAAATGGTTAAAGAAGACTATCATAAGAAATCCACAAAAGGAAATAATCATTTCATTCTTTTTGTAGAGAGTGAAATTTTTAGACAATTACAAATTGCTACATCATTCACATAGCATGTTCAAAGTAGCCAATTAAAAGACGCCACGTGCTATTTAGTGGGTTCCATTGTCATTATTCAAAGAACAATAGAAATATTTCAAGTGATACTGAATAAAAATTACAAAAACATACACAAGAGCCAAATTCATGATGACACTTGTTAATATTTTAATTTAAATGACATAAATAGTCTAATTAAATGTTTCAATGTGTTATTTTTAAATTAAGACAATTTATTTAATTAAATAATGTCATGTGTCTTTTGGAGAACAAGACATAAAGTTTCTCCATTTAAATTATAACCATGTCATCAATGATAGCAATCATATATGATCACACTTTTTAATATATCCTATAAATAGACCTCCTCCTCAGTCTTGTTGGAATACATTTAGATGTCTTGAAACTTTACTGGAATCAAGCTCCAAAGTCTCCATAGAATTTCAAGAACTTCAATTATAATATAAAGAACATTCAATGGAAACCCACTTAAATCATCAACTTAGATCTCAAAGTTCATTGGAATCAAGTTTAAAAGTTTTTAGAAACTTCAAGAGACTACAAATTAATGAAGATCTACAAATTCAAGCTTCCAAAATCTTGAAGAACTTCTATTACGATTTCAAAGATGAAAAACATTTGAAGAACACTAGAAGAACGAAGAATTTCTAATAAGACAGACATAAATTCATCGTAATTCTGTTTCTAAGATCTCTCAATCCGTTTATAAATCAAATTGAAGGATATTTGGTGTTTGAATCAAGATTGTATTAAAATCAAATATTTTTACAACAAGATGAGATTGAATTAGACGATTATTATGTTGTAATAGAATTTAATTACATAGAATTTTACCTACTCATTCATGAATACAAAATATATTTGTGAAACTATTTCAATTGTTTGATTTCCAAACTTGAAATTTAGTGTTTACAAATCTTCCTATTCCAAGTGGACATTTTGTTTATTAATGCCCTCTTGAGTAGCAGAGTAATGGATCTTCCCATGCTCAAGAGTGCAAAAATATTTATGAATGTCCCCTTGAGTAGCAAGTCAGGGATTTTCCCATGCTCATGTGAGCAAGTTTTTGTTCCTTTTGAGTTTTTAATAATCTTGTACCCTTTTTTTTTTCTTTTCTTTTGAGTTTTCCATAATCTTGTCCTTTTCTTGCCGTATTTCTTTAACAAGAGTTTTCTTTTTTCCTTTTTCCACAATTTTTAGTGATGTCTTTCTTTAAGGACTAATTTATTAGAGGTAAGCCAGCCTTATTCGTTTGCAAGACAAAAGATGATAAGAATGCGAAAATTACGACTCTGATCACTCATTCTCTGGTAAGGGTGTCAATTCGGGTTAGCGTGTTGTGTCCAGGTAGGGGTATTCGATTAAATAACTCAACCCTAATCCAACCCATTTAATAATCGTGTCATGATCTTTCAACCCTAACTTGACCTATTAATGAGGCGGGTTGACCTAACCCAATCCACTTGACATGCTTAATAAACAAGTCATGTTAAGTTGACAAGAATGTGACACAACTAATTTCAACTTACTTAATATTAAATATAGCATCCATCTAGAAATAAATATTTTTTACATCTCAAAAGTAGTGCATACACTTCAAGTATTCAACCCACATTCAAAATAATATAGTTCAATTTCCAATTATATTAGGGTATGTAAAATTTGTAAAATTTCAATTTCCAATTATACTTGTAAGTTTTTTTATAATTACTCACTTTTCAATTTAAATTTAAAATATAGCTTCAATATAAAAGGTATTTGACAAATCTAAAATAAAATGAATATTTGTTTGTTATACAAGTTAAACAGGTTATGTTAAATGGGTTATTTTAAGTTGACACAAATAAATTGACATGTCAAACGTATCTATTGCAAGTCATGCGAGTTGACCCTCTTATGACATGTTTCTTATCGAGTTGCTTTCGAGTCAACCCATTTATGACCCAAACCCGTTAAGACCCAACCCTAACCCTCAAAAACCTATGTCGGGTTCGTGTCGTGTTCACAAGTTAGGTCAAACATTGACACTCCTATTCTCTAGTAATTGGGAGTTTTTTAAAGAAGTGGATTTGCTATATACATCCTCCAAAACTGCCAAAGTGGTCACAAACGACTTTCCTATATCAAAGTGATATTTCAGAGGCAACCATTCTTCTTAATTCACATCATACCGACATTGTTAGGTCACAGCTATACCCTTACATAGGACGAAACATAATTACCAAGCAAGCCAATTGGGGATCTTCTTTCAATGTGAATGAAGGAATTTCTTATATTTTATATTATTGGGAATGGTTGGAAGTTGTACTTAATCGTTGCAAACCTATCCTCAATGCTTCTTATCGTAGACTTCGTAGTCATACGTGAACAATGAAGCAAAAACAACATTATAAAGTTGAGAAGCATTGAGGAGATGTTTACAATAATTAGGTACATCTTTTCAACCATTTCACAATAATATGGAATGAAAGAAATTCCTCCATTCACATTGAAAGAAGATCCTCAATTCGCTTGCTTGACAATTATGTTTTGTCCTAAGGAAGAATAGGACAACAACCCAACAATGTCTGTATGATGTGAATTAAGAAGAATGAGTGATTAGAATCATAACTTTCGCATTCTTGTCATCTTTCGTCTTGTGACCAAAAAAAAAAAACTCATCACAAAGAAGTACAACATTATGGAAAATTCAATGGGGGCAAAAATTTTTCCACTTGAGCATGGGACGATCCCTGACCTGCTACCCAAGCGGACATTCCAAAACATTTTTGTACTCTTGCGCATGGAAAGATCAAAGAGAAGCGAATTCCAAATAATAAAGGCTGCATGTAAAAGAAAAGTGTGGATTAGAAAATATTGTTAACCATGATTAACAACAACAATCATGATACAGAATAATCCCACACAATATAGCATGGACGGCAACACTTACTCAAAAGGAAAAGAGACAGCTTTGTTGTTAATGTAGGAGAGCTGATCAGATTATACGAAAAATGCATGGATAATTGACAAAGAAATTGGTGTAAATTAATTTGAATTTGTTGAACTAAATATCATACAATAATTCAGGTGAGATATTAGTTTAAGAGATCGATGGGCATTAGTTCAAATCTGGTAATATTATCAAGAAGTACACTAGTTTAACAACACAAGATCTGTGTATGATTTTGATAACGATGATTAGTGTATAGTTTCAAATTATTGTGTTGCTTCCAGGGTAATTTGTTTGGTAGCTAAGAAAATGCAAGAATACAAAAAGAAATTTAGAATTTTTTTCTTTAATATTTTTCTTTCAATTACTAACTTTTTAAGATTTTTTTTAAAAAATTTGAAATGATTTTTCTTTCATTAAAAATGCTTAGCTGGCTTTTTTAATGTTTAATTATATGATTTTGTATTATTATTATAATCACACATGTGCCATCAACGCAAACCATTTGCCACATAGGCATTTTCCATTAAGGAATTAATGATAAGGACTAAAATGATTGTAAGTTAAAAAAATAGGGATTAAATTAATCATTATCAAAATGTAAAGACCAAATTAACCGTGACTCCAAAATACTTATGATCTAATCTCCAACACACAAGTGTCAAACCAGTAGATTGCGGCAGAAGAGAGAGTATGCTTTTGAAATCTAACTACAGTTGTGGGGCTATCAAATCCCTTTTACTGCAAGAGGTGACTATAAAGGCCCTACCAATTGCTAAGAGGCGGTGGAAAAAAAAAAAAAATCGAAAAAAGAAAAGAAGTTCACTGCCTCTAGGAAAAGTCTAGAATTGGTCTCAATGCTCAGGACTCAACCTATTGGGCCGTTCATCCTTGGGTTTGTTTGTGCTTCTGCCACATGTAGTTCAAATATTTCTTTCGAAACTTTATTGAAGCTTGCAATAAATAATAGGCTTAGTTTTATATTTTCAATAGCTGGCCCAACAAGACATACTCTGGTCCTTGTACATGCAAGTAGGACAAAGATGATGAACACCAAGCACCTCTAGCCAATTGGGCCCAATGAATTAAAAATGTGGAATAGTATGGTGAAGTTTTGGTTGGTTGCATGAGAAAAGAAAGAAAGAAAAAGGAATATGTCACCCGCAAAGAAAAAAAGATTAAAACTTGGCGTCTACACGCTTTAATAAGCTTCAATGGGCAAACTCTCCTTTCCATTCCACACACAATAGAGATCGAAGAGGAGGATATACAAAAAAAAAAAAAAACTGATAAGCTCAACTATACTATCAGGAAACCGATAGAATTGAAGTGTTCTACCCTTTTTCTGATTTATATAATGAATCATTTCCTGAGTGATGATGTAAAAGGATTTTTAAGTCTACTCGCTAAAGGTTTTGTTAGAAGTTTATAGCACAAAGACTCATGGGTCTTAATGGGAGACCGATTTTGGGTTAGGTGTTTTCGTATTAAAACCAATTTTTTTTTTTTTTTAATTCCTTTGTGATGTAGAACAAACAGCATACTTGAGCAAAGTGACCACCAGAAGTCAACGCATGGAAAATTCAAGAAGTAGAAAAGTACTAGACCATAGAGACCGCTAGAAGTAAGCGTGTAAAAAAAATTCGAGAATTCGTATAAAAAGTACTTCTAGAAACCAACGGCAACAGCGACAAAATTGTTTGAAATTTGGTGACGTAAAAGGAATTGGCGCTTAAATAAAAAGTCATCGCCTTCAGCCACGATAGAAGCCACTTTTCAAGCAAATTCCATCGTTTAACCCCTGAAATCTATATTTTTACTATTTTTTAATAATATTTGTTTCCTTAATAATTTATAATATAAAAGTCAGAATAAAGTTCTGTATATTTTTGAACATTTCTTAGATACAATAGTTTTTAATTTTGAAATTATCTCAATTTTACCTTATTTGGTAAAATTTACTTATTTGTCACCTAATTTAGTGATTAGTGCGAATAAGGGTTTTGGTCAGCATTTTCCTAGCTGCCTATTACACTTCATGACTTAAGCACGTGTACTCCTTCATGGATGATGAAAGTTGCTTGTGGTTTAGGATTATGATGTCCATATATCTCTTATATATAAAAGCGCCTATGCCCGCTACAGTGCTTCGGCACTGTTCATTCCACATATTTCACTGTTCATCTACAGTGATATTTTGGTGAGTCCCTTCTTTTTTTTTTCTTTTTTTTTCTTTTTTTTTTTTTTTCGGTTAAAGCAGTAGCTACAGTTTTCTTTTTCTTTTTTTTTTTTTCAAGCATTCCGTTCGTGCTTTTTTTTTTTCTTTTTATATCTTATATATAAAAGCCGCTATCAACACTCTTCTTTTTTGTTCCTTTTTTTTTTCTTCAGTAATCGGTTTAGGTTTTTTTTTTTTTTTTTTTTTTAATATTGATGTAAGTTGACATATATATATTGTTATATTGACGCAATAAATTTCATAATATTTTCACAATTATGGTTTAATTAGTCACTTTTTTTTTTTTCAGTAATCGATTTGTGTTTTTTTTTCTTTTAAATATTGATATAAACTGACATTTATATTGTTATACTGACACAACAAATTTCACAATATTTTCACAATTATTGACATGTTAATTTCTTACAAGTCGAAATAAAATAATAAAATATGAGATTGTAGCCAGCCATAATTGAAAATAAATGTTTTGGCAATGCCGCTACAGTGCTTTCGCACTGTACATCCAGTGTTTTGACACTGTTCATCTACAGTGCCATTTTCGTGACTTTTTTTTTTCTTCCAATAATTAGTTTGTGTTTTTTTTTTTTTTTTTTTCCTTTTAAATATTGATGTAAGCTGATATTAATATTGTTATACTGACACAACAAATTTCACAATATTTTCACAATTATGGTTTAGTTAGTCACTTTTTTTTTTTTTTTTCAGTAATTGGTTTGTGTTTTTTTTTTTCTTTTAAATATTGATATAAGTTGAAATTTATATTATTATACTGACACAACAAAAAGCGGCAATGCCGCTACAATACTTTGATACTGTTCATGCAGTGTTATTCACTGTTCATCTACAGTGCTGTTTTCGTGAGTCACTCTTTTTTTTTTTTTCTTTTTCTTTTTTCCTTTTTTTTTCTTTAGTAATTGGTTTAGGTTTTTTTTTTTTTTTTTTTTTTTTTTTTTAAATATTGATGTAAGCTGACATTTATTTTGTTATATTGATGCAATAAATTTCACAATATTTTCACAATTATGATTTAGTTAGTCAATTTTTTTTTTTAGTAATCGGTTTGTGTTTTCTTTTTTCTTTTAAATATTGATGTAAGCTGACATTTATATTGTTATACTGATACAATAAATTTCACAATATTTTCACAATTATTGACATGTTAATTTCTTACAAGTCGAAATAAAATAATAAAATATGGGACTGTAGCTAACCATAACTGAAAATAAATGTTTTGGCAATGCCGCTACAGTGCTTTCGCACTGTACATCCAATGTTTTGACACTGCTCATCTACAGTGCCATTTTCGTGAGTTTTTTTTTTTTTTTTTTTCTTTCCAGTAATCAGTTTGTGTTTTTTTTTTTCTTTTAAATATTGATGTATGTTGATATTAATATTGCTATACTGATACAACAAATTTCACAATATTTTCACAATTATGGTTTAGTTAGTCACTTTTTTTTTTCCAATAATTGGTTTGTGTTTTTTTTTTCTTTTAAATATTGATACAAGTTGAAATTTATATTGTTATACTAACACAACAAATTTCACAATATTTTCACAATTATGGTTTAGTTAGTCACTTTTTTTTTTTTAGTAATCGGTTTGTGTTTTTCTTTTTCTTTTAAATATTGATGTAAGCTGATATTAATATTGTTATACTGACATAACAAATTTCACAATATTTTCACAATTATAGTTTAGTTAGTCACTTTTTTTTTTTCCAGTAATTGGTTTGTGTTTTTTTTTTCTTTTAAATATTGATATAAGTTGAAATTTATATTGTTATACTGACACAACAAATTTCACAATATTTTCACAATTATGGTTTATTTGGTCACTTCTTTTTTTTTAGTAATCGGTTTGTGTTTTTTTTTTTTTTTTCTTTTAAATATTGATGTAAGCTAACATTTATATTGTTATACTGACACAACAAATTTCACAATATTTTCACAATTATTGACGTGTCAATTTCTTACAAGTCGAAATAAAATAATAAAATATAAGACTGTAGCCAACCACAACTAAAAATAAATGTTTTGAAAAAATTTTACAACACTTATTATTATCACAATATTTGCACAATTGTTGAGACCTCAGTTTCTTATAGATTAAATAAAAAAAAAATGCTAAGTCCACAACATTTTAACATTAATTTCTACAATGCCTAAAGTTTTTTTTTTTTTTCCAATAATCAGTTTGTGTTTTTTTTTTTTTTTCTTTTAAATATTTATATAAGCTGGAATATATATTGTTATACTGACATAAAACATTTCACAATATTTATTGAGGTATCAATTTCTTAAGCACTGTAGCTACAGTGCTTTGGTTTAGTTAGTCACTTTTTTTTTTCTTTTTTCTTTTTTTCAATAATCGGTTTGTGTTTTTTTTTTTCTTTTAAATATTGATGTAAGCTAACATTTATATTGTTATACTGACACAACAAATTTCATAATAATTGACGTGTCAATTTTTTACAAGTCGAAATAAAATAATAAAATATGAGACTATAGCCAACCACAACTGAAAATAAATGTTTTGAAAAAATGTTACAACACTTATTGTTATCACAATATTTTCACAATTGTTGAGATCTCAGTTTCTTATAGATCAAATAAAAAAAAAAATGCTAAGTTCACAACATTTTAACATTAATTTCTACAGTGCCTAAAGTTTTTTTTTTTTTTTTCCAGTAATCAGTTTGTGTTTTTTTTTTTCTTTCAAATATTTATATAAGCTAGCATATATATTGTTATACTGACACAAAAAATTTCACAATATTTTTACAATTATTGAGGTATCAATTTCTTACAAGTCGAAATAAAAAAAATAAAATATGAGACTGTGACCAACCAAAATTGAAAATAAATGTTTTAAGAAAATGTTATAACATTTATGGTTATCACAATATTTTCACAATTGTTGAGATCTCAATTTCTTATATATTAAATAATAAAATGCTAAGTCCACAACATTTTAACATCAACATTTTAACATTAATTTCATAACAAATCATAGGTAAACTATTTTGATGTATAGCACTGGAGTTACAGTGCTTTTGGTTTATTCAACTGGCACTGTAGCTACAGTGCCTAAAGAATTTTTTTTTTTTTTTTTCAGTAATCAGTTTTTGTTTTTTTTTTCTTTGAAATATTTATGTAAGTGGGCATATATATTGTTATACTGACACAACAAATTTCACAATTATTAACATGTCAATTTCTTACAAGTCGAAATAAAATAATAAAATATGAAACTGTGACCAACTACAACTGAAAATAAATGTTTTGAGAAAATGTTACAACACTTATTATTATCACAATATTTTCACAATTGTTGAGATCTCAGTTTCTTATAGATCAAATAAAAAAAATGATAAGTTCACAACATTTTAACATTAATTTCTACAATACCTAAACTTTTTTTTCCCAGCAATCGGTTTGTGTTTTTTTTTTCTTTTAAATATTTATGTAAGCTAGCATATATATTGTTATACTGACACAATAAATTTCACAATATTTTACAAATATTGAAGTATCAATTTCTTACAAGTCGAAATAAAATAATAAAATATGAGATTGTGACCAACCACAACTGAAAATAAATGTTTTGAGAATAACAATAACAATTTTATCGATTTAAAACCAATAACAACTTGTCATTTAGAATTTGTTCTAAAAATATTATGAATATAACATTTCTCTCAAATAAAAAAATATATATATCTATTCGAATCCTAAAAATAAAGATATTGTGAAAATATTTTTATATTTTGTTATATTCTTAGACATTTTTTTTAATATAGTCAAATTGGGTGAGTCAAAATTTACGGTTTCACACACAAAATCTTTATTAATTTTCTCACCACTGGAGCAGCACATGCCTTGCACGTGCAGCCAAAACTAGTATATATATATATATATATATCAAACAGGGGAAAAGCGGCTTGTTATTGAGACTTAAGAGAGTGCAAAATTGGACCAAATGGGCCCTAATAGTTTGAATTGAACACCACAAACACAATGCTAGGTGATTCTGTACTCTTAGTTAGAATCCGCGGCTTTCTAATCCACGCTTTGCTTTAAACGCTGGCCTTATTCCTTGAAGCTTGGATCAAGCAGACAACACATTTGCTCTTGGGTAGCAGGGTTAGGGATCAATTTTCAAGTAGACAATTATTATTTTATTTTATTTTTTTATAATGTTCTTTTAAGTGGCAGGGTTAGGGATCTTCCCATGCTCAGTGGAAAATATTTTATTTATTTATTTATTTTATATATAAATGTTAGCAGGGTTTGGGATCATACCATGCTCAAGTGGACATGATATATATATATATATATATTATTTTTATTTTTTTATTGGATGCTCCCTTGAGTGATAGGATTAGGGATCTTCCCATGCTCAAGTGGAAAAGATTGGTTTTTTGAATGCCCCTGAGTAGGAGAAGATATTTGATATCAAATGATACCATGTTAGCTGTATCATAATCCAATAAATGTAAAACATATTTGCAAAAAATAATTACCCCACTAACAAATGAAAGACATGTGTTAGTGGGTAGTTATTTTTATATACATATCTTTCATTTTATTTGTATTTGGAAATGTTTTTCATCACTCTTTGTTTTTAAGTTTTGTACTTACTTCATTTTTCAATGTTTCAAGCTTGTTTTTGTGTTGAAAAATAGGGGTCAGAGTCATTCGCAAGTCGTTCGCAACTTGGCTGTGTTTCGCGAAGCTAAAAAATGCATTTTTGGCATTTTTTGTCATCAAGCAGTGGGTTTCGCGAGTAGCTCGTGAGTCACTCACAAATTGGCCACTCGTGAAATGCCCACATCAGTTATTTTATGGGTGTTTCATGAGCTTTTGGTCCAAAACTCCTCATATGGCTCTATTATGACTCCATCTTCTCCAAACCCTCCTTTTCAAAGTTTCTACATTAAAACCCAACAAATTTCAATTGTTTTACATTCCATAAACATCTCTAAGGTAATCTTTAACACTTTTAATTGATATTAATCCTTAGATTATGTTTTTGGGGTTTTATGTTCATAGTTGGGATTTTCTCAAATGGGGGTTGGAAAGTTTAATTTCTGTCAATCATTTTGATTGGGTTTTGTTTTAAATGTATATTTGCTTTGGATGTTGGTCCTTTATGGCATTCTAATCATGTATTAAAGGTAGATTCCATGATGTTCATGCATTGCAATACTTAGTTGTTCATAGTGTCCACGCTAGGTGTTTGATAAAATGCCTCTATGGTATTTTTTTTTCACTCTTTTGGACTCTGATGAGTACCCAATTTTGGGGGTTACCATTTTTACTCATGATTAACATGTTTTGATCATTGGCTATGTATTTTACACATCTTGCCCCACATGTGCATTTCTCACGCCTTGTTCATGCATTGTACATTGTCACCTCATGCATACACCTTTGCTACACTTGCCATGCCTAGGTTTATATCTTGTTTCCTCATTCTTAGCATGTCATGTTTACTTTATGCTTTGTAGCATTTTGTTTTCATAGTGTTTTGTCTTTTATTTAAGTTTCATTTTTTCATTCATCTTGTACCCCTCATGCATCTTATCCTTGTTCATATCTTCTCTTCTTTCCCTCCTTCCTCTTTATCCATTGTCTATTCGTGACAAAAAGGGGGAGAGTATACTTGAGAGTATACCAGAGAGTATTGTCATTTTTATATGACTCTTGTGCACATTCTTAGGGGAAGAAATTCTATGTCATGCACATTCCTAACAGGAGAAAGTCTTAGGGGAGATGCATATACTAAGGGGGAGAAGACATTTCTTACAAGAAAACCTTGTTTTGCTTTGTTTTGCTTTGTGTTTGTTTTCTTGTTTGTCTTTATGGTGCTCTAAGTTTCTTTAAGTATCTATTCTTTATTGTTCTCATCGCATCATGTTTATGTGTTGAACATGCATACATCCTTATGCTATTGTGTTTTTTTTCTTGCATATTCAGATGATCATTTGCTTTACTTTGTGATCATTGTAATCATTTCCATATGACTATCATATGTTTAATCAAGTTGCTCATATGTTTAACATCATGTTTACTTGATCATTTTTTATCGGAGAGTATCATTTTACTTGCTTTACCTTGAGAATCTAATGTGTTTTGTGCAAGTGTTTTAGGTTATAGGTACATATGTTCCAAGTTCAACATAGGTTTTAGATTTAGGTAGTTTTGCTATTGTTCCCAAATTCACGTTTAAGTCTAAAGTCTGTTATAGGGTGTTTTGCCACGGAATAGCCAAAGAGGGAGATTGTTAAGTTATGATTTTTCATATAACATTTATGTTAGTTTTATTTCATGACAGAAAGTGTTGTTATTGCATCAATTTTGTTCCTTGTATTTTGTGAGATTTATTATAAGGGATGAGTTTGAGAAATTGGTGAAAAATCAAGCATGCAATGAAGATCAGTGCAGTTTTGTGACTAGCTCACAAGGTCCCTGCGAAATGGCCATGTGTGAAGCACATGATTAGAAGCTAAAGAGTCATGCCAGCCTATCATTTCGTTAGTACCTCACTTCACAAGAAAGGCCATCTCGTGAGGTACTTGCAAAACTCTCTGTTTGGCAAAAAATTAAGTGTGACTTTCTTACCCTTCACTCATACTATATATACTCTTATTACCCACAAAATGTAAGGAGGCTATTTAGAAGAAAACCCTAGAGAGATTTCTACAACACACCCACCTTTTAGAAAGAGAGCTACTCATCCTTGATTGAGAATTCTTTTGTAGTCTCTTCTCCTTCCCCTCTCCCATTGTTAGACATTGAGAGGAGATTTGTACCCAAATACAACTCACACTTATTCAAAGTGTAGAAAGTTTTTTTGAACTTGGAAAGCATTTGAGAATTGCCAAAAGAAGCTGGTGAGACTTGGCGAATGCAATCAAACAGTATTGCGAGATCCGGATAACTAGTGAAAACAAGACTTTGAGAAGTCCATTGGTAACTAGAGCTTGGTGGGCTCAAGTAGGAGATTTGTACCCAAATACAACTCACACCTATTCAAAGTGTAGAAAGTGTTTTTGAACTTGGAAAGCATTTAACAATTGCCAAAAGAAGTTAGTGAGACTTGGCGAATGCAATCAAACAGTATTGTGAGATCCGGATAACTAGTGAAGACAAGACTTTGAGAAGTCCATTAGTAGCTAGAGCTTGGTGGGCTCAAGTATGTTGGGTAGATTAGGCTTGGAGGGTCTTTTTATATTCGTGTACTCCAACTTATTCACTAGTAGATCAATTTCGGTTTGGAAGGCCGTGGAGAGGTTTTTCGCTAAGTATTTCAATTTCCTTTTTGATAATATGTCTTGGTGTTATCTTGTGTTTACATCTCTCTTCCCTACTCTTTAAGCTTTACATTTATTACTCATTGTGTTTGCTTATGGCTCAGAGTAGTGTTACCGATTTATTGTTTGTGCTTTACTCTCGTTCCACACTTAAATAAGTTAAAGTAAAAGTAAGTAAGCCGTAATTTAAAATTGGAGATTTAAAACAAATATTAGCATTTTCACAATAATTGAACTTTCACTTTCTAAAAAATGAGTAGTTTTCCAAAAAGTATTTATGGGAAACTATCTCATTTTCCTATATGTAGGAAAACGACATAATTTTCTTATATTTAGTAGTGAGCTTAAAATGGAAAAACTTTGTCTCTCTCTGTCTCTCTCTGGCCTAAAATATAGAATTTTCAAATTCAAATTATGATCTTTAAATTAATATTAAGATTCTCTGTGGACTGTGGCCACAATGGTTGGCTTAAGTTTAATCGTACCATTAACTTTAATAAGAATAGGTTTTTGTATTGTGCTTGTCAGGCCCGTTCCAAGAGGCCTTTATTCCGGCATGTTCAGCTGACTTAAAAGTCCAAATGTCACCACTACAATGACTTGACTAAGTTGGGGTGAAATATGTCTTCTTTACTGCTGAGCATGGTAATAAGTAATAACCAATCTATCGCTTGGTGAAGTATTTTTTTGGCTCAAAGCATTAATTTTATATAGAAGAAAATTCAGATATTATTGATTTCACTTTGGCTCAAAATGTATTGAATTTATCTTTTTCTTAATAAAGTTACAGTCTTTTCATAAATAAAAATAAATTAATAAATTTATAATAAAAAAAAACTTATCTAAGTGTTAATGATCAACCTACACATAAACATCTCCGTTTGATAAATAAATTTAGTTTCTCTCTAATTTCACTTTCAGATAATCCAATTTTCCTTCGCTGAGAATGATTATTGGCTGCACCTTTAGGTGATAGTTCATTTAATTGAAGTCAATATTTTTTAATTCATTTGAAACCCCTCGTTCTTGTAATTTCACCATTTATGAGACAAGAATTTTATAACTCAATTAGTTGGTATTTTTTGGTATTTCTATAACATCTTAAGTTTAAATTCTCATCTCAATTATAATTATCAAATTATAAATAAATTAAAAAGAAAAAGAAAAAAAAAAAAGAAAAAAAAGAGGCTTATGATGCCCAAAAATGCAAGAGCTAGTCTTGTCACGTGGACCACAAAGCCAGATGAATGTTGTGTGTTTACCCCAGTTCATATGAAAAAACAATCATTTGTTAAGTTTACATCATGAACGCCCACTCCAATGTCTAGGATTCCCTACGAACAATCATCCCAAACATATTACATATTAGTAAACTGTAAAAAGATCCATATAGAAGACTAACCTATTACATAAAGCCTGGAATTTCTGCTCAATACCATTACAACTTCACAACCCACATATATATGCACGCATGTTCATAATTCATATGATGTTTATATTCTCTTATGATTACAGAAATATAAAATGCAATAGCATTTAGCATACCTTTGTAATGATGAATGGGCCGGGTCACAGTTTTTTTTAGACAATATAGGCAGATGACACGGGATGGGGAAGGAGGGAGAGGGGGCCGGGTGAGTTATTTTATTTGAAAAACTATTAGATAGAAAGCTCTCCTCTCACCTCACTTATTTCATTGTCAACCGAGATTGTTAGAACCTGAGAGAAGTTTGTTAATTTTTTTTACTGCTATTCCTAGCCATAAATCTCTCATATATAACCCCTATTTCCCACAAATTTTCTAAGAGAATTCCAAGTTATTGTGAAGCTAGAGAGCAACCTAAAACCTAGAGAAAAACCCATTTTGTTCTCTCTACCTTCACCATCTCTATATTCCAAATTCATTGATTGGAGAGTTTATTCCACACACATCTCAAATTCTTAAGTGTTGAGTGTTGATTGCTACTAGAAAATCAATGGAACAATCCCAAATTTTCAAGAGCTTATGAAGTGAGCAAGGAGATTTGAACAAGTGGTTGGTGACTTAACTTGCATATATAGGAAGAATAACAAGGAGAAAGAATTTGAGGAATTTGTTGCTAGCAGAAGCTAGAGGCTTAAGTACATAATCATTACTGAGCTTAGAGGGTTTGTATGTGATTTGTACTATTGCAACTATTCTTGTTAGTGGATCATTTGGTCCTATACATGGTTGTCAAAATCAGGATCCTACATAAGATCGTGGGAGGTAGGTGGGATCGTGAATCGTAGGATCGAATCATGAATCGTAAGATCGAATCGTGAATCGTAAGATCTTACATTATTTAAGAAAAAACAAAAAAAAAAAAACAAATTGGTATGTTAAATAATCACATAAATTATACATTCATAAAAAATAAAAAATTTGCATCCATTTGATGTAATTACCATGCATCATTACATCCATTTGTAAGCATCATTTAAGATGTCAAAAATCTCAAAACGTAACACTCTATTGGGATGTTATTTTTTGTTTGTTTTCAACTAACACTCTATCTTGCTACATTAGAATAACAAAACTTGATCTATTGAAATATTATTTTTCATTTGGGTCCAACTGAACCTTCTGTTAAGTTAAAGAAAATTACAAGAAACCAAAATCATTTGGAATCGTCAGAATTGTACGATCCTGAACGATCGCTAAGATCCTTGAAAGATTTAGATCGTTTTGAACAAGTGAAATCGTAAAATCGTAGGATCCAGATCGGGATTTTGACAACTATGGTCCTATAGGCTCTAGAGAGTTTGTTGTCCAGTTTTGGCTTTTTCTCTTTGTAAATACTTTGGTGTGTTTGGGGTGCTTGTACCGTGATTGGGATTTGTTGTTTAAGTTTTCTATCCATGCATATGTAAATTGGCTAATTATATTCATAATTGAGGTTTAAAATTCTATCATGTCTATCTAAAAAAGCAATTAGCTTAAAATTCACACTAGTAAAATCATGGTCTAAATTAGTAACACCTACAAAATTTCCCTTTATTTCTCTCTCACGGTTTTATACAAAGCACAAGTCATAGTTTAAGTCACCAAACCTATTGGTAATAACAATAACAGATCAAAGTACGAGCATTCTCAAATTAGAACTATTCACCCCCACTTTGGACTTAAACATATAGTTGTGGTATATTTTTTCAGATATTTGTCATGATAGGACAAAACACACAGAAGCCCAGTGTAAGCCGGAAATTTAGAATTAGTTACTGCTACAAAGGCGAGTATTTTATGAATCTAATTTGGTTTCTTCAGATTTTTTGGCCTTCCAAAACTAGAAGCGAATATCTGGCCAATTGCTTCAAGTATAGAAACAAACATCCCAACACTTAACAACATGCCTAACAAAACTGTTAAATGAAAAGACCAAAGCATCCGTAGTTACTGGCAATCTTGGCATCACACCAAAAGTTCATATATGCACATTGCATCAATAGAAACTCGTTGTCAGATTCGTAGATTGTACTCCCATCAATGCAAATGAGGGGCCTCCATGAAAGTTTCAGGTATGCCCTGCTGACAAGAAAAAATTAACTTATAATCAGTCCAATATTAGGGAGAGGAAGAGGGAGAGTAAGAAACTCATGCATGCGTGCATTCTGAGAGAGAGAGAGAGAGAGAGAGAGGGGTTAGGAACTACTTGCAAAATCTAAATTTATAATTTTTTTAAATACAGGCCCTCCAAAACATTTTACAAATTCTACTACAAATGGAGAACAATGTTTCTCATACATTTTGTGGCAATCTATTAAGCAGTCTATAGCGATATGACGATTTGGATCATTATGACGGGTTGGGTGGCGAATGCAGTGTTGAATACCCTGTATAGCACATAATTCAAGGCCTTCGTCAATTTCCAAGGTTTCGTCAAGACACATTTTAAGCGCTTTATTAACGCAACCATGAAATGCACCTTGAACACGATCAAGTTTAGAGAGATAAGAAAGTGAGATGGGAAGTGAAGAGGGATGGAAAAATGTAGAGGAAAGGAGCTTTCACATCAATGAGAACAAGGATAATCAACTCCATCATTCCCGCAACAAGTTTTCTCATAAATTTCATATCCATTGATTTTCACTAATGTAGAAACTTTCTTACTTTGATGTTAAATTTAGGAGAATGCTGAAGGCTAATATATAATTTGTGAGGTTGAATTTAATCAACCATCTTGTTGGCTTTATTTCGTGCCAAATTTGCTTGTATTTTAGCAATTAGTAACCCTGTATTTAGGTGAGATTCTTGTAAGGGTAGTGTGTGAGAAGATGTGAAGAAATGCTCAAGATTGTGCAATGATGCAGAGTTTTGTGGCTAGGACTCACGGACTCGCGACTGGGAGCCGCCAACTGCAGGCACTTGAGAAGCACACGGGGGAGGTGAAGGGTCACGCCAGCTGTCTCACTACAGGACAAAAGTCCCAGGTTGGCCAGGCCGTTAATTCGCGGCTGGAACTCGCGACTCAGACTAGTCGCGAGGCCAAGCCGCCAAACCACCCTGTTTGAGAAAAACTGACTCTTCGCATTCCTTTCTCACCCTACTATATATAGACCCTTATACCCACCAAACGTAGAGAGCTTCCAGAGAGAATTTTGTGAGAGAAACCCTAGAGAAAAACAAGATTGATTCATCCACAATCTTTACCTTAGAGACTCTTTAAATTCCTCTACTCTCTTCCTCTCCATTGTTAAATCCTTGAGAGGTTTTTAGCCAAATCCTTTTCTCACCATACACATATTTGTGAGAAAGTTTATTTGGAGCTTTGGGAAGCAATTAGGAAGGAACCAATATCCATTGGTTGATGCTATGGTTGATAGCGGAATCCAGTAAGCTAAAGAAGAAATAGGTTCGACGCAATCTCGTTGGAGCAAGAAGCTTGGAGGGCTTAGGTACATTTGGTAGATTTGGCTTGGAGGGTCTTCTGCTATTTATGTATCCCAACTACATTCTTTAGTGGATTATTTACCGCTTGGAGGGCGGCAGAGAGGTTTTACGCCGAGGGCTTCGGTTTTCTCTTCGATAACACATCGTGTGTTGTCCGTATGTTTCCATCTTCCTTCTTTTTATCTTTGCTTTATATTTACTACTGTAGATGTGTTTATATTTGGCTTAGATTGTTTATCAATTCTATGTTTGGCTTATGTTCATGTTCCACACAATAATTGTTTGATAATAAGCTTGAATTGATATTTTGTAATTTGGGGTTTAAACATTCAAGGGTGTTTCATACCCATATTAAACATTGATAATTCAAATGCTAGACACCTTAAGAAAGATAATTTAATTTCTAATTGATTTTTCTCAAAATATTGTTCATATTGTTTAAAAATTGTGGCCTAGGTCAAGAGCCTATTGGGTCAACTAGTTGGTACCTCGTGGTGTTTCCAAGACATCCAAGGTTCAAATCCCCCATCTCCTGTTGTAACTATTGAATAAAGAAAGAAAAAAAAGAGAAATGTAACTCTTGGAATGATCAATTTATGTTTTGTGGGTTTGGACTTTGTGTAATGTCTTTTGTCTACAATAAGAAGGTTTCATAATAATTGTTATATAAACATTTGATTTTCATAAAAGTCAAGTACTAATGTAGGACAGAATCTACAATTTAATTATTGTAATTTATTAATTTTGGTATTTAATTTTTAATTTTCATTATTTTAGGTTTATGGTTATCATTTCCTTTTTTTAGGTATTTTTATAGCTTTTTAGGTCAAATTTGGTTCTTGTTATGGTTAGGTACCAATTAGGAGTTATTTTAGATTATATTTTCTTGTCTGTCAAGTTTTACGAGATCCTTTAATAGGCCTCTAAGTCTATACACGTTTTTTTAACAATTATTTAATCAATAAAATTCAAACTTTTGGTTTTCTATTTTTTTGTGGATTTCAGACCCTTTCTTCTTATGAATTTAAGGCCCCTTGTGAATTCAAGGAAACCTCATGGATTCGAAATTATTTTCATAAATAAGAGTGTTTTGTTTCTTGTTTTCTAGAAATAGACGTGTTTTGTTTTTTTACGCTTCCGCATCCCACATTGCAAGTACACTCGTCACAATGCAATTTTCTAAATAATTGTTTTGTAAACATTTGATTTTCATAAAAGTCAAGTACACTTGTCACAATGCAATTAGTTTCACATGAACATGTAAGAAGGAATTATCCAATAATTATAATATATTAGATCAGATCACCCATTTAAAAGTTTTGGAAGGAGCGATTGATTCGAAAAAATGTTTTTAAACAAGTTATGGTACAATATATGGAGTTATTCCTGAAAGTTATGACGAGATATAATTTGAACCCTTTAGAATAAATTAACTCAATCATGTAAAAAATTAGGACTTTGGATGGAAGTATAGTCATTGATTTTTTTTTTTTTTTTTTTTTTTTTTTTGGAGAATGGTATAGTCATTGATTCATTCCTTAATAACGACAAAATGTTATTATATGATGCAACTTTCCATTAAAAAAAGTTATATTTTATTGGAACAATGAAATTTGATCAAAGAAGATAGAATATAAGTTGAATGATATATATATATATATATATTTTTTTTGTTGAAGTAATGTCTCCTGGTTATTGTTATAATCTCCCTAAATATTTATTTTGTAATTTGTATGTGATTTTCAACAAAAGTCTTCTAAACATGAAAGGGTTTGATCGACATTCGCATGAATTTGTGAATAGGGGGCATAAAAAATTTACACTATTAAATGAAATATCAATTTGACAAGCATGTAAGAATAAAACTATTTTGTTAGAAACTGTCTTATAATAATCAAATTGGATTGTATATTGTGGATACTTGATTTGAATTAGGGGGATGGGTCACCTAAAATTGTACCAAGTGTTCCTCCCTATAGTGCACTCTCTATGCTTCAACTTTTATAATGTCTCTAAATGCAGGATGTCGCGAGGAACTATATACTAGAGTCCAAGGTTAATCTTTTATCGAAAATGTGATATTGAGCAAGAATCGATGATGGAAATGCCATTAACTTACAAAGTCCAAATGTTACTACTCACAACTACAATTGTCTTGTTAGTTTTTTTTTTTCCCCTAAGAAACCTTATCAATGTGTTAATGATGAACGTACACATAAATATCTCCGTTCGATAAATAAATTTAATATCTCTATATGAATTTCATTTTTCAGATAATCCAATTTGCCTTCATTGATTATGTATGATTGCCAACTCCACTGAGTAATAGTTCACCAAAGAGATTGTTATTGAACTCCATATTTTAATTAAGGGAAAAATTAATGGCTAAGGATGTTAGTTTAAGAAATATTTTATGGGTAAATAAAAAAGTAACTAATTTTTTTGACCATTTTTTATATTTTTCATAAAAATAGTATCAAAACTTTTCTAAAATAGTTCATTAACAAATGTTCTAAAGACAAATCTATTCACACCTTTTCTTTTCTTTTTTTCATAATTTGCTAAAATGACAAACTTTGATTAGTGAGTACCACTTTTCAATAGACCCACTACTAGCACTACTATTTTATTGACAACAGTGTGGTAGGCACCACAAAAAAAAAAAAAAAAAAAAATGTAAAATGCAGTTACGTTTGTTTTTTTGGGAAAAAAAAAAAGGGTCCAGCAAGTTCTTTTTTTTTTTTTTTTTTTTGATGAACAAGGTCCAGCAAGTTCAGCCACCTTTAGAAAAGGAATTTGTATACATGTGTTTTATGTTATGTGGCTTTGGATTTGTGTAAAGCCTTTAGGCTACAGCCGCAACTCACAAGGCTTTATATTAAATTGTTATTGTTATGTATACATTTGATTTTCATAAAAGTCAAGTACACTCGTAACTTTGCAAATAGTTCCAAGTAAACGTGTTAGAAGGGATTATCTAGTAATTACAATATATTAAATCAAATCACCCATTTTAAAGGTTTTGGAAGGAGTTGTCGATCTAAAAAGTGTTTTTAAACAAATCATTGTACAATGTATTCTCAATATATATATATATATATGGAGTTATTCTAGCAAGTTATAATGAAAAATTTGAAGCCATTAGAATAAATCAACTCTATCGTGTAAAAATTTAGGACTTTGGGATGGAAGTCTAAGCCTTTTGATATTTTTAATAAAAACAAAATGTTATATGATGCATCTTTCCATAAACTTTTTTATTTAAAAAAAAAAAATACAACCAGACTGACTTAGGTATTGGTTCACTGAATGAACAAGTCTTGATTTAATAACTAAAAGCAAGACTTAGGTACAATACTTATGTGTTTTTCCTTAAGTTTTCCTCTTAAAATTTTGTCATGTGGATTTTTTCTCATTAGATGGAAGTGTATTTTTTAGTAAAGTAGCCACATGACTGAGTTTTAAAAGGAGAATTTAAGAAACAGCACTTAAGGTACTGTACCAAAGTTTTGTCTAATAACTAATATGAACTATTGAGAAATAATATGATAGCCTTATATTGATATTACGTGGCTTGGTAATTGTTATGAGCTCCCTAAAGAGTTATCATGTAATTTATATGTGATTTTCAATGATAGTCTTCTAAACTTGAAAATGATTTAATATTGTGAATTTTGCATAGCCGCACTTCACAAATTCATGCGAATGTCGATTAAGTTTAGAAGACGTTCATTGAAAATTGCATATGATTTTCAACGGATGTCTTTTTAAACTTCAAAGGGTTTCATTATGTTCTATCTTCTATCAAATTTCACCATTCCAATAAAATAGCACTTGAACAGGTTGGTTTCACCTAACCAGTTTTATAATTTTAATAGAATTAGTACTTTAGTATCATTTTTTGTTGACCGATTTTTTAAATTTTTACATAATTAGTTTTATAGGTTCGTTGTAGTACCATTTTCAGAATTTGGACCATAATGAAAACAAAGGATTTTATAATGAGGTTAATGCTAAATTTTTCAATAATAATAAAGTTTCAATGTTTAGCTCAAATCCTGATAAATGGGTTTAGAGCAGTTAGTGAAATATGCAATATCTATCAAAAATAGCTCTAAACTAATTAGATAATCATTATTCTTAAAAAATAAAAAATAGGGTTAAAATTGTAATTCAACAAAAAAAAAAAAAAAAAACTATCAGATAAATTTTTTTCCTAAAAATTCGCACACTCTTTATTTAAATATGAGATATGCTATGTCTATAATAATTTTATAATATTTTTACAACAAATCACAGGTAGTTAGTTGTTATTGGTTCAAATTTGAAACTAATACTAAAATTACTTTTTTGTCCTAACAATAACAACCACTAACAACTTGTCACTTAAGATTTGTTATAAAAATGTTGTAGACATATCATTTCTCTTTAAATATATCTCACGTAAGTTTAAATTTTTTTTTCCTAAAAATAACACATACTAAACAATAGATAAATTCAAATTGAAAAATTATATTAAACTCAAATTTACTCTATTTCAAATCCTAAATTTTAGTTTCTTAATAATCCATTCATGTGTAATCTCACTAACAATAGATAAATTCAAATTGAAAAATTATATTAAACTCAAAAAAAAAAAAAAAAAAGCCTCATCAACGTGTAGAGCGCGTGTAATGAGGCTAGTATGTATTAAATGTTTTGGAGTTTGAGATATGCTTTGATTCATAGAATTTTAAGACATGTAATGTAATAAGATTTTATTTAGCAAAAGCTTGGTTACAATTTTAAGATCTTTTCATTTTATGCTTTCTAGTACTGTTACTTTACAATAAATAGTTGACAAGAAATTATGATTTGTTAGGTAAAGAAAAAATATATTTGCAGAAAAATAAAAATATCCTAAAACACTAAGATTTAGTGGTTTGCACACAACATATTTATTGGTAGTTCTAACATTTTGATTTTATAGCTTCACTAAATTTCATATAAATGATGATTTTAGTTTGATGATTTAGCAACAGGAATACAAGAATTAATTTCTGAAGGTAGTTCCATGAATTTCATCGATTTAGGCAAGACAAAATTAATGAAATATTTTGCAGGGAATTCTATTCATTCAAAGTGGCGAGAGTCTACTTTAAATTAAGGAATTATACAAAACAAAAACTTTTTTAGAGAGGAAAAGCAATAAAACAAAAAACAAAAACTTGAGTATTAAAATCCTCAAAATATTATCAATAAAATACCTATAGAATGTTGGGCTTCATCCATTACCTTAACAGGGCTTATCGCAAGTCATCTTATCGCAAGTCATTATACCTAATAAAATAATAATAATAAACATAATAAACTTTAAGAAAAAACCCGATTCTGTTCAAAGGCTGCTATCCTTGAATTTGACATTAAGTGAATTTAAATAGAATTCCAGTTTAGAAAAAATACATGATTTTTAGGCTCCTCTTAATTGTTTTTTTTTTTTTCTTTTAACCCAACAAACATTAGAATTTGGACTTTTCATACGCTACAAAGTTGTAACCCTTTGAGTCATCTTTCTAGCCCAACTCAAATCATCACAATCCAATATCTAAGGTGAAGGTTATGCCCAAAATAGTAAATCTTGTGCAGCCTAAAATCCTAGTCCCAATTGGATTTGGATTTAGTGCAAATTTATTTTGATTCCTTACTTCATTTGGGTTCAAATTGAATTAGGCTGACCTTATTTAACTTCATAATGGCCCTTGACAAAATTAATTCCATTAGCCCTCTTCTTTACACGTATCAGACATTATGGAGAGGGAGAGAGTGATAAGTTCATTCATGTGTGCATTTGTGTTCATGGAGGAGAGAGAGAGAGAGGTTAGGAACTACTTACAAAATCTAAAGTTGGACCATTAATACATGCCTTCCATAACATTTTAATAATTCTTTCAAATTTAAGTCCATGTTTTTCAACTACTTTTTGACAGTTTTGTCACTAGGCTAAGAAACTCTATATTGATATGACTACTTGGATTAGATAGGCCGGGCTGTGAATGGACTATTGAATACCCCGTATAACACATATTCCATAGTCTTTGTTAGGTTTCAAGCTTGTCTAGACACCATCTAAGCCTTTTTTCCATGCAATCATCACATACATCATGAACATGATCAAGTTTAGAGAGATAAGAAAGTGATATGGGAAGTGAAGAGTGATGAAAAGATATAAAGGAAAGGTCATTAGCTTTCACATCAAAGGAAACAAGGATAACCCAACCAACTCCATCATTCCCACAATTATTTTTCTCCTAAACTTCATATTCATTGATTTTTGTTAATTTAAAATTTTCTTATTTTGATGTTAAATTTAGGAGAATAATAGAGGCTTATATCTAATTCAAGTGCAAGTGTACCAAGAAATGATCCAATAATTATAATATATTGAACCAAATCACCGATTTTAAAGGTTTCGGAAGGAATAATAAATTTAAAAAATGTTTTTAAACAAGTCATGTTGCAATATATGGAGTTATTAGCCAATTATGATGAGAAATTTAATTTGAAGCCATTAGAATAATCAACTCAATCATGCAAATATTAATTTTTGACGCAAAGATTTGTCACTTTGGATGCAAGTATAATCATTGATACATTGCTTAATAAAGAGAAAATGTTATGTCATGTAACTTTCCACTAAAAAAAAGTTATATTTTATTGGAATTGTGAAATTTAATAGAAGAAGATGGAATATAAATTAAATTTTATATATATATATATATTATATATGTGTTTGTGTAATGTCTCTTGGTTATTGTCATGAGCTCCCTTAACAGTTATTATTAAATTCGCATGTTATTTTCAACAAAAGCCTTATAAACATGAAAAGGTTTAATCAGCATGCGCATGAATTTGTGAAGAGCTGCTATGCTAAATTCATAATATTAAATGAAGCATAATTTTTTTTCAAGTTTACAAGAATAAAACTATTTCGTCAAAAAGTGTCATGTAATAAAATTGGAGTTTATATGGTGGGTACTTGTTTTAAATTATGGATCAACTAACATAGTTATATGAATCTTATAATCCAAGTGTCTCCCATAACTTAACTATAAGTTTAACTATGTATATATAGTGGGTTCCAGTTAACTCAATTGGTAAAGTTTCTGATGGTTGTATAAGAAATCTGAGGTTCAATCCACGCCTACACCAAAAACTGATTAGTGTCTTGGTCTGATGATAAAGAGCTATCATCAGAAGCAGACGCTATAGGTTGAACCTCTCAAAAAAAAAAAAGACTATGTATATATAAATTTTGGGACACCCTTTCTTTGCAAGTTAGTTTCAAGGGTGAATTTTACCCATAAGTTTGTATCATTTGATGTACTAGACCTCCCAAAAGACTAACGTCTATTATAATTTTCTCATTGATTCATAGTGCCATGTGTTTCTCCCCGGCACCCTTTATATGCTTCAACTTTTATAATGTCTCAAAGTGCATGATATCGCATAGGACTATTTACCAGGTGAATCCAGGTTGATCTATATCGAAAATGCCATATCGAGCAAGAATCAATGATTAAAAAAAAATAGACCAATTTTTTTTTTTTTTTTTTTATGGGAAAAATTGAGCCAAATTGATTTTGAAGGTTTTGGAAATTTATTCTTTAACCATTGAAAATTCTTTTGTTTGAATACAATTAGTGGCTAAGGTTCAAAGATCCATATAGAACAAATATATTTTATTACTCAACTTGATCAACAACCCATTTTGCACCCATTAAGAATTTAAATGCAACACAATCACAATGAAAATTTCCCATTTACTCTTCATATTGCTACTAGGGGTGAGAAAACCAACCTAGACCTGACCAAAACCTATCGACATGAATCGATCCTATCAAATACGGTCGCCTCTGAACACAACTTCAATTGACAACAGGTTTCATTCATTAAACCCTACCATATTCGAGGTGGGTGTCATGTAAATCCTTAAACTCGACACTCTTGATTAATTTTTTAGCTTTTATCATCTCCATTCTATTAGCCCTCTAGATTTCTCACCTCTCCATGGTTGAAACGTTGCACCATATCTTATTATCTCTATCTTCCTCTTTAAATTAAGGATTGTGTTAACGGGCTTTTTGTTTACTTTTTATAACTTCTTGCTCTTTTTTACAATTTTTAGCAGTTTTTTTTTTTTTTTTTTTTAGTCCTTTTTGACAACTCTTTTAATAACTTTTTGTCATTTTTATTAAGTGAGACCCATATGGGAAAGTCTTAATAAACACCACACAATGCTTGTTAACATTTCCCTTAAATTAAATGCAATATAAGTTATCCTTTTGTGATTCCATAATATAAAATTTTTGGTTTATTTTATTTATTTATAGGCATATTTTATGTTTATAAGTTTTTAAAATAAATAACTATCAAAATCTTTAAAAATATATTTAAAATTAAAGCAATTCTATTTCAAATACTTTTTTTTTTTTAATTTCTCCCAACATATACGGATACGAATGCAAAAAATGTTCCTAGCGTGTTTGTGTGACACAAACATGCCGGGGATTTTGAGGTGTTCATACTTCTTAGTTCTAAAATGAATGCTTTAAATGCATGGTGTCCAGCGTGCACTTCTGAGCCCCTTCATTGTGTCAGCCCGGCTCTATAAGACCTTAGCACACACTAGTTTCAAAGGTGGAATCACTTGGGCTATCACTGACTCTCTCTCAAATTCACCTCTATCTACTCATCACCAGGGCCTTCATGTTGAGAAGTGCTCGTATAAGACTTGTAAGAACTTAAAGCCTACCCTCATAGTGGCTGAAATTGAACCTCCAACAGGCCATGAGAATCTCTCATTACAACTTTACAGCTTTTATATATATGTACATGTAAATGATGTTTTTGTTACCATATAATTACAGGTATATAAAGTGCAGAAGCATAACTTTGTAATGATAAATGGGAAAACTTTTATATATATAGACCTGGCCTGAAGGTTAATGAGTGCCTTAAGCCTGGGAGTAATGGGCGTCCACTTTGAATTAAAGATAAAGTAGAGATCACAGTTTGAGTTCATAAGTGTAAGTAGTCTCCAGGGGAATACTGTATACATGGTTTTCAATAGATAAGGAATTCCAATCCTGGTTCCTGCAACTAAAATTTACCCTCATTTATCTCTCTGATGATCTTAAACAAAGCACAATCCATAACACAACTCACCAAAGCTCTTGATAATCATAATAATCGCATATTAAAGTACTAGCATTATCAAATTAGTACCATACACTCGCACTTCGAACTTAAACCTGTAGTCATGCTAATTTTCCAGATTTTGTATTGTTAGCACCAAAACATGCAGAAGTCCTGTGTAACCAGGAAAATTTGAATCAATTTCTGCTACAGAGGATAATATTGTAAGAATATTTGTGTTCTTCATTGAGCCTTGAAAATTCAATCATTTGGCCTTCCAAATCTAGGGGTGAATATCTGGCCAATTGCTTCAAGCGCAGAAACATTCCAACTCTCAGCATGCCTAACAATCTGTTGAATGAAAAGAGCAAACTACCTGTAATTAGCGGCAATTTTGGCCTACGCACCAGAAGTTCACACATGCACATTGCTTCAATAGAAACAGCTTTTATTTCTTACTTTAAACTCGTCGTCTAATTCGTAGATTGTACTCCCATCTATGCAAATGAGGGGCCTCCATGGAAGTTTCAGGTAAGTCCTGCAGGCGAAAAAAAAAAAAAAAAAAAAAAAAAAAAAGCTAATAATTAGGCTGGACCTACAGCTAGTGGTAAAAGGAATATTAATAGGCTGACGCAATCAAGGAGAAGTGTTTTTGTACTTCAAAGTGCAAGAAAATAATAGCTGTTTGTGGAAGTGAAGAGGTAACAAGCCAACAGTGAATCAATTACACTAGTTCCTTTGAAATATTTTCAGTTTCGAATCTGCAGTAGAATAATCTTGATTTGTCCCAAAACTAAATAAAAGCCCACACATGACCTCCTTCGCGCAAGGCATCTCATTTGGAAATGGCATTATCACATTGTAGAAATGGCAAATATATAATGTTGCAACAGATAGCACTTAATAATAGTTTTGATTTACATATTTATTTAGTGTGCCTGGCACACATCATAGTTGATAAGCACTGTAGTAAATTACATTTCTCCAGACATTGGTCTTGCTATGCAAAACAGTACAATATTACTTAGTAACTGCATTTTACATATTTTTCTATGGTACCTACCACACTGCATGGCCAATAAAGTAGTCAGCAAGCAAATCACACATCTCTCAGCATTAGCATGGATGTCCAAAAGAACAGTATAATGCAAAGCACATAAAGCAGAAATACACTTCATTGCATGAAGCCTCTTGAGTAAAGAATAAGTCTAGTGACAGTGGCAAGCAATAAAAGAAGTTCTAGCGGGGGGTCTATTTGAAAGTGATTGCTCACCAATTACAGTTTTGCCATTTTAGCAAATTATGAAAAATGGTGTGAAAAGAGTTGTCATTAGTAGAATAGGTTTAGTAAAAATGATATCATAAATAACATACAACTCTAACAAAAAATTAGAATAGAATAGGAAAAATTACTGCATGATATGCAGAACAAACTATGAGTTGATGGGGATTAGCTTCTAAGAGCATTTATTTTCATTATTTTAAAAAACATATAGAGTAATCTACTATTTTATACAAAGAACAGTAATAAGTAAATTCTTAAACACCTCCCTTCCCTGAAGAGAGCAAGTACAAAGAATATCTGAGCTTATTTAGCACCAAAACATACACACACAATTGACCATGTTAGGCACCTTAGGTTCCACGTTGCAAGCACAAAATTAGCTTTGGAATTGATACCCTGCAGTGAAGTCATATTATCAGACACTAATGAATTCCATATATGTCTTGATTTGATAATAAATTATGTGAATAGTGTTGTACAAGAGTAAAGAGCCCATGCTCCATATGCTTTAAATTCTAAAGCAGACAACTTTACAAAGTCATTATAAAAGAACGAAAGGCAACAAGCAGAATAATGTGTCTTACAAAATCCTTGAAGATCTGGAAATCCATAGGGTTTCCATCGGGTAGATCTGGAGATGACCTTAATGAACTAATGGGGGGTTCAAATGGGATATAACTCATTATTATGCGGCATAAAAAATTTAAATAGAACCAGATAAAATACAAACTCAACTGATTTCTTATAGTTGACTTCTAGGTATATGAAAGCTGGATTTGCAGAAACCGTACATCTCTTTTTCTAGAAAATTGCAGTTTACCATTTCCTTCAAAATACCCCAAAAGAAATTCTGTAAACAAAATTCTGCCATCACCCAACACCCAAAAAAAAAATTGAAAGTGGAAAAAAAGAATAGACCACCCAACACCCAAAAAAAAATTTGAAAGTGGAAAAAAAAAATAGACAGCCTTTCATCTTCCATTTATTCATATACTTCTAAGTGAAACTATATGACTCAACTTGGCATCACAGAAGACATCCAGAATCTATACAGAAACCCATGCAAAGCAGTATAAAAAAGGCAGATTTGTAAAATGGAGACAAACTCACAATTTCTTTGTTTCACATATTCTTAAGAACAATTTTAAGCTAAATATGGAGATAACTCATGTTTTCATGTTTCCATTGGATTTCATAATCTTAGCCTCTCCCTCTGTTAATGTGCAGATATCCAACCATTCCATTATTATAAATAAAATCAATTTTCACATAGAGAATGACTACCTTCTCAAGCTTTTGTAATCCAATTGATGGACAGTCAAAGAAAGGAACAAGCAATTTCAAGTTGCGTGAATACAACTCCTTACCTGAAGGTGATGAGCAGAGATATTAGTTTATCCTTCCCATAAATATTTGCACTTTTGCACACAGTGGAAATTTTTAGTCACTCTCAGAAACTCAGAAACAGGAGAGAGAGAGAGAGAGAGAAATTTAAGGCATCTGGTATTATTTGGGTATGTCACAAAATCTGGTTAGATACTAGATACAAGGATCTAAGTTGAATTTTCACCTGTACACAGAATACAAAGATTGATGTGATAGT
This sequence comes from Quercus gilva, assembly GCA_023621385.1. Lineage (NCBI taxonomy): Eukaryota > Viridiplantae > Streptophyta > Magnoliopsida > Fagales > Fagaceae > Quercus > Quercus gilva. The sequence continues at coordinate 56,490,836 of CM042475.1, read as the reverse complement.
GTTACCTTATAAAAGTCGAGCATGATTAACAAAAGGCAAGTAAGATAACAATTCTGACTAAATTCATAATTAGAGATGTTTGTTTTTTTGGTGTTATTCCATTCTTATAGAATCTTAATAAACTGAAACTCAGACATATCAAACGACCAATCACAACGAAAATTGTGGAAACATTCTAATTAGAAAAATACACCATTATTCTTCTTACCTCGAAATCTGATAGTTGGATCTTCGAAGATACAATCTTCAGCATAAATTGCAGAAGTGAAAACCCCTATTTCAGATGAAAAGATAGTATTACTGCACAAAGATAGTATTACTGCACATTGCCAGAAAAATGCCTAATAGTTAACTGATTTCAATTCGAGTGAATTTATTTCACAAAGAAAATATAGAGCTCTTTAAAACAGTTCAAAGAAACCTGTGAGCAGATGCCATACAGAGAACGTACCACTTGTCAAGATTATACACTTAAGGTGGACAGATCTATAAGATCACTAAGACATCTCATTGGGGAGCATTAGTGATTATGACCATTTAAGCTGAATACTTCTCTTGGAATTGCCTCTCTCTCTTTTCAAGTTAGTTCTCTAGGGCCCATTTCCCTTTTTCAAATCAATTCCTTTAACTAATTTATAATTTCGTTTTTTAACCCACCCATTAACACACAGAAAATCTTGGAGTGTAAGAAGGTACCTGTTACAAAGTAGGCATTCTCATAATCAGAATTGAGGATCAGTACAACATCATCAATGCCCGAAACTTCAATCTCTTCTCTCTTTTCATCTCTTTCTCTTTCCAATCTGCAAAATATCAAATTAGCAAACACAGACACACACATACACACATCCTTGGCAAATTGTCAGTAGATTGTAGAAGTAAAAATGCAATTAGAATTTAGAACAACTCCACTAAATAACAAATTATTGCAGTCAAATTACAGTTTTTTTTTAATTTAATTTTTTTAAACAAGATAGAAATTTTACTATATTTTAATCTAAGTGTTTATGTGTATGAAACTTCCTTCTAGAAACTTGAACTCCGGCATTTGCTCTCCACAACCCAAAAGAACTTTTGTACTTGTAGAGTGAACATCAAGCCAAGAGTGCACGGCAATCAAATTACAGCTCATATATCATTAATCAATTGTTCACAGACACTTTCCATTACAGTTTTTGGCTAACATGGAACATACCATGTTACACATAGCCATATCAACAGTTAAGTTGTATCCATAGAGCAAAAGGTAAGAACTTTTCACCCTGAAATACAATGTTGTGAATCTTGTGATCTATTTTGCAAATTATAGAGTGAAACACCTTATTAGATCATTCAAAAGTTAAGTAAGGGACTGTCAAATATGACATTCACATGCATAATTGAAGTAAAATGTACAAGGACCAAAAATGGAAAATACCCATCACATGAGGATGAAAATTGAAAGCTGTGGTGTACACACCTTGAGCTGGAATCGTTGGAGGAAGAGAAGAGTCTCAAAAGCTCAGTGACTCCACTGACCACGAGTTTCAATACCTGCGGGGTTTTAGTTTTGGTTTTGGTTTTGGAGTGAGAGTGATTGTTATCTGGTGTGGTTGAGGAGCACCGAGGCCCGTGGACCTGGAGTCTCTGACGCAGAATCAAAGGTGATGAGACTGAAATTGCCATCTCTCTCTCTCTCTCTCTCTCTCTCAACACTGTTTTTTCGTTTTTGGCTTCTTTTTTTTTGAAAACTTCGTTTTTGGCTTCTTATATCTTATCCACGTACGTCAAATTAAGCTTTTGCATTAATCTTTACTTTAATTCTATTTTTAAAAAAGAAAAAAAAAATTAATGGATGCCATTAGTTTAGGAAATAAGTTAATAGCTTAGATTATTTTATTTTATTTTATTTTATTTTTTCGTGAATTGCTCGGGTTAATGGCTAATAAAATTAAAATCTTAAACTCAAAATTAAAAACTAAAGCTATCAAAACAGAAATCCAAAATTATTAATGTTGTTGCATGCTTCAAAAAACAAAACTTGTTGTAAGTCTATGCCTTATGGTTTCCAATGCTGTAATTATAATTGTCAGAGCATTCATAACAGAGCTATAAAAATTGTTAAGAAGCTATTTTAACAGCTCCAACACAAAAAATTACACTTTATTAAAGTTGCTAAAGTTAAAATTATTTTGTTGGAGGTTGAAAGTGGTTTGTGGGGCTATGGAGTGGTGTGATGTGGCCGTAAGTCAGTAATGGCTTTAGTTGGAGGCAGCTTCAGAATTACAACATTACACAACTATGGGTAGCAGAATTTGATTTTCAGCCAAGGAGGTTAATTGGCGGGCTAAGTGTTTGTGTAAACTTTTTTTTTTGTTATGTGTGTCACATATATTTTATTATGTAATAGAAAATTTTGTGTTCAAGAGATTTTATTTGTTTGAGACATAGAGGTTCGGTTTCAAAGTTATGATTTTTCTGTGAACAAGCTTTAGTCGGTATATCAAAAAATCTAATTGGTGTATTTGCCTTATTACTGAACACTTACCATTTATTTGGTTTTATATGCATATATTAACTTCAAAATGTATATTCTTATTTGAAGGACTTTTCCAAGGTGTGTATTGTTTGAATTAGATTAAGACTTCAGAGTTCAGAGGAGTTGAAGAAGAAGAAGAAGAAGAATTACAAAAGAACCTCTTATCTTTCCTACAAACCTTAAATGCATTTTTTTATATGAGAAAACCAGAAGAACCCACCAGATATAAATTTTATAGTCCCGAATCTGATGAATTTTCATTTAGTTAGTGCTATTTTATGGTTAGTATGTATTTTTAATTGATGTTTTATTTAAAACTGAGCTTGTAACTTGGTACTCTTTTTAGTGAAAACATACACGTAGCCAATTTTCTAGAATGATGTGGTTAAGTGTTGGATTTCGAGCATCTTAAATTTGAGGCAACCCCAATGAAGAGGAAGAGTGTTTTATAGAGTTCAAGCATCCATGGCTTGGAATTAAGTGGTCTATTAGCATCTATTTGGTATTACATGTGGTCTGGTAGATATTAGCTATGATTTTGTAAAATTATCTCAATATAGTTCATAAACAATCTTAAACCTGGAGAAAAAGAAGAAGGTTGTAGTGGTTGAAGGCTACTGTATAATTTGATTACTTTTCATGAGTAGGTGAAAATACATAATAATCCTAATTAGTTTGTTGATAATTGTGGGTGCCTTTTCGCACTGTTGGACCTCAACTCCTTTTGCTGTGTTGTGGCCCGTTAGTCTGAGGTAAGAGAGTTGGGACTGGCCTTACTGGGGCTACGCTTCAGGCCAGCTTGTGCACAAGTCATGCTAACCCAATGTAGACGCATCCTGGCATGAATGCTGTGAGTTGATCGTGTGGCATGGTCACAACAGGAATAACTATTACAAGTGTTTCAGCAGAAATGTTGTACAACATGATAACTATGATAATAAAACGTGTTAAATAAAGCTAACACTGTGAAGAAAATTAACAAAGTTACAGCAAAATAACAATGCAAGTAGAAATAACACTACAACAGATAAGAGTAAATAACTTAGTGATTTCGTACCAATTAGTGGGTAAGTTACCCAATAAACATGACTAATAAAATGATTTGTCTGCTAGGAGATAGGCTAAACTTTTCAGCAAAAGCAAACTCAAGAAAGGAACCAATCTCCAACACGGGTAACCTCAAGAGAAGGCTCTTGCCATAGAAATTACACGTTTTGAAGAAATGGCCTAAATGGCTTGAGCTTCTATTCTCAACCTTTAGAGAGTGAGTTTGTCAAGAGGGAGAGAAAATGTGGTCTATTGATGCATGCCTCTATTGCTACTGTTTACTTTCTCTCTTGTTTCCTTTCTAATCTTTCTCTCTTTTCTTTTGTTTTTCCCGTGTATTCCTTTGTTTTCTATTCTTTCTTTTCTACCTCTTGCCTCCTTCTTTACCATTCATGGCTACCACTTATATATCATCTGCCATTGTAGGATTTACCCTTTTTGTCCCTCAACCGTTTCTGGCTCCTTATGGGCATCCCTTCAGGACTGCCCACCAACCTGCCGGCTGTCTAGCCACAATCTCTGCTCAGAGTGTGTTGGTTGCACCACTTTCCATTTCCAAACAAAATTACTTGTCTTGTTTCTTACCTCTCTTTGTTCTTGTTTTACCCATATGGATAAGGATTAAGCTATTTCATCACCTACCCCTATGGCATGCATCAAGTGGTTTCAGCCTATACTTATCTCTTTTGGGTAAAATGTTATCTGAGCAGGACATATCCCCCAAAGAAGCTTCAGCGAGAACCCAAGAATAGGTCCCCTTTCTCCCTATCGCCAAACCACACCCTCTGAATACCTTAACCCGTGGCCCACCTCCCATGTATTGGCTAGGTACAAGTAGGTGGTGCCCTGGCCCTTTATGCATGCTTCACTCCATCTGAATTTGTTTCTTTCTGGCCTTCACACCATTTCTGCTACCTTTGCGTTGTCTGGTTCTGCTATTCGTACTGGTTGATGTTTATCCTTTGTGGCATGATGGATGCGTGAGCTTTTGGGCTCATATTTTCTTCCTTTCACTTAGGTGACAGCTTTCATCTTCCTACTGAGCCCATGCTTTCTTCTTTATGACAGTGGGCCTTTTGGCCACTATTCCCACCATACTGCTTCATTGTATCTACTACAACTTTGTTTTTCTTTTTTACTTTTTATTACCCTGTGGGCTTGCAGACTGATATTCCTGCTGTATCAACCTATTTCTTCATTAATCTTTTGTTTAGGGTTTTCTTGGCCCACTCATCATGTCTTTACCTCTTTTGGGCTTGTTGGCCAACATTCCTGCCATGTCAACCCGTTTTACCACTTTATGATGGACCCCACCATAATGTGAGAGAAGGAAGCACCTTAAGTTTACCTTTATTTGAGCCTATAAGTAACTAGGAATGTAATTAAAATCAAGGAATCAAAATTATTTCCATCTTTATGCAACAAAACTGGCGATGTCTTTATCTTGAAAAACCATAATGCTACGTAATATTGAAATTTGGTATGTGCTCTCTAATGTGGAACCACTATTTGGTTCCATTCTATTTGAGATCTAATATGCAACATAGACCAAGAAATTGCTATAATAAAGTATAAAGAGGATTGCTTTGATCATTGGACCGATTCATTGTAGGTACAGAAAAGGACCCTGCCACTTGATTGTGCATCATAAAATGAAAGAAAAAAATTTTTTTTCTAGAAAAAGAATGAAATTCACAATGAATCCTAATTTTATGAAGCTAAAAATAAAATTCTTAATTTTGTTTGGAAGAAAATATAGGGAGGGGAGTTAGGTGTTCCCCCTTTTTTTTCTTTTTTCTTTTTTAATATTTTTGGTAAAAGTTAATATTCAAATTTCAAATTCAGGGCATCTTGAAAATCTGAATGAGCAAAATGACTTTGGTCAACCCAATATACTAATTTATTACAAATTTACAAGTGATTTTTTTTTTTTTTTTTTTTTTTTGGTTAGAGGGAAATTATATTGCAAGTGAAGTCAGCCCTAGAGGGTTTACACATTTCATCCTTGCATAAATAAAAATTCATTCCTGTGGACTCTATTTACTCAGTGTTTAATGAAAAAGAAATTATTATTGAATTTTTTTTCTTGGCTCATTAATATTTTCATTTTAATTAAATGAAGCATTTCATCAATCATCTTAATAAGTTATCTAACTACTATATATATATATATATATATATATTTTTTTTTTCTTTTTTTGAGAAGGAAGTTGAATACTATTATTAAAGAAGATCGGCTAAATCAGCTTGAAATATAGAAAAAATGTATGGTGGAACATCCTCCATCCATACAAAAAAGTCTAGAATATAAATAGTGTCTAGCCAAACTATGAGCAACAGAGTTACCTTCTCCCTTTACATGAGAGTAAAGTAATTGATCAAAACATTGAGATTGTATCTTTGTATCTTCAATCAACAAACCATACGGAGCCAAGGAACCATCTTCATCTAGCAAGGCCTTGATAACAACCAACGAATCGCCTTCGAGCACTGCCTTCGTAAATCCCAAATATTTTGCAAAGGAGAGTGCCTTTACTACTGCAATTGCTTCCAATTCATTGCTGGTATAGGCTTTGGACAATATTTCAGAGCATGAAGCTAGAGCTAAACCTGAGCTATCCCTAATAATCACCCCCAAACTAGCCTTATTCTCATTGGAAAAAATAGCCCCATCAAAGTTTATTTTCACATAACCAATTGGTAGAGGAAACCAGCGGCAGGCAGAATTTGACAAGCTGGAATTTCGCGTACCTTTCTTTTGAGAGTTGGGCAACCTGGTGAAGCATGGAAGCATTTTGCTAAGTCTTACTTGGTTCCTCTGTGTCCATATCGACCAAACCATCATAGCAAAAATTTCCAGATTTTTTTGTTACATAATTATCCATGACAGCAGCTCCTTGAAGTCCAGAAATTGGGCTGTTCTTCGGAAATGCCATAGTTCAAGATCAGACCACACCACATCGAGTTCCTGGCAGGACCACAAGGTATGTAGTGGAGTTTCTTGGACTAAATGGCGGCGATCACACATTGGATCATTGATGATAGTACGACAAACTAAGCTTTCCTTTGTTGGCATGGCATTACGACAAGCACGCCACACAAGGTTCTTGACCTTATTCGACACCCCTAGAGCCCAAATGCCCCTCCATAGTTGCAAATCAAGGTTGGTAGAGTTCCGTGGAGCACTAAACTCTACTTCCTTCTTTAAAAACCTATAGCTGGATTTGCAATTGTCATGTGAGAGAGGCCAAAATAATACATCCTCAAAGGCTGTTTGGGACAAAGGATTTTTTTTTTTTTTTTTTTGTTATAAATTCAGCCTCGCTTGGTGCAAATAAACCATCGATTAGCTCTTCATTCCAGCACATTGTAGTGGAATCAATCAAGGTAGCCACAGTAGTATTTTCCAAAGACTCAGGTGGATAGGATGTTACCTGTGGTTAGGGGTGTCCACGGGTCGGGCGGGTCGGGTTTGTGCCCAACCCGCAAATCGACCCGTAGAAGATCGGGTTGCAGATTCTCAACCAGCAACAGACCCGTTAAGAGGGTCGGTTTTCGCGGGTCGGTTCGCCGGTGGGTGCCATCGGTTTCGGGTGACGTCGAAACCCGACGGAAAACACAGAAAAACAGCCAAAATCGGCGAGATCTCGCCCGATCCGGCCAAGTTCCGGTGAAGATTTCATCAAATCCGATTATTTTTCTCCCAAATCGTGCCGGGAATCTCTGGATCTGGTGTATCTATGCCAGATCTACTTGTTTTGGTCGCCGAAATCTACCAAATCAAGCTGAAAACTCGTCAGAATCGCTGGAGAAATCGCCAGAATTTGGTGTCTTCAAGCGGGTCGGGTTTCACGGGTTTTGAACGATGGGACTCGAAACCGACCCGCCTATCGTCGGGTTTTGGAGGTTGGGACCCGCGGCCGACCGCTGGAGCTGTCGGATCGGGTGAACGCCGGTCGGGTACGGGCGGGTTGGGCGGGTTGCCGGGTGGGTTGGACAGCCCTACCTGTGGTTGGTGTTTCCTTGGCAACCATTGGTGCTGCCAAATTTTAATTTTTTCTCCATTCCCAACCCGCCATCTAGCTTCTTTTTGTAATACATCACTTCCTATAAAAATGCTCCTCCAAGCATATGAACCCGATCTAGAATCTATGGCCTCCATAATAGAGCAACTTGGGAAAAACCGGGCGTTGAACACCTTATGAAAAAGAGATGATTTGTTGTGTAGAAAGTGCCAAGCTTGTTTTGCAAGAAGTGAATCGTTGAAAAGTGTCAAATCTCTAAAACCCATCCCGCCAACCATCTTTAATTTTGTCATTTCATCCCATCTTAGCCAATAGATCTTCCTACGATCAACTCGTTGTCCCCACCAAAATTTTTTAATCAAAGCTTCAATTTCATGACACAAACCTTGGAATCTTGAAGTAGCCCATAGTGTAAGTAGGAATTGCTTGAATTACAAAATTTATCAAAACTTCTCTACCCGCTTGAGAGAGTAATCTTCCTTCCCAACCCTGTAATTTTCGCCATACCCTTTCTATAATATAATTGAAGCTTGCTTTCTTACCCTCACCAACCAAGATGGGAGGCCAAGGTACTTCTCATATTGCATAATTTCCGAGGCTCCCAAGACCATCTTGATGCTAGTTCTAATATCATCAGAGGTGGATTTGCTGAAAAAGAGCCAATGATGAAAAAAAAAAATCTATATTATAGTTAATAAAATACGGTACGCGTTTAATATTGTAAATATAACGAACAAGTATAATTTGGCATTTTTCAAAAAATTACATTTCAAAAATTTGACATAAAAGTACGAAAATTGTGAAAAAATGGTATGTATATAGCACGAGTATTATACATTTATTTTTAAAAAAATCATAACAAAAATACAGAAACATTTATCATATATATTTTTTATATAAATACTATAATCTTTGCATCATGACCATTTATCTCTTGTTAAGTTTGTCCGATAGCCTTGTAACTCAATTGGTGACACATTTTGATTTTTTTTTTTTTTTTTTTTGAGTCTAAAAAAAAAGTTCATATTTTTTTTTTAAAAAAAATGATAATGTTAGTGATACAAACTATTTTACAATATTTTTACAAACTACTGATATAGTGAATGGTTATTGGTAAATAAAAATGTGATATTAGTGGTAAGAACATATGAAAATTAGTAAAAATTGGCCACATCAGTAGTTTGTAAAAATATTATAAATAATTTGTGCTTATAGTATTACTCTTTTAAAAAAGAATCAAAAAATGGTTGGATTTAAGCTTTATAATAAGATAACATAAAATAAGCATATTAAATAGGAACATTGTGTTTTATTTTTTTTTTAGAAAGTGATTTGACAGAATTTGTTTCTTTGGAAGTTTTTTAATATTTTATATCTACTCTTCCAATGCCAATGTTTGACGCCATCACGTGAGTAGGTTTTATTTAATGTTCTATCCTAGTCTCTATTATTCCATCTTTTACCCATTTATGATTTTTAAATCTACGTATAAGCCTGTCTATGGGTCGAATCGGATCAAATCAATTTTGGACCCAACTTGGAATTGACCCATTGGCGTTGGATGGAAGGTGGAGGGACTTGAAACCGATTGTCAACATCAATTGGTTAAGTCGATTTTGAGTTCTAGTGAAGGTTGCCATAATTTGCAAAAGTCGCCAAAATCTGCAAAAATCACACGATTCTACAAAAATTCTCTGAAATTTGTTGGGATTTGAGTGGGTCTCACTAAATCTCACCAGATCAAGTCAAGATCTTGCCGAATCTAGCTAGATCTCCCCAGAACATAGCTTGATCTTGCCAGATTTGGCTGGATTTCTTATATAACATCGGCTGGGTCAGGTGACCCAGGTTTTGGAGAAGGAAACCCACCACTCAACCCACCGTGTCAGTTTTTAAAGGTGGATACTCGCACCGCCAACTGATGGGAGCTTCAGTTCATGTTGGAATTAGGTCACATCAGGCAGTTTGGTCGAGTTTTAAGGTGGTGGTCAGGCCTGGACACCCCTAGCTACGTATTTAACAATTTGATTTTTATGACTCTTGTAACAAACGGCTACTGTACTTTTAGTTTAGGAAAAACATGTTTACTTCCGTACCAATGGAAACAAAACATTGGACAAAAGTTTAATTCAATGTTATAGATGTACTATACATGTACAATACGCATATTTACTAACTAAATAATAGATCCAAAAATAAATAAAATATTATCTTTGTTAAGGACAGTTTAGATCTAATTACTTGTCCAAAAAAAAAAAAAATTAGGCTCAGTTTATTTTGTTGTAAAATGTTTTCTGCATTTTATTATGTTTGTTTTATTGTAAAATTTGGTCAAACTTGAAAGTGTTTCATTGACTATAAAATCTTTTGTAAAAAATATCGTAAAACATTTTACCTTTAAAAATTTGATAAAACATTTTACAAAAACATATAGTAGCTTTCCCCTCCCATCAAGTGGCTGGGTGGGCAGTCCAATATTGATGATCCAGTTGCTAGAGCCTTCGGTCCAATGCCAACAGTTCAACCACTAGCAGCCGAGCCACCGATTTTAGTCATTTGTGTTTGAAAAAAACATAAATATCACATCAAGCACCTAAAAATATTTACATATTTTTTATAAGAGATTAAATTCTGCAAGGATGTGGTGTAAAATTTATGTTTTATCCCTCCAATCCTAACATGTCAAATCATCTTATCACATATTTAAGAATAAGCACAACTACAATCAATCAATTCTAATACATATATATAAATCTAACCAAATTCAGAGTTTATTGAGATGTTATTAGGTGTGGTAAGATATATTGAATTTTAAACAACATGTTGATATGATAATTTTTTATTGAATGATGTAAAATATGAATTTTACATTCTATTTTTACCAAATTCGGACTTTTTTAATAATCGCTGATAATTTTATTTTATTTATTATTATTATTATTATTATTGCAGAAAATAAACATTCACAATTACATCTTTTTTCTTTTTCTTTTTTCTTTTTTTCTTTTTTTTAGGAAAAGGTAAAAGAAACTGGAAAAAAAAAAAAAAACTACACTACATTCACAATTACATCTTTGGTTGTAATTTATCCGATAAAAATATTTTTGAGTTGTAAAGCAAAGGTTGCTTGATGCTTCCAGAGTCTAAAGATAAGTCTAGATTCATTGCTCTCTCTCTCTCATACACTCTCAGTATCACTTCCAAAAACTCTCTCTACTCTCTGTCTGTACTGCTCTCACCTGACCACCATGGCCGAGTCTACCACCACCACCACCACCACCACCACCACTCGTCCTCTCAAAATCATAGCCGGAGCCGACTCCTTCGGCTGCACTCTCAAAGACACCTTGGTCTCCCACCTCCGTTCCCTCAACATCGAAGTAGAAGACCTCGGCACCTCCTCCTACTACACCATCGCCGCCGAAGTTGGCCGCCAAGTCTCCTCTTCCACCACCCCCGCCACCACAGAAACCCGTGGCCTCGTCGCCTGTGGCACAGGCGCTGGTGTTGCTATGTTCGCCAACAAATTCCCAGGCGTTTATGCAGCCACTTGTCTCACTCCTGAAGATGCCCTCAACGCTCGCTCCATCAACAACTCCAATGTCCTCGCAGTCTCGGGCATGTCCACTTCACCCTCCACCGCCATTGATATCCTCAACACTTGGCTCAACACTCCTTTCAAGTCCCCTTGTCCGGCTTCTAACTCTGAACCTTGGCCTCAAGATATAGAGTCTTTTCTTGACAACTCTATCAAAGAAATGCCCACCATTGGATCTGGCTCTTCTCAGTCTGATGAATCTGCAAAATGTGCTATTTGTTGTTTGGTGAAGAATAGGGAATTGAATCCGATTGATATAATCCCAGGTGGGTCTATGAAGATTTTGAGAGAGACTCCCACTTCGGCTTTTGTGAGGTTTAAAGCTGGGAGTGTGGAGCCGGCTCATCATCATACTTTTGGGCATGATTTGGTGGTGATGGAGGGGAAGAAGAGTGTGTGGAATTTGAGCAAAAAGGAGAGGTATGATTTGGGTGTTGGGGATTTTTTGTTTACTCCAGCCGGGGATGTGCATAGAGTGAAGTATTATGAGGATACTGAGTTTTTCATCAGGTGGGATGGGAAATGGGATATGTTCTTTGATGAGGATCTTGAGACTGCTAAGGCTGCTGTAGAGAAAGAATTGGGAAATGGGGCTGTGTGAAAATGAATCAGTATATGTGTAGAAGATATTTATGGGGTTGAATATTGTGCTGCTACTTAGTGCTATTAAGAAGGAATTGGGAAATAGGTCTGCGAGAAAATGAATCGATATGGTTTCTATGTATGTGTTTCTAAGATGTTTATAGGGTTGAGTATTGTGCTACCGAGGAGGAATCCAGTTCTGGGTCTCTATAATAGAGAAGAGTATGTATCATACTTAAACCAACTCTTGTATTGATATGGTGTTGTTACTTATGTTTGGTTTAGCTGCTGTTTTTCTTTTTTTTTCTTTTTTCTTTTTTTTTTTCTTTTTTTTTTTTTGTTATATATATGATGCTGTTTGTAGTGTTATGTTATGGGTGTTAAGTAGGAATTTGCTTACTTGTTATTGACTTGGTGGTTTAATTCTGTTGAATCCTTTTGGTTCAATGTAAAACTCGGTGTTCTCTTCGTTATTGATGAATTTGGCTTGATCATTAGAATTGAACAAGCTAGACTTGAAAAACATGACTTAACTCAAACATGTATGATATATATTAAACATGAATATGGCTGTTTTCATTCGAAAGTTAGCTGTTAGATATATAAATTTTCTCAATGGCTTAAGGAAGCATAATGATGTCTGTTCCTCATTATTGTTATTGTTATTGTTACTATAGGTCAAACTTTGGTACAGTACTACCTAGTTAATCATTTGAAAATTAGTAAAAATAATTACAAAACCCTTTGCGGTTTGGCTTAGAATTAGTAAACTGACGTGCCTGTTTCAAAAAAAAAAAAAAAAAAAACTATAATCCAGAACAATTTCGTTTTTCTTAATGGTTAAAACTATCCATCTTAATGTATAAAACCATTTCTAAGTGTCTTCTTCTCTCACTTCTCAACCTTAGTCTCTCTCATTCTCTCAGATCTTAATCCCAAAGCACACAGAGGTAAATCTCATTCTTGCAAATCCATGTGATGTTGTTTGCCTTCTTCTATCAGTCCCAATCTCAGCCTCATTCGAGACTTTGTGGTAAATTTTTAATATCTATATATTAGATTAGAGTTCTAATTTATTTGTGGTTGAGAGTAGATAGTTTGGAGAGAGAGAGAGAGAGAGAGAGAGGAGAATATGTCTTTTGGTTTCATTTGGCATGTGGTTTTGTCTGAATCATCTTATATGTCTTTGGGTTTATTTGGTATGTGAGTTTAATTTAATTTCATCAATAACCATTATTACAATTCATAGTTTCATAATATTGTTGATGACTATATTTGATTCCAAGGCCTTTTTTTCTTTGGTTTATGTGTAACAGCCCCAATGCATAAATACGAAGTAGTACTGACAGGGCAATTAGCGTAATAGTCTTTTTTCCGGAGCATAGTTAAAACCTTAATTTGTTTGGACAATCTGGTCTACTTGTGAACTCATCTCCAAACGAGGGTTAAAAGGATTTTTTTTTTGGTTAGAATAGATAGAAGTTGGGTTGGAATAATTTGGTGGCTGAACATGTTTGTCTCCACCAACACCAAAATGAAATTCCTTCACATTGCGTTAGCGCCATACATGTATTTGATTAGATGTTAGTAACATTTTTTTCATACCAGTGGCAGCACTTTGCCACTTCCTCCTCCCCAATCTGAGTATTGACCCATTTCCACACCTCCATCTTCCCCACCCCTCCCATTTGTTTCCACCAACACTAAAATGGAATTCCTTCACATTGCGTTAGTGCCATACATGTATTGGTTAGTTGTTAGTAACAATTTTTTTTCATACTAGTGGCGGTGCTTCGCCGCTTCCTCCTCCCCAGTCCCAGTGTTGACCCAATTCCCCACCTCCATCTTCCTCTGCCCACCCACTTCTTATACAGTTGCTTAATTTTCCCAGCAGTTCTACAACCATTGCTTCTTTATAATCTCTTCCTTCCCCTTAGTTCCTGTTCTTCTGGCAACCCATTAATCTCGGAATATATTCACTCCCATGTTTGTTATTAAATTTTGTTTTCAGTCCAAAAACCATTGGTGGTCCAAACCTGATGGTTAGATGTTTTATGTATCTAACTTTTGTAGCACAGTGATTAAGGTCAACTAAGCGTTGCCATGCTGCTGAAATGTACAAGCTGTGAGATGTAAGGTGACATTTTAGACTTTATGGTAGTTGTTGAGTTTGACTCAACTCTGTCTTATCAAATTCTAAAAGTATTCTCTATGGTCTTTGATTCTAGCTGTGTTTTTGCTTAGTATATTTCCTCAAGAAACTGAGGTGCTTCATGGGAAACTTTTGTTATAAACTTAAATCTTTTCTTCCCTTTCCAGATAAAATTTTGTTGGTGAATATGGCTTGATTAAAAATTGAACAAGTTGTACTTGAAATACCTGACTAAACTCAAACATGTATGAGATCTTTTAAACATGAATTTGGCTTTTTTCATACTAAAGTGGCTGTTAGATATCTAAATTTCCTCAATGGCTTAAGGAAGCATAATGATGTCTGTAATTGAACTACTTCTTCATTTTTATTATTGTTATTGTTAATATGAGTCAAACTTTTGTACAGTACAACCTGTCAATCATTTGAAATTAGTCAATAGAATTACAAAAAACCATTGTGATTTGGCTCGGAATTAGTAAATTCACATGATTATTTTTTTTTAAAAGAGTACCTATAATCCAGACAATGTCATCTGTATTAATGCTTAAAACTACCTGTGCTGTCGTAATGTTTAAAACTATTTCAAAGTGTCTTCTTCTCTCACTTCTCAGTCTCAGTCTCTAATTTTAATCCCAATGAACAAATTGGTAAATCACAATCTCTCAAATCTCAATCCCAAAGCACGCAGTGTAAATGTCATTCTCTCAATTCCAAACGATGTCATTTGCCTTCTTTTCTCAGTCCCAATCTCACGCCTCATACGCGACTTTGTGGTAAATTTTTAATATCTACAAATTTGACTGGGATTTTTTTTAAAATTTATTTGTGGTAGAGAAAAGAGAGTTTGGAGAGACAGAGGGGAGAATATATCTTTGGTTTTATTTGGCGTGTGGGTTATCTATATGATCTTATGTCTTTGGGTTTACTTGGCATGTGAGTTTAATTTAATTTCGTCAATTCATATAAATTTATAATCTTTATTACAATTCATTTTTTGTATCATGACAGTTACTAAAAAATTCTTCTTCAGTTGCGTATGCTACTATAAAACTTTTCTTCAGTTGCATTTGCTTCTATTAATCTTTTACACTGGTCTTCATTTGTAGTTATTATAATTTCCAATATCTTTGCAGCTGTTACTGTTACTGTAAAATATTTTTTCAAGGCTACTCTAAAAATCTTCTTCAGCTAACATTATCTTCTTCTGAAAAATAAAATGTAATGTAAACAAGCAAGAACAATTATTATAACAACAATTGTAAAAAAAAAAAAAAAAATCATGTGCAAGTAATATAATCAAATTACAAGTTGGCATGTGTGTCAAAAAACATGGTTTTGTGCTTTAAGTAGGAAAATGAGAATTTTCATGAAATATACAAAAAAATAGAAAATAGAAAATAGAGTTGCTACAGAACAAGCCCTTAGTCCACAATCGTTTTTTAATAGTAAATGCTTAACTAAATTCAACAAAGGAGGCAGAATACAAATGTATAAAAGTACTAGAAATGTTAGTAGTTATTTTTTATTTTATTTTTAAATATCATATTATAATTTTTTTTTTTTTTTAGAACTGTGTAGGATGCACGTGGCAACCCTAACTGCCCCAAATTTTGGGAGTAAGGCTTGTTATTGTTGTTGTTTATGTATAAACATAAATGAACTTTCTTTTTGTACTAATTTCTATAAGATCTTACAATTAACTCTGTTTTATTAAATGCATCTTATATGTGTGGAAGATGTTTCTGGGGTTGAGTATTGTGCTGTTAGTACGAATGAAAATAAATTCCAAAATGGGTTTGCTTGAAAATCAATCACTATGGTTTCTATGTTTTTGTTTCTAAGGTGTATTGTGATACTGAGGAGGAATCCAGTTCTTGGTCTCTGTAATAAAGAGTATGTATCATATTTGAACCAACTCTTGTCTTGATGTGCTATTGTTACTTCTGTTTGGTTTAGCTGCTGTTTTTTTATAAGATCAATGATGCTGTTATAGTGTTCTGCTATGGTTGTTGGTAGGGATGTGCTTGATTTTTATTAATTTTGTGATTAAATTTTGTTAACCTATTTTTGGTTCAATGCAAAACTTAGTTTTCTCTTGGTTTTTAAAGAAGTTGGCATAAATTTAAGAAGCTAGAATTACCTTACTAAACTCAAATATGTTTATACATGATTTGTTTATTTTCATGCTAAAGATGGTTGTTAGAATATCTTTATGTGCAATAGAATATAGGACTGTTCTCTCCCTTATCTACATTTTCTCAATGGCTCAAGGAATCATAATGATACCAGTAATCAAACTACTTTGCCGTTTATGAACCCAATTGATTATTGCCTGGTTGATAAGGATTTCCCTAAATGATATTTAGTTTTTGCTAGTAAGGATGGATTGTCTAAAGTAAAGTTTAGACTGCATTACTTCTCTGGTGTTCACTCTCTTATGAACTGAGATGCAGCCTTCTTTTTTCCAATTCAGTTAGTTAAAGAAATTAACTGTCTTTTTATGAGGGTTTAGCTTAGACTGTTTCTAGAGTTCCTAGTGTAAAAGTTAGTCTAAAGTAGATTTTCATTATGCACTCAACAGGTGCATGCATAGAATGAGTTTCAAGATTATATTGAAAACATGGAGGAAAACAAATTGCTTTTCCTCAAGATCGTTGGGCTGTTTTCTGTAATGAATTAAAACCTCCTAGGAAGCCATATTTCTAGTATCAAAACAGATGTAATGGCCTGAGCAATGTACTATTTAGTTTTTGAACCAAGCCAGAGACATTTGTGATGTAGAATTAGCTTTGGGAGTGACTCCAATCATTTAATAAGTTAGTTCAACTACCCATGATTCAAGTTGGTTGGGGAGTGCTTCTAAACACCCATCCACTTCACATGTATAATGTTAGTAGGTTTCCATATCTGAGAGTTTGGTAGTAGATTGGCACCAATGGTCAACAATTTGAAAGTATTTTCCAGGTTTGTCGACTTATCTAGTGAAGGTGAAGGTGGATTAGATTCTGCCCATTTCTTCTTTTGTTTGTGTCATTTCTTTCATTCATTATAAGACAGTGTTGCTCTATGCTTGATTGGACATTGTGGCAAGAAAGCCCTTGGGTCTCATTGGGTTTCTCCATATGTAAAAGACCATTTTGGTTTTTGGTCAGATTCCTCTTGGAAGTTTTAGGGATTTCATTTTAATAGAGCAACCTACTGAATTTTCCTTTTTTAAACGTGAGAGTTAAAAATTGCCTACTCTTTTCTTTAGCTGGCTATAAGTTGAACTGATTCTGTATTAAATTCCAGCTGAATTTACACTCTTTCTACTTTCAAAGTCCCTCCTAGTCCTTTTAGTCAAATCATTTGTCTAACATCGAAGTAGAAGACCTCTGCACCTCCTACCACACCATCACCGCCCAAGTTGGCTGCCAAGTCTCCTCTTCCACCACCACCACAGAAACCCGTGGCCTCTATTGATTGTGGCACAGGCGTTGGAGTTGCTATCTTTGCCAACAAATTACCAGGCGCTTATGCAGCCCGTTGTCTCACTCCTGAAGAAGTTCTCAACGCTTGCTCCATCAACAAGTAGTGCTGACAGGGCAATCGGCATAATATTCTTAGTTTGCCAGAGCATAGTTAAATCTTCCGTCTCTGTTTGGACAATCTGGTCTACTTGTGAACTCATCTCCAAACAGGGGTTGAAAGGAATTATTATTATTATCATTATCATTATCATTTTTTTTTTTTTTTTTGGTTAGAAAAGATAGAAGCCAGGTTGAAATGATTTGGTCTCAATCCTTTGTGGTGGTTGAACACATTTGTCTCCACCAACACCAAAATGAAATTCCTTTACATTGTGTTAGTGCCATACATGAAATTCCTTTACATTTGTGTCCACTTCCTATACCGTTGATTAGTTATCCCAGAAGTTTAACAACCATTGCTTCTTTATCATCTCTTCCTTCCCCTTAGTTCCCCATTCTTCTGGCCAACCTATTAATCTCAAACTATATTCACTCCCATGTTTGTTATTAAATTTTGTTTTCAGTCAAAAATCCATTGGTGGTCCGAACCTGATGGTTAGGTGTTTTATATATCTATCTTTTGTAGCATGGTGATTAAGGTCAATTAAGTGCTGCCATGCTGCTGAAATGCACAAGCTGTGTGAGATGTAAGGTGACCTTTTAGACTTTATGGGAGTTATTCATTTTGACTTAACTGTCTTATCAAATTCTAAAAGTATTCTCTATGGTCTTTGATTCTGTATAGCTGTGTTTTTGCGTAATATATTTCCTTAAAGAAACTGAGATGCTTCGTGGGAAACTTTTATTATAAACTTTTCTTCTTCTTTTTTTCCCGATAAACTTATGTTGATGAATTTGGCTTGATTAAAAATTGAACAAGCTATACTTGAAATACCTGACTAAACTCAAACATGTATGAGATCTTTTAAACATGAATTTGGCTGTTTTCATGCTAAACTTGGCTATTAGATATCTAAATGATCTCAATGGCTTAAGGAAGCATAATGATGTTTGTAATCAAACTACTTCCTCATTTTTATTAATCTTATTGTTATCGTTATTGTTATTGTTATTGTTTATGTTATTCTTATTGTTATTATGGGTCAAACTTTGGTACAATACTACCTAGTTAATCATTTTAAAATTAGTCAAAAGGATTACAAAACCATTGTGGTTTGGCTTAGAATTAAGAAATTGGCACAACTATTTCAACAAAAAACAAAAGCAAAAACAAAAGCAAAAAAAAAAAAAAACCTATGATCTAGTCGATGTCAAACTACCCGCTTGTCTTAATATTTAAAACTATTTCAAGTGTCTTTTTGTCTCATTTTTGAGTCAATCTCAAATTTTAATCCCAAAGCACACACTAGTAAATTTTATTCTCTCAAATCTGAATCTTAAAGCACACAGTGTAAATCTCAATCTTTCAAATCTAGATGACGTCATTTGTCTTCTTCTCTCTCAATCCAAGTCTAATTTCTAATATCTATATATTAGATTAGGATTTTAATTTATTAGTGGGAGAAAATAGAGTTTGGAGAGAGAGAGACATAGAGAGGAGAATGTGTTTGGGTTTTATTTGGTATGTGGGTTATTTGTATGATCTTATATGTTTTTGGGTTAATTTGGCATGCAAGTTTAATTTAATTTTGTCAATAGTTATTATTTTAATTCAGAGTTAATAACATTACAATATGCTAGGAAGAAATTTCGGAAGCATTTTCTGTAATATTGCATAAACTTTTCCTTTCTTGTGGAGAAAACGTTAGCAGTTAATGAATATACCTCTATTGTCTTATGAGAAAGTGTCAAAATGTATGGTAACCAAATGAAAATAGTTACCATAACAACAATTGTTAAAAACGGTTATATGTAGGTGTCGTAATCCAACTAAGAGTTGACGTGTGACAAAAAACATGGTTTTGTGTGTTTGTGTATGAAATAGGTAAACAAGAATTGTCATGAAATGAAATGAAAAAAAAATAAAATGTTGCAGAACAAGCCCTAGTCCATAATCATTTTTTTTAATACGAAATGCTTAAAACTAAATTCATTAATGGAGCCAGAATACAAATGTATAAAAATAATAGAAATTTTATTAGTTAGTTTTTTTTAATAAGATATTAAAAGAGAAGTGAATTCCAGTTAAATCAATTGGTAAAGTTTTTTATGATTGAATAAGAGTTCTAGAATTTAACCTCTGCTTACACCAAAAACGTCTTGATCTGATGATAAAGAGCTATTATCAACATACATGTGGCTGAACCTAACTAATCTATTGAGGATCCATAACCGACCCCAAAAATTTGTGAATAAGTCTTATTGTTGTTGTTGTTATTGTTATTGTTGTTGTTTATGTATAAACACAATAAGAACTTTTTTTTGTACCAATCTCTCTCTAAGATCTTACAATTATCTCTGGTTCTTTAAATTCATTTTATGTGTGTGGAAGATGTTTGTGGGGTTGAGTATTGTGCTGTTAGTGCTATTGAGAATGAATTGGGAAATGGGTCTGCGTTGAAATTAGTCAACGTAGTTTCTATGTATGTGTTTCTAAGATGTTTATGGGATTGAGTATTGTGATACTGTGGAGCAATCCAGTTCTGGGTCTCTCTAATGAAGAGTATGTATCATACTTGAACCAACTCATCTTGACGTGGTAGTGTTACTTTTGTTTTTTGTTTTTTTTAGCTGCTTTTGGTAGGGATATGCTTGATTTTTATTAACTTTGTGATTAAATTATGTTCTCCTATTTTTGGTTCAATGTAAAACTTAGTTTTCTCATGTTTTTTAATGAAGCTGGCATAAAATTGAAGAAGCTAGACTTACCTGACTGAAATCAAACATGTTTAAACATGATCTGTTTATTTTCATGCTAAAGATGGTGTTAGAATATAGGAGTGTTTTCTCCCTTATCCACATTTTCTCAAGGAATCATAATGATACCTGTAATCAAACTACTTTGCTATTTATGAAGCACAATTGATTATTGCCTGGTTGATATAGGATTTTCTGAAATGATGTGTAGTTCAGTAGTTGTTGCTAGTAAGGATGGATAGTCCAAAGCAAAGTTTAGACTACATTACTTCTCCGGTGTTCACTCTCTTTTGAACTGAGATGAGTGACCTTCTCTTTTCCATTCTAGCAATTTAAAGAAGTTAGCTGTCTTTTTATGCGGGATTAGCTTAGACTGTTTCTAGCGGTCCCTGTGTAAAAGTTAGTCTGAAGTAGATTTTCATTATGCACTAAATAGGTGCATGCACAGAATAAGTTTCAAGATTGTATCGAAAACATGGAGGAAAAAAAATTGCTTCTCTTCAAGATCGTTGGGCTGTATTCTGAAATTGATTAAAACTTCTTAGGAAGCCATATTTCTTGTATCAGAACTTGATGTCATGGCCCAAGAAATGTACAATTTAGTTTTTGAACCAAGCCAGAGACATGTATAATGATAGAGTTAGCTTTGGGAGTGACTCCAATCGTTTATTAGCTTAGTTCAACTACCCATGATTCAAGTTGGTTGGGGAGTGCTTCTAAACGCCCATCCACTGCACATGTATGATGTTAGTAGGTTTCCATATCTGAGAGTTTGGCAGTAGATTGGCACCAATAGTGAACAATTTGAAAGTATTTTCCAGGTTTGTCAACTTCTCTAGTGGAGGTGAAGGTGAATTAGATTTTGTTCATCCCTTCTTTTGTTTGTTTATAATTTCTTTCACTCATTATTAGATTGTGTTTCTCTGGTATGCTTGAAAGGACATTGTGGCAAGAAAGCCCTTTGGTCTCATTGGGTTTCTTCATTTGTAAAAGACCATCTTGATTCCTGGTCAGATTTCTCTTGGAAGTTTTAGGGGTTTCATTTCAATAAAGCAACTAAGGGTGAATGTTTGAGCAATCTATTGAATTTTCCTTTTTCAAACATGAAAGTTAAAATTGTGTACTCTTTTCCTTCGCTGGGTATAAGTTGAACTGATTCTGTATTAAATTCCGGCTGAATTTGCACTCTTTCTACTTCCAGAATCCCTCCTAGACGTTGTAATCAAACCACTTGTCTAACATCTAACTTTTAGCGGATAATGTAAGCAGTCAAATAGAATGTCTTTACTTATCCTAAGTCTATTGTTGGTTTTAGGAATTGGGGATTGTTATCATGTCGATAAAGCACCCCTTACTGTGCAACTTAACAAATTAACCAAAAAAGAAAAAGAAAAAGAAGATGAAGGAAACACCCCTCAACAGTCTTGATCAATTCTACTTTTCTAGTCTAGTTCTGAATGAATATGTTTGCATTCCTGTCCAAGTTGTTGCCACTAGGTATTCTGAGAGATCAGAGATGTGTTCTACAAACTCGCTTACAAACAACGTCTGAACAACAAACGCTTTTACACTAATAAATGTTTTATACAAAATCTAATGTTGGACCAGTTACCAAAATTGCGTCTCAAAGTTCACCAATTATAGTGGCTTGGTAGGTAGGTTGGATGGACGAGGGATCATAAAGAGCTAAGATTCATACTAACCTGCTCCAGTCATTCAAAGAATTTGAGGGAGGCAACTGACCCCCTAAAACCCTCTTGACGACTCTATAAAACAATCTGCAGATCCTCCTTGCTTTCTTTGCTTTTCAATTGTAAGAGCTAAACTTAAGATGCCTCTCCAATCCTTTGATGCTTTAACCTGATCTTATCATGATACTGGAATCCATTTCTGTTTCTTTCATTCCTTGTGGAGAAACAAGCTTTCACAACAGTCAGCATTTCATTTTGCAAGGCAACAATGCTGACAAGCTTAATAATATTCCCGGAGCAGCTAATGTTTGCAACAGAGGTTCAAGGATCATTTTGTGAGTTAATGATTGTGGTGAGAATGATGATGCTGGTGTGTATTGTGGTACCATTGCTTTGTATTTGAGAGGGATTTTGTGTAGCCATAATGGCAATGAAAATGGAGCTGGCAGCAGTGTTAGTACTGCTGTTGGCCCCTGTAACCTGGTTTTATTGCCACATGAAAATTCATTTTCAGATTAGAACACGAAACATTAAGATCTACATGGTTCTGTCAATAAATTTCATGTTGTGCATGCATACATTTTATACAATAACATATAAATGCTACAAGCTCGTTTTAGAACAAATATACTCAGTTCTGGAGCAATTACCCGACTGCTGAAAGAACTTGAACACTGCATGGTACAGAAAATAATGCAAGAGACAATACCCCCTTGCAACCTTGATTTACAACCTGGGATACACTCTCTCGTGCACCCCCAATAAGCTCTTTTTCTCATGGGCCTTATGGCTTGCAGCTAGAATGACAAAGCACATAACTAGCAATCCACAATTTATGCTATCATCCATTTCTCTCTCTCAAATTTCGATAATGTGTCTGTGTGTTGGAGTGCAAGGAGTAGGAGAGATACATAGGCCTATTTAGTTCTTAGTTTATTAATCGTTGATTGACTCTTAAAAGTGAGATTTGGCTGTAAAGGAGTATGATTGATTGGTTGATAATTCGAGGTTTGCAATGAAAATACTTAAAATGGGATTTGTTTTATTGTTGTGTGCCTAGCTCTTATTATCACCTACCTTAATTTATCACTGCTCTCCCTGTCACCAATCCAACAATTACTATATGAAGGTGCTTGGTGGTTCCATGATTTTGAGCCAAAATATAAAAATAAAAGTCTGTTCAATGATTTAGGTGAGAGCAGTTCTATTTTGAGCCTATATACTCTAATTGTTACTGAGTTAGCTTCTTTTTTTTCTTGTTTTGTCGTTTGTAAAATAAATATAATACTTTCCAATTTTTATTTTGGATGATTGCAATTTCGGGGAAAGCCCTTCCATACCAAAGCCCGAATATCTAACACATAAACTCTGGACGCCCTCTGCCTAGTCCTTACCCGACTGATATTCTTGTTTGTATTATGATAGTTTTTATTTTTATTTTTATTTTTTGTGGTTAATTGATAGAGTAACATAATTTTATAAATGTCACGCTTTACATTAAACGTTTTTTTTTTTTAAATCACTCGTACATTTAGTTAATTATACTTTTAATTTGACTTTTGAGGGAAAAAATATTGCTTTATTATAAGATCATTGATATTAGATTCCAGAGTAAACTAAATTATTAAAATAATTTCTCATCAAATAAGGGACCTAAGTTTAAATCGCTGTCTATATCAAAAGCATAACAATAAAAACTAAAAAGTAATCACTATGGAATAAGCATCAATGAATAATTGAATACTTGGTGAATACAACAAGAAGACTTAATCCCAAAATTTTGGGATTGACTACAAATTCTCAACAGACTAATCAGTGAATTGTATCTCAAGATTTTGTATGAATTACTAAAGTTGGTACTGTATAAACTCCTTTAACTTTGCAACTTCATATGTTTTCAGATTAAGATCCTTTACAAGTTTCCTAGTTTATATAAGCAAATTCCCACCATTGATTGTGTAGAGATTATCACAGTAATGATTTAAGTTTGTAACCAAAAACGGAAAAACCCAAAATAAAGGAGTACATTACTGCATCAACATGTGGAGGTCGAGGAAGAAGCAGATTCCCCTTTATTAGTAAGTTAGTTATACACACATAGGGTTGGTGTTGAATCCATGATCTCCTTCTTCACTGCTCTTACAAGGAGTTACCATTTGAGCTAAACCTTTCTTTTTTGGCGACAATACATAACCCCTTGGCAAATGTTTTTATTGAGTTTTTTGTTTTTTGGCATCAATGAGCAAGAGCTTAGCCTTAACACTATTTAAATATTATCACTTCTTTGAAACATAAAGTGTTTTTATCAAGGGATAAACTAATGAAACATAAAAAATCCTTGGATGTCAATACACCCTACCAGCAGCCCTCTTTCTAATTGAGCATAACTAAAGTGCGCATTGTCAATCATTTTTGACAAGATCGTACAAACACAGATGGATGAGATTGATTTCATGATTCTCTTGTAATTATTATTTCATTCTTTATACAATTTCGTCGTGTTACATACAAATTGAACAATCTTACTACTGTGGAGCCACCACCTGCCTTCAACAATTTGAGGTGGTTTCTTAGTGCCCGAAGAATAAATGACAATGAATTAGACTAGACTTAGCTCATCAGTAACGTTGGCAGCTTTCGTGTTTTCTTGAGATTCAATGGTAGCAAGTTTCTTCCGCAATGCCACCAACTCTTCCCCAGCATCACATATAAATGCAGAAGCTTGCCTGCCAGACAAAGTTGCCCCCTCCATGCTGTCTATGTAATCCTGTACAACATATAACCATTTAGACTTTATACTGGTTTCTTTAATAATGTTTCTTTAGTGACATTCATCTGCCTCATGGAATACGGATTTCATGCAGATTAGCAAGGGCTCATCAGCTAACAACTTAAATTTCAAGAATTTACTCAAATAAATATCCGTTATCTGTTATTGCAAAAATAACAAAGCTATTGTATGACATTGTTTGAACCAATAGCCAACTTAAGATACTATACAACTTAAGCTGTTGTATCTCTCTCTCTCTCTCTCATGCTCAACTTTGTGCATCCGGACATGAGTGATAAAGAGGGGAAACGGTAATTTTGTAACAAGGTGCAGCCACCTGCAGCCCATTAGCCATTAGGTTTGTCCAGAAAATATTATAGACCTGCTCGTAATATTAACAAGTGAAATGTCATGAAAGACATTGTCAGAACCAATGACCCACCAACAATGTCTGGCCACATTTGCAGAAAACAGGGAATATTAGTTTCTCTAAAAGGGCTGTTTTACTTATTTATTTTGGTAGATCATATTTTGAGCCTTGGAACATATTCAAAATTTTAGCTGCTACAAAAGTTCTCATATATGTTAATTTAGAGATATAGTATATTAACAACACCACATTTTGAATGACCATATCATTATATCCCATATCATTTTTTTTAATAGGTATCATTATATCCTCTATCATAACCTTTTCAGAAGGAATCTCTGGCAAAAGTGTTCCAACAGTTTTTCTTTTTTCCTTTTTTCTTTTTCTGAATAAATGTTCAACAGTTATATGCATGTTACAACCAGGCATCATGTGAGAGATTCGGGGCAGTGAAGTTACCTGTTTTGTATAAGAGCCAGCAAGGAAGAAATTTTTTACTGGCGTCTTTTGATCAGGTCTAAATGGATCTTTACCAGGTGCCTCCCGGTATAGAGATTGCCCAATTTTGACAACAGATGACCAAGTTACTTCTAAACCTTGAGATGATGGGAATAAAGCCAAAACCTGATAACAAAGACAATTGTGAGAGAAAAAGAGACGGTTGGGGGGGGGGGGGGGGGGGGGGGGTGGCGGCGCAATAATTTTATGCTGGCCAAGTCTAACTAATATGGTGACGCAAAATCCTATAACCCAACAGGGCTTTGGACCAGCAATATGTAGTTAGAAGCTCTATTTCCTATATTATAAAACAGAAAGAGCAATTACAGGTTCAATTGCAAATCCTATTCTCCTGATATTGACAGAACAAAAGAAAAAACTACAGCTAGAAGTTTTCCAGCATTCCATTCAAGAGAAAAGAAATCATGCGTTACAGCGCTGTTTTAATTCAATTGAGAACAGAGCTTTATGAAGCCAACACCACAATGTGCGTGCACATGTGTATCTTCTAAGTAGAAGCCTCTTTAAAACAGAGATGCAATCTATGAAATAGAACATAGCCTAAATTTTTAAATTAGAATATGAGATACTTAAGCATAAAAGATAAATTAACTTCCTACTTTCTTTTTTTTCCCCATGGAAAATGGTAAAAAATTTATTTCCAACAGTTTTCTGAAGTTAATCAATATCATAAGAAATTTCCCAAAACATGCATAAGTACACTGGACAGATAGTTTATCATTTTCTACTCCCACTCTGTTGCAAGGAGGATCTAGTCGCCTATTCAATTTGGAATGCAAAGAAGTAGAGTGACGTGTTATCTGGAATTTTCTACCTTATTCTAAGGTGGGAGAGAAATACTAAAACTTTTTTTTTTTAGCATGTTGACCTTCCAGAAAAACAAGTTCAAACTCTGGCTCTTGCAATCACTTATTGATTGGATGGCTGCTTTTTCATTTTCCATATTCAGATCTTTTGGATAACCTAAATTTCAGAGGTCAGTTCTCTCTAGGGGACCTATTTTGAACCTCCATTGTACTGAAGTTGCATCCATTTCTTTCTTTTCCACTAAATAGTTTATAACCATGAAATAAATTCCATAACATGACAACTGGACTGGAGAAAGAACACATGAAACTGAAAGTAATAACTTTGGTTTCCTTTGAATGCAATTGAGGTTATTTGAGAAACAAGAGTAGTTTTTACCTGTTTTGCCACTCTTGCTATGATTTCCTCATTTGGCAAGGGCATGTAAGGATCCCCTGGTGTCAGAACACACCTGCAAGACAGAAATCACTTTTTTGACTGAGTAGGTGAATACAAAAGGAAAGATTAATGGAGACATAAAAACATGAGAAGAGAATATTCATTCCAAATTGGATGTTTGCAATAGGGCTTTACAACTTAACATCAGGGATTTTGAAAAGTTTCAAATCCTCACTGCAAGGTAATATTTAGCCAATCACTCAGGTCAAGATATTTGTAATAACTTATGTAAGTATGAGTGATATTAGCATTATAATATTGAAAAAAAAAAAAAAAGAATAACAATAATACATTGAGATCATTGCAGTACATGCCCGAGCCGCTTGAATGAAAACAAAGAATAGTATGAAAGTAAAACAATGCATATACATGTGGAACAGTTTGGTAGTGTTCCAAGTCCTATGTTACCCTCTTTTTTTGGTTTAGGAAAATTCACGTCATCTATAACCTGTTACAAAAGCTTCTTTTCTTTTTAATATACATTTATTTTCCCTTGTATTCATTTCCCATTATCCTTGAAAAGAAAAGGTGAAACCTAAAACAGAGGTAAAAGTTACATTCAAAACCGATAATACCAGTGGTTTTACAGCTTTGCATAAACCTTGGCATCTAGAAAAACAAAAGATAGTGAAGGATATGAGAAATGATAATACAAAACAGCAAACAGAAAGATTTACCAGCAAATTCTTTTAAAGTGGAAAAAGAAAAGGATTCTAAGTCATAAGCTGCCAAACTCCATCTTATAACAAACACAAAAATCAAAGCTTAATTTAGTGGTTAATGTAAATGTCTAGGTCTGAAGTGAATCTACATGGAGGGAAGAATGCAAAATACAAATTGCAAGAGCAGAGAATCCTGAGAACAATGTAATATGCATAAGTTGTGGTAGCAAATTTGTTGATAGTGATAGAGGTAGAAGGGTCAAAATCAGCACACAAAATGTTTACTATGTAGGTCGCAAGGAATGAATAGGCATACACAACAACCAGCACAAAGCAAACCTAAAAGAAGGATTAATACAAAACAAACTACAAATAAATAAAAGCCTTCCAGTAAGAATCACAAGTCATAGCTATCCTGTTGACTGGAAACACATGTTGGCAGATCAATATTGCCACAACGTAATAAATATTGCCAGAATATAAGGCTCAAATGATAATGATAAGAACATTTTCCTTACTGGAGCAATGAACCTTGTCCCTCAATGTAGTAGTCTTCGGGAGATGTTAGTGCTAAGTCAGCAAAGCAAGAGAAATCTGCATCTGGACTATAAAGAAGGTTATCTAACCCCGCAGCTTGCCTCAATTGCCTACCAGTCAGAAGGTAACATTTCACAATGAAATAAAGCAAAAGGTCTTAGGCTTTCAGAAGTGTAACAGAAGCAGACTTTCTTTGTTCCTCATAGCAATGGCATCCCACTTCTCCATGCCAAAAACATCATACAAATGAGATAATTACCTTGACCGTTCTAGATCCTGTAACTCTGTGACCCAACCATTGTATCTTAGTTGTACTGTGACAACAGGAACTCCAACTAGTTCATAAATATTATTGAAAAAGTCCAATTCCCTCCACTGAGTTGGAAGTAATCTTTTGATTCCAGGGACATCACATGCTGCCAAAAGAACAGTCCTAGGCTTAGAGAATGCTCACCTGAACTAAATAAATTTATAATTATAAACAGACACAGAGGAAGAACAAACCACAAACCTGCAACATAAGCATCAGCTTTCACAGTTTTCTTACTAGTAGCCTGAGATGAATAACAAATAGTAGGCATTAACGCTTAAAAGAAGAATCCCAAAGTCCACAATGCCATGTAACAGTTAAAAATCCCAGAGTTGTGCTGGACTTGGAAGCAAGTCAGCAGGTATAGTGATAGATTAAAAGATAGATGGTTGACTAATCACCTTAGACATAGCAAGTCCTGTGACATATGTGTCTCCATCAGCTGATTTATCATAGAGTATCTCTCTACAACCCCACCTAAGATGGAACCTGTTCTAGCAGAGGAGCAACAAGTGAATATAGGAGAATACAGCAAATAATGAATCACTATTCCATTCATCTAAAGTTCTCATATTCCAAAAATAATACCTTCCCCCTTTGTCTGTGATATATTTTCTGATGGGACCACTCAAGTAAATATCCGGAGAACCCTTGAGCATGCGTAGAAGAGAAGCCTCCGTCTTAGTGGCAAACAATGAGAATATAGTGAGCATGCAACGAGCACTCATATTATCACAATCAATAAACCCAAGGGCATAGGCAACAGGATCCCACATTCTCTGAATACTTGTGCGTGTGCCACCTTTGGACAAGAACCAATCAGAGAAGCTGATCTGTAAGAAAAAAAAATGAAATGTTCAAATAATAGAATCGAGTAAAAAAATACAAGTACGTACAAAAAAGCCTGAGAATAAAAAAGATAGAGCCACCAAAGTACATTTACATTTCAATCAAATTATAGCCAAAGACCATGTAATAACACTTCCCCCAATCCCCAACATTCCCCCCCCCCCCCCCCCCCCCCCACACACACACACACACAAAAAAAAAAGCCAAGGACAAACAGAAAAATAACATAGAAAGGTGGAGGTGAACAGAAGAGTTAGAAGTCTCCATGAAAACTGAAAATTCCCTCCTGGGACTTTTGTCTTCAGATCTCCTCCAGAGAGTACTACTAGTCAAGTTTTGCAGAAATTACTGCTCCCCAGATGTGTCCTATTGATGGTATGTAGTTTCTGGGACTAGGATTTTCCCTTTGTAACCCAAAAAAAAAAAGGCAACTATTCTAATAGATCAGAATAAGGAGAGGAGCCTGAAAATATTAGACAATAAAACATCTCTTACACTATCCAAATTCCGTATATCCCTCATTGCACCATCTGGATCAACAAGAGCCCTCACAACTGGACTTAGAGCAAGAGCCACAGCATTTCTTGCTTTATCATAAGTCTGCACTTTTACAATATGTGAAAGAAAATAGATCAGTGACAAATTCCAAAGAAGCAAGAAGCTTCAGCAACAATGTAAGCACTGCAAAAGGAGATTTTTCAGTAAGATAACATCCGCATTTAGCCTTTTTTTTCCTTTCCAATGATCCACAAACTGTCAAATTAAGTTTAACCAACTAAAACTGAGACATTTTACATCACTAAGAATTGAAAGCACATCTTCGAATGATAATAGATGGTCATGGCATGAAAATATGGTGTGACGAAGGCAGTGGCAATGGCATAGTAAGCACTACCTTAAGCTGATTTGTAGTTAAAAATGCACGAATTCCATGTAATGGAGCTCCAACTAGAAATCGAAAATCAAGTTCTGAAGTAGAAAATCAAAGTATTAGCAACATATTTCTGAGTATAAATGATACACAAATACACCATTCAGCATTGCCAAAAGTAATTTGCAAATATATATATATATATATAATGAAACTATTAAGCATATTTATTATTAAGTAAAACTTTACTTAAGATCAAGCATAGAATCATACCACCAATTTGACCATCTTTGTTTACAAAAGTGTGAGTATGGTCCTTCACAAGTAGATTTTTATCTGCACCCACCTAGGTTCAATTAAAATTAGAAAACTATCAGAGACTACATATATAGATAATCTTTTTCTTAAAGAATACATAGTTATAACTACTATTCAGGAGATTTTACAAGATTTTGTTTCTAAAAAGAGGATAAGCTAAGGCAAGTGCAGAGAAGGCAAAAATCTGAATCAGCCCACTACATCACAGAACAGGGACCTTTTTTTTCCCCTTTCCAGAAATCACAAATCACATCTCCAGTTCATGCCATACTTGCATGTGTTTTCTAGCTATATAAGACTAATGTGCAAAGTTTGCAACGAATGCTAGAATGTCATATCACTGCAACCAAGCAAGTTATGTTCACCTTTTTCATCAAACGGAAAAGATTATTATAGCAACCAAAGAAAACATGCAGTCCCATTTCAATGTGGTTCCCACGTCGGTCAACAAAAGAACCCACTTTTCCACCAATAAAAGACCTTGACTCATATATATCCACCTGAAAATACAAAAAAAATAAAACAGATGCAAAGAATATATCATCACAATGAAAAGGCATTAAAATAACAGAAGATAAAATACTCTCCAGTGCATTTCTGCTGAAAAAACTTAGCAGAATAACCCAAATGCTGATTTTATATCTAATTCTTCATTTTCAAAAAAAAAAAAAAAATGGTGGAATGGCGTTATGATCAAGGCATTGGAAAATTGCAGGAAACATAGAAGACATATTGTCAGCATTTGAGGACAATAGAATAAAATGGGCCAAACCTCATGGCCCTGATCCAAAAGTTCAACCGCCGTTGACATGCCCGCTAGCCCAGCTCCAATAATAGCAACTTTCAGCTTAGGTCCCCGGTAATGTTCAGGTTCTGGTGGAAACAACCCTTTTGGAGCTGCCATGTAAATCATTCATTTAGATATATTGAAGTCCAAACACTGCACCTAGAATCACTAATTCCTAAGTAAATGCAATCAGAAGATTTTGATCTTTTGTATGCTCATAAAAAAATATATAGACTTTTATCTTTTGGTAATATTAAACTAGAATTCAGTCTTTATTAATTTATTGCATTGACACATTTGCCTAATTGAGAAGCTTAAATCAAAATAAACGATTAAAAATTCATATGCATTCCACTATTTTTAGGATATAGAACTATGAAGTGGTACCATGGTAGTAAGCCCTTTTTCCTATTCAATTTGTTTAGCTTGTCATAAAAAGAAAATGAAAGGGGAAGAAAAATATATTGGTTTACTAATTTTCACAACTGCATATAAACTTATGCATCCTAGGATTCAATTACAAGACCTGAGGTACGAGTATAATTATCTACTCAATCCAACACAAATAGAGGCCTTAAATCTTTCACAGACTGAACAGTTCAAGTAAACTTTGAAAGACATGACATTTTAGGTGGAGAAATAAGTAATTGATAATCCTGAAAACCATCCAAAAAGAAAAAGGATACTTCCAATTTAACTAATTTACTAACCAAGATCAAAGTCTACTTAGCAAACAAGTTTTCATTTTTCCATTAATGAACATCCAATTCAAATTAACTACTACAAAACCTCACCACATAGCATTTCCTTTATAACAGAATTCAAACCACACATAATATACCCTCCTATCCCCCTTCCCCACTTCTCACCTTCAACCAAATCCAATTCTCAAACTCAGCTCAAATAATTATCAAATTCACATATTAATCACCATAAACTCCCTCAAATTCAGTGAAAAGTCACTCAACCCATCAATCAAAACCAAAAAATTTCTCACCAAACAACAAAATACCAAACACCCAGAAAGCAAAAAAGGCACAAAAACCAGATATTCCATAGCTCCAGATATAATAGCACAGAATTACCATTAGTACGCATGTCAGAAACTTTGGTTTCCAAAGAGTCCAAAGAGGACCGAACCCAGAACCTCTGACTCTTCACCTGAGCCACCGAACGCCTACGCCAGAACAAGAACCCGGCCTTGTCACTTCTGGTCCCAGTGACTGAAGCCCCCGGAGAAAGAACCCAAGAAGCCATAGATAAAAGACACCCAAAACACTACAAATTTTAAGCCAAACAAACTGATATATATTTCTCTCTCGCTCTCTCTCTCTCTCTCTCTCTCTCTCTCTGTTTTTTCTAATTACGACTAACTTATTTCTATCTTTGTCTAAACTATGTTTGCATCAAAAGAAATGTAAATTTGGACATGACCCTTTTGAGAGAGAGGGTATCTGAGGATTGAGATGCGCTTAACAGTGGTTTTTGGAAGTTAATGCGGTTGGCGTGTGTGTATGTGCGTGTAGTGTGTACTGCCTAGTGTCTACTGTGTAGTGCAGTGTTTTTAAAAGAAAAGTGCATGAATTATGAATGGTGAACTGTGAAATGTGAAATGTGGAAGTGGAAGTACCACTACTTCCATTTCCGCTGACGATAATGTTAATGTTAATGTTAATGCGCCACACCAAATCCAGAGACTGGACAAAAGAGTCAACAACTGGGAAAACTAATCACTTTTTTCCTCTTTTTTTTTTTTTTTTGGTATATTCATTTACAGGGTTCATGCACAAAGTGTTTTTGTACAAAAGGGAAGAGTTTAAGCTATGGGATTAATTATGTTAGGTTCTGAAGATTTAGAATTAAATGTTTAAAATCATATTTTATTTGTTTTGGCAAATCGAAAATAAAGCATGTCTAGTCTATGTTAGGCAATGCTTAAAGGTGTAAGTTTCAAACTTCAAGTTCGAGCTGACTACAGAAAAGGGAAGTCACATTCTACCAAGCTCGATCGATCGAGAATTAGGCTCAACCGATCGAAAATCGCAAAAATCAGACTCTGCAGAATTTTTAAACAAGACCCAAGCTTGCGAAAACATTTAGGGTTTCATTCTAACTTGTCTACATATAAAAGAGAAACTCTAGCTACATTTTTCAAACTTTTGGAAGACTGGTGTATTACTATTTGTGAGATCTAAGAGGTTTTATACATTCTAACTACATAAGAATCTACCGAAGCAAGATCTACAATCAAGTGGTGGTAGAACCTAATTACTGTTACAAGATCATTACTGATGGTGATCTGAATCCTTTTAGTGGGATCTCAAAGTCACAAGCGTGGGTGCTTGTGTTGTAATAAATCCAAGGAGAGAAGAAATCCAAGGATTCGGAGTTTACACGTGGTCATGTCAATAAGTTACTACCTAAGGTAGCAATAGATTTAGGGTTAAATCTGATTATAAAAATTTTGATTATCTTATAATGTATTTGCTTTACTATGAGAATAGTTAGGTCAAATCCTCCCCAAATTTTTACCTTGAAACAGTTCGTTTCATCAGTTTTCATGAGTCATCATATCATGGTGTTATTTACTTTTTCTCTACAGTATATGATATGATATATGCTTGTTTAATCTAAATCTAAATAATTAACCTAAGTAATTACTTGACTAATATATTAGGTTAAACAATCTAGTTTAATGGGTCTAAACGAACAAACAAGTTGTATATTGAAACTATTTTTTATATAAAAAAAAAAAAAAGTTTTTAAAATTTGCGTGTATAGTGTGTTTAAGAAACATACCCTTATATGTTATATCAATAACATTACTTTACTCAAATGAGAGGTGAAATTTTTTTTCTTTCATTTTCTTTAAAATTCAATAATAGATGAAAATGAAAAAAGCTGTAAATTAATAAATATCAGACTGTTAAAAGTCTTGTGAATTGTAATTCAACTTGCCTCTTAATGTTTTCAATTAAAATATTTATTATTTAAATTTCTTATCTTTTGTAACTATTGAAATAAAATAAAAAGAAATCTCACACCAATAATACATGGAAGCCAGGCCTGATTAATGAACTAGAGTGTAGGAAGATATATTCAACTCACTATAAGGTCATTGGTTTTCTAAAATAGGGGAAAAAAAAAAAAAAAAAAAAAAAAAAAAAAAAAAAAAGGTCATTTGCACGTGCAAGGATTTTTTTTTTTTTTATGGGACATGCAAGGATATTATTGTTTGTACATATTCACTATTGAATATTTTGATTCATGCTTCTCATTTTATTTGTCTTGTTAATTGCTAATTTGGTTCAACTTAATGGAGAGGTAGGTATGTACTGAATCAATGTATACAAAAGTGAATTTAAATCACATCTGCCTTGCTGCTTTGGCGATGATACTGATAAGATCGAGGTGACAGATTATTCTACCTTCGTATAAAATTTTTATTTTTTAAATTAAAAATAATAATAATAAAGAGGAATGGATTAAGATCTTTTTGAATTTTTAGGTTACAATTCTACTATGAAGTTCCTAAAATCCTATTCAATGGATTAGATTTATCACATCATCAACATTTATGTTTTAAAAAAAATTTGACTCGAGAATTTTCGTATCTATTTAAACTTATAGTCATAGATGGTGGTGTTTGAAACGTGAAAGAACCACAACAATGATTTCAGTCATTTCACCCAAACTTACAGCAATCACCTATTTGCTCGATATTTCAGTTAGATTCATAAGACAAACATGACCACTTCCTAAATCAAGGACCAACTTTGGTGGGTTGGTCTCAAATCCTCTAAAGATTAAGTTAGAGGAGAAAGTTTGGTGAAAATGTTAATGAATAGCAATTATAATAATAAAATATATACTCCTACCTCTGAATTCAAGGGCTATTTTCAGATGAGGGTTGGTGATATCTTGGGTCTATTCCCTAGAAGGAAAAGGGGGAAGCCGTTACTCTTCTTTATCCTTTTAGGTTGTTTGAGAATACACGAGATCATAGTATTATTTAATGCTTATCTCTTTAGGGAGTAAGTATTAAGTCCAAATCTTTTGTTTCATCTTTCTTGCTCCACTCTATTCTCCACCAATAAAAACTTGTCACATGTTCACGTAATTAATTAAATACTACCATGAATTAAAAATGGTAGTATTAATAAGTCAATAATGGTAGTATTTAATTAATTAGGTGAACATGTGACAAGTTTTTGTTTGTGAAATATAAAGTGGAGCAGGAAAAATGGAACAGAAGATTTAAACTCGTAAGTATTGTATGAGATGGTCTCATGAGACAGTTTTATACAAGAATACCCACATGTCATTAAGACATAGGTCTCATGAGACCATTTCATACAAAATTTCGTGTGGAACCTGTAACATCCCAACCTAATTGCATAATTAATTTTATGGGTTTATATGCTTGTTATTATCTTAATTATTTTAAGTGCATAAAACTTTGATATTGTGATATTATAGAAGATATATGCTCTTTTAATGTTGTAGAAATGAGTTTTATTAAGGTAAGGATATTTGTGCATAGTTGTTTTATTATTTGAGCCTTTCTAGAATATAGAACTATGGGAGGATGAAAAGTATAAATGCTATAAATTGAAAATGTGGGTCATAACATTTTCTTTCCTTAGTAAGACACGTGCTCCCACAAAGTCTTTCGTCCTTATCTTGTCTTGGCTGCACCAAAAAGTTCATCTCATGCTATTCTTTCTCTATTCCTTTTTCTTTGTTCTTATTTCTTTCTTCTTAGAGAGAGATATATGCTTTCGGTGAGAGAGAGAGGGCAAAAAGAAATAAGAACAAAGAAAAATGAATAGAGAAAAAAGAGCACAAGATGAACTTTCTGGTGCAGCCAAGACAAGATAAGGGAGAAAGACTTTGTGGGGGCACATGTCTTACTAAGGAAAGAAAGGTTATGACCCACCTTTTCAACTTTTAGCATTTATACTTTTCACCCTCCCATAGTTCTATATTCTAGAAAGACCCAAATAATAAAACAACTATGCATAAATATCCTTACCTTAATAAAACTCATTTCTACAACATTAAAAGAGCATATATCTTCTATAATATCACAATATTAAAGCTTTATACACTTAAAGTAATTAAGATAATAACAAGCATATAAACCCATAAAATTAATAATGCAATTAGGTTGGGATGTTACAGGACCCACATGTCATTAAAACATAGGTCTCATGAGACGGTCTCATACAAGAATTTTCCTTAGTAAGTAAAGTCATTAAATGTTTATTGCTGAAAAAATGTCCTCAAACCTCCAAAATGATCAATGATGTCACCAAATTCAATCCACTCATTCAAAATGGATGCATGAGATTTTATGAATTCCATGGTGGAGTTATAAAGGAATAGAATGATCATAAAGGAATGGAATAGAATGTATTTAAGTAAAAGAAAGGAATGAAAAAAAAAATTGAAATTAAGTAACCCTGATTGAATGTTTTAAAATAAATGAATGGAAATGAATGAAATATAAGTAATTTTGTCTGGGAGTAACATAGATAGAATGAAATAAAATTATTTTATGACAATATTATTATTAGACCCCTATTTTAAAATAAATAGTTGAATATATAAGGGTATATTGGGAGTTTTAGTAAAAAAATTCATTAAATCTAATTTTATTCCTTCCTATTCCTCTTAATTTTAGGAGGAATGAAAATTTGAGTTTTTAAGAGAACAGAGAAGAATGAGTGTTCCCTCCTACCCATTACATTCCCTCCCACTTAAACTATCATACAAGGGAATAAACTTTCCGTTCCTTCCATTAAAACTCCCAAATAAAGGAAAGAAATAATATTCTAAAAATATTATTTTCATTCATTTCCATTCCATTCTATTCCCTCCTCTCAAACTAAAGCTATAAAACCTTAATCCGAGTAAACATTATCAATACTTAAATAGTGTTGTATAAGATTGGGAAGTAAAAAAATGGCGGGATGTGAAGCCAAACCCGGCCCATTCTTGGAGCTAGAGGAAAATACATTTGGGACAATAATAATTTTACAAGTAGAAATCCAATATACATTATTTAGATTAGCATTTTCTAAAGATATTTAGAATAACTTTTGAAATGAGTTGGTTTGATCTTTTTACATCATCAATATATAAACAAATATTAACTATTAGTATCATTTTTATATTTATTTAAATTATTGATTGATGACATGAAAAATAAATAAAATAAAATCACTCAACAAAATAATTGATAAAATTGGAAGAACTCTACTATGGTGCGATGGCCCAAAGACTTTAGTTTGTTGTTGGCCTAAGCTCTCAATTAATTTGTTCTCTAGTAATGTTCTTGGCCCACAATGGGAGATCCCAAGAATAGTATGTCGCAATAATGGACTGGGCCTTCCTATTGATCCATCATTATGCTACGAGTCTCTGGCGAGGATGCAACTCACTGGCCGAACTTCCCTTTCTAAGGATTATGCTCTTGCCTTTCTTTCGTGTTTCTCACCCCAATTTTTCCAACCCCCATCACCATAACCTCCTTCCTCTCTTATACTCTCTTGTTGGTGGAGCCCTCATGATGACAAAATCTTCAACACGTGTGTGGGACCCACTGATTCAGGGGTTAAGGTGACTATTTGGGTCTATAGCACTATTCTTGCTTATCAAATTGTCTATTAAAAGTGGGACCTAACCTTCTGACATTGAGATGATTACTTAGTAACTTGTGCCTGACACCAGTTAGGTGCTCAGATGTATATCTATCTTCAGGCCTCCTCATGTCCTCAACAAAGATAATGGGTCGTAATGTTGGTCCATCTCATTGTTTGCCCATCCTCAAGCCGAGCCCAATCTTTAGAATGGGCTTCCTCATATCTTCGGCCCAACTTTGAAATGGGCCTACAACCTTTCCCACCACATCTACATTGAATTTATCCTAAACACTCTAGCCGACCATAATTTATACATAAATCTCATTATTACCATTATTATTGAATGAAGTTAATAGTTGATTCTGAAAGGTGTGATTGAAAATGAAAAGTGTGGGCGCAGGATCAGTGATGGCATGAGGATGGAAGAAAAATCCAGCTCACATTCTTTTACTCATCAGTGATGCACTAAGTAATACCTTGTGTAATGGTTGTATATAATCAATTAATGTCTCACATGTGGTATTCACAAGTACTTGAATTGGTTCACACCAACTGTGAGACAACAATAGTTTGCAACTGATGTATAAAATATTTCTTTCTTAACGACCTTTTTTTTTTCTTTTTCTTTTTTCTATTTATGGGATTCAAAATCAAGTAATTAACAAAGAGAGTTTTTTTTTTTTTTTTTTAAATAAATAGAGAGAATGAAAAATTCAAGCATTTTAAAAAATTATTAATATTTTTTATTTTATTGTAAGAGGAGGAGGGTATATTTATTTCATATTAACGCTATTAAAATTTTATATAGGTTGAGCCTTAGGCTCATCTAAATTTTTAATATACTAATAATGCTAGTATAATATGATGTCGCAGTTTAAGATCAATTTGAACATATTATGAAATCTGTAATATATATATAAAATGAAAAAAATATTTGAATTTTTGTTAATCTCATAATATTTTTCCACATAAGTTTTTTTTCTTATAATTTTACATGTTAATATCCTAATATATATTTTTAAATTCAACTCTATAATTAAACCCTCACTTAAATAATATAATATTTTTTTTTTTGAGAAAGTGAAAAAATAAATAATTCAATATACAAACAAAATCATAATAAATATATCTACTATATACTGTTACAAAAAAAAAAATTTAAATATATTATCTATATTGATACATAAGTCAAAATAAGTGTGAACTCCAATTAGTTCAACTAGTAAAATCTCTTATAATTGAATAAAAAATCTAATGTTCAACCCCTGCATATATTACAAACCAATTGGTGTCTTAACTTGATAATAAAAAACATTTATTAGGAAGCAAACTTCATAGATTTGAAATACTATCGTATCTACCCAAAAAAAAAAATATCAGCAAATCTCACTTTAAACCCTATAGTTTAAGGGTAATTGAAATTAAATTCTAGACATGGTAAAATTAGACTTGATCTGCTAACCTAATCTGAACTTGAAGGAAAACACTTGACATGGACCCAAAATTTTTTATCCTAAAATAAGACGGGGTTGATCCATGACTCAATCCGTTTTTTATAGGTTGATCTGGCCCAACTAGTTTTTTAAAACTAATTTTTAAATAAAATAAAATAAAATTCAGCTGATCCAGTGGGTGCACAACTCAAACTCAATTAATAACTTCAATACAAAATCTACATAACCAAAAACATTAATTATTGTCTAAGCAAAGCTAACTAAACTACTCTGTCTCTAAAATCTAACAATAAACGGCTGTGGAAGTTTTGTGTGTATGGTTATTGGGGAAGGCTTCTATTCTCTATATGGGGAAGTTTTTATTCAATGACTACTGATCAACACGTCTCTTTGATAGAAATGTAGATTGGCCAAAGACAAGTAGTGTAGAGCCGTAGAGGTGAGGTGAAACGTGGCAGCTGCCAAGTGATCTTTTGGAGGGTTCAGCATGTTAGTATATATACACTATGTATTTATACTCCGTATGCATAATATGTCTATATTTTCACATGCATTGTCCATATTTTGGTGGATAGAACAATGGTAGTAAGTTTTAGTCTTTTATTTTAGGATACCTCTCTTCGTTTTGAATATATTAGTTTCTACTTGGTTGGTAGAGAACAATGATAGAAGCATCTTCTCTATCTCACTTACTCTCTCTCTAGCACCTTTTCTTTTTTACTTTTTTTTTTGTTCTCTCTCTCTTTTTAGTTAAGGGTGTTACATCAACTCCAAGATTTTACCTTCTAAAATTCTACTCTTCTTTTATCATTTGTATACCTTCTAAAAGTTCATTTCTTGATTTCTTTTTAAGATAAAATACAATTAACAATCCTAAGATTTAGGGTAATACTAATCAAATTCAAGACATTTTAAAACTAACCAATTTGGTCCTTAAACCCAACTTGGTCTGTATACCGTTACTCACTTTTCTCTTCTTTCTCACATCATTAAGGACAAGTTGGTCAATTTTGAAAAGTCTTAAACCTTACTAGCTAGCAATAATCCAAACCTCGGGGTTGTTAACTATATTTTACCCTTCTTTTTATTATCATCACTAATTTTTTTTTTTTTCTCAAAGTGAGTTCAGAATTTCAAATTCATGGATCACCGACACTAACAACATCATATAAAGCAGCATTGTACATTTTCAAGCTTAGAGCACTAGCATTGGGGGGTGTAAACACTCCCCAATTGCTATTTTACAACCCAAACTACCTAAAACCCATTCCATCCAAGTTTGTAAACTTAAAAAAAATTTGCAACCTATGAATGGTAAGGTTGCATATAAGTTGTAAAAAAAAAATATATTAGTTTAATCTTGTGATTGTGTGTGAAGCAAAAAAGTGAGTAGGAGGAAAAAAAGAGAAAATAGTACTTTATATTATTTTATTAGGTAATTTATATTATTTTATTGGGTTATATGTAAAAATAAAAACTGAGATATAGAATGAGTTGTAAAATTAGTAAAATAAATAAAGTAGTGTTTGAAGATGCAAAATAAGTTTTTTTTTTTTCATCCTCAAATGCTAATGCTCTAAAAAAAACGCCATCATTGGTGTGTTGCATAGCATGATTTACGTCCAAAGGCTCAAAAGCTACTTAAGGGTCCGTTTGGATAGAGCTGAAAACTGAAAACTGAAAACTGAAAACTGAAACACTGTAGCAAAATAATATTTAAATGTGTGAATAGTACCGTGGGACCCATTTTTAATGAAAAAATTGTTGAAAAGTGAAAATTGTGGGTCCGTAAACAGTAAAAATGGTGGAAAAATGTCACATGTTGCGGCTACTGTTCAATGAACAGTAGCCGCAACAGTGATGAACAGTGCCCAAAATGTTGGGAAAAAAAAAAAAAAAAAAAAAAAAAAAGTTTACAAAACGCAAACGCGTCTGGGAAGCGCAAAACGCGCTTCCCAAACGCACACTTAGAGAGATTTGGCAAAACCAACCTTCCCACGTGTTTTTTTGTTTTTTAATGCATGAGAGATGTCCTATCTTTGAGAGCTACAAGATGCACTTGAATGATAGGTTACCAGATAGCTAGTACTGGTTGGCCCTTACGTAAGCTTATGAGTCGGCTAGTCATGGCCTTTCATTGCTAAAGCTCTTGTGACACATTGGTGTAAGCAATAATCATAAGATTCATAACAAAAAGAAGACAATGTGTAAGATGACAGACAGGAATTCTGAGGGCATGTGTTAGGTGTTGGGTATTAATCTTTTAAGTACATTTTCCACGTCCCCCAACATTTGATGCCGCATGAAAAGTGAGTGAAAGGAAAATATGGATTGAGATATGCAATTGCATCATGCAATTAACCTCATTTAATTTCTTCACAAAATTTTTTACATTTTCAACTTTTTAATTTTAACTTTTTACTTTTTTTTAAATATTTTTTATTTAATAATTGAGATTGAAAGTTATTTTTTTCAACTCTCAATCTCAACCATTCATTATAATTACGACCTGATCTCAATCCGGAAAAATATAACCCATGTTAACACTTTTTCACAACATGCTAAGCAGCTTAAGGTAAAATGTTGTGATTAATCCAATTCACTTTCACTTGCCAATCGGAACAAAATTATATGTGAATAAGCGTGTATCTATAGAAATTTTGGGAAAATATGCTTTAGTAATTAAGGTGTTCTCTAGTTCCTATAGAAACCTTGTAGCCTTCTGATGAAGCAATTGATCATATTGAACAACCACTCAAATGGAGAATGTTCGTAGTTGTAGTTATATGACACCAGTGCAATAGCTTCGATACTTAAGTCCGAAAAGGTGAATTAATCTTTTGTGATATTAAAGTAGCCTCGTGCCTCTTCTTGATCAAAATTTCTTCTTATATAGGCTTGTTCATAAGATATTTCCCTTGTTTTAGTCACTATCTATTATGGTTATAACGGGACTTAAGACATAATAATTTATGTTTGTTGCAACTTTGCTCGAGCGAGTTTCTAACAAGTGTACTCAAGCAAACTCTTGAGGGGCACCTATGGGAACATCTCCACTAATGAACCATTTCAGTATAGTACGAGTGTTGCCATTATGCAAGGTACGACTATGGAAGTTGTGAAAGTTGTTATGTGATTGTGTGTGATAATTGAATGATGAGCGGAATTATGAAAGAGAAAGCGCACACAAAAGTTTACGTGATTCGGCCTAATGACCTATGTCCATAGTGAGAAAGCCCTTGATGGCTACATATTATATTAAGCATTTGTGTTATACAATAAACCCAATTTAGGGTTTATATACTAGAGAATATATAACTAATCCTAGGCTAACCAGAGATTAACCTACGGTTAATATACTTGTTCTACAATTACATGGACCTACAATTGGTTTGGGTCACTTAGACCATAATATGTCTAAGAGAAGTAATGAAAAAGAAAAAACTATACACTACAGTTATACTAACTTTAGGTGGTCATATCTTACTCATTTCAAATCTAAATTGGGTCAAATTTATGTTTGTTTTGAAGCCCTGAATGTCTATTTCTCACTTAAAGAAGTTTTACGTACTCAAAAATTCATAATGGTGTAAAGGATATGAGAAAAATGTTATTAATTTGTCAACTTAAACATATTATAACATTGTCTTCTTTGAGTATCTTTTAACCCAAACTCAACACTAACATAATTTCATTAACTCTAAAATTTAATATGTTTTGGCAATAGGATTTGCAAACATATGTACAAACCCTAACAAGATGTTCAGGCTGCTATGAGCTCCCATTAGTTATTTATCATCCTCAAAGATGTCTTATTGCAACATTGGAAAAGAGCTAGCCAAACTGCCAATTAAAAAAAATAGACAAAGTAAGTCACCTCAAAATTTGAAGCTAACAAACCCTTCAATGAGAGATCGAGGGAGAGGGACCGAAGTTGTGACAAATATGATAAATAGGTATAGGGTAGAGTAATTACCCACAAAACTCTTACTTCCCCCATTGCTATTTGTTGGATTACAATCATTCAATTTTCAGATGGAATGGAGAGTGCTGGAGACTCCACCAATATGGACCAAAGGATGTGCACATCTTTGTTAGGGCAGGACTTCACATCCTCGTACAAATTGTGTATCCCTTTGCCTGAAGAACAGAATAGAAATTAAATAAATATGCATAATTGGAACCAAATTAAGGCACAAAGGGAGCTCATTGCAAGGTATTCAAGACAATGTCTCTTTTCAGAGCTCCTGTCTAACTCCAAACTCCATGACATTATAGTAATACATGCTGTCTAAGAGGGATATATAAAGAACTCATCCATTAACTAACAATGATAACAACTTAAAACTTAGTTCACTGATCATGACTAATAACATGCATGGAGGGACAAAATGATTTCATAATGTAACAATGCATGTAATTAATAAGGTGTTTTAGAAGCAAAATGAATGGGAAAAACCAAAATATGAAAATGAAAATTACTTGTAACATGACTTATAAAGCTCAAGTCCATAATGCAGAGGTTGAGAGAGGCGGAAATTACTTTTCCTTTTAGTTGTGTGCATGCGCAACCACAACTTTTTCAATGGAGAGAAGAGGGAGTGCAGCCATCCCATTTGGAGAAATGGATGTTCCTCTTGTAAGATGGAAAAATATAGCGGGAAAAACTAAGGGAGAAGAGAGAGAAATATTAGATTCCTTTGCTGATTTTGCTTAGACAATGTTGAATTGCATATTACTGTATCTGGCATTGTTATCATTCCCTTGCAGACTAAAGATGCTAAAAATTTTATCTGGTTGGTGCCATGTCTTTTCATCTATTTTCACTATTGTAGGAGAAGCCAACAATCACCAGGAGCCTTGTATCTGTCGGAGATATTCATAGATCAAGTTTTCCTCTCCAAATTATTGAATAATCCAAAAAAATAAAAAGAAGAAAAAGAAGAGAAAAATCCTCAGTCAATTTTCCACGTTTCAACTCTCATGTTTATATATCAATGATCTTATAATAAAGCAATATTTTTTTCCTCAAAAGTCATATTAAAAGTCTAATTAATTAAATGTAAGAGTGCTTTAAAAAAAAAACGTTTAATGTAAAGTGTGACATTTATAAAATTATGTTACTCTATCAATTAACCACAAAAAAACTCTCATGTTTATATATTTTGTATAACTTATTTTGCCTTT
Source organism: Quercus gilva (assembly GCA_023621385.1). NCBI lineage: Eukaryota > Viridiplantae > Streptophyta > Magnoliopsida > Fagales > Fagaceae > Quercus > Quercus gilva. The sequence continues at coordinate 56,446,368 of CM042475.1, read as the reverse complement.
GGTTGGTAGGAATTATGGCTTTTACTGTTATGGTCCACCTCTTCTGAGGTTTTGACTAAAATGACAATAAAACGAAAGTGAGATGTACATTATTGGCATTGGGTTTTATCACTTTAAAGAAGGGGAATTCCACATACATGTATAATTTAGAATTGTGGCTTACTAGATCCCACCCAAAAAAAAATTGAAGTACCATATAATAATCATGATTATCATTCACCTCTCTCTCTCTCTCTCTCTCTCTCTCTCTCTCTCATATCAGGGATTTGAAGATTTAATTTGGGATGGCCCGTTATGAAACGGGTGAGATATTAGATCATGAGTTTTCAACATGTAAAAATAGGTTTTGTAATTTTTTTAAATAAAAAATCTTCATTTCACTTAAAAATATGACACATCATTATTCAGTTAACTATGTAAACATTATTCTAAAAAAAAAACCTATGTAAACATTGAGAGTAACAGCAATTAACAAAAGTAACATTAGCACTCATTTTTCAAACTCTAGGTACCAATAAGGCAATAACACTCATTTTAATTTGAATGACTAAAAGAGCTCATTTAGTAATCTTTTGAGACTAGTAGTATATTTTGGCAAAATAAATAATAAAAAAACATGAATTCGGTAACAAAGTGGAAAACAAATATATATAAAAAAAAAAAAAAAAAAAAAAAAAACCTCTTTAATGGAAAATCACTTTTTAGGGATCTGATTCTATTTGAAAATTCACTATAGGAACAATTACAAATAGTCTACTCACAAAAATTTTGTATAGTTAGACTCTTTAATGTAACCTCTTCAGTGCAATATAAATTTAAAAATACAATTCAGTTAGAAAATTCACTACGATAAAAGCAATTACAATTTACAAATAGTCTAGTCATAAAACATTTGCATAGCTAGACTTTTATTGTAAATTTTACAAATGCCTCGATTGTCTTCCTATCATAGTAGCCCCAAAACCTTTAAAATTTTCTTAAGTCAATCTTCTTCATTAACCAAAACTTCTAGCACTCCAAGAAACTCAAATATTGGCAATAACAGATTCATTGGAACAAATTCCGTGGTTTCAATTTAGGATTGAAACTCAAGAGTATAGGCAAATAGAAGGGATTTTTTTTTTTTTTTTTTGGGAAACAAAGTACAAGGAAAATTTCTCTATCTATGCTTAAGAAGAAGGCTTCAAAATTTAAACCTTTTAGCTTTGGCATGACAACATTTCTCCCCGCTAAATTTCATGCACAAGGTTCTTTATGTAGGTGCACTAAATAGGATTAAAACTAAGCAAGGCAAAATTCAAACTTGAAAAAATCAATGGAATAACAAAGCGAGTGAAATGCGATATTTCTTTCTGCTTAATTCAACTGACCATATCTTGTGCATTTCAAATCCAAGTTAGGGTGAATATTTTTAAAGTCCCAAATGTCCGCATTCCAACGAAATAAGTCCACTTAAAAATTCATTCTAGTACAAAAGATATGTAGCAAAAGATCAATAATTCATTATCTTTGAGTAGCATCTAATCCAGACTCAACCCTAACGCAATTTTATTGAGCACAACCCAAATTTGATATATTTTTGGCACTAGAAATTGCCAACACTCTCAACAATCTAAACCTAACATAATTTAACTCCCTCTAGTTTGGCTCTTTAACAATTTAGTTCATAAATTTTTAGTTGGTAAAATTAATCTCCTAAGATTTAGATTAAAGTGAAATTATTAGGGTTTTGAAATCCAAATATCCATTAACAATTTAATTTTAATCCAATCTTTAGGGTCTCAATTGGTCAAATGTAGCAATTTTAATCCAAACAAGAGGTTAAGCTGTAATGGAAAATTTGTCCATAAAATGCAAAATATGATAATTAAGACGAAGCCATAGTAATTTCATTTTATTTCAAATTTTTGAGAAATAATTACAACATGCTACTAACTCCGCAACTCGAATTCTTTCCCTCCTAGACCTCCAAGCACTTTGTGCATGGAGAGGTGCCAATTCAGCTACAAGACCTTTGGCCATTTTATTTCAAATTTTAAGGAGTCAAATGTAGTAATTAAAAATTTATTAACTAAATTGTGATAGGGTCAAAACCAGAAGAATAAATTTCAATATTTCATAAAATCAAATACCATTTTTTTGTTTATGTAACAAGTACAGTACATGTAATGAGAAATCGAGCCGAGCAAGTGCAAGATCTAAGCAAAAATCCCAATACTCATCTTCATCATATACAATGGGCCACCTAACAAGCCCACCTTCTGCACTTCCCGTTAAAACTTAAAATGGGCCTCCTAGCGAGCCCAATTACTTCACTTCACGCAATGGGTTTCGTTACCTAATTTATTCCACCTTACAAGTTACAAGTTACAAATTAGGCTTCATAGCCTATCCTCCTCCCCAATCCCCATAGTGCCACTAACACCAATCCAACACCAGGAACGTGACACTAACACCAACCCAACACCACCACCGCCATCTCTATCGCCATTGTGCCTACATGAAATATTAATGATTTCTTTGTGTAAACCAAAATGCTAAACAACATAAAATGTTATCGCATATCAGGATTATTTTTTGGGTAGTAACCAAATACTGAAAACAATTTTCCTCATAAAAACATTTTCCACTAAAACAAATGGAATGTAAGTAACAATCAATCCCATACAACTCTCTGACATATATTGCTTATGTAATTTTAACTATACATTTGATGCTTCAAAAGAGGCTTTGGCTGTTACACAATGCCAAAATTTGAACAAATATATAATTAATAAATTGCTAATGACTTCACCTTTTTAACCCCAAAAAAAAAAACACTAAATATATGCTGCTTTAAAATTATGGAAAAATCCACCCATAACCAAAACATTAGGCTGAGTACATAGAAAATAAAACTGCACGGAGGAGAACAAAGATGAACAGCAGTGCAGCCACTACCAAAAAAACCATGATGGTCCAGCAAGCCTTCCAAAGCAGACTCATTGGTCTATAAGAACCAAACTGTTTTACGGAAATGGAAAAACAGTTATCATAAAGAACAATAACAAATATGGTGAATGGTCCAGTCTAATTCGAAAAGCATACCTGTGAATGGCTTTGGGTTGCATCATCTGACTTTCATGAGACAGAAGAAAATGATAATTTGCAGTGAGTGAACTGTCTGGAGCTTAATGAGCTCAAATTTAACAAAAGTAGCTCAAATAGTATTTAGAAAACTTACAACAAGTGGTTCCAGAAGCTCTGAATCTTCTTCGGAGGAAGAAACTTTCATTTGATCTGCATTACAGCATCAAAACTTTAGAGAACAATGATTAAGAGATAGACAGTTACTCTGAAAAGAACCATTGGGGACGGTCTGCATCATGTACAATTTTTGTGCATGTGTATATGCTGTGCCTCTAAGATGAGAATTATCAAGGCAGAAAGCACATAACTTCTAAATTTTGAACTGCTCCATCAACAACTATTGGTTTGGAAAACTGAATACTAAATACCAAAACAACACAAGTCAAGGGCAATAGCATCTACCAAGCCCAATGTTTTAGCTCATAGCCAAATTTTTATGTTCATCTAAATGCACTGAAGGGCCACCTACGCTTAATAAAGGTGTGATAAATTGAAAATTATCTACCTCATGTCATTAATAAGATTACCTTATGCAGTAAAAAAATAAAAAATAAAAACTGGGGGTAAGGCTGCCTACCAATCACTTCTCCCAAACCCCACAAAAGAGGGAGCTTTGTGCACTAGGTACTTTGTGCACTAGGTACAACGACCTTATGCAGTGAAATCTGATAGCTACTAGAGTGGAATTAAGTCACTAGTTGGTCTCTATGAGTCATGGGAATGTTGGCCTGTATTGGTTATCTCAGTGTTTTAGTAGTGCTGCATAGCATGAGTAAATTCAATGCTGGTTTTCACTTTTCATTTTCCCCAATGGGGGAAGCCCACAAGGATTTTTCCCAATTTACCCGATATTAAGGGTGTTTAGCATGACCAGAAATTATTGTCTTCCACAAGTGAGATTAACCTAGTTATAAAAGACTTATAAAAGAAAAAAGGGCTTTAAAATTTTCATAAACCATCATTCTGTCTCTAATGAACTGAAACAAGAAGTTAGGTTGAAATATAGTGGTGGGGCACTGCAAATCATTGAAGTTTGTGGCAATAGCAGACACAATTGAGAACAGGCAGTTCTTCGGAAGATATTTTTGAAAAATGCAGAGAAACATTTTGGCACAAAGACTGACGTAGAGTACTGCAATGATAATTAGGATTGGCCTTTGACAACACAAAACCATTTCATTTTCAGATAGCTCGCAATCAACCACAATTGTCACATGAAAAGTACTCTGTAATGTTAAAATTGTACCTTGGCAACAACTCTTGATTGCTGTGCTGTTTTCTTTGGCATCTGCATCTGCAGCAGGTAAGCCTCCTGACCTAAACCAAAAGTAAAGATGAAAATACTAAATTCACGGAAATTAAAAATATTCTATCAGGCAAGATCAATATACTAGATGATTGTTGCACCAAAATAATGAAGCTTATTCTGTCTGCTTTCATATTCTTTTCTCCCTAGTTATCCTAATACAAATAAAGTACTAACTCTAGTGAAGAATATGCAGCAGTATGCAAGTTTCCAACAATCAATTTAGTAATGTTCTTCATAATGAAAATAGTTATGTCTGGGAATATCAAGGGCAGGATGGACTTAGTTCACACTTAATAACAGAGATACTTGATATATGTGTTTTATAAGTAGTATTTCACTAAGAAAGTGTCACTTATTCCCTTTTGTTTTACCATTGTAAATCCTTCAATATTTCTCTTCTTGAATGATGATATGCACTAGTCAGGTTAGATTGACATTTTAAGTTATCAATGGTTTTATTAAGTTTATAATTTACAAAAGTCAAAGATTAAAGGCTAGATTGCAGTTTAGTTTTAACATTTTCATATTTTCACTATTAGCGTGTCACATAACAATTTATATACTGATGCACATAACTTAGTTACAATCATTTTAAGAATGCTATGTTAATGTAAATCCAAATTAAAATCAATTAAAATGGACCGTACAAGCTTAGGCAGAACGTGAAGATGGATCTGTAAGAATTATGGACCTACAGAACAGTGTTTCCTTTTCAAGAACCAGAGTTAATTGTAAGATCTTAAAGAGATTGGAATAACAGACAAAAATTTTGGGACAAAGGCTTGTTTTTATTGTAGAGATTGGAACAAACCAACAGATGGTCTTCTATTAACATCAGCCGACTACCAACATACATCTCTTTTTTAGTTGGATTCCCGTTGCAATTTCTTTCTCTTTTTCCTTTTTTGGCTTATTAAGTTCAATCATTAAGTGTGAGAATTGCTTATTTTCTGAGAGTACTATATAAAAGGAGGGAGAAATTTTTTTTTTTGGTGAGCTGTGGGGCCCCATCAAAATATGCTCAAAACATTACACACAAAAACCTGGCTTTTTTTGGACTTGCCAAATGCACCCTCTTAGCCTCTTACCAGTATGCATTGTTGTTTATCCTTTTATATTTATTACGATTTAGTAATTTTTTATGAACTATTATAGCAATTCATACCTGAATTTAACTCTGTAAAGTGTAATTATACAAAAATTCAGTCTTTTATGGATAAAAATAGATGAGACATATGTTTGGACTCAAAAAGGTTGTCAATAGTCGTTTGGAGAATGATAAGTAGCATTATTTCTCTTGTTAAAATACTTCAGTAGGAGAGATGGAAGGAATTAAATTCTCCTAAGATTGCATTTTTCCATAAGTGGATAGATTTAGTGAGAAGAAAAGGGAAGAATTTGTCCCCAACCTTTTACGGACAATTTACAAGCTAACTACTCATCAAGCCAGTTTTTCACTTGGGTGCTATTATTAGTAATATAGTAGGTGACGGTGAAAGAATTTGATTGAAGTATTTTTTTTTCTTTAAAAAAAAAATGATTAAAAAAAAGTGGCAAGATGAAAATTAATCATATCATCAACATGCATTCAGAGATCTGCCTACTTAAATGCACTACTCAGAGAGTCAGAAATGAAATATTGCCAATTTATTGGCTTGGATAGTGTTCATTAAGAATAAGGACATTAGAGGTACCATACCTGTTCGGGGAGGGAAAAGCATAGAGACTAAGAGCCACTTCTCTTGTTCTTAGCTGAATATCTGATAGCATTTTCCATCGGAATTTCAATTCTTCATCGGTTCTGTAAATGCACTGCAGGAACAGATTACTTGCGGCAGCAGATTCAGTACTAATACAATGTATCATTTAAATAACATTTGTTCTTATTTTTAGTAATACTTGCTACATTTTCAGTAAACCTATGATTAAGCATAGAACGTATACAAAGAATGTAATAGACCACACACTTAAACACACCGTGGGAATCTAAGGTGGAAAACACATTATGTACATGCTTATTAGACAACTCTCAAAAGGCAAAAAGCCAAATCCCAAAGGTATATAAGCCTTCATATATTCTTTGCCCACAACCTCTTCCTTTGCCCACACTTCTGAGATGAGAAAATGCCATTTGAGGGAGGACTCACCAATTAGCCCTCACATATGCTACTTTATTAATTTCTTTTATTCCATTAAATTAATTGTGTGTTTATCAGCTCACAACTCTGCAATGAATGATCATGTGCAAATTAATTATATGAATTCCTTGGACATGTTCATCACAGGGTCAATCCTATATATGTTGGGAGTAATAGGAGGGTTTAATGGGTTACCTCCATTTATGTAGTCTATACACCCAATGGACCTCCAATGGACCAAACATCTGTGATTATTAAAAGGTGTCCCCACCTATAAAAATCTGTGATGTTTTTTTTTCTTGTACATCATACAGGAATAGGATTCAAGGAAAAGGGTGAGATTCATCTTGGATCCACAAAATACCCTAGAGGTTGAGGCCAAGATTAGGATGGCATTCCTAATTGAGGTGGCATCTTTAGAATGGCATTGCTAAACATATTCTTCTATAAGAATTTACGTTTTATACTCTGAAATTCTGAATCACATAATTCAACAAGTTCAGGATATAAGCCTTTTTAATTGCACTTGTCAAAATAAAAGACAAATGACTAGAGACATTAAGAAAAAAGAAATTATCATCTCAAAAAAAAAAAAAAAAAATTATTATTATTTTGGTCCTCCAGCTATTGGGTTATTAATTATGTCAAGTTAGTCCTCCAACTATTGATTGTGTCAATTCAATTTAGTCCCTTAGCTTTCAAAATCATATCACTTTCATCCTTGGTTTTCCTCTCCGTTTAAATTTCAAAGAAATTAACTGATATGCTAAGTGAGACATGTTAAAAGGTTATTATGAAAAGTGTGATCAAGTCAATTTCAATTTTCAACTGCTAGTTTTGTTAAAAATTTAAATGGAAAGGAGACTCAATTATCAGATAGACTTGGTTTTGAAAGTAAAAAAGACTAAATTGACACAATAATAGTTGATTGGCCAAATTGAACTTTACCCAACAGTTGGAGCATCAAATTAGTAATTCAACCAAGAAATTAATAATTAAGTGATGAGCTCTTGAAGGAAAAGGGAAAATATCATATATATTCGTTATAATGCCACATAAAATTTAGAAAAATCAGTACTAAATACTATGATAAATACAAAGCATTCTAGGGGGAAAAAAATCTAACTATAAGAACTTTGAATGACAAATCCGTAGTAACACAGAATGATCTAAACAAAAGCAAAGTCACATTAGAAGCAATGCAGATATCATTGCACACAAACCCATTTGAGAAGACAACAAATAAATGTGGAATTGAGCTAGGAAGAGAAGAGAGAGTGAGAACATACAAGTTGGGTTTGGAGGGTGGGTTGTGAAGCAGTGATTCTAAGCGATCGAGCTTCACTCCAAGCTCCAAAAGCTTTGATTTTGCAGTGCTTCTGAGGCTGAAATGCTCTGAGTTCCTGTTCTTGATTGAGTTCTCTAAACCTTCCACCAGCTTCAGAGCCTCTTCAGCTTCTCTAATCCATGCATCTATAACCAAATTGTGATTAGCCATCTCTCCCACTCTCTCTCTCTCTCTCTCTCTCTCTCTCTCTCTTCAAAACAATGACAATGCTGTCAGTCATAAATAACATTCTCTATGAACAAAACAGCTAGTGTCATGAACACGTGGAGTTAACAGTACAGTTACAACAAGATAATGTACTGTACAGCTTGGACGCTGTTGGCAGAGACATTTTGAAGCCTTGGAAACTGTGCAGAACGTGATCTTTGTCCTTGACATACGTGGTGAACCCAGCTCCATCCCCAAATATCCAATTCTGAATTCACCATTGATTTTATTTATTTCTGTACAGCAAGTATTACTATTAGGACAAAATTTGGGATATACTGTGAATTTTTGACAGATTAGATTAAGTTGGCAACGAGAATTTTTCATTCTATTTTATTTAAAGACATGTTATATGTATTTCCTTAATTAATATATTTACATTTATTACTTTTACTAGTGTTATTTTTTATCTTCTTCTTTTAACTTTAATTGATTCACTATTTATCAGTTAAACTAACTTAACCTACTATTAAACGTTACCTTATTTAACATAACTATCAACAATTAAATTTGTAAAATTTAATTAATAAATTTGAAAAAGAATTTTTTCTTTCTTTCTTTTTCATGTAAGATAAAATTTGTTATTGTCATTAAATTGTTCATTAATCACATGATACGCTGATATTAAATAATAAAAAATCCCTCCTCATAATCCTGTGGAGTTCTCAGGCTAATTTTAATATAGAATTACTAAAATATATTATATTAATTTTAAAATAATTAGATTAAATTTTTCCACACAATTAATAATTTAAATAAATATCAAAATAGTAATAATTATAAAATTTTAAAAATATTGTTGACATGGTAAAATCTAATTAACTTATTTCAAAATAAATGAATTATATCGGTTTCAGTTAACTCAATTAGTAAAATCTCTAGTGGTTTGAATAAGAAATATGGGTCCTGCTTACACTAAAAAATAAAGAGCTATTATTATGAGCGAACACTATAAGTTGAAACTCAAAAATAAATAAATAAATAAATAGATTATATATTAAGAACTCAACAGTACAGTTAAGGAAGTTAATATAAAGTTATAAATGCATCAGGTTTGGGCTTCTTCCCTGGACAAGGCCCCATTACTTCATGGTTAGGCACTCACCAGATTAATAACTTTACATTTAACAACTATGTTATTCAGTCATGAAATTCTTTTTCATGTGGTTACTTCAAAATTTACCTCTTCTTCTCTCCATCATCAAAGATATATGTAATGCATGGGTTCCACTCTATTCTTATGCATTTCACACTCTTTATCTTTTATTTGAAAGAACTCCTCTCAGGAGCATAAATAGTGAGCATATTTTTCTTTTGTGATTGTAAGTAAATGTCACAAAAACACAACAATGAGCCACGACTTTTAACTTTTTAAGGGAAATGCTAAACTCACAAATTTAAGCAATTAGCAGATATGTGACTCAGAATGTTATGCATGTCCTAAGTTATTTTGCTACTATCCGACTTAAAAAAAAAAAAAAAAGGCATGGATCTATTCATTTCAACAATGGCTAGTTTTGTGTTGGCCTTCAAGGATTCAACAACTAAACTGAATTGAATAGCAGCCCATTTGCAGTACAATATTAGTTTTGGGTTGGGCTGATTATCTTATATCTCTCAGCCAGATCACAATCCAACAACAATAGCTTCTGTGTGTGGGTGTGTGTGTGTTTTTTTCTTTCTACTTGTATTTTTCTTGTGGAGGATATTCTTTAGATACATAAAGTGCAATTACATTAAATTTATTTGCACGTCATAGCCTACTAGTACTAATTTTTAAACATTTATTTTTTAAACATTTAAATTTTTTTGACATGCGGTTAGTCAAATTTCGAAAATTTTCTTAGAAAAAATGAAAAGTATGACTAGTTTTTTTTCCCTTACAAGTTACAACAAGTGGAGAGGGAGATTCTAACACAAAATTTTCTAATAAAAAGAATTGAGTAATGTCATTGAGTCTCAAGAATCTTAGCAAGGTATTTTTAGGTTTAATACTATTTGTTAGTTGACATTAAATTGATCTAAATGGAATTCATAAGTTTTAATTTGTCATACCAAGCGCATAGTTGTTGCATTTTTCCTCTCTCTCTCACTTTTTCCTCTTTATGTTGGTTCATTCGTCTTATTATGGTGCATTTTTTGCTAACAACAACGTAAGAGAGAGAGAGAGAGAGAATTTAAACCCAAATTTTATAGTAAAATCAAACAATATCACTGATCCACGATTCTTATACACACATGTTTGTTTCATAATTATTATTTAATACTATTAAGTCAAGATACAAGACTTTTTATTTAACTTCTTTGAATGCATAATTAAAATTAAAAAAAAAAAAATGTTGACTCTTCAGTTTTCTACTAGTTTACAAACTTTTTTTGCTATTCAGAGGAAAATAATTTATAGACATTCTTTAAATCCACCCTCCCTAGTCAAGAACTCAAGATGAAATAATCTCTTCTGTTAAGGTGTCAAATCTCCTTAAAAGCTGAGATTGTTGACTCATCCTACTCTCCTAGACTCTCAGTTTTTTTTTTTTTTTTTTTTAACACTTTAACACCAAACAAGAGCTTAAGAGTATCTCTCAAAAAAAAAAAAAAAAAAAAAAAAAAGGAGCTCAAGAGTAATCTACATCCTTGGAAAAATCAAGTCTATTTTCTTTACTGTTATTTTATGTTTTTCCGTTAGATTTCAAAGATCAACTATCAAAAAGCAGTGTTAAACTTTCTCCAAAAAAAAAAAAGCAGTGTTAAAAAGAAACTAGCAAAAGCCCATTTATACTTTAAACCCTAAAAAATTCCTTATTTAATTTTTTTTTAACAAAAAAAAACCTAACAAATTTTCTTAAAGCACTTCAGTAATTGCTTAATTGAGTTCATAAAATTGTATCCATGTGTTTTGAAATGAATGGAATAGATTTGGCCACATTATCAATATTTTAAATAAATACTAAAATGATGGTAATCAAAGTTTACATATATATATATATATATTAATGACATGTCAAAATTCAATCTATTAATTTCAAAACGAATGGTATGATTATAAAAACTCTATGCTAGAAGGGTAATGTAGCATGCATACAAAATGCAAAATTAGTTTGTATAACATAGAAGAGGATTACCTTTCATAGAATAATCCATTTAGTGGTGGAGATTTCAACTAACCTATTTGTAAAGTTTTTGGCGTCACACAAAAAGAGACAGAATCAAATTTCATCTCAAGTTTGGAAATTTCATTGATAGGGAAATGAATAATCTAGTCGCCTAAGATCAAGCTAAAAACACACACCCACACCCACACAATTAAAATATGAGGATTGAGTTAATGAAAAGTTGACAATATATAGAGGAGTAATATACTATTTGTGTCCTAATGCTCTAACAAGTAGAAAAAAGATGAAAAGTTGTTCACTCGGTAAGTGTGTATGACCGAAAGTGAAATGGATATATTCCACCCCACTAATGTGTGTAGTTTTGCAGAAATTGACTATGTTGCAAAAGTAAATATTTTCTACCATATAGGAAGAAAAATATCCAACATTTTAACCTTGTTTTCTTTCAAGGCTTTTGACAATTTTGTTCTACTTTCTTCTTCTGAAAGATTAGAAGCCATAGATAAATCCTTATTACTTGAGATGGGAAGCTATGAATGGCCATCAAAATGCTGTATACATGATTGCAACTTCAGGAGGAATGGAAGAAAAAGTTGCAAGAAATGATAGATACTCATAAAAAGGTAACAAAGTAATTGGACCAAAAGCTCACAAACCCACTTATCCTCATTACATCTTTTCCTTCCTTTTCTATCCCATGAATCTTTCCCCTGTTTGCCTTCATAATAATGTCCCTCTCTCTCTCTCTCTCTTTTTTTTTTTTTTTTTTTTTTAATTGCATTCATGTAGAAAATCAAAATTCATGTTTTATCCATTTGTTAGAGCACATTCTATCCAAAAAAATAACTTGTTAGTGAACATATATGTATTAATAGCTTTATAATCTATAATACATATCATCGATTTTTTTTTTTACGAAAAAAAAAATGTCTCATACATATGATCATTGACCCAGCTCATTTGAATCTGCAAAACTCATGGCGTGGGGTACCCCTAGATGCGTTAGGGCTATCCACATCGTTGCATGACATTTTTGCAAAAGGCACGACTCAAACCAGGTACTCTTGGACCCGTAGGTGTAACATTTTTATCTTGACATGCAAAAATTTTTGACATTTTTAATCAACTAATAAATTTTCACTTTTATGTAAAAAAAAGTTAACTCACAAAATGAAAGATTTTACTTCAATTTCTAAAAATCTACTATCAGGTCCTGTGTGTGTGTGTGTGTTTTTTTTTTTTTTTTTGAGGGTATGTGTCTTCTTTGCTTGTTATATTGTCGCATGTAATTAAATGATCCATGATTACTCAACCATATGACAATTTGCTTGAAATAAGGACCAAAGCATGCTATAGATGGACCCTAGCTTGAGAGATTTGGAGTTTGGACAAAGCACAACAAATGCACCCAAAAAAAAAAAAAAAAACCATAGAAGCACTTGCACGTAACGTATTAGATGCTCCATCAATTCATTAATTAAACTATGCAAGTCTATGAAGAAGAAGAAGAAAAAAACAAGAATATATTTCTATACACTTTTTGGTCCGATGATTGCGCCTATGTCGGTTCAATTATGGTTTGTGGCATGCCAATAAGCTTGAATTTTTTCTAGAAAGAGGTCTGAAAGGTATATTATTAAAGAGGTCATGGAGCCCATGCCCCCCATGGTAGTTGTCAACAATGGGCCTATAGTTGGGCCTTATATTATTGAAATATGAAGCTTAGACAATACAGTTTTGAACTTAGAGTCTTTTCCTACAAGGTAGTATGACTTTGGAAAATGATGATAAAGTGTTTGATCTCCTATTTTACTTTTGAATTTTGGGTCAATCTCTTATTATGTCTAAAATGATATAAATTTTTGGGCATTATCTTCATTATCATTAGATACGAGAGTACTCTTTTTTTTTCTTTTTTTCTTTTTGGTGTGATGTATCCAATTTTTAATCTTATAATTGTTAAGTTTACATTTAGTTGAAGTTTCACATTGAAAAAAAATAAGAAATTTGAAGAATTATTATAAGTACATCACATTTTCACACACACACACACATATATATATATAAGTTAGGTTCAAGTTATACTTAGTATAATTCTAAACAATATGATACCACCTAATATCTTGTTATAAAATTCATATTTTGAAAATTCCACCGTTAAATTCCATGATCTATATGTTTTTAATATTCGTGCTAATTTTCATGTCAATTGGATGTTATTTATCATTCAGTCTATAAACTCATCTTTTATACATTATATTAAACTACAAAAACTTGAATTTAAATAATTGATTAATGACATAGCTATTAATCTTTGACAACCTCAAAATTTTGCAAGTATAGATGATATATGAAGATAATGTAATCTAACGGTGAATTTGTCAAAATTCGCATTCAATTATGAAATATTGAGTAGTGTAACATTGCTTAAAGTTACACTTGGTGTAACTTTTAACCAAGTGTAACTTTAAGCAATGTTATACCACCTAATAACTTAAACTTTCGAGTTATTGACTTCGTAATTTAAAAATTCAACTGTTGAATTACATGTTATATATGTTCTTAACATGCATGCCAATTTTCATGTCAATCAGATGTAATTTACCATTTAATTCATAAACTTATCTTTTATGCATTATTTTAAACTATAAAAACTTGAACTTAAATAATTTATTGATGACATGACTATTGATCTTTAATCATCTCTAAATTTTGTAAGTATGGAGAATATACGAAGATAACATAATCCAATAATAGATTTATAAAATTTACATCTAATTATATATATATATAACATAATTGGACACAATCACACAACTGCATAGAATTAAACTTTAGAGTTAAGTAATGTGTAAGTTATATTATGGACTTAATTACAATCTCCCTAAATTGCGAATTTCCTAACAAGATCTTGAAGTCTACAAAAAGGAAATGACTCACCCATGTTGGAAAGATTGTTGGTTGTACTTACGTGTGAAAGAAAAACCTATAGGCTTAAGATTCTAGGTTTTGTTGTGTACATATTCTCATTGTTCTTAATATGCAAACCAAATTCTATATCAATCATATGCTATTTGCTATCAAATCCATAAACTCATATTTTGTACAATTTTAACTTTATATAATTTGGAATTTAAGCACTTCATAGTTAAGATAATTATTGATTTTTGATCATTTTAATATCTTTGCAACCATGAAGGTATAATAAGACAATATAATCTAACGGCAAATTTATCACAAAATACATATGAGGTAAAATTATTAAATGGTGTAATATTATATTAAGTGAAATTTAAACATAACCTATATTTCGTTATATTTTTATAATAAATAAATAAAAAATCTAAAATATCATTCCCCATATATTTTAGATGTTGTTTACTATTCTAGTATGATAAATTTTGTATTTAAAAACGAAGTATGATAAATTTTTATATTTATCATAGTTAGGTAAAAAAAAAAAAAAAAGAGTGAAAATTTTTAATGTTGTAAGTAAGAGTTAAAAAGTATTTAGTTTGATTTGACAAGATTTTTTTTTTTTTTTTTTTTTTTTGTATTTTATGGTATTTAGTACTACAAAAAAACATAAGTCAATTGGAAAAAAAAAATTGTGTGGTCAATGAAAAATGAGTCTAATAGAGTTAAGAACATTTTTCAAAACCTTAAGGGCTCGTTTGATAATGTTGTTCTAGTAACATTGTTTGTATTTTTTAGAAATACGTGTTGATGAAAAAGTGTATGAAAATACATGTAATATTGTTTAAAAACTGAAAATTGTTGCTCAAAATCCATACCAAATGGCCCCTAAGTACTTGACACACACGCACAAATAAACTCTACACTTCTAAAAACTATTTTGTGATGGCAAGTCAATTTTTTAAAAAAAAATGTTTTTTATTGAAAAAAAAAAAAAACTTGGTGTAAGAAGCAATATTTCTTCCTCTTGCACATAAATGAGGTAGTATATCACCAAGTCACTTAGGATTAGCTTGTCCAAACATGAAAAGAACACTGCTAGGAATTTAAAACACAACGAGCTGCTTCGTCATGGCCTTCGTCAAAGCCTAGATAGTCATGGCGCTCGCCAAAAAGCACTTGGTACAAAATCAATTTTGATGAAGGTACTTTCAACAATGAGAACTTGGCACGGTTAGGGGTGGTCATAAGAAACGAGGTCAACCTAGTTATGGCTTCTTTGTTACACCGAATCCCTCTTCCTTTCACAATTATTGAGGCAGAAGGTGATTGTTATCGATCGAGTTGCGCTAGAAGGTGACTCTGATATACTCATAAATGCACTGAAGAATGCTTCTTGCACTATAGCTCAGTTTGGCCATATAGCTCAAGATGTTCATTACCTTACCTCTTTGTTCGTTAGTATTAAATTCTCTGATGTAATTAGCCTCCGTTTGGATATAGATTATAAATGAAAATTATTTCGCTATTCAGCTTATTTTTGTTACTATTCATAAGTGGGCTATACTATTTTAACTAACTTTTACCTTTATCTACAGTATTACTTTTCACTTTTAACAAAATAAACGATATCCAAATAGACCTCTAGACAAGGTAATATTGTCACTCATTGCCTAGCAAGGTGTGCTTCAGGTTGATCTGTCAACCTCCCTTAATGAAAGCAATTGTTCTTTATCATCAAACTAAGACACCAATCAGTTTTTGGTGTAAGCAATGATTGAATCACAAATCTCTTATTCAATTATAAAAATTTTTACCAATTTAGTTAACTGGAACACACTACTTAAAATAATTTTTTTATACAATAGAAAAATGAAAAGAAAAGAAAATTAAAAAATAAATAAATTGGGCTCTAGAAGGGCCCAATAAATGGAATTGGCAATAATTGGGCTACATTTGGGCTGTAACGCACGCCAACCGACCGTGGACAAGACACGTGAACTCCACGTCTGTTTTTCCTTAAAATAATAGCATTTTACGATTCTCCCTCTCATAATTTTTGCTGTCCTTATATGACTACGCTCCTATCTTCACGAGCCACGCAGCGCGTGAACACAATTTCCAGCCTCAAAAGTTTAGATTCTCGTCCAGCAGCATTCTCTTTTTAATAACTCGTACTTTGTGCGTTTGGATACTAGGAAAAGTGGGACCCATCTCACCCATCAATATGTGGCTCTTTAATTTCAGAGCGTGTGGCACACGCGCCAAGATATGCTTCCATAAAATAAAGATTTTTAGTACCATGTGTGGCTCTTTCTTAGAAAAAATAAAAATAAAACAATGTGTGGCAAAAATAAAGACAAGACCTTTGGCCTATACAAAAATATGCTCCACCACTCTTTGGAATCAAATCCATCCTCTAAGATGTTTCTCAAAAAAAAAAAAAATCCATCCTTTAAGATCCCATAAATAAAAAATAAAAAAAATCCATTTTCTAACTCACTGGGATTTGAGAGAGAGAGAGAGAGGAAAAACCCATTAGATTTTACATTTTAGAGAAAATACAGAGAGAGAGTGTGAGATATGATGGGCTGGCATTGAGAGTGTTTTGGTCGTTGTGGAGCCAAAAAATGGGGTCTTTTGGTCAAAGGCACTTCTGGGTTCTGTGACTGCATTCACTGTCAAATTTTACAATGGCGTCTGGGAAAAAACTACAAAAAATGGAAAGATGCTCATACAATCAATTTGAGAGAGCGTTTTGTGGAGCCAAATTTGGGCCTTTTGGTCAAGCCTATTCTGCCCACTGTATGTAAGATGTAACTGTCTGCACTCACTGTCAAAGAATATATATATATATATATATGTCAAGTTGTTTAACTATGGGCAAAACACATAAAACCTCATAAAGAAAAAAAAAAAAAAAAAGAAACTAAAACAAAATGTAAGAGATTATGTTTAGCAGAGACAAAAAAAATTGGCCTTTTGGTCGAGAAACTTCTGGGCCAGTGTGACTGCACTCACTGTCAAAAGTATATATGTTTCTTTTTGAAGTAGTTTTTTCAAACATAAAAATCACTAGATTTTTTTTTTTTATATAAATAAAAAAATGGTTAGAGGACCACAGTGTGATTTTTTTAATCTAAAAATGACCCTAATAACATCTTAACCACTTTCGGTCAAAACTACCGTTGATGGTGGTATAGGCAAACAGCCTGCAATAAAATATAAAAAAGGAAAAAGAAAATTAGCTATATTTAAATATGTGATTTGCATGTAGTCTTCATATTTCCTGATGAATTGTGAATGTGGCATCGTGCTTGCAATTTACATGGGCTTTAAATGGACCCCACTCTCCCAAAACCGTTTCATTTTCACTTATTATTCCCATTCATTTAAATACATGCAAAAGTAGACCATAAAAAACACAACCACACACAAACAAAACCAAAAAAGAAAAGAAAAAAAGAACTGCGATTTATTTTTAAGCATGTTTTATAGTTTTATTTACCTCCCCAAAATCACTCCAGTCTCCCATGAAATATTATTATGCCTTGCTTGCTTCTCTCTCTCTCTCCAAAATGCGAGACATTGAGAGAGACTGAACTCTGAGTTGAGTCTTAAACGTTTTGTAATCAAAAGTTGTTGTCTTGCTTTCTCATCTCATGTGGGTATGTCAGCTAAGAGAGAGAGAGAGAGAGAGAAAGAGAAGGAGAGAGAATATATGAGGAAGTGAGCTTTTTTTTTTTTCCTTTCACAGAGTATAGCAATCTTCAAAATCCAGCCTTTACAGCAAAACCCAGCTAATTTTTGGTCTTTACTATTTAAGCTGTCACCATCTTGAGGTATATTTGGATTTTTATCTCTATGCTCTTCTGCCTTCTATTACTTTCTTCAAGTTTCTTTGTGGGTCTTGTTTAAAAAAAAAATCTTGTTTGTTTATATTTATGTTATGGTTTTTGGCAGATGTATTGACAGCGAAACAAGTCTACTTTTTGTCTGCTTGTTTGCTTGAGTTATTTCAGACTCTCTACATTCCCCAAGTTTGTCTGCAATTTGAGTTGGAACTTGGATGTGCAACTTCTTGTGCTTTGTATGAACTTTTTTAATTAATGGGTTGTTGCAGAAATGCATGAAAGAGTCTGGAGGCAGATCAATTCAGGACTTGAGAAGCAGACTTGGGAGCATTTCTGATATGGGTTTTTGATTTTGTCTCTGATTAGTTTGAGGTACTGTTCTCTTCTTGCTTTCCATGTTGGTTTTGTTTATGTGTTGCTTGTTTTCTGAGTCCTTTCTTTTTGTTTTGTTTTGTTTTGTTTATGTTTTTGCTGCAAAAGTGGGCACCAACTTTTTGTCCAAAAAAAAAAAAAAAAAAAAAAACCAACCAGAGAGAAAGTTTAGGATAAGTAAATGCAAGTTCTTAGTGGGAAGATGAGAGATTTCCCATCCTGTTTTGGTGAAAATGGGGTTCAAGTTGCTGATTCTTCATCATCAAGCACCAGTAGGGCTGCCCAGAATTTAGTTACTTGTGTCTATCAATGCCGTTTACGCGGGCGGTCTTGCTTGATTACTGTCACATGGAGTAAAAATTTGATGGGTCAAGGCCTTGGAATTGGGATCGACGATTCTTCGAATCAGTGTCTCTGCAAGGTTGATATTAAGCCCTGGTTGTTCTCCAAGAGAAGAGGGTCCAAGAGTTTAGAAGCATACTCTTGTAAAATTGATATATATTGGGACCTTTCTTCAGCAAAATTCGGACCCGGGCCTGAACCTTTGGAGGGATTTTATGTTGCAGTTGTTGTTGATCGACAGATGGTTCTCCTTCTTGGGGATTTGAGAAAAGAAGCTTTCAAGAAAACTAATGCCACCCCTGTGACATCTAATGCTGCTTTCATTTCCAAGAGAGAGCATATTTTTGGCAAGAAGGTGTTCAGTACCAAGGCTCAATTTTTTGATAATGGTCAAATTCATGATCTTGTGATCGAATGTGACACTGTTAGTGTCAATGATCCGTGCCTGGTGATTCGCGTAGATAGCAAGCCCCTGATGCAGGTGAAGCGGCTTCGATGGAAGTTCCGGGGGAATCACATAATTTTGGTTGATGGGCTTGCGGTAGAAGTTTTGTGGGATGTTCATAATTGGCTCTTTGGTACATCACTTGGAAATGCTGTTTTTATGTTCAAAACATGCCTCTCCCCTGAGAAGTTGTGGGCAAGCCAACCCCTTTCCGATCCAAACCTATTGCCATGGTCTTTCTCGCAAAGATTTTCAGATTCCAAATCACAATCTCATGGTTTCGCACTGATTTTGTATGCTTGGAAGAATGAATAGAGATATTTAATAGAATTTTCATTGCGTGCTAACAAAAGCTTTTAATGAGTGTTGATTTTTATCAACTCTGTTATTGGATTACACTTAATTTCATTAAATGGCCCATTATATTCTTCTTATCCTTTTTCCTCTTGAGTAACTTGAGCCATAAGTAGATCAGAGACAATTTTGTTATTAATTGGTTGCATGTTCTACTTATAGTGTTAATTTTATTGTTTTTATTGGAATTTCATTTCAAAATAATGCTTGCCTAATGCTCCATTTTGTTATCATCAAGTATGTTTGTGCCACAAGCAAGTATTAATTATCATGTAGATTTCTAACCTGCGCATTAAGAGCTTCCTTGGTCAAACAATGTCTGAGCCTGGTGTGCCTTAATTGTAAGTTTGACCTTCAATTTTTGTCAAAATCAATATCAAAGAACTAGACCAATTTTAACATTTCCTCATTCTTGGTAAATAACTATTACTTGGGTTCAATTCTATTTATTACAGGAGCTGAAGGTATGGTGCTAAGGCAAGAAGAACCGAGGCTAGATACGGATTTGGTGTCCGCATGCTAAATTCCAAAATTCCCCTTCCATTTCCTTGGTTTAACTTGATTGGGTGCTTCTGGATATACGCTCTCTACTTTTGGACTCCACCAACAATCCATCAATGCTGGTGTGATGTCCTAACTTCTTTTAAAATGAACTATATTGCACCTCACATGTTCCTAACCATTCTTGGCTCACTTATACTTTATACAACCTTTAAGACATTATTCATTAAGATTCAGACTTCTAAAGATCTAATGTTCCATTACTTATTTATAAATCATAGACTGCATTTCAAAAAAATTTAAGTTTCACTTGGCCACAATAAACATCTGAACCAATTGGAGGTTAGTTTGTGCATTCTGAGCACGTGCAACATATTCTTTTGCTTGCTAAAATGTGTGTGTGTGTGTGTGTGTGTGTGTGTGTGTGTGTGTGTGTGTGTGTGTGTATCACTATCATTGTCAAAATTAAATGTATAGGGATGAAATTTAAATTACAAGGCAGCTTTTTGCCTTTTAAGGAGCCATCACTAAACCTCCTTGTGGTTTGGAGTAAAATGAAATTGTCATATTTATGGGTTCTCCCATGTTGCATGCATGTCACAGGACACAAAATTTGGCCCTAAGAATAGTAGGACAAAGCTCTTTTTGCTGCCTCTTCCATGAAGCTTTAAGTCCATTGAGCACCAACTGAGAGCTAAATTCCACATTTAAAGGAATATTTGCATGTTGTATGTGAGAATCCATCAACCTGGATGAAAAATATGACAATTCCATTTCTCCAAACCACAAGGAGGTTTAGTGACAGTTTTCAAAAGACAAGGAGTAATTTTTTATCACCCCTAACCACAAGGAGATCAATGGTGATCCCCACCAGGAAAAACATTTATCGAACAAGCAAGAATAATATATATATATATATATATATATGGAGAATGAGATCCAAGTTCAAACCATTTGGTTCTCTAGGTCTTTGATAAATTTATAAAGGGTTGCTGCTCTGTTAGAAGGTTAGAGTGATTGGCATAGGGTTGTAGAAGGGAAAAGAGATTTTTTTTTTTTTTTTTTTTTAATGTTGATAAGAAAAGATTAGAAAAATGTCAGTGTCCTATTAAAAACCTCTCTTGTCAAAAAGCTGCAACTCCTGGGTTGACTTAATCTCTGTTATGTTCTTGCAGGAATTCAAGTAAATTTGGTTGAAAATAGTAAATGAATTAGTAGTAGCCAAGAATGTTTAAAGTCTGTAGGTACCTCCCTTCCAGGGGAATAAGTGGTTTAAGTTACAATTATTTACTCATTATTCTAATGTATCTGCAAAAGACATTATTCTTATCAATCTTTGTCCCAACTCTTACGAGGCCTTGTGTGAGATTTAAGTTCATCAAAATTTTCACACTGTGACATCCTTTCGAGTTTTCTTACTTTCTGCTGGTACCTTAGATAAGACCCAACGCACTATTACTGTTTTGGTTTCATAGTGTAGTTTCAAGCAGTCCACGTCTGGTTGTCCATGGTTTTTATGATTATTTCTCTAATTATTGGTGGCATTGGAAACCTCATGAAAGCACAGGATGTCACAAATTTCCGGCTAAACCTACTTGTAGTCTGAAATTAGTTGCAGAGATTAGAACTACATGATCACAGATTCACGATGTAAGCATCATCTTGAAGACTACAAGCTCTCTCTGACTTACTTTTGGGGTGACAATGTTGAAGAATTGCAAATTATGTTAATTGAACTTCTTCTGGTTGCCTAATTGTTGGTGTTAAGCTATCTATTTGTTGAAGGGGATTCTTCTAGTATTTTTTGTGTGTACTAGAGCCTGGCTGAAGGTACTAAGAAGCATTTGCATTGTATGAGAGAGATCTATTTACTTGAGACTCTGGTACAGATGCAAAATTCAGCTTAAGAGTCTAATTATCTAGCAAAATATGTTCTTCTATTCTTTAGATTTCAGACCTTCAGAGTGCACCTTATCCTCCTTGATGACAATTATTTTGAGGTTGGCCTGTGGGCCTGTGTCTAGTTGTGCTGTGTGCTTTTGTTTTTTGTATTGCCTATAGTTTACAGACTCCTTGTAGTTCACTTTTTTTTATTTAATAATCTGCCAGAGAGAGAGATAGAGAGACAGATAGACAGACAGACAGACAGACAGACAGACAGAAGAATGCATGTATACAAAGAAAACAGTCTACACACAAGGAAAAGAATGGTGAATAATCATGGAGATTTGATTATCAATATTCTGTTTTTCTCATCCTACAGGCTGTTCTTGGTCTCTCAAGTGGAGCAGGTGACACTTTTAGTTCTATTCTATCAATTTCATTGTTAGTGAAAAGCCTATTTTAGTGTTTGTAATTCTCCTTTCGTCTTCAACTCCAGAAGAATTTATGGAAAGTGACCATCCAATTTCTAAGCATTATGAGCTTAATAATTGAGGAATAAAAGATGTATTCAGAGTTCAGACCATATGATAACTGATGCGTCTTTAGCCACCCAACAAAGAAAAAGAGGGTGAAAATTGAAAACATAATCTGTTGTGCATGCGTGTGCACGTGTGTTCTTTTTCTTTTCTTTTTCCTTTTTAACTTTGTGGCTGCAAAAACATTAGTAAAAAAAATGTGGATTGTATCTATTTTGGTTGTCATGTTAACAACTTTTCACCTGCAGAAAAGGTTATTGGGTTGTAGGCTTGTAGCTGGGAAAAAGATTTTCATACCACGAGTTGCTGTAAGAAAGTGAAGTTCTGGTAATGCCAAGGATTATTTATTGAAGTTCTTATCTTGCGGCTAGTATGTTACTTCATTTAGGTAGTAAGTGGAGACATAAATGCGTAATAATTTGAGTGTTGTAGGCTTGTAGCTGGGAAAAGGATTTTCATACCACAAGTTGCTGTAAGAAAGTGAAGTTCTAGTAATGCCAAGGATTATTTATTGAAGTTCTTACCTTGCGGCTAGCTAGTATGTTACTTCATTTAGGTAGTAAGTGGAGACATTTTTATACGTAATAATTTGAGTGTTCTAACTAGCATTCTGCATTTACTGTCTCCTCTAACAGCATTATGTGAAGGCCAGTGTACGTGAAGAACATAAATATTTGTACATTATATCTGCATGCTTCTTAGTGCCACCTTTTATTATTTTATCTGCCTCTAACAGATCCTGCTACTGATATTATTGCAAGAAAGCGCAGAACTGTTTCTTCACCCATTGTGTTGTTAGAATCTTAATTTTGAAACCCTACGATTTTTTGATAATTCGATACTTGTAATGGGGTAGAAGGATTTGAACTCTAAATGTCTCTGTTTGAAACACTAGAATGTGCCATATGAGATACAAGCTCTTTACATTTTCCATTTTAATACGTGTGACAGTTCATCTTTTTGGATTAAGCTTCTCAATGATCTATGATTAGGGCGATAAAATGAGCCAAGCTACTTGAACTCGGTTTGAGAACATTAGTAAAATGCTACTTGACTTGAAAAAGAATTAATGGAGCTTGAATGGTCTACTACTTGAGTTAATTCCGTATTTTATCCTCGAAAAAAACCGAGCTATTGGAGTTAAACTTAAGAGAAAATCAAGATGTGCGAGTTTAAAATCATTCTTAAAATCAGCTATCAAACTTACACAGCCTGTCATTCACTTGGAGTTGATTATAAGGTTGAATATAAGTACAACACACCTGTAATGGACCCAGAAGTAAAATAGGACTGTTATTCAGGCCAAACCAGGGTTAGTTTTTCATGGCTAGAATGGGCCTGCACATAAACCATAATACTAGTCACAATCACACCATCTTAGCTGGCTTTGAGAGTGAAAGTACAACCCACTTGTAAAATTTGGATAAAATAATTCAATATGTGAATCAATTCACTTGTAGCTTAAATACAATAATGTCAATGTCAAATCTTACATAGTACCTAGCTAATATAGTATGTAAAAATGAGAGCATTATAATATGTATATGAACAAAAAAAAAAAAAAAAAGTTAATGAGTATAGCAATAATACAGTACTCTTTTGGCATTTCTTTATGTATGTAAGGTCATTACTATAACACAAGCAAAGTCTAATCATTCTCCACCTGAAAAAAGGGGATGAGATCCAAGAAAAACAATTTATTATTTTTGTTTGGATTCTATATATATATATATATATGAGGTCAAAATGCACAGCATTTATCTTGTGAAGGCTATGATAGATAAAACATATCCCCTAAAAAATGAAAAATAAAAAACAAAAAAGCTATGAAAGATGCAGTTTTGGTAGGAATGCAAACTTGTAGTAAAAAGGAATTTTCCAAACTCCAAGGGCATGGAGCATGTGCAAGAATAGGACCACCCGTGTCACCAAGGTGCATGACAAATTCGCGTGACATCAACTTCCTCTGAACGCGCGTGTGTGTTTGTGTGGTTTTCATGGGGTGATTGGGTGAACAATAGTTTTAAGGTACATTCTTCTGTCGGTTCTGTCACCGACATTTCCGTTTATCACTCCCGTGAACTTTTAGATGCTTTTTACTTAGCACTAGCGGCAGCATTCTTGTTTTATTTTACGAGTAATTATGTAATAAGAATGCTAATGTTATTAACTTTTTATTATTATTATAAATTTTATCATTTAAATTCTCTAATTCCTTTACATTTTTAGTTAGATTTGTTGATACATGTTATTTATTTGATTTTGTGCACGTAAGAGATTTTAAGGTGCCAAAGCCTGTTGAGATGTGGACACCTAACAAGTTTTGTGTACAAGTGCATTGGACTGAAGTCAGTACCAATTTTAAGACCATTGGTTTTTTTAAATGCAACTATAGATAGAAGGGAATATGAATATAATTGGAATAAAGTTTCCTCCGACTCGATTTGGAGATATTACAAGGTGACTACTAAAAACATCAACATGTATTATTTAAACTAGTCATTAACTCATATGATATATTAGATAATTAATGATTATTATAAAAATATATCTTCATTATGTTCAGTGCTACAATTAGTATAAAATGAATGAAAATTAATATTTATAATATGAAACAAAAATATATATTTTTTGAAAAAATAACCCTATTTTGTCTTTTTTATAGGATGAAACAAAAAAACACTGCTTATATTTCTAGCATGTTTAAACTTTTATGAAAGCTAGAACAACAAAATATAACAACTTAACAACAAAAGAAAATTTTCTTAATTCTACCAAGGCTTTTTTTTTTTGGGGGGTGGGGGGAGTAAAGAGAGTGATACAAAAATAATATATTCTATGACACAAAGTATTCATTCAACAAAACTAAGATGTCAAGCCGGAGAAAAAAAAAATAAAGATACTTTGGTGCCATCCATTACCTCTAGCTTTCTTTTAGCATTTACTCCTCTAGAATCATACATGGTGTCTAAAAGTTTGGTTCTTAAGCACAAACACACAGGCAATAGTAATTATGAAGAGAAAAGATACACAAACACAGAATATTAAAGAAAAAAAATATATGAAAACAAAAGTAATTATGAAGAGAAATTCATGTAAAAAATACCTTGAGGCTTGTAGACAAAGAAATCCATTACCTTGGTGTAGTGCTCTTTCTATATAGGAGTAAGTTGGTTTGGTTTAAAACTCTCCATATTGCTGGGTAGTAGTTGATTTAAAACTCTTGAATTTGCTGAGTAGTAGTCGGTTTAAAATTCTCATTTTGACATAATAAATAAATTAAGAAAAAAAAATGATGTGTAAAATTGTGAGACTACCAAATCTTAAGCGGCAAAATATTAGAATGTCAACTAATAGTCAAAAGACTTCGGCTTGGTTTAAAACTCTTCATGTTGCTGAAAAATAGTTGGTTTAAAACTTTTCAATTTGTTAAGTAGTATTTGGTTTAAAAATCTCATTTTGATATAATAAAAAACTGAAGTGTAAAATTGTAGAACTACCAAATCTTAAGTGAAGAAACATTTTAAGGTCAACCAATAGTCAAATGCCTTCAACTATTATATATTGTATATATAGATTTGTCACATGACTTATTGAATAGGTCATGTTGATAAAATACACGTATATGGCTTTATCAATCACCACATAGATTGGAGGAATTTTCATTCAAACATTTGAAGTTAATAAAAAACAAGTACATGGTCTATCAACCATCACATAGTCGTTTGGTGGAATTTTCGTTCAAACATTTGAAATTAAATGTTTCCCATGTAATTTGTCTTGACAAATGTTTTCCATAAAACAGATGTCATTCAAAAGAGCCAAAATCCAAATTATTTCACATGTGGCTGTTGCGACAGCTTGATAATCAGCTTCTAATGCTGATCTTGAGATCGTGGACTACATGTTGGACTTCCAAGAAACTAGTGATTAAAAGCTACTACAAATCGGTACTCATTTTTAACTGGCGGACCTACTAACTAAGGTTGTTACTTTTCATCAATTTTCAGCTTTATTGTCTAAAATGAGTGTCATCAATATTAAAGTTCATATTAAGAGGAGTATTAGAAGAAAGAGAAAGAAATTACAGGTCGTATATAAACAGAATTGTAGCTAAACTGTCGGCCAAAATGGACAAATACCCTTTTCGCGCAAACAATCCAGCATTTTGCCCCCTGTTTTGTAACTCGATTTTCTTATAATCGAGTTAAGTTTTGAGTTCCAAAACGTCATTATAGGTCCTTAAAACGTCATTATAGGCTCTTTAAAACGTCACTATAGAGCTCCATAATTTTTTTTTTTTTTTAAACTCGATTTTTTTTAAAATTGAGTTACAAAAGAGAATCATTTCCCTAATTAGTTTGGGAAAGTAGGCAAAACGCCACTTTTTTTTGCACGAAAAAGGCATTTGCCTATTTTGGCCCTAAACTGTCTGTAGCTTTAGTTTCTGTTTTTTATCCATTTCACAACTCACAAGCATGTCATCCATTAATAAACGTGTATTAGTTTTTTCTTGTAAGAAGTTTTTTTTTATTAGTTTGTGTTCATTATCCATGTCACAAAACCATGTAATCCATTAATCACGTTCTTGTAACAAGTATTTTTAGGGAATTTAGGATTACTGTACAAATCAGCAAATTTAAAAGAGAAGGAATTTGATTAATTCTTTTTAGAATTATTTTTTACTTTCTACCTCTAATACAAATCTTGATATGGTAAATAACATAATAATTTTTAGTACGTATTTCAATTGAACTAACTAGATTATTGTATTTAACTTATATAATTAATTAACTTTTGATAAAATTACAAAAAGATTGAGATAAAGCTTATCAAATCTTTGGCATCTATTTTTTTTTAGAAAGAAGAAATATTTTATTGTTAATTAAGAGAGGCTAAATCAGCATGAACAAAAGGGAATATTGAGGGTGAAACATTCTCCATCCATACAACACAATCTGGAAGATTAACAACTAACTTAACCAAACAATGTGCTACTTGGTTACCCCATCTGAGTAGGATAATTCAAAATGAATTATCTCTTACATCTACTTGATGGAAGAAGTTACAAATGTCACACAATAGAAAAGGTTGATTATTGTAGATTTGTAGCGCATGCATTTTAAAATATTTAATAACATTTATGTCACTAATTTGTTAGTAGTTTCCTCCAATATTTCAATAATTTTTCTTACATAAACTTGTACTATTTCATGTTCTATTTTATAGACAAAATAGAAAGACAATAAGACTAGTGTAATAATTTAATCATAATATATGTGTTTGTAAATTTAAAAATTGCATGATATAATGACGGATATACATGCCTACTCAAGAATGCAAATATCGTTTTGTTAAAATAAAATTGCAAATATCCTTCAATTGTTTTTTTACATTCATGGTTGTGTGTTATTGATTTTTTCCCCTTTTGTTGGACTTTGTTTTAATTGTTGCAAAAGCAACTAAATTTGAGCAAGAATATCATATTTTAAATCAATTGTTTCTCATATAAATTTTTAAAAAATGACATCAAAATTTCATTATACATTCATAATTAATGCACAACTTAAAATAATTAATATAACAAAATAAATGTATTTATCCTGATATATATATATATATATATATTGTTTTCCAAAAGAAATATTAATGATTTCATTGCTAAAAAACTCAGTTACCTGCATATTGGTATGGTTCAAGTTGCTGTTAAACCACTCACCTGAAAGGGTATTAGTGCTTCTATTTTTATGTGTTTACGAGATGCTAGATTTAAGGTCTTTAAAGATAGCATTCTTAGTATGATCACTGCTTCTTTGTATGATGGTCCTGTTTACTTTAACTGTTATCCTGATATTACTCTTGTTTTGGATGATCCTAATATTGTTAAAGCTTTGACTTTGAATATTGCTTCTTCTGGTTACCACATGGATGAAGGTAGTAAACCTTTGATTATCATTTTTAATATTTTTAAATTCATTCTTTAATTCACTTATTTCTTGTTTAACAATATTAATTTCATGGTGCAAATCATTAACAGTTAATTCTTTGGATTTCTTTGCATTAAATCTTTCCAAAGTTTCTTCAAAACTTATTGTTGATTTGAGTTTTTTACTGGTTTCATCTTTCAACAAGTTTTTCTTGAACTTATCCAAATATTCTTTTTGTAATTCAGGATTTTCAATTTGACCAATCAATTTAACCAACAAGCTTTCATTTTCTTCACCTTTAGTGAGAACATTAATAGATTTAATAACATTGCAACAGGAATCTCTACAACCAAGTTTAATATTAGGAGAATCAGATGAATTATCAGCAGAATGATAGCAGGAATCAGTTGAAGAAGAAAAATCATCTTCCAAAGAATCAGACGAATTGTTTGATTCGAAGATTCTGAATAATTCTTCTTGATCATTATTATCAATTTTCAACATGTTAAACTTGTTTTTTAACTTACCAGGCTTTTGTTTACAATCTTTACTAAAATGACCAGGTTTTCCACAGTTGAAACATTTACCTTTACCTGACCGTTGGTTAACATATTTTTTAGAAACATTTTTCTTTTTAGCATAAAAATCATCAAAATTAGTTCTGTATTTTTTATGTTTTTTATGGCTATAATTTTTGTGACTTTTATCATGTTTTTTACTCAGTTGCCTAGAAGGAGCAATAGGAGGTAAACCATATTGTTTACAAAAATTACCCATTTCATATTTAGCTTTTCTTTTATTTTTTAATTGGTGTTTTAACAGTTTTTCATCATTGCACATATTAATTCCAAGTTTTTTAATTGTGCTTAAAATATCACCATAGGTTAAATTATCATAATCAATAGAATCATTTTTACCAATTAATTCTTGTTTTACCTTATGAGCAAAGATAGGAGGCAGACCGTCAATAAACTTTTCTTTCCAATAAAGCTTGAAACAGTCTTTCCGTTGCATTACTCTATAAAGGAAAACATCTTGATACCATCTATAATCAAACATAGTAGGGCATCTCAAATTATTTAATAAATCAGAAATTCGAGATGAAACATTAGATGGAGTACCAACAAAATGTTTGATAATAGTATAAATCAAGGTATTAACACCATCAGGAATACCTCGACCAATACGATCATCAAAAATAGGCAAACCTTCATCATTCTTTTTAATAGCATGTTTAATAGAGTCTTTGGATTCTTCTGTGAGATATGAATCCCACCATCCACGAAGAGTACCAGAAAAACCCGTAGTAAGTAAATCAACAATTTCAGGTTGGTCAAAATCATGATTATTTTGGTAAGCAGTACCAACCATAGACATATGTCCCATTTTATTAATAATTTCTTGTTCAGAAAAACCATCAATATTCCATTCATAAATTTTATTAGCAGAAACAGAAAACTGAGTTTGAAAAGTTCTTTCTTCAAACTGCATATTTGGAGGAGTAAGTTTTGAATACCAATTCCTAGTAAGAAACATGGGTTTGGAATTTCCAACAAATCTTTTAATTTCGGGTAAACCATCATCAAAAACATTTTTGGCAGAAACAAAAGAAATAGTATCAGAATCTGTATTTTCATCAGAAATAATTTCATTTTTTGAAATAGTTCGAGCAGCAGGAGTACTTGTAGAAGTACCTTCAATTTTAACTTTTAAATCAGCAAGCATTTTTTCAACAGTTTCAAGAATTTTTTATTAAGAAGTTTTAAACTTAAATTTGTTATCATGACTGGGTAAATTAATCAAAGGTTTTTCAGTCTTGATAGAAATAGGTTTTTGAACAGAAACAGATTTTTCAACAAAAACAGTTTTTTCAACAATTTTCTCTTAAATACGGTCAAGCTGTTGACCAATAATATGCAAAGATTCATTAGTAAAATTGTTTTGTTCAGTTTTGCCAGTATTTACCAAAATAGTTTTAAGAGGTGGATGACTAGACCTAACAATGGTTTTGTCATTTTTAACAAAATTAGACTTCTTTATCACGTTCAAATGATTTTTTGAAATTCCATCTTTTGAAACATAATAATTTTCAAGAAAATCAAAGAACAAAATATGTTTTTTCAATTGATGCATTTTTTCTCTCCATTTACGTTTAACACGGTCTTTTTCAGACTGAGCAAAATTATTTTGAAAATATTTTCTTTTAGATCTGTTTTTTGGAAGCATAAATTCATCAAACAATGGAACCATATCAATTTCAAAAGTTTCATTTAAAACAGTCAAAACTCTTAATTGGTTAACATTATTTTCAATAAGAGGAAAATCAGAATCAGATGGGCAAACAGAATTAGCATCATCTTCTTCTTCATTAGCAGTTTTGCCATATGGAGAGGAAGGTTCAGCTTTAGTAGAGTAGAAAACAGAGCTGACTTGAGATTTATCACTTGAAACACCTTTTAATTTTAAATCGATGGGTTTTTCAAAATGCTTTTGCAAAAACTCATTGAGATCATGATCTCTTTTTGAAATACTTTCAGATCCAGCAAAGGAATGTCTTCCTTCGTTGATCCTCAAGGGTTGATTGTTTTGAAAACATATTTTAACAGTACCATCAAGATATTGTTGAATATTTGTGAGATTTAGCTCGTCAAAAACAGGTTTAGGAACAGGGGATTCTTGGTTCAACAACCATTCAGTAGGAAGATTAATATCTTGTTATTGAATCATTTTTGGAACTTGAACTTTAGCATCAGGAGTTGAACATGTGATTAACATTATTTTACCAGAGGGTTCTCTATGATTCAAACAACTAGGATTTAACTGAGTACCCAGAAGTCTGTAATAAATACGATAAATCAAAGCAAAAGGTTTACTACCTTCATCCATGTGGTAACCAGAAGAAGCAATATTCAAAGTCAAAGCTTTAACAATATTAGGATCATCCAAAGCAAGAGTAATATCAGGATAACAGTTAAAGTAAACAGGACCATCATACAAAGAAGCAGTGATCATACCAAGAATGCTATCTTTAAAGACCTTAAATCTAGCATCTCGTAAACACATGAGAATAGAAGCATTAATACCCTTTCGGGT
Source organism: Quercus gilva (assembly GCA_023621385.1). NCBI lineage: Eukaryota > Viridiplantae > Streptophyta > Magnoliopsida > Fagales > Fagaceae > Quercus > Quercus gilva. The sequence continues at coordinate 56,414,900 of CM042475.1, read as the reverse complement.
GAGTGGTTTAACAGCAACTTGAACCATACCAATATGCAGGTAACTGAGTTTTTTAGCAATGAAATCATTAATATTTCTTTTAGAAAACAAGCAACATTTTTCATGAACTTTTGAAATAGAAAATATTTGTTCAACAATTCAAACTTTGTAAACAAGATGAAAAGTGATTTCAGCCCAACTAGTTTTGTAAATAGTTTTAGTATCAACTTTGGGAATGTTCCATTTTCGAAAATCAGGAATCTCATTATCCTCAACAGTGTGATCTTCTTCATTTACAATATCAGAAGGACAACCAGTCCTGGAGCTGACAGAGGAGTTGGATCTCCACAACTTATTCATATTATCCTAGTTTTAACACTCAATTATCATGTTTTTCTCACAACCGTTGCATTTCGTAACACATACCCTAAGCAACCCTATACCACACACATACCCTACACGCCCTCCTGGCTCAAACGAGCCTTACAGTCAGGTTCTGGGAATTCACTTTACACCTACGGTGGCGCCAACGACGGTAAGAAGGGGACACAACAACGGAGCACCAAAGGTTCGGACAGATACGGACAAGGCACAAAGAACACAACCACACTATCGCCGGCCAGAAAAGAGTGGCTCTGATACCATAAAGGGGGAAGGGGATGCACAGATGAAGGAGAGAGACAGAAGCACAGTAAGAATATAGTGAAAGTAAATGTAAATAGCAAAGTTAGAACAATAATAAGACGTTAGAACAATAATAAAGCGGTAGAACCAGCCAAGCAGTATATATCAAAATAATTCAGAGTAAATGAAAGTAATTAATGAAAGCAATTTAGAACCGTCCGGTATAGCGGTAATCCATCCAAGGTGGCGGTAGCAACAAGTAGTATAATGAACATAAACTGAAAATACTTGTTTATTGAAAGTAGGTAAACACTTACAGTAGTAGTAGTGAATACAAGATCTCAACAATAGAGGTTAATAGTTACAAAGCTTGAACTAGTCCTAGTTACAAGGTTTGTAGGAACAAAGTAGTAGTGAACAAGGTAATAGTGAATAAGGTAATAGTGAATACAAAGAACTCTCTCAAAGAAGGCTTCTAGGAAAGAAAACTCTCTCTAGAAAGAATTCTAACAAAAAACTTCTGCCTTAAACATAAGGGATAACCCCCCTTAAATAGGTAAAATTCGGAATGAATAGTAACAGGTGAACAGTAACAGATGAATAGTGACAGGTGAATAGTGACAGATGAATAGTAAAAAAGTGAGTCTTTTTCTTTTTTGACTCCCAATTTTTGGGGAATCATGGAGGGAATATGTAGTGATCAGAAGCATCCCACTCAAAGGTCTAGGCCATCATTTGAAGGGTCTAGGCCACATCATCATTGTCCTTAAAAGAAGCCAAATATGAGAATCTTTAGAAGCATGCCATTGAATAAGAACTTTATGACATGAAATCTCCAGCATATGAGGCAATAGCATGGACAAAAGATCAGGAAAATCTATGACAAAAGTCCAAAAGGAATATTTCATTGAACATCACTATGAACGCATGTAGTTGAATAGTGTCTTTGAACATCACCATGTATGCATGTAGCATTTTTTGAATATTGTAACACTTTTAGCCATTGTGCTGGCTAGACAAATAGAGAACAGTAGTAACAATAATCTGAGGACTACACAATTAATCAGTAGAAGGAGCATCAGATGGGTAGCCATCAAATGGATCAAAAGGACCTTGTGGAGAATCACATTCGTGCTCATGGTAAATAGCATATTGGTTGCAAAATCCACAATATAAAATTGGCTCACCCGTTGGTCTTCTTCCTGGGATGAGAAGGCTCTTTGGATTACAATGATCAGTTATACGCAAATGAGCAATAGCGTCAATATATGGCCTAGGACCAAAAACAGAAATTCTATTAGTGCTTCCTATGAAATGATAATCTTTCCACAGGTTCTGAGCAACTTCAATAATTTGATTATTAAAATAGTTTCTCCAACATTTTGCAAGAGCATAAGGATCTTTGAAGGACAAGTGAGAATTTCCTTTAAGCCATTGCCCCTGATGAGTGTGACCATTGATGAGAATGAGATGTTTTGAGGGCTGGACATTCATCCAGTTATCTCTTTCTCATTTAGGTAAAGTACTCCAACATATGATGGAAATAGAAGGACCAGTAAATTTTTTAATGGCACTTGAATAATTTAAGGAAGTTGACTGGCTTGATAATGGCTTGTTAATTTTAGGAATCTGATAAAGCCATATTCAAACACGTGGGAAAGCCAGTTGGGATCCCTATCATCATCATCATCAGCAACAAAATAACCATCATCATAATTAATTAGGAAACCGGGGAATGGGTGTGTCTTTTCATACACTCTGAGGGTACTCCCAAAGTGTTCTTCCCATGCCAACTGGATAAACACATTATCTCCTTCATCTAGCTCATCAGGATCAGGAATAGTGGCTGTAACAAGTTTCTTAAAACATTTGAACCATAGATTGAAAGACCTGAACATAGCCTTGCTTCTCAGTATACGTGATTGTATATCTGATGGCAAGTTGGCAAAAACACTTCTTAATATAGATTGGGACTTAAGGCTCAATCTAGAATAATCAGTGCCCATTATAGTCATTTTATCCTTTGAATGAATATCCTCTTTGCCAAAGAGTTGACTAGTGTAGGGATTATGTGTAACATTTGGATAGTTAACAAGTTGGCTTCTAAAAGCCCCATTTTTTGGAACAAGGTTTGAAGCAAGGTCATTTTCTGAAGCAAGGGGGTTATCTGAAATAAGGTTAGCATAGTGGCTTAGATAAGCCTCATTCTGAGCAGTAAGGTTAACAAGATGGATTTCCAGGGCTCTGAGAGTGCTTTTAAAAAGATCATGGTGGTTTTTAATAAAAGCAGCTTGAAGGTTATCATGGTGGTTAAGATTAAGTTTAGTAAATTTACAAATATTTAATTTTTTGATTTCTTTTATGTCAATTTTTGTCAACGTAGCTAAACATGAGGGAAAATGTCATATTCTAAATTTATTACTATTATTATTATTCCAAATAAAAATATTTTTCATATAAAAATTATAAAATAATCATATATATTCCTTTAATATTAATAATTAATGCACAACTATAGATAATTAATATATGTATATAATTCATTGGCTAAAGTAGTAAACAAATATTTTGATATAAATGCTAGCTTTGTTAAGGTGAAATTTTAAATTAAAAAAAAAATCTCAAATAAGTCACTTAATAACATTTTTCTAATAATACACAGTTTTGACTCTCAAAAAAAAAAAAAAAAAATAACATTTTCTATTTTTCTTTTTAAAATGGAAGATGTGGGAGGAAACTTAGTCTCGGCCCCAATCAAGTATTGTTCGCTTTGGGATGGGCAGGGTTGACCTTTGGTCACACCCGCACAAATTTGTTTAATCCCACATCGGAGAGAGACGCCTCACACACTATGGTACACCCTTCCTTAGGCCAAGTGCTTATAAGGTAAGGGTAGGAAGCGTCTCTCCCCAATGTGGGATTGAGCAAGTTCGTGGGGGTGGGAGCAAGGGTCGACCCTGCCCATCCCAAAGCAAACAATACTTGATTGGGGCCGAGACTAAGTTTCCTCCCACAAAAGGCAATGGAAACTTAATTTTACAAAAATCAATAAATAAAAAGGTGAACCGTGAAATTGGTGTTTGTATCAAATTGAGAAATATATAAATAAATAAATAAAAACCTAAAAAAAAAAAAAGGTTTAATTTCATTATTAGGTATAAGTATATTCTCATAAAATTGAAAAACAACCCACCAAAAGAGATACTAGTTTAGTTTTTTTTTTTTTTTTTTTTGGGGGGGGGGGGGGGGGTGGTGTAAACAAAGAAATATGAGTTATGACTGATGTTATATAGTTTTGGAGTCCAAAGTCCTGGTTTGCTGCCATCTAAGTTGTAGCATCCAATGAACTCGTACATAGATTTCCATTTTCTACTCTAATTAAAAATGAACAAATATTATAATATGCTTTAATATTATTAGACAAATAAGTAGATTCTAAATAGCTCAATTAATAAAAATTTTATTGTTAAACAAAAGATTCAAACACTGAATCCCACCTAAACCAAAAAGCGATTGATATCTTAACTTGATGATTATCATAGAGCGAGTCTTAGGCAAATTAAACTATTATTATTTAAATAAATAAATACCTTCTCAAAAAATAAATAAATAAACCCAACACCACGACAGGAACAAGTACTGCAACTTGACCAAACATACAGTAAGATGCTCATCATGGGCATCCTTTCCATTTATGAGGTCGCTCTTTATGCACCCTATATTTCAACATTTAAATCAAAAGACATAATTACAACATCATGAAGGAGCCCTCTCAGCGATTATTCAACAGGCATATAATATGTCCAAAAGATTCTCAATATTTGGTTATAGACTTGAAGGCATATGAATCAATTATAGCAAGGGAAGCAATAGCCAACAGCCAAAAGGGTCAACAAGGAAAAAAAAAACAACTTTTGCAGTAGGCATCTTTTTATGGAGGTGTAATAAGTTTGTTCATCATAATTACTACCACAACCAGTCAAAACACAAGGCACAATGTGCCAATTCAGCAAATTAATTAGCACAAAATATTCTGCTTCATTATAACTATTACATTTTTTTTTTTTTTTTTTATAGAGTTTCAACTTATAGCGTCCGCTTCTGATAATTGCATTATTTATCATCAGACCAAGACACTAATCAATTTTTAGTATAGGCGATGATTGAACTTCAAATTTTTTATTTAGCCATAAAAGACGTTACTAGTTGAGCTAACTGGACTGGAATCTATCATTATAACAAACTATTACTTTGATGTTGATTGGAATTTTTTCCTAGAAGAAATAATAAAAACAAATGCAGACTTGTAGTAGACATGTTTTTCTGGCATTGGCATTGGCACTGAGTAAAGAAGCCGTGATTGTCGTTGAAAACGCGTTAACACATTCCCAAGCTCTCGAGCACTTTGTGAGAGTTTCTGTCCAATTACATGTGAGGATGTCTATTCGCCCCTAATTTTGTAGATAGTGACCACTGACCACTAATCAATAAAGGTTGGCAATGTAGCGCTGCACCACAATGGTATTGTTGGAAGACAATACTATCGTGGGAAGATTATACCCAAAAAAAATCAGTTGTATTACTAAATTTAAGAAAAGTGTTGGAATTCATAAATTTTTCTTTCGTCTTTTTCATGTAAAATTTGGAGTTCTATATCTCTTTTGGAGTTTGAACGTATGACAGCATGAGTTTATAGTGATTAGAGAGTATGACCAAGCTAAAATCATACTACAATAATTTATTGGATAAAAATCTATACTCTAAAATTTTGCATTCAATTGCAATGCTAAAGTTTTGACTAAACTTATATTTAATTTACGGGTATACTTTTATAAAAATATACTCATTAGTCGTTCCATCTCAAATTATTAGACTTTTATTTTATTTTGGGATGATCCAAAATGAAGTGCCCTTTAAAAGTTAGTAAGTAAATTTCTTAACTTAATACGTCATTTAATAAGTTATTTTTTTTCCTTTAATAAACTTTCAAGTTTTAAATTAAGAGAGTAATTTTTGTGATAATTAAAAAAAAAAAAGGAGAGTAATTTTTGGAAATTTATACCTTTTTACATATATTTTTTAAAAACAACGTGAATGATATCCTATTAAAAAATTGAATTTTTATCCGCAACTAACAATATATGAAGATGTAATGTAAAAGTGTTAAGTTCACAATATTTTTACAATAAATTATAAGAGGTTAGTTATTATTTATTATAATTTTGAATTTATTATTAAAATTACTTTTTTTTTTTGCCACTGATAATAACCTGTCACTTAAGATTTATTGTGAAAATATTGTAAATATAACATTTCATTTTAAAATTTATTGTCACTTTAATAACAATAGATATCCATGAATCAATCTATATCAAAAGTAACACTTTATCACCTAAAGAAACAAGATTGACACTTATCCAATGTTACTTTCTGAATCGATCTGATAAAACAATATAAACCAGATAAGATTAGAACCCCTCAACCCAAAAACTCAATCCCAATCTCATCCCAAAAAGTCTTTTTCATTTTATTTTATTGGGTATATCCCAAAAAATATTTTAGCATTAATGAAATGAATGAATACAATAAAATAGAGGCAATTTGGGGCTACTGGGCAAGGGCAGTGATGAGCTGGCGCACTTTGATAGACTTAACTCTGGAGCATTCTTTTTGGTGCTTCCAGATGTCATACAGCTGTATGATACCCTCTTCTTGTAAAATTACCAAAATGCCCATAGTAAAATATTTCATTTCCTCACAACTCCGTCTACCCTTTCCACCCCCAAAACGCCACCGTTTCAATTCCTTCGCGTTATCAAAATTTTTAAGTGACTGCCCCTATGTGTACGGACCCAACAATAACTACCCCTAACTGACAGTTTTACCCACTCCAACGGTCATTTGGATAACGCAAAGCCAAGCTAAAAGACAGGAAAGTCAAAGCGTTGGCTGAAGGGCAAAAAGGTCATTGTGTACGGTTAAACTAAAGCTTAAATGTTGTCATTCCGTTATTTCTTTGAGGGTGTTTGTGTAATTCTATATTTCTCCAAAGAAAGTGAAAGAGAAGCCACAGAGAAAACGAGTACAAGTAAAGAAGTAAAGAAGGAAGAAGAAGCAAAGTGTTTGATGAGAAAGTTTTAAGCATTTTGCTACTGATAAACTCTGAAACTCTCATTGAGTTTAGTGTTTGTGGGTATCTTTTATTTTCTGTGGTTGGTGTGGAGAGGCTGAGTTATGGCCGAGTCAAGTGACTCGGTTTCCATTGACATTGATATGGTACCTTTAGGAGAGAAGGTAAAGCTACCCCCCCAACAAAAAAAAAAAAAAAAAATGAAGAACCCACCAAGAAAGTTTTATTTTTTATTTCTGTTTTTGTTTTATTCAAATGCAAGATTACATTTTTATTTTTTTCTTTTTAATTGTAGTACTTGTTGTTTCTTTGTTGTATATATTTGCTGAGTTTTTGGTTGTATGTGTGATTTTTTTTGGTTATTTAATTGTGTTTTTTGTTTTGTTTGCTTAATGTGGTTTTGCAGGAATATGTGGTGAAGACAAGCAAAGGCTCAATCTCTGTGTTTGTGTGTGGGGATCAAGAAAAGCCTGCTTTGATAACATACCCAGATGTTGCTCTCAATTGTATGCTTCCTTTCTTGTTACTTTTTTTAGTGGTTAATGCTAATTTTTTTTCTGTTGCATTTCAATTTCAAATATGCTTAAGAGTGAATGAAAGAACTTAGAAATGGTGCTTAATGTATATGTCTTGAAGTTATTTGTAAAGGGTCTTTTTGTTTTACTCCAAATGTCATGGAAAATAGTTAGTTTTCAATCTCTGTGTGTTATTTGCTTACTGGGGTTTTTAATGGGTTCTTGTTGTGCAGCCCAATTGGTCTTTGTAGAAATGAAAGTGTTTTTTACTTTAATTTGCTTTCTGGGGTTTTTATTGGGTTCTTATTGTGCAACCCAATTGGTTTTTGTAGAAATGGAAGGGTTTTTTAGTTTCTGGGTGCTTACTGTTTTCTTGGGTTTACACAGACATGTCTTGCTTCCGAGGCCTCTTCTTTTGCCCGGATGCAGCTTCTTTGTTGCTTCATAACTTCTGCATTTACCACATTGATGCCCCAGGCCATGAGGTCAGTATCAGCCATGCATTTATTTATATATGTAAGTGCTGTATTACAAATTCTTTCCTTTGCGGATATTAATAGGGTTCCTGCCTTCCATTTGCTTAAGAGTTCTTGCAGGTGGGAGCTGATGTAATTTCTTCAGATGCTCCATTGCTCAGTGTGGACGACCTTGCAGACCAGGTGGCCGAAGTGCTTGATTTCTTCGGGTATGCTAGTGTTGTTCACTTTTACCAGTTTATCTTTTCTATTTTGTTTTGGCGGCAATGGATTCAAATGGGAACTTTGGGGCTTTAATTCTCATTAAATTGGCAACTCAATGACTTCATGAAGTGCCTATTAATTACATTGGGTTGTAGAACACATCTCTTTATCTTCTTTCCTTACAGGGTTTGCTGTTATTTGGTTGCTTTTATTCAATCTGCCAGCCCTTGATTTCAATTGGTTTGGGAGAGTGACATACTGATTCTTATCAGCTTATCAATGTGTACTATTATTTTCTTTTTCTTTCTTATCCACAAGTCCAAAATGTGTCCCATATTTTCTAGACTACTCATGTGCTGTGATATCACGGAGTTCCAAGCAGGGAGTTATTATGGTCAATATTGGCAAATACATTAGTTTTGTATGAAAGTTTGTGATATCATGAAGGATTTTGACAAGCTTCACGTCCTAGTAAGAGGAAAAATAGAAATATGGATTGATACCTCAGAATCTAGAGCTTTCCGTTATAATTTAGCTGGAACATGAGAAAAGGGCAGAAGACCCATTTAAGCAGGATATGTTGCATGACTTCATAGACATACTGGTTTGTGCTAGTGTCACAAATTTAGAACTAGTTATAGATAGTTTCGTATCAAGGGATGTTGATAATAAGTATAACAAAAGGGAAAACAGATCCAGCCCCAATATTATCTAACTGCTTTGGTGCCAAATTTTTTATTTTTTATTTTTTTCAGTCAGTACTAAATTGGGTGCATTTTAGTTCAGCTATGTTGAATGGTATATATCTTACACTGTTGCCAGTCGCAGTGTTCTTAAGCATGTATTGATGATATTTCTACTTCAGGCTGAAAGAGGTTCTGTGCTTAGGCGTAACAGCTGGTGCTTACATCCTTACCCTTTTTGCAGTAAGTTGGCAAATTTCAGCTTCCTTTTTTTTTTTTTTTTTTAATCATGATATTCTTATTTTAAGTTGTGTTTTTCCCATGTGGCAGATGAAATATACACAACGGGTGGTTGGGCTAATTCTTGTGTCCCCTATTTGTAAAGCACCCTCATGGAGTGAATGGCTCTACATAAAGGTAATTGGAATATGTGCAATTAATATAATGAAGGAACCATTAGGTGTCAATATCCAACATCAAGGCTGATTTGAGTATCAATAGAAAACTTTATATCAATTTAATTTTTGTACGGTCCAAGTGTGCATCTAAAATAGGAAAGGGCAGAAGGAGGGCTTCCTTATTGCAAAGTTCACAATTTGCCATTTGGTATTATTAAGAGCCACTTGGCTGCAATCAGTAGCCAATATCCAAACTCTCTCCAGCACTATGCCCTTCTTGGAGTTTCTACCAACAGAAGTGATTATCATTCATTGTCCAATCCCCCAAGTCATTGCTTTCTTCATGCAACAAGCAGAATATTAATAACAAACATGTTCATGATGTCGGTTAAATACTGCATTACACATGATGGGTTGAGTGTGCACCCGCAGTGCAACATTTTGATATCAGATGAAGTTTATAAAAGAGAGGGAAAAAAACTGCATACGCTTTTTTTTTTTTTTTTTTTTTTGGGAATTAAAACTACATATTTATTGCTTGTGAGGATTGCATAAGATTTTATAAAATCTACTTCTGCAGGTATTATTGAACTTGCTATACTTTTATGGTATGTGTGGTGTATTGAAGGAATGCCTCCTACAGCGTTACTTTAGTAAGGTACTCCATGTTACCTTGTTTTCCAGGAACTTTCTGCCTTTCTGCTCTTGGTTTGTTATAATTCTCATATATTAAATGCAGGAACTTAGGTGTGGCTTGCATGATGCAGAATCAGACATAATACACGTTTTCAAAAGGGTAGGGAAAGCTCAGTTTCAATAGTTTCAATATAGTGCTAAATTTATATCACTTGAACTGCTGTGACCCTTTTTTATTTCAACTGTGCTTACAGTTACTGGATGAAAGACAAAGTTTGAATGTCATGCGTTTCCTTCAAGCAATTAATGAGTAAGATCGTATCTATTCTATAAATGTGTGTTTTTCCTTTTCCCCACTGATCCTTCCATGAAACCTGTATTAAGTCAACCCACGAGGGCTTGAAACTGTTGTTACAGTTCAAGTCTTCTACTTATCAATAAAAAAATTACAGTTCAAGTCTTCTTTTGGCGGCAGCCACATGAATTTGATTATATGCTTACAAGTGGAAACCTAACTGGTACAAGGGTTTTATAATAAAGAATTTTACCTGAAATTGGTATTTATTTCAAAACAAGTTATGTGTTTAATGACATACCACAGGACAGATTGTCTTACAAAGTTAAATTTAGTTTACTTGAGCGGGCATTTGCTTGCAAGCTTTCTAAATGCGAGAAGAATCACATATTCTGTAACACTGCCTACTGTTTTATTGATTAGAAAGTCTGTTTGCAGGAGGCATGACCTTACAGAGGGCTTGAAGAAGTTGAAGTGTAAGACACTTATTTTTGTAGGTGAAAGTAGTGAATTCCACGCAGAATCTGTGTATATGAGTGCCAAAATGGGCAGAAAAAATTGCGCTCTTGTTGAGGTAGAGTGATCTTCACTTTTTCAATGTGTTATCTTGATTTAGCTTTCAATTATGGTAATTAAATGACATAAATTACATGCAAACATGAGATGGTCAATGATCTCATGCACCCATGGATCTCAAACCCACAACCTCCTCCCCCTCCATTGGTCTCTTTGTTAAGATTAGAATCAGTAATCCAAAGAACTAGCTTTATAGTTCTATATCTTAGAACCGATGAATTGCTTTCGAATGATGTTGTAATTATAACTAGAGGACTTCATGAATATAGCACATTATTATTTTACTTCTCACTTTAATTTAGTGTATACAGTTATTGTATAATGGTCCCATTTGTGTGCTTGGTAGGTTCAAGCTTGTGGCTCACTGGTGACAGAAGAGCACCCATATGCTATGCTAATACCTATTGAAATTTTCTTAATGGAGTTTGGTTACTACAGAAAACGACATTTTACTTCTTCATCAAGTAATGGCTCAAACCCAACCAGCCCTTCAAGCCATTCATGCATAGCACCAGAACTTCTTTCTCCAGAGGGTTTAGGCATCAAGCTGAAGCCCATCAAAACCCGCGTAGATATTGAAATTTGATGCAAAAGGGAATGACTGTTTCAAGCATTAATTCTTTACTCAGGTCTCCTATGAAGGATAAATGGGGGCAGTGGTATCTCATCTTCACACCTATAAATTAGCCATGGTAGCTTTGTACTTCAGGGTAGCATATTCTTTGGTTCTGTTAGTTGGGTTAGGATATTGGTGATCAGGATTAGTTGCACGTATGTATTTTTCAAAACTTTATTGTAGATAAAATAGGGGGAGATTTGATATAGATGGAAGGTACATTTGGGGAAGAGATTTTTTGTCTGTCAGCTTACAACATGCTGTACATGCTACTAGCTTGCAACTCTAGAAGCAGATTTTGTGTTGAAACTTTCTTTAATGCCACTGTATCTAATTCATGGTCGTTAAGGATATATTTTGAATACCATCCTTCTTTGTTTGGTGGTTAGTTATATATATGTGGCTCCTCATCTATGTAGACTTTTCTGTGATACCTGGTTGTGATTTTAGTTTTTATTAATACTCTTTTATAATTTCTTTTAACGAGTTAATGAAAGTTTTACATCAATCAAACTGCTTTTCCGAGAAATAAAGTGACCTTTAAACTAAGAGGTAAAAATGAATTTCGAGAGGCACGCTTTAGCTTTGTATTGATGGATTTTGTTTACCAAGTGTCCTAAGAGTTAGGTAGCCTTTGGTGTTAATTCTTCAATAACTATGTTTCACATCATTAAGGCATGAGCAAGGATATGAACTCTGTCAGACAACGACTTATTTCTGGCTTCACTCTTCTACAAGGTCTTAACCATTGATGTGAAATAGAGAGTAATAAATTATCCCTTATCCTACTATCTTCTTCTTTGAATCCCACTGGCCATGATATACCTCTGATTTTGTTCTCCTTCACTCTCACAGCTGCGTTTCCCAGCCTCCATCTAATTCAATCAAAGCATAATTCAGTCAATCTGATTTCTTCACCTTCTATTTCACTAACTCAAGATATGATTATTTTATGAAGCATTGTTTGTTTTCATTTTCTATGATTCTCAACACTTGAATTTAATATTAAATCTACATTCATTCCATCATGTTCATTTCTCATGGCAAAGCTTAGGGTATTTTATTTTCGTCACCCGATTTTTCCTTTAAAAAGTTCTCTTTTATTTATCTACTCAAATATCTTATCGGATTTTTTTGTAAGGGTGGGTAATAATCACTACCCCATTCTCTCTCTCTCTCAAAATTTGCTTTATTATTTTGGTGATGATGCAACCACCAAACTTTCTGTTACATGCACGTGAAATGTTTGATAAATTAGTTAGATGTTTTGTTCTTTTTCCAATATTAGAATTTGATAGGATGGTTTGATAAAAATTCTTCATCATGATACTTATCCCACAAAAACGCCCTTCATCATGATTCATGATAACTACTCCTTTCATCTTGATAGTACCAACCCCTCAAATCTCATCCTCCAGACTCGGTGGGTGAGTAGCAATTTATTCTCTTAACGCCCATTACAATTTCTTGAATTCAGATTCATAAAATTTATTCTCAAAAGTCAAAAACAACCTCCAAGCTCATCAATAATATCTTTATGATTTTCTTTGACAATTCTTTTATCTTGCTTCCATATTCCAATAATATCTCACTCACAAAAAGAGAAGATATTTGAGAGAGAATTATTGGTCAAGTTAGTATGAAAAGAAACTAGCACACAAGGGATTGGTTCTCTCTCTCTCACGAACAATCTGAGGTTTGAATGTAATATCTAACAATGAGTACGGAGACACTGTGCAGAACTCTTTCCACAACGAATTCATTGACACTGATACTTCAAGCTAAAGAAAACAGATATCATCAATCTAGGAACAACATAAAAGTTAAAAGCAGCTAAACAAAGTAAATTGTGACACGGAAAATGTTAATTAGCAGACCCAAAATAACAATAACTTTCAAAATTGCGATACATGCCACTGCAAAGTCATTTTATGGGTAGTTGACATAGTAACAACACTCTAGATTTCTTCTTTATATGCAGTACATTTTCTCTTAATCCTAATTCATCTTACTGATCAGTTCATTGATGTGATCCTCACGATTACCAGCGTCTCCCCCTCGCTTGTATACTATTTTTGTTCCTTGCAATCCTCCTTCTGGCTTGTTGAGTGAAAAGGGCCATAAGGAACTTGTAACCTCCTTAAAATGTGGACCAACAGTAGCAATCTCATGCACAATATCTTCTATGCATATAATGTCGTACTTTCCCAATGCCTGCCAAAAAGATAAAATTGTAGGGGGAGAGGGGGTGCATTAGAAAATTTTGGATAAAAAAATGACAAAAACTTAGTCCAAAATTTAGCAAGATGATATCTAATACCTGTTCAATAATGTTATTGTCAGTCAGAGGGACTCGCTGCTTGTCTATTTTTAAAAGACCCTTCTTGTAAATCAGCTCCCTCACATTCTTCAGATTAGGATATCTTTACAAACAAGCAAAATCCAATAAGAACCATATATCACTGATCATTAATTATTAATACAATGATCAATGGGCAAAGATGCAAGTGAAAAGAATATCACTGATCATTAATTTGTAATTATAATGATACAGGGGCAAAGATGCAAGTGAAAAGAATCATTAGGATAATCTGAAGTTGAAACTGGAAATGCATGGAAACCCATATATCAAATAGTAGTTCCTATAAGGAAGAGTCACAGCTTAAGATCGAAAGTTCAGCCATATGCGATATGCCTAGTGAAGACAAATGCCGTAACTTTCCACGATTTTTGTAATTAAGCATGTTTAGGTACAAATTTCTCATTATAGTATTTTAAGAAATGCAACAAATTTCAAGATTACATTCAAGACAATGAGACATTTCGTGTGACATAACAAAAACAAGGTTATCTTTGATAATTTGATATAGAGAATGAACTTTTTTTTATGTGGACAGGGAGGGAAGATTCCAGTGACCTCCACTTGAACAAGCAATTGACTTGGAACATCAGTGGAAAAAATAAACTAAAGGCACCTAATCGATCGCCTAATATCTGAATAATTTTTAATTTCAGCCCCAGCCAAGGGCAAAATGAGACTGTTATTTAAACATGCTCCGGTCACAAGCTATTAAAGTTAGGACCAATGGTTACTCTCTATATTCTAGCACAGATCTGACTCTGGCTAGAGCTAAATGATAAAGGGTTCGTGCAACAAATGTCCACGCCAGGTTGTCAATAAGCTTATTCAAGGTCTATGGAAGCCTCAACAAGCCAAATAAAAGCTTAAGTTGAAGACTATATAGAAGAAAACCTAAACAACTAGAGGCTCAACTCAATATTTTTTTAAATATCTTGAACTGCCATCAAACTTGACAATTCAACAGACAATGGTCAGTGTGTGTAAAGCTTACAAGAATTACATGAAATTCTCAGAGCATATCATAGACTATATAGAAGAAAACCTAAACAACTAGAGGCCCAACTCAATATTTTTTTTATTATCTTGAACTGCCATCAAACTTGACACTTCAACAGACAATGGTCAGTGTGTGTAAAGCTTACAAGAATTACATGAAATTCTCAGAGCATATCATAGTGGTGAATGAGGAATTCCCCTTTCAAGTCCACCAGAAATAAATGAAAGAGACTGTGCTGCCACACTCCCACTCCCACTGCTACTAGTTATTTTTTAAACCAAAAAATACTTCTTCTTTTTTAATAAAATTTTTGGCCAAAGGAAGTAAGGCTCACCCCAAGAGGCAAGCTGGTGGATCAAAACCAAGCTCATCCTTTTGGGGAGAGGGGGGGGGGGGGGGGGGGGAGTGAGGGAGGGAGCCAGAGGAACCACTAGACCAAAAACACAGAACTTATCTGTATAAATTCAAAGGCTTATTCAATCATGCCCTTGAACCTGCTCTGGTGTCTATCTGATGCACACAAATTAACATTGACCAAGTACCAAGCATAAGACAAGTTTCAAGATTGATTTTGGTTCAATCTAAAGGTGCTTATCAAGCCCAAACAGCCTGGTAATAGGATTGTCCAGATTCATAAGTATCCTTACTCCAACAAGAGCACAACACAGAGAATACATAAAACAGAAGCCACCAAAACAATGCTCAATGAAAAGGTATAAGCAAAAAAATGGTTGGCACCATTAAAAGGGATCATCTCAAAATAATATAAAAAATAAAAAGATAAAGTTATTTCAGCAAGAGCATAGGACACTGACAGGTTTACACAGAAATCAAAAAAGTTTAAATAAGTAAAAGAGCATGAAAGCTAGTTGCTTCTTGTCCTGATGGTAAGCTAGAGCTCCGTTTCTTTTTTTCTTTT
Organism: Quercus gilva; assembly: GCA_023621385.1. Lineage (NCBI taxonomy): Eukaryota > Viridiplantae > Streptophyta > Magnoliopsida > Fagales > Fagaceae > Quercus > Quercus gilva. Next base: position 56,399,490 of record CM042475.1, on the reverse strand, counting down.
CTTTTTTCCAGATAAATAGGTAAGCTAGAGCTTTTTGTATTGTCTTTCAACACTATGCTTTATATCATTAGTAGTAACGGAATAAAAACAATACATAGCTATCTAACTAATGAAGCCAGAAAGAATTATGCAAGAGAGTTCATTCCAATTATGATACTAGTCAGTGGTCACAATTTCATTCGTAACCACTTCATACTGAAAATCATGAACTATTATGGGGGTGCCCCTATATTTCTATGCTTTTCTGTTTTCTCCAGCTTATTAAGCATATTTATTGCATAGCAATAAGAAAAGGTTTTGTGTCTCCTACCCGTAGGTAACATAAGGCTCCACTTTTTCCAGCTTTTCAACTATAAATTTATTTGCTATAACAAAGACACCATTGAAGACTTTCCTCAATCTCAAGTTGTATAAGAGCTTCCTAGTTCTTGGATGCATTTCCTTCTTTCTGGTAAACAAACAGAGACATCAGAGTGGGAAAAAAAGAATTAACTGTAGATAACATGAAGAAAATAATCACAAAAGCTGGTAACTCACCCATTTATGCGAAGGACAAAAAGCAGTTTGGTATCAGTCACTGTCAAATTTGGTCTTTTCCTCTTTGTCCTCTGTTTCAATTTTATGAGGTCTAGTTCCTACCCAAAAAAAAGAGAAAGGATTATTTGACAATACCATTATGTTAGTAAATATATCATGAAATTGCAGACAATGCAGAGCAGCTCCGGAAACATTTGTCCTGGAAAGAAGTTAATCTAAAATGAAAGACATAAAGAGTACAAACATCTAAGTATCTACCAAAGTTTTCAATTTTAACAAGCACATCACCTAGATTGATGAGCATACACATTTCAGCTACTATTGCATGCTTCTCATGGACAAATAATCTGTGACCCAAGAAGAGCCCATTAAGCCTAAACTAGGCAACTGCCCAAGAGGCAAATTTAACATGCAAAACAACAGAAGAAAAGACCAAGGAAAGGCACCAAAACAGCATTAAGTCATGTCACATGCTAAACATAAAAAATTAAACATTTCCAACATATCAAAACTGAATGAACCCAATCGAATCTCAAATAACTGAAAACCTCAGCTTTCTTCACTCCTCTTAAGAACACTTCAAACTTCTCCATCCCAGCTTATTTCTAATCACATCAATCTTCTGCAACAGATTATCCACACAAAACTAAGGTGTCCCCAAGTTCCAACTCTCTCAAAAAACCAATCAAAGATACATAAATATTAACCTGTAAGCCATCAAAATAACACCCAAAATAATCCCCCAATTCTCGAACTCCTCCATGCTTGCACATACACATATGCATATGTATACAAGAAAAACAAAAACCTCCACCAACCCAACAATAACTTCAAAAGGCAAAATTTACCCAATTTCAACCACAATAAAAGAAAAAAAAACACTATATCAATGTTATAAACATAACATTGCACCAAATAAAACCCACACATATATACGCATATATGTACAGGAAAAAACTCTAGCAGCCCAACAGAAACTTCAAAAAGCAAACTTTACCCAAATTAAACCCAATAAAATAAATAATAAAAAAACACTATATAATGTTATAAGCATAATATTGCACCAAGTAAAACCCACATACACATATATGCATATACATACAAAAAAAAAATACAAAAAAAAAAAAACTCCAGCAACCCAACATAAACTTCAAAAACCAAAATTTACCCAGTTCAAACCACAACAAAAGAAATCAGAAAAACATAATACCAATCTTATAGGCATAATACAGCTATAGCAACCCAATAAAAACCCACTTGTGAAAAAGTAAAACAAACCCACAAACAAACACAAATAGATATATAAGAAAAAAAAAAGGTGAAAGAGTTGAAACCCTGGTGCGGTATTGTTTGATGAAATCTTCAGGCATTCTGATGAATTCTTGTTTGGCTTTCTTCTTGAGAGCAGATTGTCTGTCCTCATACTGAGCTTTCCTCTTCAGTGCCCACTCTTCATTGCTCTTCCTTTTCTTCAGTATAACCTCAGGTATGAACGCCAACGGTGCCTCCTCTTCCGCCATTCTTATCTCTCTCTTTTGCTTAACCAAAAGAGAAATACAGAGAGAACGAAGATGAGAGAAACACAGAAAGAGGGTTAGAGTTGCGGCCGAGTAAAGACTAAAACCCTAATTTCCAATCAGATTGGGCTTCAAAGCCCATTCAGCCCATCAATGGGCCCGCAAAGGGTAAAACGTTGTGATATAAATTAAAGGCCGGATTCCAAATTGTTATGGGCTCTTCTTGGACCCAAGAAGAGCCCATCAATGGTCTAAAAAATTTGGATTTTCAGGTTGAGTTTGAGTTTGTTTGATTTCATTATTTGCAAATGAATTTCCACCGTGAACCAAAAATAGAACAGAATACAGGTATTTTGGATGGTGACCTGTTATCAAACCAAGTAAACCGCCGGTTTGCACAGGTTAATCTTTTTAACCCACAAATACAATAAAAAAAAAAAATACTGATTGTTCTGCATAGAATACAAATGACTAATATCACAACGATAACACTTGATTGATTTTAATAATTAGTTGTATTTGGAGATTTAAATTATTTTGTTGTGCTTTTATGGTTTGATGACTAAGTTACAAATTTATTTTGAATTTTTATGAGATATGTTGTTTCAAGACTTTTGAACTATATAACTTGCTTATTGGATGATTTATGTAAATGATGTTTTATTTATTTATTTATTTTAATACTCTCTAATTTTATGTCATATGATATAATTTTTTATTTTATAGTTTATTAATTTACCTAAATGGAGATTTTTTTAGTTGCTTTTTAAAATTATAAAATATATGATTTAATTAATTAATAAACCTACAATTTAACTAATGAACTAATGAACTAATTCTTCAGCGGGGTCAACCTCCAGTATAATTTTTGTAACTATGGTTTTGGGGATTTAACGGAAATAGTGGATGTCTACTTAATAGAAAATTGAATTGAGAAGTTTTGAAACTTTAGAGAACTAAAATGAAAAATAGTGAAATTTAGATGGTGAGTTTTGGAATTTAGCCAAATTAAATCCTCAAAAAACCAAGTGGTAATCTAATGTTTTTTTTTTTTTTTTTTTTTTGTTTTGTTTTGTTTTGTTTTTTTTTTGTTTTGTTTTAGTTAGAAATATAATGTGAATTTTTTTAATATAGAAAATAGAATTTCATTTTAAACCCTTTAAAAAAAAAAAAAGTTAGCGGGTTATGAGTTAATGCTTAATGAGTTCGTATCATATTTTGGTTGACATGACTGATCTATTTAATAAACATGTCGTGATTGTGTTTAACCCATGGAACTCATTTGACTCATTTAACTTGTTTAATTATATGTCATTTTACCATCATACTCTTCAAAACCTTAGGTATATAAACTTATAAAAGTACTTATTTTGTTTGGCATATTGTAATCGATTATTTGTGAAATTAAGATTTGCTTTAACTTTGAATAATCTCTTTCGCCTATCAGCCAATTTTAAGCAACCTTTGCATTTATTGTTGAGATCCCACGTCTCCAAGTGGGTCCTCTTGTAATGAAATTACTTGTTAGTTATGAATTTTATATTAAAACAAATTTATTTGTTTTATCGTTTATAGTTTAGATAAAGAGGAATGATATGTTTACAACATTTTTATAACAAATCCTAAGTAGCAGGTTGTTACTGGTTGTTATTGTTGGGGCAAAAAAGTAATCTTAGTGTTAGTTTTAAATTTGAACCAATAACAACTAACTACCTGTGATTTGTAGTAAAAATGTTGTAAAATTATTGTAGACGTAGCATCTCTCTTAGATAAATTGGGATAAAACTAAAATTTGTATTTTTTTTTTTTCACTTTGATAAAAATCTGATAAATGAGTTGAAACAGTTAGCCTATTTAATAAACATGTTATGTTAGAGTTGAGAAATCTTAATCCATTTAATAAATATATTGGGTTAGTGTTGACAAATATAGTCGAATACTTACTAAGCTCAACCTTTTTAAACTCTTTTAAAATTCAATTATTCATTTTAATAATCTTTACGTTGATAAAAATTTTTCCTACTTTTGCCACATAACTTAAATAAACCATTCCTTTTTTTTTTTTTTAATAAGAAAAATAAACTATTCCTTTAACTATTTTTTTTAAACAATTTAATTATATTATTGTAATATTATATCTAATTTATATATAATAATAATAATAATAATAATAAATTTTTTATTGTTTTGTACATTACAAAATTACACTAACATAAGACAATGCTAATAATTTACGTTAATTATGCAATTTAACAAAGCTAATAAATTATAGATAGAGATATATAATAAAAAGTAATTAAGAATGAAGAAAAAAGTCAAAGAAAAATGGTCCCCACGTTGGAAAAAAACCAAAAAGGCCAAAAAAAATCCTCGTTTCCCGCCTTCCGCCCCTCTCATTGAATTTCATATTTCGTTCTCTCTCCTCTTCTCTCTCTCTCTCTCTCTCACATCACACACTCACACACCCACACCCAGAGAGAGAGAGAGTGAGTGAGAGAATGTGGAGGAGCTCTTGGGGCTACTCTGAAAATGGACACTCCAGTGAAGAACCAACTTGCCACCACTTCTAAGTTTGAGGTCTTTCCTATAAACCCTACTCTCTCTATCTTATTTTTGTTTGTCTTACTCATTATCATTGTGCTTCTTTTTTTTTTTGCAAAATAAAATTATTCTGTTTGGTTACCGAGAAATTGAACTAGAGAAAAACAAAACCCATGTTTTCAATTTCACTATCTCATCCATTTTACTCACCAAAATAAGAAAAACCCAATTCCCGTTACTTAAAAAGTAGTTTGTGTTCAAGGGTCAAAATTGAATTTGGGCGTTTTAGTTCTCTTTGGTTCCTGATGCTGTGAAGCCTAAGGTTTTACCATAAATTTAATATCCCTATTTTTCTGAGGGGAAAAAAGGGTGTTTTGTAATGTTGTGTTAGGATGTTGAGTAGTGGGGCTAAATTTGTTGTTTTGGGTTCTTTAGTTAGGGATTGGATTTTTAGAACCTGGGATTGCTATGATATTGTATTTTGAGGGATGTTGTGTTTGTATGTTGAAGTTTTGTGAATTGCCTTTTGTTTTTAAGTGTTAATGGGGTTTTACTATTGTTTAACAAGTGCATATTTCCATGTGGATGTTTTATAAGGTGTTTTTATAAATTTGGAGAGTAAAGGTGTATTTTGGTCAAATTTAGGTCCACCGTCCACACACATGGGGGAAGGGACTAGGTGACTTAGCCAGATGCTTCTATGGACTTTAGAGTTGCAATTGTTTTTTTCCTCCCAAGGAAATCCTTAAATAGGAGTTGGAACTTTTAGAGCCATTGTCTAGTGCAAGGGTTAAGTCTCGGACTGCCAAGTGCAAGTGCACGGGGAGCGGCCACCTCATGCAAAAAAAAAAAAAAAAATGTTAAAGGCTAGAACTGTATCCAAGCCAACCCTCTCTGAATCCTAGCTAAGTGAGAGAGGCATTAGGAAGTGACCATTTTTATATATTTGTAAGCAGTTACTGATTTTGGCAAGATGTTATTGTTTTTTGCTTGGTGACAATCTAATTTGTTTGCTATTGTTCTGGATTGGTTAATACTTGTTTTTATTTTTGAGGCTATGTGCTGGGAAATAATCCTTGTTTATACTATGCAGGATTCTCCTGTATTTAATTACATCAGCAATCTTTCTCCTATTGAGCCAGTCAAGTCCATACCCACTGATCATGCATTTACTTCACTAACTTTTGCATCCCCTTCATCAGTATTTCCTTCACCTTCACCACAGATTGGTATCCACAAAGAATCTAGATTTTTAATTCGAAGGTAAATTTAATTTACTTTTTCTTGTGTCATTCAATCATATTACAAAAATTGTGCAGTTGTTATTCACAATTCAAGTTACACTGTTATCAGGCATCAGTTCTCAGACCCTTCAAAAAATGAGTCCTCTCAGATTGGAAACAAAAACGATACAAGTGAAGGGGTTTCAGTTGCTGTTCAACCATCTGATTCATGTGCTGAAAATTTTGAATGTTGTACTTCTGCCAGTTCAGCAAGAGAGATTACTACTGAGCCAACTAATGAGCCCTCGGAACTAGTCATTGAGTTGCCAAATACCTTGAAATATGATTGTGGTAGCCCTGATAGTGATATGGGACCTCCTGATGCTATTAAGACAGATGCTGCACCAGACATTGCAGGCACACTGGAATCATTCGATGAATTTCTTCGGGATGACTCAAAAGGGAAGCTCCATTCATTTGAAAGTGAAAAAAATTTGCGCAACATCTGTTCGATTGAGCAAAATATAGAAGCATGTGACTGGGTGACATTTGTTTCCGGCGCTGCAGATCTGTTGAACTTGGATTCATCCATGATTGAAGAGCATTTTGAGGGACAAAATCATAAATCAGTTGATCCTGGGACAATTTCTTTTCTCTCAACTGTCCTACAGCTCCCCCAAGACAATGCAAATGATGTAGAGAAGACAGAAGCCGTTGGTATTATCAGTTGCAAACAGCGTGAAATGGGAGAAACAGTAACTCAATCAAGAGAAATTGGGAACCTGAAAAAAACAGACCAAACTTCAGCAATCCTTTCTAGCACTCTGCTTGATAAGCTAGTTGTTAGTGATTTGAGTGATAAAGTGGATGACAAGGGGAAAAAGTGCATGGATTCCAGCAGCAAGGTATGGCATTTTTTGGCCTATGTTGTTATACATATTACAGAAGTAAAACGTATTATATGTATTTATGCAATGTATGCTTTCTTCTGGATAATTAAAATGCTGTCTGACAGTTAGAAACTAAAGTTTTGTGGAGTTTATAGTACATACATTGTGAGAGTCTCTTCAAGCTTTAACTTATACATGGTGTCTCTAATATATTGTAGAATTACATAACCAGTCAGATTTCTCACAGTTTATTAACCTTATAATACTCATAGCTTAAATTCACTTCTCTAAATTAGATATTCCTATGGTGCGTCTCCATCATTGATCTGCTTCTGATGCAGAACAAATAAACAAGAACACAAGAACAAAAATAATAAAATAAACATAGGATTCAGCACCTAGGGTTACTTGGCATCAACACCAAATGAGATAGAAGGCTTAAGAATCAGCACCTATTGTTGATTGGACTCAACACCAAGCCCTTGGAAAAATTCCAACCAAAATTTTAGTAATCATTAACTTGTCTCCATTGGAGTACAATGCTATGCTTATACAAACTATTAAAACTCAACTCTAATTTTAGATGACTAGAGTCAATGCTCAATTATTGAATTACAAAAACAACCATGAATATAGGAAATTAAATAACATATTAATAACCTAATTTGCTAATAAGAGTTCACTATCGTAAATTCATTGTGCTTTTATTATCAATAAAGTTGTTATTACCTATCAAAAAAAATTTGCTAATAAGAGTTAGAATAAAATCCAATGGGGGTAATAGTAAAAATACAATTGACTTCTAAAACTAAACAAAACTTAATTACAACAAAATTGTTGTCATGTTCATTGCATCAATTGTTTTTGGTCTTTGTCATGTATTTAAATAAGCACTGTGGATAGAGTATTGCTGAAGCTGAATTCAGAGTAGACATATAAAAAATATGCCAAGTGTTTAGATTTTTATGAGAATAATAAATGGTAGATACCACATATCCATTGACATTAATGCTTTACCTAATGTTTGAAATCTCATCTTTATTTCTAATGCAATTTTTGAATGTTTGAAATCACAACAATGTCATGTATGCAATGAATTGCATCAATGAACAGTGTTGTGATTTCAGGATCATTGCATCAATTTTGTGTCTATTCATGATACTGTCCCTCCCCCACACGCCTGCTCCCCCTTTGTCCCTTTTTTATTTTTTATTTTTATGCTTTATTCGTTCTCTATTCTTTTACAATCTTGTGTGTAAATTCTATTTTGCATCAATAATATTTTGGACCTTGTTCAGCCGGGTTCTCACAGGCTTTGTAGTATACGACGGCGCTGTTTGGTTTTTGAAACGTCAGGAGCTCATAAAAATAAGCCAATATGTGATTCTAATAGTAGTTCTCCCGCAATACCATCTGATTGTGAAGTTTTTTCTAATGAAAAGCAAGCTCAAATCAGTACTGCAAGTGGTTATTCATCAACCATGTTACCTGGTATTGGTTTGCACTTGAATGCTCTTGCAACTGCTCCGATTGATAATAAAGTTGTCAAGCTTGAGAGTCCAGCTTTCAGAAGTAAACAAATAATTATGCTAAACTCAATGGTCTCTTGCAATCCTTTAACACCTGGCCAGAATCCTCTTGATAAATCCCTGACTCTTAAAACTTTGGAAGGTGAATTGGCTCCACATTATAATGAAGCTCAGGTTACAGAAAATGCTTCTCAAACATCTACAAGTGCTGTTAGTGAAGAGTTTGACCAGAGTAGTCCTAGAAGAAAGAGGCATGTATAGACAATTCTATTGTTTGATCGTCGACATTTACTTTTTAATTAAGTGTTTAATATTGCCATTTTTGTTATAATGTTTGATAATTTTCAGATTCAAGTTGGAACATGTTGAAGAAAGCAACGCCTGCAAGCGCTGTAATTGTAAGAGGTCAAAATGCTTGAAGCTGTAAGTTCATTTTTATTTACTTAAAATTAAGTTCAAGGTTTGTTTGCATTATCTTCATCTCTCAGGCAAAATGTGTTTGTAAAATCAGTTGCTAATGTCTTGACTGGTTTTATGGTGGATTGACTCTAAAAGTTTAGCCAAACTCACTATTCCTTGTTTAAATGGTATAAAATAGGAGGTTCGAGGGATACTCCAATGGTTTCAGCACCTCTCATGGTGCCTGGGCACTGGGGTTTCTAACCCCATCACTAATAGCCCTCCCCTCCTCCCACTTCCCTACCAAAAAAGAGAGTATAAAATAGCTATGGAGTATGGTTGATTATCATCAATCTATTTTTGTGCCTTAGTTCTTGATGTGTATTACTTGCCATTTCAGTTATGAAATCATGAGGGGAAGCACTAGGAGGAATATACGATTTAGAACTTCCTCATGCATGAAATGCCAGCCATAAGCTACAGCATGAGCATCATTAATTCACTGTTTCTAAAATATAATAACTCATGTTGAGAAATTTTGAAAATATTCACAACCGATCATGTGCTGTGTACATCTACTCTAATGAAAAAACCAATTGACAATGGTGGCAATATATAATTTTCTCCTGCTTACATGTCTAGTATTATGTCCTCAACTAGTGCTTAGGAATCCCAAATTTCAAGCTGAGAATATCTTTCTGGCTGTCAGCCAAAGTAAAATGAGGACATTTTTTGAAGGTTGTCTTGACAACAGAAGGATCAACTCTATCCGGTTCCGGAGATTAGCTCAAATAACAATTACTGTTTCTACTAAATTAAATTTTCAGTATGTGCACTTGACGGTACTTATATTATTATTATGCAATGGTGGAATGCTATGTATTTTATAAATGTTCCTTTGACATCAACAACAGTGCAGATTTAATAGACCCTTGTAGTCTTACTGGTCATGTTCTTCAATACAGTTACTGTGAATGCTTTGCTGCTGGCCTCTACTGTGTTGAGCCTTGTTCATGCCAAGATTGCTTTAACAAACCTATTCATGAAAGCACTGTTCTGGAGACTCGGAGAAGCATTGAATCTCGCAACCCACTTGCATTTGCTCCCAAAGTGATCAGAAGCGCAGATGTTGTTCCTGAATTTGGGGTTAGAAATCACCTCTTAGATTAGATACTTCCTTACATCAGATTCAAGAGGCATCACAGTCATTCTGCTCAAACTCCATCAATTTATTGGATGGAGCCTGGCCTCATTTTTGAAGTGGGACTGATAAAATTTATTTTTGGTCATTTTAATAACAAGTATTTGAAGAGAAGGAATTTGATTTCAGGTTTTAGTTTTAATGGCTTGAATAAAGAATAAAGTAAATTTTTTCTATTGATGAAATTTATGGGGGGATTTAAGCCTTATCAATTTGTGGATATATAATGATTAAGGACAGCATGTTCTTTCAAATTCATAAGACCTGAGTTTTTGTTGGAGCGAAGTTCTGATAGCCAAAACCCATCACTTGTTATTAAAAATCATTTCAAGTGGTTTATACTAGTAATTATTCTTTAAATCCTTTGATTTTAAATTTTATAATTCCAATGCAACTTGCTAGGAGGTGAGGTTTGAGCAATGATGTCTGTGGTGCTAATTTGTTTTCAATAATAGTTTCTTCCTTTGGCCCAATGCCCTTAAACATGTATTCTTCATTTTTTTCCCTATGCAGGATGAATCTAACAAAACTCCAGCCTCAGCCAGGCATAAAAGAGGATGCAACTGTAAAAAATCAAGTTGCTTAAAGAAATACTGTGAATGCTTTCAGGTTTTTTCTGATACCCCTTTGTGTATGTGCCTTATGATAATTGACATCTAATGTGGACCATTTGTTTTGTGTATAAAAAGGGTGGGGTTGGATGCTCTATCAACTGCAGATGTAAAGGATGTAAGAACGCATTTGGTCGGAAGGATGGTAAGTGTTTTATTTGGTTTAATTGCACTAATCTTTATCCTGAAACTGAATTGAACTGTGACACTTCAATTCTACTTCTATAAGTTGTTAACAGATCTTATGACCAACTGAGGTGCTTTTTAAAGTTTTTGTTTTTATTTTTAAGTTGAATGCTAATATGCAGTAAATGTACTTAAATTTTGTCCTCTTCCCACCCTGGTGCCCTTTACTTGGACCATAGATTTCTAAGCATCACACTAAGTAGAGCATGCAACAATTCTAGTTGTTTTACAACTTCCCTTTTCTTTTAATGTAATAGGAGCTGAAGAAACTGATATCGAAGGAGAAGAATTAGAAGCTTGTAAAAAGAATGCATTGGATGCAAGCCTACACATAGTCAAGGAGGATGAAAAGGAACATCTTGATTTCCCAATTACAGAATTATCAGATAATAGCAGGTTATCAATTCTACACATTTTAAATTTTATAAAATATTTTCCTTTTTTTCTTTTTTTCTTTTTTTCTTTTATTTGTTTGGAATTTTTAAATTTACTTTTCTTTCAGATCTCTGAGTCAAGAATCAGAAGGCTGTAAGAATGCATTGGAGATAAGTTTACAGGAAGTAAATGAGAGTGAAAAAGAACATCCAGATCTCTCAATAACACCTTTTTCTGAAATAAGCAGGTTCTTGATTCTATTCATTGTGAGTTTTGGAAATTGTTTATCTGTACTATATCTGTTTTTAATGTCACCAATATTTCATTTTCAGACCTTCAATCCGTTTGCCATTTTCCTTTAGTGGGAAGCTTCCTTTATCTTCTCTGCTTTCTGTTGGATCATCAGCTCAGTTTTGCCCCAGCCAAAAACCCAGAACGAAATATTCTCTCTCCTCTCGGCTCAAATTTGAGACACATCTTCAGATGATTCCTGAAGATGAAACTCCCGAGGCTTTGAATAGTACTAGTGATGTGAAGTCAACCTCTCCAAACTCCAAGAGGGTTTCACCTCCTAAACAAGAGTTTGGTTCAACTGCTCGAAGGATGGGTAGAAAGTTGATTTTGAGATCCATTCCACCATTCCCATCTCTCAGTTCAACAGGAGAGCAGTGATTTTCATGATGCTGAGAAATGTTGTTTGGTTGTACTATTTCGAGCAAATTCAATGTATCCTTCTGGCATAGTAGCATGCTTCAGCTAGTGGCATTGTTAATATGTACAAATAAATTTTACAGTTAGCCTTATTATAGTGGTTCTTTTCTGTTAGCCTTTTTATTTTTTATTTTTAAATGTCCCAACTCCCATCCTTATTATTCCTTAATATGCTCTCAAATTCTATTATAGCTTGTACCTTTCAGCTCTAATTTGGGCAATGTTCTGTTGTATGATTAGACTAAGTTGAAGGAATATGTAATGTTACTGTATTTGTTTCCAATAATTGTAGTAGACTACTACTAGTACACCTTTACAAATCTTTTCTGGTTGTATCACAAATCCTTTGTACTCCATGTATGTTATGACTTGTGACTTCCACAGCTAAATACCAACAATGAGAATTCTCTTTCATTCTTTTAAAGCTTTCGCAACGCACTGGAATAAAGATTGGACGGTGTATAGATCCAAACATTTGTGCAAAGCTCAGTGGCTCAATTTGTCTCAGGGCCAACCTTAGTTCATCCCAAAAGAACCATTAGAGTTATATATTAAAAAAGGGCCTACCCAAAGTGTCTCGCAACAGGGACAAAAGGGAAGAGGGAAGAGAGAAAGAAGGGGGGGGGGGGGGGGGTTTGACATTGTTTGGGTTTATGATCTAGCCTTTATATAAACCTTATTAAGGGTTTATTGAAATAGATGGACTTAGTATATAGTAAAGATGTAGCTATTAGGGCATTATGCTATGGCTATTGGCTGAATAACGTAATCTCATGTGTTCTTTCTTTCTTGCTTCTGCTTCTCGGTATAATTTTATTCTCTTTAACAGTTTTTATTATACCAACAATACAAGTTCTTTTGAATCTATCTTTTTTGGGATAATCCCAAGAATACATGGTTTTTTATTAACTTCTTCACGTCCATTGGGCTTGGTTGCATCACTAAAAAGTTACATGAGGACTTGGAAGGATATACCATGACTTATTAGTTATTATGCAGCAAGCACAAGCAATTGATAGTTCAGATTCGAAACTAGATTGGGGCGACAGTTTTCTTTCTCTTTGTTGAGGAGAGGAGAAAATAGGTTGATTTCTGGAATAGCAACTCCATAGGCATGTAATTGTACATCCTTTGTATTTCTTATCCTAAGAATAATAACTTGGACAAAGTTTGCCTACAACTTCCGATAAAAAAATTAACATAGCCACAAATTTTAAGGATTAAAAAGAAAATTTTAAAGTTTAAGGACGAAAAACAAATTTTTCGTAAAGTTTAGGAACCAAAATAATATTTTATCTATTTTGAAATTTTAATTGTTGGATTGCATGTTCTTTATATTACTAACATTCATGTCAAATTTCATAATAACCAAATGTTATTTATTATTTGATTCTCAAAAAAAAAAAATGTTATTTATTATTCGATTCATAAAAATATTTTTTATTCATAATTTTAGAGTATAAAAACTTGAAATTTAAATATTTAATTAATGATATAGTTATTAATTTTTTATTTTCATGAAATTTTGTAAGTATGAAGGATTAAAAAAAAAAAGTAATCCAGTGATGGATTTGTTAAAATTCATATGCAATAGAAAAATATTGAGTAGAGCTGTAATCATTGACTATAAGCAAGTGTGTAACTAAATTTCGTATGCAAAAATCACCTTATTTATTGGAAATAAAAATAAAGATTTGAGTCATCTTTCTTAATAATGATTGATTCTTATTTCAATATTTTCATACAAATTGAATTGCGCTTAAATAATTATATCTATATAAGAGGGAAGAGATTAAAAAAATTCTCAAAAAGGGCAAGAAAATAGTTATTTCCAATATTAAAAAAGAAAAAAAAATTGTTTTTGTTAAAGCCAGGTCTCTCCAAATCATCAATCTATCCAATAATCGGTTAGAGTCACTTTTTTATTTTTTATTTATTTTTTTTAAAAAATAATATTAAAGTCGGTTAGCGGAAAACATTGTTCTTAATTTCGAATTTTTTTTTTTATTTTTTAGAAACTGATTTCGATTTTTTTTTTTTTTTTTTTTTTTTTTTTAGTTTCAATTTCGAATTTTGAATAGGTAGTCCTAGTCCCATTCGAAATAGGAAAACAAAACCTTAGAGAATTCGGATTAATACCCAAGAGTCGGTCACATTGTAATATTTAAGGAAACCCAAAGCATTGTAAACGTATCATATCTTACACGCGCTCTTTACTCTGAAAAACTCAGAATCCAAACCCCCTGTGCTGTGCTCCTTTGATTTTCAATACCCATATTGTTTTCTAACGATGAGGATCAGCTTGATGATGAAACCCCATGATGGGGATGCATGGATTAAGAGAGTTCTTGATGTGCCCACCAAACCAAGAACAAGAAGACCTCCTTTGTCTGAGAAAGATAGGAAGTGGTCTCATGTTGGCAAGTTTTCTTTGGCTGCTGTGATTAAACACCAAGAACTCCGTAAGCTTACTCCTCAACAACTAGAGGAGAGGAAAATATTGATGGAGGAGAAGAGAAGAAAGCTTCAGATATCAAGGGATTACTCTTTCTTATTCACTGAGGAAGAGAATGCTGAGAGAGCCAAGATTAAAACTCAGACTCAGAGAACTAAATGTTATTTTCGTTGGGATAACACTAGCAGGAAGCTTGGATCTTCTCTTGCTCAAAAGGGTTCTCAAGATTTGAAGTATAATGGTGACAGATGTGACGAAGTTCAAGATTTTAAGGCTAATACTCAAAAGGCTTCTCAAGAATTTGTTCATCATGTCAATCCGAGCCGATTTCATAACCATACTGGTGACAGCGGGAAAGTTCAAGATTTGAAACGGAACAGTAACAATAAGCCTTACACTCCACAGGGTTCTCAAGGACCTGTACCTCATGTCAATCAAACCCATAACCATTATGGTGATCGCAAGAAAGTTGAAGATTGGAACCGTAGGTATAAGGTTGATGGCCGAAGAAACTATAAGTTTGACACCAAAAGGGTTTCTAAAGAATTTGGTCATCATCAAATTCACAGAATGTCACGTGGAAAGTCCTTTGATTATCGACGAGATTTGGGTTATACATCTGACATAGCCAATGTTGCAAGGATCGACAGAAAGGACACAAGGAACAACTGGGAATCAGAGAATGCACAAAGAAAAAGAAAAAGAGAGGTTCAAGAGTCTGTGCATATGCCAAGGGTTACTTATTGCTATTGATCACCATCATTTGTAATTTTTTATTTTTTGGCTACATCTTCTGTAGATGGGTTTTTAAAGGGTCACAATGTGTTCCCTCAAGTCATTTGTTCAGAAATCAACAATCTTGTTTTGCACAGTTTTTTCTTTAATCTCTTTGTAATATAGTTTGAACTGATGTTAGATATGAAATATGCAAATTTTTTAGATGATGTGAAGTTGATACCTAATTGTTTTTATGTTCAATTTTTTTGTTCTTGTTAACCCTACTTGATTAGGAAAATATCTTTACTCTTTTATTGAGTATTTGCTAGTACATCTTAGAGTTTTCTGCTCTAGTCAGAGTTGATGTAATAAAATTTGATTTATATATGCTACTGAGCGTTGGCACTTGGTATTACTTTGGCAAAAATCGATAAAGCCAACAAAACAACTTCCACAGATACGCTTTATGTTCAAATAATAAAAACAACTTTGCTTGATGCACTAATCAGCATCATAATACTTCAAATATGTAATGATCTCCGTAAAACAGAGGAAGCTGCTACCGAAAATATAGTAGAAATTGCACATCTATTTAATGAAAGCACAAAGCAAGAAGAAAAATTTGAATTCTTTGCAGCACCAGCACTGCCTCATGGTTCTGAGAGGCTCATATGTGTTTCCTCACGATTTATCTGTAACCAAATCCGCATTTTTCATCTATTTGTATTTTTGTTTGAACTGATATTTTAGATATGAAATATACAAATTTTTAGATGATAAGAAATTGGTAGCTACTTGTTTTTCAAGTTCAATTTTTGTTCTTTGTAACATTTCGTTCGAGGGTAGTTATCTTCATACTTTTTATATAGTATCTGTGCAAGCATCTTAGAGTCTTGTGCAGCTTTGTTCTTTTAAATGTTCAAATGTGTGGAAGTATAGGGATATTGGTTTTAATTTTGCTCGACTTAAATCATGTGCAAATAATTTATGCCCTTGAAAAATCAAAGTAAGAGTTGATATGATAAAATATGGTTTGAGAAAATCACTTGTATTGATTACTTTTTCTTCTAGAAGGGAATGAATATTGAACAAACAGTAGCAAACTACAATCAAAACAAAGGGCCATAGCCACTTTCTGAGGAACAAAATGGAAAAACAAAATATTTGAAGAATTTATATTTTAGGCGCATTGACCTAGCTCATGAGCAGTCGAGTTTTCTTCTCAGAAGCGGCACTGAAATCTGCAGAATTTCAATCTTGGCTAGAGCTGCAATGTCTTCAGTGAGTGGAAGTATCTTCCAGTCAGGCTTAAGAGTCACCCATTGGCATCTGCTAACTTTAGAGTCACTCTCTTTCACTACCCTCTTCAGAATCTCATTTTGCAGCCTCTGCTTGCCTTTTCTACCGTAGGAATAGAGGATGCCAATTTTTTCACGGCCAAAAACATATAACCTCTCTGCTTGTGATAGACATTGCCAATGTCTCGCACCTTATAGCTAGGATTGAATCCTTCTGTCTAATAGCTTTGTCACAATTTGATTTCCAAATGTTTGACGGTGGAAGGCTCCACTTAGTAACCTTTCTTGGGGTTTTCCCTTAGTCCCTCCTCTCCCAGACTAAGGAATGCTCATGAAATAAAGAGTGTATCTTCCTGAAAAATTCTTTTTACTCCAATATGACTCCCATTTCACAGCTCATTAATTTTTTCCCCATATAGACTCCATAGTAAGTGCAGAAAATAAAATGAATGTACTAGCTTGTATTCAATCACTAAACACACTCTAAGGAGGGTTGTTATGAGCTGACACAAATTGGACAGCAGAATTCTCTTGTATACTATCCACTTTGAAGCCCCTTGGGCCATCAAGCCGGATAATGGTAGCAAAACTCATCTTTGGAATTGATGTAGGTTGGTTTCAACCTCCATTTTTTTCCTGGCAAGAGGATTGTCTAAGGGTACTCCCCACATTTCTCAGCTTCCAAATTTGTCTCAAAACTGGCTCAAAGGCTGAGAAGCATTCCTAATGGTCCAATCTCCTGAATTCATTGATAGCTCCCACATCTTTAGTTTTTGTCCAAATTAATACCTCTCTTCACAAGATGCCTGTCTTAAGGTTATTTTCTTCATGGTAAGGCAAGAGTCTTCAGTGAAGGTACTCTATAAGAGCTGCTCACTCCATGACTTAGAATTTGGATCATGGAGATTAACCACCACCTGAAAATCTGAGTTGCCTCCTTGTATAGGCTGCAGTCTGAAACTAGGTACCTATACTTGCTAATTAGCTAGCAATTATGGGAAGCAATTTTAAGATTTTTGTTAGTTTTTTTTCTTCTTCCGTTATAATTTCTTAAAATGGAAGATATTCCTTGTGTTTTCATTGCTTCTTTCTGATTAGAATTGCTTATGTCCAAGACTCCAAGTTCGTTTTGAATTATATGTTCTGTCAATGCATGTATAGTACCCTTTCTCTCCATAAAAAACACACTGCAATATTGTCAATGAGTGCTAACTCAAACGACACCTCCTTACCAGCTAAAAAATGTGGAGGATATTCAAAACCTACTGGTAAATTGGTATGTAAACTTGCTAAAAAGGAAAAAACTGCACTACACCTTATTTTATACACAACTTATAAATCAAAAAGAATATGCCCAGTTAAAAACGATCATAGGAAAAAACAGAGAGAAGAGTTGGACATGATTTTGAGGGAAGAGTCTAATTTTAGGATGGTCTATGGGAGGCCATCCATGCATTGCCACAGCTACTTATGTTGTCATTGTAGCTTGGTAGTTATTGGTGTATTGGGGATATGATACCTTCGGAACGCCCCATCTTAAAGTTTAGGTAAATGGGTTTAATTTTGTTATTAATTTATTTTTTAATAGTTTAACTTTTTAGAATCATATTGCTTTAAGATAAACTTTAATAGTGCACTAGCCGCAGACCCACGATGCGGAGGAAATAAATATTATGTAATAATGTGTAATATATAAAAAGTAACAATTACTTTAAGTATTGATTATTTTTTTAAAAGATTTTTACAAATAATTTTTTTAAAATCCTTTTATCCCTACAAATGTATCATTTTATTATTTTTTGTGTGTTTGACTAATATTTTTTAAAAGTGAACCATATTCTTCTAGCTTCTATTGTAGTGTATTATATTTGCCTAATATGAAACCATTCATGCAGCTTAATTTCAATCTATTGGAGATATTGGATCTCTTTGCCTTAGACCCTTTTTTCCTCTTTAAATGTACAAAATACCTTAATTTTGAGGTTAAGATGAAGGTTTTTCCGAAGCCACAAACGTTGTTGGACAACCAATTGCAGATAAGGCTCCTGGATCAAAATCCCATTTCACAGAATCGTATGCCTTTAATAGATGTCAACTTTAAAGGTGCACATGGCTGGCTGGATTCTCATCTCTATGATGATCTCTTACAAGCTCATGAGCTAACAAGATGTTATCTGACATTTTCCTCCAGAAAATTATAAATACAATTTGAGAAGAACATATGAAACCATTAAGTAGCTAGCTAGCTTTTCAATCTGTTGGCAAGAATCTTCGAGATACAGCTGTAAATAATGAAGTTCCAAGAAGATCAGGCCGGCCTAAAGTTAGTGCTTGAAGCATTTGGGACCATAGGGCATTAGCCTCACCTAGCTAGAAGATTTATAAACAAAAGTGATATATATATATATATATATTAGTATCTGAATACATACTGATCATTTATATCAACATATATTGGCTCCATTAACCATTCAAAGGCTATCGGTCAAATATGAACAGATCAGAAAAATATAGCTTCCACCTTAGAGGACCAACGCGTCTCAAGGCTGTTGACTGGTAAGACCATTTTCCACCCATAACTTGTTCATGGAGTGTAATTATTAGTAGTGATCAAAAAAAAAAAAAAAATATATATATATATATATATACACACACAAGCGAGAGTTGATAGCATAATGTAATGTCAAGAATAGTGGGTTTCTTGTAATGAAGATATGTAAACATCTTATTACACTCACGGTGATTAATTATGTTGAAAATATATGAAGAAGAGGAACGAAACTTAGTGAGGAGCTCATGATTGCATGCATGCACGTTCATAGAAGGGATATAATCTGCATGCAATTAATTAAAAAGAGGAAAGAAAAGTGAAGGCCTTGTAGCTGAACTGATTTTATTGTCAAAATGGTAATCTGATTGGTTCCATTATCATTGGTGGTCTTTGTCTAATAAGGTGATTTGTGTTTTACATCATTTAATGTATCTTATTAACTGATAGAATAGTGATTAAATTCATAATTTCCAAATTTTTGGGACAATAGGTAGTCTATTATGATATCAGATGCATATGGTGAATTCAACCTTTTTGTGTTGTATTCTTTTTGCAGGAACAATGTAAATCATCGAAGATCCATTATTGCTAGCTTGGTCCAAGGAGTGTATGCTCAAGAATACGACCGCCAGCAGCGCCTTAAGGAACCTCGAGCTCCACCTCTTGCTCCACCTTGGTGGGAATTCTTCGATTTCCAATTATACTGTGTGCTTTCAGATCAGGTTGACACGTCCGTCTTTGGTGCTGTTTATGAGAAATGTAACAGTAACGATTCTGCAAGTAAGGCCCCAAAATATGTTATTGCCTTCCGAGGAAATTTCATATCAGAAGGCACAATTGTACGGGACTTGAAGTTGGACGTGGAGTGCTGCTTTAACAAACTTAACAGTGACGACGCACGTTTTGTGATTGGCATGAACAAAGTTAAAGAAATGGTTAGTATTTCTGGAGGTGCACCAAATATGTGGTTGGCTGGACATTCCTTAGGTGCAGCAATGGCATTGAGTGCAGGAAAGGACATGGCCAGGTTGAATCATAGGATTGAAACATACCTCTATAATCCACCATTCCCATCTCTCACAGATATTTTGATGAAGTGGACCAAGAGTACTGAAAAAACGCAGGATAAAATCCGCATTGCAAAGAATTTTGTCAAGGCTACTTTAGTAGCTGCAGCACAAGCTTCTAATAAGGCTCAGCATGACCCTTTTCGTGCCTTATATGACTGGCACCCTAACCTGTTCGTGAACCGAGGTGATCTTATTTGTTCAGGTTATATTGCTTATTTTGAACACAGGAATAGAATGGAGTGTATTGGAGCTGGAAATATTGAGAAAGTTGCAACACAAACTTCCACGAAAACGATTTTCATCAACTCAGTCTCATCAGGAACAACATTGCCAAGGGGGGCTGAAGGTTTGCATCTTCTTCCTTCGGCAAATCTGTACATAAATACTAAAAATACACCAAAGTCTCTCCAAGCACATGCTCATGAACAGTGGTGGAATCCTGATACTGACTGTGAGCTCAAGGAGTACCACTACAATTAGGAGTGAAAAAACCTTTTACATTAATGTTGTCTGCTGGTTGAAAGATTATCTCTAAAAGCACCGCAGATATATATATATATATATATATATGAGTTTTCTTTTTTTGGCTTGATCGATCATGGGTTGAATAATCAGATACAATTTATGTATTCTGTGAATCCCATCTTTGTTAAGTTGGTTGTGGTGTCTATATATGTAAAGTAAATGTAATGGCAATAAGTTGAGTTAACAGTGAAGTGTTATTCTTGAACCGCTACATATTTGTGATTTCACACGTGATATTCATATTTTCTATTGCGTGAAAATTATGATGTATAAGGACAATATATAATAAGAAGTGCGTGAGAATCAATTTTTATAAGTAAAATTCATTTTAATATTGAGGATACTTTTAGCATGAAGATATATTTTTGCATGCAACAGTTATTACTAATACTGGTCACGGGCCTAATATAAAAATCTTTTTATTTGTTGACTTTTCAAAGCTGTCTTCATTTTGGAATATTCTAGAATGGAATAAAGACTTAAAAATTTGATACAAAGAGAGTATATGATTAACCATTTTAGAGGAAGTAGAAAGAGATCATTTAATACTTTAATAATTTTCATTTAGCCAAAGACATGATAAGAAGGAGAAGAGGACCTATAACGGGGAATTAAGAAACAAAGTACCGAAATGGAAAAATTACAAGAAAGCATAAAAAAAAATCTAACCAAAGAAAGAAGAGAATCTGAAAAAGTGAGAGCGATCACTCCCTTTTTTTGGGTAGAACATTCACTGGATGAGAGAAATAGCAAATTTATAGAAAATAAGATAGGTGTAAGAAAAGTCAAGTAAGAGAGATGAAGGGCTAGAGGAAGAGTAGTAGTAAGATAGATGAGAATAATGTGGAGAAGAAGATCCAAAAAGGGTGGGGAAGAGTAATGGTAAGGTGAGGAATAGTGGGAAGAGTAAGAAGAAGGTCCCAAAAAAAAAAAAGGAAGGGGAAGGGTTGGATACGTGTAGATAACACTGCACAATGATCGAATAGAAAAATTTTGCTAAGCCTCCATTACTATATGTTAGGACATATGTGGATCATATTAAGAACATATGTCATTTAGAATTGGCTAATCCTTTGACAAAATGTACTTTACTTGTAATTTGGTAGAACTAGGATGTGTTTAATACTTCAAGGAATAAGAGTTTAAGTCCAAATATTGAATCCATGCAAATCTGTTCAAGAATCAAATGAAGAAGTGATATTCTTTAAAACTCGACAGATAGCTCGACAGATGTATTTATCGAGATTTAAAATGTGAATCTCGATAGATAAGCTCAACAACTGTATTTATTGAGAATTACAAAAATCAATTTTTTAGAACAATTTTTCACGCATATCCAAGCTATGTGTTTAAGTTTTCTTTTCTCACAAACCTATACATACATATATATATATATATATATATATAAGGATTATTTTAAGGACCATCTCACTAGATGAAAAGGTTTTATGCAAGCATATTGTGACCGGAAACATATGCCCTAGTTCATCTTTCTTTTGAAAAAGTTGCTGCATTTGTACGTTGTAGGATTTTGTGACTGAGGAGTTTCTTGATCTTCATCATCTAAATGAACTGAAGAACTTTACAGCCAACATCCTTCTTAAGTTAGTATGTTAGTCATGTACTTAGATTCGTGCATCAATTGGTTAGTCATGTGGATCATCAATTACTCAGAGGATGGGTAGAAAAAAAGGTACTTGCCCTAAGCATTTCGTAAAACAAGGTACTTGCCCTAAAAGGGAGAAAGAGGGTGACATTGTTTTTATTATACCAACAATGCAGATTCTCTTGAATCTATCTTCCTAAAGGATAATCCAAAAAACTTAGGCTTGAAGACTATATCATGACTTATTGCAAGATATATCACTAACAATGTCAAATCTGAAACCGATATATTAAAATCTGAAACCGAACTGGGGCAATACTTTTCTTTCTCTTTCTTGAGGAGAGGGAAAGGAGTTGATTTCAAGCACATAATTGTGCATCCTTTGTATTTCTTATTGCAAGAATGATAACTCTGGTAGCCAAAAATTCCCTTATTTTTTGGATAAAAAAAATCTGCATCATCTTTCTTATAATGATTGATTCTTATCTTAATATTTTCAAACAAATTGGATTGCATTGAAATAATTATATCTTGGTAAGAGGGGCAGCAAATAAAAAAAGCTCTTAAAAGGTGAAGAAAAAAATTATTTCCAATATTAAAAAAGAAAAAAAATTGTTTGGTTAAAGTCAGGTTTCTCCCCTTCATCAATCTATCCAATAGTCGGTTAGAATCATTTTCTTTTTCTTTTTTTAATTAAAAATTTTATATAAAAAAAAAAAAAAATTAAAGTTGGCTAGGCCGGGAAGCATTGTTCAGAATTTCGAATTTTGAATTGGTAGTCTAGTCCCATTCGAACTAGGAAAACCTTAGAGAATTCGGATTAACATATGATTGGCTACAACAATACAAGAGTCGGTCACATTGTAATCTTTAAGGAAACCCAAAGCATTGTCAACGTATCATATCTTACACACGCTCTTTACTCTGAGAAACTCAGAATCCAAACCCCCTGTGCTGTGCTTCTTTGATTTTCAATACCCATATTGTATTCTAACGATGAG
Organism: Quercus gilva; assembly: GCA_023621385.1. NCBI lineage: Eukaryota > Viridiplantae > Streptophyta > Magnoliopsida > Fagales > Fagaceae > Quercus > Quercus gilva. The sequence goes on along the minus strand of CM042475.1, from coordinate 56,376,547 downwards.
GATCAGCTTGATGATGAAACCCCATGATGGGGATGTTCTGGATGTGCCCACCAAACCAAGAACAAGAAGACCTCCTTTGTCTGAGAAAGATAGGAAGTGGTCTCATGTTGGCAAGTTTTCTTTGGCTGCTGTGATCAAACACCAAGAACTCCGTAAGCTTACTCCTCAACAACTAGAGGAGAGGAAAAGATTGATAGAGGAGAAGAGAAAAAAGCTTCAGATATCAAGGGATTACTCTTTCTTATTCACTGAGGAAGAGAATGCTGAGAGAGCCAAGATTAAAACTCAGACTCAGAGAACTAAATGTTATTTTCGTTCGGATAACACTAGCAGGAATCTTGGATCTTCTCTTGCTCAAAAGGGTTCTCAAGATTTGAAGCATAATGGTGACAGATGTGACAAAGTTCAAGATCTTAAGGCTAATACTCAAAAGGGTTCTCAACAATCTGTTCATCATGTCAATCGGAGCCGATTTCATAACGATAATGGTGACAGCGGGAAAGTTCAAGATTTGAAACGGAACAGTAACAATATGCCTTATACTCCAAAGGGTTCTCAAGGACCTGTACATCATGTCAATCAAACCCATAACCATTATGGTGATCGCAAGAAAGTTGAAGATTGGAACCGTAGGCATAAAGTTGACACCCAAAGGATTTCTAAAGAATATCGACGAGATTTGGGTTATACTACTGACATAGCCAATATTGCAAGGATCGACAGAAAGGACACAAGGAACTGCTGGGAATCAGAGAATGCACAAAGAAAAAGAAAGATGTTAAAGAGTCTCTGCATATGCCAAGGCTTAGCCATTGCTATTGATCACCATCATTTGTAATTTTTATTTTTTGGTTACATCTTCTGTAGATGGGTTTTCTGAGGGCTACAACTTTGTTCCCTCTCGGTCATTTGTTAGGAAATCAACAATCTTGTTTTGCACAGTTTTTTCTTTAATCTCTTTGTAATATAGTTTGAACTGATGCGTTAGATATGAAATATGCAAATTTTTTAGATGATATGAAATTGGTACTTACTGTTTTTAGGTTCTTCTTTTTTCTTTTTCTTTTTTCTTTTTTTTTTTTTTCTTCTTTTGGTTAAAGCTATAATATTTCGGTTGGGGAAATATCTACACTCTTTAAAGGTTACAATATGTTTAAATATTGAAAAGAAATCCTAGGTTGACTAGAAAACCACAAGGTGATAGGGTTTTGGAAGCCACCAAAAAAACTAAAAATAAACTCTAATTTTTATTCATCTAAAAATCTAAATTGCCTTCCAGGCTAAGATTTGTTTAAATACTGAAGAAAAAAAAAAAAAAAAAAAATCCTAGGGCAGCTAGAAAAACGCCCAACAAACCCTAAATCGGACTAATCGAAATTGGGTGGCAAAAATGGCTACTACATCTTCGAGTCTTTTGCTCCAGTAAGAGTTGATGTGATAAAATTTTATTTATATATGCTACTGAGCAAGGGCATTGCTTTGGCAAAAATCGATAAAGCCAACAAAACAACTTCCACAGATACACCAAAAACAACTTTGCTTGATGCACCAAAGGCATCATAATGCATCAAATATATAATGATCTCCATAAAACAGAGGAAGCTGCTACTGAAATATAATAGAAATTGCACATCTACTTAACGAAAGCACAAAGCAAGAAGCAAAATTTGAATTTTATGCAGCACCAGCACTGCCTCATGGTTCTGAGTGGCTGATATGTGTTCCCTCATGAGTTACTTCTAACCAAATCATCCTCTTTCTCCTCTTTGTATTTTAGTTTGAACTGACATTTTAGATATGGGTAAGAGATACAAGCCTAACAGCTTAATAGTTCTTGGGTCAACTACAAGGGATTCTTTATTATAATTACTTAATATGCGTAAAGACGGAGAACAATACACCCACTGGAAGTAGTTAGTTGTTCAGATAACTTTTATTAAAAAAGAAAGGGGGGAGACAAGTAATGAAAACATGACTTTAGATTCAAAACATTTTGATAAAGCTTCGAAAAATCTTTAGACTCAATGAAACTAGAACTACAACTTCTCTATCTCAATAAAAACATTTGAGAAAGCTTCAGAAGAAGATTACGTGCCAAAAAGCATGACTCGATGAAACTAGAACTACACCTTCTCTATCTCAATAGGAGATTCCTGACATGTCAATTGACAATAGTATGCACCATTGCAAACAAGACAGAAGCTCGTTCAGTATTAAGGCAGATTAAAACCAAGACCTCACCTTAACACGCAACTTGTCCCAACACCAACGATACGACTACAAAAAAGAGACCTTTGTAAGGGTGGCAAAAACCAAGAAAACCAGCAGAACATCCACAGATACTTCAAATAACAAAAATCAATAACTACATAGATATTCATCAAATTGACCATAATAAGTATTAATCATAAAATATATGAGCTCCATGAAACAGAGAAAATTGCTAATGAAAATAATAATAAAAATTGCACATCCACTAATTGAAAACACAAAGCTCTCAAAGGTAGAAATCTATGCAGAACTCTGCCCCCTCATTGTTCAAATTAGCAAAACTTTATCACAATTCAAGAGAAAAATAATTTTTCTTTTTATGCTCCCACCACAGGTTGTTCAGTCTCCCCCTCAACCATTGTTTCATCAGCTGGCCTTTCTACCTTCACACCTACGTCTTCATGGTAGTCACCATGAACCTAAACAGAATAATCAGAAATGTCAATAAAGAATTCAGAGAATTAACGGTAACAGACAAACATTGAAATGCCAACTCCAAAAAGGAGGGGAAAGTAGCGTGTGAATTATATACAATACCTCCATCAACTTGCCAAGGTCAAATTTTGGAGCCTTAAGGATTTTGACTTTTCGGATGAAAACATTCTGCAAGGGGTAGATACCAGCAGTTGCTTTTTCAATATCCCTGCCAATTGCCTCAGGAATGAACTTCAAAACCAACTCCTTCAGATCGCATGAAGAAGCCTGGGATATCATAATTTCCCTCATCTTTCTGCGAATCTGACAATAGAGAAAGCCAAAAAAGAAAAACATTAATTTATCTAAATCCACACCAAATCAGATTAAAGGGGGAAATAGAACTTGGAACACAAACCTGACGAATCTGACTGGACTGCGCATAACAGGTCCGCTTGACCTGGTTTGCCCTCCTCTTTGTAAATCCAATGCAGAACATTCTCAGGGTGTAGTTGTCAGTAGTCTTGACATCCACATGGGCCTCAATCAATGTCTGCCACTTGCGCACCAGTGACCTCAGCTTGTCAGTGGTGAAATCCATTCCCTGAGTTAAGCAGAAAAACCAAATAAATATACCAGATATAAAGTATTAAATTAAAACAACTTGTGTCCTATTGCAACAAGAAGAAATAATTGTAAATAATTTGCTACCCCACCCAAAAGTTCGTGAGCACATTCCTCCCTTGCACATCCTCAGCTCTCAAACGTATCTTTCTGTAGGCGTGTTCCTCATCGTTCTGAAGATCAGCCAAAGATACCTCAAAAACTCTATGTTTAAGCCCTTCAGAAGCAATCTGTAAAATAAAAGCAGAACAAAATGGTTAGTGTAACAGATTAGCAGAATGGTTGTATAAATGGTCAGAATTAAATAAAAGTAAGTTTTCAATAGAAGACTCTAAAGCACTTTTGAGTCTTTGAACTCTACTAAAAAACAAGCTCCCCAACCGAGGGGGTCATTCTTTGTATGAGCTGTATCAAAACACAGAACACAAGGGGACAAACTGCCACTCTACAGAGTATCTTACACGAATTGAGAAAGAACTCAAGATCTCAACACTGTTAGATGATAACACATAATATCTAGAACAGTAATTATTGCAAATGGTACAACAGTGAGAACATATCCAAACATATTTGATGCTACCAATACACAGAAAGCAGTCCAAGCTCAAATTATTAAACCAAAGAAAAAAAAATATCACGCACCCATCCGAAAACAAAGAACTAACCATTCCATATGAGGAAAATTGTATCACTGTTATAGGGACAACAAAAGGAACCAGACTCACCATCCAAATTCAAGGTCAATTTTGGCTTACATCACATTAAATAGATTGCAGGACTCCTTGTAGTCCTCTTATTAATAAAATACACCGTAAAACCTCATTCGCACACACATGCATAAAACGCCAAATGCTTTTTAAGTTGATTTACCAACACATCAATTAAAAACAAATGTAATCACCTATACAGCAACCAGGAAACATCGTATAATCTTCTTGGACAAGAAAAACATTACATCCAAAGGTACAGTACCATGAAACCAATATCTGATTTGCTCGATAATACGTATTGCAAAAGAAAAAAACTTAGATACAGTTCCTAGGTCATCTAACTTGGGTACCCCAATAAAATTCAAGCACCCAGTTGCATTAACCAATGAATTAAATTCAAAAATTAGGGAACCTAATGTACTGCACCTATCGAATTGTACCCAAGTCCTACTCTTTCAAAAATAACCAACCCAAAACATTAACAACTACCACATTTCCATTTCATTGCCCCATTTTCCTCTAATTTCTCATGAACCAAACATTAGGCAAACATAAAACACAACTTAACACACATAACCAAATCATACATTTACATAGAAAGATATATGCATACCTTGGTTCCTTGGGTTCTGGTGACAAGGGTTTTGCCGACCTGGCGAGTGAGGAACAGAGATGGTGCCTTAATGTCATACCAGTCCTTCTTAGCAAAGGGATCGGCACTGCAAATTATCACCAAATGTTCATTAGAAAAACATTTTAACGAAAACCCAGATAGGATTTATACAAAAATTTCAAAGTTTAACATAAAAACAATCAAAATCAAATCAAATCAAAACAAACCAATCAGATCCCAATTTCATAAAAAATCAAAAAAATTTATAAAATCGTTTATATAATGTGGTGTATGAATGAATCCTGAATGATAATGAAAATGAGACTCACGCTTTCTTCTTCCCTCCCTTCTTTCCCTTCGAAATCCTCTTGTTCTTCCTGCAATTTCAGCACCAACCAACACAATCAGAAACCCTCATTATTCAATCAAATTTATACATACATATGAATGAGAGAGAGAAGTGAGAGAGGTACCCGACTGCCATGGTTGTGGGTTAGAGAGAGAGGCGCAGAGAGTGAGGGAGCTGAAATGAAAACCCTAGACCTCAAAACTCAAACCCTAGCGTTAACGAAGATGGGCTTTGTATATATATGTCATATGTGTGTACGCTGTGGTGCTTCGAGGGTTTGTAATTGCGCCACTGATTTATGGGTTTATTTCCCAAAATGCCGAGGGTTTTGAACCCGATGTGCATTCACGGGCTGCTTGGAACTTGGAATAATCAAGCCCAATTTGGCCCGCACAAAATTGGGAAAGGAAAAAACTACGTATTTATTTACCAAATATTGGACTTTCCTAAGTGCAATTACCCTTTTTTTTTTTAATAAATATGATAGTTTTTTAACCTATGGAGTGTGCTCCATAATAATTATTTTTTATAATCAGGCTAAGACGCTAATCTATTTTATTGTGTAGGCAAAATTTGAACTCCATATCTCTTATTTGATGACAAAATCCATAATGATTGCTCTTTATCATCAGATCAAGATATTAATCGGTTTTACAGTATAAGCAAAGTTCGAATCTTAGATATTTTATTTAATGACATAAAATGTTACTAGTTGAACTAACTAGAACCCTCCATTATTAAACTATTTTTTTTCTCATTTCTTGGTGATGTATAATTCACAAAGTCTGGTGACAAAAAAAAATAATTCTTAAATTTGTACACAATTGTTTAGATGACATATTATAATTAGTGTACGATAAAATTGGTTTCAAGTAAAAGTGATATTGTTGATAAAATTTAAAAAAAAAAAGGGTAAAAGTGACATTACACTTTACACCAATCACAACTTGTCACGCTTACAAGTTATAAGAAAAATTATGAAATTTTTGTGACTTTAATATTGTTGTAAGGATGGAATAATTATTGTAGTTCAAAAAAATATAAAAGCACAATCACCTCTCTTATAATTCTCAAGTACTGGGTTTGGGCTACAATTCTAATCTTTTATGATTATCAAAAATAAAAGTACTAAGGTTAAGCCCACACCCCTATTATATTAATTTATTACTAGCCTCATCAAAGCACTTGCAATGAATTTTTTTTTTTTTGTCTAGTATTATAATTTTCCTTTTAAAAAAATAAATGGATAAATTTGTTTTGAAAATATAGATTAATAGAAAAATATCCTATTTTATAGACAATTTAAGTAGAGTTGAAGATATATTTTTACCGAATTGTTTTCAAGTTTTTTCTCTATTAAACGTAAAGTTTAGAAGTACTTCTAAACCATATAAAAGTCCAGTTCAAAGAAAGGAATTCTCTTATAGATAGTATAAGATTATTATTATTATTTTTTTTCCTCAATAGAAGTTATTACTTGTTTAAGAAAAATCAAGCCCAAGTAATCTTTGAGTCAAAAGATGTCAAAGATATGTACCATGCAATGCACCAGCAGACAGCTTCAAACCCTAACCCAGGAACACATTGCAATTGCTTTTGCTTCCTTTAGTCAACAGAGCTTTTGTATTGATTAATGGATGGCCAAAACTTACAAGTACCGTTCATGATTTAGAATGTGATCAATTCAACTGATAAAAAAATCCATTCAGATTCCTTATGAATAACACAGTCAGAGCTAAAACTGCTTTCACTGCATTTTATTGCTTTTATATTCTTTCTTCATTTGTGGATAATAGATATCCTTTTCCCCTTGAGTGCGTCTAGTGATAATTTCTTTCAAATGAATGATTTACCTCTTCACATATACACCTTGGAAAGCACCAATTTTTATCCACTAAGCTTAAATGAGCTTCAAGCTGAATCAAGCATCAATTCGTAAGGCACACAAAAATTGGAGTCATAAATGACAGAATTTGGACCACTACACAATATAAGGGAAGAAGTTCATATACCCAAATGAAAAGCATACAAAAATACAGTAGTGTATGTTTAGATAACTTCATATCAAAACTTCACATGTTGCGGTGGGTACACATAAACCTAACATCAAAAGACAGAAGAAAAAATCCTCAGATAAATGCGAGTTGGGAACGAAAATAGAAAGAGTTGATTTATGTAGGCGGGAAAGTTATCATAATCTTCCTAGTTTTGCCACCGGGCATCCTAAAAAATACATCACATCAATAAATCAAAACCTCAGGGGAAAAACACAAACAAATATATAAGAGTTTATTTTTAATATGAAGTCAGTCTGAAATATTAGCAAATCCTAAGCTATTTGCCCAGAAAATTGTTGATGAAACTTATAGTTTTGGAAGGTTGGACAATAATAATAAGAATCTTGAAAAATTGGCTAAGCAGTTATGATGAAACTTTCAAGCCTTTTAGGGCAGCTGTAAGCAGAGAAAGCTTGTCAGATGCTTTCTGTTTGTATTCTCTCTCCAAGGCTGTTGCTGCCAGAGATTGTAGCTCTGGGCTTTCCTTGTCATCCTTATTCCGTCCTTTGGCAATCTGTCCGATGGCAGAAGAACACTGGATAACAGGAGTGAAAAGTTCATCCAGTCAGAAATTGATTACTGTCAAGCAATGACAGAAAAGAGAGTGAACCAAGATGGGCAACTCATAAAATTGATTAGATCTAAAAAAAATACAACAGTCAACTAAGAAAATGCTTCAAATAGAAACTACATGACAGTTTTCATGTGTGAGAATGTATGTATTTAGAGAGAGAGAAGGAGCTCACCAAGCAGATACCAAAAAGTGCTCTGGTGTTTTTGCCTCCAGTCAAATCTATGGTGGATGCGTAGTATTTTTTTGCATTCTGAAGATTTTCTAGTCCACCAAGTGTATAAAGCACCTGTTGTTCACAGAAGCAAAAGATGAGGTGTTTGATTAACGGTTATAGTCAAAACTTATGAAGTCATATTCAATATTTGATATTCTAACTAAACATTGCATTCAGGCTTCTATAAAGATTTTAAAGCATTTAACCCAAAAGCCTAAGCGTTGTACATAAACCCACAACCAAGAACAAATGTGGAACTTATTTCTTTCACACCCCCTCTTATATGCTGCCCAAAAGAACCCAACGCGCTCAACCATCCCAACAGAATCAAAGAATAATAGCTAAACAAGCCAAGCACTGGAGTCAAGAACAACAAACTAGGCTTTGGTACCAAACAAGAGAAAATAACTTTGACCAGGCAATTATCATTTGTACAAGCATCTAATAGCAAGGGAACAAAGAAGTGGATAACTGCCAAAACTTGAGTATGATAGTAGGTCTTCAAAATTGAAATATTCCCTTACTCCAAAGATGAATGCTACAGCCATATGGTTTTTGTTTTTGGGGAGAGGGAGGTGTTAAGAGAGAAACTTAGTTTTGGGCCTTTGTTCAAGCATGCATGACGAATACCACTTCAATAGAATCCCAATTTGGTCTTCTCTTTTTTTACTAAACCTAACCAAGAAGAAGGTTAAGTATCAGAGCACAGGACATTGGATTAGGATCCTCTAGAGTTCTTAGGCTAACTCCACCATGGAACTCTAAAAATTCTACCCATCCATTTTGAAATTATTGGATTAATTTTTGCCATGTCAGCAATAATTTAAATAGATGCTAAACTAATGACAGTCAAAATTTGTTTAGATATTGATGATTTGGTAAAATCCAATTCATTCATTTCAATGGATGAATAAAATTTAAGAACTCCATAATGGAGCTACCCTAAAAACTCTAGAAGATCTTAATCCCATCAAATATCCCAATTTTTTGCCTCAGAGGCTGAGAGAAAAGACATTTGAATATTTGTCAGCCCAGTACAACAGATTTTTTCCAACCCAAGAACATCCATATTCAGACAGAATATGACACATATATGGGAAGTGGATGTAGATATTGCCTCCAGTACCAGTACCCAATCATATCCAACTAAAATAAACTTCATTTAGCTGTAACAAAATTAAAAGATGACTCAAATAAAATTCCGTAAAAGTGGCAAGTTAAAGACAGCTTTCAATATTATCGGACTGCAAATCATCACATACCCCATTTGACTCAAATTTGGGACTTTAGAAGTGACAAAAGAAATTCAGCAAGATAATTCTTTTTTGACAAGTGATTCAGCAAGATCATCTATAAACAAACTGTTCGGGCTGGGAACAAATAGTTCCTGTTAGAAGGTGGTGAAAAGTAAGGTTTTTGGTTTATTCAAAGCATTAGACAATTTGCAACCTAGGAAGGTATTGGACAATTTGCCAACTGTGAACAGCATAATTCCATACAGCATGTCGTTCAGTGTTGCACAATGGTCTCTAGAACATGGATTAATATATTCTATTCACTTGTAGATTTGAGGCCATGATATATTGCATAATTGAAGTCTCTAGCACCTTGTTCTGCACATTTTTAATTGGTAAGTTCCACACGCCCCGTGAGTCTTGAACCTAATTTTCACCCTCCAACTCATTATTAAGGGAGGAGAAAGTGCCATCTAAGCTAGAGCTCATTGGCATAACTGGTTCTCCACTTGGTGGATAGATTTGAATCATAACAAGTTAAAGTTTAAGAACTGTGGAAAATATGTTCCCTAGCAGAGGTTTTTTTGTTTTCTGAAGCAGACCAATTGTTTTATTCTTAAAACCGGAGAATGTTTATCGAAAGCAGCGTGCTTCCCATAACTTTTCATAAAGCATTAAATGTTTCTTTGATTTATGTATCCCATGAAAACCAAGGGGCAAAAAGGGAATATAGATGAGCAGAAGCTAATGACCAATTAAAGAAAAGAAAAACCACTTACATCAGCATAAGCTAAGTGGTATAGGGGAACCATGGGTTGAGATAATATTAGCTCCTCATAGCAAAATGCTGCTTGCTTGTACCTATGTTATAAAAACAAAGAGAGATTATGAGACACCAGACAAAGGCAATTTGGTAGCTTTGATTTCCCTGCAGAATAGAAAAAATTTGAAAGACAAGGAGAAGAAGAAAGATGTCTCACATTTGCAAGGAGACATATATTTCAGCCAGTTCTCTCCAGGCATCATGATCAGCCATAAATCTGTTAAAAGCAAGAAAGACAACCTCAGCTACATGTGTTTGCAGACACATAATGAGTTTGTTTCTTTTTCATCTACATTTTAAAGACATATAAGAGAAAGAGAGGAGAAATTCAGATCTGTCTCACATTTCAAGATATTTATTGAGCCATTCAATGGCCACAGACGCATTTCCTTGCGCCTTTGCCATTGCTACCCTCCTCTTATGTATCACCTGCATAAAATAAAATTAAAGGAAGTGTATAATTCAACACTTTATCATATTTTTTATTTTATTTAAGGAAAGAACATTCTATTAATCTCAAATAAGAAAGATGAAACAAGATGATCCTTGGTTTTCCTTAGTAACAATTGGGTCAATTCTTACAAAAAATAAATGTTTTACGAAGAATCAGCTGTAGAAATTACTTGATCTAATGGATTATCCTCTAAGAGGCTTGAGTAAGCTTTTTCAGCCTCTGCCCAGGCTCCCTTTGCTTCAAGCAACATCCCCTCCAGCCTACCTGTGATTTAAACCAAGATAAATACTATGTCACCAAATATCAACAGCTAATGAAAACATTATCATCTCCAAGTCCAGAAAGCTTTTGACATCACCATAGGAGCCAAACTAGCTCAGGCAAACATATATCAATTCTTAACACATTTAAATAAATTAAGCGGTCATTGTAAACCCAGCATAGACTGTAATCTTCAGCAACAAATGCAAATTCCTATCAAAGAATTCTCCCTCTAAAACTGTCTAAAGTAGATATAAAGAAACACCCTATTATTTTGAAAGTAGATAGCATGCTGGGACAAACCAAAACCAACTTGTGTAGAAGTTTAGTTACAGGCACATGGATATCTTTATAGAGTTCTAAAACCAACTCTTTCCACTTCTAAATATCAAAGTTATGAATACCATTTCGGTACCCGTTTCATTTTCTCCATTGGAATGTAATATTTCGGCACCTCCCTATTTCAAAGTACCATTTCGGAGTAACCACTTACCACTGTATTATTATATTTTATCTATGTACATATATTTCTTTATATATTATTGGCCAAAATCCATAAAAATTGTTAAAAGAGTCTTAAAACTAAAGTTCATATTTCAACTAATATATCAATACCAAACCCAAATTTCTACCCAATAATAACAACTAAATTTTTTAGAATATTACAATTATAATATGTAACTAAATAATGGGGCCAAAAAAAAGCACACGTTGACAAAAAGAAAAAGAGAGAACTTGATATAGTCTGACACTTGGTCATATTACCACATGGTGGAGGGGTCAAAATTGAAAGGAAATGTTTAATTATCCAACCGTTTAACCAAAAAAAAAATTTGAAAGGAAATATATTCTGACACTTTCTACCTATCAAAAAAAAAATTTCTGACACTTTCAACTCTCACTCTTAAAGTTTCCAACTCTCCTTTGTCATTTCCAACACTAGTCACATGCTTGGGCTCATAAAACTAAAAGCCAGCACAAAACAAAGCAAAAAAATAGCAAAAAGAAGAAATAAGTCAAATAACTGGAGAACAACAGGAAAAATGAACTGAAGGAGGAAGCGAGGAAGAAACAAAGAAGAAGAAAGAAGAAGACGAAGGGGGCCTCTATGACGCATTGGGATCATTCAGTCGACCTGCAGCATGAAGGCTACCTGCTGTGATGGGATGAGTTCTCCGTTTGTTCAACTTGGAAAGGTAAATATTATGTTTATGTCAATACCAGCATAAATTCACTAAAACAGGCCGGACCTGACCGAACTGAACTGTAATTCAAACTGTGGTAGAACGAGGGGGTGATTCGTACCAGTTAAGTGACTGGTACGAAATTTTCTGACCATTTCGGCTAGAATAGAACGGAATTCATAACGTTTCTTAATATCTTGTAGCCTTAAACCCAAAATCTTTGGAAGTTCATCTTGTTATGCCATTTCTTGGGGTGGGCACCCCCCCTTCCAAGGCTATTATAAGTTCAGGAAGGCTTTATCTTGTGATTGAGTTAAAGTTAATCCATGCTTGAGTGGGTTTCGAGGGGTTATATTTAACTCAAGTTCATAACACCATATGTTACTAAGAACCAAGCTTATAACCATGATATCCCCCCCCCCCCCCCCACACAACACTCCACCACCCAGTGTTGAAAAGTACAATATGGTAAAAGTGTGAATATTTGCAACTGCATAAATTACAACAAATTTGTTCCAATTATTTACTAACACTTGGTATATAATCCAATGAAAAAGGGTCCAGTTTAAGTATGTGTCTGACTTAAGTCATACAACTTTATTTTTGAGGTATTTCACACAATTTGAAATTTTTACGCAAATGCTTAACATGCTAATCTTTACATTATTTATTCCTCTCACTAAACTACTGCATATTGCTCATGCTCACATTTATTGAGATGTATCTTTAATTAGTAGCCCACCACATTTAGAAAGGTATAAAACTCCTTTCAACATCACAAAAGAATCTATTTCTTGCATTTGAGAGATGGATACCTAGTAACTAAGGATGGGCAGTGATATACATCACAAGTCACAGAAAAAGAACAAGCTTTACATATGTGTGTTCAACTTTAATCAGGCATGTGATGTATATGGAATCTTAAATCAGGCATGCGCACAAATTTGGTTTGCCATACGTTATTTCAACTTACCAACCCTTTTACTCTCTGGAAATTTCTTCTGTAGAACCTTTATGCAGTCCTGTAAAAGATTCAAGAGTAAAATAGAATCAACTTTGGGACATAGAATTCAAGCCAACAGTCCATTCAACAAATTAGCATTAGTTAATGAGTAGATCCATAGCTCAAGCAATGATCAAAGGGTGTATGAAATGAAATAAAAAATCAAATCAAAATAGACCTTAAGAAATTTCTATCCATATAAAAAAAATCATCTTGTTCCAAAGAATTTAATAATTTTTTTTAAAGGTATGATTTAACTAAAAGCTGCATAGTACATAGATATGCAAGCTGCAAGATTATATATCCAAAAAGTAATGAGCCATTATACTGCAACCATTACCATGTTATGGGAAATAAAATGGAGATATGAGGTTGGCATATTGAACCAACAAAAAGATGTCTCTACTAATGCCTAATTAACAACCACTTCCCTAAACCAACATGAACTGATGAGCAAACGAACCTCCCAGTGGTAAAAAGGCAAATACAAAGAGGACGAAGTCACATGGGGTGGCACCAATATGCAAGCCACAAAAGAAAGAAAAGAAAAGAAAAGTGCAGTGCATTTCAGAACAAATTTACAAAAATGATTAGTTTGACATTTTACTACAAACTCATGCGCTTCTACAACAAACCACACCCCCCCCCCCCCCTTCCTAAAAAAAAAAACCCAAGAACACAAAAGACATGGCAAAATCTCTGTTGCAGAATTTAGCAACTAAGGTCTGTGCACAATATGCTTTGACCAACTAATATGAAGCAAGATTATGCTAACTAAAACATGGAAGGTGGCCTTAACTACAAGACAGGTCACATGTATTATGAAATGAATTTAGTGCCTCGTCTAAGCACAGGAGGAAGTGTCACACAGATGGACCACCAGATGTTATGGAAGCACTCTAGACCAGGGTTTCACTAGACTAACAGTGAGAAGCATTCAAACCAATGATTCACGCATAAAATAGCAAAACCTTGCATTTTGTACATGCAAGGACACTATAAGCAAAGTGTATTTACATATATATGCAATTCTCAACTGAGTGCTTATAATGATAATATATGGAAGCTTAATAAAATTTGAGAAAGGAAATTCATTAAGAAAAGACTGTACCTTTGCAACGTCCAGACTTTGGCAGTCCATAGCAGCAACTGCTACTTGCTCATATAGAGTCCATTCTACATCAAGAAATACATACTTGTTAATCAAAAGTTTGGTACATTAAATGGAGGGCCTTAATTAAATGGAGCTGGCAATTATATATGGCTTGGACAGCCACCAGCATGAATCTACCACCAGAAAACACGATCAAACAGATCATACAGACATTAGACCACAAATGAAAATTTCCACTTATTGGTTATAAATTTAGTTACAACTCCCAAAGTATGTTTACCTGCATAGACAAGATGTCCATGTGGTGGCTGTGGAAGCACCATGGCCTATGCTTGTTCTATAATTCTATCCTTTTATTAGCTTATATACATCAAAACAAATTTTCATATTCACATGATTTATTAACTTATGACAATAAAGAGAGATTGGTACAAGGCTTTGAAGGAAAAGGCCCAATAGTTCACTGTTGCATTTTATTACATATGACTCAGACCGAGAAATTGACACACAACTTCAAAGGAAAAATCTCAGGGCCCCAATAGTTCACTTTATTAGAGATGATACAGAGTCCTCACGATAAACTTTTTGAAAGCATCAAAAAATAAAAAAGGAGTCTTTAAGGAGAGTCCTAGTTCAAAAGAAAAAATCCTTTAATATATAAAGAATGAGTGAATTATAATTATATCTCAGTAATAAATCGATACTCAAACTGCATATGAGCACCTTTGAGAGCTTGACTAGTATATCATACAAATTGTTCTGCACACCATACATTTATCCCCCTGTGCATTTCAGCATTATAAAGATAACTAAGACAATTCTCAATGCTGATGACAAAATTTATATAAATTAAGAAGCCCAATCCTATAACTGACATCAAATTACACTTGGAGAATGCATACACAAGGTTAAATTTTTCATCACTGCTTCTCAGAGAAGGAAGGGGGGGGGGGTGGGGGGGGGGGTGGGGGAGAAGACGTTTTCTCCTAATTTGATCCTTAATGAACATATAAAAAATGAAAGGTCCATATCTGTAGCATCACAGTCAACGCATTGGCATGTGTTTTAATATATATATTATAGCACCTTGGACACAGCAATCCCATCTTCCTTCTTCTTTATAGACATTGAGGCACTCATCAAACAAAGTGGATGAAAAAAATTTCGAGCGTTATTAATTAATGTAATTCAGCCAAGAGCCTTGTAACTCAGTGGCATTGACTGATCTCTTTTATAAGAAAAACCAGGGTTCAAATCAATTTATGCATTTAACACCATCACATAATTGGCATTGGCATTGGAGTTCTATTGGCTCACTGATTTGCACCTTAACAGGATTACACTACTAAGTTCTACCACTGTAAGTTACTTAAGAAAAAATAGAAACTTTGTAACAATCTCCAGGGCTTCGATCAATGGTCACCTATTGGCAATCTAACTTTGTATCATCGCTTTGGTAGTCTTGTTTTGTTACAAACTTACAATTCAAATTCGCAATTTGACTCTCTTTTTTGGCTATCATTTCTATAAACCTTCCAAATTCACCAAAACCAGTAAAACAATCAAAATTCAAAGCAAATCTAAACCACTAAAACAAAAAACACTTTTTTTTTTAAAAAAAATACTGCAAAATAAGCAGAACCCAATTGAATAAACGCAAAACTAAACAGACCCAAATACAGAAATCAAACAATTTCACTATCCAACCCAAAATCTAATCCAAACCCAATTCAAATCAGCCTTAAAACCATAAAAGGCCCCATTTGGAAGGAGCAACAAAAAAAAAAGCTCGACTCACCATCAGGGCCAAGACTAGATCGCTTTTTGGGGTCATTAAGGATCGATAATCCATGCTTCAAAACCCTGTCAGAGCGACGGACCTTGAGCTTCCTGACCAAGCAGAGGTACTCCCATGCCCCTCCTCCTCCATTGTCCACTTGGGTTTCCAGATTGCTCAACTGGGTCTCCTCTGTCTTGCTCACCATCTTCAACAATTCACCACACAATTGATTTTTTTCCAAATAAAAACCAAAAACCAAAGCTCTTTCTCTGAGTGTCTTTTTCTCTTTGTAGGTTTGTTTTTGTTGAGGTGGTTTATATGCTATTGTATATTTTTTCTGATCTGTTAATGTTGGAGTATGTGTTAAACTTGACTTCGGTTTTTGCTTCAAAAAAAAGTAACGGAGTTGGGTTGGATGGGGACTCAAGGCTCACACTCACACAAGTACATACACCCTTTTTCATCTTTTGCTATTTTTGGTGGTGGGTCCCATCTAAGCATCTCGGAATCTTGGAATAATTCTTTTATCACAACTAATTTCATAACTTTAGCCGCAATTTTGCCACATGGCGACTTATGAGTAGTAAAATTACTAACCTACCATTTTATTTTCACTACTTATACTTGCCACGTAAACAAGTTGTGGCAAAAATAGTGTAAATTGTTATACTACTAGATTTTATCAGAATCTTGGGCTTGCTTCGTTGATGCCCTCATGGGATTTTTTTTTTTTTTTTTTTTTAAATTCAGTTGATGTTTTGGTTAATGCCGACCAAGTAAATACTATGATTAAACATTTTTCTCAATTGTTTTAAGGACTAAGTTAGGTTTAGTCCTTAAAACCTAACTTAGTTCTTATTTTTTAGGCCCTTTGTAGTGGTATTTTAGGTTTAAAAAAATAGGTTTAGGGATTAAATTGGTCAATTTTGAAATATCTTGAACCTAGTTGGCATTAACCTAAACTCATGAAATTTATCCTTTTTTGTTTGTTTTGTTAAAATTTATTTTAGGGTTTTTTTTTTTTTTTTTGACAACTTTTTTTTATTGATTTTTTTATGTATAAGTTAGGTACTCTTTTTTGAATAAGAAGTTAGGTTTTTTTTTTTGAGAAGTTGAAGTTAGTTACTTAGTTGAAATGTAGGATTTTCCTTTAAATTCATATACCTAGTTCTATTAACGGACAAAATATAAAGAATGTTATTACTATTTTTGAGGGTGTATAAAATCCTTCCATTTCACTCCCCAAGTAATAGTTTAAATTGAACTCTTTTAATTTTTATTGTATATGAACTTTCACTTTTGAGTAGTAAGTGACTAAAGTGTTTTAAGCTTTATTCCATAAGTAAGATAAAAAGTAAATAGAAAGAGATAAACTCATAAAAGGGATATTAAGATTTTCAAATCATTTGATTAAGACATATTTTCATCTTTTCTATTCTTTCACATTTTTATGCAACTAAACACACTCTTAAGATCATTAATTTATATATATATGTCAAGTGTAAAATTGTGTTTTGAAAATGTGATCTTTAAAAATCATATATACTTCTAATAAAATATAAACTTTATGTTTCAATTATAGTATATTTTAAAAAAAATTCCAAACAAAAAAAACCCTTGTTTGAATCCACAAATTTGTAGATTTTGACTTATTTGTTTAAAGGTGATACAAAAGCAAGTAAGAATGTGTGGGGCCCGAAGATTTGGCAACCCTGGCCCACTCCATATTGGGCCCAAGGCCCATGCCAAGGACAGTACAGTATCCGAGGATGAGCGGCGAATGCCCAAATTATCAAGGAGTACCGCCGAGGACAACCATGTCCTTGGCCGGCCAATATTGAAGAGGGCAAGGTCGGCACCCCACCAAAAGCACCCTCCCAGGGCATGCCAAAGAAAAAAGACAAGTACCTATAATCAGTCGGGGGAATATGGTAAAAGAATAATCTGTAGGGAAGCTGTCATCCCCACATTAAAGCACGCCACTGACGCTCTGGCCGCATTAATGAAGAATTGACTGTAGAACAGCGATGCTTTGGTTAATTCAACTGACAAAAAGTCTGGAAATGCGGCTGATGAGACAAGCCCTCAGACACAGGCTCAGATGATCAATAAGTGGAAGGTAGAGATCAGCTGAATATGACTATATAATAGAATGAAACCCCAGAGAAATGGGGGTTTTTCGAAGGAGACAACCCCTATTTTCATTAGTAACCAAGGAAGAGCTCCTCGAACTGGGCCGAGGACGAACTTCCCCTTAGAAAACTTAGCTAAATCTCATTTGATGGTCTTGTAAACCCACATCAATCGTTGTAATATTCGCTAATGCCTAGCCCTTCAACCCACTCTCTACAAATTCATTGTATCGGGGCGCTTCTCTTGCCGACGTGGGATTAAGGTGTCAAGCCTTACACTACAAGGTCAGCCCTTGGTGGGGTGAAAATCCTAAAAACCCACGTCGCTAGAGAACAAAAACCAAGCCCCTACAATTGGCGCCGTCTATGGGGAGGACTAGAGGATTAGCAAGTGCAGCAGTTGGTGTGAAATGATCAATAACAACACCTCTTCTAAGTTCAAAAAAAAAAAAAAAAAACACAAACACAAACAACGGCAACGTACTCATTCAAAAGGCAATTATCATAAAGAAATGAAAGATTCAAGAAGTAAAATAAACGAAATGTGATTATTTCTTTATTAAGTAAAGAAAAGTTACATTGTGTAACAAATGCTTAGGCAGGCTTGTTCTAAAACTAACTACGAAGGTAAATAGTTAGGCAGGTTTGTTCTAAAGTTATAAAAAAAAATAATAAAAAAAGGGCCTAGGCAGGCTTGTTTTAAAGCCAAGCTAAGCATGGAGGGAGAGGCGGAGACAGGCCTGTTCTAAGACTGTCCACAGCTCCCGGACCAGCATGAGCGGCACTAGTAAGGAAAAGGAAGAAGAAGCTATGGCGCCTGATGGTCCCATCTCAAGGTTTTCCCTTAATTCTTTCCCAATCCCACGACGACCGGGCGCTGGCAAATCACTACCAGCTTGGAAGGCCGGTGGACCCGCGTGCGGAGGAGAGACGTTATGTTCCTTGCGGACTTCCCTCCTAACTGCAAGAGGAGTCTTTTCTCTGGCTAGGTTGAAAAGAAGGAGGGTCTTTGGCCTCTACTTATTTCGCCTCCGTTATGTCGTCCAAGATCGGGGTGGCATTCTCGGCTCCTAAAGGGGGCTTGGCTTCCTTGTTCCTGCCCTTTTCCAGGGCCACTCCATCTCCTCAGGCACAAGTTACTACTTTGGCAAGGCCCTTAAAAATGCCCAGTAAACGGAAAGCCTTGAGTCCCTATTGAACCCAAGTGTTTGTGAAACTGGAGAAAAAGATTATCCCAAAATGCCTTATATAGAAGGCAAGAGCTGATGAAAACTAGCAGCACAGAATCCTAAGGAAGAATTACTGGAGGTATTAACTCCGCCCAATTTTTAAAGAGCTCACCAGCCATTGGATCCTCGTAAATCCACAAGGATATTAATGAGGATACGCCTCGCGCATCGAAGCGTCAAGCGCGTTACTCGAATAGCCCAAAAAGACGCCTCATAATTGGAAGTGGCGCATCGGGTAGGCGCTACTGCCATATGTAGGGGTGGAGGATGAGCTCACCCATGTTCGGCGCCAGCGTCGGGCTAAGGAGCCACACCGAAGAAGGGTCCTCCCTCGGCGCAGCAAGCTCAAAGGCCGTTATCACTCTAAGGGCAAGCTCCTCAACGCTGAGGATGAGTCCCCTCACTCTAAGCAGTACAGAAAACTGGGTCCTAGACAGAACCAAGGTATTGCATGGTCCTCGAACTCAAACCTGTAGGAAAGCTAGGTACTTCAGAAAAACTAAGTGTTAGACAAAACCAAGGCCTTGCATGGTCCTCGGACTCAAGCCTATGGGAAAACTAACTACTTCAAAAGAAAACTAGGTCCTAGACAAAACCAAGGTATTACATGGTCTTCGGACTCAAACCTGTGGGGAAACTAGGTACTTCAAAAAAGCTAAATGTTAGACAGAACCAAGGCCTTGCATGGTCCTAGGACTCAAGCCTGTGGGGAAACTAACTACTTCAAAAAGAAAACTAGGTCCTAGACAGAATCAAGGTATTGCATGGTCCTCAGACTCAAAATTGTGGGAAAATTAGGTATTTCAGAAAAGCTAAGTGTTAGACAGAACCAAGGCCTTGCATGGTCCTCGGACTTAAGCCTGTGGGGAAACTAACTACTTCAGAAGAAAACTAGGTCCTAGACAGAATCAAGGCCTTGCATGGTCCTCGGACTCAAGCCTATGGGAAGACTAATTACTTCAAGAATAACCTAATTGCTGGGTAGAATAAGAGCCGTGCCTGATCCCTGGATTATCGGCCTTGGTAAAATTTACACCATACAAAGTCTGCCTGGGTATCAAGCAAAGCCCATGAACAGGTTAGTCCGACTTGATTAATTACTTTAATGCCCGTCGTGATCATTGCAAACAAATGATGATCTTTCCTATAACAAGATTTAAGGAGTCGAGCCCATGAGTATCACTTAAAGCGTTTTAGGGTGCCATGGACTTGGCTCTAGAAAGTTCCCCTGTTTCCATAACTTTAAACACTTACTAAATAATTAAAGGGTTTGATGACCTCGACCTACCCTGGTTCTAAATTAAAAACAAAAGAGAGGTATGTCTCCATTTGCATAAACCTCTATACACTATTATAATTATCGATGTGATCAGTTGAAGTGCAATTAAAGCCAGGATTGTGCAAGTAAAAAAAAATAATATTAAAACGATAATACAAACAGGACGAGTAAGAGAAAATAAAGTATGCACTTTATTGAATCTTTAAGAGTTACACAAGGCAAAAGTGTCATTACAATGCTTAAAAAAAAAAAAAAAAAAACAAACAAAACGAAAGCGCCGCGGAGGATCATTCCTTCAGCTTCATCACATTTCCTCCCTCAGGGGGCTAAGCAAAAGAGGTCTTAGGGTCCTCGTTACCCTCGCTTGGGATTACAGCTCGGGGAAGGTCAGCTGAAAGAGATATCTCCTCAACGTGAGGGGCCTGGGCATCAGTTAAGGGATCCGCAGCCTCTCGGGGCGCATCTACATTGGGACTCTTACTTGTCTCAACGGTCCTAAGAGGGCAACTTCCTTTGAGGGCTCGTCCGAAGTGGTAGCAGCCGAGGCATCTTCATCAGAAGCAGCCGGGGCATCTTCATCAGAAGCAGCCCCAACTCCCTCAGGAGTCACCTCGGCCTCAGAGCTAGGAAGAGCAGCCTCACGAATGTCAAGAGGGTAGTACACCTTTTTTACCTTCCACAGGTCAGATGAAGCCTTAATACTTGCCTATTTCAAGGCTTCATTCCACACCTGGGAATAATAAAGTTTGCATACCCCAAGCACTTGAGCATTAAGGATGGCTTCTGTCTCAGCTACCCCTGACTCATAGGCCTCCTGCTCGGCCTTACCTTTGGAAGCCTCAACTTCGGCCCTAGCAGACTCAACCTCTTCCTTGGTTTTTAGGGCCTCATCCCTGGCAAATTTTGCGACGCCTCTGGCCCCCTCTGCCTCGAGCACCCTCTTTTCTAGGGTCGCGAACTCCTCTTTGGCGATTCTCAGCTGATCATCTACCTTAAACAGGCGCTCCGTTTAATCTAGGGCCTACTTTTGGGCGCTAGTAAGACCTGATTCAGCGATGTCTCGAGCCCTTTTCATCTCTTTCAACTCCCCCCTCTCCTTTGAAAGATCGGCCTTGGAGACTTTGAGGGTCCGCACAGCGTCTAGCAGCTTGTCATGCTCCAAGTCCGCAGGCCTGCTTTGGCTACTGGTTATACCTTTCAACCTAAAGGTAGCTTGGATAGCCTGCCAATTAAAACTAATGCACAATAAGTAAGGAGCCAAAAGGCAGGAACTCAAGAGAATCACAAGTAATCAGAAAACTTACCATGCCTAAGTATCGCTTAAGGTTGAGGAAGACCTCCTTACTCCTTAGAACCTCTAGCTGGGCCATATCCCTGGGAGTAGCAAGGACCTCTCCAATGCGTCAGCCATATGCGCACCCTCTCCCCCTCGAAAGTCCCTAAGGGAGGCATCGTCCATCAAGAGCTCCCCATAGAGCATAGGGGTAGGAAGCCAAGCCTGGGCCTTAGGCTGGATAGTGGTCTATTTGTCCTGACCTCAGCACCATTCTCTCAGCTGCTTCGAGGGCCGCCCAGCATCGTCATCGTCCTGGGGAGGATCAGACTCTTCGCCCCATATTGACCTCTTTCCTTTGTCTTTCTTCTGCTTAGGATTGGTGGGCTTGGACCCAGATGGCGAACTCTGTTGGGATGGGGGAGCAGGAGGCTTAAGAGGAGACTTTCCCGATGCATCCTTCCCCGGCCCCCTCAATTAAGGCCAACAGGCTTGTTTGAGGTCGTCTTTTGAAACTCATCTTCAACCGAGGAGAGGCTTCTTCGGATAAAAGGTCCGCTTCAGCTAAGCTGGGGTCACCCAAATCGCCAGAAGGGTCCTCGGGCGAGTGGAATTGGTTGAACATGTCAAACTCGTCCTCGGACGGACCAGAGTCAACCACTTCCTCTTCTCCTGGCTCTCCCCCTTCAACCTCTGCAACTTGAGGTGATGAAGAGATACCCATCAACAATACGTCCTCCGGAACGGGAGATCTTTCGGGGATCAAAAATTCGTGCTCGACTACGGTGATCTTATGCAGCTGAGGATCTTTAGCTCGGATCACGCACTTTGGAGCCGAGAATGATCTTTGGATCGGTTCGTATCCTAGGATTTCATAAGCAGCTTTAACTTGGTTGTAGGCTTCATTCACAAAAATCTCTAACCTCAATACGATTTGCAAATCCTCCTTGTTAACCAAGCCGAAGTGACGCTCAAAAGCGTGCAAATCTGCATAAAAGAAAACAAGTTCCTGTTAACAACTAAGCAAAGCACAGCGCGAAGGCACAAAAAATTGGACCCACCTCTAGTCTGAATGCCCCACCTGGTGTACCCTCCACTGTCGAATAATGAAGGCCATCGTGTTACTCTCTGGACACAATGAGGAAGTCTTTGTTTAAACCCTAGCTGGACTCAGGGAGGCACTGGATGAGCCGGACCATATCGTCTCTCGTCTTCATGTAATAAGACTTCCCCTTAAGACACCAGAGTTTGTAGTACCAGTTTACATCGTGGTGGGTTAACTCCAGCCCCATCTTCTCGTTCAGGGCATCCACACAATCTAAGATCCTGAACACATTGGTGGCACATTGGGTGGGAGCTAAGTCGAAATGCCTAAGATAATCCTTCATCACTGGCCTCATGGGGATCCTCATACCACCCTCCAGAAAAGCGATTATGGGAATCGCCACCTCACCCTCTTTTCTCCTAATGCCTCACTCCCCTTCTCCATAGTACCTCAAACCCACGGTACCGGGGATCTTATAATCAACAACGAATTTTTCCATCGCCTCCTTAGACTCAACTAACTTCTTAAACCTACCCATCCTAAAGAACTAACGAAGGGCTCAGGGAAAGACGGGAGATAGAGAAAGAGGAATAAGAGGACAAGGAACTTAGGCGGAAAAGTATGAATTGGAAAGAGAAGAGAACTTACAGGAATGAGGAAAGGCTTCTCGAACAAGCCTTTTATGTTGAAAGGATACGTAAGGTCGATTGGAGGCTTGACCAAGTTCGTCGTATGTGCGCAAGAGCTCTTAAATGCAAAAGTGAAGAGGCGGATCAATTCAAATGGGTATTTATACCCCAAATAAAAAATAATAACCGTGCGAGTTTTCCTACCCATAAAGTCAGGAGGATCACCACCGTTAGATTGTCATCACACTGATTGAACATGAGAAGCACAGAGCCGCCCGAATTTAATGTGGGCGCACTTCGCATACCAAGGCGTCAAGAACGTGCCTTGGACAGACGAAAAGGCACTGGAATTGATGGAGGGCAAGACTTGGCAAGCCACGACAAGGACCCGATGACATCAAAATCCTCCTCCCCAACCGAAGAGCCGGACAGCAGAATTTTGAATGGCTATTGTGGGGCTTGAAGATTTGGCAACCCCGGCCCACTCCATATCGGGCCTAAGGCCCATGCCGAGGACAGTATAGTATCCGGGGATGAGCGAGGAAGGCCCAAATTATCAAGGAGCACCGCCGAGGACGACCATGTCCTCGGCCGGCCAATATTGAAGAGGGGAAGGTTGGCGGCCCACTAAAAGCACCCTCCCAGGGCATGCCAAAGAAAAAAGACAAGTACCCAGGGTCGGTTGAGGGAAAATGGCGAAGGAATAATCTGTAGGGAAGCTGTCATCCCCACATTAAAAGCACGCCACTGACGCTCTGGCCGCATTAATGAAGAATTGACTGTAGAACAGCGATGCTTTGGTTACTTCAACTAACAAGAGGTCTGAAAAGGCGGCTAATGGGACAAGCCCTCAAACACAGGCTCAGATGATCAACAAGTGGAAAGCAAAGATCAGCTGAACAAGACTATATAATAGAATGAAACCCTAGAGAAAGAGGGGTTTTTCGGAGGGGACAACCTCGATTTTCATTAGTAACCAGGGAAGAGCTCCTCGGACTGGGCCGAGGACGAACTTCCCCTTAGAAAACTTAGCTAAATCTAATTTGATAATCCTGTAAACCCACATCAATCGTTGTAATATTCACTAATGCCTAGCCCTTCAACCCACTCTCTACAAATTCATTGTATCGGGGTGCTTCTCTTGCCGACGTGGGATTAAGGTGTCAAGCCTTACACTACAAGGTTAGCTCTTGGTGGAGTGAAAATCCTGAAAACCCGCGTTGCTAGAGAACAAAAGCCCAGCCCCTACGAATGTATTTGCTTAAAATCATTTTTTATCTCACCTTAAACAAATATGTGGATCAATAAAGTTGCATCTTTATCTATTGTGGATCAAGAAACTTTAGTGAATGGAATTTTTGGAATGGTGAATACTAGAGTTGATGAGTAAACACCTGGGTATTCATGTGGCAATACCCATAAATGAGGGTTTGAGGATAGATTTTGGGTGAATGGTGGTGATAGGATATGTCCTATGACCTATGATTTATGTTTTACAAATGAGGAATTATTGTGAACCGTTTCAAGGTGAATGAGATATGGGTTTTTGACCCAAACTTTGTTGGGATATATGGCTAGGCTTTTTTTTTTCATGATTTTTCTAAATTTTCAATTTTCTCTATAAAGCTCGACTTAGAAGTCTCTTTATTTATTATTTATTATTTATGCTGAGTATTGTTTTGTTTACCAAAAAATATTTAAAAAATTGGTTCAAAGGATAAAAACATCTCAAGACCCCTCAATTTAAAAGTTTTCTAATTCATATTCATCCAATTGGATGATAAAATAAGAGTGTAAATCATAAAACTAAGCAAAGCATCTATTCTTCATGAATACATATTGGAGTGTCAACTGGATTTTCATGGTTTTTATAAGACTAGTTAAGAGATCAGTTATTGGTTGAATTAGCTAGTCCAATTTGGTTTTTAAAACCATGGGTATTGGTGATAGTTTTTTTCCCCTCCACAAATGAGGATGTTCAAACCTTTTTGAACACTTACTTACTATTCTACAAGGGTGTATAAAATTTTTCCATTTCACTTACCAAGTAATTAGAGTGAGAAGATAGTTTTGATTGAACTCTTTAAGTTTCATCTTATATGAATTTTCACTTTTGAGTAGTAGTTGTGCTTTAAGTTTTATTCCATAAGTAGGATAACAAAAATAATTATATAAAAAAAGGCGTAGAGAAGGAGATAAAAGGGATCATATAATTATCAAATCATTTGATTAAGACATATTTTCCTTCTATTATTTTGAGCATATAACAAAATAAAAATAGTGGTTTAATAGAAAAATAATCATCCATGATCTCATATTTTTTTATTCTCTCTTTTGATTTTTATTCTTTTTCACTTTTCTATTTTGCAAAACAAGAAAACAATCTGATCATCTTCCATTTTTTTTATTCTCTCATATTTCTACTCACTTAAACACAATCTTAAGATCATTAATTTATATATTTGTTAAGCATTAAATTATGTTTTGAAAATATGATTTTTCAAACTTATATAAACTTGTACAAAACAAAACTTTATGTTTAAATGATAGTATTTTTAAAATATTTTTTTTTCTACAAAAAAATTATTGTTTGAATCCCAAAATTTTTTAGATTATGAGTTATTTGTTTAAAGGTGAGACGAGCGAATAAGCAAATGTATTTGCTTAAAATAATTTTTTAATCGCATCTTAAATGATATATGTGGATCAATAAAGAACAATAAAACTAGTCATGAAGATGGATATAAGAATTGTTTTGAAAACATAATCAAACTTGGTAAACAATATGAGAAATCTTAAACTTTTTATTATTATTTATTTTTTGTGCAAAATAGCAACAAAGGACCAATATAACAAGAAGCAAAAGAGCAATAGACATATATATATATATATATATTATAGGGATAAAGGCCCAAAATCACTTAGTGGGCCTTGTGCTTAGTCCAAGGACATAAAAAGGGCCAAGAAGGAATGAGTAATAATTGGGAAACTCCCACTTCAAAGCTCCATAGGCAAAAGAAAGATGGAAGGTTGTCTGAAGAGGAACTTTCCCTTGGATATGACAAACCCAGCCTACATCTACACTCCAACGGTTAAGGTGAGCCTTTAGAAAAGCTCGAACAACAAGGATAGTTGTCACCTCTACATTAATTATGCTACAGCTACCTTTCTGACTGCATTTATATGGAAAGAACCTCTGAATAGTGTTTTATTGGCCACAGCAACTCATAGAAGGCTAGAAGAGGTGTCTAATAGGACATGTACTAGAGTGGTAGTCTAGATGCTTAACAAGTGGAAGGTCAAGATCACCAGAAGGGACCTATATAATGTGGGAGACCCTCCAGGAAAATGGGGAGGAAAAAAGAATATTGTATTAAGGAGAATAGCATTTGTAACCCGTTCATTCAGTTTATAAGAGCATTGACCTCCTCGGACAACACGTAAATTGAACCTTATATGTATTTTTCTTGCATAGTCATCTTATAAACCAATTTTAGCTGTTATAACACTGACTAGAGCCCAACTCTTCAACACACTCTCTACAAATTCATTATATTAGGCTCACTAACCTATAACCCTATACTCGTTGGGCTTGGGTCGCCAAAAATGTGACCCTACATATATATATATATATATATTTTTTTTTTTTTCCTTTCTATTTTAGTATTTTAAGTATCTCTTATTCTCTAAGAGCATTGGTTTAAAAAATAATTTTCAAATTTTTTGATGAAAAAAAAGTAAAAAGCAATTGATTTTTTTAAAATTTTTTTATCAAAACTTTTTTAAAATAGTCTTTAAAAAAAAAAACCCTAAAGGTATCGGTTAATCCATATAAAAATACCTTAAGGGTGAATTTTTTTTTTTTTAAAAGGAAGTAAAAAGAGTAATTTAGTCTTAAAAAAACAGGGAAAAAGAAGAAGAAGAAGAACAGTTGGTAGTGGCACAAAACAAAACGCAGCGTTTAGAAGGGAAACGTTAGAAAAAGCAAAACACGGCCAAAATCAAAAGTGGCAGTGACACACAAAACAAGAGAAAATCAAATGTACTTATTAAATTCACTCTCTGCTCTGAAACCGAAACTAAAACCCTACTTCCTCTGCAACTCTAACTTCAACAGTAACTACTACCCCATCACAACCACAACCACAACCACAAAATCCTCCATAACCCAAATGGCAACTAAGGTTGACGAATCCAACGTTGGAATCTTCTGCTTCATCTCTAACCTCCCTGGCTTTCGTGGCATTCTCAAACAAAGGTCTTATTCTTCACAAAAAAAGAAAAAAGAAAAAAAAAAAAACAGAGACATTTTCAAATATCATTTAAATTTGGACTCTTTCTTTATTATTTGTAACCAAAATCGAATTCATGTAATGGGTTCTTTTCAAAATTCTTTTTAAGTACTTTTTGTTTTGCCACTACATATTTAGTTACTAATTTCCTAGTTATTATAATAATGTGTATGTGTGAAAAATTTATTGCAAATGTTATGTTAGTATTGATTCAATTTTATGCATGCATGAAATGTCTTTCCATTTTTTTGCTGCTGCTGAAATAATTCGTATCAATTCTTGTGATTTTCACAATTTCAATTTGTGTATGTGAGAATTTTCAGTTTTTAGTTGTTAGTTCTCTCTGTGTGTGCATGCAAAAATTTCTTGAAATCTTTTGTTAGTTCTGAAAGAATTCTTATACATACACACACGCACATAAATTTTTGTATAATTATTTATGATTTTCATAGTCGTTTTTCTTTATTTCTTATGCTATCCTCTATGTGTTGCCATTGTATCATCTGCAATTTTATTTGATTCTACTTCATTTATAGGGAAATTTTAGACACACACACACACACACATATGTATGTATAGGGCAATTAGTTGGTGTTGTCTTGTGGTTATATTGATGTATTTCTTTATTTATCTATTTCTCTTGGAATTTTGATCAGGTATTCCGATTTTATTGTGAATGAAGTAGATAAAGTAGGAAATGTAGCTCATCTAACTTCCTTGGATGCCCCTCAGGAGGAGGTAATTAGGATTTATGGGTTTGTTTTTGTTTTATAAATTTGAATATATTTATAATGATTATAGAGTGATCTTTTGATCTATTCAGATTGGTGAGGAAACTGTGACGACGACAGAAGATACGGCTAATACTAAAAGTTATGCTTCTGAAATTGAATCATTTAGATATCTAGCTGGTGACTCGGATGCCAAGCATTTAGAAGATTTTATTAATCAAATTAATTCTGGTGTTGAAGACGGCATTTCACCTATTGTTCTTTCACCAGATTCTGACAAATCTCATCGAACGGTTAGTTTTGGAGTTTGATTTCAATTTATTCATTTATATATCTACCCTTCTGATCCACATTGGGTTGGCTGTGGTGCTGTCAAGACTGAGAAAATGTTTAGTTTTCGTGAGGCATGAGGTTGGCACATGAATTTTGCTAGGTTTGCAGTTTACTATAGAGCTATTTAAGGCTGAACCAACCTTACCATTGGTTTGTTTTTGGGTCGAGGGCTTGGTGGTCTACTTGAATGTAGGCTAATATCAAGTTGAAGAAAAGAATGTGTTTATATGCTTCAGAACCATGAGACAGAGGACAAACTTAACAGACTGGATCTCAATTAATTGCTTTGCTTTGCTTTGTTATCCTGCCACTTTATTTTCAAAGCAATTTCCAAAACTGATTGCCAAACCTGGGGTTGGTTTGGTTCCATTTTGAGCTACACCTAATAAGCATATATTCTAAGTTTCTCTCCTATTTCTGTGTTAGCATATCATTTATCACATACTTTTTGCGTCTTTCAGGCAATGCACAATTTTTTTAAGCAGAACTTCAAATTCCTTGTCACTGATGTGGTTGATGGACCAGATGCCTCCTCAAAATGCATTCGTGTGAGGTTAAATACTGGAGGTCAAAGAAATAAAGGCAGACACTCCAAAAAACGGAAAGAAAGAGGTGATAAGCCCTTTGATAGCAGAGGTTCAGAAAATTGGTCAGAGAACAATGGGAAGTTCCTTAGGTAATAGCCAAAGCTCCTTCTTTTTCTTGGTTTCTTCATAATCATATTTTTGCCACTTATATGTTTCTTTAAGATTTAAAATCTTACTCATGAATAAAAAACCTGCATGGTTTAGAAACTAATTTTGATTTGGCACAGCCAAATCATTGAACCGATGAATTGATGAAATATACAGCTGTATTATATGCAATGAAAATAAATTTTTGGTTAGGGAGGTCAGCATTTCTTCCTTACTCTATAAAGATTTCTACTTTCTGCTAATGAGCTCTATCTCAAATGGCACCAAGGTGGAGGATGAGGTTTTGGCTTCAAGACCCACTTGATGCTTGTGTAACTTGCCAATAATAATAAAAAATCTTGCACTTTTTGTCTTTTTGACCTCCACTGGTTATTCATGTCATGACATGTTTTAGGTGGCATTTGAAAAAATAACTAAAACATCTGTCAATGCAAATGCTCAGGTTTCATCTTTACAAGGAGAACAAGGACACACAGGAGGCCTTAGGAGTGATAGGAAAGATGCTTGGCATCCAGGTATGTCATTTTTTTTGTATTGGAAATTGCTTAGCTTTGTGGTGCTCTCTCTCATGATAATGGAAGGAAGTTAATTCAAAGCTTCTTCTTCTGCCTCTCTCCCCATCCTTTTGTCTGCTTTCTCTTATGATTTGTGGGACATTCCTCCCAAATACGAATAGGTATTAGGGTAGGTTATGGCATGAAACCTCAATTTGAAACTTATCCTGGTCAGTGGTCACTTGTTGAATTTTCCAGCCTTTTGTGTTTTTAAATGAGTACGTACTTCTCTTTTTTTTTTTTTTTTAATAATTATTATTATTATTTTTAAATCTTTAAATAAAGAATAATTTTATTAGATGCATTTTTTTGATGCAAACCACTATCTGTTTTATTTTTTTTATCACTTATCTTTGCCAATGAGCCCCAGCTCAAATGGCATTTTGTTCTCACAAAGTGTGGATAGAGGGTGAGTTGTGGACTCAAAATCCACTGGGTGAGTGTGTAAAATTTTTATCACTGTGCTTGTTGCTTGCATACACACTTATATATCGTTAAACATAGATGTTGGTTTAATGATTTCTTAAACATGCACACATGAAAGATAAAACTGGGTACTTGTGTCTTTAATTTTGCTGATTAGAAGTATTTGATGCCCTGTCTGGCTGTGTCTCTGTGTTTTTGTCCACAATTGTGGGGTCCGATGGTTACTCATTGGGTATTTTGCTGACTTGTTTTTACCTTCGATTATGTGGGCACACATGCACTCACACATTCACAAATGCTTGTGATGGAATGATAAATTGAATTTTTCTAATTTTCAGAACCAGTTAACAATTAAGATGGGTCATATTTGTAAAATTTGTTATAAATGTTTGTTAAATAACTTTCTCCTAAGTTTATTGGTATTTTTCTTTGACAGCCGAGGTCATTTGGGTTTGCGGGTACGAAGGATAAGCGTGCAGTCACGACTCAAAGGGTAATTCATTCTTCCCATTCCACCTTCTTGTGCCTTTGAATGCTGATGGTTTATTACTTTATCTACAAGATTTGCATTTAACGGCTACTTTGGAGTTCTGTTAAAATTCTTATGTGCGCTTAGTTGTCTTTAACAATAAATATGCATGTGTATTTATCTATAGATGTATATGCATATACATGCACTTAACCTTCTAAATCAACCTATCCTCCTGTTGCCCTGTTGGGAGATCAGAATATAATTGATCCGTCAGGGAATTTAGCGATTCTAAGTCCTGGTCTTGGAAAGCATGAAGAAACTTTAACTCCCAATTTCAATTTTTAGGGACCTAGTTTTAGAAGTCCTACTTTATACTGTGAAAAATAAAAGTATTTTAATTGATGCTTATCTGTGTTAAGGTTTACAAGTTGGTCAAATTTGCGGATTAATCAGATATACAGATTAAATAGGTTGGCAAATTGAATTTTCCAATGATCACACTAGAGAAAAGTCTGAAGCTTCTCTTCATTGTCATAACAAGGTATCAAAGAATTACACTTGGGATTTATTTTAAATTTCATTTGAGTGGGAATCTATCATTGTGATGGGAATAATCACTTTTCCATATCTTTTTCCTAAGATTAGGCTTCTGATTTATCTGCATTTCAAGTGCATGAGAATTTTTCTTTTTCATAATAATAGTAATAGCTTCTACATATATTATTATTTATTTGATTAAGTATTCAAGCTACCACTCTCAGGTTCCCACTTAGGTGAACAGAACAAGGTCAAAACCCATTTAGTGGTGGCTGAAAGAAGTCATTAAGTAGTTAAATTAATACTTCATTTGGAGAAGGATGTCCTAGCGTAGTCTCTTTTTTGTGTTTCCAGGTAACAGCTTTCAAGCAGCATGCAAGTAGATTAGCTGCTCTTAATGAAAGGTTGATTGGCATCAAAGTGGGTGACTTTTGGTAAGGTCAATGAGGTGTTATTTCTTTGTTTTATTGACCTTTTTGTTGCGAGATGCATATGTGTCTTATGGCTGCATTTTTGTCCAGCTATGTTAAGGAAGGACTTCTTCTTGGCCAGCTCATGGGAAACCGGTTTACAATCACATTGCGGTAAGGGTGTTTACCTTGTTCACTAAACCAGTTTTATTTTCAGTAATAAATATTTCACATTTCTTTCTTAAAACATCCATGTGTTTACTTTCACTCTTAATGTTATCCACTCACCCCACTCATTGTTTCTTGTCAGAGGAGTTGTTGCAGATTCTGATGATACTGTCAAAGCATCTGCAGATGCATTGGGAAGGCTTGGGTTTATCAACTACTTTGGTTTACAAGTACATGCTTAATCTGTTAATCATCACTTGCTTTTTATGTTTGTGTACACACCTTTTCTTTTTGGAATTTTGTTGTGATGAATGCAAGGATATATTCTTATGCTGTACAAATTTGGTTTGATTACTGCCAACTGATTTTGAGTTAAATGTCGGTTATTAAACCTATTATAAAATCCCATTATGTTTGATATATAACAAAGTTCTCTAAAGTCCACTTGCAAAAGCCCAGAATGTTATTTTCTGGCCTAGGATATTTTGCATGGTTGGTCATTCCCATCCAGCTAATGCAGCCTAAATATCTCTTATTAAGCACCTTATGCTTGTATGGTAGATTGCTCCTTTAAATGTGAAACAATACCAATTTCATCCAAACATAGATTTTGTCAAAAATTCAAAATCAAATAATTAACTTTTAATGTGGACTTATCTAGGGTGTTAGGTACATGCCAAATGATCTCTCAATAGTATGTAACATCTCCAGCATATTTTTGGCATGGACCTAACTCCTTTTAAGAAGTTTCCAAGCCAAGTTGAAGAGAAGCAAATTAATGATTAAATAATGTTGGAATTCTGTAGTTGATCTCATTAGACCTGTTTGTGTTGACAAGATCACTTTATTTTATTTTTATTGATACACAGAAGTCTGAAACTTATGGCATTGACCCCTTCTATGTTTCTTGCTGGTGTCAGTCAGTGCTGAAGCACTTTAGAGTAAACTGCATGACTTGGATTACCTAAGTGAACAAAATGCTTACTCTTATGGTATATGGGTCAGATTGTCAGAATTGTTTAATGGTTACTATTATTGAACTGTATGCAAATGAACTCAGCGTTTTGGAAGCGGTTCTGTGCCGACACATCTTATTGGGGCTGCATTATTCCGAGGAGAGTGGAAGGCTGCTGTAAGCATGATTCTTGATCCAAGAGAAGGGGATATCCTTGTACTGTTTGTTCATTTTATGAGGAGAAATTATTATTTACTTCACAATTTTAAACTCAAGTGGTTTGTCACACACTTTCTATCAGTATAAAATAATTTGTGCTGTTTTTCTTAATTTAAACCTTTACAAAGAACTGTGATAGCAAAGGCACGCGAATATTACAAGGAAAGTAATGATATTGAAGGGACCCTGAAGCAGTTACCTCGACATTTAGTTGCTGAAAGGGCTATAGTAAGATTCTAACTTTGGTTGCTCTTGTATACCTTTCTTCTTGGCTCATACTGTGTTTAATGTTTCTGTAATTGTTTGGTAAACAAGTTTCTTATCAAATAAATTGTTGTTTGTGGTGACTTATCCTTTTTTACCGTAGTTGCTTCTTTCACTATAATGCCTGTGCCTGTTGGCCATTTTCCAATATCTGTCGTGATGTTCATGTTTCTGCATGATGGTTCTGAAGAGAGAGTGCTTCTTGGAGGTCCTGATGAAAGTACTACTTTTTAAATTTTTTTAATGTGTTAAATTATTGTCTCCTTCCCTACCTCTGGAGTTCACTGCAATGCCTATTGGTTGTTTCCCCCATCTATATTGACATTCGTATATCCTGCTTAATAGTTCTGAAGGGAGATTTTTTTTTTTAAAGTGCTGACAAAAGTTCCATATTCATCATTTTAATCTCATACAGCTGCAGTGCTTGAAGAATTGTCCGGGGAACTACTTGCAGGCTCTGAAAGCTGTACCTCGGACGTTGAGAATGATGTGAGTGGTTATTCGAGTAGATAGCTTGATGGTCTAAGTTGACTGCTTATGCATATATTTTTAAAAGCATCTTGTTACATTATCATTATTAATCTGAATTACATCTTGTATACCCATGAGAAGGTGCATATGTCCACGTTTATAATCTCTGGACATTGATCAGTGAAAAATTTCTTTCTTAAAGCATTTGACATGGTTTCTTTTATTGGCTAACATCTCATGTAATCTCATTAAAACAGAAGAAATCTTTTTTGGGGGAAAATTTTTTCTTCTGAAATTTTAACAAACTTGTTATCTGTGGATCAAAGGGCAGATATTTTATTATTGCATCTAATCTTATTCATGCTTTTGTGTCATTTACAAAATCAAAAGTTGCATGAAGGTCACCGGTACTTTTCTTTTACTAGTGAAAAAATGATCATTGACTTTGTATATTTTAGTTGCCAAAAGAATGAAGGTGGACTTCAAGTTGATGCCATTTGTCAAATTTGTACTGGAATGGAATATTTGCTTCTATTTATTTGAAAAATAAATATTTTGTAGTTGGGTTAGGATTTGTTATACTTGGTGCAACTCTAAGGCTGCGTTTGTTTTGGGTGAAATTTATTTCCGGAAATGCTTTTCTATATTTTCGGCTGTTTGGTTGCGCATGAAAAACCAATTTTCCGGAAATCATTTTCAGTTGACCGTGAGTCAAAGGTGAAAATGATTTACGGATCTATTTTCACTTCAAATAGCTTCCGGAAAACAGAGAGAAAGAGAGAGCACGAAGACAGAGAGAGAGAAAGAGAGCACGAGCACCGCGCCAAGGAGCCCAGATCACACCGGAGACGTCGCCGGCGAACCCTGAGCACCGTGCCAATCTCGCCTTCGATCGCACTGCGCCGATCTTGCCTTCAATCGCCGGCGATCGCCTTTGATCACCTCCGCTCGAACTCACGATCTAGCCTTCGATCTCGCGATCTCGCCTTCGATCTCGCACCGGCGAACCCAGAAGTCGTCGCCGATCGAACCCCGAGCACTGCGCCGATTGAACCCAGAAGCCGTCGCCTTCGATCGTCGTTGATGCGAACCCAGAAGCGTCTGACCGGATTTGATATTTTTTTTCTTTGGTTTTGTTTCTGTTTTTGATTGCCTTGCTGTGATTTTGAAAATTTTTGTGATAAAATTTGTTCGGATTGTGAGAAAATGGCTGAGAAAATGTGAAAAAATTGTAGGAAAATAGCATTTTTCTAATAGAACCAAACACATAAAAATATTTTCTACACACAATTTTCATAATGCAACCAAACACTTGAAAATATTTTCCTTTTTCGGAAAATAGCATTTCCGGAAAATAGGTATTTTCCGGAAATTATTTTACGGGAACCAAACGGACCCTAAGTAATGTTAAACCGCATAATGACTTTTTATTGTGTTACAATTTTTCAAATCCCACTATTAGA
This sequence comes from Quercus gilva, assembly GCA_023621385.1. Classification (NCBI taxonomy): domain Eukaryota; kingdom Viridiplantae; phylum Streptophyta; class Magnoliopsida; order Fagales; family Fagaceae; genus Quercus; species Quercus gilva. The sequence goes on along the minus strand of CM042475.1, from coordinate 56,341,290 downwards.
CTACATGTTCTTTATATTCTTAATACACATGTTGAATTTCATACCAATAGCTTAAGCTAGTGTCTATTCAATCTATAGACCCAACTCTTTTGCATAACTCTAAAATACAAAAATTTGAAATTTAAATATTTGATAGATGACATAGTTTGTGATTTCTAATTATCTTGAAATTATGCAAGCATGGAGGGTATACAAAGAAATATAATCTAATTGTGAATTTGTCAAAATTAGCATCCAATAAAAACATTTTGAGTGGTATAACATTTCACCAAGTGTGACTTGAACCCAACCCTTTGTAGTTAGTGGCAAATGTTTTCAGTTGAATAAAAAGTTGTCGAGAAGACCTCTTGGCATCTATTCATTCTCTTGTGAACAAAATTATTAAATGTTTATCAGGGAAGGAAAATTTTTTATTGTTGTATTATGTGATTGAATTTGCTAGGAAATCTGTACTATTATAGAATAAAACTGTTGCTCTCTAATGTATGAAACCAGTGTTGAAATATATCTGAAAAAATAAACTTATCTGGAAAGATGCAGTTATTCTGAGATAACTCAATGCAGCCTTTGCGGCATTAATCTCTTCTATGCGGTGACTGAATCACTGAACGACACTGAGAGAATCCTTGATTCAAATTTTTATTCTGTTCTCTCTCTCTCTCTCTCTCTCTCTCTCTCACTCACACACGTGCGCAAATGAAGAGAGAGGTGAGAGAATCATTAAGCTTCAAATTAATTTTGGCTTTCAACTTTTACAATGTTTTGCTGCCCTATTTTTCAGGTATATACATAGTTACCAAAGCTATTTGTGGAACCATGCAGCTAGTCTGAGAGTGCAAAAATATGGTATGCTGTCACTTGTATTTTCTGCGGAGAAATTTCGTGGGTCTTTCTATGCTTCTACTGCATCAATTATGTAATGTTAGGTTGTCAGATCATCATCTTTATTATGGAAGTATTTCAAAATTTTGACTGCACATTTATTTATTAGCACTATTCAATTTAAGATTATTTAAACATGTTGCAGGTACTGACCAAGTTGTGTTGGGAGACTTGGTATATTGTAAAGGAGATAATACTGAAAATGTGTCAGGAGGGATGCCTGAATGTGAAGATGACAGCTATAATGATGCAGATGATTCTAATCATCTAGATGAAATCTCTGGAACGGATCTTCCTGAAGAAAGAAATAATCTTGTGAAGGTTTGGTGTCATAGTCCTTCAATAATTTATTATTATTATTATTTATACTTGTACATTATTATAATCGCTGCTAAAACCCAACCTATCCAGTACGGTGTGCCAAGAGCACCATTTCCTCTCTTTCAAGTTGGTGTAATCTTTTTTCTTCTATCATCCTACATGCGCCTTCTTTACTTGAACAATCCCGAATTATTTTTAGATGCTAGAGATATTAACGTACATTCTTATACAAAATATGCATTGTTCATTTTACATGGCCCTGCATTTCTGCTAAAACCCAACCTCTCTGGTAGGGTTTGCCAAGGGCACCATTTCCTCTCTTTCAGGTTGGTGTAATCCTGTGTCTTCCATCATCCTACATGGGCCTTCTTAACTTGAAACCAAATTATTTTTTAGACACTAGAGATATTAAGGTACACCGTTATACAAAATTTGCATGGTTTACATGGTCTTGCAAAATATTATGTTGAAGAGATCTGATCACCTAAGTTCTTTCTAATGGCTTCTACACCCAAAAAAAAAAAAAAAAAATTCTAAAGGCTTCTCCTCTGGTTGAGATTTATTTATTTATTTTTAATGTAGTCACATCTAAGATGTGAATTATATGAAGTTAAATTTCTATCAAAACTACATCCTTAATTAATCCCACATTGACAAGTGAGATTTTGTATAGAAGAAATCTAAACATGTACTTGGTGTCTGTCTCACATTGACTAGTGCGGTTTTGTTGTCCATGTTCATAATTCCACTTATCCTATCTTCTTTCTTTTCTCCATCCTACCCCAACTTAACTTATCATGAGCCTTAACTCTAGTGTCTTAGATTGTCTTTTTTGCTTCCCTCTTCGCCTTTTTACAATTTTCGTAAGTGACATTGTCTCTATAGCACATCTAGTTAGGCTTCTCTCCCTCCTTCCCTCTCTCTCTCTCTCTCTCTCTCTCTCTCTCTCTAATCTAATTTTTGCCTGAACCCCCTCATTCCACCACCAATTCTCCTTAGTCGATACCCTACATGCTTTAGATTTTCCAAGTACCTCTTTAGCAAATTTTTCAATACAAATACCATTTCATTCCTTGTCTTGTCAACATCTATGTATAGGCCCCTCTTTAGCAAATTCTTGGGTTTTCTGTCTAATATCTTTCCCGTCTTCTAATACAAATGTCTAGTACCATTTTCCAATATCTTAAGCTTTTGGGACAATTGGTAATTTAACATGGTATCAAAGCAGGAGGACCTGAATTCGATGTGTCTTCTCCACTCTACCTCCCATTTAGAATCCCATGTGTTGGGAATCACTTATTAGAAGAGAGTTTGAGCCCACATCTGAGAGGAATTGTTTGAATTATGTGATTAAATTTACCGTTTCTCAATAGCTTAAGCTTTTGGGATAGTCGGTAATTTAATATATTACTTATAAAAAAACTGATTGTATGATTATTTTATCGTCCATCATATGTTGGTTTTAGATTCTTTATTTTGTGATGGAATGACATGATCTATTGGGAACATCATGAATAGGCTTGCGGACTTTAAGTTAAGTCTCCCAATTTGATCCATCATAATCTGGTTTTATAAGATCCAATTGGAATGCTTTTGAGATTGAAAATTTTTGTGACATATGTTGCGTATAAAGTATATGTTAGATTTGGAAAATTCCATAGTAGAAACAGATTCCCTTTTAGCCTTATTTCAAGCTACTGCAATTCACCACAATCAGAGTGAATTGCATTTGTGGATTGGGGGCCACACACTGGCATTTCAATACACTCCTGATCTTGCAACTTTCTTCCATTTCTCTTTAATTTTCCCTTCAGAAGGGCAGTATGAATGTAATAAAAACTCTTCTAGAACATAAAGTTGTGTGTGAAAAAAAGAGGTTATGCTTTTATTCTTAAGATTATCCTACGACATTGTAACTTCTAGTTACCTGGATCAATGTAAGCTATAAATAAGTTGACCTCTGCTATTCTACCTGTAGGATGTGGATGCCAAATTCCTGTTACTGTGTTATATATGGTAACAATCTATGTTCTGAATGACCTTGACCCGTGGAAGCCAAATGTGAATGTTGTTATGGTAGTTATGCCATCATATATGCCTTTAGTCACATGTATGTATTTATCTGGTTTAGATATGTTGAGGATTTTAAGGGAGCTTTGTTACTACATGTCTGACAGGTTGTAACTGCGGAAGATATCCATACTGGAAATTATACAATTGATGACGTTGTCCTCCCAATGCCTGGGTAAGGGAAGGCTTACATTTTCTCACCTGTTTGACACTATTCAGATCATTTAAAGATTTCTTTCTTATCTGACTGTGTGTTGGTTATTGGCAGTTCAAGGGTAATATATCCATCTAATGATATTGCCAATGTCTTCCATGATTTGGCAAAGAAGGTGAGCTATATCTTACTGATGTTTTCTGTATAATATATTTTTATTGTTTCCAATTTTACTATATTTTCGTGGCTCATGAATAATCATATTTGAGGAGCTGGGCTGTTATGTTGAACATATTACTTGCATATTATGGGAATTATTAAGTTTGCCTCTGAAATGAAATACTGTTGGGCATTCTGTATTCTGGTAGATAAACATACTGCCAAGCCTGGTCGTATTGACATAAGTAAATTGTATAATCTAAAACACATTGAGTAATTGATGTGTGTGGTCTGGTACCTCTAGGATAGAGTAATTAACTTGTTTATCCGTTGTACAATGTAATAAATGCCTAGCTCAGCCAAGCCAACTTCAAAAGAGTATATTCAAGGCTAACTAGGATGGGCTTGAAATTAATCTATCTGGTCTATTTGATCTTTCGTCATTTTGGCAGGATATGGCACCAATGAGATTTGTCTCAAATAACACTTTCTCTCGCAAGTGTGAGCGGAGATGAGGTCATATGTTCAAAACTCATTTGGTGTGTATAACTTTTCAGTTAAAAAAAAAAAAAAAAAGAGAATAGTTTGGCCGGATCTGACTTTATCTGAGAAGATAGTAATGTTGGGCTTATTGAAAAAATTGCTGCTGGAATTAAAACTTTTTTCTGAAAATAAGCCATATATTGCCAATGAGCTCTGGTGCATAGATTTATGTAATGACAATATGTCCCATAGTGTTATAAAATGACATAGCATATGAATGCTTGACACTTGCCTCCCACCACCTGAAACTGTTGGTGCTCTGGGTGGGGCTGAGGTTAGGCTATGCCTCAACTCACCTATAAGAGAGTGACCATGGTCTTTCACCCTGTCTAGGTCCCTTAGTCATTGGTTCCTCAGTGGATAGAGGAGCTGCTATGGTCACGCCAGTTAATGTAGTCATGGCTGGTCTCCCCCCTCCCCTTTTATTCACACCCCCCCCCCCCCCCCCCCACCAAAAAAAAAAAAAACCCCAACTGGTAGTTGGTTCAGTTGCTGTGTAACTATCATCATGTCCAATTTAGGGCAATAAGCAACATGGCTTGACTTTATAGCACATTTTTACCTTTTTTTTATTCCTTTATTATTATACAATACATTTGGTCTTTAGATATTCTTTTTCTGATTTACTTTATTGATCAGGATGCAATCAGCTTGTTGGAGAGTGTACATAGTGTAAAGTATGTCACCAAAAACTTTCCTTGAATTCATAGTGAATCAGCCTCCATCCCATCATCTCTTTCTCTCTCTCTCACTTGTTTTGTTATTGTAATCATAAGTTCCTCACGTGGGTGATTTTGTTAGGGAATTCTCGTTAACCAGTATAACTGGAAGTTATAGGCGGGTTTTTCAAAAGCCACTTGACTTCGAATGGTATGTTCTTTTCCTTTTTAAAAGGAAAATTTTATATAATTATGTTTAGATAATCTTGCTCACCAAATGTCTTTCTTTTCTCTTATCACAGGGAATTACTCTCATATACTGATGGTAATATTTCATTAGTAGAGACAGATTTAGAGAAAATTGCCAAGTCTAAACCAGTGAAGAAGGCCAGAGAAGAGGATCTGGCCAATGGAAATGACAAAAACAATCTGTTTGATTGCACAAAACAATCAGAGATTCTTGAAAATGACATGAAGACTGAAACAGATGATAATGAGGTGGAGGGTGAGCAAGAAGATGTCTTGCCAAGAGTTGAATCTCAGCAACCCCAGATGGCTCTTAAGTTAAGCTTTACCCTCCCAGCTTCTTGCTATGCAACAATGGCAATAAGAGAGCTTCTCAAGACTTCAACATCTGTATGTACTTCACTGAAAATTCTTCTGTCAATATGCCCTTTCAATATTACTATCCCATATCTAGGAGAAACTTCTAATAGCCATAATCCTAATCCACAATAAGGGGCTCATCTGTTGGATATGCTAGCTTGCATAAGCAATGAGTGTAGTAAGCCTATTTGCAACATTGCTATTCAGGAATGCTACGGTGTAGATCTGTGCTACCAAACCTAGCCTGTAAATGACCAAGATCAATTCTACCCTGTATAGATCTTATATTTGAAAAAATATTTGCCAAACCTATCACACAATTGTATGTAAATGTTGATGGTGTATAAAGTATACACAATAAAGAAGACACATATAACTAATCCAAGTTTATAAAATATATTTATATAACTAATCCAAAGCTCAATCCAAGCTAGAGGCAGATTTGAAAGCTTTGACCCAGAACTAACCTATTTCCAGAAAATTTTTCTTCGAACCAACCTATATTGCCAATGCCAGTCTGATTTAATTTGAGTAGCAGGTTTATATGCACATCAATTTACATATTTTTTGCTGCTGCAGGTTGCATATCATAAAACATTGAACTAGTGAGCACATTGCTTCTCAATTTAGGGGCATCCAAGACAGTTGTATGGTTCCCTATAGGAGTAAGTACTAACTTTGAGATGGGGAGGAACAAGCAAAGGAGAAAAGAAGGCTCACTTCTCTGTTACAAGTTACAACATATTATAAATTTTGCTTTTCTATTATATAAAACATATTAATACTCTTTTTCTGTAACTCAACATTTGTTGATTACTTGTGATAGCAAAACTGAAGAAATAAATTCCTTTCTTATAGCACCTTTTCCAAATGTAACATATGATTGAGAGTAGAATAATGGAATATTTTTTCTAGAGTCTGTCTAATTCCTTTAAATAATAAAATGAAAAATTTCAGGATAAAACCAAAACTCTACCTTTTTCTTATTATAGTTAGATAAATCACTTCAGTCATCAACTTTGTAGGCCATTTTAAAATAATATGAGTTGAGGAGGACATGGAATCCGAGTTACCTCATATTGATGAATCTCTTGGGACATTGAAAAGATCCATCTACAGACCTCAATAACGAATAGGCTTGTAGAATGGTGGTGATTTGGTGTTTCCATGGTCTAAGAGCCAATGGCAAACAGTTCTAACAATTATTCTGTGACCACATCTGAAAGGAATTAAGCTAATAAGGCCCTTCTCATTCATACTGATGGAATAGTACATTATGATGTATTTATTTATACAACTAGGAGAGTAATGAGACTAACTAAATGTTGTTACAACAGATTAACATTCCAACAGTATCTAATCAGTTTTAATTACTTTCGGATCAACGTGGAATGCGGCGATGGACTGCTGCTGATGTGGATGAGCTCTTGAGTGACGAGGCCTGCTGATGTGGATAAAAATTAGTGTATCTTATTACCATGTGTCCCAGTGTTTCTTTTTAACCCAGGCCTCTTGGTGGTACTGTAAGAGTATTAGCTTTCCCCGATTTTTAGATTGTTCAAAACAGAATGATAAGAAAATACCAATTGGCAAAATACAATTATTGGGAACAATATAAACAGGAGCTCAGTGAAGGATCAGAACATTGAGCTCCTAATTTCAAATCCCATACAAAATCAAGTTATCTAAAATGCAACAATTAAATGATGCTATAAATATAATAGTGGCAATTTGCATTAAAAATACCAGCTGTGGCCTTAAAAGTCTTATGACTACGTACTCGGTGCTCTGGAATCACACGATATGTACTGGGATCCCAAATGATGGATTTGCATTAGAACAGCCAAAACAAAATACTGTCTAAAAAAAATTTGAGGGGGCAGAACATTCAGAATTAAAAAAAAAAAAAAAAAATGGTTAACCAAATGAAAAAGAAAGAAAAAAAGAAACATTTGCTTATCATTAAACATGATCTGTGGTTTCCCTGAATCGAATTGCCGTGATCGCCCGTGTCCGACTTCTTGAGTGGCAAGTTCATTTGGAGAGTCCATGAATTTTCTAGAACAATTGTCAATGTTATAGATATATCAAGCCCAATAGCCAAGTCCAATCTTATTGGTGTGCAAGTCAGGTCTTATTCTACAAGTAAATTAATGATAGTTAATGTATGGTTAATCTAGAATTTAGCCTAGTATAAATATAATTATTGGGTTCATTATAGCACATGAATTATACTTCACATTTAAGAGGTTTTTTCGTAAATGAAGGTCGTTAGATCAAACCACGTAACCCCGTGTGTTCTTGTGTTTCCCCCTCTATTTTACACTTTTGCATCTATAATATTTTCTATATCTCCTCCAATTTAGTTAACATAATATCATATCATCTTTAACAAGGTATTAAAGCATCTTTATCATGGTATTAGAGCATCATTATTAGTAACTACTATTTTCCATTAAAAGTATTGAGTTTAGAAGAAAATTTAATGACTAATTTATTTAAGGATAAAGTTTAACTACGAAATTGGTTGTAACTCAAAGTTACAACCTTAACTTAATATCTTTTTATTGGATATGAATTTTGACAAGTCTACCATTAGATTACATTTTTTTTTTTTATATCCTCTATGCTTGCAAAATTTCTAGAATATTAAAGATCAATAGTTACATCATCAAAAAATTGCAAGTTTTTGTAATTTAAAATTATGCATAAAATATAAGCTTATAGATCTTATAGTAAATAATATCCAATTGGCACAAAATTTGATATGTGTAATAAAAACATAAAGAATATTGTGGGGCCCAAAGATTTGGCAACCCCCGCCCACTCCATATCGGGCCCAAGGCCCATGTCGAGGACAATGCAGTATCCGAGGATGAGCAGGGAAGGCCCAAATTGTCAAGGAGCATCGCCGAGGACGACCATGTCCTCGGCCAGCCGATATTGAAGAGGGGAAGGTCGGCGCCCCATCAAAAGCACCCTCCTAGAGCATATCAAAGAAAAAGACAAGTACCCAGCGTCGGACGAGGGAATATGGCGAATGAGTAATCCGTAGGGGAGCTGTCATCCTCACATTAAAAGCACGCAACTGACACTCTGACCGCATTAATGAAAAATTGATCGTTGAACAGTGATGCCTTGGTTACTTTAACTAATAGGAGGTCTAGCTAATAGGAGGTCTAGAAAGGCGGCTGATGGGACAAGCCCTCAGACACAGGCTCAGATGATCAACAAGTGGAGGGCAGAGATCAGCTGAATAGGACTATATAATGGAATGAACCCCCAGAGAAGAAGGGATTCGGGATTCGGGATTCGGGGACAACCCCTATTTTCATTAAAACTCAGGGAAGAGCTCCTTAGACGAACTTCACTTTAAAAAATTTAGCTAAATCTCACTTGATGATCTTGTAAACCCACATAAATCGTTGTGTCATTCACTAATGCTTAGTCCTTCTATTCACTTTCTACAAATTTATTGTATAGGGTTACCTGGGCTTGGGTCCACTCATCCCCAGGAGGGAAGTGCTTGAACCAAGTCCCTACAAATATATAATTCAAATATTAGATTTTCAAAATATATAGTAATATCAAATTTTTTTAAAAAGAAGTTTTAGCTAAACTTTATCATTTATTTAATTAATTTTGATTTTTCTTTACATTAATTTCTTGTCAAATTAAATTAGTACCCAATCATATATATGAGTCACCTTAATTTAGAGAGAGAGATTGAAGGAATTGGCAATCAAAGATCCAAATAAAACAACTGAACTAAGCAATGAAACATACTTTCTTTTTTGACAATTTGATGGTTTGGGGAGAGAGAGAGAGAGAGAGAGAGAGAGAGAGAGAGAGAGAGAGAGAGAGAGAGAGAGAGAGAGAGAGAGAGAGAGAGAGAGAGAGAGAGAGAGAGAGAGAGAGAGAGACCTTGCACATCTTTATTTAAAAAGAATCTTGTAATCCTAGACTATCTAAGAATTTTCTGTATATGACTTACTTCCTCAGGTTTAGTTGTTTTGTCAATAATTGATTCAAAAGCTATCAAAAATTAAATATTTATGATTTACTAATTTCTTTCAGTGATTTATATATATATATATATATATGGGAACCAATATTGTAATATTTATTTTGATTTATTAATTATTTTAAGTGGTGCATTAATCATTTATGTATAATGAAATTTTGATGTCATTTTTTAAGATTTATTTGAGAAATAATTGATTTGAAATATGATATTATTACTCAAATTTAGTTGCTTTTGCAAAAATTGAAACAAAGTCCAAAAAAATAAAAAAAAATAAAAAAAATTTTAATAACACAGTTAAAAAAATAAATTGAAGGATATTTGCATTTTTATTTTATCAAAACGATATTTGCATTCTTGAGTAGGTATGAAATATGTCTATTTATATCAGTCACTATATCATGCATCTTCAAATTTGTAAATATATATAGTATGATTAAGTCACTACATCACTCTTATTGTTTTTATATTTTGTCTATGAAATAGACGCTAAAGATTACAATTTTTTACAAAAGAGAAATTATTAAAATTTTTTTTTTGATACATCAATAGTTAGGGGTGGGAGGATTTGAATTTTAGATATGTCTACTGGAAACATTAAATAGTGGCAATTAGTTGAGTTGCGGGACTTTTAACGAAAACTATTGAAATATTGGATGAAACTAATAAAAATTAACTTTGTACGTTAACATTCATTTTCACTACAATGTTATATCCAAACTTGTTGATATCAAAATTTGTTTTAGAAGCAGAGCTCATTTCAAATGCAGAATCTTGATGCGATGATATGTCCATCCACATGCTATATTTTGTAGAAGCCTTACCATTTCTCCAAATTGTTTTCAATTAAAATTTTTTAGAAATTACAATTCATTAGTAATATATTTCAAAAAAAAAAAATCCAAAATTGTTTCTACTTTCTAACTTAAAGACTTGACTCAATAAATTTTTTTTCTTGATTATGAATGCAACAAATAATAATTTCTTGCTAATACAATAATGATACTTGGTAGAAGAGTTGAAATTTCCTGAAGCTTTTGGCAAAAATGAAGGAACTTAAATTTAGAAAATCTGCTAGCAATTTCGGGGAGAGGTAGTAAGGTTGTTGTATAAAAATATAAATGTTCTAATTTGGGAAATTAACTAGAGTATCCATTACCTTTGGAAAATTTTCACAATCAAGATTTTGTAATTTTTTTTTTTGGTTAAAAAGATTTTGTAATTTAAAGATGCTACAGAAGATCTTTGAGGAATTTAGAAATAATATGTAACGTTTGAAGTCATGAGATATCCAATTGATAAAGGCAGGCCTAATTTGTGTATTCATGTTCTTTTCTAGTGACATGATTTTCTATATATTTTATAGTAATAGAGATTTTTGTAAAATAGGGGATTACAAATTTGCAATTGATTAAGAAAATAGTGAATGACTCATTCATTTTTTTTAATGCAATTCTGGATACACTGATTTGACGTTTGTAGAATTTATATGACTCTTTTTTAGATATGTTTTGGTTCTTATATCTTTTGTTTTGGAGTATGGGATTGTTTTTTTGCATAAATTGAATATATATATATATATATATTCTTAGTATTTTTTGAGAATTTCTACACCATTCTAATGCTAAAAGTTTATTGTTATTGTTCTACTTCTAAAAGAGTTCCAAAAGGAAAAAAAAAAAAATCATTATCCTACTATTAAAAGAATTTTGTCGGGTCTAAATATATACCAATGCATTGCACGGGTTTTATGCTAGCATATATAGCTTCAATACACTTGTATTTTTTTTTAAAAGATCATATTAGGTCCACTTTGGTCCATTTTAGTCTCAGTCTAGCTCGGTCTACTTGGGTCTAATTTGGTCCAATTCAGTCCACTTTAGTTCATTTTGATCTGTTTGGTTCACATCAGTCCATCCAGTTCACTTCGGTCCAATTCGGCCCATTCAGGATATTCGGCCCACTTTGATTCATTTTAGTCCATTTAGGTCTACTTTGGTCCATTTTGGTTGATTCAGTCCAATTCGATCTATTTTGGTCCTTTTTAGTCCATTTACTCTTCTTTGATGCACTTACTTAAGTATGGAAAAAGATAAATTTGGGTTAAGAGTACCTATTCTAAATCCGAATTTATTAAAAATGTAGATCTCAAACTCGTTATCATAACTGCAAAATATAACGAGATAAAACTTGGAATTATTTAGAGGTAAGTATTATAAAAAGAAACAAGCAATACAATAAAGCTTCTGCACAAAAATTGAACTTCTTCCAAGTAATCTGTGAAGGTGACTTAGATGTTGTTATGAAGGCTTTTAATAGTAACAAGTTCTCCTCCTCCAATTTTGGGCATATATTGAACGATATCAAGTCAGTTTCCTCCTCTTTCTAGAATTCCATCTTCTGCCTCACTAGGAGATAGGGTAATAGAGTTGCACATGGACTTGCTAGAATAGCCAATTTATCATCCAATTTTCAAGCTGTATGGAGGATGTTCCACTAGATATTGCTGACGTCTATCTTTCAGAAATTACGTAATAAAATTTTTCCTACTCCGTTTGGGGTGGTTTCTCAAAAAAAAAAAAAAAAAAAAAAAAAAGCTTCTGCTTAATTAAGGACTTCTCAGACCAAGGAATTGGTCTCACAAACTATAAATATCTTTAGAGCCTACCAAACAACATAGATTTTTTTTGAGGAATACTAGAGAAGTAAATTAGCTGTTAGTATTATCAAAGAAGTAAAATAGTACTTTTCAAGTGCTTGTAATTTTTGGGTACATAATACATGTTGATACCCGTTTTTGAAAAGAGCCTAGTAGCATAAAAGCCCAATAATAAGCAAAAGAGAAATGAAAAAAAAGATTAGTGAATAATGGCAAAAACAAAGGGCTGTAAAATCCCAAAAGAAAAAAGGGAAAGAAATAAGGCCCAACGGGTCAGTCTGGCAGAAAATAGCAGCAGGCGGGCCCATAGGCCCAAAAAAGGAAAAAGTGGGGCAAGTCCAATAAGCCTATACCTTTCTCTATAAAAGACGAGTATAGGCGAAGGGGAATTCAAGGGCAAAATGATACAAGACTAGATAAGGCCAGATAACAACGGTAGAAACAATGTGGTAACAAAAGAAAATAAAAATAGGAAGTAATAAGACAACCACGCTATGGTCAGAGCACTACTAACCTGTACCCTACCAATGCAAGGGAGGTGGGCCCATGGTCATCTGATATCTAGCCAAGGCCTCTTTTGGGAGGTGCTCTACTGGGAAGGCATCTAGGCTCACGGCAAAACCAAATGGATAAGGATTTGTCATGGAATGAGTAGTAGAAGAGAGAGAAAGTACTGGGCATGCCCAGGTGTAGTGGAGGTCGAATGACTAGTAGGTTAGTGGGTAGCCTTGAAGAGGTGTTTACAGCAGACAAAAATGGTTGGAGAGCAACAGGGGTAAAATAGAGATATCCCATGGGCTTAACCCCGTATAAATAAGAACAATAGCCATAAATGGAAGCAAGATAACAACTAAGACAAGAAACATAGAAGGCTAAAAGTGAAATAAGAGAGAAAAAAGAAAGAGTGAACGCAGTAAAAAATGAATACATCAATAGGCAATCTTTTCTCTCCCTTTACAACAAACCCACTCTTTGTAACCCCAACGGAATAGAAAGTAGCTATCCAAACCCATCCCCCGAATTGCACAACTTTGACGGCTTGGCCCAATAGTAAGGTTGTCCAAGTTGGGTTTGGGTTCTCTTTAGTTCACTTTCTACAGAAAACTCATCATATTACATTCTGCTACACTAATTATGTTAATTGCTTTTCTAACTAATCTTTCTACCATAAGATATTCACTTTTAAATTTATAAATACATACTGATATTTGCAGATTAATATATATGTATTTATTGTTGTTTATTTTCTTTCTTTTGGAGTGTTGGCTTGGTGCATAGACTGGCTCTTTAGCAAGGTCTTGCTAGAATAGTGGGTCAAGCCCAACTCTCCGACTCATAGCAGAACAGGCTTAGCCCAAAAGCACAAAAGACACCTACAATACAAAAATTACATCGTCGAAAATTCAAGTTAGTATCCACACATCAATACAACAAAAACAAGGAAACAAAACTCAATTTTTTTTGTTCAAGGAAATTTGAGCCTAGCTAGAACTAAACATCACAGAAGAGGTGAATGCCAGTAAACCATATGGCTATTGGCCTCATCATCAAAGGATGACTATACTAACTTAAACATATAGTGGCTATTAAATCTTAAAAAATTAGTTTTCAGAAAAGTTACTAGCAGAAAGTGTGTCGCTAACGTGGTCCTATTTCTACTTCGTCCAGGTGTTATTGAAAGAAAGAATCAAACACGTTCCTCTATTGTTCCAATAAATATTCTTTCACAAAGTCCTAGGTGCTCCAAATTCTCATGTTGATACTTGATACCAAATTGACTAAATATTCCAGCTTCACATTAGTTCTCTACTTGCATCCATTTTCAACTGTAACATTCATACCACCCACATTTCATTTACAAATTGACTAAAAAAAATGGAAAATATCATCGGAAAATTAAGCAGATTAACATGAAAGCTGTCTACATATTGTATATATTCATCACATATAATTACCAAGGAAAAAAAAATCTCAGAAAATAACTCAAGTTCAGGCATTGGGTGAGCCATTCTATAAGCAAAATTCAAACTTTACCAACATCCCTAAATTCCCATTGAATTGGATCATTATTAAGAATGATCCATTTAAAAAATTTACTTACACTTAAAAAGACCCAAAAAAAAAAAAAAAAACACTAACCCATAAGGATAACAAGAGCTACTCACAAACTTCTCGAAATCACTCTAATTATTTACTCTAATAGAACAATTCTCATCAAATACATGATGAGTAATGCTATAAACACAAATTATTTTTGTGGGGGAGAAAGCCCAACGCCACGTATTGGGCCTGAGGCTCAATTTGAGTATCACCGCCTGTCCGAAGAGGAGAAAGGGATCAGCCCAGTCCATGTGGTGACAATACAATCAAGAAGGGGCGAGTGTTTCATCTGAAGACAACCTAGTTGGTCCGAAGAGGTTCCACTCATCCAATCGCAGGAAAATTTGATCAAGTAGATATATTGGAGATCCCAGTAACCCCCCCCCCCCCCCAGAAGATTCCTCGGTAGGGAGTGAACGCTGGGCACGCCTAAGGGTGAGAAGATCATGAAATATCTTAGAGAAAAAGCTGCTACCACCGCATTTAATGCACTGCAGCAACTTTCTTGGCCGCATTTATGTGGAGAAGACACCTGAACAGTGCAACCTCAACTATTACCACTCACGGCAGACTAAAGCAAACTGCTGATGTGACTAGTACTCAAGTGGACGCTTAGACAAAGAACAAGTGTACGGTGAAGATGAGGCGAAGGATGTGTATATAAAGGAAATAGGCCTCTCAGAGGAGGGAGGAGAAAAATTGTATTCATTCTTAGTCAAAAACTTTAATCTCTTCGGATTAAAGAAGATTCTTGCCAACGGCTAATCTAAACACCCTTTTTCATTGTTGGTCTGCTTGAACCGTTGCTAACTCCATTTTCAGCCCAGTTGTTTAACCCACTCTCTACAAATTTATTGTTCAGGGTCTCATTGGGCTGAGTCCACAAAGTTTGTGCTTGGTCCAATAAAAATTGACCCTACAATTTTATAATATTTTTACAAACTATTGATGTGACAAATTTTTACTCGTTATAATATGGGCTCATAATTAACATTACATTTTTACTTACAATAACTATTTGGAAAATATTAAAGTCACATCAGTAGTTTGTAAAAATGTTGTAAAATAGTTTGTGTCTGTTACATTGATTGATGTACCTAAATTCCATCTAGTAAATTGGGCCCAGGTTTGTTCTCCTTTGCAGTATGGTGGTTTGGGTATTAAAAATTTAAGAACCTTCAATCAAGCTTTGTTGGGGAAATGGTTGTGGAGATGTGGAAGAGAGACAACCCATCTCTAGAGGCGGGTTATTGAAGCTAAATATGGGAATGATTGGGGAGGTTGGTGTACAAAAGAAGTCTCTAATCCTTATGGTGTTAGTCTTTGGAGAACAATAAGACAAGGCTGGCCAGCCTTTTCAAAATCCATTCAGTTCGAGATTGGTGTTGGTGACAGAATTAAATTTTGGCATCATGTGTGGTGTGGGAGCTGTACTCTTCGGGAGGCTTTTCCAGAACTCTATAATATTAGTTGTAATAAGGAGTCTTCTATTGTAGATGTTATGCACTTTCCTAACCAGAGGCTTCAGTGGGATCTTCTTTTTTCTAGAGCTCCCCATGATTGGGAAACAGAGCATCTTTACACCTTTCTAGATCTTATCAATTCATTGCCCCTTAATGGTGAAGGTCAGGACAAACTATGCTGGAAACCAACTAGGAATAAGAATTTTAAAGTGAGTGAGTTCTATCTCTCTCTTTCCTCTACTCCCGACATTTCTTTCCCTTGGAAGCCTATGTGGCGTTCAAAGGTCCCCACTAAGGTTGCTTTCTTCTCTTGGACTGCCTCATTAGGTAAGATTTTGACTACTGAAAATTTATGGTATAAGGGTGTAGCCGTTGTAGATTGGTGCTATATGTGTAAAAAGAGTGGGGAATCGGTGAATCATCTTCTTCTTCATTGTCCTATTGCTTATGAATTATGGTCTATGGTGTGGGCTCTATTTGGTCTTCAATGGGTTATGCTGCATGGGGTCTTTGATTTATTTTCGAGTTGGCAAGGGTCTTTTGGTGGGCATCGGAGCATTGATTTATGGAGGGCTGTCCCACATTGTGTCCTATGGTGTATTTGGCGAGAACGGAACTCAAGATGTTTTGAAGGGAAGGATCGGCCTATTTTTGAAATTAAATCTCTTCTTCTCCACACCTTGCTAGAGTGGAGTTCTTCCTTTCATCTTTCTCCTTGTTCTAATTTGTTAGAAATGCTTGATCTTTGTAATTTTTGTGTTTGATGTACCGTTTTTCATGTACACCCCCGGTGTACCTGGACTTTTATTTAATACAATTCCGTTATTTATCAAAAAAAAAAAAAACATTGATTGATGTACCTTAGTATTCCCTTTGGAAATATTGAATAGTTTTGCACGTGTCCCTTGACAGGAATCTTAGGTGAAATCATGTGATGTAAGAGACAAATTTAGTAATTGCATTTAGATTTGCCAGCGGACCATGATCTTGTAAGATACTCCTACTAGGTTATGTTTTTCTTTCTTTAAAAATATTTTGTGATATAAAGGTTTCAATTCATAGATGAAATGTTCAAAAAAAATTTTAATTACAATTTATATATCTAACTGTATGATTTAAGAACATATTACTAGACTTTATAAGCAATTCAAAACTGATATGGGTTCTTATAAAAAAAAAAAAAAAACTGATATGGGTTTTTTGATAAAAATAAAATTAATCACATACTAAAACTACTTGGAATGAGTTGGTTTTTTGTTCTAATGAACTTTGTATTTTTTTTTTCCTATTTTCAAATAGACATGATGAACTTAATATAAAGAAGCTAACCTAAATTTTATAGTAACAGAAACTCTTTTGAAAATTGCATTAAATTCTACTTGTGTCTGATTATATGTCTGAAAGAGATTTGCAGGTTTGATATTCTATAGATCTACAAAACAAAATGGTGGTCGACAAGGGATGTATAGATTTACTCATGCACTTGAATTTGATAATTGAGCCCAATCCCTTCCAAGCCCAAAGTGTGCTATTGTCTGAAGTTGAAAACCTGGAATCATGCTTGGGTTCAAGAAAAGCCCAACCCAAACATCCTAATGCAACTCAAGCCCAAGACTCTGATCCACTGGAAATATTTTTTTATTATTTATTTTTTTTTTTTTTGAAAGGTATTATTTTTTTTTTTAATAACCATAAAACTAAAACTAATCCAAAACTCATAAATGAATTTATTTATAATCAATCAACACTCATAAAAGGAATCCTATAAGCTATAATCAATAGATCTCACTGCAAATTGCACATGTGTGCTTGTGTGATGTCCACATTAATAATATAAGAGAAAAAGAATATTGTTGTTTTAAATGTGATATCCACTTTTATACGAGCATATGAAGAATAATGTGCCTAGAAGTAATGTCCTTTTTGAAGCTAATCATATTAGTTGAAAAATGGCCTAAGGAGCATGAGCTTTAAACACTGAGCTGCTGTTGCAACAACTAGAGGATATGATACATCACTTTCTGCAACTAATAGCAACTTGGACAAGATTTTGCTGGACCATTTAAGATTTTGCCCCCACAATATATAGCATCTTGCTTGGCTTCAGTGTATCAAAAATACTAGACTGGCAGATAGAAACGTTGATTGCAACTTTGAAAGTAGATGATTCAATGATATATCTACCAAGAGAAATTCTAAAAGTTTGACCAAAAAAATTAGGCGAAAACACATTTTCGTCCTTATATTTTCACACGATTCTCACTTTGGTCTCTAACTTTTTTTTCCACAGCTTTTAGTCATTATCCTGGAAAACGCCTCTCGTTTTAGTCCCTGCTGTTACATTAGAAACAGAAAATGCACACGTGGCAAACGGATGGCACTGTTAGCTGACGTGGCCATTAAAATAATAATAAAAAAAATGTTATTTGGAATTAAAAAATTTTAAAAATTAATTTATTAATTAACTAAATAAAAAATTAAAAACAAAAATAAAAACAAAAATTTACATGAATTGAAATCTAAGTGTGTCTTGAACAAAAACAACAAGAACACAAACTCAAATCTAAAAACACAAACTCAGAAATTAAAATCCAAAAACTAAAATCTCAAAATCACTATTTTCTCAAACCTAGCAAAACCATAAAATCCTAAAACCCCAAATACCAAATCAATCCAAAAATACAACACAACCAATCCAAACAAAAAAAATCTCAAACTCACAAAAACCCATCTCAAGCAAGCAAATCCAACAAACCTAGCTCAAGCTTGTGCTCGAAGTGGTCAAGGTGATACCCATATCTCTCTGTGAAGATCTATGTAATCTCCTTGAGGCTAAAACAAAAACAACAAAATTAACAAAACCAGTAAACGCAAAATCATCTATGAAATCAACAAAAGGAAACTGTGAAGAGAAAGAGAAGGTTGAGAAAAGTGAACCATGGCGGCGAGATGAGGGAAGAGACGGCTGGGTTCAGATCGGCGGTGGCGGCAGCGTGCTTAGATCGGTTAAAGGGAGAGACTTTTGGGAGCTGATGAGTCGGGATGGGTTTGGGAGGGGAAGGGAGGCGAAGAGACGGGATGGGTTTGGGAGGGAAAGGGAGGTGAAGAGTCGATTGGGTTTGGGAGGCAAAGGGTCTTGTGGTGTGCTCAGATCGACGGCGAGATGAGGGAAGAGGCGGCGGCGTGCTCACATCAGTATCGACGAGTTTGCTGGGTTGAGATGTTTTTTTGTGAGTTTGTGATTTTTTTTGTTTGGATTGGTTGTGTTGTATTTTTGGATTGATTTGGTACTTTGGGCTTTTAGGATTTTATGATTTTGCTGGGTTTGAGAAAATGGTAATTTTGAGATTTTAGTTTTTGAATTTTAATTTCTGAGTTTATGTTTTTAGATTTGAGTTTGTGTTCTTAGATTTGGACTTGTGTTCTTGTTGTTTTTGTTCAAGACACACTTAGATCTCAATTCATGTAAATTTTTGTTTTTATTTTTGTTTTTAATTTTTTATTTAGTTAAAATTAATAAATTAATTTTTAAAATTTTTTAATTCCAAATAATATTTTTTTATTATTATTTTAATGGTCACGTCAATCAACAGTGCTATCCGTTTGCCACGTGTGCATTTTCCATTTCTGATGTAATGGCAAGGACTAAAACGAGAGGCGTTTTCCAGAATAGGGACTAAAAGCAGCGGAAAAAAAAGTTATAAACTAAAGTGAGAATCGCGTGAAAATATAGAAACGAAAATGTGATTTTCGCCAAAAATTTTTTGGGTTTGGTCAACTTAAGTATCCAACTCAAGCCCAAGTTCGAACTTTGTGCAAAGCCCAACCCATGCTATAGTTTTATATCAGAAGGATAAAATGGTCTTGAAGACATGAACCACAAGCTTTCTTTCTTTCTTTCGTGGGGTAAGTGCAAAGGCTTTTTTTCCCCCTTATATTATTTTGATCCTAACACAAACACTTTGACTAATCTTCCTCAATCTATAGCTAATAATTGCAAAACCAAAGAATCTTAAGCCTTGTGGAAAGTACAAAAGTTGCTGAGAAAACAATTCCTATCTAGGTTCTGTGGTGCCTCAGGAATAAGGTGGATTACATGAAACATACTTCGCGGTTCACATTATCACTTTTGTACCCATCATCCAAGGCTATGTATCAACCGGTTTGATAGGTACCTATATTTCTTAGCCTTTAGAAGGTGCTAGATAAAGAAATTCATGCAAAATATAGGCCTCCTAAGCACGTGAATGATATTGAAAATGCAATAGTGTCACTATGTATATGGTACTGGCATTTTAGTATCATTCTGCTTTGATAAAAAGATTTTGAATCTCTTATAAATATATAAAGCTGATTCAAAGCAATAGTGCAAAATATATACTTTCCCACTTTTGTTATAAAAAAATTATACTTATTTATAATCCAAATAGAAGAAATATATATGGGTGTAAAAAGAGGAAGATTAATAAATATAAATTAGAAAAAGTCTATAAAATAAGCCAAAAAAATTTATATAAAAAAATGTGCAAAGAACAAACAAATAATTCAGAAAAAAAAAAATGGAATCAAATCAAATTTTGACACTTTTTCAATAATGGGTTGGGACATTAGCATAGGAAGTTGAGTCCCCAAATGGAAATATTCTCTTGGTTCATGTTGCTAAGTACTAGATCCGCAAAAATTCACATTTTAGTTCCTGTTGAGCTTTAATTTATATATATATTTTAAAAGAAGAGAGTGTGAATTAAGCAATAATAATTTGACGTGATCTTGACAAGATAATCCTCAAATGGAAGGTCTCCGAATGAGGTTGTACTATAGTTACTGTATAGAAATGTACCTTGTGGAAAGGCCCACTCCATAAATAATTGGTCCCAGTCTCTGCATGTTTTCACGTGTCCTGCCATCCTATTGCCGTTAATTACACCATCATCAGCATCACCTTCTGCATTGGATTCTAAAGAGACCATATGATACCAAAAAACTATTTCAAGTATCATTTTCCGGCCCATTTGGCATACCCACTCTCATCTTAAGGGCGTGATCATAGATGCCTCAATCATGAGAGAGAATTGGATGTCCAATGTGATTGAATTTGCATGAAGATTATGCAAATCGTACAAATGATTGAGTGATTACATCTCAAAACGAGTTGTAAATGAAAAAATTTAGTGATTTATCAAATAATGATGGGTTTAAACTCACAAGTTTAAACTTTTAGGTTTAGTGATATACTATACCAATTGAGTCAATGGGTTTACACAAAGAAATATTCAACGTTAAATTTCTAGCAATTATATGGAAGGTTTGTGCCTAAGTTTGTATTCAAATAGGGCAACTTGATTGGTTGTTAATTTCTCATATTGAAATTATTTATCTTTCGTACCAAGTGACATGTTACATGTGCCAATTACAAAAGTTGTTTTTTAATTAGGTATATATATATATATATTTTGAGAAATAATTACAACGTGTTGCTAACCTCGTAGTTTGAACCCTTTCTCTTCTAAACCTTTAAGCACTTTGTACATGGGGAGGTGCCAATTTAACTACAAGGCCTTTGGCAAATATATTTTCTATTCATGGTATTTCACACTAGCCTTTTTTTTTTTTTGGGTCTAAAGATGAGATTCTTAATGATAGTAGTTGGTCACACTAAGATTAACTTCATTTTGAATGTTTAGCATTTATTTACTTCTTAATGATAGTAGTTGGTGGCACTAAGATTAACTTCATTTTTGAATGTTTAGCATTTATTTACTTACTTTTTAAGGATATTTACATGTCAATATTAATTACAAGTTAATAGCATGATGCATAAAACAATTAAGGGTTGGAATGAGGTTAGATGTAGATTTAAGAGAGCTTTTTTTTTTTTTTTTTTTTTTTTTTTTTTTTTTTTTGAGATAATATAGACAGAAGACATAGGAGAAGACATAGGAGATGGGGAAAGAGGGGGTCGGAATACAATACTAATTGTTTAAAAGAGCTAAGTTAGTGATGCTAATAGTTTATTCTTTGTGTTTGTAGACAAATCTAAGAAAAAAGAAAAAAAAGACAAATCTAAGTAAGGAGCATCTATTAATAATTAATGTGATTAATTTTATTTAAAAATTATATTTATGTTTGAATTCTATCAACTATTCGACCAATGACCCACCACCTCTTAGAATGAGGTTAGTAACTATGCCCTATCACCCAAAAAAAAAAAGAAAAAAAAAAGAAAAGAAGTTTAATAACTATACTCAACTATCAGATTATCCAAAATAATAATAATAATAATAATAATTCTTTTAATAAATGGAACTTAATATGTTGATATTTTGAAAATCTCTAATAAGCCAAAAAGATGATGAGATTAACTCGTTGCACCATGTATAGCCTCTGCATTGAATAATTTCTTATCATTGAGGTGTCTTCACTTTCTTCTAAAAGGGTGTGGTGGGCTATCTTTTCTATTCCATGACAGGACAAAGTCCTTGATAAATGAGAGAGAGAGAGAGGTTGGTGAGAGAGAGTCAGGTAGGTTGGTATTTTTGTAGTGTTGTTCCAAGCAATTTTCCAGTTTACAGTGTTAGCAAAGGAGAGAGAGAGAGGTAAAGAAGAGAGAAAAACACAGACACAAACACAATGTTTGATGGAGTATCAGACCAGTTTCACCAATTCATAGCAGCCTCAAGAGCAACACTCCCCCTCCCTCCTCCTCTCTCTTTTCCTATCCATGCCTCTTCACACCCTCCTACTACCTTCCCTCCCTATGATCCTTACAACCCTTCTCACGAAGTACCCCTCCAACCAAACCTTTTGCACCAATTGCAACACCAACCTCCAACGCAAAAACATGAAGAGAAAGAAGAAAATAACTTGGTGCCTATGAACTTAGAGATTGAAAGAGATAGATCAATACCAGAGCCAATGGATCCAGTATGGATTAATGAAGAAGTGCTTGCACTTTTGAGGATCAGATCTAGCATGGAGAATTGGTTCCCTGAGTTCACTTGGGAACATGTCTCAAGGTATACCTTTCTTTTAAGGCTTCCTCTATATAATACATATATATTGACTATTTGTTTTAAATTGCAATAAGGTGACTAGGGTTTTGCTTATAAATCTTGGAAATCTAATATACATATGAATTGAGCTAAAGGTGATCCTTGATCAATGAGGTTATAGCTATAGTAATTCACTCATATCATAATTTTATACACACAAAAAAGAAACGGGTTTTATGGGGGTCGTCTGGGGGGCCTTAAAGAATGCAGTTCGTATATATGTTTGATTGAAGAGTAAAAATAAAGGAAATAAATGCTAGTCTTACACATGGGGTGGTGTTAGTTTTATATTTATGGTGGGTGCAGGAAGTTAGCAGAGCTTGGTTTCAGAAGGAGTGCTGAGAAATGCAAGGATAAGTTTGAAGAGGAAAGTAGATATTTCAATAACAACATTAACTACAGCAAGAACTACAGGTTTTTAAGTGAGCTTGAAGAGATATATCATAATGAACAAAACCCTCATCAGGTTGATTCAGCTGAAAAGAACCAAAGGGTGGAAAAGCCAAGCGATCAACAAGGAGAAGAAGACAAGTTGAGGCAGAGTTTGGAAGTAAAATCACCAGGAGATGGAACAGTTAATGAAAAGCAAATTCATGATGAGAATAATGAAACTGATCTTGTGGAGGGAAAGTCAAAGAGCAATATTAAGAAGAGAAAGAGGCAGAAGAATTTTGAGATGCTCAAAGGTCTGTGTGAGAAAATTGTGAGCAAGATGATGGCTCAACAAGAGGAAATGCATAACAGGCTTCTTGAAGATATGGTGAAGAGAGATGAAGAAAAGGTTGCAAAAGAAGAAGCTTGGAAGAAGCAAGAGATGGATAGGATGAATAAGGAGCTTGAAATTATGGCACAAGAGCAAGCTATTGCTGGTGATAGACAGGCTACAATCATAGAGTTCTTGAAGCAATTCACATCAAGTGCTTTTGCAATTTGCTTTGAAGAGAGACATGTACAGAATTCTCTTAAGGTACCAAAGAGTTCAAATTCACATACTCCCTCTTCTTCTTCCTCAATTGAAGCACAAAACCCTAATCCTACTTGTGATGTTAATAACCAAAACACAGTCGAAGCACTCCCTTCATCTACAATAACTCAAGTTCATCAAAATTCTTGCTCTCTTTCCTCCCAAGGAGACTCAATTACACCCACTCTAATTATTTCCAAAACCCTAGCACCTCAAAACCCTACTTCAACACTTTCTCCAAACACTCCAAAAGTACCCACCTCATCTACTCTTGCCATAGCTTCCCAAGGCCCTAATTCCCTCAATACCCAGAACAATTCATTGACACCCACTTCAATTTCCACACAGAAAGCCTCCCCAAACCCTATAACCAATGCCAAAGATGACCTTGGAAGGAGATGGCCAAGAGATGAAGTTTTGGCTCTTATAAACCTGAGATGCAGTCTCTATAGTAATAGTGAGGAAAAGGAAGGAACCAAGGCTCCTCTATGGGAGAGAATCTCACAAGGGATGTTAGAATTGGGTTACAAAAGAAGTGCAAAGAGGTGCAAAGAGAAATGGGAGAACATTAATAAGTACTTTAGGAAAACCAAGGATGTTAACAAGAAGAGGTCTCTTGATTCTAGGACATGCCCTTATTTTCATCAGTTAAGTACTTTGTACAATCAAGGAACACTTGTAGCACCTTCCGAAGGGCCTGAAAACCGCTTGATTGAACCTGAAAACCACTCAGCTTTACCAGAAGTCGGCCACATTGATAATTCTTCTCAAGGTGTGTCTAGTAATTCAACTATGCATGTTGCTGAAGGTGAAAAAATTAATGCTCAAGTACCATCTTTTGAATTTGAATTCTAATTATGCATTGTGTGTTATTGTATTTTTAATTAAATGATAATAATATTAATAAGCGGTAGATTTTTTGTTTCAATTATAAACAAATTAGCTGTACTTCTTTTTTGTCTTTTCAGCATTTTGTTTTCAAGAAAGTTTTATGTAGGACATAAGCCTAAGTTTGTATATATTAAAGGGCACCGACAGTTTGAGTAAGAAATAAGTTTCGAGTCTATGATCCCTCTAGGTACGTAGTCTCATTTTTATAATTTCTATTTATGCTATTAAATTTCTTTTCAATATAATTTTTTTTTTTGCTGTTTGTGGAAGAACATTCTTTATATCCCGTCCTCTGTTGTTACCAAATTACATAAAACAAAGATGGAAGAATTCTAAGAATCCTTTCAGCTAAGAAAAGGATAGCTTGTATGGTTGCTTCACTAACTACTAAGAGTTTAACAAAATATACAATTCTTTGGTGATTGCTACTGCTATTGCAATTTTCATTTTTTATTTGATATGTTCAATTTATAATGTGCTTGGTTGAGTTTTTGATAGAAAGAAAGAAGATAGATTTATTTTTTAAAAATTTTCTTTTATAATTATTGATTTGTAAATGAGGAAATACAAAATTGGGGGGGGGGGGGGGGTTGAAATTAAAGGGTACAAATTTGATCATAAAAAGTCTATTTGATAACAAAAATTGACATTGATAATTATGATTCCTTTCCATTCCAAATCCTTAAATTTTTATGGAACACATCATTTCAAACCTTTGCATCATTATTGCTCTATAGCACTATTTTCTTTCTTTCTTTTTTTATTATAAAAAAATGAATTTTCAAATGAAGGACAATAATAAATAATAGAAGTTAGAGTAGAGACTAGAGATACACACAGATGGAGATGAAGTCATGAGCCTTTTTTTTTTTTCTCTCTTTTTGTTTGTTTGTATTACCACCACGGCACAACACTACAACGTACAAGCATTCTATTCAATACAATGACAACACAAAAGCATTGAAATAATGTGTTTGTTTAGGGTATGTGGGTCCTACCACATGCCCCCACTGGAAGCCAGGGTGGGACCTTATTCCTATACAGTTAATGCCTCCAAATGAAGCTTTTGTCTCGTGGTAGCAACAAACAATGTGTCCCCTCTGACTCTGAGTCTTCTTGTGGGTCCCACCCCTCTTTTTTTTTTTTTAAATTATTTTTTGTTATAAACAAAAAAACAAAAAGCCTTTGCTTTGCTTCGCAGTGTGGGGCACCGTTGATCCACTGCTACACATCAGCTTCACATGTGATGGTCTGCACATCTCTGTGTACATGTGTCCAGAAACAGTAACTAGGTGCACGTGCATCTGTGGGGCCTAATAATCAAACGGTCTCTTTTTGGACACCTGGAATGTCAACTTGTTGATGAGAGTTCTCATGATGATATCTCTACTATTTGACTTTACCCTTTGGTTTTTTACATGTGGGAATTTACATTGAGGTCTGGGTAAAAGTTTGACCTACGTGATGTCATAATGTTTAGATTCTACGTACATATGATGTGGCATATCTGCATTGTTCTCCATATAGCTTTTTTTTGGTTAAATGTTCTCCATATAGTTAAAGCATCCCACCTGACCTTGTATCCGTATAACACAAAAAGATGAGAAATTTACGCATCTAAGCCTCATAACTTTCCACACCCAAAAATTGTATTGAAGTGCTAGACCTATGCTAAGATCGTTAGAACTTCCTCCAATTGGTTCAAAGTTGTTGTCATTTTAAAAATGTGCATATTTACACATTTGTTATAGTAATTGTGTAAATAATTACTATAACTTTGTACTTTATTATTTTATTAATTTCACGATTTAGCTACCTTTTTTTATCTTCTCTCTCTTCTCCCTCTATAAAACGAACTCAAACTTCTACTCTCTTCTCTTATCTTCTTTGTCCTCTGTTACACTCAAACACACTTGCACGGACAAACCAACAAAGAGAGATAGCATTGTTGTAAACTTGACACACCAACGCATACAGATCAACGCTAGTGGCTTATGCATCAATGGATTAGTATTGATGGCTAGTGGATTGGTAGCGGAGATTAGCGTTTGTGGGTCAACAGAATTGGATCGGTGGATCGACGGTGGAGATCGGCGTTTGTGGGTTGACGAAAATGAATTGATGGGTTGGTGCTTGTGGAGGAGATTGGTGCTGGTTTGGTTTGAAAATCTAAGTTTGAGAGATTAATGAGATAAGGAGAAAATAAAAAAAGATAGAGAGATAATGACAAAAATAAAAAGATAAAATAATAATAAAAATTAAAGAAAAACTATTATTTAAATAGAATAGTGTGTAAAATAGATAATCTGATGTAAGTGTTTTTGAAAATTTTTCATGTAAAATAAAAAAAAGTAGGTTTTTATGCTAAAATAGACAGAAAATTTTAGACGGACTAATGCGAATGCTCTTACATAGTAGTATAGGAGCACTTAGAGCTTCACATCAGTCCGTGTATAATAGAAAAATGTGTAGAATTTACATAGTTTTGTTTAAAAATTACTCACACCAGTCTGTGTATAATTGTGTAAATTTACAAATTTATTACAGTAACGGTGTAAATTTATATTGACACTATTTATTTTGTATTTAGTTATTTATTCTTTCTTTACGAATTTGGAGGATAAATGAAGAGAGCGAATGGTAGTTGTTGTGTGTGAAGAAAGAGAAACAATTAAAAAATAAAGAAAAATTAATATTTTAATAAAATATAATGTAAAATAGAAAATCTGATATGAAATGTTTTGAAAAGTGAATATATTAAATAGAAAAAATATATTCTTATAATAAAATAGACAAAAATTTTCGCATGAGATAATGTGAACGCTTCTCCATCTTCTTTAGGTTTCACACGCATTAGATTTGCTTTGATTTCAATTGAGTGTGAGAAATTTTGATGAGTTGGGCCTTTGGGGGGACTGGGGAGGTATTGGGCTAAGGTTTACGTTAGATGTGCACCGAAACAAAAATAAAAAATTAAATTAAATTAAGCTTTTCGGCTAATATTGTGTATGTATCTGTTTTTATCTTCTACGTACATGGTCATAAATGTAGGCTATAACAAATTAATATTTTTTTCGAGGCAGTAGCTTTCTATTGAGGCTTCTTGCACGTCACCCATGTGTAAGTGTAACCATGTTGAAGTGAGCTGGACTATAGCACCGACTTATTGGTGCAATCCACTCCACCGAAGAAACATTAAAAAAAAAAAAAAAAAAAAAAAAAAAAAACCTAATTCTATGAAGTTGAGGTTGAGGGCTAGGCCCACCTAAATGAGACACTTAAAGGTTGGAAAGCCCAATACTCAGTTGGTCTATTCTCACAAGATCTCTCTATTTTATGTCATTTTTCATATTAGCTTCCCTATTTTTGTTTCTTCTCAAATTCTCATAGACCTTAGGGAAAACTATATTTTAAACCCTATAAATTAGTATTTTAACAAATTAAATCATACAATTTCAAAAGTGATAGATAAAACTCTGAATTTTCAAAAAGTAACAAATTAAACTTTGTTTTATTTAAGTGAGAAGGCACGGTATATGGTTTAATACAAATAAGAGTTTATTAATTATTCACTTTTTATTTTTTATTTATTACGTCTGGCAAATTATAAGATTTAAAATGTAACTTGTCCACGCTTTTAAGTATTAATCACTTTAATTAGCAAGATTCAGGCATGCATGTGCTCTTTTATACAAGTGTTGCTTTGTAGTCGACAAGTACTTGCATCTTAGTCAATGTTGTGACTATCAATTGGATAATGTTATTACTTGTTGGGTGTTGTGATGATGTGTCAAATCGAGCCCGATTGTGCTCCCTAGCTAGCACACCCTCAATTCATCAAAGCTAAGATATGCATGCAATACCAACACCACTTGTATGAAAACAGCTCACAGTTATAGTGTAAGTGATCGATCTGCGTAGTTCTAATCACAACTATTCCTTATATTTAGTTGATCAATTTTCAAAACAAAATGAACTGTACAGATTGCTTTGTGTTTTACTTTGCTCAAAAAAAGAAAAAAGAATGCCATTCCATATTTCCATCAATTATTGCAAACAGAAGTGTAGAACTCAGTTTTGTTCTTCCATGTATGGATTAGTGAGAAAGAAATATGCCTCACGACTCTCCAATCTCATATGCCAATTCTTCCATCTCTGGCACTCAACATGTGAGCCAACCTCACATATCAGTTTCAGTGTCCCTGTATATGTACAATAGTGCCTAATGCCTCTTCACACAATTCACATATCCACCCCAACATGGCAACCACGTAGCAAAGAAAGTAATACCAAACCTCTCTTTTCCCTTTCATATGTATGGTCTATTGAGACTCTGGCACGTTGTCGACAGCATTTGACTACTCAGGGATTCAAAGAAGCTTTTCTGTGGGAATATGCTCAATGTCCCACTAGGCTTCGTTTTGTACAGCATTTCTTCTATTCCTTTTTCTATTTTGTAGTTGTCATTTTTTGAACCCAAGTTTCATGATTTAGCATCATAATTAAGTTAGAATTTCTTGGATATCTGTAAACTTTTGAGGAGAAACATATATATTGAGATAGAAGTATTAAAAATTGAATTGTAACATATATGGCTAAAGTCATTTGATCTACCATGTATGGTGGGATTTTATTGCAAACCAAACAAAATAAAATTAGAAACTTAATAAGGCCGTTAGCACTACTTATATTACAACACTTATAATTAATAATGACAAAACAATATAGCTTCATCCAATGATACAACTCAGTTAAACTAAGTTTTAATCCCAACTAAATAAACAAATAATTTGTTTCATCTAAAATTAATTATCATATTCTACACTATCATTCATATAATTTAGCAGGATCCATATATATGATTCGAATATTGGACCTGCATCACATGAAGGAAATGGTATTATAAGACTATTGCCAATTTGTACAATAACTCTCTATGATGCATCCCATTTCTTTATATTCTAAGTATGCTTTGCCACTTTCCTAATGAGCAGGAAGACAACAATTTTTATTTTTCCTGTTCACAACGAATGGGAGGAGATTACTACAGGATTCAGAATCTAAATTCCCATTTGAATAGACTACACACTGCTACACTGAACCACAAGCCTATTGAGAAGCAAGGTTACCATAATAGACCATCTTAATCATACAATTTTAGTATTCCAACTTGGACCTTCACCTGTGAATTGTAGTATCACCATAAAATATCTCAAGCAGGCCTAGCTTAGCTAGGCCTATAGTACTTGTGAATCTTTGTAATGGCCAACTGGATCAGAAATATGAAGTTGACAGACATGTGAATATGGGTAGCACTTTCTGTGTTCTCTGTTCCATCACTTTTTTTCTTCTTCTTAACTTTGTAGGGTATGTTATATGTATATGTAACATCCCACCATGTAAGCTTTAGTACTTGCCAGCCAATATGCTTATTACAAATAAGGAATTATGATAAGAAATAACGATTGAAATTATTTTCCTGACTTTTTCTCATCTGACTTCTCTCTCTCTCTCACACATACTGATATCGCACTGGCTTTTTTTTTCCTCATTTGAGGAGTTGTATAACAGCTGGAAATCGTAGTTTATCACAGATATACCTTGCAAAAACTCGGTTTCATGGTTTGTACGTAACAAAATATTCTTAAAATATGGTTGATACCTTGGAAAGTTAGATGAAAAATATCGTACTAATAATAAAATCAAATAATGGTTACTGAAGATATGGTTAATATCTCTATTATCTAGAGCATTTTGTTTTGAGTAGCATTTAAAAACGCGGCCTAAAAAAATGTGGCTATTGGCCAAATCGGGCTATAGCCACATGACCTTTTTTTTTGCAGTGAGCTAGCCATAATAATTAAGTTGGCAAGTTATTGATTTTCAAATTATCAATCACTAATATCATTTATTGTTTATCAATTACAATAAGAACTTGTCACAATTGTAAAATATGTTTTGAAAATTATTGTAAAGTTATTTTGAAAACAGTCAAGTTGAAAAAAAAAAGCCAAAGGCCTTGTAGCTGAATTGGCACCTCCCCATGCACAAAGTGCTTGGGGGTCTAGGGGGGAAAATATTCGAGTTGTGGGGTTAGCAGCATGTTGTAATTATCTCTTAAAAAGTTGAAAAAAAAAAGTTTCAACCGTCTTTTAGACTTTTAAAATAAGTGTTTCATTTTTATTGAGGAGAAATTATTGTGTATTCTCGGAGTACTATAAATGCGTAGTCCCTTTTCTCACATAAATTGTGGAACCCACCACTCATGTGAGAGGAAGAATTATGCATTTATAATACTCCGAGAGTACTTAATAATTTTCCTTTATCAAGGGTTACTAGCTGTTGAAAAAAAAAAAAAAACTCTTGATAAATATCTAAAAAATGATCAAAATTCAGATGCAAATTACCCTCAATTAAAGTAGAGGGTTATTAATCGTCGAAACGTATACTTTAATATTGTTTCAATGGTTACCAAACCTTCAAAACCTCAAAGTAAATTATTATTATTATTTTTTCCCTTTCTTCATGACCATATCTCATGTCAATAAAAAATATTCTAAAACACTATATTACAAAACCTGATTCAAATCAATTCCAAAACACAATGGTTCAAATCATTTCAATATCCACCACAACTATACATGTATAATTTAAAGCAGAACCACAGATTACTATAGCAGTATAGCTAGCCATAATAATTTTCAAAATTATTAAGTTGGCAAGTTATTGATTTTCAAATTGATCAATCACTAATAGAGTATCATTTATTGTTTATCAATTACAACTAAGAACTTGTCACAATTTTATAATATGTTATGAAAATTATTTTAAAGTTATTTTGAAAACCGTCGCGTTGAAAAAAAAGAAAAAAAGGAAAAGGTTTCAACTGTCTTTCTACTATTGAAATAAGTGTTTTATTTTTATCAAGGGTTACTAGCTGTTGAAAAAAAAAAAAAAAAAAACTCTTGATAAATATCTCAAAAATGGTCAAAATTCATATGCAAATTACGCTCAATTAAAGTACTTAGAGGGTTATTAATCGTCGAAACATATACTTTAATATTGTTTCAATGGTTGCCAAACCTTCAAACCCTCAAAGTAAGTTTTTCTTTTCTTTTCTTCATGACCATATCTCATGTCAGTAAAAAATATTCTAAAACACTATATATATATATATATATAGATAGATAGATAGATAATTTGTCCATTCAGCAAAAAAAAAAAAGATAGATAATTTGTCCAAATCAATTTCAATGTGTACCATAAATACATATACATCAAAAGACCACATTAGTTCCAAAATTATAACATGATAAATTAAATACATTAAAACCAAATAAGAAAAGACCATGTATCACCAAGTCCACAATAGTCCCAAATGTAAGATTATCTCACTTGGAAGATTTAATGCGGCCCATATACAATTTACTTTAATTATTATTTATTAAAATTTATTTTATTTTTATAAATAATAAGAGTGATAGATAAAGACCTCTGCTATTATGAGTTTTTTTTTTTTTTTTTGAGCAAACACTTATAACATTATTTGGTAAATAAACGGTTTTTTTGGTGAAGATACATACTCCTTGATGGAATGAGTATAAATATAGAGAGTCAATGTTAAATTAAAGAGGTCCCTAGTTTAATTAGCATTAAAAAACTTGTGTTCTCCGTCAAAGGGTTTCTAAAGAGAATGCCATAAACTAGAAGAATTTTTTTTAATTCATTATTTTAAATTGAGTTTTTTTTTTTTCTCTACTCAATGATTTCATTTTCTTGCTGAACTCAAGCTAGTACCTGCCATAAAGAAGAGAAAAAAAAAAGTCACAAAAATATGTTAGTAAAGAGAACAAAAATCCTATCTTTGATGAACTAAAAACATGAGAGAGAGAGAGAGAGAGAGAACCCTTGCCAATAGAACCTTGGAACCTTTAGAGAGGGAGGACCTAAGTACTCTTAGTCTTAATATCCTAGAACGAAATTGTGAGGGTTTTTGTTTTATATAGTCTTTTTTCTTGGGTGGTGGTGGTGGGGGGGGGGGGGGGGGGGGGGGGGGGGGCTTTTTTTGAGGGTTAGTGAGAGTTGAAAAGGTTGCCTCAGGAGCCAAAACTCATCTGGGCAAGCCCACCTTTTTTTTTTTTCTTTAACATGTATTTTGAGGGTTATTTTGACTTATTTTGAGAGATTTAATGACACTCGGAGTCGGAATAAGTCTAATAATGCTTACACCCACGTATCAATGTTAGAGTATATATTTATAAGGAGCTCCGCGTCTCCAACTGCCTAGCAGTTTTGTGGGATGGCGTGTTCCTTGACATCAAAAAAAGAGTATATATCGGCATTTGTTAGTGAATCCTCGAGAAAAATGGGTCAAAACAAATATAAGTTCTTAATTTGTAGTGAATGGAATCTTCTTACCTACTTTCTTATCCTTTGGTTGCATATTAAATCCTGCCTCATCTCCCATACTCCAAGTTGTTGCAATAGACCTAAGCAAACTAATAAAAGTTCAGGTTTCATGTACACTTCACGAGTGATAACTTTTTTAAGTAGTAGTTGTGCAATTGTGTGGCTATTTAATAGAACAATACATTTCACCTAATGAAAAATGTACTTTTGCACGATATCTTGCTTTGGAGTCTCATGATATTTTGCACAAATTACTTTATTTTCCATGAAAATTGAATTAAAGGAAAAGGTTTTGTATGCCTTTGCACCTTTTTACTTGGTTTAAAAGGTGTAGACTTTTAGTGGTAGTAACAATGTAACATCGCCATAAAACACTGAATCAATCTACTTCAACGTGTGACAAAGAAACTTTCCTACATTTCTGGTGTTCTTAAGAAGTGCTTTGTTCCCTCAATTGAGGTGCACTATAGGATTATAAGAAAATTGGGACATAGTTGTTGTTAAACTCTGCTTTATGATTGTCTTTATTCATTGTCTACATCTAAATTTACATATGAATTTTCAATTAGCTAAAAATAAACAGCAACTTCCTTTAATTTATCAATAAAACAAATCATAACTCATCTTGATCTAATTAATCTGATTCATCATAATTCAAACTAATTAATTTGAATCAAACTAATCAAAATAAGTTAGACTCATGACATTCAACGAACCCAAGACCAGACTAGTGTGCTTGTTATTACTGTTATCATATATAAGATGCTTTCGCTAATTAAAGCACGAAGAAGAATGAAGGAAATTATAGGAAGAACTAAGTTGTTTGACAAGGTTTGAGAAATGATACATCTATGGATAGAGATGTTTATATCGTTGGTCTTAATAAGGATGGTACCGGTCCGATAAAGGAATTGATCATATATGCCAATATTGATTGAGAGGATTTGATGTTTAGAAATGGCCAGCAATGATAAGTATGCAATATTTTCCTTATTTGCCAATAAACATGGCTCTTTGAAGAGTTGTATCATTTCTCAAAGGTTGCAACACATCATCAAACAACACAACTGTATCAAAGATGAGAAATAAGATACATTAACTCGATACACTTCCGATTATATAGGAAGTCCATTACATTAAGCTAGCATGGGCCAACAACGGTAAGATACCAAGTGATAATGGCAGTAATGGCAAGCTACCAAGTAATCATGGTAATAGCCTCTTCCAATTTTTCTTTGCTATATCTTTCGTTTAATCAATGCCACATCTTATCGTTTGGAACCACCCTGAGTGCTAGTCGTACATGTATTTACAGTGTCAGGAATTAGCATGGCAGCTGATCCACTTTATGATGATGGCTGCTTTCATCAGTCACCGTTAGGTGAAAAGCTGAACTGTTGAACAACCAAGAACGTGTCTACCTTAATGCAGACGGCAGAGGTACCACGGATTTCCTGTATTTCTCATTCATATCATCAAACCATTCTTCAGTTAGACCATAATGTGAAAAAAGGGACGGGCACGAGACTTGGAGTGAGGAGGGACAATTTTGCTGCTCGTTGCGGCTGCTTCGACCTCTGACTAATCACTGAAGATTTTTTTTTTTTTGGTCTTTGTTGCGTGCGTGCAGGATAAGGAGAAAATTATTTTGTTTAAAACTTTTTAAACAGACAAGTGGTTTGTTTAGGGTAAAATAGATTGTTTGGGTTTAAATTTTTTTAGTTTTACTATTGGTAATTTTTGTTATTGGGCTAATTTTTTTGGGTTTGTAAATTTTGTTTTAGATTTAATCTATTAATTTTTTTTATGGCCTTTAGGAAATGGAAAATACTAAAGTTAATTTTTTTTATTACAAATTGCTAATGTGGTAAGTAGTTATTGGTAAGTAAAAAATAATGTAAGTATGTGAACCAATAAGAATTTTCTATCTCATTAACGGTTTGTAAAAATGTTGTAGAAAAGTTTGTGACTATAATATTACTCTTAAAAGAATCGATGACATTGTTAAAAGGGGTAAAGTGTAGTTTTATTGAACAAAATTGTAAAATTAGTATCTGTAAATATACTAATATTTAAAAAAAAAATTTGGGAGGCTTTGGCCCCAAGTCCATATCTAGCTCCATCCCTGTGTGCAAACAATCAAAGTTCAACAAAAATACAAAAATATAAGTTGCTAGCATTTTCCTTGAGAACGTGAAATTTTTTTGCTCAAAGAGCAACTAAAATAGGGTCCTGCAGTTTCATAAAATTGACAAAAATACTCTTAGACACAATCACTTCTAAACTCAATTTCACAACTTGTTGACTTGTGTGATTGTGAGTGATTGACTGAAAGTGGTGGATTACACAAATTAGTAGTGAGCAAAAAAAATCAAACACTTACAATTGCACAAATTATGTGCGCATGCTTCTAGATTTATTCTAAGACGGTGCTATATCAATCATTATTTGGAAAGGAAGGTGGTTAGTGAGTGCTAGAATGTCTACATGAACCTTCTTGCTAATGAACAAATCATGATACACATGCCAAAAGGTCAAAAAGAAAATAAGAAAAATGCTATGATGTCGGCATTCGGCTAAACCAAAAATGTTAATGATCATCCTCATCATGAACAGGTGAGAATGAAATTGCTATTAATTAAGGATACCAAGCTAATCAAGCCATTAATCCACTAGGCAAATCTTTCATGAATGGCCATAAACTAAAATTCAATTGATCTCTTTGGACAAAAAAAATGGTTGACTATAATGATCTTTGGGCTTTATATGTAGTGGGATCAAGGCATCAAGCTATAGTTTTTCAAAGTTTTTCCTTGTCCTTGATTCACTTTTTTGACTTTGCCAAAGTGTGTCCCCATGAGTTAAGGCAGTCATGAATCATGATTTTCAACATTTTTCATTTTTCTTCAAAATGATTTAACATTCTTTGCATGTCTCTCCTAGGGTGAACTGCATCAAAGTCTAAAAAGAGAGAAAATCAAAGCCATGCTACATAGCTAGTGAGGACAAAAGAAATCAAAGCTTTCTTTTTTATTACTCATTTGAAATTAAAACTAGGATATCATATTCTAACGTGGTTGAGGCACGCGCTTAGCCTGTTAGTGGGGTGCAATAATTCACTTGCCAAACAGCCTATCTTCTGCGGGACCTACAGAATACAGACTCAGACGACATAGCACGTCCACAAAAGTAGCTGCAAGCCTGCAACCTTTTGTTAAACATTAAACAATAAATTTAACAGTCTACTCATAATATATTTCATAATTTTTTTTCTCACAAAAATGTCAAAAATTTGAATATCTAAAGTTGATAATACTTTACGCAAAAAATAAAATAAAAATGTTAATACAACTACACCAAACATAATTGTGGGCTTTGGGTGCGATACTTTAATAGAGTTTTAGTGCTCATCGATACTTTAACATCAGAGATTTTACTAATTAAGCTAATTAGAACTCATCATACTTTAATAGAGTTGAAATAGCTAGAATGCTATTATGGTCACGCTCAAATAAAAAAGTTATATTTAGCCTTCGTTTGGCTTGTGCGTTCACGATTTGCGTCTGCGTTTTCACTTTTTTTTTTTTTTTTTTTTTTTACGTGTTCCCAGCCAAAATTTTACTGTAGCGGCTACTGTTCATTGAACAGTAGCCGCAAAGTTTGACTTTTCAGCACAAATTTTACTGTTCACGGATCCACAAATTTAACTTTTCAGCAACTTTTTCATTAAAAATGGGTTCCACAATACTATTCACACATTTAAAAATTATTTTGCTACAGTATTTTTCAGTTTTCAGTTTTCAGCTGTATCCAAATGGACTCTTAGTTTATTTCTCCTACCTTTTCTCATTGAGGAATGAAAAAAAAAAATACTGTAGTTTTTTCTCCAAAAGTCAAGTTTTGCTGCAATCACAAGTGTGTTCTACCAAAAGTGATTGATTTCAATTTCGAGTACGACAATAAATTGAGAGTAAGACTACCTTCCATGATCTCTCTTATCTATATTTATATCTATATTATAACTAAAAGTCGTAGGGTAGCAATTAATTTTGCTACTCTCTTATTGTGCCACATCATTCACCTATTTTCAACCCTCTTTACCTTATTTTAAACTTTTTTTCCTCTCATTAATTTTTCAACTTATTGTTACGTTTTTTCCAACTTTTCCATTTTATCTTTTCATATTCCCATTACTCTCTACCTTAATATCACTCTTTCTCTATACTTTTATCTTCCTTTATTTTTTGGCTCTTCTTATTATCTTCCTCTTACTATAAATTAGTCATTTTCTATCTCATTCTATGCATATTTTTTTTACACAAAAAATGTTTCAAAGCATGGCTTGAATAAATTTTCTCATGAAAAATTGATTATTCTCTCTCTCTCTCTCTCACATTTTTTATTCTTTCTTGCAACTCTATTTTAAGTTGATGAATTTTTGTTTTTTTATAACTCTATTGTGGGTTAATACATTTTGGTGTTGTGTTTTTGAATTCCCCATCATCATTACAAAATAATTATATATTTTCATGTATCGCATGAGTCTACAATTAGTATATTATTTAAAAAATGCTAGAGATACAAACTTTTTTACAAAAACTTTTACAAATGGTTGATGTGGTGAGTGAGCATTGGTAGATAAAAAAGTGATGTTATTGGTGGATTCAAACGAGAACCAGAAAGAAGTTGGCCATAACAACAATGTGTAAAAATATTGTAAAATAGTTTACGACCTAGCATTACTCATATTAAGACTTAAGACCATATTAATGCTTGACAATTTTGGCAAATATGAACGGTATATTGGTCATTTCAAATGAACAAAATACCACCAGATGATGAGCCTCGTGATTGGGGGACAGTTGATTGCAAATCAGGGGGGTCATGGGGAGATGGTCCGGGGTCCATTTTGTTTCTCTTGTTTGGTCTTTTTTCATCCATGACTTTAATGCAGCTTGACAAAAAAAAAAAAAAATTTGGTAGTATATAGTAGTAGATAAATATGATAAATTATAGTAGTTTATTGGGTCCACTGGATAAATAATTCTTGACCCTTTCATATACAATGTATTTTCATTTGGATCCGAGCTATCTCGAGCCAATTCCTAACATCTATATACTACTACATACTTGGTGTAATTTTTAGGTTTTTCTGACAGTTAGACCCACTTTTATAAATTTAATTTTCTTCTCTTTATTTTCTCTGAAAATAGTTAGAAAGCATCTTCTCAAAAAATAAAATAAAAATAAAAATAGCAATAAAAAAGGGAACGTATCTATATATACAAAGTAGTTTGTCTTAATATGAAAAAGCCAACTTTTTTGATAATGAGATGTAATTTATAGGGGACTAATATTAAATCAGTAGTCAAAATATTAGGCATGCTAAATCAGTAGTCAAAATATGACAGTCAAGTTGAGTTTAGCATTAGGTTGCTTAAACTTGGTTTGTTTATTTTACATTATCTCGAACAAGCACTTAAAAAGAATTTGATTGAAAGTTGACCTAATGTAAGCTTGGTTTCTTTGGAAGTCAGTGTCAAGGAGAGCCAAGTAGCATGTTCATCAAGCCTAGTTTGTTGTCTTTTGGGTTAAGTTATATTAGGTTATTTAAACAACCATTCCAAAAAGAAAAAGTGATTTAAACAACCCTTTCAAGACAATATCAAGCAGTTGCCAGTTGGGTTTGATTTATAACCCTCAATACCAACTAAATTTGACAACATTAGTAAATATATCTAACAAAAAGCAAGGAAAAAGATATTGAAGCTAAATTCTTTGAAAGAACTCAACTACACATCTACACCATTGAGTTCCAAAACTTTTGACATCAATTATTGGTATAAAAAATAAAATAAAAGAAATTGCATTACATATTTATATAAGCAAATGAAATGGATGATATGATAACAAATAACATAAACACTTAAGGGCCCATTTGGTAATGTTATTATAGTAAAGTAGTTTTAAATGTTGTGAAAATACGTGTTGTATTATTTAAACAATGAAAATTGTTGTTTAAATACTCCTACCAAACACCCCCTTAATTGCCAATGACCTTTACCCTTTTAACTAGAAGAGAACACAGTTCAGTGCGGCCAGTTTTGGGGTGATTTTTTAGTTGCACTGTTAAGATTGATGTTCTTAGAATTGGAATTGTTATCGCGCTATTGATGTTTGCTTTCTAGCAACATTGGAGGCTTTTTTTTTTTTTTTTTTTCTTGTTAGTACAGTTGATCAAATTTTGAAACACATAACCTAGTTTTGAAACCCACAACTAGAACCTAAAAAGAGCAAATCTTGTAGCAATCGAAGCAAATAAAGATGAGAGAGAGAGAGAGAGAGAGAAGTTTAAACAGGTTTGTGGTGTGAGTAGATATGGCTTGTGGGTTGAGAGAGAAGTGTGTGTGTGTGTGTATGAAAATACTTGAGTTGATAGTGGTCTGTGGTGTGGTGTAGTTGTCAGAATTTTGAAATGGCAACTAGCCACTGTATTGGCTGAAGTAAAAAATCTAAGCCACCTTAGTCACTGTTGGAATCTCTTTGTAGTGGCTAGATTGGTGCAAAATCAACTAAGTGGGTTGGTCTCGAATTAGTTGTGAACACACTGACTTTTGGGCAATTGGTGTAGCATTTGGGTTTTGAGCATGAACAAGCCATTTTTGATTTGATCAAATTGGGTTTCAAAGCTTTAAATTGATACCATCCGAAATGGATCAAACTCACATCCTTCTTGAACTGTCGATTGGAATCATTTTGTTTTTATTGAGTCTACTTGTTGATGATAACAATGACCACAATAAGGGCAACAACTAACTAAACAACATTGAGAGAGAGTGAGAGCGAGCTAGGCACCACAAGGCATTTCTCATGATCACAATTTGGTGTCCAATGGTGGTAGTAGCCGAGGATGAGGCTTATTAGATTTGACTTTAAAAAATGAGACATAATTGGTTAATCAAATTCGACAGTTGAGTTTTGTCTTAACCTAAACCTAACTTAACTAGTTAACGATGTGAAATTCAATACTAACCTAAGTCCTAGTTGAAACTGACTAAAGTGAATCCATTAATTCCAATTGGATGGGCGGATCAGATTAGGTTTTTTTTTTGAGATTAGTTGATTGTTTTTATTTTATTTTATGAACAGTTGATTGTTTAGACAACCTTTAATTACCTAAAATATAAGAATATGAAAAGAAGGGGGAAAATAAAGTGTCATTCAAACAACACAACCGAAAAAGAGGAAAAGAGAAAGGCACGTATCTAAATACTAAGAATATAAATAAGAAGAAAAAAAAAAAGAAGAGAAGAAATTATGTAAAACCCCACTAAAAAGCTGACAATTGTACTGGAAGAGACCATCTTGCACTAATTTCTGCAGACTTTAACTGCTATCCATGTAGGCATCTACTAGAAGATGCACCAGTTCTTGACTCTAGATTCTTCAAGTATTCCCTATTAACCCCTCACAATCCAACAATCTCATTTTCACTCCTTTTCACAACACAGAAACTGAAAAGCATATATAACCCACTCCTCTCTCTCTCTCTCCCTTCTTCACAACATTACACACCATTCCCATTTTGACCCATCACTCTCTTTGTCTTTCTCTCTCTTTTCTTTTGCTAAAATATAAGCATATGTTAAGCTTATACATATTGTATACCAAAAGAAAAAGAAAAAACCTTTATACATTGTAGAATTGTAGTTTTATAATATTTCTCTTTTTTTATTATTATAATTAAAAAAAAAGCAATGTAATCTCTCTCTCTTTCTCTCTCTTTAAGTTTGTCAGTTTGTGTGTAGTAAAGGAATGGCGAAAGAGGCAGTGCGACTTCCTCCACTGTTGTTTCTTGAACTAGTACCTGTCTTGCAACTCTGTCGTCTTCTTCTTCAACTTGCTCTGCTTCTTCCAATGTGGAGCCTCGAACTCTGCTGCTTCTTCTTCTTTTTCTCTTTGTCTCTTCCGCTCTCATTGTGATCTCTCCTCTCTGATCCACTCTTATCTCCCCCCACACCCCACATTCCCTTTCAAGGTGCATTTCCCCATTTCTGGGTTTCGCTCACAGATTCACTCACCCTTTTCTTTTATACATGTATGTATGTATTTATGTATGTGTGTGTGCTCGTGCGTGTGCGTGTGTGCGTGTGATGCATTCTGTGTACACATTGGATCTTTGTTTGGGTTTCTGAGGAGTTTGTGGTCTGAGATTGCTTCTCTATCTAGATATTTTACCTTTTTCATGATGTAGACAGTGTTTGGTTTCTGAGAAAATGTTAGAATGTAAACTATCTAGTTTATTTTTTGGAATAAATATTTGAGACCCTTTGGCTTACTGGGTTGGTTTTTACATAAAAATTCAAACTTTATTGAGTATTTATTCATTTCACTATTTCGTCAAGTGATATTTTTGACCAATGTGGTTTCATAGCGAGCTTTACAAGTGAAATCTTTTGCTTTGTATATTTTTTAAAAAGAAATAACTGATTTTGGCTTTGAAGGGTCTCTTTAATTTCTTACATTATCTCTTTAAAATGAGAAGTATCTTATTTGTTACAATGCGGTTATTTGTTTCACAAGAAAAAAGGAAAAAAAGAAGAAAGAGTTTTACTTTATAAGCATATGGGATTATTGAGTAACTTGGCAGATTAGTGTAGCTTTCCTTTGTTTTTACTTTGCTGCATTCATTTCACTTTCAAACTTCAGTACATTCCAAGAATTATCTTTTGAAAAATGATCCATCGTGTTGTGAATATGTAGTGGGAATTTTGAAGTGTTTTGGCATATGCCCAGAAGAAGAGGAATATAGAGGCTATTAATCACATGGAGCAATACGAGATTCTGGAGCAAATTGGTAAAGGAGCTTTTGGTGCTGCTCTTCTTGTGAGGCATAAGCATGAGAAGAAGAAGTGAGAATGAAAAATGAAACTCTTGGTTTTTTTTTGTCTGTGTTTACTTAAGAGCCGTGTGATTGAGAATTTATTGATGTATAGTATAATGGTTATTTCTGATTGTGCTTTGAGTTATAATTTGGCTTCTTTTCTTATTTGTGTTGATATATTAAGGTATGTGTTGAAAAAGATTCGTCTTGCTCGCCAGACTGATAGGTCTCGTAGATCTGCTCACCAGGAGGTTGGTTCTCCATTCTTGTTGGCATGATTAAATTTTCCATATATGTTATCTCCCTTTTATATGTTTATGCCACATTAGTCCTGAATTTTTTTGTTTGAGGTTCTTGAGGACTAACATACCAAGGGACTTCATGAAAACAAAAATTAGGAAAAGAAAGAAAAGGAAAAGTTCTGTGCTTTGTATATCTTGTGAGAAATGGAGAACATGGTTGACCAAGTTTTTAAAATATGTTAACAGCTGCTGCACATGAGGCAGTAGATGAATTTAAGATTTTTTAGACCTTGAAATGGATGATACATTTGTGCATTACATACTAAAAAAACATGATAGATAGTATGGACTATGGAGTGGGTTTCGGACTTAGTTTACGGGCCTCCTCCTGCCTTCTTTTCTTTTCAAATTACTTAGCAAAACATTAATGCTGGACTGGATTGTAGTAGAAAATATGGTAGCTAATTGGGCTACATTTGAACCTTTTTTGTTGAATTATATTGGATTTATGTGACTTTCTGGATTTGACCCTTTGCTTGGTTTTCTGTAGATGGAGCTTATTTCTAAACTACGAAATCCCTTTATTGTGGAGTACAAGGATTCCTGGGTAGAGAAGGTATGTTGTTCCTGTAATTATAGATTGCCTATTTACTTATCCCAAAAAATATATATATATATATCTTTCGTATTTGTGTTTGTTCTGAATTGGTATACTATTTCCATTTTTCTGCTGCCTGATTGGTTTGATGGAGCTTTTGTTTTTCTTCTTCCCCTAAAGCCGAAATGTGTCCAGATTCTCTGCTGTTGGTGCTTGTTAAAATGTTTCTTTTGAAAATTTTAAATTTATATAGAATGTACCAAACTATATGAAATTGCAAAATATGTCTTAATTCGTAGGTTTTAGATCGCTCTCTTGCTGAGCTTCTTGGACATTAAGGATATTCTTGAATTACAAGTTTGTGAGGTACTTCTTGTGTTGGTTTTCATCATTGATTCATTTTCAACCATAACTGGAGTAAGGCCATTGATAGCTGAGTTGAGTCGAGTCAGCAACGTGAATTGTTCAAACAAGTTTTTTTTTTTCATAAATAATCATTCCACAAATTTGATTCAGAATTAGTTGGCATCTATGGATGGGGTTGGACATGGTCTAAAATCAAGAAAATCATTCAAGATTTTTGATGGCCTTGTCTACAGCTTTGATGTATGGTGTCAAGTCAGTGGTGAACACCTTTGATCCCACATGGAGTGCTCTATTGTTGCACAATTGGTTCTCTAGGATATCTGACCTCATTTAAAATTTATTATTATTATTACTTTTGTTTCTAAATTTGTGTCTTTCTCCCAATTTGTGTGTTTTTGCTAATCAAATATAGCAACCTCGCTAACTTGCTATAGCCTAACATTGGTTCATATTGATGCCTTTGCCCTCAGGGTTGCTATGTCTGCATTGTTATTGGTTATTGTGAAGGAGGTGACATGTGAGTTTTCTTTCTTGTTGAAGTAGGATTTGAGAAATGGAAGATTTTTCTTTGTCTTAAGGAATTGTATAACTTCAGATCACCCATACTACTTTTTCCTGTGTGGTACAGGGCAGAAGCTATAAAGAAAGCTAATGGTCTTCTTTTCTCTGAAGAGGTTTTTATTTATTTTGTTTTTTGTTTTTGTTTTCTTTATCCTCTTGCTGCAAAAGTTGATTTTGATTTTACATTCCTTGCACAGTATTCAACTATCATGTGCTTAAGTAGTTTATCATTCTCAGAGTCTTTGCATCTGATTATTAAAGATACTTTTATCAGAAGCTCTGTAAGTGGCTTGTTCAACTTCTGATGGCACTCGACTACTTGCACATGAATCATATTCTTCATCGTGATGTCAAGGTTAGTGGTGTTTCTTTCTCCATCCATATACTCTGATGCTAATTTATACTGATACTCTTCCACGATTCCTGCAGTGTTCAAATATATTCTTGACAAAAGATCAAGACATACGTCTTGGTAAGTGATTCTATAATTTCTATAGTTCTCTCAAAGGTGATCATAGTTTTGCTAACAACAGATCAATGATGGAGCAGGTG
Source organism: Quercus gilva (assembly GCA_023621385.1). Classification (NCBI taxonomy): domain Eukaryota; kingdom Viridiplantae; phylum Streptophyta; class Magnoliopsida; order Fagales; family Fagaceae; genus Quercus; species Quercus gilva. The sequence continues at coordinate 56,297,131 of CM042475.1, read as the reverse complement.
ATTTTGGACTTGCCAAAATGTTGACCTCAGATGATCTTGCTTCTTCTGTAAGTAATGCAATATCTTTATATTGGTCAACTTATGAATAATTTATTATATTTATCATTGATGATAATACTCATCTTGTAAATCAGGTTGTGGGAACTCCAAGCTATATGTGTCCTGAGCTTCTTGCTGATATACCTTATGGTTCAAAGTCAGATATTTGGTCTTTGGGTAAGCATTTTGTGTGAGTGTGTGAAAGTTATTTGGCATTGATTAATTTTGTAGTTGTTTCGCTGAAAGTGTTTATGTATTGTGAAATTCTGTTATCCAGGATGCTGTATGTATGAAATGACTGCTCATAGGCCTGCATTTAAAGCATTTGTAAGTTTTTGGACCTTATCCTTTTCATTTTAAGGCATACATAGAGGTAGATTGCGTTTAGCAATACAAAAAAGGTAGATTGCTGCATTTCCTTCTCTCTGAGTTTCAAGGAAATACTTGTACTAGGAGGATCATGCAGAATGTGTGGGCATCAATCATCATGTTTTGTTATTTTATTTTCTAAAAATAGTGTACATGTGTAAGTGTAAGTAGGCCACTCTGATACTTCAAAATTTCATCAGCATAGATGCGAATGGTCAGATCCTAAGAATCTAATTTTGTTAAGCCTAATACATAAAACAGCCATATTTAAGATATTGAGCATGAATGTAGAAACTCATGCGATTGGATTTGAAAAATAAAATCCTTCTCCAAGGTTCAGTTCTTCATGTGGTTATGTTGCATATAATAGTGTTCTGGAAACTTTTGTGAACTGAGGTCCAAAGTTTCTACTGTTTTGCCCCGTGTCTTCAAGTCTCCTTGGATTCACTCCTTAGGGAATGCCAAGTGACCAATTCTTTCTGGAATTGGCTAGGCATCCCTAGCCATTTCATCCACAAGCTAAATTCTGACAGATCCTTGATGGGTAATTCAGGGTTTTTTTTTTTTTTGGGGGTGGGGGGGTGTGTGCTCACTTGAGAGTTCCTCAGATCTCGGATGAAAGGGTACCCTTGGTCCATTGGAATTATGAGGAGTTCCAAAGCTGGGCTGTGGGCATTGCAGGATTGCAATTACTCATTTAGATGTTGAGCTTGATGCTTTTACAGTGGTTCAATTATTGAGCTCTTTAAAATTTCATAATTTCTTTCTTAGGTCTATCGTGAATGAGTGGAGGTGGTTTCTTATGTGGATCAAACACCATCGAGTTTAGCATATTTACAAGGAAACCAATATTTGCGCTGATGCTCTAGCAAAAATGGGATGCGCTCAACAACTGTATTTGTAGTTTGTCTGCCTGCTGATTATACTATTCCCCATTTGTATTTTAATTTTTCAGACAGGACTTGAACTGTTATCTCCGGATCCTTAATGCATTCAGTGGTTACCCAAAAAAAGAAAAAAGAAGAGGGATATGAATGTAATAAACACATGCAATGCATGCACACTCATTCTCTCTAGATATTTCAAATATAGAGTTTTTTATATAGATTTGTTATGAAATTAGTTTGAGATATTTAGGATGTTGTTTGTAAGTAAACTTTGGCAGAACTTATACCAAAAAAAAAAAAAATCTTTAATTTCATTTCTGTAATGCATTGTCATGTTGCTCCCTGCTTCTGTGTGTGTGAGTTCATATGGTCTGGATTTGGTCTCCCAAGTTTATGGAGATTCCATTTATTCAATAAAAACATATAAAGGTTCCACTGTACCTTTCTTTTATCAGATAACGTTTTCACCATGGTTAACACTGCAAGGCTTCCTTGCAACATCTATGCTTTTACGCTTTCTCCTGCGTGTATAGCAATTGTTGTTTTTCATTATTTTAAAGTTTACTTTCTTTTTATTGAGCAGGACATGCAAGCACTGATCAACAAAATAAATAAGTCTATAGTTTCTCCACTTCCAACAAAATATTCTGGTGCATTGTAAGTCTTATGCTTTTCTTTGTATAAATTTTTTGGCTGTTCATGCCAGTCCTCATCTTACCTTTCTGCTTGGTTTATTACAAAATCTACTACCTAAAGACATCCAAGATGCATTTGGAAATGAGCTAGATTGTGGTTACCAATAATTTCCTAAGGTTCACTTGTAAAGTTAAAAATAAATTTTTATTTGTATATGTATCTTAGCTCTTAGTTGGTGAGTGCTGTTGTTCTAACCATATTGCTTATTTCTGTTTTCAGTCGAGGTCTTGTTAAAAGCATGCTGCGGAAAAACCCAGAACTTAGACCAAGTGTATGTATAATTATTCTTTGATCTACATCTTATACAAATATGTGAAATATATCTATATTAATATAGGATAACTGGCCCACATGGCCAATGATTACAAAATATACAAAAGATTTAGTCATTCTATACTTCATTTTCTTAGTCATTAATGCTATATTTAGCATGTTCACTAAAATCTGCCACATGTTGGTTGAGGGATGCCACTTAAATTGCCTTTATGCTGAACTAATGAAAAACCTTGAAGGTTTTTGGGGACAATTCAAGTAAATTTTCATAGCCCATCGCCCTGTATCTCCTTGGTGGTGGCATGTCACCGTGTTATATATTTATAGCTGTAGTGGAAATGTCAAATGTGATGCCCTAGATGGTGGAGGCAAGCCGTGTTGGTAGAGAGATAGTCTTTTGATGGTAGAGGTGTTGTAGGCAGTGGCAGTGTTGCTCTAATTGGTGGGCTGTATGATAGTAATAATCTTGGCATGTGGGATGTCATGACTATGTGTATCAAAATTAAAGTTAGCTGGAAAATCATTGTGTTTCATATCTAATATAAAATAAGTTATATCATAAAAATTGGGTCTCACATCCTGTATTGTGTTAATGCTTTGTTTGTTTCGGTGGAAAAAAAGTCCATAGAGTGGAGTTGTGGAAAACATTTTTCGCTTTTACGTAACATATTCAATAGACTTACACAAATACACTCCACACCACAAAAAACTCATTACTAACTTATCTCTCTTCATCCCCTTTCTCTCTACATAGATTGATTGTTGACTTTTTCCAAATGACTTTCTTCTCCAACCAGTCGTTTTCCAAGATAATTTTTCATGTAGATTCTAAATGTGGGTTTTTCCCATTAAGCATCCCCAATGGTGTAAAATATAGGAAATGTTTTCCCACTTGGATCTATTTTTGTGAAGTAAAGTTTTTGTTCAGCAATTGTTTGGAATTACAAAGCATATTAATGATTATTCTGTGCAAACCAACCAACAAAAAATGTTGTATGGCCATTTTCAAGATTGCAATCAAACACAGGAAAACAAGTCACTTTTCATAAAGTGTATCTCAGAAAACATTTTTCGTTGGAACAAACGAAGCATTTATTTTACATTCTCTGGATACTTTCTCTTTTGTTATAGTTCATGTTTGAGTTCCCATATCTCCTTACTCCTTAGTGATCATATCTTACTGAAGTATGTTGAAAAATCGAATCATAATGGATAGGTGATCAAATCTTAAAAAAAAAAAAAAAAAAAAAAATCACAATTAGAAACTGATATTAGTATAATATGAGATTAGCGGTAAAAAAATTAATATAAAATATGAAATTATACCATCAACCTTATTTTTTTCTTCTCTAATTAATTATACAATATTACTGAAAGCTAATATTAATAAAATTTCATTTTCAATACTCAACTATAATTCATTAGAATTCTAAATCCTATAATTAGTTTAGATTTACTTTTTACTTGAAAAGTATTTAATATTTAATATATTGTGTCAAACCTTATTCAAACTCAAAATGAACTCATATTATATTGGGTTGAAATAAACAACCTCTTGGCATCAAAAGATGAATGAAAATTTTAATTTATTAATATTTTACTAAGAGGTTATAATCTATTTATTCATTTTCAAATTAATTAATGTTTAATAGATTGGCGCAGCAATCGCCCTTTTGCCTGTGACCAATGTTGTTATTTAGGTCACCCTCATTCCTGCACATTCTCTCTTGCTTCTTTACCAAAATGTCATTGCTTAGCTGTTTGCTGAAGCGTTTTCTTAGTCCCACTTTGCAGCAAGAAATTAAAATAAGTTGAAAAAATAAAAAAAGGAAACTTACTTTTCCTGCTAGTTCGAAGTATTTCAAAAAGGATATCCAAAATGTGTCATGTCCTTTGCCATTGAAGTATTTTTAGAAAGGATATACAAATGAGCTTAGAAATCTTCCATTCAGTTTTATGATGGCAAGACTCCTGTGATCGCAATATGACCAACACTTGTTGAGAAATTTTGGTAGTATGCTGTTTCTTGAATTTATTCATTTTTACTGTGTTTAGAGGCACTGAGGATTTTCCTCTCATATGAAGTGTATTTATTATGGCAGGCCGCAGCCCTACTTAGGCATTCCCACCTTCAGGCTTATGTTCTTAAGATTCACCTTAAGATCAACAGCCCCCGAAGAGGTAGTTTACCTGCCCAGTGGCCTGAAACCACTTACACGAAGAAAACCAGATTTTCGGAGCCAAAAGATGTTCCTTATTCTACTTACCGGGAAAATCGCCGTTCATTCAGCAATGATAGGACTTTGAATCCAAGCATATCTGGAGCTGAGCAAGATTCTCTGTGCTCTACTTTAGAAATTCATGATAATAACCCAAGTTATCTGACTCAAAGATTACAAGAGCTGTCTGTTCGAGGCATCATCGAAGAGACAGCCATTTCTAAGGCAGTTGTTGCCAAAGCTTCAGATATTTCTAAATCTTCAAGACGTACTACAGCAAGAGCTGGTGGCCCTCCTAAAAGAAGTGAATCGGTAAGATTTATTAGAAGAGTGTGTGTGTGTGTGTGTGTGCACATACATTGGATGATGGTCGTATGTAAGTTTCTCCAATCAACAAGCTCAAACTTGAATAATCACTTTTCAGTGGGTGACTTTTACATTGCATGTTGGAAATTTTCTTTTGCAATATTTACTTGTATTAGAAGTTTGAGTTCTTGAATTTCATTTTTGCAGTTTCCTGTTTCATCCACTCCAAGAACTATCACAACAGCTCGAAGAGCATCTTTGCCATTGTCAACAAGAGGTGCAAGTCAACAGTCCCCTTTCAGGCCCAATATTGGTATCCTTCACTGTTTAAAATCTCCAGATGTTTCTGTCAATTCCCCTCGTATTGACAGGATGGTGGAATTCCCCTTAGCCTCTTACGAAGACCCGTTCTTTCCTGTCCGTAAAACTTCAACAACCTCGATACAAGGCTCCTCTGGGTCCCCGCAGTACAATGATCGTTCCATCACCAAGGACAAATGTACAATAGAGACAGATAGAGCTTCTGCCAAGCCCAGTTTCCCTGATGCATGGCAGGGAATTCAACGCAGCCTGTTTCAAGCAGATGGAAAGGATGGAAGTGATGAATGCTCTGATCAAAATGCAACTGCTGGGGCATCAAGTCGTACTTCATCAGATTCTCGCCAACGCCGGTTTGACACATCATCATACCAGCAAAGAGCAGAAGCCTTGGAAGGTTTGCTTGAATTTAGTGCAAGGTTGCTGCAACAGGAAAGGTATGATGAGCTTGGGGTGTTGCTGAAGCCATTTGGGCCTGGGAAGGTATCCCCTAGGGAAACTGCTATCTGGTTGACTAAGAGCATCAAGGAGAATAATCTCAAGCAGGAAGATGGTATTAATGAAATGCTGCCACATGTACTATAAATCTAGCTCTAACAATTTATAGAGTCGGCTCTATTTTGTTTGACATATAGAGGCACTAGGAGCTTAGGCAGATGCTGATATCATAGGTTTTTGATAGATTTTCATGCCTCGTCCATGTTCATCAATGTTTCAATTTTAAGACTTTAATTGAGATGGTAATTAGGTATCATCTGTCATGGATTTGTATTGTAGCTTAACAAATTAGATGAGGTAACAGAAGTATTCTGATATGTACAAACGTTTCTTACTGTATTGTTTCAATTCCACCATATCAATGGCTTTGTACTGGCACAATGTCTTAAAGATTCATGAAGATGTATTTTTCTTGCTTGTTTATTATTTTCTTCTTTTCTGTTGTTATGGTCCAATCTTTCTTGTGGTTGACGAACATTCAGGTACTTTCTATTGCTTCAACTGATCATTTATGCCTCGTGTATGGCTAGCCTAGCCAAGACTTTCAGTGGTATGCTGCACAATACTACTAAAGGGTAAGATCTCTGTGCAGAATCTTGGATTTACCATTTTTATAGGACAACAGATTCTTGCAAATGTTTGCGTGCACACGTGCACATAAGTATGTAAACACCCGTACAAACATTTATGCATATAGATACTTCTTCATATACGTACAAATCTGGGATCCCCTGGTAATGTCTTGGATATCTTATTACTACACTAGGTATGCATTCAAAATTGAAATGCTCTGAATTTGAGTTGTTTAGGGCCTTGGATTGAATAAAAGAAAATATCCTAGGTACAGTTTAATTCAGCTTAATGGCACTAACTCTGCTCATATTTAGTGTGCTCTAACCAGGCCTTATTGGGGATATGGCTATGAAGATTCACTCAAGAGACTGGCAAGTTATGGAGGAGATTGGTGAGGTTAAAATATTGGGAATGGTGTGTGGAATTGATCTTCGCTTACTGTGTGCCACTCGTGGTTTTTGGTTTAAGAAGGTGATTAGAGCCAGGTGGGACTCGTTTCCCTAATTTGTTAAATGTAGTGTAAGTGATGCAAGGCGGATAAGATTTTGGAATGATACTTCGTGTGCTGATAGGAACCTAGCATCTTTGTCATTTTTTTCCAGTTAGCGACCATAAAGATGTAATGGTGGGTGATTGCATGGCAGGATGTAATGGTGGAGTTCATTGGAATCCTATTTTTTTATGAGGCCTGCTCAGGATTAGGAGATGAAAATGTTTGTAAACTCTATGGAACTGTTGCACTCGGTTAAGTTCATGTGGGTATGGAAGACATAGTAAGCTGGATATTGAATAATATGGTTGTTTCAGTGTTCTTACTTCTTATGAGGTGCTGAAAGGTGGTGTTTTTAGATTTTCCTTGGAAGGCAGCATGGAGGACAAAAACTCCTATGAAGATATCTTTTCTTTGTGTGGACTGCAGCATGGGGGAAAATTCTTACACTGGATAATCCCATCAAAAGAGTATTGGTAGTGGTAATCTTATGAAAAGAGGAATGGTGATGGTGAATAGGTGTATCATGTGTAGGAATAGTGAAGAAATTCTGGATCATCTGCTATTGCATGTTCTTGTAGCTACAGAGTTGTGGAATTTTATATTTATTGTCTTTGGAATGAAGTGGGTGATGCCTAAAATGGTGAAAGGATTATTTCAATGTTGCCATGTATGGAGCTAGAGGAATCTCAGGGCGTTTGAGGACCAGGAGCTACCTGAAGAGAGATTCACATCAAAGTTTGTGATCTCGATTAAGGAACCTTTGGGTACATTTCCAGTATACTCTACTGGTTCCCTTTGTATGAATTTTTTGGTTTATTGAAATTTCTTATTACCTATATTAAAAAAGGGCTAAGTGCGGTATCTTATGGCATGCTAACTGCTAGAGAAGTTCAAAGCTTTTATGTGAAGTTTCTGCAGATATTTCTGCAGGTGGTTTGAAGGTGAATGTTCGTATCAATGATAATCGTATTATTAGCAAAAAAAGATAATCATATTTCTGTTTACTTCAAGACTGGTTCAACCTAGTGTGATGTACTGGTGGAAATCTCAAATTAGATTTTTAGGTGTCAGATCAGATAGAACTTCAAATTTTCCTTTTATATGAGGCAGCAAACTTGTGGTGCTAATGAACTCACTCTTTCATAATGTTGGCATAATTTGATTATATATTAATGAAAGCATGAACTTGCATATTTGTGCTCTGGCACCTAATGTCTAGATGCTAGTTACTTGATTTAAGTTGGAGGCAATGCAAAGACAAAGAATGCTAAAAGAATAAACGAATGTAAGATAATAAATTACTAACAAGGAGGGAAATGATGGCAGTGTCTGGCTGAAGAGATATATATGAACTTGTTACACAATCTCTGATGACAAGTGATTTGGTTTTGACAAACCAAATGCCCCTATAGTTTCTTTTTGCAAGAAAGAGATCCATTTCAATTAATTTTTGTTTCTTGAAATTCACTTGAGCCTGTACATATACTTCTAGCTTTTTAGGTTCTTCATTGTATGACAGGAACACGATCAAATGCAAGCAGTCAAGAAAAGAAATAAATGAAAATTAGTATAAGGATTAAATCCATGCTCCGTTGTAGTTTTCTTATGACAGGCAAAATCGAATGTCTCCTCCTTTCATTTATATTGCAGCCTAATCATTCTGTAGTTGAAGCTTGAATCATTTGTCTACAATATGATGATCAATGGCTAGAACAGAGTCAAATGGGGCTGCATTCATTAATGAAAGAAATTAGACAAAATGAAAAAAGAAAACAAGTTGAAGTCAATAGAATTTAGCGAAGCCCTAGATGATTTCTTACATCATAGGCATCAAGATATTGGTAGTGGTTGGAATGACTGCTCGTTGTGCTTGTTGAATCAAACTTGCTGTTTGATGATCTCATTGACTGGTAGAGCTTGATAAAGCAGGGGTCATGGCCATTGTGTTTCAAGTATGAAGATGAGTGTTGAAATTGATAATTTACTGGGACACTCATTCCATCTGTCAACTTCATTTGCTTACTTTTCTGCCTCGTTTTCCCATTTGGGCGTTGCTTTGGTTCACTCTGTGACCTGGCTTTAGCCCTTGAAGATTCTGTGTTGGCCATGTAACTTGGTAAGAATGGATAGTCATGTGACACATGTTCTATAAAATCAGCTTGTTGAAAAGTGAAAGAGGCTTGTGTTGGGTCCCCATATGGATCTTCTCGCTTTGAGATTGAATGATGTCCAGAATAATATGTTGTGAAACCCTGTTCTATCCTCTCACTTTGTGAAAGATTAAGATAGCCACTTTTGCTCTTTGAAACTCCCCGAATTTCATTGAGATTCTTATCGATTTTTTCCTACTCAAAGAAGGCCATATGAGAAACAGTGATTAAAAATTTCAGATCATAGCCTTCTGTTACAGGGCAGCAAGTAATGAGCTTCCCTGCACTTGTTTAGTTTGCTTAGAAGAAAATGAAATTGGGACCTAGAAGGATTTTTTTCTCTTTAATTCCAAGCAAATAAACTCTTGTATGCAAAGCCATAGTACTGAAAAATTTCCATCCTGGTTTGGTTGTGTTTTCTTATCCTTAGTCTTGCCAGAAAACCAGAAGGAATAGTAGAAATTATTCTTTTTTTAAATCATTCCTCTTTGATTTATGAAGTAACATGTCATGGGAAAAAATGCTATAACTGCACACAAAATAAGACTTACTTTATGCAGTCTTCTGGATCCATTGTCCTGACTGAAATTCCTGTGAATGGATGGTTGCCTTTTGACAGCAGGATGTGCTTCCTCTGCCATCTGGATTCTCTGAACTCGAGCTCTAACTTGAATAGCCATCATTGCATGCATGCGCCGCATAATAGCACTTGTTTGTTTCCTTACAAGATGACCCTTAACTAGTGCCTGCAACTTGACTAGTCCCTTTAAAGCTTGCAGTGCTCTCCTTGCCTGAAACAACATAGGCAGATCATGAAAACGAACATAGTGATTCCCATTTTTATATCCAATAAGTTCTTTCAGCATGGACGGTATAAATTTTATTTATGATGCCAAGCCAACGTTAGGATTAACTTTGAGCTTTTATGCGCTGGCAATGTTGTCAGAATTGAAAATATAAAGATCATGGGTGGAAGCTCATACCAAATAAGAGCGAAAGACAGCTTGAATCTTTGTGGCAGCTGCATTCTCAGCATCTTTAACTGCCATTGCCATGGCCCAATTCTGCTGTACCACATATTCTGCATTGGCATGATTTTGCCGACCCTCATCTTCCGCCATGGCCTGCATTGGAAGTTTGGTGGTGTCAATTGAGTCAAGTGATTTAGAAACTTTATGGTTGTTAGCTGCTACTTTTCTCAAACTCCATCTTTTCTTCATTCTAGGTGTTCCTGGTTGACTCCTTGATTTGGTAGCCATGCACTCAGCAGAAAAAGAAAGGTCATTCTTCTTGCATTTCTCCAATTTGTTAGTGTCAATAGAGTCAAGTGATATAGAAAATTTTTGGGATGCCTCTTTGTTAGCTGCTTTTCCCAAAGGCCATCTTTGCTTCACTTTAGAGGTCCCTGGTTGGCTCCTTGATTTGGTATTCAAACACTCAATAGGAAAAGAAGTTTCATCATTGTATTTCTCCACCCTTTTTCCCACCAAAATGTTTCTAATCCATCTGCCAGCTTTTCCCATCTGTGTGATTAGGTCTAAAGTCCCCAGCTGCTAAAGAAGAAGGGAGCAATAAACAAGGGAGTAATAAACACACATAGATGTATATGGTACCTTGCTAATCTCCTCGTTACATAATTTGCAAGCTTGTTGACTTACATGGTCATACTATGTTATAGAAGCCTGTTTAACACATGACTCTTTCTCTAATGGATTCGTTTGTTATGTTATTCTTTATAGGTTGTGGCCTGCCAAACCTTTTCATGATTAAGCCATTTGCCACTCTCAAGAAGACTCATGTAAAAGATACTTTTTTCTACATGGAGCTTTGTCAACTGCTTAAATATAAATATGTTGAGGTCTCAATCATGCCTAGGGCCGTATATCCTTTAATTGCAAGTTTTGGAATGATTAGTGGACTTTCTCAATATTTGTCTGTTCTCAAGGTCTACATTTTTATCTTGAAATTATTAATTATCACATAAGTTGCTGAAGTTCTGTTCCTTTTGAAGGCCTTATATGGGCACCAAGAATTGTAAATATTTTTGAGTGCAGTTGAAGTTATTAATTAATCACCACATAACTGTTGAGTTTTTGTTTCCTTATGAGGCTTTAACCGAGTGCCAAGAGGCATCTATCCTGCAAGGGATTCGAACCCTATTGTGAAATGGAGAGGATCCAAATTCGTACACACGATACCATCACAATGAAAAATGTCTATAATTCAAACTATTGAAACGAATTTGGCATATGAATCAAGATTAAAATTAAAGGAGTCTTATCAACTTATGGGCAAGCAAGTTGGTGGATATGATATCCTTAGTTTTACGAAGAAAGATTACAAGAATTATTTATGAAAGATACGAGTTGCTAGCTTGAAAAGATATTTTAATAATCAATTATTGGAAAATACTTCATGTTTTTATGTTGTTCAGTTGGATAGTGAGGGATTGAATATTATTTTCTTCTGGGCTGATATAAGGATGATCATTGACTAGAGATTTGGTGATATAATAGCATTTGATACAACAAATAGCACAGACAGAAGGCCACTTGGTGCATTTTTGGGGTTCAATCACTGTAGAGAAATTGTTACATTTGGATGAGGAGTGTTTATACAATGAAAAAAGTGATAAAATAGTGAGATATACAATGACTTTACTTCAAATTGTCCTAGTGCATTTATTCAAGTTATCAGTGTCACCCACGTTATGGTGAGAATAAACTTTATGGATTTCAACCTAACAATATCATATCAATTACTAAGTCTTGTAATTATAACTTGAGGTGGGATCTAATCACTCTACACACACGTGTATACGTTAACATAAAATACTCCAAGTAACCCTAGGAATTGGCATGGAATAATAGTTTTATTATGGTTATGATACCAACTGGAACTAGAAAGACAAAGACTACTTGACAGCATATTAGCAATAAAAAAAGAAAAGACTACTAGACAGCACTTTATACAATTTGAGGGAACTAGTCAAATTTCTATTCTTGTCACACCTTTTATCTTCAACAGATAAAGCTGTCCATATCTATATATAAAAAAAAAAAGCTACAAATTGCTCGGCCTTAAGTGCGAGGCTCGCCGCATCATGCATGGTATAGGCCATTTTGGTACATTTTTTGAGAAAACAGGGAATTTAGACAGGAGTGAGAGAATTCATAGGGCCACGCGCTACTCATGTGCTCAAAGGGAGACTTCCTAGGTTGGATAGAATATCTTATGGTCACGGCCTCATGGGTAAAATTTATTAAATATTATATTTTAGGTTTTAGTAAAGTATACCCACATTAGTAAATTATTTTATAAATTTTTATGAAAAAATAAAAAAGTGAATTAACTTTTTTGACAATTTTTTCAATTTCTAATAAAAACTTTCTTAAAATAAATGATTAATGTATACTTTAGGGCATATATTAACTTGGCCCTTATTTTTAAGGGAAATGTTAACTAATGCTCTAAGGACATTAATTTAGGAGTTATTTTTTAAAAATATTTTATTAGGAGAATGAAAAAACAATAAATATTGTTAATAGTTTTTTAAATTTTTCATGAAAGTGGTATTAAAACTTTCCTATTATAGTTTATTAACAATTGCTTTAAGGTTTCGTTTGGGAGTTCATAAAGGAATGAAATATAATGAAATGTATTTAAATAAAGGAAATAAATTGAAAAGAATGGAATGAAATAAAATTAAGTAACCTTAATTGGATGTTTTAAAATAAAGGAATGAAAATGAATAGAATATAAGTAATTTTGTTTAGAAGTAACATAGAAGGAATGAAATCGAATCATTTTATAAAAATATTATTATTAGACCGCTATTTTAAAATAAAGGGTTGATTATGTAGGGGTATTTTTGAAGTTTTAGTAAAAAATTCATCAAATCTAATTTCATTCCTTTTCATTCCTCCCAATTTCGAGAGGAATGCAAATTTGAGAATTTAATGAAATAGAGAGAAATGCGTGTTCTCTCCTACCAATTTCGTTCCCTCCCACTTAAACTCTTAAATAAGGGAATTGAATTTCTATTTTCTCTATTAAAATTCTCAAACAAAGGAAAAGAAAAATATTATAAAATTATTATTTTCACTCATTTCCATTCCATCCCCTCTTCCCAAACGAGGGTTAAAGACATCTGTTAATGTGACCCTATTTTTAATATTAATTAGTATAAGTGCTTGTGAGGTATGGGGGCAAGGGCCAAGGGTCAAGATTCAAGTCTTCAAGAAAGAGCTTCACACACATATACACTTAGATTAAGTTAGAGTAAAATTTTTATCTTGTAATATATATATATATATATATATAATTAAGTTGACATGGTATTAATTTTTTTTTAATTGTGTTTTAAAAATATGATTTCAACACTTAAAATTTGTGCTTTCAAAACAAGAGTTTGACAAAAATTTTAAATGAAATTCTGTTTTGAAATCACAATTTCAATTTAAAGATCATGTTTCTAAAACACAATTAAAAAAAAGGAAAAAAATAGATTTCAAAAAATTTCAAATCAATGCCAATTTAAATAATTATTATTAAATAATATTTTTTTTGTAAATTTTGCTTGGGTTCATGGGTACATCTTGCCTAGCTTAAGGTCAGGGACAAAACTAGAATTCAAACTCAAGGGTCAAAGTTTTGTGTCTAAGGATTTTTAAAATTAGATTAGAACTTAGAAGTAGGCATTTGTATATTTTTTCTTTTGAAAAAATTTAAATATTGTAGTTGACTTTTCTATAATTTTCAAATTATACTTATTGTGGGGCCAGTTGCCCAAAAAGATAATAGAGAGTTCATAGGAAGTGGGCTTGTGGCCCAACAGCCCAGTCGGAGGACACTCACATGTCCGAGGATGGTTAAAGAGAGTCATTTTGAGAATAACACAAGACAAAAAGACGTAAGTCGTACATAGTGGCCCAAACCACGTCCTAGAATAAGATTCATTGCTCAAATCAACGTTCGAGGTGGATGTAACTCTCTTAATAACCAAGGAACTTTACAAAATTACATACAAGCTAACTAATGAATATTGAATAAAGAAGGAACCGGGAAAGGTAACAAATATCTCCTAAAAGCTGCTACCTCCACATTAAATGCTTCCCAGCTAACTCTCTGGCCGCATTAATGTGGAGGTGATACCTGAACAGTAACTAAGCAGCCTTATGGCCACTGAGTGGAGGTTCCAGGAAGCTGGAAAGCACGGGTGCGGCGCCAGAGGCGCCGCACCAGCGTCGGACACGCACGGACACGGCGACGCGGTCCGGACACCGTTGACCGCATGTCCGTGCCGCGTCGGGCCGCGTCGGCCATGTGGCGAAGCCGACGCGCGCCAATGCAGCTCAAATCGGGCCGTTTCGGCCGTATCGGCAGTATCGGCCGAAACCGCCGATACGGCCGGTTCAGGCCGAAATTCAAAAAAAAAAAAAAAAAAAAAAAAAGGTGCAAAACGCACCGTTTTACTAAACCTAAAACCTAACACACCCTCACACACTCTCACTTTGTCCAGAAACACTCCAAAGCCCTCCGTCCCTCATTCCATCTCTCCATCGCTCTCCATCTCCATCGCTCTTTGGTTGCTGCTTGCTGGGCTGCTCAATGCTCAGCTGCTCACTCCCTCCCTCACTCCAAACTCCATTGCTCGTCACTCTCTTCTCTCTGTGCTCTTTGGTTGTTCACTGACTCACTCACTCCAATCTCCAATCCATTGCTCGTCTCGCTCTCTCTGTGCTCTGTGCCTCTGTTTGCTCGGCTTCTTCAATCTTCACTGACTCACTCAGTCCGTGCATCCCAGCCACTCTAGAGTCTAGACACAGCCACTCAGCCACACAACCATTCAAACTTTAGCTCTCTCTCACGCATTCTCATTTCTCAACTCAGGTACCCTATTCAATCTTAATTTGATTTGTGATTTGTTAGTTAATAGATATTATTTGTAGGTTAAATTTGTTTGTTATTATTTGTTAGTTAATAGTTTGATTTGTGATTTGTTAGTTAGTTTGATTTGTGAGTTGTGAGTTGTGATTTGTGTTCTGTGACTTGGGTTTAATTTATTACTAATTTATTTAGTTAATACTTAATAGGTTAAATTGAATCTATTGAATTTGCAATGGATGACGTTGCTAGCACAGAAACTTCACCTTCATCTAATCAAGAATTGCCAAATGACGAATCACCTCTTTGGCAGTACGTGACTAAAGTAGAAAAACCACCTGGTGCCTCTGTTAAATCAGGTGGAAACACTTACTTTAAGTGTAACTACTGTGATGGTATATTTGTAGGATCCTATTCTAGGGTTAAGGCTCATTTATTAAAAATTTCTGGCAAAGGAATTAGAGTATGCCCTAAAAGTGACACCGAGCCATAGGCTGGAAATGCAGCGAATGCATGACCAAGTTGAGAATGATAAGTTAGAGAGGGACCGAAGAAGTCAAATTCCCTTACCCCCACCTCCCCCAGGCCGTGGGCCTGCACCTATTTCCCCATTTCGGTGATATGAAGGGAGTGATAGTACAAATTCGGGTGATGGTAAGAGGAGAAAGGTGATGAATTCTACTTTGGAGAAAGCATTCCAAAATAATGCTAGACATGATATGGATAGCAGAATTGCTAGGATGTTTTACACCGGTGGGCTTTCCTTTCATTTTGCAAGAAACCCATATTATCGTAGTTCCTATGCATATGCTGCTACGCATAACATTCTAGGTTATGTTCCTCCTGGATACAATGCCTTGAGAACAACACTTTTGCAAAAAGAAAGGGCTCATGTTGAAAGACTTTTGAAACCAATTAAGGACGCTTGGCTTGAAAATGGTGTAAGTATAGTTTCTGATGGATGGTCAGATCCACAAAGGAGGCCTCTTATTAATATTATGGCTGTATCAGATGGGGGTCCAGTGTTTATAAAGGCAATTGATGGGTCAGGTGAGTTCAAAGATAAACATTATATTGCTGGGGTGTTGAAGGATGCTATAAAAGAGATTGGACATGAAAAAGTTGTCCAAGTTATCACTGATAATGCTAGTGTGATGAAGTCTGCTGGAGCTCTTATTGAAGGTGAGTATTCTAAGATATTTTGGACACCCTGTGTTGTCCACACTCTCAATCTAGCTTTGAAGAATATTTGTGCAGCAAAAAATACTGAAAAGAATGAAGTTACATATGAGAAATGTAGTTGGATTACACGTATTGCTGATGATGTATCCTTCATACGTGTTTTTATCATGAACCATTCAATGAGATTGGCAATGTTTAATGAATTTTGTTCATTAAAATTGCTCCAAGTTGCTGATACTAGATTTGCTTCAGTTGTTGTAATGCTAAAAAGGTTGAAGTTGATAAAAAGATCCCTTCAAGCCATGGCTATCAGTGACCAATGGGCTTCTTATAGGGAAGATGATTTTGGAAAAGCTCAAAAGGTGAAGGATTTGATTCTAAGTGATCTTTGGTGGGATAATATTGATTATATCCTTGAATTCACAGCACCCATTTATGATATGCTACGCATGGCCGACACAGATAAGCCTTGTCTTCATCTTGTGTATGAGATGTGGGATTCAATGATAGAGAAGGTGAAGACAGTAATATATCGGCACGAAGGCTTGGAAGATGATCAGTATAGCTCATTTTGGGGTGTGGTGTATGATATACTCATTGATCGGTGGACTAAAAATTGTACGCCACTACATTGCTTGGCTCATTCCTTAAATCCTAAGTAAGTACATTTATTTTATATTTTCCTTCCTTCACCCTTCTAGTAAAACCCATGTTTCATCTATATTTGTTTTTTAATCTTTAACTAGGTATTACTCCATTGAATGGCTTTCGGAGAATCCAAAACGCATCCCTCCACATCGGGATCATGAAATTTCTATGGAAAAGAGCAAGTGTTTGGATCGATACTTTCAAGATGAGATTGAATTAAAGCCGGTGGTGAAGTCTGAGTTTGCTACATTTTCAGGAGGGAGGTTTCCTTCACCAGAAGCCTTGACAGATAGGTGGACCTTACAACCTTTGATTTGATGGCAATACCATGGCTCCGCATTTCCAATTCTTCAAGCCCTTGCCGTTAAACTTCTTAGACAACCTTGTTCATCCTCATGTGCTGAGAGGAATTGGAGCACATACAAATTTATTCATTCCTTAAAAAGAAACAAAATGACTCCTGCACGCGCTGAGGATTTGGTATATGTGCATTCTAATCTTCGACTCTTGTCAAGGCGCAATGAGGAGTACGTACATTCAGCAACAAAGATGTGGGATATTGCTGGAGACTCTTGGAATGAGAGCGACATGCATGGAGGAGCAGGAATTCTTGAGAATGCAGCCCTTACACTCGATGAGCCAGAGTTGGAGGCTGTGGTTATTGGGAATGCTAGCACTAGTGCTACTACTAGTGAAAGTGAAGTTCGAAGTGAAGCAATTGATATTGAGGATGATGAAGTTAGTATTTGATTGTCTTGTTGATTATCTTTTATTTTGTTTTAGTTTCAAACTGGTGAGTTGTATTCTAATTTTCAAACATCATGGAATGTTTTAGACTTTTAGTTTTAATCTTGTGGGTTGTATTTAATTTATGAACATCATGTTTTAGTTATTAAATTTGGTATATGTTTATATAATGTGAAAAATTATGCTTAGCAATATATTAAAAATATAAATAATAATATTTTTAATAATTTTTTAATCGCCGAGTCCCGCCGCACCCGCACCCACCTTTTCCAAAAATTGCCGAGTCCCGCACCCGTACCCGCACCCGCACCCGAATCCCGAAACGCACCCGTGCTTCTTAGCCAGGAAGTGCTGGATGAGACAGAAAGAAGTTCTAAGAATGGAGCCTACACGTGTATGGTGAAAGCAAGATGAAGAGGGTAGTATATAACGTGAAATCGGAGTACACTAGAGAGGACTTTTTGGAAGAAAAAGAGAGAGAGAAAGAATCCAGAGAGATATACACTAAAAACCTAGCCGAGGAGAAGAGAGCGGGAGTTTTTCTTTTATTTAATTTGAAGTTCCTTTTGCTGCACGAGAACGATGTCTTTTTCCACTCACTGGAACTAGTTTTTGCACCCACTCTCTAGAAATTTTATTGTTTGGGCTTGTTGGGCTCGAATCCCATCCCTCTTTTGGGTCCAATACAATTTGAGTCTTTACACTTATTAAAGAGATTTATCATGGTTTTTAAAATCAAATTGGATAAAGAACCAAAAAAGAGAGTTGTTTTATGTTTTTTGGTCCAACCAAGATCTACCAATGATCGAATCAAAGACATCATAAATATTATAAGCATTTAATTAATATTATAAATACATAAATATTTGGCTTTATTCTTTCCACATTAAAAATTTTAGATCAATTTATTTGTTCTATTCAAATTATTCTATACACAATTCTTGATAATGCTATATTCTATCAATAACAATAGGTCAAAATTTAAACCCATGTCAACTACTAAATTTATACAACCACTAAAATAATGGCTAATTAACGATGAAGCGTTAATGTTTATCAAAAAAAAAAAAAAAAAAAAAAAAAACGATGAGACATTAACATCTATTGGTGAAATATCTAAGAGGTAAGATTCTTTTCAAATGTTGCAAGTTTGAAAAAATAAATTGGGCAAGTTGTTTGAATAAATAAATAAATAAATTTCCATCAATTTAACAAGAGCCAGAAATAAACTTTTTTACCATCATTTTAGCAATAGAAAAAAAATGCCACAACTTAATAAAACAAAATAATACACTCCACAACAATGAGAGAGAGAGAGAGAGAGAGACCATGCCTTAGCCGATTTCAATTCATGTGTGAGTTTGGACAGTGGAACGAATTGACGAGTTGGAGACACCAACCCAAGCTGCTAGAACAATAAAGGGTGTGTGGAGTGTTCAATGGTAGAGGCGGTGATTGGGTGTTGGTTGAGTGAAGCCGAGGAGGAAGGGATGAGAGTTGAGTGAGATAGAGACCTCTTGACTAGGAGAAAAATTGGGCAAAAAATAAAAATTCAATGGGGTTTTGAAATTTATTTTGCTATGGATTTGTGAGTTGTAGTTGTCTTGTTAGTATTTTACTTTTGTTATTGACGGGATTTTTTTTATTTTTTAGTTGGTATTTTTGCTTTTTCTAATGGTTTTTCTTGTTATCTTGAATTCTAGATACGTGAATTATTTTTTTGATATGTTGGTTAGTCTAAAGGTTTATTTATTTTTATTTTTATAATGTTTTTGGGCACTTGGACAAAAGGGTTGCCAGATAATATTTTTGGGTTTTATGGGTCACTATTATGTAAACTTTTTTAGGGGAGGGGCAAGAATATATATTTCAGGGGCAAATTTTAAAAATTTTGTAGAGATATATATACTATTTATAATTTTTCAAAAATCTTGGGGGAGCCCTAACCTATATATGTCCGGCCCTGCTTAAGGTTGTCCCAATCTTGCATGATCGAACCACGATACATGCTAGGAAAGAAATGTCAGATTGTGTACCATATGTTTGGATGGAGGGAAAAGATAAGGAAAAATAAGCCACAAATTGCTCAGGTTTGGTACAAGGCTTGCCGCATCATGCATGGCATAGGCCATTTTTGGCACATTTTCAAGAAAATGAGGGATTTAGTCAGGGGTGAGAGAAACTATAGGGCCATGTGCTACTTATGTGGAAGAAGACTTTCTGGGCTGGATAGAATATCTTTAAGTTGGGCTTCTGGTAAAAATTTATAAAATATTATATATTTAAAATTAATTATTTAAGTTGACACTATTTTAAAGTTATTTGAATATCCAATATTTTTTTTAGTTGTGTTTTAAAAACAAAATTTCAATACTTAAAAATCTTCAAAACAAAATTTTAAGTGAAATCATATTTTGAAAATGCAATTTCAACTTAAAGATTATGTTCCCAAAACACGATTTAAAAAAAGAAAAAAGAAAAAGGGTGTAGATTCCCAAAAGTTTCAAAACAATGCCAATTTAAATAATAATTATTAAAATAATATTTGTGGGGGGTAAGAGCCCAAACTTGTATATTGGGCCTTGGGCCCTGTTCGTGGATATGTCTGAGGAAGAATAAATAATTAGAAGAGGCCCCGGAATAGAAGACCATGCAAGAAAAGGAGGGAGGAATATAGTCCGAGAAGGTTGACCTTCAACCTTCTCGGATAGGATGAATGTCGCTCAGGCAAGTGCTTGGATGATTTAGGTAACCGTTCAGGAAGTTACAACGATAAGGATGAACTTCAGGCACGTACAAAGGAGATAATAATATGGAAATATCTCAAAGAAAAGCTGCTACCACCGCATTAAATGCACTATAGCAACTTTTCTGGCCGCATTTATGGAGAGAAGACCCCTGAACAGTACAATTTTCAGCTACCGCCACTCACAAATAACAAAAGAGGATACTTTATGAGACATGTACTTAAGTGAGGATTTGAATGGATGACAAGTGTATGATCAGGATAGCCTGAAAGAACCCATATGATGTAAAAGATCTCCCATAAATGGGGGATCAGAAAAGAGTGGAAGAAAAAGGAAAGAGAGAATTACTGTAGCGCTAAGAACTATATGAAAAGTCATAACTACTGTATTGATTCATATTCAATCTCCTCGGACAACCCTTTCGTTAAGCTTTATGTGCAGTTTATTTTTGTTTATCATCGAAATATTTTCTAACCGTTAGTGCAAATCATTAAAACCTAGTTCTTTGACCCACTTTCTACAAATTTATTGTACTGGGCTCACCAAACCATCGTCCAAACAAATTTTTGAGCCTAGGCCAACAATCTGTGACCCTACAATATTATTTTTGTAAATTTTGCATGGGTTCATGGGTACAACTTGCCTAGCTTAAGGTTGTCCCAATCTTGCATGATTGAACCATGATTCATGCTAGGAAAGAAATGTAAAATTGTATACAATGCATTTGGATGGAGGGAGAGGATAGGGGATTAAAGGAAAAATGATGAGGAGAGTTTAATGAACCTTATTTGGAAGATTTTAAAGGAGGGAGAAAGGTTTGGGGTGATTTGGTGGGTATCTTTCCCTTCTAAACCCTTCAATTTATTTACCTAAGTGGGAGAATTGGGATGCGAAGGGGAGGAGTTGCACGTATATTATTAAAATTTAAAGTGTCAAGTTGTCTTTAAAATGTCAATTTATATCTATTTATTCAAAATTAGCTAATACTAATCATAATTGTCTATATGACCATTCTCTTTCTCTCTTCTCCCTTACTTAATTTTTTAAACATGCACAAATGGGAGGCATATCTATTTCCCTTTCTCTTAATTAATTTTTAAAACATCCAAATAAGAGGAATCCTCTCCTCTCATTGTATTCTCCCTACCCATTATTCTCCTTTCACTCTAAACTTTCAAACGTATTGGTAGTGTGTGGCATCTCTCTCTTTCTCTCCAAAGATAATAGCAAAAAATGGATGCACAATTGCACATGACAAGCTTGGAACATCTCTGAAAAATTCTTCAAATCTTTAACCATATTTTCACTTTTCAAATACACTCCTAAACCAACTCTCTATTCCATTCAAATATTCTTATCGTTTCTTGCTTGAATGTGTGTGATAGATAGAAGAACATATAAAATAATGAGAAATATGTTGTTAATGTAACAATGGCTAGCCACATTTGACTTCTTTTTTTTTTTTGGTAGAAAGCCACATTTGACTTTGCTATTATGCTTTTTTATATAATAATTAGATTCTATATTTAGCAAGTTGGATAAGAGTTTTGGAGAAAATTCAGGTGAATTTAGGGGGAAAAAAGGGATAGAATAGTTGTTGGAAATCCTCTTAGAGTTACCATGATAGGTAGGCCTATCATGGTATCCATGATATATATATATATATATATAAATGATACGAACCATATAGCTAAGAGAAACAATGAACTTGGCCCGCATAGAAGAAATATACTATTGACACACCAACCTAAAGCGGATTTCGGGCCGAGCTCAGTAGAAGACCCCTTGGATCCTCTCAAAGGGTTTCCAACTGCTAGGAATTCTTCAGTCGTGGGCCTAATTAAACCAATCCCCTCACACTAGTAGTTTGGTGAGCCCTTGTCTTGAGTCGCACTCACCTCTCAGCCAACCAAGCCCTCATTACTCTATAAACAACACATCCCCCTACTGACCAAGGTATTCCATCTTTAGCTACTGTTTCCTGCTTATTTTACATTCCCAATTCCCTTATATTAACTTAACCATTAGAGCACCTTTGGTCAACCTTCTTAGTTAGCCTTGGTTATGCTGAAAGTTTTTTCTTCTTTTGGTAGATATCTAGACCTTTGGCTAGAACTATGTTCAGATTCACCAGACATCTTTACTGTATATAGTTCCATCCTTCTCACATCACCCGCTTATAAAAATATACCTTTGACCCAATATCATTAACAGTAACATTAGAATTGTCAAATTTTAGTAAAGCCATTTTTAAAGATATTAAGGCCCAAGGCCTAATCATGGTCCTACTTGAATTGCAAGTGTTGTAACCTTGTATTTTAAGAATTAGCCTACCATAAATACCCACAATGGATTCATTATAAATAATAAAGATATAGCTATCAAAGAATTTTTACTGTAGATGAAGCCATCAAGCCAAACCTTTTGCTTTGTTAGTCTACATTATTTTATTTTTTTTAATTATATTTTAACATGGTATTAAAAGCCAAACAAATCCTACCAACTATCACATATTTTCTTCTCTTCTAATAATTTTAAAAATATATATGTTTATATATTTATTTCCTCACAATACCAAGACAGTAGTACTCAGTTACTTTCGCACCAAAAAAAAAAAAAAAGCATAATTGGTCTACCTTTATTGGTAGGCAACTTATGGTGCAAGGATGTGGAAGTTGCTGGCCGGGGAGAAGCATGATCTAAAGGTGAAGAGGTCGATCCCCACAGATGACTCCATAAGAAATTGGTGGATTACTTGGTTTATGTGCTGAAAAGATGCAAAAAACAATTTGTGATCCCCATAGAAGTACCTAGGGGTTTATTTAGCCACTAATGTTATGCTATATGTATGGTATTATTGCATGGTTAGAGTCATGCTTCAGGGTTTATGGCGAATATATATATATAAATTGTTGAGCACCTTTTTCTGCCAAAGTTTTCAGACCCGGACCGTTCATTGAACCGAAAAAGGGAGAGGTTCAAGGTTTTTGAGGTCGAACCAAGATCGAACCGGGGTCGAACCGTGATAACGTCATAATTAATTTAATAATTAATTAAAGCCTAAATATAGATATTAAATTTATAAAACTAGCAAAATTGACTAATAAATCTATATATGTAAGGGAAGTTTAATGATTTTCAAGCATATATTAAATAATTAAATAAGAAAGTTAACAAAATAAAATAATAACCATGAAAACATTAAAATTTATGATTAATTTTTGAAGTAAAGTTGAATATCTTTAAAGGATTTTAATTATAATTTTTTTTATTCCTTTAAGAGATGGATAATTTAATTAAGTAGAATAAAATTGTATTAAGTTATTTTTATTAAAAAAAAAAAATTGCTAAGGGGTTGGACCGCACGGTTCTTACCGGTTCATGCGGTCCAACCCTGGTTTTAGCGGTTCACAGAATTAACGAAAAATCCGGTTCTTTAAGCTTAAAAAACCGGTTTTCATTACCGTTCACGGTTCTCACGGTCCGACCTCCCGGTCCGGTCCAGTTCTGAGAACCATGTTTTCTGCAGCTCCTATTTGTAGATACATACACTAGTCTATTGTTTACATATATAGTGCAAGCGCTTTGCACCATGTGTTTTCGCCAAGTCTTCCGCACACTTCGTTTTATCTTATCTTCTATGCCTCCCTCCTTGTCGCACTATACCCCTCATTATAAGAAAAAAAAAAATTCTTAAGAGCACCCTCAACGCCTTTGGAATATCCTGACTCATCACACGCTCATGTGGCCTCTATTTAGTTGATATCCTTAAATTCGCTAGATCAAGATTCTCTCGATCTCATCATCACTGCGAATCACTCTACAAGAGCATCAATCATAATTTATTCTCTATCCTCATAGAGTTATGTTAGTGCCATATAAAGTGGCATAAAAATTGTGAATGGTAGAGAGGTGACACAACTCACCTACATGGAGACACCCTTCTACCATTCACAACTCACCACGTGGGCGAGTTGTAGCAAAAGCATAACTCATTCTCGTATGCATCTTTCTCATATTTCATATTTTCTGACAGTACTATTTTGGTATAATTTCAGCTACATTTAATGATTATGTGCATCTAGGCATTAGTTGTCAATTTCTATTAGTTTTCCATATTTAATTAGCGCTTGACCGTGATGCCAACTGTGTGGCTCATACTCTAGCCCGTTATGCTAAACATATTTCTTTTGATGTATTTTGGATAGAGGATTCTTCTCTTCCTGCTATGGAGACTTTCTATTTTGATTTGGCTCATTTATTAGGATTATAAAAATTATGTTTCGTTTTCCCCAAAAAACAATTATATCAAGTTGGCTAAAAACATTGTCGTGTTTGACTTTTGGATCGATCTCTTATCTTCCCATTATGGCCATATGGCATACCCACTTTGATAATTGACAACAATTAATGACTGACTGTGATGGCAATATGACAGAGTAATATATGTCCAACACGTGATGCATGGGATTGAATTATTGAAACGAATCTTCAAGGTAAGACAATCACAACAAACAAATTTCAATGAATCAAACGAAACAGAAATTCTAGAAGTTGGAAAAGAGTTCACATATTATGTATTTATTTCTCTCTTAATTTGATTTTAATCGGAAAAGACTATAGCTCCGCCAAGAAAGTAATTACAGACCGAGCTATGTCGACACAGGCAGGTCTGAAATCGGTCATGCTCATGACCATGAGTCCATGATAGGAAAGTTTAGAAAGAGCTAGAATTATGCTGGACTAAAAAATTTATATTGATAATATAATTGAAACTGAACAATATAAGATAGGTAGTAAATACTAAATACTAAATATTAAAAAAAAAATTTACATTTATTTTACATTTCTTGAAAACTTTACTTTACTTTACTTCTTTTTTTTTTTTTTTTTTTTGAGAGAGAGAAAGTTTTAACCTATGAAGTTTGCTTTTGATAATAACTCTTTATTATCAGACTAAGACACCAATCGGTTTTTGGCGTAGGCGGGGGTTAAACCTTAGATATTTTATTCAACTATCGGAGACTTTACTAGTTGAAATAACTTTACTTGAATTTGAATAACGATAATATTTTAAACTCAAAAAATTTTAGACAACATTTTACTTAGAACAAATTATGTCTATACTATTAACACACTTATGGTGTGTCCAATGGCAAAAAAAAAAAAAACATGTTGTACAATGTATAATACAATGGCAAAAAATCAAACAATATTAAAATTAAGTAATAAAAAGAAAAAAAAAAGATTAAGTTATATGACAAATGCACATTGCGCAAGATCAAGTTTATTATTAAAAAAATTTTAGTGGCGTGGGTGCCTGAGGATTGATGATGAAGTTGAAGAGTTGTAGTATTGGTGTGGGGACCTATGGGCCTGAGGAAAGGAGGGATGAGTCAAAAGGACTCTGAGGTATTCCAAGTGGGAAGAGGGATCTAATGAGAGAGAATCAGTGATCATAGGGGAAGTTTCTAGTTTGGAGTAGTCTATTGCCTCCGCATTAAATGGTGGGCAACAGTTTTATCAGTTGCATTGATGAGGAAGTGACTTGAACAATGTAAGTCACAGCTAAGTAAACTCCTTCTACCACCTTTTTTAGATGTAAAAAGAGAAGTGTCAAGAGGGGAGGTTTGTTAGGTAAAGATGGAAGGTTGAGATATGAGGGAGGAAAAAATATATAAGAGAAAGAGGGTTTACAGAGAAGAGGCATCCAGACACAAGTATCAAGATATATAAAAGAAACAAGAACACTAAGAGAAGAGAGTGAATAGTAACATTTCTTGTATAATTGTAGCCTCCTCGGGCCAGCTTGTATTGAGAAATCAGCTCATCCATTTATTTTTATCTTCTTTTTCTTCCTTATTTTTATCCTTGGGCAAACCCTCCCTTTTATTGTTTATTTCCCTCTTTTACAAATTCATTGTTTTGGGCCACGGTAGAACTGATCTAGCCACTATTCTAAGTGGGCCTGAGCCGCCAGTTTTCTTGGTCCTTACAAGTGGATTATTAAAAGAATATAAATTAAATAATGATTTTTTTGGTTGAAAAATAGCTAGAAACTCTTGGTGATGAAATTTAAATCAGATTAGTATTCTTAAACTGAAATATTTACTTAGAGTTTCATTTAGAGTAGCTATGTTTATTATTTTAGTGTATTTATACTGTGCTACATGAGAGAGAGAGAGAGAGAGAAGATGTTTGAACGCTTTGGTGCAATCACAACCAGTAGCAAGGCACCATTAATGTTTATTATATAGTATAATGATAAGATATGATTTGGATATGAACTTCTATAATATTAATTTTATTACTATTAATTACTTTTGCAGTGAAAATTGAAAACAATTAAATGATTATTTTTAAATAATATCAAAGTGTGGTTCTAGTTAAAAAATTACTAGTAAAATTTTTTATGGTTAAATAAGAGATCTAGGTTTAATCTTCGCCTACACCAAAAACTGACTAGTGTCTTGATTTGATGATAAAAAGTTATTATCAGGAGTGGACGTCATAGATCTGAGTTAATTGTGAGTTGTGACTCGTTCAGGTCATGAATTGAAATGGTTTAAAAATTTTATGGTCTTTAACTCTTAAGTAAAATTTTTTAAATTTAAAATGTACATTAACTTTGAGTGCAAGTTGATAATATCTTTTTGGACCTTTCAAAGAAAAAAAAAAGATAATATCTTTTTGGAATAATATTTCCTCCAATTAAACCCCTTAATTTTTATTTAAATATAAGTGTGGGTGTAAGAGCCCAACGTCATGTATTGGGCCTGGGGCCCAATTCGAATATCACTATGTGTCCGAAGAGAAGAAAGGGATTAGGAATGAGTCCATGTGGGGGAAATGCACCTGGAAATGAATGAGAGGAGTAGTCCGAAGAGAATCCTATTGGTCCGAAGAGGTCCCTCTCCTCGGATCACAAGAGAACTTGATCAAGCAAATATATCGAAGGCCTGAGTAACCTTCCCAACTATCTCTACGATAAGGACAAGCTCTGGGCATACCTAGAGATGATAAGAACAGAGAAATATCTAAAAGGAAAAGCTGCTACCACCGCATTTAATGCACTGCAGCAACTTTCCTGGCCGCATTTATGTGGAGAAGACCCCTGAACAGTGCAACCTCAGCTACTACCACTCACGACAAACTAAAGCAGACGTCTGATGTGACATGCACTCAAGTGAATGCTTAGATGAAGAACAGGAGTACGGTGAAGATGAGGAAGAAGAAGAATATATAAATGAAATAGGCTTCTAAATGCAGGGCAGAAAAAATTGGAGAGGAAAAAAGAATGGAGAGAATTGTATTCACCATTACTTGAAGAACAAGCCTCTTCGGATTTGAGTATTATCCAGTGTCCAAGTGTTTTTTTACTTCAATTCATCCTAATTTGCCAAAGTGAATCGTTGCTAAGTCCATAACCAGTCTAGCTTTTTCACCCACTCTCTACAAATTCATTGTTCTGGGTTCATTGGGCTCACAATCCAAAAATTTTAAGCTTGGCCTACCGAATTTGGACACTACAGTAAGATATGTCATATGTGACATTTAAATAAATAAATAAAAGTCATGTATCGCACATCCAATTAAAAATAAGAAGGAATCAGAGGATTCGTTAAGGGGAGATCCTTGGTATAGAAATTATAATGCCTCCAAGAGGATGTGTAGTTTCAATAGTGTATTGATAAAGAACCCTTTGGTTTTCTTAAAACTCGAAGTGTAAAAGATAAAGAGCCATTTGTCAAGGACTTGAGAAATCTAAAATTCACTTCCAAATAGAAGCTTCTTAAGAGTCTTTCACATCAGCATTCTGGATTGGTCTTAACCCCACAAAGTACTTCACCAAAAAAAAAAAAAGAAAAAAAAAAGAGAGAAATGAAAGCTACATGTGAAAGTCATGCATTTCATTTTTTTTTTCTTTTGTTTACACTTTGTTTCTCTTTCACTCCTTATATATATATATATATATATATATATGTAATGTATCTGTCTGTCTTGACTAATTCTTTCACCACAAAATTAACTTTCTTATTTCTACAAATTTCTTTGTTTTGAGGCTATTGTTCTATTCACCAACTGTTGTATAATTTTGACTTTTGAATCCTGAAGCAGACCTTAATCGGCACTCTTCTCGAACATCAGTTTCTTTCTAGATTTTCTCCAAAAATGGAGTTCGGTAGCACACCGGCAAATAAATTATACTTTGCCGTCTCTATAATTATCTGAACAGTGTTCAAATTTTAGACAAATCAAAGATTCACCTAATTTGAGAAACAAACACATACACATACAGGAGAGAGGCAAATGAGTTTTAATACAAAGGCACACTACAATTCTACAAAAAAAAAAAAAAGATTCACCTAATTTGGAAAAAAATATATTTGCCATCTCTTTAGTTTATGCCATTCATTATATTCTTATAGATGAGAAATTATTGTGTACTCTTGCTTCAAAAAAAAAAAAAATTATTGTGTACTCCCGGAGTACTATAATTGTGTACTTTTTTCTCTCACATGAATGGTTCACCTAATTTGGGAAAAAATATATTTGCCATCTCTTTAGTTTATGCCGTTCATTATATTCTTATAGATGAGAAATTATTGTGTACTCTTGCTTCAAAAAAAAAAAAAAAATTTATTGTGTATTCCCAGAATACTTTAATTGTGTACTTTTTCCTCTCACATGAATGGTGGGTTCTATTAATTAAATTTATGGCGAGACTCACCATTCATGTGAGAGAGGGGAGTATGTATTTATGATATTCCGAAGAGAACTTGCTTAGCAGTTAGCACTTGAAAACCTTTCTAATGATCATTTAATATTTATAGAAGTTTCTACAAATATAATAATAATTTAATCCATTAATAATTTTTTAAATATAAATTATAGTTTGTCTTTTTATATATATATATACACACACACACACACAATATTCATGAAAAAAATACTAACAACTAAGTAATACATCACCATACCATGGTAATACTTTTTGCTGAATTAATATTTTGAAAATTCCGTCATTAGATTGCATGCTTTATTTGTTCTTAACACATATATTGAATCTTGTGCCAATTAGATATTATTTACTATTCGATTTATTAAGTCATCTTTTTTGCATAGTTTAAAAACAGCAAACCAAAACTTGAAATTTATGGATAAGAAAATTAGTGATTTCTGATCATATTGAAATTTTGCAAACAATATTGATATAAGAAGAAAATTTTCAAAATTCATATCTAATAAAAAATATATTGAGTAAGGTAAAATTTTTAAAGTTATATCATGTATAACTTAAACCTTACCTATATTTGTGTAATTTTTTTTATAAAAAGAATTCTATGGTATATTTTCATTTTTTAGGGTAAGGATCCCATAATTATCATAATATTTTTCTTTTCAATCATACTTAAATATGCTTTATTGTACTATTAATTAATCTCAATCTCTAAAGAAGGCCAAGTGTTTTTTTTTTTTTTTTTTTTTTTTTTTTTTTTTTTTTTTTTTAAGTTTCAAGCCAAAACACCAAATGAGGTTCATTTTAATAAGGGTAAAATTTGAATCAAGTCTCTTATCGACAACTTTACGAGTCTTTCATAAATTAGAGAAATTATACGGTCCTCGTAATGGATCACATTATTTGTTTACAATTTTATTAAAAAACACTCACCTGTTTAAAATTGCTAGGACGACCTAACAAAGTTTTTTTTTTTTTTTTTAAAATTTTTTTTTTATCATAAGTTGACTTAACAATTTTAAACATGTGAGAGTTTTTTTTTATTTTTTATTTTATGAAATGGTAGATAAGTGACATGGTCTACCATGAGGATTGTATAATTTCTCCATAAATTACTAGTTTGTTTTTATTTTTAGAATTTAGATAGTATTATTATATCTTTCTTTTTTTTTTTGTGTAAGTTTCAATAATATCCCTTCTAAAAGTTTGACTTATTTGAAGTAAGTAGAGTTTACATAATTCAATTATGCTTTCAAGATTTTGTACTCATATATACCACATGGATATACTTATACTATCACTGAGGATCCTATATCATCATTTAAAAAAAAAAAAAAAAATATATATATATATATATATATATAAAATTTGATAGTTACAATAATAGGGAAGAGGATTCAAACCCTAGTTTTTCTCATAAGAGAAAGCACAATGCCACTAGGCTATGAGGCTTATAGCCTATACCATCATTTCGGTCTAGAGAAATATGTAATTAAAAAAAATTACAATATAAGCAAAAATTAGTATAATTGAAATTTACACTCTTAAAATTTGGGGTAATTTTAAATTTTCCTCTTAAAATATTAATTTTTTGATTCATAACCCAAAAATTACCTATCATTGGGAAGTATATCCTTCTGTTCATATCCGTTGATGAGTTCTCCATTAAATGCTAACTCATCCCAAAACGATGTAGTTTTAATGTACACCATGTCATTTTGCCCCAATTGATAAAAAAATAATTCAACATTTTATTTTATTTTCTTGTAAAAAAAAAAAATTGTTTGCCTCATTTTCCAAGAAAATCAAACAAATATTTGTTCACATACCTAAAATTCATATTTAAAAAATAAAAATAAAAAAAAAGGCTCATCTCCGTGAATATTCTCACATGGTTGAACGTACTCTCATCCTCTAAAATCAATAAATGAGTTTCAATTCAGACCCAACACCCTTGATTGAAACTCAACCATGAAAATACCTTAAAAACCAAACCATAACAACCTAGCTAGCACCAATTCAAGCTCAAAATATAAATAAACAAAACTCATTTCTAGTTGAATTCAACCTCTTTTCACAATGGAGCCTATTCACCCCATTCTATTGTCATTTGCTGTTGCATAATTCATGCTTCACTCTCTTAACATTGCTGCACGAGTAAAATGAGAGAGAATGAATTTTTTTTTTGGGTTTTTTTTTTCCTTCTCTTTTTTGATAAATGCTAATTTTTATTTATTTATAGGTGTGTATTTTAAATAACTATATTTTAATTGGACGAGGCTTTAATGGGCTCAAAACAACTGTAATATTAGTGTTAAAACTAGCCAACTTGTTAACGGGTATAGCCATGGAAGGATTTTTTTTCCCCAGATGTTAGGTAACATTAGGGGGTATGGATCGAATTTCTGAAATTTTAGTGAGACAAAATTTAAATCATTTGAAACTTTAAGGGTGTAAATTACAATTTAATCCAAAATATAAATCTAACTTTGATTTAACGTAGAATCAACCTATATATAACACAAAGAAGAAAAAAAGAATCCTAAAGTGCTGGACAAGCTATTATACAACTGTACTCTTGTAGTTCATCCCTGGCTTTACAACCTCTGGATGGGGCAAACGCCACCAATTTTTTAGTGCATTTGGGCAAAAATGAATATGCATGCACGTCTCTTCACGTTTTGTTAGGAGCAAACTGAGACTTTTGCCTAATTATTATTATTATTATTAACTTATTTTATATTTTATAAAATGTCAGGAAGTAATTAACTTAGTAGCAAAAAATCTTATTAAAAAAAAAAAAAAAAAAAAAAAAGAGAAGAAAAACTTAGTAACAAACAATAAAGTGTTGAAGTCGTTTAAGAATGTCATGTACTTCTAAAACCGTGTTTTTAGATACAATTTTAAGTTGGTAGAATAAAGAAAATTATACTTTTATAACACGATTTTATATAATAATGTAAACTCATTAGTTTAAAAGATGATTTTAATTAAAATATACACACATATAATTTTCAAGGGACAAAGTTTGATTACAAACTTGGTTGTAGTATAAAACTACAACTCTGCTCAATATTTTTTTATTAAATGTGAATTTTAACAAATCTACTATTGGATTACATTTTGTTTTTATATCCTTTATGTTTGCAAAATTTCTAAAAAATCTAGGATCATTAACTAATTGTAAAACATAGTTAGATTTTTAAAATATGTAATCTCGTTAATCATTTTAGTGGAAGCAATACAGTTTGTAGTCAAACTTTGTCAATTTTGAAGATATGATATTTTTAGAATAAATTATTGAGCAAGATACGGCAGACTTTGTGATAAAAAAAATACGGAAGACTTGGACCGCTATCTCTTCTGCTGCTGACTAAACCTTCACGAAGCCATTTCACTACCAAACCCTGAAGGAAACTTGAAGCCCAAACTTCGCTTAACAAAAAAAAAAAAAAAAAAAACAGACGTGGTCGAATGGTTCTCAATATAATATTAGTTCAAATTGCTAAAGCTTATGAAAATGTGCCAAAAGTTATTCAATCAAATTGGTTTTTATTTTTATTTTTTAGAGGTAACTAAATTAAACCTTTCAGCGTATACCATATGATATGACAACAAATAACATTAATAATTTAGTATTAAGGGAGTAATATATTTTGGTAAGGTAATAAGAGAACTTAGAGATTACTATACGTTGCATGCATTTAGAAATCCTTGTTAATTATGCTCATAAAGTTTATGTGATTTGAAAGATAGAGATATTTCTACCAAATCCATTTAGAGAAATATATTTAGTCAACTAAACAAGATAAAGCAACATAGATTATTTATTGGGCAGGATATAGATTGTAAAACAAGGTATAATCAATAGACTACACACGATCCCTAACTATGAATATGACCAAAAAAGTCAACATTTCACAGAAGCTTCTATGAAGAAAACTTCAAATTCTGAGTTCTTTATATAGCCATAATCATATGGGATCACATCTCTTCAGCCCTCACCTTCTCTTTCAAAACCTCTCTCTCCCTCTCTCTCTCTCTCTCTCTCTCTCGGTGAAAGAAATGGCTTCCTCTAAGTTTGTGGCTTTTCTAGCTGTGCTTGTGGTACTGCTTCCCATGTCTGCACTAGGAGCAAATAATACTGATCCTTTCTTAGGTATTTCCACCCTCTTCTTTGTACTTTTAGCTGATTGTTTTGGGTGTCATATACACATGAACATGTTACATATAAGCGTACACTTTGATCTTCTTACTCAAAAAGATCATAAAATAAACCCCAGAAACACGCACAATAATGTTTTTTTTTTTTTTTCCTTTTCTTTTTGGGTTTGAATTGCAGCAAGGGTGTGTGAAGAAGTGGAATGTGGAAAGGGAACTTGCGTAGCAGATCTAAGTTACCCACTTGGTTTCCAGTGTCAATGCGATAAAGGTTGGAGCCGTAATGATGATGGTGATGCGGATCTCGCATTTCTCCCCTGTGTGATACCTAATTGTAAGTTCTTATTTCTTCATTTTTTTAATAAATTATTTTATGATTGTATACTATAAACCTCTCCCACTAGAAATACTCTTTATTATTATTATTTTCTGAGTCACCTTTGCTTGATAGAGTACTATACAACTTAGGTGCATATAAGAAATTAAGAATGGCCCGACTCATTAGTTTGGATGGTACCTTCTCATGCATTGAGTGCATGAGTATGTGAAGAGTCTAAATTCTGGGGCGGATAAAGAAAAATAGTCAACGGCATAAGAGTGAGTAATATTTGGCCAAACCCAAATTGTTGTAAGGAGAAAAAAAAAATAAAATAAAATTAGGCCATATAACTTATAGAGAGCCATAGTGACTTCTATAAATATGGCCTATTCTCCTTTATTAGAAGAACCAATGTTCAAATCTCACTTTTTTCATTATTATAAGTTATAATTATCAAATTATTAAAAAAATAAAATTATTATGAACCATTAATTGGTCCTTTGAAACCCTTATAAGAGACTCAAGAGGTATTTTCTCTTCTATTCCTCTTTGGATACTGATCATCCTAGTGAATCAATCTCATATACCGTGAACAAAGTTGGGGGAGAAGAACTGGTTGACTTTTCACCCACCATGAGCAAGCAAATTCAACTAAAGCTGCACAAAAAACATCATTGCCCACAACAGTTGGCACCATCAACGAACATATATACATATGGTCCAATATTTGTATAGTTGAATATTATTAATTAGACAAAAAAAAAAAAAATCTATGATTTTAATTAACAAAATAAGTCAAATTTTCATGCATGCCTTTTAACTCTTTTAAATTTCTTGTTTGTGCAGGTACTTTGAAATACTCTGGGTGCCAGCCACCCCCTCCTGCAGTTCCAAAAAAACCGAATCCATACAACCTATCTGCCTTTGACCGTAATTACAATATAATAATTTTGATTAAATCTTAATCAATTTCTCTACTTTTGGACTAATTTATAAATATTTTCTTATTTATTTATTTTTATAGCTTGCTACTGGGCCTATTGTGGACAAGGGTCATGTAACCGGACCCGGGCATATAGACAACTCTGTACATGCCAGTCGGGTTTTTATAATCTTCTCAACATATCAGTCTTCCCATGCTACAGTGAATGTAAAAACCTGAACCTTTTTTTTTTTTTTTTAATTTTTTTTAATTTTTATTTATTTAATTTATTCTTGAAAAACCTGAACCTGTTGTGTAAATTTGTATAAGAAGAATAAAAAAAGTTTTTAACTATCATTTTTATTCCAAAACTTAATGAGAAGTAGTGGATTTGATTATTTAATTAATATTATAATGATAATCATGCAATATATATGAAAAATAGTAAAATACTGACTGGAGCTTTGGAATTTTGTATATTAAGGTACACTTGGATCTGATTGTTCATCGCTTGGGATTAAAGTTTCAGATAGTACTTCTTCAGGTGGAAGTGGGACTAGTCGGGGTGAGAATATTGAACGTGCAAAGCATTTCTTCTTGATATTTTTTTTTTCAGCCTCGGGTTCTAGCTCCTTTTTTTTAAGGATTTTTTTTTTCATTTTTTATGAAGATGGTAGAAATTAACA
Source organism: Quercus gilva (assembly GCA_023621385.1). Classification (NCBI taxonomy): domain Eukaryota; kingdom Viridiplantae; phylum Streptophyta; class Magnoliopsida; order Fagales; family Fagaceae; genus Quercus; species Quercus gilva. Next base: position 56,262,272 of record CM042475.1, on the reverse strand, counting down.
AATCCACGTGGATAATATTATTTTCTAGGAATTGAAGATTTCATAGGTCTTGATTTATTATATTATTATAAAAAAAATAAAAACCTAGTTTGAAAAGAAATTCTTTAAACTCTTACTAAAAAATTAACATAGTTATATATTTTGAAAATTTATATATTCTCTGTGTTTTTAACTTGCATATCAAATTTCATTCAAATCAGGGTGTTAATTATTATTCGATTGATAAACATATTTTTTATACATAATTTAAGACAAAAAAAATTTAAAATTTAAATATTTGATTAATGACATAACTTTTTTTTTTCTTTTTGAGAAGATAATATAACTATTGATCTTGGATTTTTTTTGAAATTTTGCAAACATAGAGTATAATAAAAAAATATTAAAATTTATTAAAATTCACATTTAATAAAAAGATGTAAAGGAAGTTTGAAGAGTTCCTAAATTTTGCAAAGGAATATTCCCTAAGTTTTTGCAAGTCTTGGCCGGTTCTAAAGAATTGTTCAAAGGACAGATGTCACATACCGAATTGTTACGTAAGATTTTTTGCTTTTCTGGGCAAGCAATTGTTACATAAGCTTAAACGTCTACACAGTTGACTTGGGTGCATCTTGTATTGTTTTGTTCAAATTAACACCTACCAATTGGTTAATTATGTTATGATGATAATATAGACAATAATGTAAAATCAAAATTAGCTCAATCTATGTTTAATTATTATGGCTTTTGTGTGAAGTTTGTGGTATATCTATTAGAACCTCATTTTTTCTTTTTTGTGTGTGAGATTGTTTCTGACTTTTTATATATAATAAAAAATAAAAAAATGCCAAAACAAAACTTCCAATATAATTGCCCTTCTCATATCTTAATTTTTTATGAATGCCCACGTCTTAAAATTTAACAATATCACTTTGGGCCAAACTATTTCAAACAAGAATTATTGCTCCTAGATCATGACTAAATATATAATAAGCAAGATTATTTTTTTTAGTTCTCAAAAGGAGGATAAATAGAAAATTTGAACAAAAGACTTTTACTTTATGAGATGTGTACTCTAAACCATTATGTGCTATCTCTTGATATCATAATCAAATATGTATATGTAAAAAGAAAAATTGCATCAAGTGACTAAAAGTCACAAATCTGATGTTGATCTCCTTTCTTTTTGTTTCCAGCAAACTCATTTCTGCCAGGAAATTTCCATTGGATGACTCTATTGATGGTGACATTGGGTCTGGTCTTCTGGAAGTAGTAGGTTGCATAGTATTACATGAAGATCTAGCGAGCTTGTCTCTCCTATACGGCTTCTAGTTCCATCATCACATATAGTACAAGATATTTGACATACACATATACGTATACAAATTCATTTGTAGCTTTTGTTTTTGTCTGAATCATATGGAGCATTGTTGTTTTCATTTTTCTCCTGCATTTTTATGTACAAAGTTTGTATTAATAAGTCTGAAACACAGTCATGGGTGGAGAATGACTGCTGTATAGAAGACAGTAGAATAAAAATTAGGATTATTTGTAGTTGTTTTGTCTATTAAACACTGATGTGCATACATCATCATTTATTTATATATTTATTGAAACTTAGCTTATTCTACTTTTTTTTTCTAAAATTAAGAAGAAAAAAAAAAGCCAAACAAAATGTATAGGCACTTAGGACACGTTTGATACTTTATGATCCATAATATAATAGTTATTCCTAAAGAATAACCAATCAATTGTAGTTATTGCAGCTATCAAGTCCCAAATCCCTGGAACATGGATTTAGATACATGACAACTTGCTGATCTTATATAACTCAATAAACATAAATAATCTAAAGATTAAATAAAACTCCCAAATAAACAATGCTGTTAATAAACCTCTTACAATATCTAAAATCCACAATTTAGAAATAATCTCCAAATGCTGAAAAATCTTAAGCAAAATAAAAATAACAAAAAAAATCCTATAAGGCTTCAAGCATTATTGAAGTCGCCTAAAAACTCTCATGCTCTACCTTGCAACTTACAAAACGATCCAAATGTTCTGTTTTCCAACTAAACTTTAATATGAAAATTGTAATGATGGGTGAGCCACACATCTAGTAAGCAATTATACACATTATACAACAGAATAGAGTCAAACAAAGCATGAGTATTTTGATTTCACAAATTCACTCAACGATATCCAATATGGTTTTCCAAAACATATAATGAACCACTTATAATACATAAGTAATCAAATCTTAAAATCATTCAGAAAACACATACAAATAATTGATTAGAGCACAGTGTTACATATATACATATCACATATTCTCACATACAATCCTGTGAGCATATACCAACATCTAACCTCTGCTGGTGAGGGATCAACACTTATTCTCACATACAACCATATGAGCGGGCTTATGCATATATCTGATCAATTCTAAAAACACTTATTTTGAGTCACATATCACAAAAGCAAAGTTTATACAAAATAGAATAATTTATTTGATATTAAAAATTATTCCAAATACAGAGGCATATTGAAGATCACAATATCAAATTGAACATAAATCAAAGGATGCTTGACTCTCTTAGAGAATGAATAAGAACTGAGGAGTTTATATAAATATTTTATAATTCTTGAATAAGTCTGAAAGCTCAATTTGCTAAAAGAAATGTTTTAAATACCATTTGGAAAAAAAAAAAAAAAATTAGGAATATGACTTTGAAAATCACTTGGTTTTTAAACAATTTAAAGAACAAGAATCTTTTTAGAAAACTTACATTGAAACACAATTCTTTTCGGAAAAAATTTTAGTTTAGAAATCATCTTTTAAATAAGATTTGAACATTCAAACGTTATTTAAAATTTAAAGTTTCTCTTTAAAACACTATTTAAAAGTTGAAGTTTCTCTTTCAATGATGAAAAAATGCTTTCGATAAACTTTAGAAAACGTAAATTTAAAAACATAATTTTTGAAAACTTTTGACATCTAAGAACCTAAAGGATAAAATTTGTGCGTATTATGCATAATTACTTACCTCTCTTGCTAATACATCTGAACGCAACTGAACACTTTAATCTTTCGTAAGCTCTAAACAAAGGAATGCTATAATCAGTAAGCATGGAATCTAATCCTTACAAACCTTTTGTTTCCTACTGTCCTACAAAAATTAGGTATGAAAACTACTTTCGTATATACCATTGAATTAAGCAATTTAATATTCCTTATCAAAGTCTCACCGCAACAATATTTCCCCAAAACTAATCTGTACTACTAGAGTTCAAACAAATTTCTATAACCACAATTGATATTCTAGGCCACCCTGAAATACTCTATAAGATCCATATATATATTTATAGTATCCATAGAAAATCTCTACCCGCAGGACTCAGCAACCTATAGCATGAATTGACTAAAATATTTGAAACTTGAAACAATATTATAGATTACAATAAGAGTCAAGAATTCAGCACTACTCCAAGGTTGTGTTAACTCCAGGAACTTTTGAGACTAAATCCTTTTATATAGTTCTATATAAAAAATCTCCATTCATTGCACTGATATGAGCATTTAGGGATTTCATGAAAAAAATCACTTAATAACATAAAAACAAGAATTTTTGAATCTATATATTGGCCCTATTCAAAAGACATTACTAAAATTGTAAGACACAAAACTTCTAAAGGCTTATCACCTATTCATGCATTCATATGGAATAATCATGCAAACCTTTTTAATTTTTGTCTCTAACAATGAGAAATCATATCTTGAACAATTTGTTTGCCTCTTCAATTGTATGTGTTTTAAACTTCAAGGGAAAAATACACCTTCTAGCCTCCTTAGTGATGAAACCCTAATTTATCTCTTCCTCTACCCTATATTTAATGCATCCAAGATGTGGGCTTAGTGAGGTAATGGGCTGCAATTACTAACAAAAGTACTTATAGCCCATCAATTATGTGCGTGTGTGTGTATATATATATATATATATATAATATAATATAATAACTTCAAATAAAGATATTTGGGGCATTACAGCAGCACTTACTATTACCTCTAGATTTTACCTTTAGAATTAAGCTAATTATGATTTATGAAAATAAAAAGATTCATGTATCAAGGAAAAAGTTACTTCTGACTAAAATTGTGTAATAAATTCTATACAAAAATCTTTACAAAATTATCTACTTTAGAAGTACAATCAAAACCATTTGCTGTGGTTACAAAACAAGGCATTAAAGGTCTGTTTAAATACTGCTTATTTTGCTAAAACTAAAAATTTATTGCTGAAAGTACTGTAGATAAAAGTAAAAGCTAGCTGAAATAATATAGTGAGGCCCGTGAATAGTATCAAAAAGTGCAGTGGGGCCAATAAATAGTAGCAAAAATAAACTGAATAGTGAAATAATTTTCATTTTTCATTGGTATCCAAACGGAGGCTAAGTAGAATGGTTTGAAATTTTTAGTTCATACCCAAAACCAAAGAGAATCTTGATTTGGTTGGTAGTGATCCACTCTAAATACAATAATGTCTCCTCTTTAGAGGACTCTCCATGATTGTAGCATCTAAAATCTGAGAAATTATTAGGTCCACCAAGAAGACTACTAACGTAGTCTTTCTTGACCTCCCAACTAATAAAATGATTTTGTTTATGCGAATGTGACATCACTTGGTAATTTTTATTTTTTATTCCTTGGGCTAATTAGGAAGTTCACTCACACATTTGCATAAATGACATTATCTCATAGGTTGGGAGGACCACATTAGCAGTCCTCCTGGAAGACCTAATAATTTCTCCTAAAATCTCTCCTACCAAACTTAACTTCCCTTATTTATGTTTCACTTCACTACTAAAGAAAAAAAAATCCATTATTTTTCTTTGCTCAGTCACACACACTGCACTCACAAACTCTTCTTCATTTGTGAGCTCTACAAAAACATGTAGAGAAAATCCAAGCTTTATTGTCTCTTTTCTTGTGCTACCTCCCAAGCAAAAAATCAATTTCACCAAATTGTAAACCACACTCTTAAAGTTTGGGGGTACTTGAATTTTATACCGTGAAATTTTAAAATTTGGATTTTACCCCATGAAGTTTTATTCTGTTTGCATCAGTAGCCTCTTCATTCATATATTTGGTTAAGTGTCACGTAAACTTGTCACGCGTATTTAATTTGTCCAATAAAATAATGTCACATCATTTTTGTAGCCTAAAAAAATTTAAATAATTAAAAATGACAAGGTAAAATAAAAATGATGTGACATCTTTTTTTATTGGATGAACTAAATATGCGAGGCAAGCTTATGTGGCACTTAATGGAAAATATGGATGGAAGAACTACTAATGTAAGTAGAATAAAACTTCAAGATATAAAATTCAAATTTTGAATCTTCATAGTGTAAAATACAAATACCTTAAACTTTAGCAGTATAATTTAAATCCAATTAACTTTTTAAGTTAAAATAAGAATTTGAGACAATTTTCCAATATAAGATTCCTCAATTTGAGATTTCAATGTAAAACATAAATCATTAATTAAAAGTCATTAATTAAAATTGAAGCAACAAGTTCTATAACTTATCCGAAATTTTGTTACTCTCTTTTAGTCTTTTTTTCAACATTTTTCCCCCCTTAAGGGACTGGCTTTTAAGACTAAACTTTCTTCTTCTTCTTCTTCTTCTTCTTCTTCTTCTTCTTCTTTTCGTGGGGGTGGGGGGATAAAATAAAAAAAATAAAAAAATAAAAAAATAAAACCCCAAAACACTAAAATCATGTTTTGTAACCTACTTCAATCTAGAACTAGAACATCAGAAGCAACTGAGCACCCTTTGTCAAATGTGAAATGTCAAATCGTGAGTACGAATAAGTAAAGTTGAAAGGAACTCTTGTATATACAATTTTTTCATAGACAAAGAGGTCAAAATCAGATTAGGCCTAAATTTTATTCCAGAATGTTTTCTTCTGAGACACTGATTTTAACACGAAATTTTTTTTGTCCACTTGGTTTATTTTAGGTGGGGGATCATGCTGAAACTTGCAAGTAAGCATGTGACTTATTTTAATGGTCTGAGCCGACTTAATTTTATTATATATATATATATATATATATATTTTTTTTATCATAGTCTTTCTTTTGAGGGAAGTGATTTGAATGGATGAATTGGTCTACCAGTTTGTGTGCGCACGTCTCTCTAAATTTTAGAGTAAAAAATTGTACAAAGTAAACTAGTAATTCCATGCATATGAACAAGGTACATTTAGAAATAAATATAAATAAAATTTCTCAAATTTATATATAATATATATGATGTTTGTATATTTAAAAATATAAAATAGCTACTTATAATATAAATATAAATTCATTTAAAATAAATGAAAAAAAAAATCATTTATATTGTCATTCATGAAATTCTCAATTTTAATTTTAATTTGTTTCGGTACCTTGCTCCCTTGTACTTCTCCTCAAACCAAATGGACCATATGTCTCATTATTTACTCTTTACTATATGGGAATTTGCCCTAAAACCTCCTATAAAATGATGACTAAAGATTGTGGTTACCAATTTAGTCAACTGTAAAGTCTTTTGTTATCAAATAAAAGACTTAAGATTCAATCCCCACCAATTAGGTTGTCTAAGCCAAAATGAACAAGGAAGAAAAAGGCTACATCATAATTGATTTCAATTATCTTATTATATCTTTTGAGTGTCTACAACGCTCTGCAAACATTACCCTCATGGTCCGGTAACTAGGACTTGAAGCATTGGATAGAGATCTTGGCTCATTCAGTTCCTGGTTTCAACGTGAAAGATGTGATACGCTTAAAAACATCTTCATTCAGTGCGTCATTGCTTTGATTAATCTCTAGGATTCTTGTATAAAAAGTTTGTTTATCTTTATCCAACTCAGAATAGTCAATATGTACCTATTGACTGGTGTGCCGTGCAGAATGCACTGCTAATCAAGTGTTACGAGTGATTGTTTTGTTTCCTTACATTACTGAAGATGCACTATTTAGTTGGAAAATCAAGCCAACTCTACTGAGAAAATAATAAGACCCGGCTATTAAGAAAAAGTTAGCTCTGATCAAACTTTCCAATCAAATTTTTATACCCTTAGTTTAAATTTTTATGCAGTGGTTAAAATTACAGGACAAGGAATATAGAAACTACTTTTATGGAAAAATCATTAAGAATTATTCCAGATGTCAGTACAGAAAGGTAGAAGCACAGCCTGTGGCACTTCAATCAAGTATTGAATGGAAGACAACCATCCTAATGCAGCCAAATATCTCAAGCAAGACAGAAAATCATATCAAAATAAAAAATTTGATCCCAATTTCATGCAGTTGGCAACTTTGTTTCCAAGATAAAGTTTCAAAGACAATCCATAAACACTACCACACAAATAAAGGTATGTCAGAAGTCTAGGACATGAGATTGACACAAAAAGCCATATAACTTTTCATGCATGAAGCTGTCTATGTTGTAAAATCTATTCAAAATTTTAAAAGAAAAATGAGAAGCTTGTAAATGCTTCCTAGTGATGAAACACATATATCCAACCCCTTTTATATTTTTTCTTTTCGGGTCAGTGCTGATGATCCTCAATCTTCTTCAAACCCTTCATGTCTGTCGTCTCCACCCTGCATTACAAAAGAAATATTACCAAATTCATTTGATATATATATATATATATCACGGACACTTTGTGAGCGTTTGAATATTGGGTTAAATGGCATTTCTGCGTTTACGTTTTGGGCTTTTTTTTTTCTTTTTTTTTTTTTTTTTCTTTTTTTGGCTGCTGCACCAGCTTTTTGGGAGACAACGGTTACTGTTCATAAACAGTAGCCGTTGCTTTTAACTTTTAAACTCTCTTTTCAGTTCTGTGGGTCTCATGAACAGTAAATGAGACCCACAAATTTCACTTTTTATCAATTTTTTTATTAAAAATGGATCCCGCTGCATTATTCATACATTTAAAAATTATTTTGCTATAGTGTTTTCAGCAACTTTCAGTAACTTTCAGCAACAATAAGCTGTATCCAAACGGACCCTTTGTGACATTAAAAGGAAAAATGTATCATTAACACCTGACCATGTAATAACCAATAGTAAAATGGTGTCAATAAATTCTAAATCACATAATAGGTTAGATTCTAAGAAAACTGAGTACTAAAATGTTTGCTCTGTTTCAAATGCTGAGTTAAAAGTAAAGAATATGTGACAAAGAAATGTGACATTTGACAAGAAATAAAGGGAATACAAAAGTGTTACATATGTGTTACTGTTTATTCTGTAGAAAAAGACACGGATACCTCCCAACTATGTTGCATAGAGAACTAAACTAAAATAAACTGTAGGGAATAATGGGTGAAACCCAGCTCAGAGACATCAAAAGATTAACCAGCGATAGAAAGTCAGGGAGAATGCATTCTAATCCATCAAAACATTTTATGATAGTTTATAACAGTTACTCTATGAATCTGTCAGCCGATTGGCTTGGTCTGATCAGATCATCAGTCTTAGACAATATAAATTGCAAATTTAACTTTTGACCATATTGCCATTATTTGTCGGTTAAATGCAATAGCAAATACGTGAAGGAAACAACCCTGCCCCCCCTTTTCTTTAATGGTTAATTCTCTAATATGCCCTTCAATATTAATTGAAACAAACACACCCAAAAGCATACTAATACAGGCATAAACATTCCACATAACTTAAGTATAACCAGCTCTCCTTTTTATTTTTCTTTTAATTGGGTGGTGGACCAAAAACTAACTAGATAATTAAATTATAAATTTACAACAATTTATTTTAGTATTGAACATTACTGTCTTTATTATCAAATGGAATCTGAACATTATTATTTCCTTTAGAGAAGAGCAAGTGGTTTTATAGTAACCGAAGAAAATGGATCTGAAGGGGAAAATAAAGAAACAAAGGAAAAGGGAAAATAAACATAGCTGGTTAAAAACTTACGTTGATCCAAAAAGGGCAATCTTTTGAACTTTTGTGATGTCAGAACCAGATTGATTGTCCTCAATAAAAATTGTCAAGCTGATCCAAAATATTAAGATAGATCGATTGTTAACTTTTACTACAAAAGCAAAATTATTAAAAATAAATTAAAAAAAGGAGCAAATCAAAACCAAGAGATAACATACCTACGAACATTTTGAAATTTGACATACTTCAGAAGCACTGGCTTCCCCTGCAAAAGTATACCAGTAAAGTATAAATGGAACACCCAACTTTACATCAAGCATTCTAATATTATGTTGTCAAAGTATCTTGAATGCATATTTTCATGAACAGGAAAAACCTTGCCATAAAAGCCTAGACACCAAAACCAACCTTGATATTGTCTGGGGACAGAACAACTGTGTCACTTGGAGGGAAGTCATTGACATTGCTGCCATTATCATCATGAAGTACAATCATGAGTTATTTACATTTTTGGTCACTAAATATAATAGTAACTATCCTCAAACCATACCTGAAGCCCATGTGCTCCTTATTCGAATAAAGTTTCACTGTTTTAGGACCTGGAAAATATTGTTAATGTTAGAAAACTAAATATAACAAAAGCCAACAAGTGGGATAATATAGAGTTCAAAGTCTATGCAGGATACATATATATATGAAGATAATGAATTCACTCAAAATTGACTAAGAAAATGCTGAGATAAATAGGATAAAGAAGGACAGCATGCTGTTGGGGAAACTATGCAAGGGAATAAAAAGTGGCAGTATAACAATAACCAGATCAATGGAACCTCATCAGATAAACTTTCAGCTCAGAAATAACATATTTTGATTTAGGGTCCGTTTGGATAAAACTTATTTTGCTGAAACTGGAAACACTGTAGCAAATAAGTGAAAAAACGTAGATGATTATTTTGGTGATACGGGTACTGTAGCTCAGCTAAAGTACTGTAGCAAATAAATACCAAAGTTTTACTCTAAATTTTTTTTTTCTTTCCTTCTTCTATTCACTCCTCACAGTACCCTAGCTAACGCCTGTGCCTTCGGAGAGTTCCACGCCACCAGAGAAATCCACAAGGAAGACCTACATTGGTCCGACGCAGACGAAGAGCCGAGGAAGACAACCCAGTCCAACGCCGGCAAAGATCAGGTTCCTTCGATGGTGGTGGATGGGTTGATCGGTTCCGGGTTGTTTTAATGGGTTTGAGTTCCGTTTACTTGGTGGATGGGTTGATCAGTTCCGTTTGCTGGGTTTGATCGTTTGATGGGTTTGATTTTTGTTCACATGGGTTTGATTCATTCGGTTTTGGTTTCACTGTTTTGATCTTCTCAGTTGATAGGTTTGCTAGGTTTCAAGAAGATGAATCATGGGTTGATCAGCAGTGGGTAGATCCATTTGATCAGTTGCTCCGGTTGATGGCTTGATCCGTTTAATGACTATTGATTTTTTTTTCACATGGGTTTGATTCATATGGTTTTGGTTTCACTATTTTGATCTTCTGTTTTGATGGGTTTGCTGTCCTTCATCATGTTCTAGGTTTGATCGGTGAAGAACACGAAGAATGGGTTTGTTGGGCTTGTGCAATGAATCATGTTCTGGGTTCATCATGTTCATCATGTTTTGTGCTTGTGCAATGAATCACCGTTTTGATCAGATCAGCTGTGCTTGTGCAATGAATTTTTCTGGCTTGTGCTCATCGCATTTGGGTTTTGATGAAACAGTGCGTCTCGTATTTCCATTCCTGCGTTTCAGCTCATTCCTGTGTTTCTCATCTCAGCGTTTATTTTGTCTATTGTGTAGCATGGGTCTCAGCAAATGATAAACGCAAACGTGAAACGCAGCACAAAACGTGGATCCAAACAGATACTTAAATAAGTAGTCATAGAGTAACATCCTTGGCGAAGGTGCAGAAAAATCATTTTTGGGGGAAAAAAAAAGTAATGTGATCTTAAGGCTGAACATATTCAATATTCTGATATTCATCCCCCCAAGCAGTATTCTGTATTCAAGCCAGATTATAGAGTGCCCCATTGCCCATTAATATCTAAAGGCCAAGATGTAAACCTTCTAAAATCTAAATTTCCTAAAAGAAACCGATCCTACTACTCCTTTTAATTTTTTTTTTTAAAGCAAAAGTAAAAAAACAAAGGTTGCAAGCTGACTGGCTTCTTTTATATTTATTATTTTATTAAAAATCAAAGATTTTTTCCCAGGAAAATTTTGAGAACACAAACTATGTCATCAAATCTAGAAGAAAATTGGGATAAACGGGCTATGTGGGGTGGCTTTCACATCTCATTATTGATATAAAAGTTTCTAGGTTATAAGGGGAGAGCCAATTACTTCATAAAAAGTAATAGGGTTCATCTGATTAGATGCATCAGAGCTGGTAGACGTACAAGTTACAAAATTAATAATACATTATACTAAAAGAAGGGCCCAGAAGAAGTTTTTTTTTTTTTGAATAAGTAATGGAAATTTTATAGATAATGGTCGCCCAAGTATGCAAAAAGTATACAACTAGGGACCATACAATCATTCACGCAAATTACATAAATCTATCAAATCAATAATAGAACATAAAGACTGACAATGAAAAAATGACATCCAAACTAGCAAAGTTCTAAGAAAAAATAATTTGAGATCAGGCATAATTCTCTTTGTATCTTTGAAACTCTGGTTGTTCCTCTCCCTCCACAGACACCACATCAAGATGAAGGAGAAAATTACAACATGAAGAATTAAAAGAAAGTATATGAATATAATAACCATTACTTTTCTGTCATTACCCACTTCCAAATTAAACTAAGGTAGTTTGGCCTTTCCTTTTAAATGTAATCTAACTAATACATATGTAAGCCAAAGACCATTGGCACTATTGCAATTTGACTATAAAAAATTATGAATAATCCTAGGGGATGGAGAGACGGAATTATCTATTACTCCATTGTGTGGTGGCCTATGAGCTCCAGTCCCTTGATTTCTCTATGACTGGGCACGTTGGGTAATGCCTAAAAGGGTTCTGAAAGAACTAGGTGTGTGGAGGAATTTGTTTGATCAGCATAGGAGCTCAATTTGAAATATGATCCCTCTTTGATTAATGGGTAGTTTGGAGAGAAGGAATCGTAAGAGCATTTAACGATGTTAGGTTGAAATCATTGATTGAAAGAAGATTGCTTCAGTAAATCAGTGTGGTCAAATGTTTGATCACACTAACACATGTTCTGGTTTAGAGTTTATTGATTAAGCTTCTTTTAGGGGTTCTTCAGGTAGACACCCTATGTACATAAATCTCCCCTGAATCATTGATTGAAAGAAGATTGTTTCAGTGGGCTCGAATGTTTGATCACACTGATGCATGTTCTGTTTTAGATTTTATTAATTAAGCTTCTTTTAGGGGTTCTTTACGAAGACATCCTATGTACATAAAGCTCCCCCTTTATTAGTAAGAGTGCATGTATAATAAATGTACATATTCAAAACAATTAAATTGATGAGTACCTTCCTCTTCAGATCCTTTAATCAGAATAGAATGCAGTTTAATAACTTGGGTGAAAGGTATATAAATCAAAAGCTGCTCATCGGCATCACTCTCCAGATTCAATCCATCATCTTCTCTGTAACCCTAATCCATAAAGAAACATACCAACTATTACTGTATTACCTTCCAACCAGAGTGTTCAGCTACTAAGAAGAAATTCAAAAGGGAAAATAAACAAATAAGATTTCACAGACATAAGTTTATAGTCACCAAGCGTAATGTAACTATGTCACTCTCAAAAAACCCTTTTGCACTTAAACGGCCAGATGATAAAATGAACTTAATCTAATTCTTTCCCATCAAATTTATAAGCATCCATGCCAAAAGTAATAACAACTATCAGCAGTATTAATTTACAAATCAACGCCTCCCGAATTGTTTACCTTTTAAACTCATAATCTTCCACACAAAGAGTAAAACATTTTACACAATTTCAATGATGTTTAAGTAAATCAAGAATACCAATGTTTAAAAGAGAAGAAAAGAGTCTTAAACTCTGATTAATTACCTGTTTAAGTGCATTGGGAACAGAGTGGCTAGTGCTTTGGTTGAGGCATTCAACCCCAGACCAGTCTATGAAGTCCACTAAATCAACCTGTCATTACCAAAAATTGCAATATCAGAATTAGCACTTTGAACCTAACCCAGATTGGTTACCTAAAAACTACAAAATTTCAACTGGGTTTCCATGCTCATATACCCAGCTCTTAGATTCCAAGTTTTTCAATTCAGTTTCCCACTATTTCCAAGCAACCAAACAATTAAAACGAAAACTAAGTTCAAATACTCAGTTCCATTGTGCCCTTCAGCTTGTTGACAAAAACTATGGTTAAGGAAAAAAAAATTGCAAATCTTAATTCTTAAAGCTGGGTTTATAAACTAAAGAGACCCACTTTCTGAATCTTCAAGCTAAAAAAAGAAAGTGGGAAATTGGAAACTGAGCTTTCAGAACATCCAAAACACGTTTCTCAGATACCAAACTTTTCCCAGAAACCAATCAAAAAATAAGAAAAATTGGAACTAAGATGTTAAATCTTCCATTGTACTCTCTAATTTGGTCGCCAAAAGAAATTGGTAGGAAAAAAAAAAAACTTCGAAGTGGGTTTTTAACCACAAAGAAGAAAGATTATTTCTTTATTAAAAAAACCCAGTTCACAGATTTTAAAACTGGGTTTTTCCATTGATTTTCTCAGGGTTTCTGAGCAAACAAACAAAGGAAATTTAAAAAAAAAAAAAAAAGGAAAATTTGAGAACCCAGAAAACGTACTTGGTTTCTCTGAATTGCACTGGCTGATTCCCCAGACATGGCTTCTCTGATTGTATGAGAGAAAAAGAGAGAGAGAGTCTGAAAAGAATGAGATGTACAAAAGATTATGTATAAACGAATCCAAGAGGCAAAAAGAATATATGAAAACCTTTTATAAAGAAAAGAAAAAGAATATATGAAAACCTCTAAACGACATCGTTTGTTAATTTTTGGTATTTTTGCTGAGTTGGGTAATTGGGTTGTGGTTGTGTCTGGTTGGGTTGGACTCAGTGTTTTGTGGTTTTTTGCAACCCAAACCAAGTCTCAGAGTAGCTGTGAAAAACAAGCCCAATTCGTGTTGAATTGCATCATCCAATTTTGTTTTAATTTCAATTTGATCGTGCAACTTTTAATTAATTCATTCAATATTATAAATTTTATTTTTATTTAATGTAGTCTTTTCATCTAAAACTATGTCAAAAATTCAAGAATACTAAAACTAAGTTATTTTAAAACTCTTAATAACAATCCTTTTATTGGAAGTGATTGGAAAAATTACATTGAAAACGAACGGAAGTTACGAGACTGAAATGAATAAATTAGAAGTGACAAAACTAAATTAAATTTTGAACAAATTTAGAGGATGCAATTTATAATTTACCCCTAAAACATATAAATAAATAAATCAATCAATCAAACTAAACACACTCAAAAAAGCTTTCACCAAATGTTCCTACAACTTGAAGTTCAAAGAAGCCCCAAACACATGGGCTTACATTAAGTGCACATTTGGGATGCACTTATAATATTATTGCCATTTTTCTTACTATTTTGCAGATCCCACGTAAATCATCTATTCATTTTTTTCTACTACTTGTAGGTCTCACATGGCATGAGTTACTCATTTTATTTAATTTTTTACATTTTATAAACAAACACTAAATTCTCAAAGCTGTTGTGGGTCACAGACTCTCATAGTATAAGGATTAAGGTGTTTGAAATTGAATGACAGGTAAAAGCAAATACTCAAATGGAGAAAGCATATGTGGGGTTAGCATAACTGCCATTAGGTAGCAGCAAAAGGAGCAGCATCATAGAAAACAATTAAGAAAGAGAGAAGTAAATAAATAAATATAAACTGTGAAAGCCTTTATTTATTATTATTATTAAAAATAAAAAAAAATAAAAATAGAGAAAAGGAAAGAAATCCCCTAGATCCAATCTGCACCAAATGATCCTCATCACCAAGACCACCTATGACTTTACCTACCCAACAAAAAGCCTCTTTCATAGTATCTCTTCCAAAAAAATACCCACCAAACCCCACAATACCCCCAAAAAAAAAAAAAAAAAAAAAAAAAAAAAAACCCACATTCCAAAGCCAACTAACCAATCAACTAACCAAAATGAGAGACACAGAATTCATAGATAGAACTAAAAGAGAACCAAAACACAAAACACTCACAAATTTCTGTATCTTTTTCTCTCAAAGTCTTTCACTCTCCACCCAAATACAAAAAACCAACAAAAATGGCCTGCTCTTCCTTATCTCTCTCCCTCTCCTCTCTCCACCACCACCACCACACCTCCACCACCCCACTTATCCTACGCACCTCTAAGCCCCTTAACCTGCGCACCACCACCCACACCTACAGACCCAACTCCATAAAAGCCTTTTCTGCACCAGTTCTCACCCAAGATGACCTCAAGAAACTGGCTGCAGACAAGGCTGTGGAGTACGTGAAGCCCGGCATGGTCCTCGGCCTCGGCACCGGCTCCACCGCCGCCTTTGTCGTCGCCAAGCTCGGCCATCTCCTCAAGACTGGTGAGCTCTCTGACATTGTTGGTGTCCCCACCTCCAAACGCACCGAGGAGCAAGCTCGCCAACTGGGTATTTTTCAAATTTTGATACTTTACTG
This sequence comes from Quercus gilva, assembly GCA_023621385.1. Taxonomy (NCBI): domain Eukaryota; kingdom Viridiplantae; phylum Streptophyta; class Magnoliopsida; order Fagales; family Fagaceae; genus Quercus; species Quercus gilva. Next base: position 56,246,586 of record CM042475.1, on the reverse strand, counting down.
AGAGAATTACTTGGTGTCAGTACTTTGTTTGATATGAACATGTTTGGATTGAGACACTGTAGCAAACAGCATTGATGGTAATTTGATGACAAAGTGTGGCAATTGGGTGGTGTTAGAAATTTGATATTGAGAATTCTTGGTGCTGAGGAGTTGATTTAAAATTTGAAAGCTTTAGCCAACTGGGTGTATTGTTTTAATAATGAGAATTCTTGGTGGACACCATGGCATTGTAGAAATTTGATAAGATTGGTCAACTGGGTATTTTGTTAGAAATTTAAATATTGAGAATTCTTGGTGTTGAGTACTTGATATGACATTTTGAGACGCACCACAGCATTGTTCAAATTTGATAGCAATTGCTTACTGGCTATTGTTAGAAATTTAGTTCTGAGAATTCTTGGTGGATTGTTGTTGGCATAACATGTCAAGGCATCACAGAAGGCATTGTAGAAATTTGATAACATTTTGCTAACTGGTTTTGTTGGAAATTTACTATGGAGAATTCTTTGTGTTGAGTACTTGATATATAACACGTTGAGATACCACAACATTTGATAACATTCACTAATGGAGAATTTCTGGTGCCGAGTACTTGATATAATATGGAGAGAAACTACAACATGGTTGGAAATTTAATGTTATTAGTTTTAGAACAACAATGTTATGTCAATCAATTGTTCTTATGACTATTATCCGGTGTGGGACTTAATTATCTGAATTACTCAACAGGTATCCCTCTCTCAATTCTTGACGACCACCCTAGCCTTGATCTCGCCATAGACGGGGCCGATGAGGTTGACCCGGATTTGAACCTTGTGAAAGGCCGCGGAGGAGCACTTTTGCGAGAGAAAATGGTGGAAGCTGCCTCGGCCAAGTTTGTAGTGGTTGCAGATGATACGAAGCTAGTGACAGGACTAGGAGGAAGTGGATTGGCAATGCCAGTTGAGGTGGTGCAGTTTTGCTGGAAGTATAACTTGATAAGGTTGCAAGAGTTGTTTAAAGAAGAAGGGGTTGAGGCAAAGTTGAGGTTGAGTGAAGGCGGGAAACCATATGTGACAGATAATTCCAATTATATTGTGGACTTGTATTTCAAAACACCAATAAGAGATGCATTGGCAGCTGGGAAGGAGATTTCGACATTGGAAGGGGTTGTGGAACATGGGTTGTTTTTGAATATGGCGACTGCGGTGATTATTGCAGGAAAGAATGGGGTGGAGGTGAAGAATAAGTGAGATTTTGTGGTTTTTGACTGTTTGAGGTTTTATGTGACTGTTGTTGTTCAATATATATATATATATATATACTTTAATGATTTTGGGCTTACTGTTGCCACTCTTAGATGGGTAATCCGGGCGTTTGCATTACTTGGGCATTTTGAATTGTATCACTAGAATTGGAATAATGTTTAATGAGGGGAATGGGATAAAGTGAAATTATTTAATGGAAAATTTCATGCTAATGTGATTTTGGGGCATGCATTTATGGTTTAAACTTTGGAATCTATTCTCTTTTAATATGTTATTTGAATTTTATGAGTGAAATAATTATTCGCGATTTTAATGAGTTATATTATAGGATTTTCTTGATTTCTTTTGAAATTAGCCAATAAAGATGAAGGTATTATTCCATCCTCAAAATGCTTTGCATCTTTATGGATTTTTGTTTGCAATTGTTCCTTACTATACACATGACTTGGGCATGAATGAAGCTAAAAATGTTGATTTGTTTTTGTTTCCTTTTTTTTGGGGGGAAGGGGGGGTGTTTAAGAGAAAATTGGACTGTTAGCATGTTAGATACAAAGAACACTGATCTGATATGTTCTTGAACAGTAACATAGGTTCTTCAGTGGCCACTGGTTGGTACCTAACATTTTTGTTGCGACTTCATTATTTAACAATCTTGTAAAAATGACACAGGAAACCCTCGCATTCCTTCAGGATTCAGCTGTCAGAAACTCTGGTTTTTCATTAGTGTCTCTGTAAATTGCAACTTTGGTAAGGGCATCAGATATTCTTTCAACTTTTGACTATTTGTTTACATTTTGCACTCGGGAATACTAGGTATTATGGGCACAGTCAATGACAACTAGTGAAGAAGCAAGTGTAGTTATGTTTTTTTGATAGGTGAAGAAAGTGTAGTATGCACAATGGAGATTATGATAAATGGGATTTAAGATAGTTTAGGCCATTTTCTGTAAAATGCCTTCTGCAAAATCTCTCTCTCTCTCTCTCTCTCTCTCTTGTGTATGTGAATCAAGAGTAATATTAATACAGATACAAACTTGCACCACCACCTCTTATCTTTCTTTCACTAGCCTGTTTTACTTACTCTAGGAGCTTTTCTCATAATATCCTTTCAAATTTCCTCACATGTCACATGGCTGTTTTAAGATCACTGATATTGAAGATGAAGCTCGGCATATATTTAATCTTGAATGACTATAGTGGATTTTCTGTTATTTTTGTCAATATGTCAATGTAATCAAATTTGCTGCATGACTGTGTTTCATTGCTCCAGGTCATAAACTAAACATGAATGTGGCATTTCTTTTCATTTCATCTTAATGTCACATATCTTTATCCTTCTGGTTCATTGCATTTACTATATTTTTTTAGTCAGTTTGCTTGTTTTGAGTTGAAACATTTTCAGATGCCAAGCTAACAGTATAGCATTTGCAGATTTTAGTTATCAGATTTTTCTCTGAGTTTGGACCTTTAGTTCTGATTCTAACGAGCTGAAAATGATCTCTATGGTTTTAACATACTATTATCCCCTCCCAAAGAAGAAAATGAAAGAAATAAATAAAATGCCAGAACAGTAGATCTTTTTTTAATAATTATTTATTATTGGTAAGTTACATATGCACCCAATGGGTCTTGAACCCAAAACGTCACCCTCCAACCAATTACTATGGGAGAAGAAAGTGCCAATGGATGGAATTCCTGCTTGAAATTTTTAAGATATCATTAAGACGTCTGCTTCAGTTACCATGATTAAAAGCATCTGAAGAGAAGATTTAGTATATGTTGAACTTCATCTCTTATTGAAATTTCTTCTCATTGTGTTTTTTCTTTACAATAATGGTAGGCACTTGATACCCATAAGTATGTTGTCTTGTAAGCTTCTCTTATCTTGGTTATTTAGTTCATAATTGCACTGATACAAATATATGTGTGCTGTAACTTTTTGTCTTCATTTGCCTATTTTACTATCTTTGCTCACATACTCTGAATTTCCGTACAAGCATAATAGTCTAGAATGCTGATACTGATGGCTTAACTGAGTCATTAGAATTGCAATGGTGGTGCTTCCGTCATGTTTTTTCCCCTTTGCTATCAAGATTTCACTTTGTTAACCATACATGCATGTCTCTGTATGCTTTTCAGTCATTGCGCATGACACTGGTCCTGATGTATTGCTCAGGAATATATTGTCATTTCTATACACATAAAGAAGGAATATGTTGTTGTTCAGTCTGCATTTTATATGTTTGAAATATTTTTTATCTTCTGAACTTGAAGACTCTATATGTTCTGAGCTGCTGTGCTATGTTGTGAACTTTTGTAAATGTTCATGCTCGGGCAACTCCCCATCTTTAAGGTTGGCCTCAGCTGTGATTCTACTTTAGTTAACAATGATCATAACTAAAAGTTGTAGTGTTAACTGTTGTCCAGTTCATTAGTTGGGGTTCTCATTCATGCAATATAGTCAACATGACTTATATCCTTGCCTGGGAATTCTAAGCAAATATAAATGTAGTCTAGATCAGGGGCAGATGGAAATAGTAGTCTTCTTAAGTACAGCTGCTATTTAATAATCCACAATCCACATAACTCTAGTTGTAGCTTTAAGTTCTTGACTAGTGTTGCCTGGAGTGTATGTTCTGGGATATTGGTTAAGCTCCTTTGTTCATCTAGGAGTCAACTTTCAGGTGAAAATGGAGTGAGTAGGCTGATGTCAAATAAAGAGTCTTGTGAGTTGTGAGGCTTTTAGATATGCCATAATTATCATTGGAAGACCTTTGTTGTCAGTGCTTAGGATGTTTGATACTTGATAGTTGAATTGTGGCTCAGTCTTTTAGTTGAAATTTTTTTAGTGTTTGTGTGTTCACAATCGCTTTCACTTGGGCCTTGCAATCTGCATATGCTATTGTTAAATTACATCTTAATTTTTTTGTTTTCAATGGAGATAAATTTCAAAGTTGACAATGGAGAAGTACCTGCTATAAAGTTCCCTTATAATAATGCCAATCAAAATGGAAGCAGAGAAACCCAAAGTTAAGAGAAACTCAGCTACTTCTACTCAAGTCATTGCCATTTCAACTGCATTTAATTTAGCCTACCGATTGCAGAAACATCAACTTCACATAAATCCACCAAAATGCACATTTTAGGTCACCTATGGTAGTCCTCCTATGCCCCTCTCAAATTGATGACAATACTACCTATGTTACATAGGTGAAAGCAGAGACTTTTACAAGAATAATACTAAGAATGACAAGAAACATCTCAACAAGAAAATCTGCTGGAAAATTTTGACTTTCTATTAGACAAAAGCATTGATGTTCAAAAAGAAAAAGAAAAAATCGAAGTTGCAGATCACTCCAACAATATTCCAGGACTCTACAGTACATGATACAGTCAGCAATCGGAAGTGAGGGATAATATCATAGTTTCCTTTATTTCTTTTTAGTATTACTCATTAATCAAGCATTTATCGTATTTCAGTGTTGGCCTAATAATGAGAAAAACAAACATTATAATCATCTAACATACACACCTAAGACCATAGGGCTTAGATCTTCTACAAGACTTTGCAAATTGCGGACGAAATGAAAGTAATGATTACAACCAATCAGAAGAATATTTTATGCTTCATTAGCTTCCCTTGGAGTTTTCCTTACTTTCCAATGAGGTGATCATTAAAGCAATGCATCATCTCAATTGAGAAAGATATAAAAAATCATCCATCTGGGATACCAAATTCCAGTCTATACAAATTAACTGCCTTTTGCATATAGGTCAATGCTACCGAGTTGGAGCCGTGAATTCTCTTTAACATCTCGAACCGCCAAAAACCTAAACCTGTTAAACAAGCCAATAATTCAAGGACAGACCAGATGATGAACATGTCTGAACAGATTTTGAGAAAATATTTTTACCTGAAAACATTGAATTGAAGCCCTACTGGTGTAATCTTAAATGTTCTACGCTGGAAACGGTCTTCAAACATCTGAGAAGTTTGTTTATCCAGAAGGTGCCAGCTGGATCTTCCATCATTGCTTCCCTCAACAACCCTAAATAAGAAAAAAAAAATTAGATGATTGACAAAATCTGGATGCAAATAGTGGGTAAAGACTAAAGACCTTCAAGGAAATTTAAAGTTGAAGATGGAGTTCACAAAATTAAAGAAGAACAGCAATTTAAAATATCTTAAGGAAAGCTCAGAAGGAAGCTGTTTTTTCTATTTCATACTGCTATTCATAATAGCTTCACTATACTCATTTGAAATACAAAATGAAAACAATAGAAAACAAAACAAAGGCTAGGGCACAAAGATATGCCCCATGTTGCATGCACTGAGACAGATGTAAGCCAGTAATTATGCATTAGACATCAATTAGTGATTGGATATTCTAAGAGAACATACCAATCCCTTGGATCCCTTTCTGGTACATCATTGGCTGACATTAACTCATATGCCACAAGTTCATGCATCTTATCGTCTGCTACTTCATACATAAACCAACAACCTACAAGATCAAATAATTAGCTATACACCATTAATCAGGTAAACACAATAAGTTATCTAAAACATAGAAATAAGGCCTCTTTAAGTCCTTAGAATTACATAAACTCATCTCAAGATTTAGAGACATGTAGACAACATAGTGATGGTCAGTTATCCTTGGGGACCATGACAGTGCCAGATACGGTAACTTAATGGATGGCAGAACAAAAATGATAGAACATAATTAGTAAGAAGCATTAAGCATTCCTTCTCAAAATCATGAAAGAAATTATTTACATAATCCTATGATTCCTTTTTTTCGCTTTGCTTGTGTTTATCTCAGTTCCAATGCAACAATGGGGTAAAATATTTATTTGTTATGTAGTACCTTTTGCACCATTAGGTTCTTCCCATTTAAAATTGCGAGTTCCATCAAATGCTGATGTGGCCTGAAATTTGTGAAGATGGGGGAGTCACATGGAGATTCATTTGAGGTGCACATGCAGCATATTCTAAAACTAGTGAACAGATGAAACACAAATGCAAGGGAAAAAAGAACTCACAATTCCCACAGGAAGCTCCTCACCACTTGCATGGACAAAACCGGAATGTATTCTGTTTAATTTCAGAAGTGGCAATGATAGAGAATCTTCAACAAAGTTGTCAATTTTTTTAAGGTTCTGGATCATGTCATCCAAAGCATCCAACACAACAGGCAATCCCAAAGAGGTTTTAACAGGATCACCAGCCAGACAAATGTCAACCCTCCCATCAGGGTCTGCCTTACTCTTCAGAGAGAGAGCATTAAGTAACTCAGCAAAAGAAGGTAGCAACTGATGCACGATAGCTTGTATAGTATTTGACGCTGAATCTATGGAGGCCTTCCTCATTTTAAAAGGGGTATTCTTGAGATCCATGAGAATTTTTTTAAAAAACTCGAGTGCTTTAATGGCTTTAATCTTAGGATTTTCTTCCTTAACAAACTGAGAAAGTACTGGACAAAATGCATTGTAAATCCTTGTAACATGCTCATCTACGCATTTACGAACCGGGCAAGAAGAAGAACCTAGAGAATCAGAGCCAAGTTCTAGTCTAGACTTGCGCCATTCTTTGTCTCCACTTTGTCTTCCAGGTAATGAGATTGATGCATCATCTGTAGAATGTAAATCTCTCTCGAGCGCTTCTCTTTCCATCTGGTCACGCTTGTCAAGCTCAGAAAGCACCTGAGAACTAATGCCTCTTCTACATTCTTGTGTTATGGTAGCAAGGAGAGCAGACAAGGCAGGCTCTGTAATGATGTTTCGTCGGGGCAGAACCTGTGAATTTAGACAACTCATCCTCATCAACAATTCAATCTAATAGTATGTGTCTCTTTCTAAAAGATCTTTAATTTTTATATTTTATTAAAAAAAAGTGTTAATGAAAACTTGATGATGAAAAATGCCACAATACTATTTTTAGTATTACCTCATGCCACTTCCTTGTGTAGCGTTTTGTAACATCACAGACTCCATCTTTTGAAATGGCTATTGCATAATTTAATTTCTTTTTCCACCTACAAGAAAGGCATGGGTACTGATGTAATATGAATGAAGAATGGACATAAGAGCTCGTCTGGTATGACAACACAGCAATGAAGTAAGTTTGGGTTGGCAAAATTTAGAAGTACCCCTTTTCATATAACAATGGTTTGTCATATACTCCGTCACAAGGATCAAGATGCATCCATCTGCACAATAATGGTTGTTAGAAAACATCCACTGGCACAATAGTGAATATTTTCTGAATGCTCCAAAAGAAGAAACTGAAGAGCAGCAATTGGTAAATGAAGCCTACCTTCCTAAAAGCTGTGAGAAGCACTCTGTCCAAATATGATCACCAAAATCCAATATCTGAAAAATGAAGTGTTATAGTACCAAGAAAACTTCTATTCTCTCAAGCCTCAAGTACTTCCACATAACCAATAACTAAAAATTCCATAAAGGTCATAATGCTTAGAAACACCAATCTAAATACTTTGAAAATTATATGGTACCAACATGATCTATATTCAAAAAATTAAGAGCAGAAAACTTCCCATATCCCAAGCTTGATTTAACAAATGAGATGCTAAGTGAAAATTATCATACAAGTATCCATATTATTGTTACCATATTATGGTATGAATCTATTGGACAACATTGTTAGATAAGTGTTTGATGTGAAAGACAATGCTTTATCACTTATAGGATTATATCCATGTCATTTCAGCACAACACGTAATTCAGGGATTTTAAGGTGTCCATATAGCATAGGTCCTAAGGTGAAGAACTTTGTGATTTTCCATCCCATTCTATTGAAGGCCATCCTATATCCTATTGTTTGGATATAATTCATTATTCCAAAGCTCTAATACAGATTTGCTCAATGCAAAAGGAACTGTGAATTTTAGCGTGAATAATGATCAGATGTTTGGTAGTTTATTAACATGCTGAGAACTGACTAACCAGACGTGATTCATAGCCAAAAGCTCGACAATAAAACGTAAAGCAATTGGCCCACTCCCCACAACGGCCCCTTCTTGTTTCCAAAAGCTGCAAATAGGATAGGGAGAAAATGAAAATTCTATGAAATAAAGCATAAACTTCTTCCCCAAGTCAGGAAACTAATGAATACCTTTAAAGGATCATTATAGCGTGGGAAACGAGTAATTCTTGAGCAAATTTTGCACCTGGGAAAAAAGTGACAGATAATGGAGTGGACCAACAGGTAAGGCATTAGCAAAGAGCATAAAATTAAGTAAAGACATAACAGAAATCCATTTCTGATAGACCAACTATTTGCCACTGAACTTAGAAGGCTTTTCATAAGCAGAAAAGTAGAAGATGGCCAACATCAATCAGGTCAATCTATGAAATGCTTGTCACAAGTTCTCCAATTGACAATCAGACAAGGTATGGAAACACTTAACTTGATTATATACCAATACATAGATTACAAACTAAGAAACTGGCTTTAAAGAACTTCAAGAAAAGTAATATTATAATTTATATGCAGAATTTTTAAGGAAATAGAAGCAGGAAATTGATCCTAACGTGAGATCTTTAGTCAAACATTGGTCACAAACAATAAGTGACACAATTAGCAAAGATACATGAAAAATCTCTAATGAAAAGTAGAGACTCAGGCCTCAGCCAAGAAGTTTGCTCGTTCTTGACCATGCAAGGATGGTTTAAAGTATTATTCAGCTGAACTCATCTTAAAAATGATTATGTACAAACAAGATGGTTAACCATAGTAACAGTAACATATATGTGCAGTCAGTTGAACTACACAATACAGAAAGTTACATCATAGACTTCCCATAGCAAGTAGCCCAGTAGAAAGACTGGACATGGTATCTCTTCCCCCTCTACCCATTGAGGAAAAAAATCAATAATTACCAATTCTATATTGGAAATCCATTAATTATTTGCTTATTGGTATGTCCTAGGAAATAGATTAAAAGAAACATAGCTTACATATATTGTGGGTTCCAATGAAAGTCATTAAACCACATATGACAAAAACTAAAATTGAAATCTAGAACAGAACAATCATATTAGGAAAAAGTAGATTAATATTCATACCGATATAGTTCAACTCGAGATGCTCCATATTGACTTTCTGAATCATCTGGAGACCCCATGCCTTGATGTATGGTTTCACTGCCACAAACATCACAAGGAGGCGCATTGACCCACCTACGATTCCAAAGCATATGGAAAACACACAAAAGCAAGATTCAGCCAGTCAGCCATTCATTGCAAAAGAAAAAAAATGTCTGTTATAATGAGATTTAAAACAAACTCTGCATAACCACAGGAAAAAAAAAAAAAAGAAGTGATAAACATAACACATGACAATGAAATATTATTCTTATAAGTCTTCGAGTTTCCAAAAGCAAAGTTTGCACATATTACTTGATTATAAACTTCCATAAATGTATTTTAAGGAACTACTTATCAAAAATAAATAAATGTATTCTAAGGAACTCTACAATTCCACTTCTAAAGCAACTAAAACCTCTCAAATTTTAAAACCCAGGTCATACTGACGTTTTTTAGATTTAAACTTCAACAAACTGATCCTGTGACCAAACTGGCAAAATTTGACACTAAAAAAATCTTTTAAGAGTATTCCATAACTCTGTCAGGCAATGCACCACCTTCCCTAAGATACAGGAGCTTTAAATTGATTTCAACAACCTCCACATAAAACTTGATATTCAAAATGAAACCACCATACCAACTCAGGTAAGTTCATCAAGCATCAAAAATGTCTGAACCATTCAAACAATCCTCACTAACTACTAGGCCCTAAAACTGGATAATAAGGGCGTGTTTGGTTTAGCCATTTTCATCACTCAATTCTAAAATTTTGTGGGTCCCACCTCAGGTTCTCTTGTTTGGTTTCATTTTTGTTTTCAGTCTTATATCTCATAACTCAAAAAATTGAGTTATAGCAATGGAAACTGAAAACAAGTTTTGTTAGTTTTCAAGTTATAAGAAATAAGTTAAGTTTGTAAAAAAATTCAAGTTGCTGGGACCCACACAACTGACTGATCACTATCAAGTCAGACGACAATAAACTCATTTCATCTCTATCTAATATGCAGTAGAAGAAAACACACACACACCATTCACCTCACAGAAAATTTTCTCCTGATCTCATCTCTGATCTCTCGGTCTGTCTTCTGATCTCAGTCCAACAGTTGTTTAGTTGATCTCATCTCAGGAGAACACAAATCTCTCTCTCTAATTTCACTTTCTCCATCTCTCTCGGCCTCTCATCTCTCTCAATCCTACAATCCTACAAAATCTATTTGATTCAGATGTTTATGTTGAGAAATTGGGCTTTGATTTAGATGAAAAACCATGTGGGAGCATGAGTGATGCACGTAAGTTGTTTGATGAAAGTCCTGTTTTGGAATTGGTTTCATGGAATTTGATTTTTGGCAGGTTATGTTCAGGTAGGGAATGTGGAATGTGGAATGTGGAGAATGCCAAGTCTATATATGAGCTTGGTAAGAAAATCATACTGAAAAAAATACAAAGAAAAAAAACTTGCAGTGACTATTGAAACTTGGCAGGAAAATCATTGACAAAATGATTTGGTTTTAAAATCCCATGCCTAACGGATGGCTGTGGCTTTCACTTCTTCCCTTTTGTTGCTCTTTGCTGGGTTCTGAGATGTAATGAAGTACGGGAACAGTCACGCGGGTGAGTTAAAGTAGAGGACAACATTACTGTTCTGACTAAACAGTAGAGGCCGGTGAGTTAAATTAGCTTTTTTAAGAGAGAAAGCCAACTGTATTTGGGATGCCAAACACGGTGAGAATGAGTTATGAGGAAATAGCAAAATGAACATGAGTTCTGACTTATAAGATGTGAGTTATGAATTGTGGGTTATGAGTTATGCGAGTTTTGAGGGAACCAAACACCCCCTAAATTTCCTTGATGGGATTTTTGCAAAATAGATTTTACTTCTTGTCACATGCCACCCAAAATTTTCCCCTATCTAAAACTACTTACAAGAGAACCAGTTTTTGGAAGAAGAACATGCACTTCTATCAAAAGCAAGAAAGATATACATTTGACTGAAAACTTTGATTAGCTTCCCATTGAGTTAGAAATTACCATATAAAACTGAGTGACTACTTCATGTTTAGATGACAACACCAAGGGGTTCAAATTAACCAAATTGGGCACCATTTTTCTTCTTCTTCTTCTTCGTTTTTTTTTTTTTTTTTTTGGGGGGGGGGGGGGGGGGGGGGGGGGGGTTGTGGTGGGGGTTTTACAAATCAATATATAAACATTCAAAATCCAATGGGCTGGATCAAGAATTTAACAAAATTAAGGAAGACATGATAGCGGCTTCATATTCAGTTCTCTCTATAAGGTCAATTATTTTGGCATTAAATTTTTGTTGCTAATCAAGGTTTAAGAGTTGTGGGTTTGTTTTTAGTTCATCACCTATTCACCAAACTAGAAATACATCATTGAAGTTTATTGGAGGAAACATTTTCATAATATACCAGAAGTATGACATTAAAATCAAGCCAAAGAAAAAGTCGGTAGATATTCAACTGCTAATGAGAAATTGATCCCTTCACCCGACCCTTTTCCCCTTGTTCAGGTCTAGTGAAACCTTCCTGTATCTGACTTCTGCTTGTTTCTAACATACTGTACTCTTTTCCTCCTCCACTTTTCCTATTAAAGAACTACTAAGCTCTAGATTCTTCTCATCACCAAATTTTGTTCACTAATATTAACATAATTCTTGTGCAAAATCTATGATCCCACATAATTCATTAATTACATCAAAATGGAAAAGACTAATGACATTTCTTTTTCTTTTTCGTATTTTATTCCCTCCTGATTGAAGATGAATTAACAAATAAAATTACTTGTGTAGGATAGAGTTCCCAAAACTACCCAGATTACTTTGGTGTGATGTCACACCATTGTAATATGTAGTTCTATGCAATCCTGAAGTTATAGAAGAAATATATTTGTAAGAAAAGAAAAACATGATTCACACTATCACTATCAACTACTTGTTATGGTGTGCCAATAAGGATCATGAAGAACTTGCGTGTATGTAGTGATTGCCATGTTGCCATAAAGTACATATCTGAAATCAAGAACCGAGAAATTATTGTATGGGAGATGTTCTTGCGGAGATTACTGGTAAAGAGGAGATAACGATGCCTCACAAGTTGAGAGGATTAGTTTATTTTATATATGATTTTAATCTAAACTATTTATCTTATATGCAAACTATCAACTACTTGTTATTGCCATGTTGAGAGATGTGCAGATTTTTTTCTTGGGTGGGAGGGGGGGGAGGGGGGTGTTTGTCTGCACTATGATATGCAATTGCAGTATTCAATATGTTTGTGTGGAAGTACAAGAGCAAAAATAGAAAAGTAAGAGAAAACACCTAAAGGATTTTTTGAACCAGAAAAGCAGCTGCAGCAGGAAGGCATGATCTTGTTCCACTTTTGATGGTTCAAAGTTCCCCTCCTAAAAACATATCAAAATTACCAATTACATTTAAAAAAAAAATTTGCTCATGATCAATACAGTCTTTGCAACAGAATCATTTGTTATTGAGTCCTCAATAATAATGTAATTTCAACAACATCACAAATACAAATATCCAAGAAAAGCCTAGCCAGATAAATTAATAATAACAAAAAAATAAAAATAAAAAAGGCAGAGAACAGAAATTTCTATTGGAAACTACCTCTTGTTAGAAAGTAGTGAAATTCAGAAAAATCAGAATTGCTCCAGTGCCAAATAATTATACTGCTATGCTGACACAGACTGGAAACGTGAAAGGGGTAGATCTCATTCTAGCTTAACAAAACCCTTAAATCCACAAGAGGCCCTTGAATCCACAAGGAAAACTTGGAATCCACCAGTAAAAAAAAAAAAAAAAAACCTCACTGGAAAATATTATTGAATTTTCGTTTTACATAGTGCAGGTAAGTTCCAAAAAAACACCCAAAATCAAGGAAATAATATCACTAAACCTAAAATAATGAAAATTACATAAAAAATCAAAATTAACGCCATAGCTTTTCCTATATCATATATTTTTCAGGAAGTGTGTAGGGTCAAAAGTAAATTTCCATCACACATTACATATTCATTTAATGTTTCTAATGCATACTTGGTAATTTGCCAGGTAAACCCTAGTAATTGGCTCCACAAATACATTCTTACTCTTTTTTTTTTTTTGATAAGTAACGTAAGAATATTATTAATAATAGAAAAAGTGCCAAGTCGAGTACATTGGGGATGTACTATGGGGGCACAAATCAAGAAACAAAAGTACAGCGGTCAAGAAAAATAGGAAAAGAAGAACAAGAAAAATGAGAAAAGACCACTCCATTCAAAGAGAGTGTGTAAGAAAAAAGACTTAATCTCTAGCAAAGAACGTTTACAACCCTCAAAACTTCTAGCATTCCTTTCATGCCAAATGCACCAAATCAAGCAATGAGGCACTAATCTCCAAACATCAATGTGACGATGTCGCGCAAACTTTTCTTGCCAAGCCTCAAACATCTCAAGCACATTATGAGACACAACCCATTGAATACCAAACAAGCAGAAAACCAAACACCACAACTCCCAAGCTACGGAGCAGTGAAGTAGAAGATGATCTACTGACTCCCCACATCTCTTACACATATAGCACCAGTCAAGCACTATCATACGTCTTTTACGAAGGTTGTCTGTTGTTAAGATCTTACCTAAGATCTTACCTAAGAAAGCAGACCAAGAAAAAAAAGCCACCATTGGAGGAACCTTCGATTGCCATATCATTCTCCATGGGAATGAAACAAGAGTAGGAGGGTAGGAGCTATAATATCCTCTAACCTCAAAACCTCTGCTCCTTGCAGGCTTCCAACAAACCTTATCTGAGCCAAAACCCCGCACTGTCGAAGAATAGATCAACCCCATAAACCGATCAAAGGCTTCTTCTTCCCAATCCTGTGGTGGACGACGGAATTGCACATTCCAGTGAAATCTCCCAGCAGACCAACCCATAACTTCAGCTACCGAGGAATCCTTTGACCTACTAAGACAATAAAGCTCTAGAAAAGCCTCTTGTAAAGTACAATCCCCACACCACACATGCTTCCAAAATTTAACTCTAGTACCATCCCCCACATCATATACAAGGAATTTAGAGAAGTTCAACCAGCCACTTCTAATGTATCCACAGGCTGACCCCATAAGGACTTGTCACCTTTTTCGTACACCAACCACCCCAAATATTCCCATATTTTGCCTCTATAACCCTCCTCCATAAAGCATCAATCTCCATGCCATACCTCCACAACCATTTTCCTAGCAAGGCAGAATTAAAGCTTCCCAAACTTCTTATACCCAACCCCCCAACCTGCAACGGCTTACAAACCTTAGCTCATTTAACTAGATGTATTTTAGGTTCACCACCAATCCCATTCTACAGGAAATCTCTCTGTAATTTCTCCATATGCTTAGCTATCTTACCCGGTAATGGAAGGAGGGAAAGGAAGTATGTAGGTAAGGAGGAGAGTGAACTTTTAATGAGTGTCACTTTACCCCCTTTAGATAAATACAGTCTCTTCCAACCTGCTAATCTCCTCTCCATTCTCTCTAGAATAGGATTCCAAATAGTTAAATCCTTAAACTTAGCACCTAATGGAAGACCCAAATATTTTAAGGGCAGAGAAGACTGCCCACACCCCAATAGACCCACCAAAGCCTCCAAATTGTGCACCCCACCAACAGGTACCAACTCAAATTTTCCCAAATTAATACGTAGCCCTGACACCCTCTCAAATCTAGCAAGAATCGCTCTCAAATTAGCAATCTGAGAAGGATCAGCATCACAAAAAATCAGAGTGTCATTTGTAAATAAAAGATGAGACACCATTACTGATGGGCCAGCCGTACTACCCATAGAAAAGCCTGAGCATTACCCAGCGAAGGCAGCCACATCCAACAAACGACTTAATGCCTCCATCACAATATCAAACAATAGAGGAGATAAAAGGGTCTCCTTGCCAAAGCCCCCCAGAACTTCCAAAGAAATCAGATGGACTATCATTGATCAGAATAGAAAACTTCACAGTTGAAATGCAATACCTTATCCATTTTCTCCATTTCTCTGAGAAACCACAATGCTGAAGCATATACATTAAAAAATCGTAGCTTACATGATCATATGCCTTTTCCACATCCAATTTACACAACACACCTAGAACCCCAGACTTCAATATACTATCAATACATTCAGAAGCAATCAATACGGAGTCCAAAATTTGTCTGCCCTTCACAAAGGCATTTTGTGAATTCGAAATAAGCCTATGCGCCACCCTACAAAGCCGATTAGCCAACACCTTAGAGATAATCTTATAAATCCCACCAACTAAGCTAATAGGCCGAAAGTCCTTTACCTCCACAACATCCACTTTCTTGGGAATAAGGGCAAGGAACGAAGCATTAAGACTCTTCTAAAAAATTGCCTGAGTATGAAAATTGTGGAATACAGCCATAATTTCTGTTTTCAAAACACACCACCAAGACTGGAAAAATACCATAGAAAAGCCATCCGGGCCAGGTGCCTTATCACCATTAAAATCATTGATCACCCCAAACACCTCTTCCTCCTCAAAAGGCCTATCAAGCTAACTTGCATCTTCCACCGAGATACAAGAGAAGTCCACATCATCTAAGACAGGTCTGTGAGCCACATCCTCAAAATAAAGCTGCCTATAAAACTGAGAGATACAATCTGCTATAGTTGCCGGATCCAAAGACAACTCCCCATCCACCATAAGCCTATCAATAGAATTAATCCTCTTGTGAGAATTAGCTATACGGTGGAAAATTTTAGTAATCCTGTCTCCTTCCCTAACACAGAGAACTCTAGATTTCTGCCTCCAATAAATTTCTTCCAACAGAGTAGCTTTTTCTAACTCATCACAAATTCTTCCCACTTCTACCGTTTCATCCGTTGATAAACCCCGACTATCCTCCAAATTCTCAAGAACACTTAGGTCCTTCCACAATTTTTTAATCCGATCTTCAACATGATCAAACACCTCCACATTCCATCTTTTCAAATCATTTTTTAAGAGCTTTAATTTATTGGCTAAAACAAAACTCAGTGCACCTTGAAACTGATAGGATTCCCACCAAGAACGAACCCTATCCACAAAACCCTCATCCTTAAGCCACATATTCTCAAATCTAAATGGCCTACTCCCTCTCTGAAAAGATCCACCCTCAAGGACAATTGGAAAATGATCTGAGCACAACCTAGACATCCGTCTTTGAGAAACTGTTGGAAACTTATCCTCCCAATTTGCAGAAAACAAGAATCTGTCCAACATAGCCTTCGAAACAACTTCTCTAGAATTTGACCAAGTGAAAGTCCCCCCTTGCAATGTTAGATCAATGAGGCCCTGTTCCGAAATAAAATTGGAAAACTCCTGCATAGCAGCAGTGAAAGCATTAGACCCCAATCGTTCAGAAGGGAACCTAACCATATTAAAGTCACCACCCACACACCAAGGAACACTCCACCAGCTGTTCAAACCACAAAGTTCCTCCCATAAAACCTCCTATCTCGGTGCACATTAGGACCATAAACACCAGTAAATGCCCATACAAACTGATAGGACACACTTGTAAATTTACAAGAAACCGAAAATCTCCCCACTGCTTCCTCCATCTTATTCACAACCCGTGTGTCCCACATCAACAACACCCCTCCAGAAGCACCACAAGAACCTAAGTAAGACCAATCAACAAGTTGGCCACCCCACAAGCTACGAATCACCGCCCTATTTATCAGCCCCATTTTGGTTTCTTGAAGACAAACCACATCAGGCCCCCATTTCCTAATCAAATTTCTAACCCTAAGCTTTTTATCCTGCTCATTCAACCCTCTTACATTCCAAGAAATAATCTTCAAACTCATTGATGAGGCACAACAGCCCATTCCATACTTTCACTCTTTAATATAGTTGAACCATACTCAACATTCAAAGATGACAACAAATTTTTCAACTCCCGCTGACCTTTCTGGCCTGACTTGACCAATTTCATCTTATCACCCACCACATGTTTTTGTTTATCTTTTTTTCTGGCCTCTAAAACTAATAACAATCCTGTAATTTGCTCCTCAAAACCTTCCAAAGAAGTGCCCACAGATTTCTTAAAGGCCTTAATCCTATTGGTTACTCATTGTGATAACTGAGAGTTATCAACACTCTCCTTACACCCAATCTCCTTTACAGGACTAGACACTGACTCCAAAGGACCTTCAGTGGCCAAAGGTATCACAGCTAATAGCTCACCACCTCTCTCCCAAGACATGAACCTTTCATCAAAATCCCACATCCCATTCTCTGATCCAGGCACCACATACAAAGACTCTCCTAACCCCTCACCCTCATCTGCCCAACTATTCCTTTGCCCTTTAATAGCAATAGCAACAATACCTGGTACACACTCTTCCTCTATACTTGAGCAGACCGACATGCTATCTGGAGAACAATAGAGTGACAGTGGAAGTACTAACTGCCACCCATCACGCAATTGTAGCATCCAGTCTTTAGAGTTACCCCAAGACTTATCCAAGTCTCCAACCAATTCCCTAATAGTGGAGCCAAGAAGATGAACTCCCTCAAGATCAGAATCATTAGTAATAGTGGCCGATCCTTCCAAACCCATAAAATCCACATCCCCACCTTCCGTTGCCACCTGAGATGTCAAATTCACCCCCATTGGCTTGACTGGCAAGGTGGAGCTCTGATTCTGGCTACTCGGACCACCGAAACCATCAGCAACCGACCCTTCCGACACCATAATGGAGGACACCATGGCCGAGGACACCACCGGCAGCGTAATAGACCCAATCGGAGCTCCGGCAGCCGCTACCAGCTCGTGGGAAACATGGGTCACTGCCGCTGGTCCAGTCGGCACGGTGGAAGGCTGAGCATTTCGACTCAGACTGTGCTGACCACCCTCGCCTGCCACTTCTGTCATTGCGAGGGAGGAGATCGTGGCCAAGGGCACCTTCGACAACATCACCGGCTTCACCGAAGGCTTGTGCGAGATAGCTAAGCTCTCGTGTTTCTTCTTATCGTTCAATTCACACTTACCTGGGCTCGGGATAGAGAGAAAACTCTGATTAGAAGGTTCCGGAACAGTTGGGCCACTAAAGGAGCTCTCGCCAGCCTCAAAAGAAGATGGGCTTGACAAACCCCGGCCCAACACAGTATTTTTACTGCCCAACAGAGAACCTTGGGCATTCTTATTTGGTGGGCCCAACCCCAGTTTAGTATTCTGGGCATTAATACTCCCCGTTGCCACCCATTTGCCAGCTTGCTTACCTCTGTTAACACCATCCCAAGATACCCGCCTCTTTCCAAGTTCATTCACATCCACAATCAACTCTCTCCCTAACCAACGTGATTTCCTAAAATCAAGCACCTTTCCAAACTCACCAATTTTTGAATTTGAATTGAACTTGAAAGGAATACTGATATTACTTCCTTCCTGGATTTTCGCCTCAAGAATATTCTCACCATTAATAACACCTTCACCACCCTCACCATCACCCATGACTGCCGAGAAAAAACTTTTGGCCTGTGTGTCATTTTCTCTCGAAAGCTCCATTATCTTCTCCACAACACCATCCTTGGCCTTTTACTGTATTTGTTAATGAAGGGCTGCTGAGCAGGCTTCGACCTTGCCTGCATTGGAGCTTTGACAGCTTCCACAAAGGACCTGGCAGCATGATACTTTGGGATCTGCTTAGACTTATACGGTACAAACTTCAGTCCACCCAACGCATATTGTGAAGGTTCCAATCTTCTTCTTAATTCAATCCCAAAGGTTTTCCATCCTTGTTGAAACTTACCGGCAGGAATAATGATAGTTCTCCGCAACCCACCTACCTTAAGTTCTGTCACTGATAAATATTGCCCAAATGAGTTGGACCCCCATTGCAATTGTACGCAGTACCACCTTCCCTGAACGTGAAGAATTGCTTCGGATTAACCCCAATCACAGTGTGTTCCAAGCTCCTCATTAACCAACATGCTGCACTCTTACCCATAGAAACCGATTGCATGTAGTATTTTCCCCGTTCGAAAATCTTAAGGGAGAAAAAATTCCCACCTTCCTCAACCACCAACTGAAACAGCTTAGATTCAATAAAAAAAACTTCTAAAACCACCCATACTGATCCAAAAAACTAATTTCTAGATGGGAACTTCTTAAATTTGGTTTAGAAGAGATTTTGCATGTAAAAAGAGATAATTGGAAGCATAAATTGAGGGCTATATGGCTCAAGTGGTGGCATAGTTGTTGAAAGATCTTCATGTCACAGATGTCCAGGATGGGAACGCTAGCAAGTTGGTGTGGCTCCCTTCACCAAACAAAGGTTTCCAAATAAAGAGTTATTATCATGTTCTGAGGGTAGACAGGCAGATTTTCCATGGAAGAGTATTTTGCAGACCCTTTGGCCTAGTATATGTTAACAAATACATTCTTACTCGTAACATATACTAGGCCAAAGGGTCTGCAAAATGCAAACAACAAACCCAGAATAGTCCAAGGCTCAAGAAACACAACATACAACAAGTTCTGATTGAAACAACACACTGACAGAGTTGGGGAAAAAGAGTCAAAAGACCTACTCCAATGTTTTTAGTAAAGTACACCTCAGAAGAAAACCTTTGTACTACTACTACTTCTACCTCTCAGACATTTAACTACTTCAAAGCATCAATTGAGGCAAGGTTCGCTGTCTAAGTAAGGCAGTTACAAATCAAAAGGAGTAATTTTTGCTAGGCAAAGGATTTGAAGGGATTCTACCCTTAGCATGCCACACCAGTAGGTGAATTCATATAGACAAGTTTTATGTTCTTACTCATAACATATACTAGGCCAAAGGGTCTGCAAAATGCAAACAACAAACCCAAAATAGTCCAAGGCTCAAGAAACACAACATACAACAAGTTCTGATTGAAACAACACACTGAGTTGGGGAAAAAGAGTCAAAAGACCTACTCCAACGTTTTTAGTAAAGTACACCTCAGAAGAAAACCTTTGTACTACTACTTCTAACTCTCAGACATTTAACTACTTCAAAGCATCAATTGAGGCAAGGTTCGCTGCCTAAGTAAGGCAGTTACAAATCAAAAGGAGTAATTTTTGCTAGGCAAAGGATTTGAAGGGATTCTACCCTCGGCATGCCACACCAGTAGGTGAATTCATATAGACAAGTTTTATGTTCACCCCCCCTCCACCCTCCACTTTTAATCAGACAACTGACAAAATATATTACAAGTTCTAGTATTCATAAGCAACTCACACACACACCGGTTGAGGTCCAAGGACTTGAACCAATGACCTCACCAAGTTATTATCTTACAAAGGTGTGACATACCAATGTGCCTAAGAATAGACTCATCCATTTAAATCTCAAATATAAGAGATAGCTAATCTTACCTTGGCCAGAGCAACTAATGCTTTCTCCTCAAGCTCATCAACAGGGGCTGTTTTCCGAGCAGCCTGCTGGTACACTGGGTCCTCATACTACACCAAAAAAAGTTATAAATATCCAATAAAACATTGATTTTTCAAAGACACCTCCCATTGGTTGCAAAAAAATAAATAAATAAATAAAACTCAAACAAAAACAATACACTTCAGTCCTATCAGACTTGGTTAAGTAGAACTTTTGGCATATTGGTTTTGGAATAATTAGTTTCAAAATGTCAGAATTCTCATTGGCTACCAAGAAAATTGACACAAATCACAAAAAACAAAGCAAGCCACAAAAAATAATTATAATAATATTAATAAACAAAATGTTTAAGTGGCCCTTTGGAAGGGCAGTTTAAAAATGCATTTTTTTAAGTACAGTTTTCTAAAAAGGTAAAACACCACTTTTTTTTTTCTAGATACAATTTTTTCAAATAGCCCATTTTCATAAAAACTGGAAAATAATGGCACCAACACTGTCTTTTATTTTTTGTTGTACCAATTATCAAACAATGAGATTATCAATATTGAAGACTTCGAATTCTTTTTATTTTCTCCCCCTACATTTTTTCTTGGCAGCCACACAAGCTGATGATGAAAATAAGAAAAAATCTGTAAATTGAAGTGATCATATCATACACTGATAAAGAAAGCGTTTACCTTGCAAACTTTTGGTTTCAAAACAATAAGAGTTTCAAAATGCCAGATTTCTCCTCAGTTACTAAGATTATTGAATTTTAACAAACAATGAGAGTATCAATATTTCAAAAGACTGAATTCCAACTTTTTTTGTCTATCGCTGTCCTCCCACATTTTTTTCATGGCAGCCAAACAAGCTGATAAAGAACACAAAAATTGAAAATGAAAGTGATCATCATCATCATCATCATACATTGATAAAGAAAGCCCTTAACTTGCAAACTTTTGGTTTCAAAACAAGGAGGGTTTCAAAATGTCAGAATTATCCTTGGTTACCAAGAAAATTGAATTTTAACAAACAATGAGAGTGTATCAATATTTCAAAAGACTGAATTACTACTTTTTTTTTTCTTTATTGTTGTCTTCCTACATCTTTTTCTTGGCAACCAAACAAGCTGATAAAGAACACAAAAAATTGAAAATTGAAGTGATCATCATACATTGATAAAGAAAGCAACATACCATACGAACTTTATCAACATAAGGCCTTATTTGCTTCTCGAAATCTTTAGTACTCCCCCCGGCAAAATGCAGCTGCAACATAAGCGCTTCCTCCTCCGCCTATAAACCACCAAAATCAAAAGCATTTTCAAGAAAAACCACTTCCAAAACCAAAAAAAAGAGTGAAATTTCGATCAAGATTTTTGAATTAGAGGACGAACCTGCAAAATTCTAGCTAATTCTTCATCGGTCATTACCAGAGCGGCGTCGTTTCCGGCAATGTGACTTGACGATTGCGGTTGTGGCTGCTCGTTGACTTCATCGTTGACCGATACAAGTCGGAGTCTCTCGGCAACCGAAATGAGATCGGAGTCGTCCGATAAGACTCGATTTTCATCGACGGCGATGATCTGTAAAAACACAATTTACCACAAATTATTGAATATATATACACACACACACAAACACGTAGAGAGAGAGAGGACCTTTTGGTCGTCAGGGACGACTGAAGTGAGAGAGAAGAGCTGGAACTTGAGAGTCTGTAAAAAACAACAACAATTTACAGTTTTAGAGAGAGAAATTGAGAGAGTTTTTAGAGAGAGAGAGAGAGTGAGAAATGGAGAACCTCGAAGCCGTCGTCGGTGTCGTAGTCAACGACGAAGTCAGCGTCGTTGTGGCGGACCTGGAATTTCCGAGAAACCATTTTTTTCTCTCTTTTTCTCGCTTTTTCTCAGTCACTCTGTGGCTGTGGAATTTGATGGAAACTTTTTTCATTCACAAGGGGGAATTTGATGGAGTCTTGAGACAAAGAAAAGGCATCTGTTTTCACTGTACTTTCTATACCTTTCTTGCTCGCAGGTGAAAATTAAAATTCACACTTTTTCTTTTTCCAAAAGAAATTCTCTATGGTAGAGATTGATTTTTCTTTTTATTTATTTATTTGAAGTTAGAACTTTTTTTTTGATGATATTTGAAGTTAGAACTTAGGAATAGAGATATTATAATCTTTAATCTTATTTTGGATAATGTAGTAGTGTATACATTATTTTAACCAAAAATAAATTAATAATAATAATAATAATAATAATAATAATAATAATAATAATAGAATACATTATTCTATGACAAGGTGTCGTAATAATATAATAAATTATTATTAGCATGTGATTATCAAAAAAAAATTATTAGTAGCATGTGAAAATGTGTCACTTCTAGTTAATATGAACCCAATCATAACTTGCAATTTTGTCAACCACAAATAGAAGAAAAAAAAATGTGCATGTGTTTTTTTGGTGTGAAACACTCCTTTATTGAATAAGAGATAAAGTTTTGAAAAATAATTAGACTAATAATATAGAATCTACTGATAAATCTATCCTTCCTCTTTGAGAATTGCGATTCTTTGACAATTTTACTATTAAAAATTAGTTATTGATTTGTTTATAAAAAGAAACAAAAAATACTAGTATTTAGTTGATTATGAGTCAAGAATGGTCATACCCATTGGGTAATGAATATCCAACCATTTTCGATCTAAATATTCTAAGTAATACCCAATTCTTCAAGAATAAAAGATAATTGATAGGGTTTGGATATTATTCGAATTTTTCAAGTAGTATTTAGATATTATCCGAACCTGACTCGAACTAAAAAAACCATTGCTTGCTTCTATTGATACTCCACTACGACTCTCTCTATGCTGCTGAGCGAGTGTCCACAGGTCGGGATGGGTCAGGTTTGTGCCCGACCCAAATTTTTTTAGGTGGGTGAAAATCAAAATTGAAATCGACCTGTATTAATGGTCGGATCATCTGGTTTAGGTCTGTCGGGTTTTGAGTTGGTGTCGGTCGGTTTCAAGTTTTGTTACCGGTGCCGATATTTTGCTAAATCAGTTGAGATCTAGCCAATATTTGGCCTGATCCGTCGAATCTAGACTAGATCCGGTGACTAGATCTCGATGAGATCTCGCCAGATCTAGTAGATTTCAAGTAGCTCTTCATCAGAAAATAAAAAATATTGCTGGATCTAGTGGATTTACAGTGGATTTCAAGTAGCTCTTTGTCGGAAAACCTTTGGATCTTGCCGGATTTTGTTGATTTTATGGTCAAGTCGGGTGGCTCGGGTTTTTGGGAAGGAAACTCTCCAGCCAACCCGAAGGGATTGGGTTCTATGGCTGGCAACTCGCCGCTGACCGTTGGATTGGTTGATTCGGGTGGTGGCGGTTTGGTTTCGGGCGGGTCCAGCAAGTTACCAGGTTGTGTGGACACCCCTAAGCCATTGTTTTTTTTTTTTGGATTTGGGAATTAAAAGGCTAAAGATTCTTTAACTTAGTATAGTACAAAACAGTCGCCAAGTATATTGGTGAAGATAAAAGCCAAAAAATGATTAAAGGCTATGCATGTATGAATACAAACATACACACGTATACAGCTTTTTTTTTATCCTTCTAAAGCCTCAGCTATTGGTCGGTGATGATGTAAAAACAAACAGCTATGAAGAATAAAACACTGGGTTCGGTTTGGATTTCCCACAGATACAACCAAAACTCATCGAAATAATCAGATGTTTTGGATTTCCCACAGATAGTGGATTATCAAAAACAACAAACTTTCCTCTAATTTGTTGATAATCAAAAACAAATTAGAACACATGGATGGCTTAAAGTTACAATGTCTTGTCAATTATTTTTGATAATTGCCATGGCTTCCAAACTGGGAAATCCATAGCAATTATCAAAAACAACAAACTTTCCTCCAAAACAAAGAAAACCCACTTGTCCCTCAAACTCACTGAGACTAAAGTCTTCAATTTTTTGAGCTAAATCTCAAAGAAAAAATTCAGATACATTGTTCAGTAAACCACTTCAGACCCATCATTTCATGTGAGGCGCAGGTAGAAAAAAAATGCAGAGAGCTTGATGAGTGAGGCTGAAGAAGGAGAAACCCATGGTAATATTTAAAAAAAAAAAATTGAAGACATGGTAATTTATTTAAGTACTAATGATAATGAAAATGGCAGAAATTTGACTAGAACTCCTAAATTTTTAAAACTTTTAAAATAATTATTAAAAAAAAAAAAAAGCAAAGAGATCGGGTTTGGGTCATGTATAGATATTGTTGGATAAACAAATTAGGTAACAATTGAGTATGGATATCAAGTAAGGTAATCGGATATTTATGGGTAAACTAATCGGGTTGAGTATGGGTAAGTATGATTATGTCTTATCTTTAGGTTATGTTTAGTTAGAAGCAGAGCCATAAATTTTTCTCAAGGAAGGCCAAACTAGATGAATTATTGTATTTCATATCCTTGATTATCTTATATAAATGCATATAACTTTATTTTTTGGAAAAAAAAATGCTAAAAAGAGATTTACTTATATATTGTATAAACTTATGTTTTCTATTTCTAAAAAAAAAAAAAAAAAGTATAAACTTATGTTTTAAATGCTCCTAATATTAATGATTTATATATAACAAAAAAATCAATATTAAAAGAAAAATAAATGAGACAATAATCAATTAAGAAGCATTTATACTTAAAAAAAAAAAAAAAAAAAAAAGGAGGTTGTTATCAAAAAAGCAAAGAAAAGAAAAAGAAGGAGGTCATTACCTAAAATTTTTTCGAATTTTTGACATTAAAATGGAGGGTGAGCTGGTGAGGGCTATTTTAACATGTCTAATCGTCTCGCACAGAGATAAATAGATTATATTACCTATTGTATCTTCTTTTACTTGTTTAAATGCAAAGAAATGATTTTTTTAGAAAATAACTATAAAACCCAAACTATTTTATTAGTTAACCAAGGTTTGAAATTAATTTGGTATCCAACAATTCGAGTCTTCTAAACTCGATTTCACTGTTCACCATCTTGTTTTCTGGGTTTTTGCATTGGTGTTTTCTGGGCTGCGTTGTTGTGTTTCTACGTTGGTTTCTGGGCTGCGTAGCTGTGATTTCTGGGTTTCTGAGTTGCTATTTTCTGGGTTTCTGCGTTACTGTTTTCTGGGCTGCATTGCTGTGATTTTTTCCTACTTGGAAGAAGATGGTGAACAGGACCTGAAATGGAGAAAGAAGGGAAGAAAAAAAAAAAAAAAAAAAACGAAGGAAGAAGATGGTGAACAGTAAATTTAAAAACAGAAATCGAGTGGCTTAAACTCGATTTGCTACAGTGAAATCAAGTTTAGAAAACTCGAATCGTTAGATACCAAATTAGTTTCAAACCTTGGTTAACTAATAAAATAGTTTGTGTTTTATAGTTATTTTCAAAAAAAATCCGCAAAGAAATCTTTTTTTTCAGAAGGTTATCCTAAAATGCTGAGCTTCTCATATGAATTACACGTACCTATGTATCTATACTATTATTTAAAGTGCTTCTCCTGTTTGGGATCCTCATTTTTTTTGTTCAAAAATACCCATACATCCCTATGTTTATGCAGAGATAAAACTAAAGGACAATTATGTAAAATTAGGTAAAAATGCAATTCTAACTCCTACTAAAACTTTGCCTAAAAAGTAAGGTTCTTCTCTTGTTGATTTTCAAATTACTTTATCCATTTATAAATTAGATTCTCAAAAAAAAAAAATAATAAAAACAATTTTTTTTTTTTGGCTATAAAATAGGACCACTAAGCCCAACATTTTCACTAAACCCAAAAAAAAAAAAAAAAAAACCTCATTTTCGCACATGTGATGAGGCTAGTGTATATTAAGAGGATTTAGAAAGTTAATTATAACTTCAAAAAATGTCAAAAATACCTCTAATTTAATTAAATAATCCTTATTCTTAAGAAATAAAAAATGAGGTTAAAATTGTAATTCAACAAAATTCAAAAAAAAAAAAAATTACCTGAGAAACTTTTTTCCTAAAAATTAGCACAGACTCAATTTAAATATATCACACGCATGTTTGATACATTTTTTTTTTTAAAACTAACACACACTAAACCCAGCCGTTTACTTCATTTCAAATAATTTCTTAAAAAGTCTTTTTAGTATAAACTCACTAACAATAAATAAATTTAAATTGAAAATTTATATTAAACTAAAAAAAAAAAAGAGCCTCATCGCACATGCGGAGCGCATGTGATGAGGCTAGTATATATTAAGAGAATTTAGAAAGTTGGTTATGGTTTCAAAAAATGTCAAAAATACCCCTAATCTAATTAGATAATCATTATTCTTAAAAAATAAAAAAATAGGGTTAAAATTGTAATTTAACAAAATTAAAAAAAAAAAAAAAAAAACTATTAGATAAACTTTTTTCCTAAAAATTAGCACACTCTCTATTTGAATGTATCTCACCCACTCTTGATACATATTTTTCTAAAAACTAGCACACATTAAACCCATCATTCATGTGTAACCTCACTAACAATAGATAAATTCAAATTGAAAAATTATATTAAACTCAAGAAACAAAAAGAGTTTCATCGCATGTCCAGAGTGTGTGTAATGAGGCTAGTATATAATATGAGAGTTGAATTGTCTCTTTAAATTCAAAATACATTTTCTTTTCTGTTTTCATTCCAATTTGAGGGGATAAAGATTGGTGGGCTTGGGTGGAAAACCTCCAGACTCTTCCTTTTCTTTACCCTTGTATCTCTATCAACCAAATGAGTGAAAGTTGTTTCTTCTCCCCTTTTTCCCCGTTATTTTCCATTCACTCTCTTTTCCACCCAACCTAATGTGCTATCAAAGAAAATCAAAGGAAAAAGCAAAGCACGCTTAATAAATTCTAATCACGTGACTTCTATTCTTGGCTCAACAGTGTATGAATACATGGAGGTTGTTTGAATTGTACTCCTTTGATATTCCTCCATCACTAGTTTTAGCTTTTTCTTTGTCATTCAGAGAGTTATGGCACTCTCGTTTAGGTCATGCATCTTTGCCTCATTATAAAATTCAAGCCTTACACTTCGTTTAGGAGTTCATAAAGGAATGGGAATGAATGAGTAAATTATAAGGGAATGGAAAGAAATAGAACATATTAAGTAATGAAACGGAATGGAAAAAAGAAAATTTTTGAATGGAATGAAGTAATTTTTTTTGGATGTTTTAAAATAAACAAATGGAAAGAAATTGAATGTAAGTGACATTGTTTGAGAGTAACATAAAAGGAATGAAATGAAATCATTTTATAATAACATTACTATAATACTCCTATTTTAAAATGGATAAATAGTTGTATTTGGGATTTAGTAATGTAAGGACTCAAAATGTATTGGACCCAAAAAAAGGATGGGATTCGAGCCCAACAAGCCCAAACAATAAAATTTATAGAGAATGGGTGTAAGAACTAGCTCTAGTGAGAGGAAAAAGACATCCTTCTTCTATAGCAAAAGGAACTTCAAACTAAATAAAAGAAAAACCCTTTTCTTCTTCTCCTCGGCTAGGTTTTTAGTGTGTATCTCTCTGGATTCTTTCTCTTCTTTTCTTTCTTTCTTTTCCCAAAAGTCCTCCTTTAGTGTACTCCGATTTCACGTTATATACTACCTTCTTCATCCTGCTTCCACCGTACACGTGTAGGTTCTATTCTGAGAACTTCTTTCTATCCCATCCAGAACTTCCTGGATCCTCTGCCTAGTGGTTAGAAGGCTGCTTGGTTACTGTTCAGGTATCACCTCCACATTAATGCGGCCAAAGAGTTAGCTGGGAAGCATTTAACGAGGAGGTAGCAGCTTTTAGGAGATATTTGTTACTTTTCTCGGTTCCTTCTTTGCTCAATATTCATTAGTTAGTTTGCATGCAATTCTGTGAAGTTCCTTGACTATTAAAAAAATTACACCCACCTCGGACGTAGTTTGAGCAATAAATCTTATCCTCGAACATGTGAGTGTCCTCGGACTGGGCCGCTGGGCCACTAGCCCACTTCCCATGAACTCTCCGTTTATCTTTTTGGGCCACTGGCCCCACAATAGCCCCTCAAAATCTCACTTTTTGTCACCTCGAAAAAAGGGAGATTTTGATATCACACCCCTACTCCCTTCGGTGGACTTTTCTAAATTTCAGAACGACTTTTCATCTGCCCAAGGCACGTTCCTGATGTTTCGGCGTCTGGAGCATGCAATTGTTAAATGATGGCGGTTTTTTTGTCCTCCACGTTGCAGCATGATGCGAATCAACGGTGGAGGGCTGTTGAAATTTATAAGCGGGATTTTTCCCGCTTACGATTTCTGTGCCCCTATAAAGAGCTTTTCAAATCAAATTTCTTTTCAGTTACAAAAAATCTCACAATCTTAGCGAGTATTCATTGCATCTGTCCCTCTTTCTTTCTTCTCAACGTTCTCATAAATACCTGAAGTCTGTCCGAGGAGCTCATTTTTCACACCTGTAAGTTTCTTTATCCTTCTTCAGTCTTAAATCCTCTTCATTAATTTTTCTTTACAATTCCTAAGAAATGGGTAGGTCTAGGTATCTAGTTGATTTCGAGGAGCAAATAGAGGAATTCAGAGCTAAGTATAGGATCCCCTTCACGGTGGGCATGAGATATGCTTCCACAGAAATGTGGTTTGATGATAGAAAAACGGGGGAAATAGTCATCCCTATGATCACTTTCATAGAGGGAGGGATGACTATTCCGATGGGTAATCTCATTAGGAGTTATCTCAGGTTCTTTAGATTGTCCCCTACACAGTGCGCCTCCAACATGTTCAGGGTGTTAGGGAGTATAGAAGCCCTTAACAATAGGATGAATCTAGGCCTTACCCACCACGATATAAACTGGGTATACAACCTTCATCATTTGAAGGACCAGGGATACTATCTTAAGTCTAGGTACCCTGAGGTAAGATTAATCCAATGTCTCCCTCAATCGAACAAGGGCCTGAAAGATGATTTTCTCATTTTTTCTAGGGAATGGCACGACGGTTTACCCTGTCCGACCCAAGTGGGAACACCAGGTGGGATTCTTAGGCTGAGCGCCTCTAAATCTTAATTTGTGCTCTTTACTTTAAGTTACCTTTATTTCTGACGGCAATTTCTTTGCTGTCTTATTGATTTTGCAGACAAGCGCGCCACCAAGCCTCAATTCGGACTAGTTAACAGGGAGAGTTTGGACAAAATTCTACGATCCGAGGTATATGTAAACCCATCCTACGGTCAGTTGAGGGCAGCGCACATCATCCTCCAGTACAAGCCAATTTCCACAACATTTCAAGCGCCCAAGTGTGTGATAAAGGCTAAAGATCCTCGGTTGCATCGAATCAGCGTAGCCTTTGACGGATTTATAGTTCCTGAGGGTGTTCCAATCCCTGAAGGCACCCCTTTTACCCAGCCGTTACCTGTGGCCACGGTCTCTGTAGCGGCTTCCTCATCCCGTTCTATTCAACAGGAAGCGAAGAAGGAAGAGGAAGAGGAAGAAGAAGAAGACAAAGTTGTAGAGGTATCGGATTCTGCCGACGAATTCGAAGTTTTTAACCAACCTCCATCTCCCGAGGTGACTTCTGATAACATGGGTATCCAAAGAAAAAGCCAAAGGAGCCTACTGGACGTAATTGAAGGCAAATCTGAAAAGGAGGCGCCAGTGAAGCCTGCTCAGACTAGTCTTCCCCCTCCTCTTCCTCCTCAACCAACTCAAACACAGAGGGTTGAACCCACTGATCCCAAGAGGAGGAGGGAACAAAAGGGTAAAAAGGTGGTGAAGACTAGGAGGCCTCACCAAACTCCTAAAGACGAGGTCCAAAGGGCTCCGAAGTAATAAAAGACAACCCATAGATCTCAACAAGTTGTGGCCAAACAGACTACACAGCCATCGGAGCCCGAGGCCTGGCTCCTTGCTCCCATGTTTGGTGGAGAGCCTCTGAGGGAAGATGCCTCAATCAGGGACTACAACGGTGGAATTGGATGCCACGTTGCCTCGACCCTAGAAGAGACACTCCTTCTCCCCAAGGACATGACCGAGCTCAGAGGCATGAAGAAGAATGAGATCTTCATGAATACAAAAAGGCATCTGGGCATGGTATGGTACCCTTACTGCTTTACTTGTTACTTTTAGTTTATTGCACCTTTGACTCTTTTTTTTTTTAAAGGTTGTTCAAGCCACTTTCAGGCTAGAGGAGATGGTTAATGCCTTCTATCAGCAGTTAGATGAGGAGAGGAAGAGGCGAAATACTACTGTTTAGACCCTTTCTACCAGCGAGAAAAATGTTAAAGAGCTAAAGAAGAAGCTGGCCAAGGAAGAGCGTGCTCGAAAGAGTGCTGACTCTGCTTTGACCGGCTTTCAAAAGCAAGCTGAAGCTCAGAGGAAAAGCCTTCGTGATGTTAATGAGCAGCTGGCAGCTTCTAAAGAACAAATATCAACTTTGATGAAGCAGCTTGAAGAAGCTCAAAGGCTGAGAGGTCAGGCTGAAAAGGGGAGGGATGAGGCTGAAAAAGTGAAAGCTGAGGCTAAGAAGGAGAAGAACGAGGCCGAACAGCAAGGATATGATGTCGGCGTGGCTGAGACCGAGGATAGATTCTGAACTGAGGTCCCAGTTGTGTGCCGAACGTATTGTGCACAAACTTGGGAGGAAGCTCTTAATCGCGCTGGGGTTGAGCCATTATCAGAGCTGAGAAAGCCTGAGAACACTTATTTCCCCCCAGCCATACGAGCCCTAAGTCCTTCTTCCCAACAACAAGAGGTCTCCTCTACTGCTGTTGGCTCGGCTAAAGAAGTTCGGAATCAGAACCCTCTTCCAACCAATCAGCAGAAGTAGCCTGAAGGGTCTGAAGAAGTCACAAAGATCTCCCCGGCCAAGGCCGCAGAGAAGCCTAAGGATGGAAAAGCCTCTCAGAGTTTTGAAAAGGACTTAGCTTCCACCATCCTGCCTGCTGGGGAGGTTTCAAAGGAGAAGGATTCCTCCTCAGGAAACCGCTAAAGTTCCACCTCCCAAACTACAAATAAAACTTAGCAAATAATTGATACAACTTTTTAATTTTAGTTTAACTTTTTTCTTTTTTTGAGGATATTCTCAAATGTGGTGTACATTTTCCTTCCCAGATTTATATAAAACATTGTGATTTTATCTATTTCTTGTGTAATTTCCTGCATGACTATTCTTTTACTTTCATATTATCCCAAACTATGGAAGAGTAAATTCTGACCTGATGAGGGAAAACTTAATAGTAATACTCCAATTAAGGTTAAAGTGTGCATTAATTTTTACCAAGCTGTGGGCCAAGAATCTTACCTAACTTAAGTTCTACTTAATACTTCAACAATTTGAGAGTGTATTAATTTCCACCAAACTATGGTCCGAGAACCTTACATGGCTTAGTTTCTGTTTAATATTTCAATAATTTGATAGTGTATTAATTTCCACCAAGCTGTGGTCCGGGGACCTTACATGACTTAGTTTCTGTTTAAT
Organism: Quercus gilva; assembly: GCA_023621385.1. Lineage (NCBI taxonomy): Eukaryota > Viridiplantae > Streptophyta > Magnoliopsida > Fagales > Fagaceae > Quercus > Quercus gilva. The sequence goes on along the minus strand of CM042475.1, from coordinate 56,214,290 downwards.
ACTTCAATAATTTGAGAGTGTATTAATTTCCACCAAGCTGTGGTCCGAGGACCTTACATGACTTAGTTTCTGTTTAATACTTCAATAATTCGATAATGTATTAATTTCCACCAAGCTATGGTCCGAGGACCTTACATGACTTAGTTTCTGTTTAATACTTCAATAATTTGATAGTGTATTAATTTCCACCAAGCTGTGGTCCGAGGACCTTACATGACTTAGTTTCTGTTTAATACTTCAATAATTTAAGTGTATTAATTTCCACCAAGCTGTGGTCCGAGGACCTAACATGACTTAGTTTCTGTTTAATACTTCAATAATTTGATAGTGTATTAATTTCCACCAAGCTGTGGTCCGAGGACCTTACATTACTTAGTTTCTGTTTAATACTTCAATAATTTGAGAGTGTATTAATTTCCACCAAGCTGTGGTCCAAGGACCTTACATGACTTAGTTTTTGTTTAATACTTCTGTAATTTGAGTGTATTAATTTCCACCAAGTTGTGGTCCGAGGACCTTACATGACTTAGTTTCTGTTTAATACATCTGTAATTTGAGTGTATTAATTTCCACCAAGCTGTGGTCCGAGGACCTTACATAACTTAGTTTCTGTTTAATACTTCAATAATTTGAGTGTATTAATTTCCACCAAACTGTGGTCCAAGGACCTTACATGACTTAGTTTCTGTTTAATACTTCAATAATTTGAGAGACACAGGCAACAGAATTAGGGATAAGCTATAAGAGGGAAATAAAATAGAACTGTTCATATTAATAGTAATACCTCTTTAAGTTATTTACATTCCAAAGATGAAGTACAGTTTTTTTGTCTAAATCTTCTAAGTAGTAAGCCCCTATTCCTGCTACAGATGTAATACGATACGGTCCTTCCCAATTAGGCCCTAACTTTTCCCAGGCTAGATTTTTGGTAGCTCCCAAGACTTTTCTCAATACCTAGTCCCCTGGAGTTAACGGCCTCAGCTTCACGTTTGCATCATAGCCCTGTTTCAGTTTATGTTGATAGTAAGCCAACTGAACCATCGCATTCTCTCGTCGTTCGTCTACCAGGTCTAGGTTCTTATTCAAAAGTTCATCATTGCCATCCGAGGTGAAAATGTTGGTCCTTAGTGTGGGAAAGCCTGTTTCAAGTGGAATTACGGCCTCAGCCCCATACGTCATTAAAAATGGGGTTTCTCCTGTTGACCGTCTGGGTGTCGTTTGATACATCTAAAGGACATGTGGCAGCTCTTCCACCCATTTTCCCTTTGCATCATCTAGCCTCTTCTTAAGTCTGCTCACTATGACTTTGTTGACAGCCTCGGCTTGTCCATTTCCCTGTGGATAAGCCGGAGTGGAATATCTATTCTTTATCCCCAATTCGAAACAATACTTCCTGAAAGCCTTGCTATCAAATTGAAGACCATTATCCGAGATGAGAGCTTGAGGCACACCAAATCGTGTGATGATGTTCTTCCAGACAAACCTTTTTACATCCACATCTCTGATATTAGCCAGAGGTTCAGCTTCGACCCACTTCGTGAAGTAATCCGTGCCAACTAGTAGATACCGTTTATTTCCTATTACCCTAGGGAAAGGACCAACAATATCTAGACCCCACTGAGTAAAAGGCCAAGGGCTAGATAGAGGGTTAAGAACTCCTCCTGGTTGATGGATGTTCGGGGCAAATCTTTGACACTGATCACACTTCCTAATGTATTCCTAGGTCTCCTTCTGCATGCTTGGCCACCAATACCCTTGGGTGATTGCTCGGTGAGATAAAGATCTTCCTCCAGTATGACTCCCACAAATCCCTTCATGGAGCTCTTCTAAGAGTGCCTCCGAGGCTTCAGGGTGCACACAAAGCAGGTAAGACCCAGAGAAAGATCGCTTGTACAATTTTTTGTCCTCAGACAACCAGAACCGAAGAGCTTTTCTTCGTATCTTATCAGCTTTTGAACTGTCCTCGGGCAATATGTCTTTCTCAAGGTAGAGTATTATAGGATCCATCCAGCTAGGTGCCGAGCTAATTAGATTGATTTGAAGTGTGCTCTCTGACACTGGGGTAGGCGCACTTAGGTCTTCAACTATAACCACCCAAGGTAAGTTTATTGCCGAGGACATTGCGAGGGTGGCCAAAGAGTCTGCATGGGCATTCCCACACCTAGGGATATGGGACAACTCAAAGAATTCAAAATCCCCTTCATACGCCTAACCTGGCTCAAGTAAACCTGCATTCTTATGTCACCAGCTTTTAACTCCCCTTTTACCTGGCCCACAATCAACGCTGAATTCGAGAACATTTCCACTGTCTTTCCTCCTAGTTTCTTAACCATCCCTATTCCCATTAGTAGAGATTCATACTCGGCCTCGTTGTTGGTGATTGAGAATCCCAACCTTAAAGACTTCTCAATGATGGTCTGTTCAGGAGATATTAGAACTAGCCCCACTCCTGACCCCCTCTGGTTTGCTACTCCATCTACATATACCTTCCAGGGGGAGGAGCGTTCTGTGGAGATAAGGCCAACTGATTTTTCATCCATGCTCTGTGGGCTTGCTTCAATTTCTTCAGGGCCTTTAGCAAATTCAGCCACCAAGTCGGCAAGAACCTGACCTTTCACAGAAGTACGAGGCATATACTTAATATCGAAAGCCCCTAGAATTGTGCCCCACTTTGCAACCCTGCCAGTGTAGTCTGCACTCCGAAGAACTGCTTTGAGTGGATACTGAGTCAGAATGACTACAGTGTGTGCTTGAAAGTAATGGGGAAGTTTTCTTGTTGCATGCACCACTGCTAGAATAGCCTTCTCCAATGGTAAATAACGCACCTTAGCCTCATGAAGCGATTTGCTCACGTAGTAAACTGGTCGTTGTATACCATTGTCCACTCGTATCATAACAAAGCTGATCGCATAAGGGGCTATCGCCAAGTAGGCAAAAAGAACCTCGTCTACCTCAGGGCTGGACATAATGGGTGGCCGAGATAAATATTCCTTGAGCTGTTGAAATGCTAGAGCACACTCCTCAGTCCACTCGAACCCTTTCCATTTGTAGAGTAAAAGGAAAAAGGGTTTGCACCTATCTGCCGAACTGGATATGAATTTGTTCAGCGCAGCAGTCATCCCAGTCAACCTCTGAACTTCCTTCGGATTCCGAGGTGGTTGCAAGCTGTTTATGGCCTTAATTTGGTCGGGGTTCACTTCAATTCCCCGGTGAGTCACCATGTAGCCCAAAAACTTCCCAGAGCAAACCCCGAAGGAGCACTTGGAAGCGTTCAGTCGTAACTTATGCTTCCTCAGAATCTCAAACGTACTGGTGAGGTCTGTCACATGTTCGGCCACTACTTTACTCTTTACAACCATATCATCAATAAAGACCTCTATGTTTTTGCCTAGCTGTGGCTCAAACATCTTCATCATCATCCGTTGATAAGTAGATCCTGCATTTTTCAAGCCAAAGGGCATCACTTTGTAATGAAAGTTCCTATTAAGGGTGAGGAAAGAGGTCTTCTCCTGGTCATCCAGTGCCAGTGGGATCTAATGATAGCCCTGAAATGCATCAAGAAAGCTCATCCGAGGATGACCCACTGTTGCGTCCACCAGTTGATCTATACGAGGCATAGGAAAAGGATCTTTCGGACAAGCTCTATTAAGATCTGTGAAATCAACACATACTCGCCATTTTTCATTTTTCTTCCTTACCACGACCGTATTGGCCAACCACTGAGGGTAAAACACTTCCTTAATAGCCCCTGCCTCCTTAAGCTTAGTCACCTCATCTTTGATAGCCTCGGCATGTAATTTAGAAGGACGCCGAGATGGCTGTTTCTTTGGTGTAACAGAGGGATTGACATTCAAATGATGACAAATGAAGTCTGGATCAACCCCTGGAGCTTCGTAGGCATTCCATGCAAACACATCAACGTTTCTCCTTAGAACCTCAACCAATTGCTCTTTTTCCAACAAAGGTAACAGTGCTCCGACCTGAAAGTACCTGTCTGGATCACCGCCAACACTCACTCTCTCCAGATTCTCACACTCAGCTTCCTCGGCGGAAGTGCCGGAGATGGTACTCAGATTCTTTGACTGCTATAAGTCATCCTCTGCCTTGGCCGATGTGCCTACTTCTGGTCGATGTTGAATGGCTGCTATCATGCACTGCCTCGCCATATTTTGATTCTCCAATATTTCTAACACTTGGCCTCCTGATGGGTATTTCACCTTCTGATGCAGATTGGAAGAAACAGCCCTTAAGGTATGCAACCAAGGCCTACCTAAAATCGCTGTGTACGGAGAAAAAACGTCTATCACAATAAAATCCACCTCCACCACATCTGAGCCTGCTTGCACCGGTAATCTAATCATACCCATCGGAATGACTGGCCTTCCTTCAAAACTCACCAACGGGGAACTATAGGCTGTTAGGTCCTGGGGTGTCAAATTCAACCCACTGTACAGGTCAGGATACATCACCTCGGCAGCACTCCCCTCATCTATCATCACCCTTCTCACATCATACCCCCTAATTCTAAGCGTAACTACCAAGGCATCATCATGCGGTTGTATCGTTCCTCTCTTATCCTCCTCCGAAAAACCCAACACCAGTGAGGCATTTAGTCTTTCTTTCTTCAGCATTGAACTGGAACCCCCATCCACACAATGAGATACGGACATTATCCTGGAGGGACAGGACCCCGTTCTTCCTGGGGCAGCAAATATAACATTTATTGTGCCCAAGGGGGCTCCTAAAGAGGCATTCCCCCGAAATGTTGATCCTGCCTGACCTCCTCGGCCACTGGAATGATGTAGCAGGTGCGTCAACTTTCCCTCTCGGACAAGTTCCTCCAAGTAATCCCATAGGTTTCTGCAATCTTCAGTAATGTGTCCATGGTCCTAATGGTATTGACAGTAAAAGTTTTGGTTGCGTTTCATAGGATCCCCTGCCATTCTATTGGGCAGTCTGAAGTAGGGCTCGTTTTTTATCTTCTCCAAAACCCGCTGCACTGGTTCTCGGAACACAACATTAACCGCTTGGGAGTTAGCAAATCCTGACTGCCCCCCAAAATCCCTCCGAGGTTGATTGTTATTGTATCGGTCCGACTTAAAATCCCTCCTCTCCTGAGAGATTACCTTGGACTTTCCTCTACCCCGTATCTGGTCCTTTTCTACTCTTCTGTACTTGTCAATTCGGTCCATAAGTTGTCGCATGCTGGTAACAGGTTTGCCAGTCAGCGAATTCCTCAGATCATGCTCGGTTGGAAGGCCCTCCTTAAAAGTATTAATGGCCATGTTGTCATTGGCCCCATCTACCTCGTTAAACATTTCCCAATATCTGTCAGAGTAGGCTTTCAGTGTTTCCCCCTTTCGTATAGACATTGATAATAACGACCCCAAGGGCTGAACAACCCTTTTACAAGTAATAAAGCGAGCACCAAAGGCTTGGATGAGCCTCTTAAAGGGGTCAATAGTATTCGCTTCTAAGCCGTTGAACCACCTCATCGCCACTGGACCTAGGCTTGAGGGAAAAACCTTGCATATTAGGGCCTTGTCCCTAGAATGGATGGCCATTCTCTGACTGAAATGGCTAACATGCTCCACCGGATCCGTCTGACCATTATAAATGGTGAACGTAGGTTGATGGAACCGCCGAGGAAGACTTGCATCCTCTATGCGTCGCGTGAACGGCGACTTGGAAACTTGACTCAGTGCTTTATTCAAAGCATCGTTCCCTAAGCCTTGACGAGGTGGACTCTTATATGTTCGCCCACGGTACTGCTCCTCATCACGTGAAAAAAGCTCACTGGGCGGAATTCTAGACCTTCGTCTATAACTGGTATCATCGGACTCCTCAGAGGACTGCCTTGCGTTGTGAGTCGTACGCTTCCGTCGCTCGTAGCGTAATTCCCTTTTTAATCTATTAATCTCACGCTGCATGTCCCCATCGTTCTTCGCATGGGAGACATGGCTCTTCCCCCTAGATTGACTCCTCTTCGTGTGGGTTGTTCGCGCGCTTCCCTCACGATCCCCCCTTCTGTTCGTGGATTACCAATGGGTCACCATGTTGAGGCCTCTTGGACTCTGCCTGGTGTGGATTAGCATCCATCTGCTGTGGTGCTCCTTCTGCTATCAGCTGTTGCACTTGTCTTTTCCTACAATCGGATTAAGCTCTCCCCACAGACGGCGCCAATTGTAAGGACTCAAAATGTATTGGACCCAAAAGAAGGATGGGATTCGAGCCTAACAAGCCCAAACAATAAAATTTATAGAGAATGAGCGTAAGAACTAACTCCAGTGAGAGGAAAAAGATATCGTTCTTCTGCAGCAAAAGGAACTTCAAACTAAATAAAAGAAAAACCCTTTTCTTCTTCTCCTCGGCTAGGTTTTAGTGTGTATCTCTTTGGATTCTTTCTCTTCTTTTCTTTCTTTCTTTTCCCAAAAGTCCTCCTTTAGTGTACTCCGATTTCACGTTATATACTACCTTCTTCATCCTGGTTCCACCGTACACGTGTAGGTTCCATTCTGAGAACTTCTTTCTGTCCCATCCAGAACTTCCTGGATCCTCCGCCTAGTGGTTAGAAGGCTGCTTGGTTACTGTTCAGGTATCACCTCCATATTAATGCGGCCAGAGAGTTAGCTGGGAAGCATTTAATGTGGAGGTAACAGCTTTTAGGGGATATTTGTTACTTTTCCCGGTTCCTTCTTTGCTCAATATTCATTAGTTAGTTTGTATGCAATTCTGTGAAGTTCCTTGACTATTAAAAGAATTACACCCACCTCGGACGTAATTTGAGCAATAAATCTTATTCTCGGACATGTGAGTGTCCTCGGACTGGGCCACTGGGCCACTAGCCCACTTCCCATGAACTCTCCGTTTATCTTTTTGGGCCACTGGCCCCACAAGTAAAAATTTCAATAAAGCTAATTTCATTCCATCTGATTCCTCTCAATTTTGAGGGTAATGAAAATTTGCAATTTTGAGGAAAATGGGAGGAATGCGTGTTCTCTCTTATTTATTCCATTCCCTTTTACTTAAACTTCCAAACAAGATAATAAGTTTTTTATTCATTCTTTTAAAACTCTCAAACAAGATAGTGAAAGGAATTTTTCAAAATGAATGTTTTTTTCATTCCATTCTTTTCCCTTCTTCGAAAATAGAATGTTAGTATCTAAGGCCCCATTTGGTTAGGGTGATTTTAGGAGGGATGGAAAATGAGGAAGAAAATGATATTTTTGTGTATTTGGTTAGAGAATAAAATAGGAGAAAAAATTAGTTGGGCCCACCAGCCTAGGTGTTTTCTCCCTAGGCCCACGAAAAGTAATCTCCCCAAAATAAGGAGAAAATGCATGGCAAAAAAACTTGCATTTTGCACAATTTTGTCTCCTTTGAAACATAATTTTTTTTTTCTTTCCTTTTTTTTTTTTTTTTTCTTTTTTCTTTTGTCTTTTTCTTTTATCAACTTCTCAACAATTGTCATTAGATTCTTTTTTTTTTTTTTTTTTTCAATATGTTTTGGAGGTTATTTTTCTTATCCCTTTTTTCATTATCTTGTTTTGGGTTCTTGTACATTTAAAAAAAAAAAAAAAATAATGAAGTACTCATACATACACAATTTTTTAATTAAAAAAACAATGTGTTTGTTTCCCTTTCTAATATATTTTTTTATCATATTGTTTTTCTACTCAATTAAATAAAAAAATTTTTCATCTCTCTACTTTTCCACCCCAACTAAATACCATGAGAGAAAATTAAGATCTTTCCTATCCTCTCATTTTTTTATCTCCTCCCAATTTTCTATTCTTCAACTTTTCCATTCCAACCAAACAAATCCTAATGTTTTGTTAGTTTCAGTTTCTTTCCTACCTTTAATTGCATGCCATGTCAACTAGGCAAATAACATGTGTTGTCTTTTAATGAGAGTGAATGTATATTATCAAGTACACCTATAGACCCTAAGGGGTCATTTGGTATGGTAGTTTAAGCAACACTTTTTAGTTTTAAACAACATTACACGTATTTTCACACACTTTTTTACCCACATATATTTTCAAAAAAATACAAATAACGTTACTAGAACAACATTACCAAACGACCTCAAAGATTTTGTTTTTTGATAACCACCCTAAGGTTTTGTTAGATTTAGTTTCTTTCCTACCTTTAATTGCATGCCATGTCAACTAGGCAAACAACATGTCTCATCTTTTAATGAGAGTTAATGTATTTTATCAAGTATCAACACCTTTTTACATCATTCATTCAAATGTATGAGTCCTCTTTGTCTCCACAATAAGGGTCACAGTACTTTCATAAAAAAAATAAGGGTCACAGTTCTTTGTTATTTTTGTGAATATTGCAAAAAATAAGTTTATTTGTGATATAGGTACTGTTCAAACTTATTTGGTAGAATGAGGAAAGAAGCAAATTTTGGCAATACTATTGCCGAAATTCTGAGGAAAAAAAAAAAAGAGAAGAGAGGAGAGAGAAATGATGGGATGGGAGGAAAGAGAAAAAAAAGAATTTTAGCAAATGGGTTATCACCAGGAATTGAACCCTTAAGGAAAAGCTCTTCTCTTTAAAAACCAACAAGTAGATTGACGCATTACATACTTACTATAACTGGAAACTAAATTTATTTATTCTAAAACTAGTAGGTATTTCAAGTAAAAAAGAAAGAGCATACATTTTTTTTTTCCAATACTTTCCGAAAATTGATAGCAATGACTAGGGGTGTGCACGAGTCAAATTAGGCGGGTAAAGGCTAATATTTCTATCTAATCCACCACTAGCGAGCTGGGAAAATTCCAATCCGACACCGAGCCACCAAAATCTAAATCTAGCAGATTCAATAGGTTAGCATTAACAATGTTATTTTTTAAAAAAATTATCACAAACTACAATTTGTTATTGAATAATCTCAAAATATTACTAATGCACACAAAAAATTAAAGGTAGATTTCATTGAATAATCTCAATTCCAACACAAACATAGGGTCAATGAAAAAGAGATATATCATCTCTAACAAACCTTGTCTCCACAAAAAAAAAAAAAAAAGAAAAAAAAAAGAAAAAAAAAAGGGGGAAATTAAATTAACAAACCCAAAGTCCTAACATTCCCAAAGTCACATCAATGATTCAAAATAATAACATACTAACATAACAAGTAAACTTCAAAATGGTAGGCATATTCTTAAAAACAATTATCACAAACTACAATTAGTTACTAAATACAAAGTATACTTTTGATAAACTATAGAGTATATATAACCAACCTTGGTGCCTAAACTAATTGAATTACAAACTATAAGAACCACTAAGAGTAGTATACATGCACAACAATATAACTAACTCTATTATTAAAAACTAAATGACCCCCAGCTTTACAAAAAGGTCAAGGAAGAAAAAGACAAGACAAAAAAAAAAAAAAAAAAAGGAGGGAGAGGAAGCAGTTGAAGGTGAAGGATAAATACAGAGTGTAGTATATGGCTGAAGTGAGTTTAGGGTTTCAATATTAACTTTTTATATTTCGTTTAAGGAATTGATTATTGATTAGCTGTAAAAATTGATTAGATAAATTTAGTTTACAATTAAAGTAAGATATAATGTGGCAATGTACTGGTTGGCTTTTGAAGGGAATAGCTTTACTTTAAGGGTTCGACTCCTGTTGGCATCCAACCAATTTTATTTTTTAAATGAAACTAACAGTACTAATGGCAAAATTGAAGCTAACAGGTTGGATAGTTTTTGTGGGCCAAGGGCAAATGAATTTCGGTGATCCTATTACCGAAATTCTTCATTTTTTTCTCTTTGATATTCCTTTTTTTTTCCTCCTATTTTGGCAACCACATCACCGAAATTCTTTTTTTCTCTTTCCTCACATCCCATCGTTTCTCTCTCCGCTCTTCTCTTTTTTTCTCATAATTTCAGCAATGGTATTGCTGAAATTTGCTTCTCTCCTCTTTTTGCCAAATAAGTTTGAATAGTACCTATATCACAAATAAACTTACTTTTTTGCATTATTCAGCTAAAAGACTCTGATTTTCAAGATACACGTATATTTATTTAATTAAAAATGGTTTTAAAAAATCTCAACTATCTATTGGGACTTTGCCAAAATAAAACTATGTTTTCTCAAGTTATTAACTCTTAATTTGACGTGGCTTGGAAATTCATATAATAATCCTTTGTTGGTAATTGAGAAAGTTTATAGACAAATTTTTTTTTTTTGAACACAAGTTTATAGACAAAATTTTGACATGTGGTGATATAATATATTGTAAGTGATAGGTAAAAAAAAAAAAATGATATTAATGATGAGCTTAAATGAAAATTATTAAATATTTACCAACTCAATTGTTATGAAAATGTAAAATTTTGTGGGAATGTTGCTCTTGACCTTTGGCAATAAAGTCTTATTCTCATGAAAAGTAGCAAATATTTAAATGCTTCTTATAACAGCACTAGTAGTGCACAAAAGATGACATATATTAGGCAAATAAACTAAAGAGTAGTGGTGTAGTTAGAGCATTTATAGTTGTGGTATTAAAATTGCTAACCCAAAACATTAAAAAACATGCTACATTAATGGTGCTAAATTTATAGTATTTTACCAACTTGCTACAGTGAACGACTATCTCTAGCAGTGAATTGCTATCTTATGAAAAGTTGTTAGAGTCATCTCAAAAAAAAAAAAAAAGTTGTTAGAGCATTCACAAAGTTGTTAGAGTCATCTCTAGCAGTTCACTGTAGCTACAAGTGATAAAAAAAGAAAAAAAAATTATTTTATTCTGTTTTTCTCACCTCTTCTCATCATAAAAAATTCTCTCTCTCTCTTCTCTCTTTTTATTCTAGACTGACTTCCGTGTCTTTTCTTCTCGCCTTTTCTCTTACTTTTTTTTTTTTTCTCCCATCCCTTCCCTCTCTTCTCCCTCTCAACTGAAACCAACCCTCTCCCTCTATGTTTCTTTGATCTTCTAAAGGTTCAAGGATGCACTAAATTTAAAAGTGGTGTGGATTTGTTGATGGCTCTTCTTAAGAGAAGAGAGAGAAAGAGACATAGCGAAAGAATAAAAAAAGAATATTTAAATGAAGTGATAAAAAAAATAAAACCTTTGATATTAGATATATTGTAAAGTAAGGTGTTAAGATAGATAAAATGATTTTTTAAATTGCAAAAAGCTAAATTTTTTAACATTACCGCTCTGAATACTCTTAGAGATTAATCTATAATACAAAAGGAATCCTGGTTTTAAAGCAATAAAACATCAATAGTAGGAAAATAGAAAAGACCCAAATCTTCCAATAATTTTGTCCCTCTCCTTGTTAAAGCACTTGATGAGCAACTAGAATGCCATTCAATGATAAAGAAATCATGTTAATCAAATATACAAAGTAAAGACAAATACTTTTGATTGACATGCATACGTTGTTCTTATTTTTTATTTTTATGTAGATACATATACTCCCAAAGTCGGTTTGGGAATAATTTATTTAGCTGAAATTGAAATTTTTTTTACCGAAAATACTGTAGATAAAGCTAAAAGATAGCTGAAATAATATAGTGGGACTTATGAATAGTATCAAAAAGTGCAGTAAGACCCATGAATAGTAGCAAAAATAAACAAAATAGTAAAAAAAAAGTTGGTTTTTTAAGTCAATGCCGAACGCAACCTCAAACTCTCATCCTCATCTGCTATAGCCTTAACGGTATAATAGAAATAAATGTTTGAATAAGTTCTATGTGTTTAGTACCAAAAATTGATTTATTAGCATCATATATTAAGTATATGTTTGGATAGCGTTTTTCAGTGGGCGTTGCGTGTTTGTGTTTAATTTCTGTGGGTCTCGTGTATTGTTCATAGGACCCACAAGTTTAAAATTCAGCAACTTTAACTTTAAAACTGGGTCCTATAACATTATTCACACATTTAAAAATTATTTTGCTACAGTGTTTTCAATTTTTAGCAATAAGCGGTATCCAAACAAATCTTAAGTGTCCATTTAGCATGATTAATTTTGTCAACTTATTTTATTATTCAGCTTATTTTTGTTATTATTCATGAGTTCTAGTACACTTTTTGATATTATTTATAGGTCACCAGTACTATTTCAACTCATTTTTATATTTATTTACAATACTTTCAAAAATAAAAAAAATAAAAAAAGAGGCATAAGGATCATTATTTTTAAATTTTTAATTATGTATTAATAAATGAGTGTCGACTTTGCATGCACTTTGAGTGGTCTAGAAGATCTCAAAATTTTTTTTGGTTTGAAAAAATGGTGAAAGTCAATTTGCAAGTACCAAGCCATTTATGAAACTCAACAAACCTCAACGTCCCTCTTTAATTCCCACCACCCCACAATTCATTCCCTGTCTCTGTCTCCACCAATCTCCAATCCCCATCTCTCTATATACACACAAACAACCAACATACAAACATATATGTAGTACCATATAGCTGAAATCACCCATAGCATAAACTATTTTACTCTCTCCTCTATTTTCAAATATGTCAAGCAAAAAGAGTAGAGTGAGCGTCCACTCAAAACTAACAGTAGTACCCAGCGAACCATCCGGGTCGGTCAAGACTAACCCGTTGTCCTCGCTGGATCATGCCATGGGGCTCCATTCCCTGCACATGGTCTTTTACTACCAAAAAAACCCATTTGGGTCCTTTGAGTTGGACCCGTTAAGGGAGTCCCTATCGGGTGTTATTTCTCTGTACCCGAATGTTACGGGTCGGTTGACCCGATTAAAGAACGGTAACTGGGCAGTGAAGTGCCATGATGCTGGAATTCGGGTCATACGGGCCGAAGTGAGTGCCACACTTGATGAATGGCTCAGATCTGCTGATGGGTCTGAGGAGAGAGATCTGACGGTGTGGGAGGACATGCCCCAGGAGCCTAATACATGGTCACCCTTTCGAGTCCAGGTTATTATTTTTATATATACACACTTTATTTTTCCCTTAAAAGAAAAAAAAAAAATTCAAAATTTTTAAATTTTAAGGAGTTCTCTTATAGTATTTAGTATTTACATCTTGTTAAAAGTATTTTCTATGCCAAAATGAGAAGAAGATAGAAAGTCTTTTAATATATATATGAGAAAGGATTAAATATATAACAAATATACGACCTTTTTTTATTTATTTTTGTTTACTTGTATTAAAATATCACTTAATACTCACGAATTGATTTTTTATTTTCCAAATTGCTTGATGTAATATCAAATGTGTATGTGTGAATCATTTATACGTTTTGTTCTTTGAAGTTAAATTCTAGGGTCGAATAAGATAATATGTTTGACATTAGAGATGAATTCTAATGGTAGGTTTCCCCATGTCATATGTTAACTCATGTTATTTTTTTCCTTAAAAAATGTTATTTCTCTTGTAATTCTAGAGCAATAATAAAATATCACATAAAAATGTATTTTGAAAAAAAAAAATCTCACATAAAAAATCTATAAAATATTTTTATTATTTTTATAGATATTTTTTAACTGAGAAAAATAATTTTATAATGACAAATTTTTAACATAATTGGATGGAAGGTTTTAATTAAATAAATTTAAGACTTAGAAAATTTAACAAAGTAAAATTAGAAGACTTAAATGAATTTTAGTCAAAATTTAAGACTTAGAGAATTTAACAAAAGTAAAGTTAGAGGAATTTTAGTCAGGCTTAGAAGGTGCAAATTGCATTTTAATCTTTATGTTTTTGACATATGACACGACCTTAAAATTAATAATTGCATTAATCACAAAGGGTTGACATATTGATTTCTAAGTACTCATGAGATTCTTAAGATTTTAGGTTGAAATCTCTAACCAGCCTCTTAATGTGTGTGTGTGTATGGGGCAGAGAGGGAACTTACACACATCTAGGAAATAGTCACTCTTAAAAAGCTATAAACAACCTTGCTATGGGAATACTTCCTATAATTGCTTTGTGTTTATGGGATGACGGATGGAACTTACAAGCATTTGAGAAATGGTCAAACTCTCAAAAAGCTATAAACAACCTTGTTGAGAGGGGGAAAAATAAACTACATTCTCTAAAATAAAAATTAAAAAATAGGTCATGTTAATGGATGCATTTAGAGCAATTATTAATAAACTACATTAAGAAAGTTTTGATATAATTTTTATGAGAAATATAAAAAGTTGTTAACAAAATTAATTGTTTTATATATCTCTAAAAATAGTTTTTAAATCAACATCTTTAGAGCACTTGTTGACATTTTTCTTAAATTTATGATAACGTGAAATCCCATGATTCAAAATTATTAAAGCAAAATTTTGGTACATAATTAGTGGTATTAATAATTTCTAAGTACTATTGGGTAGTAGTAGTAGTACCAATCAAAGTGGGTGTAATAAATGTGAGACTTATTAGTGCTTTGGCACCTGTTTTTAACACTACATCTACATGCAATGGTCCTACAACTACAAGAAATATGGGACTTTGATTTGGGTCATGACTTTGATTAAGTGGCTCAAGCAACTTATGGTTGTCCTACCATCATCTAGGGTAGGTTGTCTATTTCCATTATTATTATTGCCACATTGTAGTCAAGGTATTTATTTCCATCTCTCTCTCTGTCTTTCTCACGGTATATTTGAGGCTAAAAAGGTGGATTGGCCAACACATTCTTTATGGTCCACTTTGGCATGATTTGCATGGTCCATTATTCACATTTTTAAAATAATTTTTATATTTTTTTTATGAAAGTAGTTTTAAGACTTTTCTAAAATGATCCATTAATAAATACCCCAAGGGCACTTATTAACAAAATCATTTTTTATGATAAAAAAAAATGATTTTTTTTAATGAATATCTTAAGAGCCATGGTTAGAATGTATTTAATGCTTTATTAAGAATATTTTTAATATTTTTCTATATTTTTTAAAAAATAAATTTAAATTATACGTATGTATCCAAAAAAGCACACAGAACTCAATAAAGTTGTGCATGTAAACCAATGAATTATTAACTTTATTTTTTAAAAAGTGTGCATTACAACTTACTCCCTCCGTCCTACTTTTTTTGTCCTGTTTGAAAAGTCAAACTTTTTAAGAGAATATTATTTATTGTCTTGCCTACCTTTTAAAAATGTATAAGTTTCCAAAACTATCCTTAAAAAAAATTTATCAAAAAATTGAATTAGAAAATTAATATGGGTATAATAGGAACATTTGTAAATTAATGACTTTTATTTTTAGAAACAGGACAATATTTTGGGACATCTCAAAATAGAATAGAGGACAAAAAAAGTGGGACGGAGGGAGTATAAATGAATATTTATTAATTTTTAACTTATACCCGTAGGACACTTAGTAACAGGTCACGCATTTATACATCAATATAGTTCGAATGTATCTTCTAATTTTGGCCTAGAATTTGTTGAACAACAATTTTTGTATGGATTAAGAATTCACTGTCATTGTCAGCTCTCTTTTATGAGGAAAAACCAAGATTTGAATCCTCATCTTTGTCACTTTCAAATGATCTGAAATAAATAAATGTGTACGGAAGCAGGGTGGCTAACTGGCCTCTGTATCAATTTTTGTAGATAAATGACTTTGAAGGGGGTGGTGTAGCTATTGGACTAAGTTGCTCACACATGCTTGCAGACCTAACCAGTGCAACCTTACTCTTCAAATCATGGACACAGTTTAGCCGAAGAGAACCCATTGAGCACCCACCTTTCTTCAATTCATTAGCACTCCATGGCCAACTAGTTCCAAACAAACACACACAATTAGGCAAGTACTATGCTACCAAATCAGAAGAACAGTTTCAGGCCTCAGTCAAAATGGCCACAGCCACCTTCAAATTTTCCAATTCAGTGATCAAACAATGCCTCTATGAAGTCAATGAAAGTTGTCCTAATGCCACTCCTTTTGAGTTGCTAGCAGGACTCTTTTGGTCCCGTATCACACGTTTGAAAGGTCCTAAAAGTTACAATACACATTCGCTCTCAATTTGTATGGACTCTAGGAGGCTATTGCAAGATCCGCTCCCAATTGGGTATTTTGGCAATGCATTGCATTTTTCACAACTATCATTGAAGGGAGAAGAGATAGGCCACTGTGAGTTAGGACATGTTGTGGAATTGGTGCACAACCGTGTGTTGGGCATCAAGGAGGAAGAGTTTTGGTCAGTTATGAATTGGTTTGAAGCACAGAAGGGAGAGGGAGGGAAATTTGCACCACCCTTTAAAATGTATGGCCCTGAACTAACATGTATTAGCTTGGAACACATGCTTGTACCTAGCAAGGTGGCCGGAAGCATCAATATGACATCGTTGATTTACACGGCAACATTTGACAAGGATGAAAAGCCGGTTCATGTGTCATGTCATGTAGGAAAAGTGGAGGGAGAAGGTTTGATTGTGGTAATGCCTTCAATGGAAGAAGGGCTTGCAAGGACAGTGTTGGTGACTTTGCCTGAGAAGGAATTGGCTGAGCTATGTGAGGACCAAGCCATCCTGCGCCTAGAACCAACAATGCTCCTTAGTGGGAAAAGATAGTCTGTGTTTCTTTGTATGGTTCAACATTCAGTAATGGAGCCCAAGGATGTGTTAATTCGCCTATGTTTCGGCCAAAAATTATGATAATAAAACAAAGGCCTTATTTCACTAGATTAATTATTAAAAAAATAGTGAAGAACAAACTCCAAAAAATATATAATAAAAAAAAGTGAGAAACAAACTGCCAACATATTTACTAGAGCATGACAGAGAGCAACCACATTGGTGTCATTCTAAAAAAGATTACATAATAATGCTACTGATTTTGCAGTGTGAATGAAATAGCTAGTTATTAGTATATCTCTGGCCATTCATTTCACAAAAAACAAAGCATTATTCAATTGAAATGGATATCATTCATGTGTAATGGAGAATTAAATTTTTGGAGGAGTGTTGCCATACTGCCATCGAAAATGCTCAGTGTTTTGCATGCTTATACAACCAGCTACCTCTTCTATTGGTACAGCGTCAGATATCTCTTTGAGGTCTTCTTCTGTAAGTTTCACCTTCAAAGAGCCAATATTGTTATCCAGGTTCCTGATCTTAGTTGTCCCTATAAAAGTTCAAGGCAAATGAACGAACGAAATAAGAGATTTGACACATTGGAAAATAAAATCTTGCAAAACAGTTCCAAAGTTATCAGAAATCAGACCCAACTGTATATGAGCATATTATTCATGATTTTATCATTCCACAAAACCAAAATACCACTCTTTTAAACATTTAGCAACGAGACAGATCTACGGCCAATAATGCCATAAAGACGCAATCACAAACCTTAACACATAATAAAATCTTATTTAGTTATGACAGCAATCTAACACATTGTTTATGAATATGTTGACATTAACTAAAATCTGAGTTTTTCTAAGGCAGTTATGACATTATGAGTTCAAAAAAGGCATTATCTATGTAATTTCCAGCCATGAAATGGACTATTCACGTCATATTTACTTGAGAGCTCTCTTCCTCATTTTCCTTGACTTTTAACGTCAAGTTTGTTTCTATAATATGCACTTTATCTTAATTCTACAGGTTGCAGATTAATAGAGGAAGATCATTACACACCGAGTCAACTTAATTTCAATTTGCAGCACATAAGAGAAAATAGTATTACTTGCATTAAATAGAACTTCAGCCACTTTTCTGTCTCTTTTTTACTTAAAAATATTTTTGAAAAGATGAGGAAAAATTAATTATGTAGCACATTTACACTAACGCAATTAATCAGGACCAAAAAAAAGAAGAAAGTCAATTACCAGGTATGGGTACAATATCATCTCCTTGTTGGAGAACCCATGCAAGTGAAAGCTGAGCAGGAGTGCATTGGTGCTTTCTAGCAAGTCCTTCTATTCGATTAAAAATGGCCTTGTTCTTGACCAAATTTTCTCCTTGAAACCGAGGGTGCATGTCCTTATAGAAGAAAGAGCAGGCAGTCAGTTTAGTTAAAGCATTTTCAATGTTATTATTACTATTATTAATAATATTAAAGAGAAAGGCCAAAATTCTTGAAATTCTTATATAAGATGGTTCTAAAGTATTTTTTTAAGAGCCTTATCCCCCAAAACTCTACGGTCAGGTATGGATCCTCAACAAACTAATCAGGAATTTGGGATTGGCCATGTGTATTTATCTTTGATATTCTTTCATAACCAAAATCATATTCTTTGTTGCGTTTTTAATTAATATGCCTTTTTTCTATTACTTCTACTAATGTTATTTTAGATCTCCTCCTAATTCTTTTTGCTCCCTTGACTATAATCAAATTGCTCTTCCTCATCAATGCAATAATCACTCTCTTTTGCAATTGACTAAACCATCTCAAGCAACTCTCCCTTATCTTATTATCAGTAAGATCCTTATATTTAAATGGGTTTCTTCACTTTGTACCCTATTTTTCCTTGTATAATAGCTTAAAAAATGAGATAAATAATGCATTTGCATGAAAATTTTTTTAGGGAAGATTCTTTTAAGAAAACATTTTCAATAGTAGACGTTACAATGTATAATTCTTTTAAATCTCCAACTAAATAAACATCAGCAAAGATCCATCTCTTTAACATAGTTCATCCAAGTCATGACATGTTAACCGTTTAACATGAAATGTCATCTATGGTATTTGTGAGGTCGATGAAAAAGTTTAATTGCAAATTTTCAAAATTTCAGGGACTGTTGGCAAACTTTCAAATATTACAGATGAAATTGGAACTTGTAAACTTCAAGGACTAACATAGTGTGTGCCCTTGTAGGAATTTTTCATTCAATGAACCTGAAGAATGCATTGTTCAAGAAAAATATCATTTTTGCCTGAAAAATCATTCAGGCTATTCAAAAGTCTAACAAATAAATGACACAAAGTATTGGTGAAATTGGTACCAAAAAGCTATTTGCAGCCAAACTTTCCACAACTCCTTTGCCAGCAAAAAAACCACGACCAAGAGGACTGTATGGAACTAGCCCAATGCCAAGCTCCCTACATGCACAAAGTATCAAGACTAAAGAGAGCATTCTCATGCTTCAGGATAAGATAAAATTTTCCTTATTGTAGCAGTCATTCAAAAGAGATAATAGTATTGGAAGCCCAAGAAAGAGTAGGAAAAAAAGGGAGAGATTTTTAGGATAGATGCAATCTGATCAGTCAATTATAAAACATCATCCCTGAACAGAACAAACCTGCAAAGTGGAATTATTTCATCTTCAATATCACGAGTCCAGAGAGACCACTCCATTTGTAAAGCTGTGATGGGATGCACAGCATGTGCCCTCCTTATTGTATCTGGGCTGGGTTCAGATAGTCCAATATACTTGATTTTTCCCTCTTCTACCAGTTTCTTAAGTTCACCAACCTACATTCAAATAAGATGTATCTAAAATTTGCCACCAAAATCCCACCATCACTACAATGAAATAATAAATTTGCAGAGAAATTGACAATTTCAAATTACAAAAAAGAAATAATTCAAAAAGGCCAACCATTACAAGCTTGTGATTGAAAGGGCATGAGAATCACTTACAGTTTCTTCAATGGGCACTTTTGTGTCTACACGATGCTGATAATACAGATCAATGTATTCCACATCAAGACGCTTCAAGCTAGCCTCACAGCTTGAGCGAACATACTCAGGGCTACCATTCACTTTTACATTAGGAAATTCCAGTGTTTGGATGCCAAATTTGGTGGCTATTTGAATTTTTTCTCTTGGCAACTGCTTCAAGGCCTGAAAGACATAAACTTCTTTCAGATAATATCACAGAGTTTTAACCTGGTCCTCAATTATTAATTCAATGCTCTAGCAGATGATATAGAAAATAGTATCACAAAGATATTTCTACATCAGTGACCATTTTTAGATTTACTACTAGATAGGAACTAAAACATTTAACTTCTTGAGCTAGTAGAATTAAAATTGGTGTTTATTACCTTCCCAAGCAGAATTTCATTAGTATGGGGTCCATAAATGTCAGCTGAATCGAAGAAAGTGATCCCCTTACTGAAAGCATGCTTTATTACTGCGATTCCATCTTCCTCGGAGAGAGGAGAATTGTAGGCTCCAGTCAGGGTCATACATCCAAACCCCAACTTTGAGACCTGAGAAAAAAGAGTCAAGAATTCAAAGAAATGAACAACAAAAAATTGACAAATATGTTGTAGAATGAAAGTAAAGCACAGCGAATTATTTAGTAGAGAAAACTATTCCTTAAAACCTTTAGAACCTGAGCATCTTGAACAGTGGGAAAGACCAACAGCAAGTTACAAAACAATTTGAGGATTTATATTTCTAGTTAAATCTATTACTAAACTTTCATGGTTATAGGTTATTTATGCTGGTCCAACCTTAAGTCGAGAGTCCTTATAGAAGAAAGGAACAGGACTATATAAGGTCTGAAGTCTCCATCATTTTTTTTTTTTTTAATTTCTCTGAAGCCTTCCACATGACAACAGATGAAGCACACAAGATTTGAAGGAACTTAATACATAAAAATATTAATGTCTGAAAATAGAAATGATGAAGGTGGAGGATTTTGTTGATTCCAGAATCTTGTTGTAGTCTCTATTATATAGTGTAGATGATTACCCAATATAAAAATATTAAAATGAAACCCACAAACCCAATCAAATTGGCGTATGCGTATCAAATATATGAAATTTCATAGTATACTAATACTAGGCAAGAGAATTCTAACTTCTTTTTAAGTTTAACAGATAGCATCTGTCATGCTCCTGTCTTCAGAAGATTAAACAAATCTCTTTGGACTTAAACTTTACCTTAACAATTTGACAATCACCTCAATCTGTTTAGTTCATCATTTTGAGCTCGTTTTCAGGTATACAGATGGTTGCATTGGTGTCATAACAGAGTTTCAAGGGCATTATAACCTCAAAACACCATTCAATTATAAGTATAACCAAATTGCTCTAAAGTAGATTCTCACTATGCCATATCTATTTAGTTCATCATGTTAAGCTCAGTTATGGGGTACACAGATAGCAGTTTCGCTGTTGTAACAGTCTGTTAAGGGCATCATAGCGTCAAAACACATTTCAATTATAAGTATGCAAATTGCTCTAAACTCTTGGTTTTTCTTTTTTTTTTTTCATTCCCACTTAAGCTTGCTGCCAAGAGTAGTTTCTCACTATGCCAATGCTTATAAGTAGTGCTTTTCTACAATCTTGTTCTCAATCTAGCATGTAACTTAACTAAATAGCCTCATGCAAATTGTTTCAAATTTTTGATGCACTATTCCTTGTCTCTAACTAACATGCTTAACTTTTGGTCCCCACAATATTCTTACAAAATATGCTGGACATACAATTGCACCTTACAGCTTATTTTCATGTAACTGCACCTTACAGCTTCTGATCACACAGTTACTTGGCGACTCCCAAAATCGGTTTTAATTTTCTTCTAATCTTTCCTTTATTCAAACTAGCATGTAACTTGCACTGTGGGTACATTTTTCTTTTTACTATATACAAGGGAGTTGTGGTAGCACTTGGACCTTTTTTTTCTATAAAATTTCTGAGAAGTAAATTTTTAAGAAGTCTTTTATTTATTGGCTGAATAAAATGTTAATTTATCTTGGCTTCAAACCGAAAAAAAAAAGTTAATTTATCCTAGAATTTGGCATATTCATTTAACTTATCTAGTACATTGCTGCTTAAATTGATGCCATAGAGTCTTGGTTCTAGGAGTTCTAATTTCTTATAGGATTAATGTCATGCAATAGATAAACAATAGGGAAAAAATAATTTTAAATGATATGAAACAAACATTTCTTAAAAGTTCTTTTTTTATTCATTGTCCAAAAGTCTAATGTTACATGTTAGACCAATTTTCTGTTTCCAACTGCTTAAGATCCCTAGTTCTAACAGAATAATAGATTCTAATCCTAAAAAAATTAACATTGGGGAATGAATACTTGCCCAATGAGCAGTTAATATAACATATAGGAATACCATTTATCTCGAAAAACTTAAACCTATGGCCCAGTTATATATTAACTACTCATTTTTGTCATTATCTAATATGTGACTTCACTACAAGTATTCATGATTTGAGACTGAAACTAATAACTAATGAGTATTGAGTTGCTGTAGAGTGTAGATGGATTATTGTAAGTTTGTAACTTAAAAAACTTGAAATAGATCAAATTATGCAGATGGGTTTCCAAAGAAATGTGACTTGAACATATACAAAGTGGAAGTTTTTTGAAAAATAAAAAATAAATAAGAGATAAAAATTTGAAATGGGTATTCAAGGAATACGATTGGGTTTTACCTCAAGGCCTTGATTGCCCAGTTTCACCCTTGGAATTTGGAGTTCGTTCACTTCTGCCATCTTTCAAATTGTGTGTTTTTCTGTTCAAGATTTTCAATGTGTGAATCTGTTTCTAGGATGACTTCGCTTTCCATTTCTCATTACAGTCTTAAGATATAAATATAGTAAACAGTAACAGAGTAGAGCCAAAGACCAATGGAACAAGCTAGAAGCTATTGTGTGGGATCGCTATGCATATAGTAAAAGTAATGTTGGACTTTTTGAAACAGTAGCTCAAAACGTCTCACTGATGGCAACTAGAGAATGCTAACGACATGAACGGACGTACAGTTCAATATTTTTTTTTTTCCTATTTTTGATAGAAAAACTGTAGGCGTTGAACTTGCAAAACTTTTAGGAAAGTGACAAAGTTGCAGTACATGCTTTTCTAGGCAAAGCATGTTTGTTTGACCAATATAATAAAAAGAGTAAATTACAACTTATCCATCTACAGGTTAGTCAAAATTTAAGTTGTTTATCTGTGATTTGAAATTTATTATTTTACACACCTGATATTAGTTCAGTTAAAGTTCTATAACTCACCTCTGTTAAAAATAGTGCTAAATATGTAATTTTGCTCCACTTTTATGTCTCTCTCCTCCAAAAACACAAAAGACATAAAAATACAAAATCAAATAAGATAAAAAAGAATACAGCAGAACACTTGTATCATGAGATTTCAAATTACAGGTAGGCAATTTAAATTTTGGTCAAATCTCAGATAGATAAAGTGTCAAATTGCAAACTACAAGTAGATAACTTAAATTTTAGTTAAACCACAGATGGGTAAGTTGTAATTTGTTCTAATAAAAATACTAAAATAGTATTATAGTGAAGAGAATTAATAATAAAAATAAGAAATTTAAGGTATTATATCTAAGTTGGAAAATTAATGTGTATTCTCAGAGTACCATAAATATGTAATTTCTCCTCTCACATGAATAATGGGCCCCACTAATTAAATTCATGGTGAGACCCACCATTCATATGAGAATGGGAAGTACGCATTTATGGTACTTCGGGAGTATCTAATAATTTTTCATCTAAGTTTTGTCCTAAGAAAAGTTTTTATATATATATATATATAATATGATAATTGGTAAAAAGAGGATTTGAATATTAGATGTTCTTGTTGTTGGAAGTTAATATAATTTTTTTTGTTGATGTGGAAGTAAGTATAAGTTGAACTATAAGACTCTACACAAGTAAACTTTTTAAAGTCTCTTATAGTTACTACCGGGTTGTCAATCCAATAAAAATCTTGTCATTGCAATGATGGGTAACAATTTGTGTTGGCATGTCTTGTTCGTGTCGAGTTAATAATTGTGTAAAATTATTTTACCTTAAAACAAACACAATTATTAAGTGGGTATACGCAAACAATTTAAATAATGGAAAATCAAATATTTTAAAATTGTATCTAGAATGACCGGAAACGTAGAAACAAAATCGGATATAATTTGATCATTATGAGCAAATCCAAAATCTTTGTAGACATATCCAATCATTAGTGAACCCACCGCTGGTCATATAGAGTGCTCCACCTGCCACCGCATATGTAGAAAAAGTAGGAGTAGGGAAGGAAGAAAATGACCAGACATACCTAGTTGCAATTAGATGTAGGAGAACAGCTCTTTCAAGAGCCACCACATACGTTTACTCTTGAATAGATTCGTGAGATTTGCGATCGCTCTTTCCCCTCGCCTCGCTGGTCCTCAAAATCTATATATTAAAACCATGCTTATATAGAAGTCAAAGCTATATATTATACCATACTTGTATAATTGACATATACCAAAGATGCATTAAAAAAAAAAAAATTATGAGCTCTTAATTTCTCTTTTTGTATGTGTTATAGAGAGTGAATGTAAAGTTTGTATAGATGCCATCAAAGCTGGGGGGAACTCAGTTTTATGGAGACATTTGAATTTTGTTGACTGAGTTAAGAATGTAATTAGTGACTTTGACCATGTATTTTTTAATTGGATTCATAAGAAGGCTAATCAAGCTGCTCATGTGCTAGCCAATTAGTCCCTTAACCAGTCTTTGTTTGGTTCTTTTGATCTGGGATTTGACCCACCAAATTTTGTTAATGTTATCTCGACTGATGCATCCCAAGCTGTTGTATCTGGTGTGGTTTAATAAAGTCTTTTATTCAACAAGAAAAAAAAAGTCAAAAATGCAAAACTCACTCTCTAACTTTCACATTTTTCATTTCAGTCCTCTAACTTTCAGTTTTGTCAATTCAGTCGTTTAACTTTCAATTTTTATCAATGAAGGACTCCGTTACATGACTGTTAGTGGCTGCATTTAGACTTAATAAAACGACGTAGTTTTCGCTTGCTTTTTTTAATTTTATTTTTTTATTATCATCCCAACCCCACCTGCGTCTCGTACAACCGTTCCCTTCTCCACACGTGGGTTCACTTCTCTATCGCAAACCACCACTTTCCCACCTGTGAAGTCTGGTTCAAGCGAGCTGTGAAAGCATTAATTTTTGCAGGTATATTTTTGCAGATGACCCATTTATATACAGATAAGTTTACCTGCAAAATGGCTAGGAAAGAAGTAGATGACAGGCGAGGAGGTGCTACGGTAAGGCAAGGCAGAGCAAAACTTGGCCGGAGCTGGAGCTACGGAGTACACCCATCATCGATTCAGAACTCCATCACCAATTCAGTGAAGGCAGAGCAGCGAGGGTGGTGGTGGTTTACACAGCAAGCAAAGCAGCGAAGGACAGCGAGGAGAGCAGTTGGTGATTTCAGTCCTCAACTCTCTCAAACCAGGTCACTCTCTCTCTCTCTCTCTCTCTCTCTCTCAGAGTTACACGGGTTAGGGATTTCGGTCTTCTTTGTTTTGTTTTGATTCAGGGTAATCTTTTTTTTTTTTTTTTTTTTTTTTTTTTTTTTTTTTTTTTTCGAATTAAAAAAAAAAAAGAGCAAGCAAAACTGTGTCGTTTTATTAAGTCTAACGGCAACCACTAACAAACATGTAACGGAGCCCTTTATTGACAAAAATTGAAAGTTAGAGTACTAAATTGACAAAACTGAAAGTTAGAGGACTGAAATAAAAAAAATGATAAAAATTAGAAGGTCAATTTTGTATTTTTGCCCAAAAAAAATATGCATTTAAAAAATAATTCTCTAGAGAGCAAAACTTGGAAATTGCGTTAAAAGTAGTACTATCCATGCATTTTTTTGAAATAACGTTATTCATACCTTTGTTTCATCATTAAATACGTCATTGAGCTATTTTCATTAACCCTTTGTTTCATCATTGATTATGTCATGGCTGTTTAGCCAAAAAAACAAAAAAAAAAAAAATGTTATGGCACTTTTTCCTTCTTCTACTAGACCACTGTTGTACAAGAAAGGAAAGATTTCTGAATTAAGTTACTAATAATTCTAGTTAAGGTTGAAATGTGTAATTAACAATGTTTATCCATGAAAAGGCTATTTGGCATGACAAAAACAGCTTTTAATCAACGTAATCTTACAAAGCTGAAATTTACTGCAACTTACGTTTTGTTTGTTTCGGTAGAAAACATATTTTGGAGTTTGGTATCACAGAAAATGTTTTATTTGATCAACGGAAAACAAGCCTAATAAAGTGGAAAATGTTTTTTCACTTTTAAAGAACAGAAAATGCTTTTTTTTTTAAAGTATTATATACTTAACAAACCATTACAAATAAACTTCACACTAAAAAAGCTCTCCCAATGTAAAATTTTCTCTTTGCTTTCTTTCTCCATCAATTGTTGATCACCATTTTCCACCCATTGACTCTCTTTTTTTTTTTTTTTTTTTTTCAAACCAATATTTTTCTTTTTGACTTAATTTTCAATGTAAATTTAGAATTTGTGGCTTGTTTTCCAATTTAAGGCTCATAAATAGCTCAAAAATAAAATCTATTTGGAGGTTGTCTTTAAGAATGAAAATTTTTGTTTATATAATTATTTAGAATTACAAAAAATACTAATGATTTTTTTTTTTTTGTGAAAGTCAAATAGCAAAAAATGTTTTGTAACTCATTTTCTGGATTACCGAACATAAGAAAACGAGTTTTCCTCAAAAAAAAAAAAAAAAAAAGAAAAAAGAAAAGAAAACGAGTTAATTTTTGAACGTTTTCCCAAAAAACAAAAGGATGGTATAGCAAGTGTACTCTAGTCATGGCCCTTTATGACTAATGAATATGCCTTTTTTAGTAGCATTTAAAAAAAAAAAAAAAAAAAAAAAAAAAAAAAAAAAAAAAAAAAAAAAAAAAAAAAAACACCTGCCATTAACATGTGCAACTTTGACATTTAAACTTGAATTGAAAAAAATTTATTATATATACATTTTGAAAACTTAATGTATATTTTTTTCAATCCTTAAAAATATGTGTGACCACTCTAAATTTTTTTAGGCCAAATATAATTAAACTTTAGACAAAGTTGGGGCCATTTGGCAACAAACTTGGTTAAGATTACAACTTCACTTAATATATTTTTATTGGACGTGAATTTTGATAAATCTACAGTTGGATTACATTTTTTTTTCTTATATTTTTCATGCTTACAAAACTTCAAGAAAATCAAATGTCAATAGCTTATGTCATCAATCAAATGTTTAAATTTTGAGTTTTTGTAGTCTAAAATAATACACAAAAAAAAATAAGTTTATGAATCAAATAATAATTAACATTCGATTGGAATGAAATTTGACATGTGTTTTAAGAATATAAAGAACATAAAATTCAACGGTTAGATTTTCAAAATATGTAACCATGTTAATTTGTTTAGTGAAAGTTGTAATTTTAGGCTACAATTAAATTTGTAGTCAAACTTTGTCCTCTAACTTTAGTCCTTTTAACAATATATTAGACTCTTACAAACAAAAAGAAAAATACAAAACATTTTTATTTAACTAAAGTTTTGAAAGAAATGTAGCTTGCAGCATTGATAATGAGATTATCATGCAACAATTTAAAAAAAAAAATCATAGAAGAAAATTGTAAGACTTTATGTATTTAAGTATTATTATTATTTTTTTTGTCAATATATAACATTATTTTTTATTAAATTTTGTATAATTTAAACTTCTTAATAACCACATTAAAAAAAAAAAAAATTTCTTGAGATGCCACTGTTAATACATTACACACGCTTTGCTACACATGCCACTCTCACTATTTCTCTCTTGCTATTTCTCTTACAATTTTTTTTTTTTTTTTTGGCGAACCCTTACACTTGTTGAATAATACTCTTTGTAGAAACATCATTTATTGGACTACGACACATTTCTTGGATAGCGAAACAGCAACAGATAGCTACATCACTTCTTTCTTATTGGATGCCTTTATACGTTCTGTTGCTCTTCTTTCTTATTGGATGCCTTATACTGTTACACATTCCGTAGCTGACCTTATGTAGACTACAAAAGAGACAAGAAAACAAAGCATTGAATGCTACCCCCCAAAAACAAATGAAAATAGAACTGCACTAAAAGTTAGAAAAAATGGCAAAAAGAAAAGTCAAGAAATATACTTCTCTTCGCCTAATGTGCAAACACGTAACACATGAAAAATATTTCACCGTCCAAACTAAAGCTGGTGACAATGAATCCTACATTAAATTCATTTAATTTTGTTCATTTTGTCATTTTATTGTGGAGGACTTGTCTTTTTTTTTTTTTTGGTGCTTAGATTCATACCACACTTCTTGATTTTGAGGCATTATTTTGTGATCACAAACTTGTTAAGTCTCACACATGGGATCTAATTATTTGTTTTGTTTTGTTTGGAAGCCTACATGGGATTTAATTGTTTTGTTTGGAAGCCAACATGGGATCTAATAGTTTTGTTTTGTTTTGTTTGGAAGCCTACTGTAAGATACAAGTAAGTGCATTAGATCAAGATTCTCTTTGACGAATTTGTTTAGTGTCATAGGGCCCAGCTTGTTACTAAACAGTTCTTAAGAGTATAACATTGATATGACTACCATTGCACACCTCTATTATGTGGCACTCTCATCTCGGTCATGCTTGGTATCTAAGGTATTGTTAGCTCGAGTCAATTCTAAATCATTTGATTGTATTTTATGTCAACAAGGAGAATAATTAAACGATTGATAACAATGGCTTAGATGCACGAATTGACGTTGTCCTTAGATAATATTTGCTCGTACACAAATATTGCTACAAGGTTATTACAATTCTTTTCTTAAGATACAACCAAGGGTCATATTTTTATGTAATTGGTATATTCTATGACAAATCACATTATGCTTGTAGTCGGGTAGTTTCTAAGTGGTTTCAAGAACAACATAACAAGTGGTATTGTTAAAGACATGAAGATTACTCAAGCTACCGTGTAGAAGAACAAAATAGAAAGTATCATCAATACCGATCTCAACACCTTCGATCTTCGAGATTTAATAAACCTCGATACCTCTCTTGATTTATTGAGTTGAGAGATTTCTGATATAGCCTACGACATATTCTAATTGGCTATTTGCTTTTGAGTTTGTGTAAATCTAATAGGAATAGAAGAGCCCATTTAAAAGGCTAATTAAGCTCATATTTAAATAAGGTGGTAAAGAAAAAAAACCCTAACCCTAATGCTTCATAAAGTTTTTTTATTTTTTATTTTATTGAAACCCTAGCCTCCACCTTTTGAACCTATGAGTTCAAAAAACAGAAGAAAAAGATCTTGTTGTGACTCTTGTGCACCTTTACCACTCACTCTTACCTTTTTATCTCTCTACTACTCTATATCTTAAGATTCTTAATGTTACAATTCTATCACCCTTTCATCTTCCTTTTATTTTGACTTTTCTTCTCCCACACAAAATGGTCAAGACTACCTTCCCAATTCAGTGATCAAAAAATGCCTCTAAGAAGTCCATGAAATTTTTTTGTTATGCTACTCCTTTTGAATTGCTAGCAGCACTCTTTTGGTTATGCAGTACATGTTTGCAAGGTCCTAAAAGTTAAAATACACATCAATATCAATCAATAAATATAAATAAATATATTGATTGACATGTATTTGAACTTTTAGGACATTTCAAACGTGTACCTATTGTGTAACCAAAAGAGTGCTGCTAAGAATGCTGCTAAAAGTTATGTAGTACATGTTTGAAAGGTCCTATAGGAGGGAAGGTATTGCACCTGATGCAAATTGGTCAAGACTACCTTCTCAATTCAGTGATCAAAAAATGCCTCTAAGAAGTCCATGGAATTTTTTTGTTATGCCACTCCTTTTGAATTGCTAGCAGCACTCTTTTGGTTATGCAGTACATGTTCAAGGTCCTAAAAGTTAAAATACACATCAATATCAATCAATAAATATAAATAAATATATTGATTGACGTGTATTTTAACTTTTAGGACCTTTCAAACATGTACCTATTGTGTAACCAAAAGAGTGCTGCTAAGAATGCTGCTAAAAGTTACGTAGTACATGTTTGAAAGGTCCTATAGGAGGGAAGGTATTACACTTGATGCAATTCTTTTGAATGGTTGAGATTGATAGTTGCAAAAAGTAATTTTCAATCTCAATCATTGATTCAAAAAAGTTAAGAAAAATTGGACATTCTGGCCTTTTGCCCTTTTTGGGCAAAATAATTAGCGTTGTGCCCCTGTTTCGAAACTATATAGGGATGTGCCCCTGTTTCGATACTCGATCATCGCAAAGCCGAGTTACTTAAAGTACTCGATCATAGAAGGGCCGAGTTCAATGCAAGTTCTTGCCACGCTGCTCGTCCACCGTGGATTTTGGGCAATAAAATATTCCCGCCTCACTGTTTATAACTCGCTGATGAGGAAACCGAGTTATACGCAGAATATAGTCCCATTTTGAATGTAACGTCTCCCAAACAGTTTGTCTTCCTCCTTCCTCAGTCCGTCTCCCAAACAGTCTGTCTTCCTCCTTCCTCAGTCCGATCAGTAGCCACCCTCAGTTCAACGCATCTTCATCTTGAAGTTCTATTATTTCTACCTGTACCCAAACCAAACCGTTCAGTATACCCTTTCCGAACCTCAACCCAAACCCACACCTTTCACTCTCACCATAACCCTCACCATCGCCGAAGCTGAACCCAATCCATCTTCAGAGTTAAAGGATTAGAAAGTTATTAAGGTAATTTGTAAATGCTGAGTTCAATTTTTTTTCCCTTTGCATTTAATCTGAGTTATGGGTAGCTTGTGCATGTACTCTGATTTGAGTGTGGGTGTGGCTTATTAAGTTTTTATCTGTTAGAGTTATCTCTATTCATTATTATTGTTGTTGCTGTTTTAGCTTTGCTGGGTTTGGTTTTGAACTGGGTTTTGGGTACGGGTATGGGTGTTAATTTGGTATGACAATGGTGTTCATTATTAGGGAAAATTGATTTTTAATTTACATAGTTTGAAAGTGCATGTCACGCTTCCAGAAATTATCCACAAATTATTCACAAATTATACACAGACCATAAAATGCACATAATGGACATCCACAGTCACTGAACTATAGTGAACTCATAAATGCCCTGTATATGTGCTGTCATTTCAGTCAGGTTTTGATGACTTATACTGACTTGTGAACAGAATTTTTGTATTATGTATCCAAAACGTGTTTGTCATTGTAATTGATGTTTACTTTTCTCTTTTTCTGATTTTTGTTAAAGAGAATATGGAAATTTGCTGGGTTCATTGGGATGTTCTGAGTAAGATTCACATTTACAGCCTTTCATGGGGTTTCAGATGTTGAATTGTTGTTCTTACTCTAATAATGCTAACTTTTAGCTGTCAAAAGAAAATATGAAATTATGCCAAGAGCCTTCTAGCTAAGGCATTGCCTGATTCTCCCAATGAATAGAACTTGGGCTCAAATTATTGGAAAAATTAATGTCAGTTGTTTAAATTGTGCTTGTCTGCTAGACTTTGAGTGACTGAATGCATATTAGACTTATGTGGTTGCATGTGTAAGCAATTTGCTGATTGGGAACATATGTTCAAAAGCTGAAATAGGACTTTTTAACATGTTTACAGAGACATTGAGTTGTAATCAAAAGTCTGGAACTAGACTCTTACCTTCTTTTGCTTCTTTTCCCCCCTGGAACTGACCTCATTTATCCATATTGTAAAACGCTACATTGGATTTAAATCCCAGCTCTTTGTGTAATGTGTTTATCCATTGGTGATGTGATTATCTTGTGCTTAATTTTTTTAGTTTTCAGAGAATTATTGTAATCCTACTCTATCACTTGGAGTCATGAATTTCATAATATATTTAAGAAGGATTTGTTCCTAGTTCTGTTATGCTTTTTTGCTAGTACTAGAATCTCAATTTCTTTTGTTATATGGAATATGTATGTTTGTGAAACCTTATCAACTCCATTGTATTTCAGAACCTGGCATTCACGTAACGCTACTACACTACAAAACAGACAGTATAGCCAATTATAGATTCTAGAATAGAGAAAATTATAAAAACTTGGAACAAATTATATCGAATGAAGACTCTAAGCTGTGATTGCTATTTGCCTGTTAGCTTTTTCTGTATTCAGATTTTTCTCTAAACTTGGAACAAAGTATATGGAATATGTTGAATGCTTTACGTTCCCACCATTTTGTAATTTTTTAAATATCCTTATCTTTTCAAATGTTGTTTTGTGCCAAAAGCTGCATTTTAGTTGTTTTGTTAGTTTTTTTGATACTTTCATAGTTAATATGTAATAAAGTTAACTTATATTCCCTTTGAAACAAGTTCTATGTTTTTCGCAAGTCTTGGCTGTATTGGAAATTATGAATGTTAATAATTGCAAGTGCAGCGAACTTTGTTAATGTCTGCTTGTGGTCAACGGTATATTAACATGATTGCATGCGTGTCAGATATGCAACAACTGCAAAGTGTGGAACTTGGACCCGCAATTGGTACACAGTTGACGCAGCAGCCAGGGCATCGGTCCACGGCATTGTGGGAGACACCTGTCGGTCAGGTACGTACTTGTATAGAAGTTCGGACGTGTCGAAATCGTTTCATTTTCTTTTTGTAGGGTTCTTTCATTATTTGTAAATAGATGTTTGAAATGGTATCATTTATGTTTTGGTTTAGGCAGCACTTTATTTAATCAAAAGAGAAAATGGTATGAAGTGTGAATTTTAAAACACTCTTTCATCAACAGCATCTAGTCTTATTTCCGGATAAATTGGAACTGCTAATGCTACAAAAAATATTAAACATTAGTAGTGGCTAATGAGAAGGTATATTCAAAGTCAGTAGATCTCATTTTAAAGCTATAGTAATCAATTAAAATCTGCTGCCTTTATTTTCCCAAAGGTGCGCACACAAACCCCACGTGGCTACACATAAGACAACCGACTTTTGAATTCTAATTCTTATTATACTCCATTTGACATATTGAAGCACTGTGTTTATTCATTTCAAAACATAATACCCATTTATTGCTAATTTTAAACAATGTCATTGATCTTGAATTGATCCGATATGCTATTGAGGTAGAGTGAATAACCAGTTAAACAGTTAGCATACTGTTTCTTGCATCTTATTGATCCGATATGCTATTGATCATAACTAACCAGTTACCATACTGTTTCTTGCATATTATTGTCAATATGTATAGTTCTTATAGTTATTTCATGTGCACTATCCTAAGACAACGCTCTTTCTTGTGCAGGTAGTGCCAGGCGTGCTAAAGTGTAGACGCCGATCTTAGGAGTTACCCCATGGGCTAAGCCCACGGATTCAACAGTACATAGCTGAGGCAGGTTTTGAGGGTTATCGAAGGTTCCAAACATGGAAGTTGATCACGCATTGATCACAGCATTGGTCGAGCGTTGGTGTCCGGAGACACATACCTTCCACTTACCGCATGGAGAGATGGGTATCACCTTACAAGACATTGAGGTGATGCTAGGGGTACCTGTTGATGGGTTGCCCGTCATTGGGAGTGCCAAGGGGAATTGGCCTGCATTGTGTCATGATTTCCTAGGTCGCCTTCCTCCAGACCCAGTATCGCATTCCCATGAAAACAAGTCTATCCTTGCTGGGGCGAGGTTAAGAGTCAGCTGGTTGAAGGAATAGTTTAGAGATCCCCTTGCTGTGGATGCTACTGACGAGGTAGTGCAGCAACACGCACGCTATCACATACTCGTGTTGTTGGGGTCCATTCTATTTATGGACAAGTCAGCAGATCGGGTGTCGGTGAGGCCTCTACTGTTACTGAACCCAATCAGTAACGCGAAGAGGTACAGTTGGGGTAGTGGAGCATTAGCCTGGTTGTACAGGCACCTATGCAAGGCATCGGAGACGAAGGCGAAGCAGATTGGAGGTGCGCTGATGTTGGTGCAACTATGGGCGTATTCAAGGTTCCCATTGATATGCCCTGTTACGAGGCCACCACAACCGCCGATGGATGCAGGTCCCCTCGCCTGTCGGTATGTTCTCTGATTAGTTTGATTTAATTGTCATGGCAGTTGTCATTCACCGTGCATGTCTCTATAGTTGACTTTAATAATAAATCCATTTTGTGAAACACATATTATAATTTTTAATATAATACTAGTACTTTCTTTTATATACAAATTTAATACTAGTACTAAGATCAGGAAGTTGAAGAGAAAATATTGTTATCTATTTATTCGCCCTCTCTCTCTCGTATGAAAATTGGCACATAATCAGTAGATACAAAAAGAATCACCCATACTTATCGGAGTGCTTTAAAGGTCGTATTAAAATCTTCCAAATCACCTATTTATGCTCTGATCACCAATTTACATTCTGACCATAACCAAGTAACCAAGTAACCAAATAGATATACAATATGCTCTGATCACCCATTTACATTCCTAGTTTGCTACTGTTTCTTACAATATGCTCCGATCATCTTGATATTTTGCATTATTATAGGGTATAGGGGGATAATGTAGTTCTAGTTCAACATACAAGCATACAAATGCACATGCATTTAACTAAGAAAAATCCTAAACCAACCTATTTCACAATTTCAAGAAAAACCCATTAAAATTTGCGATCCAATAACTCCATTTGCACGACTAAGCATCATAGAAAACAAACACCTATTACCTATGTATTTTTATTTTTATAAGTAACAAACACCTATTACTACTTAGCACAAATAGCCGTAAAATACATAAACCTCATCAACCCACTTTTGGTAATCCTCATATAGCTCCAAAGTTCAAGTCTTTTGCATCACAACGTCTCTAATTTCATCCACAGCAAACTCATTGCCACTGTTATCACTCCTAAATGCAATTTCACACGCACTTTCCCATGCTCTATTTGCCAAGATTTTACATCAACTACTCACAAATGCAAACAAAGTCAAACAAAAAGCAAACTAAACCCTTCATACATTTCATGCAAAACCCACAAAAATTAACCAACCCACCACTCCTTTTACCGAACTAAATTGAATAAACAGTGCCACAACAACCATAATCCATAAATTCTTTCATACACATATACACCGAAAACCCAAAAATATCAAAACTTTCATTTCATTTACACGCACACACATCTATAGACAGAGTCTTAGAGAGAACCTGAGGGACTTTTGATTAGTAAGAACATATTTGCAAGAGAGAGAAGATGGCTTTGGTAGAGAGATACAACAGTGAATGAAATGCAAATGAATTATTTGATTGAGGAAAATGGTTTCTTGGTTCTGACAAACAAAAAAAACAAAGGGAAGACTGTTGTTGGTAGAATCTTAGGAGAGTGTCTTTGATTTGCTTGTTGTGGATTTCTTAATCCATCTATTACTTTGTTGCTTGATAAATAGATTTATTCTGTCCTTTCTGCTACTGCTGGCTATCCAAGAGTAAGCTATTAAAAATTTAAAATGCAAACTGAAATTGATAATCATTTTTGTGCTGCATGACTGTTGTATGGAGGAAAAAACAAAGAAACCATATTTCCTTACTTATTTGTAATAAGTATTTTCCAACGAAAAAGTAAAAGCTAATTACTGGCTTCATTTTTGGTAAGCATTTTACTCTTATGGCAGCATGGTTGTTTGATATTAACTAATGACCATTTAACACAATTGTATGTTTACTAGATGGAAGGGGCCGAAGAGCACGACAAAGCATGCCACACATGTGCTAGCTGCGTATTGTGCGTTATTTTCGAGCATACGGGCACACCAGGTATTCTACTGCTTCATGTCACGACAATATAATTCTCCCTAGTTTTCTTGTTTCACCTGGTGGGTTGTCAACTACTGCATGTGTATAGTTAATAATGTAACGTTGGTCAAGTAGACCATATATATATACAAGGAATTAGTTACAATCATTTCACAACTGTGGGCAGTCAATATAAAGTACCTTGATTGGCCTTCTTTTGAATTGATGTTTGTGGTTTTTATTCCACACATATTTAGCTGTGAACCTTTCAAATTTCTCCCTCAGTTTTAGCTAGTGCAACCAGTAGTATTCGGGTGCATCTTACCATGTAAAATCCAATAACAGGGTCAATAATGACTTAGGATTTTTTTTAGTGAAGTGATTCTTCAATGGTCTTTTACATTTTTGCTTAAATTAAGGATTGCCACACATAAGTACGTATTTAATTTGTTTTTGTTGAACATTTATTCAGGTTGTTTGGGAGCCATATAGGGATGTCCTAGACTCACTGCCCCCATATTGCACTGTTGGCCGACATGTGTGGAGGGCCACAGTGCCGTTGATCTATTTTTGGATAGTAGAGGATCATCATCCCGAACGTGTCTTTCGTCAGTTTGGGATGAAGCAAGCGCCACCGGCTTTGGTGGATACGTCAGTTGAACTCCACAAAATCTCCCTCCAAGGTAAATTAGAGAGGGATTGGGTGCGAGAACATGCTATCTACATTGACCGATGGGACCATAGAGGGGAACATGTTGCCAACGCACCCACTTTGGATGGGGACACGACGTACCTTGCTGCATACATGGCCAAGTACCGAAGGTCGACCAGACTGTATATTACGCGAGAGTCGGCGTACTGGGAAATCCTGGTAAGGCAACCATTCAATGCTTCTTTTATGATTGATATTATACGTGTGTTGCAAAGAGCATTATGAATATTAATATATATATATATATATATATATATGAATAAGCTCATCATGCATAATCTTTTTCCAAATTAGACCTGAATTACCTACCAAGATATATAATCAAATATCATACGATTTGACCTGAAATCTTTATACTTTCTTAATGTTTAAAGGCGCCAGAAAAGTTTTAATGCGACTCCTTTATTCCGTAGGTTGAGTCGAATGTGGAAATGCTATTGCAATGCCAACCAGGTTCTGATATTTACAACCAGCTGACGAAGATGCTGGATCTTGTTAGGGAGTTGAACCTAGTGGCCTTGGATAATGCACGTGCCATGGCGAGTGAGGCGACCACACAAGCCACAAGCCGTGGCGGGCGAGGTGGTGGGTCTGGAGGGCGTGTACGTAGTGGAGGCCGTGGAAGTCGTGGAGGTCGTGGACCTGGTCCTAATGATGAGGATGACTTGGGTAACTTCCAACTTTAACACCTCCTTAGCTTATTGATTGACGTTCCAATTCTAGTACTTTCAGTTTTAATTTATTTAGAGGATGTATTATAGTAGCGAAGTATATTTTTATCACAGCCACACACGATATCCCATTCTTCTGATTTCACCAATTTCAATGGCTCAAACTCCACTCTATTACCAATACTGAAACGATTCTCACTTATCTCGTTTATTCAGTGACTCAATTCTTCCGTTGTCATCTTAATAAATACAATTGTCTTTGTACAGATGATGAGCCATTGGAGGCCGATTGGGACACGTACATGGATGGTGCCGGGTCATCACGATGCACCTCTGACGCCATTGCCCAGGCATCCCATCCCTTTGGCCATGATGATAGTGCAGAAAATGCATCCCATGCTCAGGCTCACCCTCAATCCCCACTACCCACTCCGCTGTCTCCCCCATTGTTCAGCGGCTCTACCCATGTGGGTGGCTGTATATTTGTACCCACACCTGGTCGACCGACCCCACCTGTAGTTCAGGCTGAGCCCACCTAGGAACCTTCACTTCCTAACCCCGATGAACTGGCTGCACAGATTGAACAAATACGGAGTGAAAATATTGAGCCGGTCCATGGGTTGCGAAGCTCACTCCGCATTGACATACATCCCCCTGGTTGCGGGACCGGTGACGGTAAATACCATGCATTCCCCTGCTACCTTCTTCCAAAGTTATTTAATCAAACAATAAGATGAGAAGCACAACCAGTGAATGCATTTACTGTGAAAGGGAAGATGACCCAATGTACATGTACATATAGCGCAGTTAGATATTGTCTTCATGTAGACTTCCATCCCCCCAAATGTTGCATTAACGTCGAGCTAATAGTTCAAACAGATATGCCAATTGTCGTAGTTGCATATAATATTGCCAATAATTGTGAATTAATTGTGAATGACTACGGTTGTGTATATGGTTATTTAGTCAGAAATTTTACTCTGTAAAAAGCACTTTTATTCCAAAACAATAATTAAACTCGGTTAAAAATATTAATAATAAGACACATACATATACACAGTACAAAACATGGTCTATCCCTATGTTTAAACTCTATTTTGGCTGTTAGGGAATGTGTGCATTCAAGTAATGTGCTTTGCTTTCAATTTCAGGTAAGACGAGACCTGCCAAGGTAGCTGTGAGGAAACGAAAAGATCGCTGAAGCTCGGCATGATGTGGACCATATGGGGGTAAAATTCCAGCCACAGTTGGTTTGGCCTTATGTTTCTTTCTTACTTTGTTATGAATTAACAACAACGACCACCAGTTCAAACTTGTTTTGATATGTTGAAGATGGTTTTCAGTAGGTGTTCACAAGGGTTTTAAGGACCAATTCATAATAGGATGAGGTCAATTTATGGGGGTGGCAAGATTTGTACTAGGTGTTGTGGTGGGTTAAGAATTGATGTTGTGTCTTATAATTTTTGGACAAAGGGTTAGGGTCTTGCTTTACAAAATTTATCTACTCATTGTGGAACTATAATTTTCCCTATTCTTTGAGTTGTGTAGCCCAATTTATTGTTGATATCATACAAGCAACACCCCCCTACCCGATATAAAAAGCCATTAAATAAGACTACTCAATGATGCTCTTCAATTTAAATATTAATTAGTGAGATGAGATGGGTTTTACTAATTTATCAACTAAAACTTTTGGGACAAAACTTGCACTCATAAATGAGGTGATCTTTATGTCTCTTTGACACTCTCTTCATAAATTCTTCCTGTTTTTATTTTTCCTAGGGTGAGGGAATCACAAATTTAATAGAGAATTTGTACATATATGTGGTTACTTCTTCTTCTTGTTTTGTAGAATCATACAAAACTTTTGGAGTATTATGGAAATCCTTTTCTATAGCTGCAATGTAGTTAGGCAAATTTTATCGTAGTTTCTATATGCATCTGTCTTCCAACATTAACATAGAAGGTTTTGTAACCGAGTAGCACTAATCATATGTTTGGAACAATTGAATAACAACTAAAATAAAGCAATTGCTATGGATTTTGATTTTGAGGGTCGTTAGAAGGGGATGGAGGGGAGGGGATGAAGGGATATATGGTATCCAAGTTTTTGTATGTGTCTAAGATTAGATTAGATGTTGGTGGTGGAGGAGGAGACAGTGACTTAAAAATAAGGTATTGAAGTTCTTGGGTCTCTTATATTAAATGCAGGTGGAGGAGGTGGGAAAAAAACGAGAGAGAGTTGGAGGAAACGAAGGGAGTCTTGGGAATGGGAAGGGCAAAGATGGAAAAGGTGGTAGTGGAGGAAAGGGTAGCGATGAAAATGGTGGTAGAGGAGGAAAGGGTAATGGAGGGTTAATTGCAATGGAGGGAATGGAAATTGAGGGAGAGGGAATCCATATGGTGGGAAGTAAGGAAGAACGCACTTTCAGGCATTCAAAGATCTTGAAAATTCCTACTGATTTCCACCTAGACTAGCAGTCTTCTTCGATGGCCTATAACTTAGTGCATTCAACTTGTATATACAGGGATTGTCTTGCTTAGACTTCACTGTAATCACATTTGACGCTGTTTTAAAAACTGCATTCAAGTTGTATATATAGGGATTGTCTTGCTTAGACTTCACTATAATCACATTTGACGTTGTCTTTAACACTGGCACATTCTAGGCTGCAGAAGAGCTCCTTATTAAGCTTACTTTGCACCATTAGCTGTTACCGCTTAGTTGAAAGACCCAGGTTACACACTCCATGCTTATTTCTTGTTCTGTTGACTGATAATGTGATTTGTTCTGTGGTTTTGGGTGAGTTCGGTTTGAACTTGCATTGTATTTGAACATCTGCACCTAATCAATAAAACCCCACACTTAATAACTTGGAAGAAGAGGTCTCATTTGGATCAGGTTAAAGTAAAAAAATTGACAATTACTCATTGATTTAGTTTTAATTCAGAATTACAATTAACCATGTTAATGTCCTTTTTTTAGACCCATTATTTCATATTGATTTGACCCTCTTTTTTTTTCCTTTTTGTGGTGACTCACATAATCCACTAAACCTATAAATTACTCTCTAGGATTAATTTCTAACATGTTTATGGGAACAACAATTTTCAAGACGTTTATTTCTTTTTTATTTTTGGAAGATTGAATGAAACTATAGAGTAGATGTGGATTAGGGGTTAATTCCCTGGCAAGAAGTAGCTGTGTCTTGAGAAAGTGTTGCTGGAACAGTTATCACAATAAACAACGCCCCCTACAGTAATCCGAGAGGGGATATTTGTTGGTTGGAATATTAGAGAAAGTGGATGAGTGAAGAGAAATGCAAGAACAAGGACAATTATTGGATCCATGAGGGCAAGTGTTAGAGAAGTGAGAGACACTTTTAGGAGGGCATCAATAGTTACAGCTAACACTCCATGAATGGCATGTGAAGCCCCTATAATGATGAGCAACTATATTCTCTCTGCATATTATGAGCCCGTGAGAAGTTGGTCTTGTGAACTTTTTCTAAAAGTGGAGAAGGGTGCATTAAAAAGAAACAACCAATGATAACTATAGCAACAAGCATAAGCATGGTAAAAGTTCAACTGAGAGGCCACTGCTACACAGCTCACTTTCTATAACGAAATTGGGTACATCAAGCAGATTCTTGGACTTCAGCAGCATAAAGAATACAACAATGTAAACTCTTTGAGAGATGGTCATTTTATACACAGTATGATTGATCAGGTGCGCCTTAAGTTTCTCTTATTGTTTTGTTCTTGTTTTATGCTTACAATTCTCTCTACAAGGCACACTAACAGCCTTCAACAAATATAAAATTTTAACTCTAATTTTTTGTACAGGATCACGATGGTTCCCACATTAAAGGGCTGTTGATCAATTTTATTCATTCGTATATATGATCATGTTAAAAGCTTCATCTTCCTTAATTGAGTTTATCACTCCTATTGTGAAGGTTGGTATTTTTAGTTAACTAGTTAAAATTAATTACACTGATAGAATTTGATGGGGCTAGTCCTGCAGCAGATGCACCAAGTTGATGCCCAGGATTAGCAGCGGATGCACCAAGTTGATTCAAGTAAGTTTCAACGAATTTTGAATTAGACACGAAATTTTAAATATTTGAATATATAATTGCAGCTTATTGTTTTGTATTGCATAATTTTTTTGTCAAAGAATTGAAACAATGCAATAACTATTCTCCTGAATTTCTTGTACATTTTGCATAAACGACCGTAGTTCAATTGTTATGGTTTCCTAAGGTACAATTTGTTTTAGCTAGTTACAATATGCGGGTGCTAACCTCGTATCTCCAATCGTTTTCCCCCCTAGACCCCAAGTACTTTATACATGGAAATGTGTCAATTAAGTTACAAGGCCCTCCACAGGTATAGTGCTTGTCTTTTGCTTGTCCATGTCCAGCAGTCAGTGTAATTAACCAATAGGTTAAGTTAGTTACGTTTTACTGTATAACCAATTATTTTTGTTAGAATCACTATGTAACCAATTTTATTATTCTGTACTAAAAATAACATAGAAACAACTCTAAGGGAAAACAATTCATGCTGGCTGCCGGACTAGCCCCATTAAAATTATTTTATTATTCATTCTCCTGAAAATTAATGTTGGCTGCAGGACTTTTATATGAATTGTGATGGCGTAACAGTAGAATTTGATGTCTTCCTGCAGTTCTTGAAGATTTTTTTTCATTTAAGACTTGAATGTTACGAGAAAACAAAGGTGAGCTCACTTATGCTAATCTAATAGCAAAAGAGTAGAGCTGATAGTCAATCATTTCGGCCATATTTTAGGGAAACAATTATTAATTGCAATTTTTGTATTTTGTGTAGAAATTTCTACTAAACAAATGTGAAATGGAGTTTGAAAATGTTGGAAAGCAAGGTTAGGTTTATCCAGAACCTTCATGATGATGATGAAGATAGTGAGATAGAAGTCGTAGTTGCTCCAGAAGCCAGGAAAAAAGGGTGGGGGAAAACCGGCTACAAATGCTAAGGCAGTTAATGCCCCTGTAGTGGCAAAGAAGTAGTAGTTCTGTTGAGAAAGTGACTTATGGAATTCTTGGAATGGGAACTTAATCTCATTCCCCTTGTAATGTACTCTATTACTCTTTGTTGTGAGTTTGCTAGTTTGCTTCATTGTGTTCCGTGGAAATGATCTTTGTTTATTTTGATTTGTTATGGTCAAGGATTTTGTTTCTCTTTCATTGCAATTCTACTGTTACAACTTACTAATATACCAGAAATTAGAATGTTTGTAATTTAAATAAGTGGAATATTTTTGAGTTGAATACATGTACCAATCTCCCTTGAAGAGATATACAGCATTTCCAGGTGTGAGTTGGTTTCATTAGTCAGTTAGTGTCACTAGAAGACAATATATTGCACATACACGTGACAGCTAGCGGTTGAATGAGTATTATGTGCATAAATTAGGTTCTATACACAGATGTTTGAACAGCTTCTACTAAGGCACTATGATAAATGTAAAATGACAAATATCATTAAATGCAATGCAAACGTACATTTCTATATGTTACTAGGTTATGTGCAACATGAGAGCATATTAGGTAATGAAAGAGTTTGGCAAATGCCTTTTTTGTTTTGTTGCTAGGTGGTGTTCATTTCTTGATTTTCTGTTCCAAGATGGCTTCATTTCATGCTGCAAAATCATAATAGGCAGGAGGTATATTACATAAGCGTTATGACTTGTAAAATTGCCTATTATTTTTGCAACTTCTTCAGAAGAAGTGTATTTTCTTTTCTCTAGGCACAAAGATATAAACAAAGTACTTATAGGCTATCCACAGCCAAGCACAATTACCAAAACAATCTAGCCAATGTTAACAACGAGTACAAGCAATTACAAGTCAACATAGATTCCAAAATAAACTTTGTGCTTAGAGAAACCAACAGGCTATTCAACAACTTCTATAGCCAATATGTACTGCAAACTTGAGGCAATATAACTCACAAACACACATGGTAATAATACTAGATTCATAACTACCACAACCATGAGCTACAGTTTCGCCTTCATTTTGCGCTTCCTTGTTGTGTTGAATCATGAACTTCATCATCCCCCATAACATGGGATACCACTTCACTCAGCATGTTAGTATTCAAGGTTGCAATCCTCCTTGCATGGTCACGCTCCTCAATGGCAACGTCTAACTGATACCTTAACAATCTGTTCCTGACGTCTCCATCGCAATAGCTGGTTCCTTCGCTTTGAGACGTTCCCCTTGGGCTTGACGTCGACATGGTAGGAAATGCCTATGATGGGGAAGCACCATACTGCACGTTCCTACCATTACGTTGCATGAACTCCATGTATGCAGATTCTGCTTCTCGTCGATCTTTGTATGACCTATGTTCGGCATTTGCGAATTTATGAACTTGCCTACTTGCTTCTGCCCAATTGTCGTATATGCCAGGAGCACGACCAACGAAAACAACATAGTATTTGCCACCCTAAAACAGGACACACAATAGCATTATATGTTAAAACCGCATGAGCTGTGCTGGAGTTAGAACTTACCAAGTTTTGAATCTGAGCTATTAGATAAAACATGTACAATGTCGCTCTACCAACAGGTGCCGGTAGACTACATCAACTAATATGCACGTTGCTTATTCCAAGATCTGACAAACAGTTGCATAATATATAATTGTACAGTGGTAAATAATTGTACCATTAAAACTGTAAAATGTGTTGGCATGTTACCTTTAGAAGCAAAGGAGGCTTCTCTTCTCCATCCCTGATTGATTTCCTCATACCCACCAACTAGAATGAGAGGAAGCTGTCTTTTTAAATGAAGCGTACAATACTCGACTATGACTAAACCGAGTAAAGGACTTCAAACTCGATTAACACAAAGACGAGTACAAATAACTACTGGCCAACTGAAGTTAGGTGAAGTAAATTATACTCGATATGCCCATAAGCGAGTATATTATACTCGATATCCACGTAAGCGAGTTATTCAGACAATCGTACGACGGCTTAATTGTACTCAGTCTCTGTATAACCAAGTTATATAAACTCGATTTACCTATTTTCGAGTACTGTGTTAGATTTTCTCATTTCCTCCCCCACCTTATGGGACCACTGACCATTGCCATTTACTTCTTCGTGTGGTTAGCTTCTGAACGTGGACCGGTCTGTGCCATCTACCATTGTGTCAACTTCTACTACTGCCAGTTTCAACTTCAATTCACTAGCTGGGTAAAGTGCAGTACTTTCTTTGTTGTGTCATTGTCTTCTTCGTTCAGTCAACATTTCACCTGATAGGTAACAACTCATAACAATGTATAACAACACAAAGTCAGTGAATGTACTTATGAATTCAATTGGGGCATCTGAACATAATAGTGAATGAGGTTTAGAATTTTAGGTAACACACATTCTGTGATTGTTGTGGGAGGGGGTATCTGAACATGGAATTGTGGTTCAATATTTAAAAGAACACCAATTCTGTGATTGTTGTGGGTCTTCAATGGGGGTATCTGAACATAATAATGCATGAGTCCATTTATGATAACACAAATTTCTGAATGTTGTTGGAAGAATGGGGGGTATCTGAACATAATACTGCACTACATGTTGCATGGTACGAAATATTTTCCTTATTTGCAATGCT
Source organism: Quercus gilva (assembly GCA_023621385.1). Classification (NCBI taxonomy): domain Eukaryota; kingdom Viridiplantae; phylum Streptophyta; class Magnoliopsida; order Fagales; family Fagaceae; genus Quercus; species Quercus gilva. The sequence continues at coordinate 56,169,764 of CM042475.1, read as the reverse complement.
TCATAATTCTTATTTGATTAACAATATCCTACGTGAAACCCAAACAAATTGTGCGAACATTTTCATTTTCGAATTTAGGTGTCTGGTGGACTACATCATACAATTTTTCCATAGAATGTTTTTAGCATCAATCCTTTTTGGCTCACCTAAAATTTATGATAAACAATATGGGTTTTTTAGCACATCATGGGAATTAGGTTTGTTTACCTGCATGAACACCTACACATAGGGCATATATAGCTAGCCTATAGTTTCACAATATTACACAGCATGATACAACTATTACTATTTGTGGTTCAGGTCCGTTATAAGTCGTTATTACTTCTACATTTACTACGATGGGGAGGCATATATTAATGATTTGCATGGGCTATCATACCGAGGTCCGAACCTAAAGCAGACACCTATTCAAGTGAAACGTGGGATACACATGAGAAAACTGAAACGTAAGATAATGTCAGCTCTGGGGTTAGACAAGGATTCCCATGACATCTCCATTGTATTTCGAGCTCCTCAGCAACTGGTGGGTACCCAAGTTTTCTACAATTCAATTCCGTTACAATGCGACGATGATGTGGACATCATGTGGGGAGTGATACAGCGGGCTCCACAATTCATAGGTTCTGACTTGTATGTAATTGTTGACACTGTTGGGTGTAATGTCGACGGGGGTTCACAGTATGCCAGTAGAGCTGGGGAGCAAGAATTAGTTATTGTAACTGAGATGTACCCTTCAGTTATAGCCGAGCCGGGTTTGCCGCACAACGTTGGACCACGCAATGCGGTTGCTATGGACAATAATGAAGCCGCCGAAGTGTTAGGGTCTATCCATACTCCTGAGGGTCAAGGGTATACACAAGAAAATGAAGACACCCAAATGTACTTCAACGAGGCAATTGAAATGGATGACACTCAAGATGTGTACGAGGAGTTCATTGATAATGATGGACCGGAGGACAATCCAAAATTTTTAAATGAATTACAAGTTGAAAACAACGTGGATGCTTGCCCCAATCCGAACCCCAACCCTGAATGGTTCACGTCAAACACATGGGATAACATTCATGACCCATCACCTTTGTTGGATACAGGTGTCATGAGTTGGCAACCGGGGGACGAACCAAGCAAGGGGATGCTATTCTTGAGTAAAGCTGTGGTTCAACATGTGTTAACCATGTTCTCTGTGGGCCTTAATAAGAAATTTAAGTACATGAAGTCAGACCCTGAGAGACTAGTTGTAACATGTGTACACAATGCATGTCCGTGGTTAGTTCGAGCTATCAACAGCAAAAGGCACAAGTTCTGGGAGATCACAACATGTAAGGGTCCTCACACTTGCTCGTCATTGCAGGTGGATCATGATGGAAGGATGATGGATTCGAAGTTCATTGCCATCACACTTGAGTCATACATGCGGGAAGACATTTCAAGAACAATAGCAACCCTACGTAGTCTTTTGCATTCGAAGCACGAGCATTGGGCATCTCACTATAAGGTTTGGGACGCAAAACAGAAGGCGGTTGCGGCCATCTACGGGGATTTCGATGAGTCATATGCAAACTTACCTCGGTTTCTGGCCGCGTTAAAAGATGCAGATCCAACCACAGTGACACAGTTGAAGTGCGACAACCGTAGCGTGCTAGGCACTTGCACGTTTAACTGTGCCTTTTGGGCTTTTGGTCCGTGTATTGAAGGGTTCAAGCATTGCAGGCCGGTGATAAGCATCGATGCAATGCACCTGTATGGCAAGTACAAGGGGAAGTTGTTGATAGCAATGACAACGGATGCTAACAATGAGGCTTATCTGTTCGCGTTTGCCGTTGTTGAGAGTGAGAGCAAGGAGACGTGAGGATGGTTCTTGGCATGGTTGACCACTATTACGAATCGGGCCAATCTTTGCATCATCTCTGACCGACATTCGGGGATAAAAGCCTGCTTTGATGACACAAGTATGACTTGGTTGCAGCCGCCCAAGGTCCATCACCGGTACTGCCTCTGCCATGTAGTCAGCAATGTGAACACAAAATGGAAAAGTCCGAAGTTGAAGAACTTGGTATGGAAGGCAGCAGGTAGCAATCAAGTTAGAAAGTTTGAAGCCACAATGGAATTAATTCGCAATGTTAAGCCGGCTGCACACAGGTACCTTGAATCTGAAAACAAACAAAAGTGGACACTTGCACACGACGAAGGGCGTTGATACGGAGCAATGACAACCAACCAATCAGAGTGCTTTAATGGAGTACTGAAAGGTGCACGCAGCTTGCCAATAACGGCAATGGTCAGGTTCATCTTTTCAAAGTGAACTCGTATTTTGATGCTTGTCGTAATCTCACTCTAGAACAGTTGGAAGCGGGTCAAGAATGGTGCAAATATGCCATGGACAAGTTTGAACACAATCAAGCGAAGGCAAAGGACCATATGGTGACACGGATGTCCGCACAAGCGCGGATATATCAGGTTGACACACCGGGTAATCCTCTGAATGGTGGGGGGTGGACAACACATGCATAAGGTTGATCTTCGGAGTATGACATGCACATGCGGAAAATGGGAAGTGCTCAAGATCCTGTGTTCACACGTAATAGCAATTTGTGCTAAGTATAAGCACGATGCGCAGCAGTTTATTGATCCTTGCTATAACGTGACTCATAGGTACCACAGCTACGAACCGGTATTCCAGCCGTTGAAAGACAGATTAGCATGGCTGGATCCAGAAGAAACTAGACTAGTGATGCCCAACCCATGATTGATCCGGAAGAAAGGTCGGCCAAAGTCCACACGTATTCGCAATGAGATGGATGAGGATGATAATGATAGGGAGTTGCCGAGCTCCTTATGGATCGAGAATGGACCAAAATCAAGATGTGGGTTCTGTCGCCAAGAGGGGCACAACCGTAGAACATGTCCTACTCGGAATGCGGAGTCAACAAGTGGTGGAGTTGTAGCATAGGTAAAGCTTCCATTTCTTAACAACTGGTGTCATATAAATCGTTACGTGACTATTAACAACTGAGTAGTAGTAAATTGTTCTCTATTGGCATAGTAAGCATTTGGAGTAGTTATGAAACAAACGTTGGTGTTCATGCATGCATGGATAGGCAAACGAGTCCAATTTTTAATTTAAATATGATGCTCATTGGAGAGTCCTGAAATGAGGTTGTTCAATAGTTTTGTCACATTATTCGTCCTACGTCATGAATCTATGCATTGTTGTGGCTATGTTGGTTGTTAATAACTTATATAGGTCTAATGTACATAACATATTTGAACTGTTTACAGCAGGTACATGTAACATGGAGGTGGATGGGTCATAACAGATGTATGTTGTGCAGTCGGGATGATCCCTACCGCCTTAGGAAGCCCGGAAAGGACACCAGTAACTCGGTCTCATGACGAGAAGACAGTGTTAGATTGGTCATTTTTTGCCTGGAAGCTGATGTTCTGTACTTTTGTTATGTACTTATGTGGTCATGCACTTTGTTAATGGCATCAATGTTATGTACTAGAGTAGATTTCACTAAGCTCCTTATCAAGCAAACAATTCAGTTACATGTAACATGTAGTAATAGAAGCAGTAAAGTAATATGTTTATTATGATTTCCAGCTTCTCAAAAGCAACAAAGTTAAATTTTTTTTCTTTTTTTGATGGGCAAAGCAACAAGTTAATTGCAATGCACAGCTGGGGTTTTCCAATTGATAGAACTGAGCTGTAGGTGACAACAACAGAACCATGCATAGAGAGCGTGTATTGAGAGTAGTTGGGGTTTTCTACATAACTCGGTGATACATATATCGAGTACTATTAAGTAACTCGTAACTTGCAATATCGAGTACTTTGTAGGGCTTTTCCTGTGGATATGCTCAGCCAGTACTCGGTGATACAAGTAGCGAGTTATATATTATAATACTCGATACCTAGGTATTCGAGTACTTTAAAGGAAATTCAGATCAGTCCAACTGCATTTCGACCCATCGAACAATCCCTGACTCCAGCAAATTTCTCTGTACAATTCGATTGATATTCGATTGGTCTTCGATCGGTCAAAAAATCCTTGAGTCTAGCAAAAATCTCTGTACAACCTGATTGCTGTGTGATTGGTCCTCGATCGGTCAAAAATTCCTTCGGCTGTAAACTCGGTCTTACATATGGCGAGTATAGTACCCGATTAGATAGTAATCGAGTATTATTAAATAGCCTAACCAGGTTGGTTGTAAGGTTGCAAGTAGCGAGTATTATAAATATAACTCGACGCTCATGTAATCGAGTATTTGGAACGAATTACCAGACATCTGGCCTCTCTAATGTAGTGAATCTCTTGTGTCTCTTCGTCTTCGTCGTCTACACTGTCTGTGACTCTTCTTCTTCTCCTCAAAACTCCAACCGCCGTCTTTCCATCCACTCCACTAAAGATTTATTGTACACTATAAATTGTGAGACATAATAATGTCTTTGAACCTTCTACTCCCTCTTCCCCTGAAATCCCTAGCCGCCCCTTCTAGTTTAGGTTCTCCTAAATACGGTGGCTGCCCTCTTTTGTCTTCAGCTTTCAACCTCCAAATCCACTATCAAGGTATGAAATTTCCAATACATTGTAGAATTCATTTACTGTGTTAGTCAGTTTATGTTGATTTTAAATTCATTGGGTCTTGCTCTATGATTTATTTTCAAGTTTTTATTGTATTTGTCATCTTAAAATGTTGTAGTTGTACATCTGTTCGTTTATGTTGTTAATTGCTACGACGTTGGTTGCGTATTTGTTTTTTTTTTAAGGACCAAATGTTGGTTTTTTTGTTTTTGAAATGGGAAGATGGAGGTTTTATTAGATGTAATTTTTAGCACTTGTAAATGACATATTTAATTTATCATATCACCTACACACGGTTACTAAAATAACAAATGATTTATACCTCAGTTTCATAAATAATTTTGTAATTTGGCCTCAACAAAAAATTTATTACAAATAATTCGAAGAATACCAAAATTAACAGGAATTATTTTAAATTAGTTGGGGATAATATATCATATGTTGCATTTAATATAATAAAAGTTAGTCTTATATATTATGTTGTGTCATTGTCAAGTAATTAACATGATTTGTGAAATGTTGTTACATATATGTTGTGTCACTGCCATGTGACTTATTAATTATTAAGATGATTACTTTATTATACATGCACAATTCGATTCCAGTTTTAATTTTCAATTGGCACGCTAATGATCAAGATAATATAACTTTGATTATACTAGTAATATAATTTGTTGATTCACATATAAGTTTTATTAAATTGTGTAGCGTATGAACATAATATCAGTTCACATATAACATTAGAAATAGAATTCATAAATATCATCATAATTGAATAAATAAAGTATTAAGAAACATGTTGTTGGTTGATGATTAATACATTGCCAATATAGAAACTTCATATAATTAGTTCTTTAGTAGCATTATCTTACTTAAAGTATATATAATAACAAACTAGTTAGAACTTTGGTAATGGAGTCTGATTTATAGTAGAATTAAAAGGTATAATGTACTTTATGGTGAGGTGAGAGATACTTTTGGGATAAAAGGTCTTATTTGTTGTATAAAATTGGGGGGTAAAGATTGTCCGCATGGTTAGTTGATTGAGTAACTACAGAGAATGCTTAACGTTTTGGTCATTTCTGTTGTACTCGTCTTTGTATATATAGTAGAGCTTGTGGCAGTTTTGAATAGCCCTCAGTTGTTGCACTGTCCTAGGTTTTTTTTTCCAATCTTTAGTCTGGAAAATAAGATTGTGCAGAAAACTCCACTGTGCACAAACCAGATACTGTGCAGAAAAGTCGAGTACTGTTTTGTGTTATCACTATACTGGTGATTTTTAGTGTAATAGGAGATCTTGGTATAACAATTAAAATATTATCTGATTATTTGTTGCTGATTATGAAATAATCTGTCTTGTTCTAACTCCTATATGTTCAAGTTTGAACTGTTTCTGACATCTTAATTGGGTATAATTGAAGATCCATAATCACTGTAATGTTGGCTGTGTAGTACTAATAGTAGATTTGTTTGTTTGTTTGTTTTCTTGTGTTTTTAAATTCATTTCTCATTTTTTAACTGTTCGTAGAATTACAAAATCCCTTATCAGTAATTTTTCTTTAAATCGGTGTAGATGGAAAGTGATAAGACGATTCCTACTGACATTAAGCGTGAAGGAAAAGACATTGAATTAGATGCCCAACTTGATGAAGTGGCTGAATTGCCTTCAGCAAAGAAGGCTAAGACTGAGCTCAAATTCTATGAAAGGAGGGGGAGTTCAACTCTTTGGAAATGCAAATGCAAGAAGTGTGGCTGGGGATTTATTGCTGCCGGAGCAGATGTCACTGAAAATATGAAGCGCCATTTGGACTGGGCTTGTCCAAGGAAATTTGATGTGCCATTAGGCATTCCTGTTTCTGCAGGGGCAGATATAGGTAATGTATTTTTGATTTATATGTTGATTGAATGAGTTATAAGTTTTATGATTATTTTTAAAGAAGAAAATAACATATATGTGAAAAAGGTTCTGGATTTCCCATAAAATGTCAAGATTTCAATCTTTTAAATAGACAAGGTGTAATAAAACTTTAAATGGCAGAAAAGCTGCTCTATTGACAAAGGATTTGAGTTATCAAAATAGAACATATAGAATATGCACAATACTATTGAGATTGTAAATGGAATAGATTGAGTTGAATGATGCATCATGGTATGGTTGACCAATGCTAACACAAGATATATTCATGCATATTGAAAAAGTAATAGTTAATAGATTTTGTTGGCAGACTTGGTAGATAGTAGACACTAGCAGTTGTTGATAGTAAATTTTGTTCTTAGTACTATGCAAATGACTTGTTTAAAATTATAGCTGCTTCATAAATAAGTTTGTAATGAGGAGAGAACCAATTTATTTGATGTAGCACAATCACAAGTGGAAGAGGTCACTGGAGATAAAATGAGCATGAATATCAATAATGATGAGCACAAGGAAGGCGCCGGATCTTCAATGGAACTGTCAAAATCGGGATGATCATGGCGCATAATCAGCGATATTTTGATATGCCATGTAATCACATTGGTTTTGTATTGCCCCAATATGTAATGTCTTCTTAGTTTTTGGATCAGTTGAACTGTTTGTCCATGTAATAATCTTCGGGGTATGAATTATGGAACTTTGCCATATTAATAAATTTGATAGTATGGAGGGTGGAACCTTTTGGACTAGTAAGTTGAATCTTTATGGTTGAATGAAATAAGTATTTGCTTTTGTTGACGAGGATGAATTTTTATCACTTGATTTATGGTTCAATTATGAATATAATGTCTGCGAGATGATAACAGGTTATTTGAGTTGAGTTAAGTTTATTGTTTAAGTAAATAGGTTGTTTTTATTCTAATCAAACAGCTTGTTACTAGGTTATTCTTACTTACATTTCAAACTTATATTTTTGACAATGTCATGACCACAATATATACGGATCTCATAAACTAAACAGAGTCTGAATAATAAAAATGTTTTATAATTTTCATCCTTGCGGCCATATATATATATATATATGATAGTGTATGACAAAGAAGATTATGGTTCAGCATCTAGTATTAACCCTTCCAAATGTTTCAAAACAAGTTATTCCACTATCTCCATACTAAAATGTTTCAAATGACCAATTATTAAAAATAAGCCCCCACCAACTCTGTTTTCGGTAATCTTCAAAAAAACCTAGCTTTTTTTTAGAAGAAGGAAAAAAAAAGAAGAAGTTAAAAATTTGGTTTTGACTTACAGACATCGATGTATACTCTTGGTAGTCATATATTGTGTTTGTCTATCCCTGTCCTCTTCGCTCTTCATTTTACATGGATTATTATTTTTTGGCGAGGTTTGGAAAAAAACCATCTTACACAGCAGAAGATAAAATTTCCTCCACTTAAATCACTTTAAGAATGTTATTAATATGATTCACAACTGCAATAGTAAAACTGATTTAGAGAAGTGAAGAAGTAACTTAGAAAGGTATGAGTACGAGTATGCTACAACAATACATCGAAGCACGGGTACATATAACACAAGTACAACATCCAAAGTAAAGTGTTTACTTTTCCTAGAACCGTATTTGTATGTTGTGGCAGTAGCCACATAAGTTCTTATATATCTCCCCTTTCTACCAAAAAAAAGTTCAAACTATATGTCACTAGTGCTAATATTTTTACATTTTGTTTTAGCGTTTTCTTGCTCATGTATAAAATCCTTTTTACCAATTGATTAGCAAATAGCTTTCAACAACTTTAAAGTATAAGTGTTTGTGGGGTGTAGAGGATAGGAGTCAGAATTCAAGTCTCTAAGAGGGGGAGCTGCATGCACATATAAATTATAAAACATAAAAATTCATGCATATAATGCAACGTAAAAGTTGAAAAAGAATTTTAAAATGAAAGAAAGAAAATAATCAAAGAAAATGGTATTTTGCCATTTAGTTAGGGAAATGTAATTTTTAATTATCGAGAGGCACCACCCATCCATTGAGTTCCATTGAATTTCTTACGAAATCAAAGAAGTAATAGTCATTTCAAGAATGCTCTGCATATTGATGATATAACATGAAACTTAAATAAAATAAAATAAAAAAGTGGATATTTTTTACTTGAGGTGTTAAAGTGTTGAAGTGGAAATTAAACTTAGTACTCGGTTTTACAAGAAGCGAGTTATTCAATACTCGACATTGTTGTAGTCGAGTATCTCTGACAAATTTTTTGGATCAGTCGAATGGCCTTCGACCCATCTAAAAAAGCATCAGATCCAGCCAAACTTCTCTGCAAAAATAGATTGGTAAGCGATTGGTGTTGGATCGGCCAAGTTTCATATAACTCGATTTTGTAGGTAGTGAGTATTATAGAATAGAAATCGATTTTGTAGTTAGCGAGTATTATAAAAAACACCAGATCCCGCCAAACTTCTCTGTAAACTTAGATTGGTAAGCGATTGGTGTTGGATCGGTCAAAGTTGTATATAACTCGATACTGTGGTGAGCGAGTACTATAATACTCGCTGATTGTAGTATCGAGTTATGTGGATATATTTTACACCAGTCATTGTTATTTCTGGTGTTGGATTGCTGCACTCGACTGTTCAGTTGTTTGTAGAAGCAGCGCTTCGATTGCTTTCGATTCGTCAGGCTGGAAAGCGACTTTGCGGGCTCCAAACATCGATCCTCACCTGTAGTAAGACTCTTTTACCCTTGCTTTCCATAGAAATTAAAGGAAAATCCTGCATTATTGTCCCTCTTATTGTGAAAGTTCGAACTATGCAAGTCTGGGGATTTACATGATTTTGGGTGTTGTGGTCTGAAATGGTTAATGGGTTTTTACGTAGGAGTAAACTTTCATACTATTTGTACCATTTAATTACATAAACATAACTGCTTTGTAAAGGAACACATGAATTTAGGGTTCATGTGTTCATATGGAATTTGGGGATTTTCATGGGTGTGGGTGATTTGACGTGAAAGATGAAATGGGTTTTTTGGTATGGATGTTGTACACACGTTTTGTACCAAGTAATGTTGCAAAGAACTCATGATTTGTGAAATATGCCATGAAATTTGGGTTCATGTATTCATATTGGGAATTTGGGTATTCTGATGAATAGGACTAGTGTTTGATCTGAACTGGTTTATGAGTTGTTGTTTATGCATGTTGGTGACACATTCTGTATCATTTATATTGGGTTATTTCACATCTGGGTATGCATGTTGGTTCATTCGCCAATCTTTTGATAACAGCTTAGATTGGGGTTTTGTTGAATACGGTATAATTGGGAAAAAGTTGATAAACATTGCCAATTTGATGGATTGGTAGTTACTAGTGGGTTAGCATGTTTTGTTGAATTGGGTATAATTGCTTGAAATTAACCGGCTGCACAATGTATCGTGTGGGTGTCGCATGTTTTTCAAATAAGTTGACTACATGGGTTAATCAAAAATTGATCATTACAATGCATTTAGTCATGCCCAAATTGTATCCATGCATCATGTATATTATATACTCATGCATATGTATTTTGTTGTTTTATGTGTCTCTAACGCAATGTTGAATATTGGTTTTCTGTTGTGCTTTCGTTCCATCTCTATAGATCCTAGTTATGGCTCCTAAGAAGTCTAAAAGCATTAAAACCAAAGCCAAAAGAGTGTCTGCCTCCTCATCTAAGCCTGCAACTGCGTTTGATCAAATAAGATTTCAAACAATTTCAGACGAGCAAAGGTTTGAAAATGTAATTCAGCATTGGAATATTTGGCCGGAACGAAAAATCAATCTAGATGAATTACCTCTTTCTGTCCATAGGAATCTACAGTGTAGGAATTGATTGTCTCTGTGTCAAGTTGTAGAACCCCCTCCAGCTGCTCTGATTCGAGAGTTCTATTCCAATCTCAATATCCGCTCCACTGATGGTAATCTGACTACTTGGATTCGAGGTCAAAGTTTCATCATAACTAAGGCCGATGTTTCCAACGCTCTTGATGTACCTCTTATTCGTAGCCCTACTTATCCATACTCGGAGCGGCCTAATATATCTGATGTCATGACTCTTCTTTGCGGAAGATCAGTGACATGGGGATCTAACCGAAGAATTAACTCGAGTGAGTTAACCGAGCTTCATTATATCTTGTTTAGGATAGCTTGTCACAACATCTTCCCCATCTCCCATGTCCATACTATTCCTATAGAGAGATGTTACTTTTTGTACGCCCTTATGACTGATGCCTCTATCTGTTTTCCATCCCTTTTCATTCAAACGATGGCTGAGGCGCGTAGGAGCAAGTGTAAGAAGCATGGTCTATTCTTTCCAGTTTTTGTCTATAGGGTTCTAGAGTATTTACACTTACAAGACTTTCCTTCCCTAGAGTTGATCCACATCATAGCCTCTATAGGAGCCACATTTCTCAAACAGAGGAGTGCACAAAAGAAGAATGTTGGACCGAGTGTTGGTTCATCAAAAAGACCACGAGTACAGTCCACTACTGGAGATGTTCATGCTAAGGAGAGTCCTATTGATCCTACAGTTGCTGTTGCTGACGATGGTGATGATGAGGTACATGTTGACAACGCAGCTGCGGAGCCTACCATTCCTCCTCCTCACTCTCTTTGTGCTATGATGGAGACCTTTATGACAACTCAAGCAGCTCATGGACAGCTTTTAGATGGGCTTATTATTGAGGTTGCTGCTTTGAGAGCGGAGTTTTCAGAGTATAGGAGTGCTTTTCCACCTCCTCCACCCTCTGACCCTCAATGTTTGCCTTTGGCAATGCATAACAGACAGGGGAAGTAGGGATTGTAGTGTAGGGGGGAGAGTTGTTTTTGTATCGATCGCGTAGATTATATGAAAGTAATTTAATGTGAGTTACTAGTATTTGTATATTATTATATTTACTCATCAAGGTCCACAAACATGGTTTTAATTTTATATTGCATGATCATTTTCTTTGTTTTTTTTTTTCCTTCAACTGGAATGTGGATAAGGTAACCAACTGATAACATATGCATATTTGAAGAAAACCTACAGTCATTGAAATGATAACAGAAAGGGACCTACCTCATCATTGCATTATCGATTAGTTCTGCAATGGCTATACCAAAAAAAGAAAAAGAGATCATAAAAGTAGATTAAACAGATATTAGCCTTTAAGCACGCGCATGCTCGAAGGGTAGTTTATAGTTAATATTAGATTATATTTGCCGTACTCATACACGTCTATACAGTTAAAGAGAAGTTATATAGATTTATTTTAATAATTAACACCTCTGTTTCCTGTTTCTTGTTTCCTGTCACTTATTATCCAAACATATATATGTTTCCACTTCAGTTATTTATTGTGCGTTACAAAACAGAATCTGTAAAATCATATCCCAAAAGGCATATAGGATACTATGGAAGGTGATGATGTGGCTTTTGTATCACAGTTTGTGGCAAGAAACAATGGTTAGAAAGAAAGTTTACAGGTATACAAATCTACCTATTAGGAAATTGTCTACAGTTGCTACAATATTGCCTGATTTTGCACTACATGATTGTCACACAATTTTGTGGCTTATCCCTACCGAGAACTTCCCCACACATTAACCAAACCAACTTGAATGAAATCAACAAATTTAGCTACAACCCAACTGAAGTTAATAAAACCAACATACAGTTACTTTAAGCGGCTATACAATTAACTCTTAACAATAAACCGTAATTCGTTCCAAAAAAAGGTACCTACCATAGCATGAAAATGGTGTGCGACAAATTTTTACATGTACAAAATTACTTTAATGTTTTTGCAAATACATTATCATAAAAGTAAATATGTTTTGAGACATGGTCCAGGCAGTACAATCCAGTCAAACATGATAAACACCCAGCAAATATGGGAAATAATAGGAATCCACATCAATTAATTTTCTAATGCCACCACCAAACTCTCTAAACAACTTGGATATCCAACCAACATTGTCACTTGTTAGGGAAAAGTTCAATTAGTACCACCACACAAAAAAACTTAGTGTTCATAATCATGAGGTTGCTCATTAAATGAGACTGAAACTGTAAGGGTAAGGGTAATTCAAAACTTACAAACCAATGTTGAGTAGCCTACTTGTTTTCCTTGCAATCTATAAAATGATTTGAATGAGTATTTTTAACTGAGCTTCCTCTCCCTCCAATCACTTACGAACCACACTTCTTGCTTATTGTTTTCTTAACTCCAAGCCTAATGTTGCATTGAATTGTGAAATTCCAAAGAACTTCAAAATATGAGCATATAATTGATGCAAATGGAATTTTTTTCCTATATATTTGTTATGTTTTTTTTTTTGGCTCAATAAGTAGATGCCAATTGTTATGATAGAGTTTTAAAATAATTGGCCACAAAGTCAACTATGTTCAACATCATATTTGTGGATTAGAATTTTCTCCCAAACTTTCCTTCACAAATATTAAATTTTCTCATATTCAATTTGTACGTGTGTGTGACTTTTTTTTTTTTATAACAAATTCGATTGCTTAATTTTACTACAGATATTCAAGTGAGTCTGATTCTGTAACTCTGGAATTTTTTTTCCCTCCGCTCTAAAGCTAATGTAAGTTTATGGGTATTCATATCTCCACAATGATTATAAAATAAACAAGTTTTTTTGGCTGCCAAGGATTATGCAGTAAAATTATGCACAATTACGCAGAAAGCTGACCACAAAAATTGAAACACCAAAAACAATTTGCTTTGATTCTAATATCAATTGTTGGAAGTGGACATCAAACTAAATGATGTAGTATACAATGGACATATTAATGACAAGTACAATTTGATCAATCCAAGAAACGGAATCTTACATGTTGAAATATGTTGGAAGGTGATTTGAGATGTGCCACCAGCACTTTACACTCCACTGCTTCAGAGTCTTACATTCTTCCAATAAGCCACAACACATTAAAGAAGTGAGACCTGAGAAATTTCCAAATAACCCAAGGTAAAATAAAATAGTTTTTTTTGCTGTAAAATTATAGCACTATTGAAACGACATTCAGGCAATCTCATAAAGACATCAATGGCATGCCAATGATGCTCATCTAATATAAACACAAACACAAACAAACGAAAAAAAAAAAAAAAAAGGTCTCATATTAATATAAACAAAGCATAAAAGTTTTGCACCAAAAAAAAAAAAAAAGGAATTGAGATGTAGAGATACCTCTGCTAAAGCAAGGAGCTTTTGTCAATATTTATAAACCATGTGGAAAGGAATAAAGGGAGGAACAAAATACGTGGCGACCGTTACTGCGAAACGGTAGAGCATGAAGGTGGGTAGCTTTCAAACTCTCAACTGACTCACCTGAAGGCTTCAACATAGTTTTGTTCCTCCCTTTAAGCTTCCCTCTACGTTACAATCTTCAACCTCTCTCTTTGCTCACCTTTTCATTTGGTCATGCAAAACCTTGAATGCCGCCCCTTCATTTTTTTTGTTTTTCTTTCTTCCAAACTGGCTTGCACGTTTGATATTTTTAATTTCTTTTTCCTTTAAGCTGAACTGAAAACTCCCTGTTTTCTCACTTGAAAGCTTCAACGTTTTTTTTCTTCCTCCCTGTAAGTTCCCTCTATGTTACAATCTTCAACCTCTCTCTCTACTCACCTTTCTTTTTGGTCACGCAAACCCCTGAACGCCATGGATTTTTTTTTTCTTTCTTCCAAACCGGCTTGCACATTTCGTATTTTTAATTTCTTTTTCCTTTAAGCTGAATGAAAATTCCCTGTTTTCTCACTTGAAGGCTTCAACGGTTTTTTTTTTCCTCCTTTTAAGTTCCCTCTATGTTACAATCTTCAAGCTCTCTCTCTGCTCACCTTTCTTTTTGGTCGCGCAAAACCTTGAACGCCTCCTTGAAATTTTTTTTTTCCCTTTCCTCCAAACTGGCTTGCACGTTTCGTATTTTTAATTTCTTTTTCCTTTAAGCTGAACTGAAAAGGCTTTGGGTTGGGCTTCATAGTGGAACTAAATAAATAAGATGTGGACTAAATTAATTATACAAATTTATTATAGGGTGATAGCGGAAGTAAATAAAAAAGTAGTGAGCTGCATTTATAGGGTTAGGACTTATAGGGCTGAAATTTGTAAAAACCATTTTAAAATTGAAGAAAACTTTATTTTTTTTTTTAAAGAAAATGACGTCGCAGCTGATGTGGCGCAACGTGACAGCAGCAGCATTAAACGCTACATTTCAGCATTTACTAATATATAGATGTGTGCTTCCACATGAGTCAGATGTATTGTCATCACAGTGACATGAAATATGCTTTGGACAAGAAACAGTTTGCTTAATTGTTTAGTACTATTGTTTGCTAGTTAGATGTATAAATGCAGAGATTTTTAGTTAGAAATGATGGTTCTAATTTATCATTTACCAAACTTTATTAGAAAATGCAAATGATTCAAATTTTATGGGATGAAATGAGAGTTTAGCTAAAATCTTAAAAAGGATTTTACTATGGCTTTTATATTCAATGAGATGTAAGTACAAATTTTTGATAATCACAAGGATAACAAATCATTACACTTTCAATTTTATACAGTTGATAATCGTTCCTTTTGGCAAACCATTAAGGAAATCATAATTGTAAAACTTTTGCAAAGCTTAACAAACAATTAATAAAAAACCAGAAGATTGCATCTTGTTATTTAAGTGATGCTACAATGAGGGAAAAGAAATAATATAAAATAGAGTTAAAGAAGCCTGTTCACCAACTTAAACATTTCAAGGTCGATTGAGCATCTTTTGCACGTAACCACAAATTTTGCATAACTGTAAGGATAAGGTTGATATCGGTTCCAATGTCCCATTACAATTTTGTGGCATGCTTGAAAATTTGGAATTTGATACAGGGCTATTCATGCAGCTACGTGTCGAAGCATATTTCGTCAATTTCGAAGCCACTGCATCCCATGTTCATCATTTAAAAAGGTTATCAATTTCAAAGCCAATTCTTCCAAAAGGTTATCAATGCCTCCACGATTTGACTGGCGAAGTAGCATGATTCCATGTATATAAGCTGCAATAAAATTATCACATGGACTCGTTTTTCAATTATATTTTTTCCTTCAACAACTTCTTCATTCAGAAAGTATTTCCAGCTTCCCACTATCAGTAGCGCATTGGGATTTCCTGCTTCATAGTACTAAAAATTTAGGGTTTTTTCTTTGTCGTGTAGTAGAGCTAGGTGATTGACAAATGGGGTCAGTTGAATTTGTTGGAGAATTAGTTTGCTTTTTGTTAACTTATTGAAGCGTTTACAACTAATTAAGAAAAACGAAAAAAATAAATTAATAGACTAAATAATCTATATAGAGGGAAATAAATAAGTAGATACAAATTGAGAAAATAGTTTTTTATACCTTAACTTAATGTTCCCCAAGAGTGTTGCCGAATCTTTGCCTACTTTCGAAAATATTTCAACCAAAATGTCAGTATGATATATTTTTTTTTTACTTTAAAGAGTGTTATAACATTTCAGTTACTATTTATAATAAAATGATTTGTACTAGGTTCATAGTATCATATTAAATAACAATACATAATATTAATGCATTTACGAATTTCGAAATGATTATACAAGAATTTGATGGTGAAATGGTTATACACGAAAATGAAGACGGGATCTGTATGTTAAGGTGCCTAAATCGGTGCGGTAACTGGGAACATGTTACTGAAAATTGTGTAGGAGAGGAACGATTTTGGGTTTTGATTGTTGTAGAAGGGGAGGCAAACCTAAAAATACGTGAGAAAAATTTAGAATCCCGGTTAAATTTACACGGATGGAGGAAAATTTATTATATTTCATATTTAAATTAGTGTGGTCCCCACATTAATCTAAACACAAGACATTGGGAATAGTTAAAATCCTGTTCATATAGTGTTTTTCCAGCCTGTATTGACATGCCAAGCCCTAATAACTGAAATAGTAATGCTTGGACCACGAAATGAGGTTATAAATGCACCACAATAATTATCTTCTTTCTATCCACTAACTTCGTAGATTGAGTAAGCTATGAGTCGCAATGCCTCAACATCAAATCGTAAAATGCGAAACAAGTTTGGATCTACTTCAACATGTGGATCTTCACAAGTTTCAGCAAATCAACAACTACAGACATACACAGACCACTATGGAGGAAAATGGGTTGGAAAGAAAAGAGATTTCGTTAATATGCCAATATACACGTACGAGAGTCTTGGAAGCGTCGGGCACATCATGGTCGGCAAACCTACAAAACTAAGTACAGATAGCACCGTAGTAGAGTTTACCGTATCAGAACCACCATGGTCAACCCTATACGAGAAGGGGTGTGAGTTGGAGGTGTATTGTCGATGGCATGGGTTACGAGTTCCTAAGGCACGCTCAGCCGAGTTACCTAGAGATGAACTTGCCAACATACTTGCTCGTCTTCAACAAGAGAACAATCAAATGCAAAGGCGACTAGATCGTTTTCACGCAATCCAAAAAGCTAGGAAGCATCTAAAGGGGAAGGCGCAAGAGCGAGCCATGAAGTCTATTAATGAAATTACTACATTAGATGATGATAGAGATATTTCAGACTTCTCAGATTCAAGCAATGATGATTTCCAAAAATTTCTACCTATGAACATTAGACGTTGTTGTTAATGTTTGACAACAGATGATTATGTACGTTAAACTTTTGCAAATCTAAAGAATAACTGTTCATTAGTTTTGGCTAAGGTTATATGAAATCAGTTTCTCATTTTTCCCCTGCTGTTCTTTGTTGCTACATATGAAAATTTTATATGAATATTTACGCATAGATTCAATACATACAAACTCATCGAACCCACACAGACCAACTGGGACCATCACCATCAAGGTGTAGACACTCACATTTGTTCAAAATAATACTCCACCATGCATGACATGAAACTGCTAATGTTTTAAATTGCTATGGTAGTATGTTGCAATGTGTTCAATGAATTGCCTAAGTGTATATGAAATCACTTGCTCATTTTTTCCCTACTATTCTTTGTTGCTACGTATGATTCTTTTGCTTTGGTTGGACAATGTCCTCTGCTTTGTAGTGTAGGAAAAACCTTACATATGGTAACGTTTCCAATATTTTGTCTGTGTAATTTGAAATGTTACCCACATAACACTCATCACCCAACTTAGATTCATTGCACATTACTTGTATGAAATTTTAATAGATTCAATACATACAGGCTCATCCAAACCCCACAGACCAACCATGCATATGATTATTAATACGAATAATTCAAATATATGACACCGTGAGTCGCTGTATCATATACCTGTATCCGTGTATCTTAGTTCTGCTACTGTGCTACTTCATACATACAAACTCATCCAAACTAGACTAACCACTCATTCTCTCTTCGTCTTTATGTACATGAAACTTTTTTCGTAACAAAATTTTCTTTGATTCATGTGTTGTGGGCAAATCATGTTTGGGATATGTTTGTATCATCTTCATCTAAGTCTATCATTTCTACCTAATGATCTTCCAATTTACAGTTCTTGCTGGGTGGATATTGAATCTCAGTGGCAGTCTTATCAAATATAAGAAAATGGAAGCTTGAATTTCCTTCGTATCTGAACACTAAAAAATAACCATAACGAATAGAATGGTATTCAACGAAATCCTGCCAACCATTATAAATCCAAATGTTGTTATTAGCTTTCTTCAATCCCACTTGCCAAATACCACCATAGGGAGCAGTGAATGTAGCTACGGTGGATAGCTCAGCACTGTTGAACCCTGCACAAAAGTACCCATAAACATTGATGTTTGCAGTGCTGCATGTGCTACTCAACAGTGTCGCAGTGTTGAATTGTTTCCAGTCATATCACCCACATGGATAAGGTCAATACACATATTGCATTCTTTTGCAATGCACTGTTTTCAAGGATGCAGAGCCTCCTGGAAAAGTTAATGATACATTTAACACAGCTCGACACTGCTTCGTCAAGTCATGTCAGATGAAGCACAAGAATGCTGAATAGTCTTCACGTGAACCCTGTCCACTCATATCACCTACACGCACGTCAATACACAGATATGCATCCCTTTGTGATGCATCGTTTTCAAGGATGCAGAGCATCCTTGAAAAATTTATGATACATTTACCACAGCTCAGAACTGTCCCATCAAGTCATGTCAGATGAAGCATAGGGATTTTGAATAGTCTTCACATGAATAAATAGACAACCTCCTTTGCAGTACACATCACCAACCCGCTACTGTAGCACATGCTATAGCCATATGAAACAGCTGCCTCAGCAAACCATATGCACCAACAGGTGCCACTGTATAGCCAAGTCATGTTCACAATTTTGCATGTGCTTTTCGACACCTCACTAAACAATAGACTGTTGAGTCATATCATATATCTGTATTCACGTGAATACTTACCCTTACATATAACTAGTAAGTTGCCCGTGCGATGCACGGATAATGTTGTAATGTTTTCTGTAAATTTGTTTTTAGAAAATATTATACATAGATTATAGCATATTTATTATAAAACTTTGTTAGTAATGAGTTCATCATAAAAAGTAACAATTATAAATTGCACACATATATCTACTATAATTATTTTGTTCAAGTAATGAGCAATAATTAAAACAACTTTGGAGTAATATTGTATAATAAAAATTGATAAAAGTATGTTAATTCATTCTATATTATTGATATTTATTATGTGATGTAATAAAAAGCTTCATTACGAAATCTTTTTTTTTTTTTGTTTCTTCAGTGCTTTGTTATTGCAGTATCGCGACGCTTGTTATCATCATCAGTTTCTCCATCTTCAACGTTTGAAGTTTAGTCCGTCCATATTTGTTCAGTTTTTTAGCTTCTATCACTTTTTCCTTTTGTTCCATCATTTGTGTTAATCACTAATGAATTGGCATGGGGAGATTCTTGATTGGATCTTACGAAGTTTGGACTTTGTCGTTAATTTTGGAATAGTGCAGCAAAAAGAATTAATATAGCATATTGGAATGTGTATATTTTTTTTTTTCCTTCTATACATTTTTGTCATTTGAAGGTGTATCAAAAATCTTAGCAACTATGTAATTTTCAAAACTATCCTTTAGATTGAATTTATTCAAATGAAATAGGAAAATCCATTTTTTCCTATTTTTTTTTTTCAAATCACGTGGGATTCCTTCTCCAATATAAATAGTTTTACAATAATTTAAATAAGTTGTACCTCAATTTCTTTTTTGTAGATTTATTTCGGATTTTCTTGGCATCTCGATCAAATATCACAAAATTTATTTTGTTAGTGCATCAAAAAATTCAATTTGAATCTTGTATCTGAAGTAGTTTGCAATTGTGTGTATATATATATGGAGAATATGTAGTTGATGTGAGTGCCTCCAACTTTGGGATAGAAAGATTTGTTTTTGTTTCACATTTTGCTCACCAAAATGATCCTACTTGTGGTTTGACATTCCTTTCACAAAGTACGCACAAAATGTAATACCAACTCATTGTTGTATCATTGTGACTTACTGTTGCAATACCCTAACAGTTCACATCTTGCAATAAACTTTGAAATTAATATGTATTTTTTTAATGTAAATAATATGATGTATTAATATTTTTTTATGTACATGATGATTATAATTTGAAATGATTAACAAAACTGTTTCGTAGGATTTCATTCAATGCATTTTATCTTTACTATTGTCTTCATATTATTTAAAGATAAATCATCCTATGAAAATTGTTTTGCATGTATTTTTGGTTTTTCTTGTATAGGATCATGTTTTTTACCATTCTTATCATTGAATTTTTTTTGAAGAAAATATTAAGATAATGGCATTTTGTGAGATAGTATATGCTATTTATTAGACTTTTTTGTTATTATAAATTTTAGAAATATGCATTTGTCAATTATTTCAACAACCTCAGTGATCTCAAGATTTATATATATTTTTGTTGCACTGGTCGATGACAGAGAATTCTCTATGTATTTCAAAGAATAAAATGAGTTTCTCACCTGAGATGATAGAAAATTCTGATAATGAGGAGAAAGCTGATCTGAAAATGATGAGGAGAATTGCATGAGAAGCTGATTTGTGTAGGTGAGGCGCAAATAGCAGGACAACCCGAGTACAGCAAAGGCGAGTAAAATTAATAACTCGATTTCCCAATCATCGGATTCAGCTTCATATGCCTGGGCGAGAACGTAGAAGAGCAACTCGATTATACTAGAAACGAGTAATATTAATAACTTGGTTTCCTCATCAGCGAGTTATAAACAGTGAGGCGGGAATATTTTATTGCCCAAAATCCACGGTGGACGAGCAGCGTGGCAAGAACCTGCATTGAACTCGACCCTTCTATGATTGAGTACTTTAAGTAACTCGGCTTTGCGATGATCGAGTATCGAAACAGGGGCACGTCCCTATATAGTTTCGAAACAGGGGCACAACGCTAATTATTTTGCCCAAAAGGGGCAAAAGGCCAGAATGTCCAAGAAAAATTTTAAAGAAGTAAAAAGTGAAAGTTAAAAAGGTGAAAAGTGAATAAAATTTGTGAGTGAAAATGGTGAATTGCATGGTATTGCACCGGATCCTAATCCCCTATAGGAGAGTCATGAGGTACTTTGGCCCACTCATTTGTGGCACACTCATTGAAAAGATAATTAAAATATAAATAAAAAAAAGTAAGAAACTAGATTTATTATTATAAAGAAGTGAAGAACAGACTCCAAAAATTATAAATAAATTAAAAGTGAGAACCAAACTGCCAACCTATTTATTAGTGCATGACATGTATAGAGCAACCGCATTGGTGCTATTCTAAAAACGATTACATAATAATGTTGCCTGATTTTGCAGTGTGAATGAAATAGCTAGTTATTAGAAATATATCTGGCCATTCATTTCACAAAACACATAGCATTATTCAATTGAAGTGGACATATCCATGTGTAAAGGATAATTAATTTTTTGGAGGAGTGTTGCCATACTTCCATCGAAGATGATCCATGTTTTGAAAGCTTATACCACCAGCTACCTCTTCTAATGGTACAGCATCAGATATCTCTTTTAGGTCTTCTTCTGTAAGTTTCACCTTCAAAGAGCCAATATTGTTATCCAGGTTCCTGATCTTAGTTGTCCCTATAAAAGTTCAACGCAAATGAACGAACGATATAAGAGATTTGACACATTGGAAAATAAAATCTCGCAAAACAGTTCCAAAGTTATCTGAAATCAGACCCAACTGTATATGAGCATATTTGTGAACATTTATTCATTATGTTATTATTCCACGAAACCAAACTACCACTCTTTCAAACATTTAGCAACTAGACAGACCTATGGCCAATGATGCCATAAAGACATGATCACAAACCTGAACCCATTATAAAATCTTATTTAGTTATGAATGCAAGCTAACACATTGTTTATGACTATGTTGACATTTACTAACATCTGAGTTTTTCTAAGGCTGTTATGACATTATAAGTTTATAACAGGCATTGTCTATGTAATTTCCAGCCATGAAATGGACTTTTTATTTTTATGCCAAACTTTGAAACATGAGGCAGGAAATTGGATCGGGATAGTTTTGGCTTTTTTTCCTTGACTTTTATGTCATGTTTGCTTCTGTAAGATGCAGTTTATCTTAATTCTACATGTTGCAGCATAATACGGGAAGAGCATATTACACACTTGGAGTCAAATTGATTTCAATTTGCAGCACACAAGAAAATAGTATTAGTAGCATTAATGAAGAGAACTTACAGCCACTTTTCTTTCTCTCCTTTTTGTGAGGAAAACTTAAAATATTTTAATTGAGATGAGGAAAATAAAGAAAGCCAATTACCAGGTATGGGTACAATATCATCTCCTTGTTGTACAACCCACGCAAGTGCAAGCTGAGCAGGAGTGCATTGGTGCTTTCTAGCAAGGCCTTCAATTCGACTAAAAATGGCCTTGTTCTTGTCCAAATTTTCTCCTTGGAACCGAGGGTACATTTCCTTATAGAAGAAAGAGCAAGCTGTCAGTTTCATTAAAGCATTTTTATTGTTATTATTACTGTTATTAATATTATTAAGGTAAAAGAACAAAATTCTTGAAATTCTTATATAAGATGGTACTTAATGTATTTTTTTCTCTGAGGCTTAACTCCAAAACTCTAGGATAAGGTATCGATCCTCAACAAACCAATTAGGAATTCGGGATTGGCTAGATGTATTAATCTTTGATATTCTTTCCTATCCAAAATCATATATTTATATATATATATATATTTATATTTTTAATTAATGTGCCATTTTCTATTCCTTCTACTAATATTATTTTAGATCTCCTCCTATTTCTTTTCGTTCCCTTGTCTAGCGTCAAATTGCCCTTCCTCATTAATGCAATAATTAGTCTCTTTTACAAATGACTAAACCATCTAAAGCGCCTTATCTTATTATCAACAAGATCCTAATCTTTAAATGAGTTTCTTCATTTTCTACCCTACCTTGCCTTGTATGATAACTTAAAAATAAGATAAATGCTTCATATACATGAAAACCTCTTTTGGGAAGATCCTTTTAAGAAAAAAGTTTCAATAGTAGATGTTACAAGGTATAATTCTTTTAAATCTCCAACTAAAAATACATCGGTGAAGATCCAATATTAGTGAGGCCAATAGAAATGTCATCTATGGTATTAGTGAGGCCAGTAGAAAAGTTTAATTGCATTTTTTCAAAACTTCAGGTACTTGGTTGCAAATTTTCAAATATTAGAGATGAAATTGGAATTTCTTGTAAATTGGGAGGACTAAAATAGTGTTTTCCCTTGTAGGAATTTTTCATTCAATTATCATTGTTGCCTGAAAAATTATTCAGGCTATTTAAAAGTCTAACAAATAAATGACACAAAATATTGGTGAAATTTGTACCAATAAGCTATTTGCAGCCAAATTTTCAACAACTCCTTTGCCAGCAAAAAAACCACGGCCAAGAGGACTGTACGGAACTATTCCAATGCCAAGCTCCCTACATGCAAAAAGCATCAAGACTCAAGAGAGCATTCTCATGCTTCTGGATAAGATAATTAAAATACACTGAAATCAAAGATACACATTGGACGCATCCCAATAAAATTTCTCTTATTGTAGCAGTCATTCAAAAGAGAAAACAGTATTGGCAACCCAAGAAAGAATAGGAAAAAAAATAGGATAGATTTTTAGGATACATGAAATCTGTCAATTATAATTGTTCACATCGTCACATCAAAAACTGATAAAACGTGTCACTGGTGTATTCTTGGAAGATTTTTAAACACGGAAGCACTGAAGACACACAAAATTTTTTTATTATTTAAAAACATCATCCGTGAACAGAACAAACCTGCAAAGTGGAATTATTTCTTCTTCAATATCACGAGTCCAGAGAGACCACTCCATTTGTAAGGCTGTGATGGGATGCACAGCATGTGCCCTCCTTATTGTATCTGGGCTGGGTTCAGATAGACCAATATACTTGATTTTTCCCTCTTCTACCAGTTTCTTAAGTTCACCAATCTACATTCAAATAAGATGTATCTAATTAAATTTGCCACCAAAATCCCACCATCACTACAATGAAATAATAACTTTGCAGAGAAATTGACAATTTCAAATTACAAACAAGAAATAATTCAAAAACGCCAACCCTTGCAGATGGTGATTGAAAGGGCATGAAAATCACTTACAGTTTCTTCTATGGGTACTTTTGTGTCTACCCGATGCTGATAATACAGATCAATGTATTCCACATCAAGTCGCTTCAAGCTAGCCTCACAGCTTGAGCGAACATACTCAGGGCTACCATTCAATTGTACATTAGGAAGTTCCAGTGTTTGGATGCCAAATTTGGTGGCTATTTGAATTTTCTCTCTTGGCAACTGCTTCAAGGCCTGAAAGATATATACTTCTTTCAGTTAAAATCACAGAGTTTTAACATGGTCCATAATTATTAATCAATTCACTAACAGAAACTATAGAAAATGGTATCACAAAGATATTTCCACATTGGTGACCATATTTTTAGATTTACTACCAGATTGGAACAAAAACTTTTGACTTCTTGAGCTTGTAAAATTAAAATTAGTGTCAATTACCTTCCCAAGCAGAATCTCATTAATATGGGGTCCATATATGTCAGCCGAATCAAAGAAAGTGATTCCCTTACTGAAAGCATGCTTTATTACAGCAATTCCATTCTCCTCAGGGAGAGGAGAATTGTAGACTCCAGTCAGGCTCATACATCCAAAGCCCAACTTTGAGACCTGGGAAAAATGAGTCAAGAATTTTAAAGAACTGAGCAACAAAAAGTTAACAAAAAACTTAGTAAAAAGTAAAGCACAACAAATTATTTTAGTAGAGAAAACTATTCCTTAAAACCTTTAGAACCTGTGCACCATGAACGGTGGGAAAGATCAAC
The DNA here is from genome assembly GCA_023621385.1 of Quercus gilva. Lineage (NCBI taxonomy): Eukaryota > Viridiplantae > Streptophyta > Magnoliopsida > Fagales > Fagaceae > Quercus > Quercus gilva. Next base: position 56,144,756 of record CM042475.1, on the reverse strand, counting down.
TGCTAGTTTGAAAACAATTTGAAGAATTTATAGTTTTAGTTAAATGTATTACTAAACTTTCATGGTTATAGGTTATCTATGCAGGACCAACCTTATGTCGTGAATCTTTGTAGAAGAAAGGAACAGGACTACATAAGGTCTGAAGTCTCCATCATTTCTATCATTTTTAATTCCTCTGAAGCCTCCCACATGACAACATATGAAGCACACAAGATTTGGAGGACTTTAATACATAACAACATTAATTTCTGAAAATAGAAATGGTGATTATTGATGAAGGAGGATTTTGTTGATTCCTTAATCTTGTTGTAGTCTCTATTATATAGTGTAGATGATTACCCAATATAAAAATATTAAAATGACATTAAAACTCAACATCCCCCTACCCGCAAAATCAAATTGGTGTGTTTGTATCAATTATATGAAAATTTCTTAGTATACTAGGCAAGAGAATTCTAACGACTCTTTAAGTTTAACAGACAGCATCTGCTAGATTGTCACACTGCTGTGTTCAGAAGATTAAACAAATCTCTTTGGATTTAAACTTTACCTTAACAGTTTGACAATCACCTCAATTTGTTCAGTTCATCACGTTGAGCTTGGTTTTTAGGTATACAGATGGGTGCATTGGTGTCATAAAACAGAGTTTCAAGGGCATCAAAACCTCAAGACACTATTCAAATATAAGTATAACCAAATTGCTCTAAAGTAGATTCTCACTATGCCAATTCTATTTGGTTCATCATGTTTGTTGGGTTCTAAGAAATTAGGAATTAATGTATTAGAACTTCAATTTGTATTTTGTTGGCAAACCATGATCAAAACATTTAGTCTAGGTTTAGGCTTGCTCAAAGTATGTTTATTTGTAAAATTGGAATCGAGTGATTGCAGAATTTATTGGACTAAATCTGTAAGCCTCGATCGATCGAAAATTAGACTCGATCGATCGAACCACGTACAGATTTATTTTTCTGCAGAGTTCCAGTTCAGTCCAAACTCTATTTAAACGTCCTGGGGTCCAAGTAAAACACTCCTATATATAAGGAAAACCCTAGAACGTTTTTCAGACTTTAGTGAGAGAGATTAGAGTGCCTCTTGTGCCTCCTTTTATTAGGGTTTTGTACCTAAACCTCTCTAAGTCTTTGTTGCTCATATTTGCTGTTTATGTGAATCTCTTGTGAGATCCTTGAGGAGCTTTCCTTCACATAAACTTAGGGTTTTCAAGGTAAAGATATTATCTACGTCTTGATGATCAACAAAGTTGCTGCCATTGGAGCTTAAAGAAAAACAAGCGGGGAGCTTGTAGCTGATTGAAGGAATTCAAAGAAAGAAGTAGTCCGTGGATTCGGAGCCTGCGCGTGGTCGTGTCAGGAAGTTTTACTGGTGGGTAACATTAGGAAGTAAAGCGGGGAGCTTGTAAGTCCTTTTGTAAGAACTTCAATTCTTTCTTAGTGGATTCCGTTTTGCCTTGAGGATCGGTGGGTAAAATCCTCCCCAGGTTTTTTACCGGTTTGGTTTTCCTGGGTGATCATATCACTGTGTTATTTATTTTCCGCTGCTTTATATGTTTTACATGCATGATATGATTTTGTGATTGTTTTAACCTAGAATTGTTAATTTAACTAAGTAACAACTTGGCTAATTAATCTAGGCTACGCAATCTGGTTGGTTTAAGGGGTCTAAATTTCCATCAATGTTGAGCTCGGTTATTGGGTACACAGATGGCAGCTTTGCTGTTATAACAGCAGTCTGTTAAGGGGATTATAACATCAAAACACATTTCACTTACAAGTATCCAAAAACTCTTGTTTTAGGCTTTTAGCATTCCCATTTTAACTTGCTGCCATGAATAGTTTCTCACCATGCCAATGCTTATAGATTGCCCATTATTAAATCATACCTCTTTTTTTGAGTTTGGACCAACTGAAAAAATAACCTACAGAACCGCTGCCATTAACTGCTTATGCTTTGATTTAAGAATTGTGTTTCTTAGCAATGACACAATTCCTGCTTTGATTTAGTAAGTTCTTGTTGAAGAGCACGAAATGAATATAGAAGACATAATAATTGCAGCCACATCTTAAGATTGGTAAAGTTTAGCACTTCTCTACAAACTCATTTTGCAATCTAGCATGTGACTAACTAAATAGCTTCATACAAATTGTTTCAAATTTATGATGCACTGTTCCTTGTCTCTAACATACAAAACTTGTCCCCACGATATCCTTACAAAATATACTGTACATACACGGTACCATGTGCAATAGGATTATTTTCATATAATTGCAGCTTAAAGCTTCTGATCACACAAAAGGTTACTTGGGGACTCCCGAAATCGGTCTTAATTTTCTTCTAATCTTTCCTTTATTCAAACTGGCCTGTAACTTGCATTGTGGGTACATTCTTTTTCTATATTTTTTTTGAAAGTCTTTTAGTGGTTTGGTTTTTCTTTGAGTTAAACTCATCCAACAATCTTATAGTAGCACTTGGACCTTTTTCTAATAAAATGGAGTAGTTGAGAAGTAAATTTTTTAAGAAGTCTTTTATTTATTGGCTGAAAAAAAAGTTAATATATCTTGGGTTCAAATAAAAAAGGTTAATTTATCCTAGAATTTAGCACATCTCCTCAACCTATCTAGTGCATTGCACCTAAAATTGATGCTATAGTCTTGATTCTAGGAGTTCTAATTTCCTTTTGGATTGATGTCATGCAGTTGATTAACTACAGGGGAAATTTTTTTTTTTTTTAATGATATGAAACAAACTTTTATTATTATTTTTAACACTGTCCAGAAGTCTAAATTAATGTTTTCCAACCCCTTAAGATTACTAGTTCCAAAAGGATAATAGATTCTAAATGACAGTCTTAAAAAAAAAATTTATTGGAGAATGAGATGAGTAGTTAATATAACATATAAAATGCCACTTATCTTAAAAGCTTAACATATGGGTTTGAGTCTAGTTATGTTATATTAACTGCTCATTTTTGTCATTTGTATTCAATGTGTGATTTCACTACTCAACTATCAGCATTTTTTACACATGAATATTCCAACAATAATAGATAATAAATATGCAAGATTGGAGACTCAAACTAGTAATTAATGAGTATTGAGTTACTGTTGATGGATTGTTGCAACATTAAAAACTCGAAATAGATTAAATTATGCAATGGGTTTTCAAAGAAATGTGACTTGAACATGTACAAAGTGGAAGTTTCTTTCCAAAAAAAGAAAAAAAAAAAAAAATTGAAAAGGTATTCAAGGAATGGCATTGGGTTTTACCTCAAGTCCTTGATTGCCCAGTTTCACCCTTGGAATTTGGAATTCGTTCCCTTCAGCCATCTTTCAAATTGTGTGTTTTTCTTTGCAAGATTTTCAATGCCTGAATCTGTTTCGGGGATGATTTTCCTTTCCATTTCTCATTAAAGTCTCAGAAATATATATAGTAACAGATCGAGTAGAGTTAAAGACCACTGGGAACTAGCTGCTGTGAGTGTGAGATGGCTAGCATGTAATAAAAAATAATGTTGGACTTTTTGAAACAGAGCTCAAAACGTCATCACTGATGGCAACTAGAGAATTCTAACGACATGTTCGGACGTAAAATTCTTTTCTTTTTTTGCGCGACTAATAGATTAGACTCACAACAATCAATTTTATCTCTACATTTTGATAAGAGGTATGTTACCGTTCACAATATTTTTATAATATTTTTACAATAAATCACAAGTGGTTAGTTATTATTAGTTCAAATTTGAACCTTAACACGAATATTACTTTTTTTACCCTAATAATAATAACTTGTAATAATCTGCCACTTAAAATTTGTTATAAAAATATTGTAAACATATCATTTTTTTTTTTTTTATAATAGTTAATTTAACCACAACTATTTTTAACTTGCAATTAATTCTGACAAAAAATGCATACATGGCCAACTGTTGGTCCAGTCAGCGCAATTAAAACTGACGTTAATGATAAAATAATATTAAAAAATTTTAATTGATATTTAAAAAAGCCACCTCAATATCATAAAAAAAAAAATCCATATCCGAAAATAATTTTTTTGCAGCAAAAAGTTTAAAAAATTATTAATTCCTAATTGTAAAAAAGGTGAAAAAATAATTTTTTTTTTAAATCTCATCGTCCTTTTTTATTTTTTTCCTTTCATTTTCTTGGCTACCAAACACATCTAAAGTTATTGTTCCCTTCCCAAACCATCGATCCTTCCTTTCTTTATTTAAAGAAAAAAAAAAAAAAAAAACACCAAGCTTGAAAGAAAACCGATTTCCCAGGTTTTCTCAGCCATCAAACAGAGCATCAGAACCAACCCACACTATAGAGATCTCGAAATTATCATCAACCCCAGAACCCAAGCCACAAGAAAATTGAAAACCCATTCGGAAGCCACAGATCTCAACCGCACCCCATCACCACCAAAGATCTACCGATATCACTCGTCAAAGAACAACTTTAGATCTTTCTGGGTTTGGGAAATTTATGGGCTTTGGGTTGCTTGATACGATGATGGTGGTGGGATTTTGCTCATAAAAAAAACAACTCCAAGATCTTCAATTTACGTTACCGAAGAATATGTATAAAAAGAAATTGAAGAAGGAAACATTAAAGCGCTTGAACACTCTGAGAGGGATGAAGATAAACTCATTGTTTTGGATCACTCACCAATACAAGAATGTTACAGTAGAGTAGTTGTCAATGTGCTAGAGGAAGTGAGGGTGATTTGTGGGATTTGAGTTATTTGATTAAGAGGCAAAGAGGGCTTGATTTTGGAGTTTGTTTTTTTTTGTTATTCATTTTATTTATTTTTGTAATTTAGATTTTTCATTCAAATGCTGATTTTTTTAATATTATTTTATTAGACGTGTCATATTTAACGTGAACAAATTGTTTGTCATGTTGGCATTTTTTGTTAGTGAGTTGATAGTAAGGACCAAATTGACTGTTACCAAAATGTAAATATCAAATTGACGCCAAAATATAGGAACTAAACTAACATTTTCACCTTTTTTTTTTTTTAATTTCTTTTTTAGAAAAACCTAGGAAAATTTTACTAAAGTTGTAGACTTGCAGTACATTAGCTTTTCCAAACAAATTCAAAAGTATAATCGTGTGGAACAATATAATACAAATAATATTATTTTATTTAAAGTGAATTAAATTCAATTAAATCATATATTTTATTTTTTTAGAAGGAAATCATATATTTGAATTTGATTAGAAATTTAAGGTATCGTATCGAAGTTTTGTCTAAAGAAAAGAGTGTGCATATATATATATATATAATTTTTTTTTGAATAGTTTAATAATTGGGAGAAGGAGGATTTGAATCTTTAGATCATTTTTATAACATTTTCACAACAAATTATAGGTGATTAGTTGTTATTGGTTTAAATTTGAACCTAACACTAAGATTATGGACATATCATGTCTCATTTAATAAAAGGAAAATCTTGTTACACACTCTCTATTATGGGTAATTACTGGGTAATTTCGGAGTACCATAAATGCGTACTCCTTCCTCTCACATAATGGTAGGTTCCATTAATTAAATTTATGGTGTGACCCATAATTCATGTGAGAGGGGAGAGTATATATTTATGGTACTTCTGGAGTATTCAATAATTTTTCATTTATTGCACACTCTGCACACACTATCTTGTGATAGTCATTGCTCTTTTCTAAATATGATCAAATAATAAGATGATTAACATTTTTTGTTTAAAATATTTTGTAAGCACATTGATTGTAATAGTAACAAATATATATATATATATATATTTTTTATAAATTCCATTTCATAAAAACATCAATATAATTATCCATTATGTTTTGATAGGAACTTCATTTACACTAAGACTAACTTCCAAAAAATTAGTGTTGTGTTGCGTCAAAGTGGCATCTTCTAATTCAGCAAAAAAAAAAAAAAAAAAAAAAAGTGGCATCTTCTAAACAGTAAAAAAATCAGACTACTTACCAAGCATTTTGGTCAAAGTTATTCATTGTTTCATCATTGATTATGTCATTATGATTTATGAGTTATTTTCATTACCCATTGTTTCATCATTGATTATGTCATGTCACTTTTCTTCTACTAGACCACCGGTGGCTGGTGCTTTGACGGTCCACAATTTGAATCTTATATTCTAATATAATAGACCGTGCATATTTAATACCTTGTTGTACAAGAAAGGCCAGATTTCTGATCTACTTATTATGAACAGGTTTCCCAGCTCGATTAAGTGAGTAATAATACTAGTTAAGGTTGTGATGTGTAGTGATTGTTTTTCATGGTAAGGCAATTTGGTATTACAAAAAACTAGGGACAGACTCTGGTGTGGGGGTCCAAGGGAGCCCGGACCCCCCAGGGTCCAAATTTTTTTTTTAGTTATAATTTTTTCATTTTTGTAGTTAGGCCCCCATTTTCCATAATAAGTCTAACTAGTCTCATCCAAATAACAACCAGCCAGCCAAAAAATTTAACAAAAACAATAAAAATATTCACAATGGTGATTGTATTATAGCCATAAAAAAAAAAAAAAAAAAAAAAAAAAAAAAAAAAAAAAAAAAAAAAAAAAACTATTTTACCACCAAAGAACCAAAAATCATGTGTTATTGAAGAAGCTAAATCTAAATATTTTGCAACTACAATAAACTGGTATAAATACCAATTGACTATAGCAAGTTGTTAAAAATAAAATAAAATATTTTATTAAAATTATATCTCTTCCTTCAATTAAAAAAACTCAAATTCTCTCGCTTCCTTTATTATTTTAATGAATTGTTTATATTATTTTAAATGACATTATAAAAAAAAGAACATTTGATATTGGGTGTATAGTAAAGTGAAGTAGTAAAATAAATAAAGTAACTTTTTGAGGTGCAAAATGCTAACATTTTTAGCACCACCAACATGGATGCTCTAACTTCAACAAAAAAAGAAAAATCCTAGCAAGCCTAATATTAAAAAAAGACATTATTTTGTTTTTGTTTGTCTTTGTTGGTAAATGATTGCATCTTAATGTATTTAGAAACAATGATTTTGAGTATTTATAATTTTGGCGAAAATACACTTTTGGTCCCTACATTTTGGGCTGATTTTGATTTTGGTCCCTAAATTGATTTTGCTACTAATGTAATCCCTAAAAAAAAAAAAAAAAAAAAAAAAATTCTATTTTGGTCCCTGCCGTCAACCCACTAACGAAAACCTCCTACGTGGCAGATGGAGTGCATAGGTAGCATGTTAGATGCTGATGTGGCTAATAAAATAATATAAAAAATAGCACGTCAGCATCCATGTCATCATTTTAACAATACAAAAGGCCCTAATCAGATTCAAAATAAACCAACTACGTTTTCCTTATAGAGCTGAAACTTGAGAGCAAAAGTCCACTCAGCCAGAAACATTCTCACAATTTTGAACCTTAGGGGTGGAGATATGGGTACATGGAAACCTTCCCTCTCTTTCTCAGATTTAGATCCTCTAGATTTCCTAGGATATTCTACCAATCAGATTTCCTTAAATCCTAACAATTCTTTAATGATTTAAAGCGTAAATGCACTTTTAGTCCCTACATTTTGACTTTTTTCCATTTTGGTCCCTACATTTTAATTTTACCACTTTTAGTACCCAAACCAATTAATGTGTTCCATTTTGGTCCTTTCCGTCAGTCAACCGACGAAAATTGCTAAGATGGCTGCTGGAGAAATTAAAATATTATAAAAAATACCACATCACCCTGACACATCAGCATATAAATTTAAAAAATTAATTTATTAATTTTAACCAAATAATAAAAATAAAAACAAAATTAAAAACTAAATCAAGATCATCGAAGGAAGAACAATCTGAAGAACAAGTTATTTTTGCATCTTTTCCATTTTTTCAACTTCTGAAATCCGCTTTCCATTTTTTCCACGAAAACTATTTTCCTAAACCCACCCCTCTTCTCTTTATGAATCAAAATGTAAATCCCACCCAATCACACCTCAAAAATTCCTTAAATTCCAAAACCCCCAAAGTAATTTAACCCTAGAAAGAATCTATCATCATATTCAGCCATGGATCCAATGGGCCTGCGTCGTCGTCTTCCTCTCCATCAAGCTTCGTAGAGACCACCATTGGATCCTCGGTCCCACCGCCCTCTTCACCAAGCTCCTTGTCGTTTAGCACGCCACGTGTCACAAGATCACCCACCATTGCGGCTACGACGCTGCTCAGTTCCTCCTGATCGAAGGCGGCAGCTTCGCCGTACTCTCTTCTATCGCCCTTCTCTCGATTTTCTTGATTCTCCCTATCAACCTCTACGCCGGCACCGCTTTTCTAAACGACGACCAGTTCTTCAAAACGACAATCAACCACATCGCCAAAGGCTCTCCCTTGCTCTAGATCCATTTCCTCTTCGTCATCGTCGTCGTCATTTTGGTTCATTTCCTCAGGTATTGGGTGTTGTGGGTGTTGTGTAGCCTAGGTCAGTCCCCACGGCAAAGCCACATCTCTACCTCTCCTCCATTCTGCTGAAGTTCATGTTATGAAGAAATGTTTTTGATTGGCAGGGTGGTGGTGGGATCTGTGTTTGATTGTGTTGGTTTGGGTTTGATTGTGTTGATTTGGGTTTGTTATGATTGGTTTCTTGATCTGGGTTGGTTTGTTTACTGGGTTTATGGGTTTGATTTGCTGAGAATTCGGTGTTGATTGTGTTAGAATTTGGGGAAGAACATGAAGAATTCGATGATCTTGATTTGTGGTAGATCTGATGGTGCTGGGCTTGATGATCTCTAAGGTGTTGAATTTGGGTTTTTTCTTCTTGTTTTCATTTATGTCCTAAGGATCTGGGTTTGAGTTGTTGGGTTGCTGGGTTTGTGTTCTTGTGATGGGTTTGAGTTTTGGGTTTGATTTGGGAAAAATATGAAGAACAAGTTGTAAAATGAAGAACAATCTGAAGAACAAGTTGATGTGGGTTTATTTAGTTTTTAATTCTATTTTTATTTTTATTATTTAGTTAAAATTAATAAATTAATTTTTTAAATTTATATGCTGATGTGTCATGGTGATGTGGCATTTTTTATAATATTTTATTTCTCTGGCAGCCACCTTAGCAATTTCCGTTGGTTGACTGACGGAAAAGACTAAAATGGAATGTGTTAATTGGTTTAGGAACTAAAAGTGGTAAAATTAAAATGTAGGGACCAAAATGGAAAAAAGTCAAAATGTAGGGACTTAAAGTGCATTTACGCTATGATTTAATGGTCTAAATTTTGCCATGTCAGCATTCCACTAATGTAATCCCTACATTTTGGGCCGATTTTGATTTTGGTCCCTAAATTGATTTTGCTACTAATGTAATCCCTAAAAAAAAAAAAAGATTCTATTTTGGTCCCTGCCGTCAACCCACTAACGAAAACCTCCTACGTGACAAACAGAGTGCATAGGTAGTATGTTAGATGTTGACGTGGCTAATAGAATAATATAAAAAATAGCACGTCAGCATTTTAATAGTACAAAAGGCCCCAATCAGATTCAAAATAAACCAACTACGTTTTCCCCATAGAGCTGAAACTTGAGAGCAAAAGTCCACTCAGCCAGGAAACATTCTCATAATTTTGAACCTTAGGGGTAGAGATATGGGTACATGGGAACCTTCCCTCTTTTTCTCGGATTTAAATCCGCTAGATTTCTTAGGATACTCTACCAAACAGATTTCCTTAAATCCTAACCATTTTTTAATGATTTAATGGTCTAGATTCTGCCATGTTAGCATTTCACTAACAATATTCTTAATTGTTTTGTTTGCAATATTATTTTATTATTTTAAGAATATTGTTAGTGGAATGTTGACATGGCAGAATCTAGATCATTAAATCATTAAAGAGTTGGTAGGATTTAAGGAAATTTATTGGTAGAGTACCCTAGGAAATCTAGAGGATCTGAATCCCTCTTCCTTACAACCTCTCTCAATTTCCTCTTTTCGCTGACTATGGGTCGGAGTTTCGGACCTATGTACTTTTTCTGCATTTTCTTGTATTTTAGTTATGACATTTTGATTTCTCTCTTGTTAAAGCACCATTAGCCTTTTGTTCATTATACATTTGGAATTTTGGGCTTGATTCTACACAAATAAATATTTCTAAAGAACCTAAAGGGAGATTTGGGCTAATATCACATTTTTTGCCCTTGTCACAAAAACCTGACAGCGGACATAAGAAAACGAGTTAATTTTTGATCGTTTTCCCTAAAAACAAAAGGATGGTATAGCAAGTGTACTCTAGTCATGGCCCTTATGACCAATGAATATGCTTTTTTAGTGGCTTTCTTGAAAAAGAAAGCACTTGGCATCATATTACAAGTGGCAACATGTGCAACTTTGATATTTAAAGGACTAATTGTAGAGATTTGCTGTAGTAGAAACTTTATCAAAGTAAATTTGTCACTCAAAAAGGTAAGTATCTTGTCAAATACTATGTGATAAATCTCACCATACTCAAATAGGATACTCAAAGGAGTTATCAATAAAATAGAAGTTTTATTGATACTTAATACATAAGGGCGGCTCCACGTTAGAGCCAACCAGCTAGGGGGTGGTCATAGGACCACTTTGAATTGAAAAAAAAATTTATTATATATAAATTTTGAAAACTTTATTTTTTTTTTTTCAATCCTTAAAAATATGTGTGACCACTCTAAATTTTTTTAGGCCCAATATAATTAAACTTTGGACAAAGTTGGGGCCGTTTGGCAATAAACTTGGTTAAGACTACAACTCCACTCAATATTTTTTTATTGAATGTGAATTTTGACAAATCTACAATTGGATTACATTTTTTTTCGCTTATATCCTTCATGCTTGCAAAATTTAAAGAAAATCAAATGTTAATAGCTTATGTCATCAATAAAATGTTTAAATTTTGAGTTTTTGTAGTCTAAAATAATACGCAAAAAATAAGTTTATGGATCAAATAATAAATAACATTCGATTGGTATGAAATTTGACATGTGTTTTAAGAATAAAAAGAACATAAAATTCAATGGGTAGATTTTAAAAATATGTAGCTATGTTAATTTGTTTAGTGAAAGTTGTAGTTTTAGGCTACAACTAAGTTTGTAGTTAAATTTTGTCCTCTTAACAATATATTAGACTCTTACAAACAAAAAGAAAAATACAAGAAAAATTTTATTTAACTAAAATTTTGAAAGAGATGTAGCTTGCAGTATTGATAATGAGATTGTTATGCAACAAATTAAAAAAAAAAAATCATAGAAGGAAATTATAAGACTTCATGTATTTGAGTGTTTTTTGTTGTTGTTGTTGTTGTCAATAAATGACGTTATTTTTTTATTAGATTTTGTATAATTTAAGTTTCTTAATAACCACATTGGAAAAAAATTTCCTTGAGATGCCATTGTTAATACATTACACACACTTTGCTACACACGCCACTCTCACTATTTCTCTCTTGCTATTACTTGTGGAAAATTTTAGGTACTCCCGGAGTACCATAAATGTGTACTTCCTCCTCTCACATGAACGGTGAGTCCCACCATGAATTTAATTAGTGGGACCCACCATTCATGTGAGAGGAGGGAGTACGCATTTATGGTACTCCGGAAATACACAATAATTTCCCTACACTTGTTGAATAATACTCTTTGTAGAAATGACATTTAATGGACTACGACACATTTCTTGGATAGCGAAAGAGCAACAAATAGCTATATCACTTCTTTCTTATTGGATGCGTTACTATTATACAATATACATTTCGTAGCTGACCATATATAGATTACAAAAGAGACAAGAAAAGAAAGCATTAAATGCTATCCCCTAAAATCAAATTTATATCGTTGAAACATAACATTTAATGTTGCTATGCTCACATTGAGCCACGTCAGCAGTCATGTCATTCCCATCATCTTTCCTAAATTTATCCTACAATTTTATAATAGTTTTTATCAACTTTAAAATACTAATAAAACTAAAATTATTTCCAGTCTATCTCCACCATAAAGCCCACTTCTTTTAAATTTAATTCCATTAGCCTACTTCTTCTAAATTTAGTTCTAACTTAAAGCCCAAACCCAAGCCTTCTAAACTGAAAACCCTTAGAAAACCACAATTACAACCTCTGGATTTCCTTCCCTTTTGTTTCTCACATGTTCCTTCCCCTTCCCACCTTGTAACGGCAGATTCCTCACACAAACTGTGTGACTTCCCTTCCCCACATTCTAACTGCAGACTTCTTGCACAAAATGTGTTCCTTCCCCTTCCCCACCTTCTAACAGCAGCCTCTCTATCTTCCATACTCATTTCATCATAGTATATAAATACTAACAGAAGCTGGATGCTTCAGTTTAGGTATCTCTAAATCCCAGTTTGTTTTTTTGCTCTATTCTTTTTTCTTGATTGCTTGATGTTTTTTATTCCCTTCCTACATTTTGTTACTGCCTACTGTCTCTTAAGTGTTGTGATGTGACTTAGATTAGTTTGTGTAGTCTGTGCAAAATAAGGCAATATTGTTGCAGCTGAAACAATTTTCTATGTATTTATTACAATGCCAAATATTGTAGCAGATCTCTTCTGTGTATGTATCAAATTTTCTACATGATTGATCCCCCCCTCCCCAATAAAAAAGGGAAGGCTTCACATGGCGTTAGGAATACCAAGAAAAAAAAAAGGTTACTTGTCGATAAGAGGAATGGCACTCTTAAGAATTATTCTCCCTTAACTGAACATTTATTATTTTGATGTTTCATGTGTTACGGTCTACCATGTCTGACCCTACCAAAGCATTTATCAGTATTGGAAGCTCTGTTTGTTGATTGAGATAAGAATTTTCTGACTAACACATGTTCAACTCCACCTTTCAGTGGTAACTTCATTATTTCTTAGTTTTAAAAACTAAGAATTATTAAATTAAGTCCAAACAAAAAGGATTTTGGTTATGGTTTTTTATTTTTTGTTGGCTATGTTATGGGATGTAGCAATTCTTATATTTCAGTTTGGGAAGAATTTGAAGTTTTCTTGATGTTAAATACCATCTTGGATCTATGAATGCTTTAGTTTTGTTTTAGAATATTCCTTGGTGTGGCTTTGAGAAACAAACACTGAAACACACCTGTCGTCCTAGGTTGCAAAGTACAGTTAACTCTACGATGTTAAAGTCTTCAAGTCACGAGCTAACTACGTGATCACTATTGTACAAGTGTATTCTGAGATAGTTAGTAACATTTGAGTTGATAATGGATTTTTCTTTGCATGTTTCCCTCATTAGGCACATCTCTTTGGCTTGTTTAGTTGCACATGACTGATTAAAATTTCAGACTATTTAACTGAGTTGGGTTTTTAATTTTGATGATTTTTTTTTAATTACTTTTACCGTGCATTGAAACCAAGGTCATTCAATTAGAGTTTTCAATATTGTAGCAAATCTCCTTTGTGATAGTGTGATGAGAAATTTGTATATGTATTCCAATTTTAAAAAAATTGTATCAAATATCTATGTCATTGTAGATTTATACCGCAGGTAATTCGATTGGAGTTTTGAATATTGTAGCAGTTTTCCTTTGTGATTGTGGGATTAGAGTTTTGACTTTGTTGTTTGTCTCCACTTCTATCAAGTGTTTTGTGTTAGTGTAGATTGATACCCATGGTAATTGGATTAAAGTTTTTACTTTGTTGTTTGACTCCATTTCTATAAAATGTTCTATTAGCCCTATGTAGCTATATGTCTCCATAAGTCCCTCAAATAGTGCCTTGAGCAGTGAACTGTCTGACTTAGTCATTTTTAGCCTTGAGATGTATCCCAAATTATTAATTGAGCTGTTTGGATTTAGGGAAATCAGATTTGCTTTTGGGAATTCATATAAGGTTCTGTGATATTAAATATGCATAGAGTTGGGTATGGTGAGGGAAAACTAGTAGGGATTAGGTATGGAGTGGTGTATATGGGTTTCTTGGGGATGGAAGAAGAATTAGATTATGCAGATCGGAATTTTAGATCTTTCTGAAATGGAAAGAGGAAAGAATTATGTTATTTTGAAGGTGGACTTAATTATGTTATTTTGCAGTTGTTCATACTCCTTACCGTATTTCTTCAAAGCCTAAAGGAGAGTCCTATTCTTTGTTAGATTGATAAGAAATTCCATACTTAAGAGGATAAAGACTTAGTATATAGTTAGCCTTTTCAATAAAATTATAGGAGTATAAGAACTAATCTTTGAGAGCTAAATATCCAAGCTTTAGAGCTAACTAGTCGCTAACCCGTGCGATGCACGGGGAAATTTAGAAAAATGTTCAAGAAATTCATTTTTTTTTTTAATTCATCTTCCTCTAGATTGATGAAAGCTATAAGATTAATTTCTATTATTCATGTACATAAACAGCAAGTTTAAATGGTTAAATGTTGCAAGTTTGATGAATTCATAATTATAACCTTTAAAAATACTTCATTCCAGACATACAAAAGTAAATTTATGAATCTTTAAAAATATTTCATTCAAATAGTGTTTCTCAGTATTGGTACATTTTGTAGTTGGAAAAGAGATATGCAAGTCTAATGTTTAGTTCTAAATATTTGAAGATTGATCTATTTAATGAGGCATGTTATATAAACTAATTCATTAAAAAATATGTCAAATGTTTCTTGAAAATTCAATTGGTGGAAAACACAATCGGTACTATCTAACAAATTTACACTTTGAATTCATTAAATTTTATTAAAATGCAAAATTCCATTTAAGACTAATAGGTATTTGCTAAACTATCTAGCCATGCAACTATATAAGTTAATAGTGTATATATTGTGTGCGGGAATGTGGATATACATACACAAAAACACACAAAATTAAAATACAAATCCTGTGTTCCTACTTCTTTATAAAATCTAAAAGGGAATAAAAACCAACATTAAAGTTGAATAAAAGTTGTATCTGAAAGCATAATGTAAAAGACATTTCTTATTAACTTATATCCCAAAATTTTAAGGAACATCTCAAGTAGCTTACATAGCTTTTAGTAACTATAGCATTCAGTAAGAACTCTTAATATCTAGCCTAATTTACATTTTTTTTTTAATAAGTAACCAAATTTACATATATGATAGCTTAGCAACTGAGAGAAGACTTCCACTGAAACTTTTATGGCACCATCAAACCCCAAACTTGTCAACATGCACTAATCCAAAATGGTTTCTCTTTCCTTTAGATTCAATTTTTCCACCGTGTTCTATAATTAGTTACATACAATCATCATAGAACTCCTAATAATAACTTGAGGCAAGTTTTCAAGAACTCCAGTTTATAGTTTTCTTCCACTTTATCTATGTGTGGGAGTGTATCATCATGTACACAATTCAATGTAAACACTCGTCTCTAGTCTAGAAAAAAAAGGTAAATAATCATCAGTTGAATTATTTCCATTTAAAACAGATTCTGGATGCATGTTTGATTTAATAACTCATTAAAAAAGAAAAAAAATTAATAAGAGTTTCTTTGAATATATTATGTTGAACCTATGACTATAAATAGAATTTAGATAATATTTCAGAGAAACTATTATGCATTTACAGCTTAATATAAAGGGGGAAAAAAAAAAAAAAAACCTTGAGATAGAAGACAGGTAGCTCATTATCTTTGTCTAAGTCCCCCCACATCACCATTCACGTCCAGCAAATCAATACGAACTACAAAACACAAACATAGAAAACTCATCAAATTTTCCCCACAAGTAAAACAATAGTACAAATACAAAATAAGTTTGTCACTGAATCCTTAACATTGAAATAGTAAACAACGGAAATTAATAAATCAGAGAGAGCTTTAAAAAAGAGCATCAACAACTCTCATTTACACCTTCATGTTTGTGTATTGAATTGATGTTAGTTGCATTGAAAACTATACATAAAATAAAAACCCATAAACAATTTCATCTAGAATAAGAAAATTGTGTTATTTCAATTTCAACTAACAAATCAAAGAGCAAAGCTATATTAGGGGAAGGCAAAGAATTGAAACAAAAACATGCCAACAAACTACTTGGACGTTCATGGCCTTCATGCTGGACTTAAGTTGTTCATGGCATTCTTGTTAGACTCAAGTTGGCTTCCTAAGTAATAAAAGTTTATAAAATTTTCACACTATTACATTCCCCAAAATTCACCAAATTTGAAACAATATTCTAACTGCAAAATTTATGAACTAAAACCCCAATAACATGCTCAAAATTTAAAAATTAACAAAATAAAAATTCTTTCATTTAAAAAAAAAAAAAACTTTTTGGGTAAACTCTATAAAATAAGCAAATTTAAGAGGAAGAGAGAGAGAGATTTATCCTGCACAAAATCCCTAAGAAACTCGAGCCCTGCGGAACATACTGCTAAAAATTATAAAAATTGAAACCCAAAAAAAAAAAAAAAAAAAGTAGAAGTAAAAATCTCATTTAACCAAGCATAACATAATATTTAACTTCTCCAATTAACATACTACATATATAGTGGTACATTCTTTTGGAGCAAAAAAAAAAAAAAAAAAAAAAGGAAAAAAAAATTAATAAAGAATCATGTGTAACCCTTGCTTAATGTTGTACAGCTACAAACATGAAAAAAAAAAAAAAATGCAAGCATCTGCAATGAAAGAAGAAGTTATTAAGGTGTTCATCTCTTGTTTGAATAACTCTTGGCCTTTTCTGTTAGTTTATCTACTTTGTTATCAATTTATCATAGCTGAATGTGGCAATACGTAATTACGTGACAATTAAATCAATAAGACATTTAAATACATCCAATCAATGCACAATCATCTATATAAAACACGAAATTAGTATTATTGATTAAGGTATGGATAAAGGCTTCGGTACAATCCATAATGACCCTCCCACACAACTTAGCAAGTAGCAAAACTACCAAATTGACACAGAAGATAGACATACATATAACAAAGTCACGTGTATTATGGCTACAATCTAAGGTTCAGATCATAAACTATCCACTATAGCGTGACGAGAAATGTCAACCATATATGGAGATTGACCTGCAGGCTGCAGTTATTCAAAAACAATGAATCTTGATATGTTCCTTCTTCACAATGCCAGCCTGCACAAGGAAAGAGGAAACATTCTTCCTCTAATCTCCTTAAAGTTGTATAACCTCAACTTCATATAAGGCTAATAAAAATAATCACAGATTGGGGTAATTTTCCTTACCCTAATTTCTGAGCTTTTCTTTACAGCCAACGGCAACAACTAAAAATACAAAAAATTGTAGACCATAAACTCAATACCTAAACAGGAAAACACAAAATAATTAACCCTAAAATTTTTAAATATACATAGAAAATAAAATTTAAGTATACCTCAACTTGATATACAGACTTTGTAGTAGATGTAGATATTGACGGCTCGTACAGAGGAGGCATCTAACAACTCCTTGCCATTAAAGTTGACTGTTGTGAGAGACCGCGCCCCCGGCCCCCCTTTTTAGGATGTGTTAGGCCAAACCCATGTGAATGGGTGGAGTCGTGTTATTGCCTCTCAAAATGGAGGTTCAACTAGTTATATTTACCCCTTTAGATTAAGAGTTTTACAATGGAGTCGCCACTTATTTAATTATTGGAAAAATAAAAAAACCATAATTGAAAAATTCCTCATTTTATTAATTTGCAATTGAATTTACATTGATCATAGGAAAATTACATGACTTTAGTCCTAGATACAATCTAAGATAAAGTATGTGGCTTTGTTTCCTAGTTACAATCTAGAAATTGAAAATTACAAGGATAAGCATTGGTCTATCAACCCTTGATCTAAGTTCGGAGGCTATGTTACAAGGTGGGAAGGTGTTAGGCACCCACCTTGCCCAGTGAAAACCGGTCTTCTAGACTATGGTGGCCAACATTCACATCATATCATCCAATATGTCAATCAATTTGCATGTTGAATTTAATGTGTGTGCATGTGATGAACCCTAATTCAATTTATTAAGCATTGCATTTGGATTAAAAATTAAATTCTAGTGAATGTGTGTGTATGGTGATATCCTAGATTCAAGAATTTGAAAAAATTATGAAACAAACATGTTTTTCATATTTTTTACGTGGATTTAAGATCAAAGCTAGTGATATACATGAACATGTGATGAACAATCAAGAACATGTGAAGGACACATAAGAACATATAAGAACATTCAAACATATTCAAAGGAATTTAAATAATTACTATCATGCTTTAATCCTAAATTCTCATTATGGCAATATAAAAAACTAGTTAGGGAAAGAGATTCTACCTTCATGCAAGATCCATATGGTGGAGGAGGAGACTCTTGGTAAAGGTCCTAAGGGAGGAGGAAAAAAGAAGAACCAGGAGAGGGAGAGTGAGTCTCACTTAATACCTTGAGTTTCAGGAAGACCAAGATATGACAAGACTACTCTACTTTACTAGAACTCAAGAGAGGAGAAGAGAGGAGGTTTTGATATGCTTTGGAATGAATGAGAGGGAGGGTTTATATAGTAGTGGTGGAGGAAATATGAATGTAAGGTCATCTAATGAGAGTTGACAAAGAATCATGAACCTAGACCTCATTTTAGCCTTGGGGAAAATCTGGTGCATTAAATGGGAAGATTGGTAGGAGTGAAGAACAAGCCAAAATTCGGTTTTCCCGTAGCTGCTGTAACAGCTTGTAGAGCCAACTTCGAAAAATCATATTTGACTCAATTCTGATCAGAATTGCCTCTTTCTTGTGCTCAAATTGAAGCTCCGGATGTCTAGTTTCTGGGAAAATTAACCTCATTCATAGATTCAAAATATTCTGAGATATATTGATGAAAAGGTGAGCAGAGGTTGTTTGTTAGAAAATAGTTTCAGCACAATTAATATTAATAAGTCCCAAATTAGCTCCCAATTAACATTAAATGGCTCCAATTACTCTCATTTCAGACTTAATTGGCTCCAAATTTACTCTAATTAAAAGATAATTACACAAATTACTCATTGAATAATTAATTTTTAACTATCTAATTAATTAGGTGTATGCAACCTCACCAAAAAATGTAGTCCTAACCAATCAAATTATGACAAATCATTGATCTCCAATTGATTACACTATAACCAATTAAAATTAATTGTTCATAATCACATATAGTTGGACTCAATTTGTGATAGTGCATCTCGGCCATTAAAACTTGATTTGATGATAACTTTCAATTTGATGGTCCGATTAGGGCTTATGACTAGTCGATTTGATAGTTACAACATTAAGATCATTTTGGTGAAATGAAATTAAGGATCTAATGACCAGAATCAAGATGCATATTCCCAAGGTGAAATTACCCTTTTACCCTCCATATGAGGTTAAATGCAGGTTGCAAAATGGAGTGTCAACAACTGTGGCCTTGAACCTGTGCCTGTGGTTGGACCAATTTGCCTCTCGCAAAAGGATACGGATAGGAAATAGAGTGTTGATTGAATTATTGAAATACAAAAGAGAGAGCAATGCGTCCAATAATTGAAATTAGCGTCAAATATGTTGTTTTCTGATTCAATTAAATGAGGAGTTTTGAAACTATGAAAGATAGGAAAAGCAAAAGGAGTGATTCACCTAAATAAGGAGAGGAAGACACGAAGGAGGGAAGAGAGAGGTTGGAGTTAGAAAGCCGAAGGTCTAAAGTATCTATTGAATCTGTCTTTGGAAGAGAGAGAGGTCGGCGCTAGTCATACTGAAGGTCTAAAGAAGAAGAAGAAAGGATTGGCATTTAGGGTCTGTTTGGATATTGTTTATTGCTGAAAACTAAAAATTGAAGACACTGTAGCAAAATAATTTTTAAATATGTGAATAGTGTTGTGGGACCCAGTTTTAAAGTCATTTTTGCTAAAAAAAAGTACTTGCAGGTCCTATGAACAGTGCATGAGACCTACTTCTTTAAAATGCACCTGCTAGGAAACGTACAAAACGCGCTTCCCAAATGGAGACTTAAAAGAATAAGGGGTTGGGTTTGGGCTTAATGGTGCAAAGCAACGTAATATTCATTTTTTGGGCTTTATGGTCATCATAATTAAAGCTATGAAGATTGGGCTTTATGATGGGGACATGGCTGGAAATCATTTTCTTTTTAATAGTATTTTAAAATTAGAGAAAAATTTAGTAAAAGTATTATAAAATTATAGGAGAAATTCAGGAAAAAAAAAAAATTGGAAATGACATGGCGGTTGATATGGCTTAACAGGAGCGTAGCAACATTAAATGCTACGCTTCAGCTTTTGGTAATATATAGATGTGGGCTTTAATCTTCAATATGTGTTGATTTGCATTTACATATCTATTGGACTTAAATGAGGCACTTGAGGAGTGCAATGAAGGTGTACATCTTTTAGTATAGTAGGACAATATAACCTTGGTGTAAAGAAATTGAAGGACATTTGTCCTTCGCCTTTTGATATAGTTTATCTACAGAAACCCACCCCCCCCCCCCCCCCCCCAACCCCTCCACCAAAAAAGAAGAAGAAAAGAAATCAATTTGAGGGTAGGTGCAGCAATATAAAAAGAATAGATAACCCCAATAGCAAGCAAACTTTATAAGGCCAATCTTTTGCAAGTCATGTTCAAAATATATACGCAAAAGGCCATTCCTCAAACTTATGCTTTATATCTAATTTTTAATTTTCAGCTTGCATTACTTTTGTAAATTACAGGGTTTAGTGGTTTATATGATTAAAATTTTATTGAATCATCTCTGACTCTAGAGATTATGCATATTGTAACTATTTAGTCAAAACCCTCTCTAACCATTGAGATTATAATAAGATTTGTTTCAATCCAGCACTTTGTTTTGTGGGTTAGTTTTGCTGAGTGATAAAAGCTCACACTATTGAGAAAGAGAAGCCACCATCAATGTTATGACTCAATTTTGGAGATGGTGGCTGAAACACTGCTTATCTAGATGAGGTGATCTTTTTTTTTTTGATGGGGTTATAATTGCTTTTGAGAGATTGTTCAAAAATTGGGTGTGAAGTGGATCTCTACTCTAGGTGGATTTTGTTCTCTTTAAGCATTTATTTGTTTTTTGGGAATATTTCTTTTTCCCCTGGGATTCGTTATTTTTGAAAGGATATTTATGTTGTATTTGTTTGGTTTTGTTACTTTCCTGGAAAACTAGCCTATTTTTCACTGAATTAAACAAAATTTGTACTGGTTTATTAATTAATTTATTTTGGATTGGTAGAGGAATTCTAATTATGGGTTTTGGTGATAAAAAAGAATATTGGATTACCAATTTAAACAACTTCAGAAACTGCTGCAAAATGAGAACAATCTAGATTTTGTGGTTGATTTTCTATTTTCTTTGATGATTTTGAGAAGCTCTTAAACAATATTTCTAGAGCTCTATGAATATTTGTTATCTATGTGGTTGATTTTGGAAAAAATTTTGCTTAATGATTTATTTTTTGTTTATGGGTAAAATGAAATACTTCACTAATAAGTAATATGTTTAAGAAGATAAGTATATGTCTTATGCTTCATAATTGCTCATAAGTCATTGTTAAGAAAATTTTAGCTTCACAGTTATGACATTGATTTAAGGGCATCTTTGTAAGTGTGTTTCCACGTTCTTACCATGACAAATATTTTTCAAGGTTTTTCATTCTCTACTCACTTGCATCATGACTGCCAGCACTACAAGTATTGATTTGAAAATAGAATGTAGCATTGCTTTTTAGTTATGAGAGATATAAAATTTTTGTTTATTATGGTGCAAGAGTGGAAAACAGGATTTGCAGAAAAAGCATCTTGAGGTTAATTACCATTTCACTCGTGAGAAGGTCTTGCGCAAGCAATTGAAAATTGGGTTTATCTCTAGCAAGGATAATTTTGTTGACATTTTCACCAAGTCTCTTCCTGCTCCTCTTTTTTTTTTTTTTTTTTTTTTTTTTTTTTTTTTTTTTTTTTTTTTTTTTTTTTTTTTTTTTTTTTCAGTTTCATCGTGCCAAACTTCTGGTTGATTCCTCTCCCATCAGTTTGTGGGGGGATGTTGAAGACAGACCAGTACAGAGGCCATGGCAGAGGTTGAAGATGAAGCAAAGGTTGAAGATTGAAGTTGCCATTGTTGAAGTTTGAGCAACAATAGTGGATGGCTCTGATACCATGAAGAAATTTTCAATAACAAGGCTGATTTAACAAATCAAGAAAATGTTACTAGCAGTGAAGGCAGGATTGTATCTGAGAAACTTAAAGATAGAAAGTGTGAGAAAGTGAGAGAAAGTAAGAGAAAAGAGAGTAAAGGAGAGAAAAGAAGAGAGAAAACTTGTACTAACTATTTGAAATTATCCTCATAATAACAACTGAGCTTGATGCTCTGTATTTATAGTACACAATAATCATAACTACTTAATTAATCTTCCACATTATACAGATCTAAACCCATAAACCTAGGGAATTCTGATCAGTGGCTTTAACTGAATTTCGCGCCAACCAACTGCTATTTGAACTGAGTAAAACGACCCGTTTCACTACTAACTTTCATTTTAATGAAACGATACGTTTAGCACAATACCTTTCCTTTTAATGAAACGATGCATTTAGCGCAATACTAAACACTGTCGTTTTGATCAATAGAAATCTTCAACCTTTGTCGTGGCCTTTGTACAGGTCTGTCTTCAACAGAACCCTACACTAAATTCATTAAAGTTTGTTCATTGTCATTTTTTTGTGATCACAAACTTGTCAGGTCTCACACATGGGATCTAATTGTTTTGTTTTGTTTTGTTTGGAAGCCTACTGTGAGATACAAGTAGGTGCATCACATCAAGATTCTCTTTGATGAATTTGTTATAGGGCCCAGCTTGTTACTAAACAGTTCTCAAGAGTATAACATTGACTATGAGGAGACCATTATTCTTGTTGCACACCTCTATTATATGGCACTCTCATCTCAGTCATGCTTGGTGTGGCACTCTCATCTCAGTCATGCTTGGTAGCTAAGGTTTTGTTAGCTCTAGTCAATTCTAAATCATTTGATTGTATTTTATGTCAACAAGGAGAACAATTAAATGATTGATGAACAATGACTTAGAGGCACACATTGACGTTGTCCTTAGATAATATTTGCTCCTCACAAATATTGATACAATGTTACTTTTCTCAGGATACAACTTGTAAGGGTCATATTTTTATGTAATTCGCATATCCTATGACAAAACACACTATGCTTGTAGTGGGATAGTTTCTAACTGGTTTCAAGAACAACATAACAAGTAGTATTGTTGAGGACATGAAGATTACTCAAGCTACAGTGCAGAAAAGACAAAACAGAAAGACTTAATACCTATCTTGACACCTTTGATCTATTGAGATTTAATGAACCTTATGACACCTTTGATCTATCGAGATTTAATGAATCTCAATACCTATCTCAATCTATTGCGTTGAGAGATTTCTGATATAACCTGCAATGTATACTAATTGGCTATTTGTTTATGGGTTTGTGTAAACCTAATAGGAATAAGAGAGCCTAGACGTGGCAAAACGAGTAGGTCGGGTTGTGTTCGGGTCGGGTCAATCAGGTTTGCGGGTCAAACGGGTTGTGGGTCAAAATGAGTCATTTTTAAATGGGTCAAACAGGTTGCGGGTCAATCCAGTTGCGAGTTGGGTCGGGTTGACCCGTATTTTTCAAACAAACTTTTTTTTTTTCAATTACAAAAACAAATCAATGACAACCTGTTTAAAGAGAATGAATAAAATCAATAAAGGAAATGAATTGCACTTAATGCCACTTATTAATATCCTTCCAATTCTGATAGTTTTGAGCATAACAAAAATTATTTATAGTCATAAATTCATGATGGAAAAAGACTTTAATGTTATTAGTTCACTGTCAAAATGCATATAATTACAAGTTTACAACTTCAAAAAGAGATAGATCTTAAAACAAACAAAACAAGTAAACCAGTAAAGTAGCAAACCATCTTAATCAACTTTACTAATGATGCAAAAGTCAATAAAGTCAACAAATCTGAATGTCGGTCCTGCACCAGTATATAGAAAAGCCACCCAGTAGTACTTAACAAGACAGCTTAATCAAATTTAAAGACTACCAAAACAGAATGGGTGTTAAAGCCACCTAGTAGTAGCTAGTAAGCCAGAGTTTGCTTTTACATTCAAACTCCTTTATCAGAGAAGTATTTGCATACTTAGATCACAGGACACCACTTCACATGAGAACAATACTTGTATACATACTAGTGCCAACAGAGAGATTGCTAATGAATCAAGAAAGAAATAAACATATCTAACCATTATATATGAATCATGACCTATCCTTATCAATAAGTCTAGCACCAGTACAAAAAATTTGGATTCTTGCTCTGTAAAAATTTAAATACATAATTAGTATGGAAAATCAAGATATTTAAAATAAATGTTTGATTTTTTTGCAAGGGAGTCAATATTGTACTGGGGGCTATACCGGTTTGCCTAGTGGTACAATATATTTCGGATACCGATCAATACCGATGTACCGTTTCGGGTTTACCGCTATTTTTTATATTTATAAATAAATAAATAAATAAATAAAATATATATATATATATATATGTATGTGTGTGTGTGTGTGTATATATATATTATAATAAATATAAAAGTTTATCATAAAACATTTCCTCAATTCAGAACTAATTATTCATAATTTTAGACTTTAGTATCAATTAAAAAAAAAAAAGCACACAATATAAAAAATAGAAAGCTTAAAAGTTACCATTGCATACTAAAAAAAAAAAAAAAAATACTAATAAGTTAATGCAAATAAGTTACCATTTTGTCCTAATAAAAATTCAAAAATTACAAAACTTAAAAAAAAAAAAAAAACTTTTTTCTGTACCGGCCGGTATTGACCGAAATTGGCCGGTGTTTAAACTGGTACGAAACGTTGATATTTCGATACCGGTATGCAACTGGTACTGCCGGTACCGCCGGTACCGGTACGGTATTGACCACCTTGTTTTTTTTGTAGAAAGGTAAGTAATTCACACACATGATAGCAAACTTGTAAACTTGTAAAAAATATATTTTAAGTTTACATCACTAATAATATCATTCCCACAAAAGAAAAAGAAAAAAAAAAAAAAAAAACTGCATGTCATGGACCATATCAAGTTATTGGTCTTCTCAAGTGCACATGTTCCTGTTGCATTTAAAATAATAGTAAAGTTAGATTACTTAGAAAGATAAACGAAACAAAAAAAGATTTAAAAATAAATATAACATATTAAGTAAAAAAGAATAAGTAAATATTTTACAAGAATTAAACTTCAATCTCAATCTACTCAATATTGGTAGCAGATTCAGCACTGCAAATGTGGTATGTGTTTGTCACGTGAGGAACTGAAGAAGCTAAGGCCTTTTTGTGGTTTGTCAATTGTCACATTTCACACTTTCACACGTTTGTGAGTCTGTGACTTTGGCTTTGGAGTTGGACTACAACTAGTCAAATGACTCAAATAGTATGAGATTTTTTCTTTTTTTCTTTTTTTAATGGTTGTCTTGTTTGAGTTGTCTCATTCTCATGATGTCTGTGAAGCTTAGCTCTTTGTGAAGATCAAATAGTGCTATTGTCTTGTCTTGTGAATTGTTTATATAATTATATCAATAATCTGTTGATTATTAGTTCTTTTACTTTGTGCTTGATGCACTTAGTATCAGGACGTAGTTTAAATACTTTTTTAACAAGTTTTTTTAATGGGTCGGGTCACGGGTTATCCGGGTTAGGTCAGGTTGATCTCGCAAAAAATCGGGTCGAGTCACGGGTTAACTCGTTTTTACTTCAGGTAAAAAAAATCGAGTTTAAGTCAGGTATTTTTCGGGTCGGATCGGGTTAGAAAATTCTGACCCATTTTGCCATGTCTAGGAGAGCCCATTCAAAATGCCAATTAAGCATATATTTAAACAAGGCGGTAAAGAAAGAGAACACTAACTAAAATGCTTCATAAGGTTTTTTTTTTATTGAAACCCTAGCCTTCACCTTTTGAACTTGTGAGTTCAGAAAATAGAAAAAAGAGATTTTGCTGCAACTCTTGTGCACTTTTACCACTAACTTTTACTTTTTTATCTTCTCACTATTCTATATCTTGACGTTACAATTCCATCACCCCCTTCATCTTCCTTTTATTTTGAATCTTCTTCTCCCACACAAAATGGTCACAAATACCCTCCCAATTCAGTGATCAAAAAATGCCTCTAAGAAGTCCATGAAAAATTTTCGTAATGCTACTCCGTTTGAATTGCTAGCAGCACTCTTTGGGCTACTTACTACATGTTAATATATATATATATATATATACACACACATATAAAGTAGAGATCTTATGTAGGAGAGGCATTAGGTTATGCAGCGCACTCATTGAAAATATAATTAAAATCTAAATAAAAAAAAGTGAGAAACAAACTGCCAACATATTTATTAGAGCATGACATAAAGCAACCACATCAGTGCCATTCTAAAAAAGATTACATAATACTGTTGTCTGATTTTGCAGTGTGAATGAAATAGTTAGTTATTAGTATATATCTGGCCATTCATTTCACAAAAAACATAGCATTATTCAATTGAAGTGGACATCATCCATGTGTAAAGGATAATTAGTTTTTTGGAGGAGTGTTGCCATACTGCCATCGAAGATGATCCATGTTTTGAATGCTTATACCGCCAGCTACCTCTTCTGCTGGTACAGCATCAGATATCTCTTGGAGATCTTCTTCTGTAAGTTTCACCTTCAAAGAGCCAATATTGTTATCCAGGTTCCTGATCTTAGTTGTCCCTATAAAAGTTCAACGCAAATGAATGAACGATATAAGAGATTTGACACTCTGGAAAATAAAATCTTGCAAAACAATTCCAAAGTTATCTGAAATCAGACCCAACTGTATATGAGCATATTAGTGAACACTGATTCATGATTTTATTATTCCACGAAACCAAAATACCACTCTTTTAAACATTTAGAAACTAGACAGATCTACAGCCAATGATGCCATAAGACGCAATCACAAACCTTAACCCATAAGAAAATCTTATTTAGCTATGACAGCAAGCTAACACATTGTTTATGAATATGTTGACATTAACTAAAATCTGAGTTTTTCTAAGGCTGTTATGACATTATGAGTTTAAAACAGGCATTATCTATGTAATTTCCAGCCATGAAATTGACTTTTTTCTTTTTTTGTTTTTATGCCAAACTTTGAATCCTAAGAAATAAGAATAGCGCCAAGTCACAAAATAAACGTCATTTTTACTTGAGAGCTCTCTTCCTCATTTTCCTTGATGTTTAATGTCATGTCTGTTTCTATAATATGCACTTATCTTAATTCTACAGGTTGCAGATTAATAGAGGAAGAGCATTACACACTGAGTCAACTTAATTTCAATTTGCAGCACATGAGAGAAAATAGTATTAGTAGCATTAAATAGAACTTCGCCACTTTTCTGACTCTCTTTTGTGAGGAAAACTTAAAAATATTTTTGAAAGATGAGGAAAAATTAATTATGTAGCACATTTACACTAATGCAATTAATCAGGACCAAAAAAAAGAAGAAAGTCAATTACCAGGTATGGGTACAATATCATCTCCTTGTTGGAGAACCCATGCAAGTGAAAGTTGAGCAGGAGTGCACTGGTGCTTTCTAGCAAGTCCTTCTATTCGATTAAAAATGGCCTTGTTCTTGACCAAATTTTCTCCTTGAAACCGAGGGTGCATGTCCTTATAGAAGAAAGAGCAGGCAGTCAGTTTAGTTAAAGCATTTTCAATGTTATTATTACTATTATTAATAATATTAAAGAGAAAGGCCAAAATTCTTGAAATTCTTATATAAGATGGTTCTAAAGTATTTTTTTTTTAGAGCCTTATCCCCCAAAACTCTGGGGTCAGGTATGAATCCTGAACAAACTAATCAGGAATTTGGTATTGGCAAGGTGTATTTATCTTTGATATTCTTTCATATCCAAAATCATATTCTTTGTTGCGTTTTTAATTAATATGCCTTTTTTCGATTACTTCTACTAATGTTATTTTAGACCTTTTCCTATTTTTTTTTTTTTTTTTTCCCTTGACCATAATCAAATTGCCCTTCCTCATCAATGCAATAATCACTCTCTTTTGCAATTGACTAAACTCGCTCAAGCAACACTCCCTTATCTTATTATCAGTAAGATCCTTATATTTAAATGGGTTTCTTCACTTTGCACCCTATTTTTCCTTGTATAATAACTTAAAAAATGAGATAAATAATGCATTTGCATGAAAAATTTTTTAGGGAAGATTCTTTTAAGAAAACATTTTCAATAGTAGATGTTACAATGTATAATTCTTTTATATCTCCAACTAAATAAACATTAGCGAAGATCCAACTCTTTAAGAAATAAAGTGTGAAATATTAACATAGTTCATCCAAGTCATGACATGTTAACTATTTAACATGAAATGTCATCATGGTATTAGTGAGGTTGATGAAAAAGTTTAATTTCATATTTTCAAAATTTCAGGGGCTTGGTTGCAAATTTTCAAATATTTGAGATGAAATTGGAACTTGAAAACTTCAAGGACTAATATAGTGTTTGCCCTTGTAGGAATTTTTCATTCAATGAACCTGAAGAATGCATTGTTCAAAGAAAAATATCATTGTTGCCTGAAAAATCATTCAGGCGATTTAAAAGTCTAACAAATAAATGACACAAAGTATTGGTGAAATTGGTACCAAATAGCTCTTTGCAGCCAAACTTTCCACAACTCCTTTGCCAGCGAAAAAACCACGACCAAGAGGACTGTATGGAACTAGTCCAATGCCAAGCTCCCTACATGCACAAATTATCAAGACTCAAGAGAGCATTCTCATGCTTCAGGATAAGATAAAAATTTCATTATTGTAGCAGTCATTCAAAAGAGATAATAGTATTGGAAACACAAGAAAGAATAGGAAAAAAAGGGAGAGATTTTTAGGATAGATGCAATCTGATCAGTCAATTAGAAAACATCATCCGTGAACAGAAAAAACCTGCAAAGTGGAATTATTTCATCTTCAATATCACGAGTCCAGAGAGACCACTCCATTTGTAAAGCTGTGATGGGATGCACAGCATGTGCCCTCCTTATTGTATCTGGGCTGGGTTCAGATAGACCAATATACTTGATTTTTCCCTCTTCTACCAGTTTCTTAAGTTCACCAACCTACATTCAAATAAGATGTATCTAAATTTGCCACCAAAATCCCACCATCACTACAATGAAATAATAAATTTGCAGAGAAATTGACAATTTCAAATTACAAACAAGAAATAATTCAAAAAGGCCAACCATTACAGGCTTGTGATTGAAAGGGCATGAGAATCACTTACAGTTTCTTCAATGGGCACTTTTGTGTCTACCCGATGCTGATAATACAGATCAATGTATTCCACATCAAGACGCTTCAAGCTAGCCTCACAGCTTGAGCGAACATACTCAGGGCTACCATTTACTTTTACATTAGGATATTCCCGTGTTTGGATGCCAAATTTGGTGGCTATTTGAATTTTTTCTCTTGGCAACTGCTTCAAGGCCTGAAAGATATAAACTTCTTTCAGATAATTACACAGAATTTTAACCTGGTCCTCAATTATTAATCAATGCTCTAGCAGATGATATAGAAAATAGTATCACAAAGATATTTCTACATCAGTGATCATTTTTAGATTTACCACCGGATAGGAACTAAAACATTTAACTTGTTGAGCTAGTAGAAATGTAGAATTAAAATTGGTGTTAATTACCTTCCCGAGCAGAATTTCATTAATATGGGGTCCATAAATGTCAGCTGAATCGAAGAAAGTGATCCCCTTACTGAAAGCATGCTTTATTACTGCGATTCCATCTTCCTCGGAGAGAGGAGAATTGTAGGCTCCAGTCAGGGTCATACATCCAAACCCCAACTTTGAGACCTGAGAAAAAAGAGTCAAGAATTCAAAGAAATGTACAACAAAAAATTGACAAATATGTTGTAGACTGAAAGTAAAGCACAACAAATTATTTTAGTAGAGGAAACTATTCCTTAAAACCTTTAGAACCTGTGCATCTTGAACGGTGGGAAAGATCAACTGCTAGTTTGAAAACAATTTGAAGAATTTATAGTTTTAGTTAAATGCATTACTAAATTTTCATGGTTATAGGTTATCTATGCACATTCAACCTTATGTCGTGAGTCTTTGTAGAAGAAAGGAACAGGACTACATATGGTCTGAAGTCTCCATCATTTCTATCATTTTTAATTCCTCGGAAGCCTCCCATATGACAAGATATGAAGCACACAAGATTTGGAGGACTTTAATACATAAAAACATTAATTTCTGAAAATAGAAATGATGAAGGAGGATTTTGTTGATTCCTTAATCTTGTTGTAGTCTCTATTATATAGTGTAGATGATTACCCAATATTAAAATATTAAAATGACATTAAAACTCAACTTCCCCCTATCCACAAAATCAAATTGGTGTATTTGTATCAATTATATGAAAATTTCTTAGTATACTAGGCAAGAGAATTCTAACTACTCTTTAAGTTTAACAGACAGCATCTGTCAGACTGTCACACTACTGTCTTCAGAAGATTAAACAAATCTCTTTGGATTTAAACTTTACCTTAACAGTTTGAGAATCACCTTAATCTGTTCAGTTCATCATGTTGAGCTTGGTTTTCCGGTATACAGATGGGTGCATTGGTGTCATAAAACAGAGTTTCAAGGGCATCATAACATCAAAACACATTTCAATTATAAGTATCCAAAAACTCTTGTTTTAGCATTCCCATTTAAACTTGCTGCCAAGAATAGTTCCTCACTATGCCAATGCTTATAGATTGCCCATTTTTAAATCATTCCTCTTTTTTGAGGTTGAACCAATTAAAAAAATAACCTACAGAACCGCTGCCATTAACTGCTTATGCTTTGATTTAAGAATTGTGTTTCTTAGCAGTGACAGTTCCTGCTGCAGTTGGAAGTTCTTGTTGAAGAGTGCAAAATGAATATAGAAGACATAATAATTGCAGCCACATCTTAAGATTGGTAAAATTTAGCACTTCTCTACAAACTCATTCTCAATCTAGCATGTGACTAACTAAATAGCTTCATACAAATTGTTTCAAATTTATGATGCACTGTTCCTTGTCTCTAACTAACATACTAAACTTGTCCCCATGATATTCTTACAAAATATACTGTACATACACGCTACCATGTGCAATAGGATTATTTTCATATAATTGCAGGTTAAAGCTCCTGATCCCACAAAAGGTTACTTGGCGACTCCCGAATTCGGTCTTAATTTTCTTCTAATCTTTCCTTTATTCAAACAAGTCTGTAACTTGCATTGCAAAGTGGAGGTTTCTTTAAAAAAAAAAAAAAAAAATTTGAAAAGCTGTTCAAGGAATGGCATTGGGTTTTACCTCAAGTCCTTGATTGCCCAGTTTCACCCTTGGAATTTGGAATTCGTTCCCTTCAGCCATCTTTCAAATTGTCTGTTTTTCTTTGCAAGATTTTCAATGTCTGAATCTGTTTCTGGGATGATTTCCCTTTCCATTTCTCAATAAAGACTCAGAAATATATATATTAACAGATGGAGTAGAGGTAAAGACCACTGGGAACTAGCTGCTGTGAGTGGGTGATGGCTATGCATATAATAACAACTAATGTTGGACTTTTTGAAACAGAGCTCAAAACGTCATCAGTGACGGCAATTAGAGAATTCTAACGACATGTTCAGACGTACAGTTCTATGTTTTCTTTTTTCTTTGATAGAAAAACCTAGGAAAGGAAAGTTTTACCAAAGTTGCAGACTTGCAGTACATTAGCTTTTCCAAACAAATTCAAACGTATGATTGTGTGGACCATATAATACAAATAATATTATTTTCTCCAAAGTGAATTAAATTCAATTAAATCATATATTTGAATTTTTTTTTTGTAGAAGGAAATCATTTATTTGAATTTGATTAGAAATTTAAGGTGTAAGTTTTGTCCAAAGAAAAGAAAAGTGTGTATATGTATATAAATATATATTTTTTGAATAATTTGATAATTAGGAGAACGAAGATTTAAACTCCTGAATGCCCTTGTTGGAAATAAGTGTATAAAGTTATTATTGGGCTATCAATCCAATAAAAACCCCGTCATTGCACTAATGGATGACAATTTGTGTTGGCAGGTTTTGTTTGTGTTGAGTTAGGGATATATGACTACATAAGTTGACACGAATATGATTTGTTTAATAATCATATTTTTCTCAAAAAGAAAAAGAAAAAAAGAAACATAATTTTTAAATAGGTTGACACGATATGATCCATATAAAAATGCATATATTCAACATGATTCATTTTAATTTATTTGATAAACAGATTAAGTTGACACAAATATAAATCATTTCAACCTATTTAATAAAAGGAAAATCTTGTTACATACTCTTTATTGCACACTCTGCACACACTATCTTGTGATAATCAAGTGTGTGATAATCATTACTCTTTTCTAAATATGATCAAATATTAACATGATTAACATTTTTTGTTTAAAATATTTTGTAAGCAGTAATAGTAACAAATAATTTTTATTTACTTTTTGAAAGTTCAAATAGCGTATAAAACACTATGAACATTTAGACCCCCAATTACAAAATTATCTACTCAAGCTTAATGTCAAACAATATATGTGCGGAAAATGAACATAAGCTAATAACAGAATTGATAAACAATCTAAACCAATTAAAATCACATCCACAGCATAAATTAAATGGCAAAAATTAAGGGAAGAGAGATGCAAACATAAGGACAACACAATGATGTGTTATTGAAGAGGAAATCGAAGCCCTCGGCGTAAAACCTCTCTGTCGCCCTCCAAGCGGTCAATAATCCACTAGAAAATGAAGTTGAGATACATAAATAGTAGAAGACCTTCCAAGCCTAATTTACCTAGTCTACCTAAGCCCTCCAAGCTTCTTGCTCCAATGAGGTTACGCCAAACTTTTGTCTTTTTTAACTTATTGGATTCCGCTATAACCCATAGCATCAACCAATATCCATTGGTCTCTTCCTAACTGCTTCCCAAGCAACAAACAGCCTTCTCACATATATGGGTATGGTGAGAAAATGATTTGGGTAATGAACCTCTCAAGGATGTAACAATAGAGAGGGTGAGAGTAGAGAAATTTGAAGAGTCTTTATGTAAAGATTGTGAATGAGTCAATCTTGTTTTCCTCTAGGGATTCTCTCTCAAAATTCTCTCTGGAAGCTCTCTACATTTCGTGGGTATAAGGGGTATTTATACTAGGGTGAGAAAGGAATGCGAAGAGTCAGTTTTTCCAAAATAGAGCTGGCTGGCGACTTGGCCTCGCTACTTGACAAAGTCGCGAGTTCGAGTCGCAAGTTCAAGCCGCGAGCTAACTGAATAGCCAGTTTGGACTTTTTGTCCTGTAGTATTACAGTTGGTATGACGGTTCAGCTTCTTTGCATGCTTCACTCATGTGCATCTTTTGGCGGCTTGCCAGTCATGAGCCACCTGCGAGATCCAGTCGCAAGTTCCTGCTTTACTGCACAGTCTTGAACATTTCTTCACACACTCTCACATACTACCTTTACATGATTCCCACCTAAATACAGGATTTTTAAATGCTAAAATACAAACAAATTTGGCACGGAATAATGTCAACAGAATGGTTAATTAAATTCAACCTTACACTTTTATAAATTCCATTTCATAAAAACATCAATATAACATCAACTTTATTATAATTACTCAATTTTATATTTAAAATTTATATCTATATTGAATAAAAAATTACTTTCATTTATATAGACTAAATAGGTTCAATTTCAAATGGGTTATCCCATGACACAAATAATAAACCGAATCATTTTGGATTGACTGTAGATAAAGTAGGTCATCACAAATTAATTAATTATCCATTATGTTTTGATAGGAACCTCATTTACGTACTAAGACTAACTTCAAAAAAAAAAGCTAGTGTTGTGCTGTGTCAAAGTGGCACCTTCGAAACATAAAAAAATCAGACTACTTATACCAAGCCTTTTGGTCAGAGTTATCCTTTGTTTCATCATTGATTATGTCATTATGAGTTATATTCATTAACCCATTGTTTGATCATTGATTTAGTCATGACACTTTTCTTCTACTAGACCACTGGAGGCTGGTGCTTTGACGGTCCACAATTTGAATATTATATTCTAATATAATATACCGTGAATATTTAATACCTTGTTGTACAAGAAAAGCCAGATTTCTGATCTACTTATTATGAACAGGTTTCCTAGCTCGATTAATGACTTATTTGGTTAGCATTACACAAAAAGAATAGAAATATTGAGGAAAACTTGTCAACAAAATTGAACCTCAACAGAAAAAGTAAACTTCGTTGAAAAAGAGAATGATGGGCAATAGGGCGTTATCCCAACTGTTACCACTGGTTGACATCTCCTTTATGCTAACTGGATCTCACCAAAGAATTGGAAATATCTGCCCCGTAAAATGCCTGAGATTCTTTTTCAATTCTTGAAGAATCCATCAGTGCACAATAATGTTTAGCTGCAATGACACATGTTCTTCACAGACTTCTTAAGAGTAGTCATTTTGCAAGAAGTCCAAGTAGGCTGGAAGCATTTCCAACAGTCTCCAACAAGTCTGCTTGGTCCTACAGGGAGCTATATGGTCTTTTGGTTTATCATAATCTGCCTAGAGGGGACTCAAGGGCATGATCATCGACCAACCAAAGGCCAAAGTCATGGAAGCGCTTTATCTTTTTCTCAAAACCTGTGATATAATTTTTATGGATTATAACATGCATTACCTTGGTCTCTTGCACCCATGTCTTGTTCTTGAAGTATAATCCTCCTGTTGGGAATGCAGCTCGGGGAAGCAAGTAGAGATCCACCTGCACAAAAAACTTCAACATCTAAATATCTCAAGATTCCAACCAATACAAATTGTGAAGACAATGTTAGAGATTTCAGAAGCTCAAAAATCCACTAGTTATCACTGTAGGCTGCATAGATTTGTTCTCATACTATTGAAGTATATCTTACAGGAGAGTTGGAGGAAGACCTTCATAAGGAATAGCTCTGAAACACATGAAAATCCACCTAGAACATATTCTGTACAACTCTGGCTGTGTTTGGCATCTCTAGAGAGGATACATTTCACAGCTCTCTAAGCAACCAAAAAAAAAAAAAAGAGAAATAAAAGAAGCCTCTTTTGGTATGCAATTTTGGGTTCCAAGGAATGCATTTTATTGAGAATGCATTTTCCATTTCTCATTTTATGAAGCAAAAGAAGAATCCTCAAATTCTCATTTGCATTTCATCCTCAAAGCATTCCCTCCCTGGGCTTTCCTAGTATCTACTCATTGTCATTAAACTTCCTCAATATTAAAGGATTCATAACAATAACAACAACAAAGCCTTAGTCACAAATTTTTTGGGATTGGCTTAAAGGATTCATTACAAGGCAAGAAAAAATTATTTGCGTGTTACAGGCCAATATCAATACAATAAGTGTGTCTCAGGGAGGATTGATTGTGACAGTGCCCTGTGATTGTCTTCTATGAAGAGTACCAGCAGAGAGAGAGGCTGATAAGTCGTCCTTGTTACAAGATTGAAGTATCTAGCATGACAAATTTAAGGGAAAATAGGAATTACTGAAATTTTGACATGCGTCTTGGAAGTAGGTCTTTTTGTTTGTTTTTTGTTTTTATTCCATGACACAATTGTTGGTTTTTTCCTCCATTCTTTTCTCCTTAATTGGTTTCCAGCGTTCTTATTTTGCGCTAATTATCACATTCTTTTGTTATTTTGAAGATATTGTTGACATACCATCCATTGATTATTTGACAGTGCTTGAGTTTGATCTAAATTCAAAAGGATTGTGATTCTCTGTGTTCTTGATTTGACAGGTACAGCATGTTAACACAACATTATTTGTTAATTCTTTCTGGTATTGCTTTATCAATATAAAGATACTGCGTATAGCATGATACGTTTTTAAAACAATTATTATGAATAGTTCATAATTTATATGTGCACGTCATGATACGTTTTTAAAACAACTACCAGTCATTTTGGGACATGTATAGCAACATTGGACACTCATGCACACACGATGCAAGTACATCATATTCAGAAACCTGTAAGGGACAGCAATGGTGGATTATATGTTGTTGTTGTGCCATTAGAATTTCACTGGCATTATGTTGTTATTATTATTTCTATTACTTATGGAGATTGTATTTAAGTAGATATTTCCAATTTTATGCACTGAATTTTACATTTTTAATGTTGGGATTTTATGTAATGGATGTCAATAAAAATGCATGTAATCTTTTATGTGTAAAATTTATGATTGTTAAAAAGATATTACTATTGCCATCCTATTAAAATTTGGTTTAAATAGGGAAAAAAAAAAAAAAAACACTCTGCACTTCTTAAAACCAAACGCAATTTCACTTAGTATAATTACTTTTTAGTAAGAGTTTCAGCATAATACCAAACACAATTTTTCAGGAAAAAAAGAAAAAGAAAAAAAATTGTCAGAATACTGAAGAAGAATCCATTTTGCTCCTAAAGTAGAGTTACCAGATGCAACCTAAATCAACCAGATTATGCAGACAACTCCAATATATCAAGATTTCCAGATTATTTATTTCCTACACCAAATTGCAACACTTTCAGCAGAAGCATAAAATCCCCGCAGGCCTTTTGAGACTTTGCTTTAAAGGGAATTAAGATGACTAAGCTTTCCTAAAAATGAAAATTTACTAGGGAATTCTGGGCTATGAAATAAACTAGGAAGGCACATAGAAAAAAAACCTCTCCAGCAGTTTTATTCAATGCCCAGTTAAAACCAGGTTGGTCATTTGCTTTCTTTGCTTTGGACCATTGTTGTGATTGAAGTTCCTCAATCCACATCTTCATAACCAGTTTTGCTCCACTAGTAGGGTGAAGGAAAATCATGCAGCTACATATATAAGGGCGCCCTTTTTTCCCAGGAGGTGGCAAATCATGAGGGTGATTCAGCGGTTTAACCTGGTCAGTCAAAAAGAAGAAATTATTGATGATAGTTACAACGAAATAAAATTACATTTACATCTTGTTTAAGATAATAACGCAAGTTCAAGATAAATTTACATTCAAGAAGCCTCAAAGCCAGAACATTCAGATCTAGTTTACTTGTTAGATCCATGGCAATGCTAGAGGCATTGAATAACTGAATTCTGAGAACATCATCATATTGACTCAGCTTAAATCCACAAATAACTTTCACTAGCACTCCTCCACTAAACGCCCCCCCCCCCCCCCCCCCCCCTCTCTGAGGCAGTGATCTAGATTGATTTTGAAATTCAAGGCTGACATGTCATTTGTTTTTCAGTTTTTCTTTCTCCTCTTTTTTGAGCCAAAATAAAAAATTTTGACAAAGGGACACAAAAGCAGCAGTTCAGTTGGAATTGAAAGGCATCCAAAGCATCTCAAGAAATCAACATTCTGAGGCAGGCTTCAGTAGAATGGAACTTGGGTGTGTTCACTGATGTGATGTTCTTATGTTGCTAGACAAAAACAGAATAAATAAAATTGAAAAAATATTTCAACTAGTAACTGAGAAGATCATGATTTGTCCCTCTATTTCCCAATTTATGGCCATCAAATGATAGACAAATATAAATGGTTATGAGGAAGCAAACGACCAGCATATTTAGATTTTGTTACAAATCGAGTTTGTATAGAATATAATGTTTTTGGTGGCTTATATGCAACACTTGGCACTATTTTCCATAAATGGCACACAGCAAAGGCAAGAAGCAAAGTAGGTGTACTTACTGCTGCCATATCATCTGTGAAGTACACATCGTGACTCCCTTGCAAATAAGGAAATGGATCAGCCAACCAGACCATATCAACATCATTGTACATTACACTATATCCAAGTTCCAAAATATGGAGTAGGTTTTTTTTTTTTAATAGTGAAACCATTACTAACTTTCATTACTTAGGACAGTTGTCCAAAGAGATTACATCCATATGAATTTGGTTCGCTATTACAGGGGGGTATCTTCCACCCAAATTACACAGTCATTAACATTAATAGCTTCCCTAGCAAGAAGGTGAGCTGCCATATTGCTCTGTCTGTGAACATGGTTTGCATTCCAGGAGTTGAAGGAACCCAGCCAGAGTTTTGCTCCCTCCACAACCTTCTGGATCGAGCTTGGACCCGGGTCAGACCCTGCAAATGCCATCACCACTGTCTGCACATCGCTTTTTAAGATGATGTCCATTAGACCAAGGTCCCTAGCCAACAAAATCCTCTCTTCCATTGCCTTCGCTTCCACTTCCAGGGCTCCCATTTCTGATGACTACCCCGACTCCGCAGCAACCAATACTCGCAAACACCGCCCCGTCCACATTAACTTTATACCGCCCATGTCTAGGTGGTCTCCACTGGTTTCTAACAGGGGCAAGGCCACGGATTGGAGGCGATGGCGTTTTCCGCGCTTCCTCCACTTACTCTCGAGCCTCTGTTGCTATACTTTTTGCTTCTTTACAACGGCCCTCGTGTTTAAAGGCATTCCTGTTGTTCCATATATGCCATGCCGTGGTGGCAAACAACTCCCAGTCCGTGACCCTCTTCCTTTCCTTCTTGAGGGTCCACACCACATCAATGAACTCCTTAGTTGGATGATCCAAATCGGGGAAACAACCTACTTCCTTCCAAACATCCGAGGCGACTTTACAATCCCATAATATGTGGCCTGAAGATTCACATTCTCCACAAAAACCACAGACACCATCTGCGATCACTTTCCTCGATGCCAGGCGAGAGTTTGTTGGAAGGATGTTTTTGCATGCCCTCCAAAGGAAGTGCTTTATTTTGTTTGGGCAGTTGAGCTTTCAAATGGACTTCCAGAACTCGGTTGCTTTCGATTTATCTGAACAATCTCCTCGTTCCCTTGTCGTGCTAGTCTCCTTAAGCAACTTGAGAGTCACCCCATAAGCACTCCTAACAGTGAATAATCCATTTTTTGACCAAGCCCAAATTAAGGAGTCCTCCGGAAGTCTGGGGCTTATTGGAATACTGAGAATGGCATCAGCTTCGTGGGGGATGAAAGTCTCCTTTACCAGACCCGCCTTCCATGTACTAGTCTCACTGTCTATAAGTTGGATGACCTTTTCCAGATTCAGATTCTGTCTTTGGGGGCTGATAAACTTAAATGAGTCTGGAGTTGGGAGCCATCTATCTCGCCAAATGTCCACTTTCCTACCATTTCAAACAATCCACCTTGACCCCTTCTCAATAGTTTCCCTAGCTGCCATGATGCTTCTCCAAAATATGGAGTAGGTGACATGGCCTTCGGGATGCAAAATTGAAGAATGCCTGTACTTATGAAACCAATTAGGATTGCTTGCAAATTGCAAGGAATTCCAAAAAAAAAAAAAAAATGGAGATGAACATTTCCAAGCATTGTATACTAACTAGCAGGAAAACAAGGAAATATTCAAGCGAAATGACACTCTAGTTTATACTACCAAGGAACATCAAAAGGACAACAAATTAGTAAAGCAAACATCTAAATTCCAAACTCCTTGTTGCACTGATGCAAACAAAAGATACAACATGATTGATGTGATAAAAAGGATTTATATGTGGTTTTTTTTTTTTTTTTTTTTTTTTTTTTTTTTTTTTTTTTAATGATTTAGGCAATGACATTGGCATAACAACTTGGTCGTAGCAAGAAAAGTAGTTTTCAATTCAACAAATCAATTCAATTTTCACAAAAAGTGGTTAGGATCAATACACTTTACATAACTACAAATGTAGCACAAAAGCGGGCTAGGAGCTGTTAAAGACTTCATTCCAAAAACCACCTTTCGAATTTCTTCCTTGGAAGGAATTTTGCAAAGCTCTTGATTTTCTTCCTCAGATATGCAAGGGGCAATTAAATTCTTCGGGTCTCTAGGAACTTGAGGATTGTTG
The DNA here is from genome assembly GCA_023621385.1 of Quercus gilva. Classification (NCBI taxonomy): domain Eukaryota; kingdom Viridiplantae; phylum Streptophyta; class Magnoliopsida; order Fagales; family Fagaceae; genus Quercus; species Quercus gilva. Next base: position 56,104,708 of record CM042475.1, on the reverse strand, counting down.
ATTCGATACAAAGTCTTAAAATTTTCCTTAAAATAACTCTGAATGTCAGACCTGTTATTTATCCAAGATCCATCCTCCAATTTGATTTCCTTAATGCGATTCCTTCTCCTCCATACAAGAGTGGAAAGATGAAAGAATCTCGAGTTTCGATCACCCTCTTTCAACCATAATTCTCTAGATTTCTACTTCAATCTTAGCTCATCCTTTAAAAGCCAATCATCTAGTTCAAGACTAAGAGCAGTTTCAAATTCTAAATTTTCTTTTGTGGGGTTTTTTGTTGAATTTTGGCAATGTTTGCTTGAAGCGACTTAATTCTCTCCCTGACAATGCTGAAAACCTCCCTATTCGATTTCTTTAAATCCTTCTTCATCCTTTCCAACTTATTTGCAAGACGAAAATTGTGAGATCCCTTTACTTCAAAGTGCCAAGCATTATCAACCACAACTTTACTGCTTTCTTCCTTCGTCCACATTTCTTCAAATCTAAAGGGGTGATTCAAAGTTTTAGATTCAAAATGAGTATCTAGCAATATTGTTTTATGATCAGAATTAGAATTACACAAGTGCTTGACTTCGGCTTTGGGGAAAAGTAATTGCCATTCTTGATTACAAAGACACTGATCAAGCCTCTCCTTAATATTTGCCAACCCCTCACGTCTATTAGACCAAGTGAAAGAAGGATCAATAGCACTAGTGTTAGACATGAAGTCTTTGAGACAATTAACAGAGCTACCAGAAATTGATCAACCCCCTCTTTTCTCATCTATTCTTTTTATACAGTTTAGGTCCCCAATGATTACCCAAGGCCTAGAAAAGGAGAGCACCATATTCTCTATCATCCTCCAAAAATTCATTTTTTTTATTCCTCTTGCATGGCCCATAAATAGCAAATAATAACCAAGGAGTATTAGGGGGATCAGAATAAATAAGAGCATCAATCAGATTTATGTCTGAATAAACTACTTCTAAATCAACACCTAGCCTCCAAAACAAGGCTAAACCACTAGAACGCCCACTAGGCTCCACACAGTGAAAATCAACAAATTTCAATTTAGAATTTATCTTACCTATTCTTGGAGTTTTTGATTTAGTTTCCGATAGGAAGACTACCTCCGGATTAGACTCACGAATCAACTCCCTGATGGCTCTATTTGTCGGGGCTCTACCAGCACCCTAACAGTTCTATGCGAGGGTCCTCATGGCGAACTTGGGGGCATGATAAGGCCTGCCTCCTTGGCCGTCTAAAGAGAATTGATAGTGTTATCTTCATCCTTCAGCACTAAAGAACAATTGAGATTTTCAGAGCTGCTTCCTTTACCTTGCTTGAGCTTAGCATGAGAAATTGCTTTAGCTCTAGCTTGATCTTTTAGATTGATCCTTTTAGGAGATCGTCGGCTTGGGTAGCTTGTTGGGATGGTGATGGGGGTGGTATGTACAAGTGGGTTTATGATAGATGGTTGAGGGGAAATTAAGGTTGTGGTTTGTGTGGGTATGAGAATAATCGAGAGCTTAGTTTTTTTGTATACAGAGTTAGGGGAATTGGGTGGGCTTAATGAGTTGAGTTTCCTTTTAGAACTTTCTAAAGCTTGGTGGGAATGGGCTTGATTTGGAGTTTGTGGATCATTTGACATGGGGTTGGTGGTGGGCTTTTATATGGTGAGGGTTTGGATTATTTATACATAGATTTGGGTTTTGGGCTAGGTTCTGGGCTGTGTTATGGGCTATGTTGGGTTCTAGACTTTCCTGAGAGACCAAATTCCATGAAGTAAAGGAAGTGGACCCGTCTGGTTGATGAGTAATGGAAGTGGACTCATCTAGTTGGTGAGTAACTGGACTAGCATGGGAATCGAGATTTACCAATGCCTCTGACAAACGAATCGTGGCATCCTCGATACTTGTCCCATCAACCTGTACAGGTTCCGCTGCTTTGACACAATGCTCTAGGACATCAACAGGATGATCTTTGCTGCCTTCTTCCTCCCTTGCTATCATGGCATTCCATAACTCTAGATTTTCCTGGATCTGGTTGGAAGCCTTCTAGTGTTTGAATCGTTGACCCTTCGGCACTCTTCATTCTCTAATTCAACCTGAAAAGTTTCCTTCTAGGCTGAAATTCATCATTGTCAGCCTGAAGCCATCTACCAATGAAGTCGGTTACGCCCTCCTTTATGAGCAATTGAGCACCCTTATCTTGGCAATCTCTCTGATCATGTCCTAAAAAATCGCAGCCAAAACAAAAATTCCCAAGTTTTTCATATTTGAAAGGAATCCATAGATCAGGGAAATGATCTCTTTCCAAGGGAAAACTAGGAATAAGTGAACAATTAACATCAATTTCCACCCTAACTCGGATATATCTCCTCCAAACTCCTTTACTAGGACCAATAAAATCTATTTCCAACGCACGATCGGCTATACTCCCTATTTTAAGGAGGTTCTCCATGCTCTGTCTATCAAGAGGAAGACTATGGACTTGAATCCAAAACTCTGTGGTTGAAAAATCTACTTCAGCAACACTCTGGTCTAGACTTAATAGTTTAAGAATTAGGTGTTCCGCCTTTATTAGCCATGGTCTTCTATCCCAAGCACATCTGACATCTGCCTCATGATTAAAACTAAACACAAAAACATTCTTGTCCACTAGAGCAACTTCAAAATCATTTATAAGGTTCCAAGCTTTAACCAGAATTTCTTTAACCAGAGCCTTAAGGAAGGATTTTTTTTTGGCAAGATTTTACCAATAAGGAGTTGTTTAGATGATTCTTTGGATGAGGGAACCACCACTGAATTAACTTTACCTTTTAACCAACTAAATTTTTTTGCTTGATTTGTAATGGTTTCAACATCAATCTCATCCATGGCCACAGCACGGATAGCAAAAAGACCTAAAACCAAGGACCAAATACACTATAGTATGAGAAGGATAAGATAAGAGGAAGGAACTCACTAGTGAAAGGGAAAGATTAGAGAGAGTGAGATCCACCTAATTGCGTCACTAGAATGAGGAAAAGAAGAAAGGGAGCTAGAACCACTTGATCAGCTTCACAAGGAAGATACTAGTTTTACTAGGAGAGAGAAAGTTTCACACGGAAGACTCAAGAGGCATAAGGCCCAACTGGTGGAGGGAATCATTTTTATCCTTAGAATAATAGATATAATTCCATATGTTTCTCCCTCGATATTTTCACACAAAGAGAAGCGCTGATCAGCACTTCTATTCACATCACGTTTACACAAAAACAAAAGTGCCAATTGCACCATTGGCACTTCTATAAGTGCCACTAAACAACATAACAAAATCAATTCTCTCCATTTCTTTACTTTTCAAAGTAAATTTACTCACATATATTACAAGTATATACTAATATATACAACAATCCCCCACTACGTTATGATATTTGTTGAGTTAAACATGTGAACAAGCACTTTTATATTCAAAATTGAACAATTTAAGCTACAAAACTTAACAAACACTAATGCTTGACTCACATACACTGACACTAGCGCACTGCACACTCGGCACTTAAGACACCTACTAACACTTTAATTTGCTTCACTCTACTCATCACTCTACACACTTGCTGCCTATGACACACACTACACCTTACTTCACACTTGCTTCACATCACTTCACATCAGGGACGGACCTAGGATTTTAAGTTGGGGGGGCCGGAGATAAGTGAAAAATTTTTTCAAATACGCATCTATATAGTATTAATAAACTATCAACCAAGACAAATACCCAAAAATCACTATTTCTTAATATATTAAGATACAATCCTCTACTAACAGAAACAAAAGACACGAAACACTATTGTTTCTTTATACAATCATCTAGCATCCTCCACATTTTCTAGAATTGGAGCATCCACATTTTCTAAAATTGGAATAATAACATTAGTTGTTGGCAATCCCAATCCTATGTTGACTTCGAAAGAATTTGAACCTTTTCTTTTGAAAAAATTATGCATTGTAGTTGATTTTTTCATGATCTACAAATAAAATAAGAATCATATAAGAATCACCGTTATTTTCTTAAATTTGTGTGACAACTTTTTATAATATATGATTTGTTTTTTTCTTTTTGTGTTTGGTCTGCCTTTATTTATGTCTTTGGATTGTCTCCATCTTTTTGACACTGACCCACTAACCTAATGAATCCCACTACTGGCACTATAAATTTATTCCTTGCACTACTAACAAAAACTTTTCTTAACTTTACCTTTCTTTTTTTTTTTTTCCTGTCACTTTCCTGTTGCCTAACTCTACTTGTTTGTCTCTATTATGCCCAACTACCAGTCAACAAAGAAAAAACTAATCTCTACAATCTCTACTCTCTGTCTCTCTCTCTCTCTCTCTTATCTATATAAACAAGAGAGAGAGTCACAAACACAAAGTGACAAAGCCAAAAAGCCAAAAAAAAAAAAAAAAACACCACAGGCAGCACAGATTCAATTCACAATCACCAACATTAGTTCAGTTCATCACTCATCAGTAAAAACACAAACATGAAACACCACAAGTCCACAAGGCACAAGCACTGTTTCTGTGAATCTCAGATTCTCATATCATAAACATTTTATTAGGTTTTGAAGGAAAAGATAAGAGTAAATACCTGTGAACTGTGAAGGCTGGAGCAACGAAGTTGGGCTGTGCAAATTGAGCAACCGGCAGCGACGGCAAGTGGGTCTCGCCGGTGTGGGTACTAGGTAGTAAGATCAAGTCCACCCGGTGTGGGTCTCGCTGGCAAGTGGGTCTCTCTGTCTCGCAAGCATCACGGCGTCACAGACTCACAATGACAAGGGGTGAGCGTGGGCGTGAGGGGTGAGCGTGGGCGTGGGCGGTGGCGTCGGCGTGGGTGAGTGGGTCTCTCTCAGGGTGCGTTTGTTTTGGGTGTAAATGACTTCCAGAAAATATTTTACACCCAGTAGCATGTTTGGGTGTCCATAAAAAATAAAAATTTTCAGAAAATGAACAACTTTGACTGTAAAATAAAGCCTTTAACCTGGAAAATGATTTACGTTCCTATTTTACCTTCAAATCATTTCCAGATCAAAGACACCCAAAGAGAGAGAGAGAGAAAGAGCAAGAAGAGAGAGTGAAGATCGCGCCCCAACCCCCAGACGCGTCGACTCACACTCCACCGGTCTCGTCGATTGCAGCACCGCGCCAATCGCATCACGCTGATTAAGCAAAGATCGAACCCAATCGCCTCACACGCCTTCGCCTTCGAACCCACACGCCTTCGCCTCAAGCAAAGATCGTAGCACCGCGCTGACCCACATGCCTTTGCCTTTGAACCCAATCGCTTCTCTCTCTTCCTTCTTCCCTCAATTTGACCATATTTGATGATTTTTTTTCTTTGGGTTTTGTTTTTTTTTTTTTTTTTTTTTTTTTTTTTGTGTTTGTGGATTGTGAAATGATATTATATATTTGTTTGGAAGCTGAGAAAATGTGAGCAACAAGTAGAAAATGTGTTTTCTATAGTATTTTCAAGAATACAACCAAACACCAAAAAATATTTTTCAAAGCATTTTTTGAAATGCAACCAAACACTTGAAAATATTTTCATTTCCCGAAAATATTTTCACCTGAAAATATTTTACACCCAGAAAATATTTTACACGGAAACAAACGCAACCTCAGACTCTCACTCTCTGTCTCGCCTCTCTATCCTCTGTCTCACCTCTCACTTTCCTTTTTTTTTTTTTTTTCTTTTTTTTTTTCCTTTGTTTTTTTTGTTTTCTCCATTTGGTTTTGGACTGCTGAGTGCTGAGTGCTGAGAGCTGAGTGTTTTTTTTTTTTAATAGATTTACATGGGTCATAGGCTCCTGGATTGGCTGAATGATGGGCTGGGGGGTTCATGATTTTTGGGAGGGGGGCCTGGGCTAAAATCTAAGGGGGGCCCAAGCCCTTTTTATTTTGTTTTTTGAAAATTTTACCTGCTCAAAAAATTTTGTTTTGGGCCTAGGGGGGGCCTGGGCCCCCTTTGGGCTCAACGTGGGTCCATCCCTACTTCACATTAATTGGTGCTTTATGACACACTTCACTTCACACCACTTTACTTCATACGCTTGACACTTGCTTCATATTTATACGTGGGATAAAGTTGGTTAACTCATCAATTGACTTTGAATTCTTCAACATAGTCCGTTATTATCTTTTAGTGATAGTAAAAATATCTTTCTTTCACTAATCTTCTAGACAAGTTAAGAATATGTGACTGATATTAAATAATATAGGGAAGCTCTCACTACAAGAAAATAGTCTTATTGGAATGAAATTTTTTGTTGCAATAAACTTTATTTTGTCGCCATAAACCTCTATTGCAACAAAATTTTTTCATTGTTCACTATAGTAATAAAGTCTGTGGCAATAAACTATTGCAACAAAATTTTCGTTGCAATAGAGTTTTGTTACAATAAAAGATTTTTATTATTATTAAAAATACTTTATTGCAACAAAAAATATTGTTGCTATAATTTATTGCAACAAATTTTTTGTTGCAATAGGTTACTGCTTGCAATAAAGTACCTTTGAAAACTTATTGCTACAAATCTTTTTGCTGCGACAGGTCAGTAAAGTATTTGTGAAACTTATCACAACAAACTTTTTGTTGTGATAAGTTACCGCAACAATAATTTTTGCTACAATAAATTTTATATATATTTTTAAATCTATTTTTTTCCACTAAACACATCATATTTAACCTGTTAACAATATAAAAATATCTCCACAAAATCAAAAAAAAAAAAAAAAACTTCAAAAGATGCAAACTATCAATACTTGTTAAAAAATTGTGGTAATGAAAATTTGGGGATTTTTATAAGGCATTGATTTTTCTATTGCAACAAAATTATTACAAGTAATTGCAACAAATAATATATTGTTGCAATAAATTAATACTTTTAAGTCCTATTGCAACAAAAAAGCTTTACAAAGTAAATTAGTTCTCATTGCCACTAAAATTCCTTTTTGTTGCAATATAGGTTTTTTCTTGTAATGTCTAGAGAATTCCAGAAAGAAAGAGATGAAGAGAATCTCTAGAAATTTCTATAGACAAGAGAATTAATGTTGATTTTTAACAATATTCATATCCAATTTAGTTGACTCTTTATCATGCATAAAGAAACTTGACTTTCAACTTAAACAACCCTTTAAAGTAATAAACTTAAAATATGTAAATTTTTTGGCACCATTATGCACAAAGTGATACAAACCCATGGGAAGAATTCACCATTGTAAGTCGGTTTTCATTTGTTATTAGAGCCAACTACCACATCGAGTAATCGAACATAGCTCATTAAGTATATGATCAAATGAGTAGTAGTTTTGTGGTCGAATTTTGAAGGGAGCTACCTAGAGGCTAGATTAAAATGCTTACTAAGTCATTGAATAACTAATAGACGAGTGGAGTCACCAAAAAAGGGAAAAGGCTACCATCAAGTCAGTGTCGATAGAACGAGCCGTTGTGGCTGTTGGCTGCGTGGGTTGGAAGTATGTTTTAATCATGTGTCCCATGTGACTGAAGTGTAAGCTTAAATATGTGTATATAAGCTCTTAGGTACTCTCTCCTTGCAAGTTGGTTTTCAAAGACGAGTTTTACCCATGACTTTACGGAGTTAATTTCTCATGTTGTTGCATTGGTGCTTCTTTCGAATGACCGACTCTCTTAGTCAAAATGGCCACAACCACAATCAAATTTTCCTATTCAGTGATCAAACAATGCCTCTCAAGCATCCAGGAAAATTGTCCTAATGCCACTCCTTTTGAATTGCTAGCAGCACTCTTTTGGTCACGTATCACACCTTTGAAATGTCCTAAAAGTTACACTACACATTTCCTCTCAGTTTGTATAGACGCTTGGAGGCTATTGCAAGCTCCACTCCCAATTGGGTATTTTGGCAATGCATAGCATATTTCATAACTATCATTAAAGGGAGAAGAGATAGGCCACTGTGAGTTAGGACATGTGGGGTTGGTGAACAGCCATGTGTTTGGTACAAAGGAGGAAGAGTTTTTGGTCAGTTATGAATTGGTTTGAAGGACAAAAGGGAGAGGGAGGGAAGTTTGCACTACCCTTTAGAATGTAGGGGGCCCTGAACTAACACGAATAAGCTTGGAACACATGCTTGTACCTAGCAAGGTGGCCGGGAGCCCCAATATGTCATCGTTGAAGTATGCGGCAACATTTGACAAGGATGTAAAGCCGGTTCATGTGTTGTATCAAGTAGGGAATGTGGAGGGAGAAGTGTTGATTGTGGTAATGCTTTCAATGGAAGAAGGGCTTGCAACATCAGTGACTTTGCCTGAGAAGGAATGGGCTGAGCTATGTGAGGACCAAGCTATATTGCGCCTAGAACCAATAGTGCTCCTTATATGTTAATTCTCCTATGTTTTGGCCAAAAATTATAATAATAAAAACAAAGAAGACTGATAGGCCATAAACGAATTGACCCCTTGTGATTAATTAACCAATTAATTTAATCAAGTTTATTAATTAGGTTAATTAACATGCAATTGCGTGGCAGCACAAACAAATCACCAATAAACTAAATAAGCAGCAGAAAATAAATAACAAGGTGATTTGTTCACGAATGGGGAAAACCCTAACGGCAAAAACCCCACTGGATGATTTTCAGGTCACCACTCCCGAAACTCTACTATTATCAAATCAAGCAGTTACAAGTAAAGGAATCCCAAGTACCTTACCAGCCTACAGTTGAACCCTTATCCTAATACCCAATTGGACTTGATCTGCAGTAACAATTCCCACTTTTGATGCACGGCTCCCAAATATGTGACTAACCAATTTGATGCGCAGATCCTAGTACATGGCTTACTCCTTTACACGAATCCCAGTACGTGACTAACTCCATAGCAACCCCTTGATTGTTGTAGTTGATTTGCAGTAGCTTTACATAGAAACACCAATAAGATCTTCAATGTTGGTGTAAGAGACTTTGCTTGGTTACAAAACCCAAAGGCGTACAAGAAACGCAGCAAGAACTCTTTTTTCTGTAGAAGGAGGCTAGGGTTTCAAAAAGAAAACCTTATGAAGCTCTCTAGGGTTAGGTTTTTCTTTTTCCACCTCCTTTAAATAGGAGTTTAATGGGCTCTCCTATTCCAATTAGGTTTACACAAACCTTGGACTTTCCCAGTCCAATAAGGATTATACAAACCCATAAACAAATAGTCTTTTAGAATAAAACATTGCTGGCTATAATCTGAAAATCCGTAAGCTTGATCGATCCATCACCTGTCGAGAAGGTGTCTAGATTACGATAAGAAAACACCTTAAGAGCTCAATAGATAGCCAGCTGTCGAGAAGGTGTCGAGCTATCTGTCCACAGGTGTCGGGCTATCTGTCCAGCTTTAATGAACACATTTTCTTCACTTGTTTATTGGTCCAATCTTCATGGATTTAATACTAGACTTGAACAACATGTTCCTTAAAGTATTAAACACATCCTAGATCTACCCAAATACAAGTAAAGTGCGTTTTGTCAAAAGATTAGCCAACTACATAAAATATGTCCTTAACAATCTCCCCCTTTGGCAATCTGTGACAAAACCACAACAAACAAATGAACATATAAGAGAAGTCATAAATCACTCAACTCATACTCACTTGTTGAATACAATAAAATCTATCCTAACACAAACTCTTGAAAAACTTTGCAAGAAAAGAGTTTATGGCAAGTAGACTTTGACAACCTGTATTTCTGAAACACTTTAAACAAAACTCATCAAGGCATCTTAGTGTGAGACAGAAATTATAGATTGCATACAAATAAAGAAACATGTGTATGGAGATAGAAAAGAAACAACACATGTAGAGGTATGTGAAGAAAACATACATCAGCATATAAAGAAGATAAGCACAATGTATGTAAACATGGTCACAAGGCCCAAGGTACAAGAAGAAGGAGGTAAGCACTCCCCCTAACAAAATGAAACACATCTCCCCCTTACAGAGACATGTATTTCTCCCCCTAACATGTAGAATCTTCAAAAGAAACCACATATTCTCCACAATTTCTCCCCATTTTTGTCATGATTGACAAAGGGTACAAGAAGTTAGAAAGCTTCACTCGAGAAACATAAAGATGATCAAGGATGATCAAGGGGGCACAAGAAATCCATATAAATGCATGAATGTAATGAAACAAGATGCTATGGATGACAATAGAAAGATGCAAAACACACATACTCACACTAAACAAGTCTAACCAATTTTATATTTCAAAAATAAGTCAAGACAGTTTAGTGAGTATACATTAACACATGTAAACCTAGTGTGGCCAAATCACATTGTACCTGCACATGTATCATTAGTAGCAAAGAATATTGCGTGTCATGTGTGAAAAACATCTCAAGATTGCATAAGTGTATACATGTTATGACGATTTGAGATATGAGAAAATCACTTTAACTCACACACAATCATAACTATTTGATGGGGACTATCACCTTTGAGGTACATCCTATAACTCCCACATCTCATAGAATATACGCTTGCAATCATATTTAAAGCATTTTTAATCTTTTTGCTTTTTATTTTCCTTACATATTTTCTTTTTAAACATATCATGCATGGGCATATATGAGAGAGAAAAGAAATACCCATTGATATTTGACATTCCAATTTTGCTATGCCGAAGCACACAAATGTCATTGACATCACACTTTTGCTATACTGAAGCATATAGATGTCATTAATGATTGGCGGGTAACAGTGGTGAGGTGGTTATTTATCCCTTTCTCTTAGGATTTTCTAGTCCTACCGGTCAAAAAGAGTGATGTGAGTGTTAAGTACAAGAGATAATTTAATCTTACTCATCACAAACAAGAGCCACAAAGCTCACTTGCTTAGTTGTGCATAAAGTTGCTCATCTAAACTACAAAAGATACAAAGTTTAGAAAATTCTGTTTCATTGGCCATCCAAGGTACACAAGTACCAAAATACACAACACACACACACACTGTTTTTGTATTTTTCTGATTTTTCAATTTTTTTTTATATTTTTCTTTGAAAAAAAAAAAAAGCAAAACTAAAATTAAACAAACAAAAACATGTAAGCAGAAAGAAAGATGCATATGCATGAATGCATGATAGAAGGGTGCAGATGCATGAAAGCATGATTCCAAAAACAGATAAGAAATCAAGCAAAGAGAGTCCAACTTTAGATAGAAAGAATTAAAGCAAAGGACAAACAGAAAGACAATTAAGTCTTAGGATCCTTTATCACCCACACAGTATGAGTCCTTGGCCGTGAAGATGAAAAGGCATGTGTCTTAGTATGTCTACTAAAGGATATAGAGGAATTAGAATTCCCCTGAAATTGAGTTAAAAAGCTCAAAGCTTTTAATAACTCACCAAGAATAGGTACAGAGCTTTTAGACAAAGGATGAGACCTATTGGACACTCGCTTATGAGGAAACAACTTGAAACAATTAGGACGAGTGTGACCAGAACCACCACAATGGTGACAAACATGAGAAGTTTTAGAACTACTCGACTTCCTAGAAGGAGGTCTAACCTTAGAAGTTAACAGAGACCTTAATTTAGGACAATTTGGCCTAATATGACCAACAATATGACAATGATGACAAGTGGGGACAAATTCAGAATTTTTATTCAACCTAGGAGGAGTTTTAGACATAGGTTTAGAAATTTCAGCGTTAACATCAAATTGTTTGCCTTTGTCTATCCTAACAATATTAGTCTTCAACTCTTCATTATTCCTTTTAAATGGAGGAATATAAAAATCCTTTTCTTTTGAGTTAGGCTCAACAACAAGTTTGGCACTAGTTAATTTTTCAACTTCATTTTTAGATTCAACTAGTTGCTTTTCCAAACTTTTAATTTTGTCCACCTGAGATGAAATTTGATTTTTAAAATTCTCATTCAAATTATTGGCTTCATCCAATTTTGCAATCAAATTATCCTTTTCAAGTTTGACCTTTTTAAATTTAGCTTTTAATTTTGTAGATCATTCAAGAGATTTCATACAAAAATTATAAAGCTTGCAATAGGCATCTTGAATATCATCATTATCATTCAACATAAGATCATGCAAATCAAAACAATCAAGAGTTTCCATGACAACAGGGGTCAATAGATCACACAGCAAAGATTAAAACCTAATCAGAGTGTGCCTACTCTGATACCACTTGATAGGCCACAAACGAATTGACCCCTTGTGATTAATTAACTAATTAATTTAATCAAGTTTATTAATTAGGTTAATTAACATGCAATTGCGTAGTAGCATAAACAAATCACCAATAAACTAAATAAGCAGCGAAAAATAAATAACATGGTGATTTGTTCACGAATAGGGAAAACCCTAACGGCAAAAACCCCACCGGGTGATTTTCAAGTCACCACTTTTGAAACTCCACTATTATTAAATCAAGCGGTTACAAGTAAAGGAATCCCAAGTACCAAACCAACCTACAGTTGAACCCTTACCCCAATACCCAATTGGACTTGATCTGTAGTGACAATTCTCACTTTTGATGCACGGCTCCCAAGTACGTGACTAACCAATTTGATGCGCAGATCCCAGTACGCGGCTTACTCTTTTGCACGAATCCCAGTACGTGACTAACTCCACAGCAATCCCTTGATTGTTGTAGTTGATTTGCAGCAGCTTCACATAGAAACACCAATAAGATCTTCAATGTTGGTGCAAGGCGTACAAGAAACGTAGCAAGAACTCTTTTTTCTGTAGAAGGAGGCTAGGGTTTCAAAAAGAAAACCTTATAAAGCTCTCTAGGGTTAGGTTTTTCTTTTTCCACCTCCTTTAAATAGGAGTTTAATGGGCTCTCCTATTCCAATTAGGTTTACACAAACCTTGGGCTTTCCTAGTCCAATAAGGATTATACAAACTCATAAACAAATAGCTTTTTAGAATAAAACATTGCTGGCTATAATTTGAAAATCCGTAAGCTCGATCGATCTACCAGCTGTCGAGAAGGTGTCGAGATTGCGATAAGAAAACACCTTAAGAGCTCGATAGATAGCTAGCTGTCGAGAAACTGTCGAGCTATTTGTCCACAGGTGTCGGGCTATCTGTTCAGCTTTAATGAACACATTTTCTTCACTTGTTTCTTGGTCCAATCTTCATGGATTTAATACTAGACTTGAACAACATGTTCCTTGAAGTATTAAACACATCCTAGATCTACCCAAATACAAGTAAAGTACGTTTTGTTAAAGGATTAGCCAACTACATAAAATATGTCCTTAACAAAGGCTTTATTTCACAAGGTTAATTCAAAAAAAAAAAGTGAAGAACAAACTCCCAAAATATTAAAAAAAGAAGTGAGGAACAAACTGCCAATATATCTAATAGAGTGTGACATAGGGCACCCATATTGGTGCCATTCTAACAAAGTTTACATAATAATGTTGCTAATTTTGCAGTGTGAATGACTTAGCTAGTTATTTAACATAAATCTGGCCACTCATTTCACCAGAAGCAGAACATGGCATTATTTAAGTAAAATGGACATCATCCATGTGTAAAAAGAGAATTAATTTTTTGGAGGAGTGTTGCCAAACTTCCAGAGAAAATGATCCGTGTTTTGAAAGCTTCTACCGCCAGCTACCTCTTCCATTGGTACTGCATCAGATATCTCTTTGAGTTCTTCTGTAAGTTTCACCTTCAATGAGCCAATATTGTTCTCCAGGTTCTTGATCTTGGTTGTCCCTGTAAACGTTCCAAGGAAAATGAATGAACAAGATAAGATATTTGTCACATTGGAAAATAAAATCTTGCAAAACTGTGATAGAACATGAACATATTAGTGAACATTCATTCATGATTTTATTATTCCACGAAACCAAACTAACACTCTCTCAAAAATTTAGCCACTTGCCAGCTGTACGGCCAATGATGCCATGAAGACATTGTGATCAAAAACCTGAACCGTGATAAAATCTTATTTAGTTATGACAGCAACCTAACACTTTGTTTATGGATATCATGACACTAACTAAATATGAGTTCTTCTAAGGCTCTTATGACATTATAGTAGGCATTATTGATGTAATTTCCAGCCATGAAATGGATTGTTGTTTATTTATATGCCAAACTTTGAAAGTTGAGGCATGAAATCCTTATGGAAATTGGATTCGGATACTTATTGACGTTTTTGCTTGATGTTTGTCTCTATAAGATGCAGGTGATCTTGATTCTACATGTTGCAGCTTATAGGGGAAGAGCATTATACATTGGGAATCAAATTAATTTCAATTTGTAGCACACATAAGAAAATAGTATTAATAACAGTGAATAGAACTTCAGCCACTTATTTTTGTGAGGAAAATTTAAATATGTAGCACATTAACACTGATGCAATTAATCAGGGAATAAAGAAGGAAAAAGAAAGCCAATTACCAGGTATGGCTACAATGTCATCTCCTTGTTGGTGAATCCATGCAAGTGCAAGCTGAGCAGGAGTGCATTGGTGCTTTCTTGCAAGTCCTTCTATTCGACTAAAAATGGTCTTGTTCTTGTCCAAATTTTCTCCTTGGTAGCGAGGGTGAGAGTCCTTATAGAATAAAGAGCAGGCTGTGAGTTTAGTTAAAGCATAGAGTTCCTTGTTTCCCTTAGACTAGCCTTTTGATCTTTGTCCTTTTGTGTTCATCTTCATGAACCCAATGTTTTTAATATTTTTGATCATGAATTCTATTAAGTAAAAATTTCAATAGTAGATGCTACAATGCATAATTCTTTTAAAGCCCCAACTAAATAAAAACCAGTGAAGATCAAACTCTTTAAGAAATAAAGCATGTAAAATAGTTCATCTCAATTATTTCACGTAAGCTATTTAACGTGAAATGATGGAAAAGCTTAATTGCTAAATTTAAAAATTTCAGGATAGTTGCAATTTTTCAAATATTAGAAATGAGGGTTGAGAGTCGAGAGACGAGAGACTTGAGAGTAGACATGGCAAAACGGGCGGGTCGGGTCGGGTTCGGGTCGGGTCAATCGGGTTTGCGGGTCAAACGGGTCATGGGTCAAAACAGGTCATTTTTAAACGGGTCACTCGGGTTACGGGTCAATCGGGTTGCGGGTGGGGTTGGGTCGGGTCGGGTTTACCCGTATTTTTCAAACAAGTTTTTTTTTTTTTTTTTTTTTCAATTACAGAAACAAATCAATGACAACCTGTTTAAAGAAAATGAATAAAATCAATTAAGTAAATGAATTGCACTTAATGCCACCTGTTAATAGGGCTGTACACGGTGCGGTGCGGCCGGTTTTTGTGGCCGTTTCTGCACCGCACCGGAATCTTCGGTTTCCTAAAATCCCAAGCCGCCTCCGCGCCTGAGAAACGGTTCTCCGGCAACATCGGTGGCGGTTCCAGTCGGTGCGGTGGTCGGTGTCCACCTGTTTATCACACATAGAGAGAGGAAGAGAGATCTAAAACCCAAATCAAATCCAAAAAACTCAAGGATTCAAACCACAAATCAAAACTTAGATTCTAAATATCAAAAGATTCAAAACCCATTACAAACCAAAATATTAAAACCCAAACAAGCTCAAGATTCTTGAATCTAACCATCGATTGACTCACCTGCGAAGTCTAATAGAGTAATCGACCACTAGGAAATGAAGGCAGAGACAACAACTTGAAGATCTGACCTGGGTGGCAGCAAAAATAGAGATGCTTGAAGATCAAAAGCTGAAATGGTGGTGGGTTTTGTGTTGTGACAAAGAGGAGAGAGGAGAGGGTGAAACTCCAAAAAACGCGGCATCAAGCACTAGTTGCGGTGGCAGCAAGTGGCGGACGTTGAGGGGAGAGAGAGAGAGAGGAGAGATGAAGAACTTTGTTGCTGGGACTGGAAGAGGCAGGCAGATGAGACGATGAGTGAGAGACATGGAGAGGGTGGGTAAATAAACTTAGGTTTTTTTTTTTTTTTTTTTTTTTTTTTTTTTTTTTTTTTTTTTTAATCTGATGATAAAACTACGTCGTTTTGGAGCTGATATTAAAATTTAATATCAGGTCCTAAAACGACATAGTTTTAGTGCCAGATTTTATATATATAAAAAATAATAAAAAGAAAAAAGAAAACCTATCCTTAAGTGAAGTCCAGCGCCGCTTTCTTCTTCTTCCTATTCCTTGCATCTGCTTTCATGGCTTCTCTGGTTTTTCTTCAATCAACTGAAACATAAAAATAAAAAACTGTAAACATTGATACATACATGTTAAATTATAGTGTGTGTATTTATATATATATATACCGGTGCGGTGCGGTTTCTCGTCGGAGTACAAAACAGCCACCGCTCGCCGCACCGGACGCCCTCGGTTTGTTCAGATCGCCGCCGATCACCGCGCCGGACATCTACGGTGGGCTTGTGAAGCGGTCGGATCGGTTCGGTGCCGGCCGGTTTCATCGGTGCCGGTCGGTACCTGAACAGGCCTACCTGTTAATATAGTTTCAATTCTTATAGTTTTAAGCATGACAAAAATTATTTATAGTCATAAATTGATGATGGAAAAAGTATTCAATGTTAATAGTTCATTATCAAAATGCATATAATTACAAGTTTATATATTCAAAAAGAGATAGATCTTAAAACAAATAAAACAAGTAAGCTAGCAAAGTAACAAATTATCGGTCTTTTTAAGTGCATATGTTCCTGTTGCATTTAAAATAATAGTAAAGTTAGATTACTTAAAAAGATAAACTAAACAAAAAAAAAAAAATGTAAATGTGAAGAAATGGCAGAGGCCGGAGGCGCAACTGCGCAAGAGAAAGACTGAAAGAGTAGAGAATGAGAAACTGGGAAAGGAAGCTTTGTGGGTTTCACTGGTTTGGTTTGACTCAACTTTCAGCTTTGCCATTTGTGGCTTTGGTCGTTTGGAGTTTAGACAATGCACTACAGCTCAGCTGAATCCTGAATGAGAATTTTTTTTTTTTTTTTTTTTCAAATGGTTGTCTTGATTGATGAGTGATGACTCTTGACAGCTTTGGTGTGGTGTCTTGTGTAACGTGTTGTAGGCATTGGGCAATTGGCAGGCAAGTATAGAAGCTAGGCTAGCTAGCTCTTATTAGTACTTGTGATGATTTATTTTTTTGCTTGGTGGTACTTTTATGAATTAAATAGTCATTTTCTATAATATATTAATTATTAGTTTTGGTACTTTATGCTTTATGCACTTAGTATCATAACGTAATTAAAATATTTTTTTAGTGAATTTTTTTAACGGGTCGGGTCACGGGTTATCTGGGTCGGGTTGGGTTGACCTGCAAAAAATTGGGTCGGGTCACGGGTCAACCCGTTTTTGTTTCGGGTAAAAAAAAATCAGGTTCGGGTCAGGTATTTTTCCGGTCGGGTCGGGTCGGGTCAGAAAATTCTGACCCGTATTGCCATGTCTACTTGAGAGTTAGCCGAGTAGAGAAAGGAAATCTGATTTGGTTTTTAATTTGAAGTGTAGCCGAGACTCGGGCATGGGGAAGTGATTCATGACCATGGTAGAGTCTTGAAACCCTAAACCATGAATCATGACCATGGGCATGGGGAAGTGAAAAAGTTCCATCTGATTTGAAGTGTAGCCGTTCCATATCTTCAGTATGAAGTGTAGCCGTTTCAGAAGAAGAATAGAAGATTTTCTTTGAGTGGAAACAGTGTGACATGAACTTTTGTATGCATGGAAACTGTGGGAACAAGTGGTTTTAGGGATGGATACTACTCAATGGTTTAGAGCTTGTTTGGTTAGTTTTTTTTTATCACTCAATTTTTGTCACTCAGTTTTCATCACTCATCACTCGTCACTCATTTCTCATCACTCAAAATATCCCAAATTTCACTACCCACCGTGTGGACAATGCTTTCACCACACATCACTCAAATATTTTAACTTTTTTGTGGGACCCATTACTAGATTAGTCTCACGTGAAATTTTAGTGGCCTTGATAAAAATGGACTGCTCAAGCTCTTTCTCATTGCACTTTTGCCTTGCATATCTGTTCCAGATGTGACAAGTCACTTGCAAAGGGGCCCACAGCTTCATCTAATTTACTGTCTTGCCACTGAACTCAGTTTTGGTCACTCACACTCATTTTATTAAGTTTTTGAGTGATGAAAATTGTGACTGAAAATTAATCCAAACAAGAGTTGTGTTTTGAAAACAGGTGGGACCCACACATTTTGGATGATGAAAATAGAAAACTGAGTGATATCACTCAAAATTCTCTTCATCCAAACCAGCTCTTAGCCTTTTAGTCCCATCACTCTTGCAATCTTGCCGTGTAGCACTAAACAAATCATCTTTTAGTCCAATCACTCCACTTCCCCATTCAGAGTTTCAGACTTCACGGGTTGTACAACATATATATATATATATATATATATTTAATATCTTAAACCATCGGTTGGGTCAGACTCTGTGGGTTTTTAACCCATTAACCCGCCACCCGAACCGATTCTTTGGGTTTTATTAGAGAGGAAACCGAAACCAACCCACCATGGACTTCGGGTCCACCCGTTGGGTCGCAAGTCGGTTGGACCGAGGCGGTTTGGTCGGGTCTTTTACCCGCTGGACAGCCCTACACATTGGTGCCATTCTCAAAAAGGTTTACATAATAATGTCGCTAATTTTGCAGTGTGAATGATTAGCTAGTTAATTAACATAAATCTGACCATTCATTTCACCAAAACATTATCTATATGAAATAGACATCATTCATGTGTAAATAGAGAATTAATTTTTTGGAGTATTGGCAAACTTCCAGTGAAAATGATCCATGTTTTGAAAGCTTATACCACCAGCTACCATCTCTTCTATTGTTACAGCATCAGATATCTACTTGAGGTCTTCTTCTGTAAGTTTCACCTTCAAAGAGTCAATATTGTTCTCTAGGTTCTTGAACTTAGCCGTCCCTGCAAAAGTCCAAGGCAAATGAACGAATGATATACAAGATTTGAGTTGAATCATCACTCTTTCTCATTAATGCGTTAATCACTTTCTTTTGCAAATGACTAACCATCTCAAGTGACTCTTCCTCATCTTTAAATGAATTTCATTTGTGTACCCTAATTTTCCTTTTATAATAACTCAATAAGTGCATGAAATATTGTTTAGGGAAGAATCTGTTAAGAGAAAATTCCAATATTTGATGTTTCAATGTTTTATTCTTTTAAAGCCCCAACTGAATAAACATCAGCGAAGATCAAACTCTTTATGAAATAAAGCAAGAAATGTAGTTCATCTAAGTCATGTCATGTTAACTATTTAACGTGAAATGTCATCTATGGTATTAGCGAGGCAGATGGAAAAGCTAAATTGCTAAATTTTTAAAATTTCAGGGACTTGGCTGCAAATTTTCAAATATTAGTGATGAAATTGCAGCTTGTAAATTGCAAGGACTTTTCCCTTGTAGGTATTTTTATTCAATGAACTTGAAGAATCATTGCTTAAAGAAAAATATCAATGTTGCCAGACAAATTATGCAGGCAATTTGAAAGTCTAACAAATAGATGACACAAAATATTGGTGAAATATGTACCAATAAGCTATTTGCAGCCAAAATTTCCACAACTCCTTTGCCAGCGAAAAAAAAAAAAATCCAGGACCAAGGGGATTGAACTGAACTATTCCAATGCCAAGCTCCCTACATGCACAAAAGCATCAAGATTCAAAGAGAGCATACTCACGCTTCTGGATAAGATAATTAAAATATATCGTAATAAAGCTACACAAAGTGAACAATTTTCTTTATTGTAGCAGTCATTTAAAAAAAAATAGTGTTATTAGAAACTCAAGAAAGAATAGAAGAAAAATATGAGAGATATTTAGGATACATGCAATCCAATTTCTCAAATCAAAATTTTCACATTGTCACTTCAAGAACTGATAAAACATGTCCGTGGTGTATTCTTTGAAGGTTTCTTAAACGTGGAAGCACTCAAGAGACAAATTTTTTTAAAAGCATCATATGTGAACCAAACCTGCAAAGTGGAATTATCTTCTCTTCAATATCACGAGTCCAGTCCACGAGACCACTTCATTGTAAAGCTGTGATGGGACGCACAACATGTGCTCTCCTTATTGAATCTGGGCTGGTTTCAGATGAAGCAATATGCTTGATTTTTCCCTCTTCTACCAGTTTCTTATGTTCACCGACCTACATTCAAAAAGTTGTATCTAATGAAATTTGGCAACAAAATCCCACCATCATTACCATGAAATAATAAATTTGGAGAGAAAATGCAAAAGAAATCAAATGAAGACAAGGAAAAAGAAAACGTTTTCAATATAATATTAGTACGAGATATGTGTAAGAATTTCAGTGCTTCTTTGAGTAAATGCACATCATCTGCGTCCAGTCCGCACTTGCAGATTACATCAAACCCGCACCATCTGATGATAGGAGGCACTTTTGTGCTTTCACTAGTCCAACAAGAGATTCTACATAAAACCGTAAGCAAATTCCTGGAACCTAGATTCAAGTCTTTGAATAGCTGCTGCAATGAGCTTTGAGGTATATAATAAAACCACAGATGATTAATGTTCATTTCTTCAAAGAGTTGCGATTTGAGCTCCCGTTTGAAACCATTGATGGAAATGCGGACATCACAAACATAGCTGCAATTATGTCCCCTCGGCATATCAAAAGCAAAGCAGAGAGCAAGTGTGTGAAATTCTGATCCAATCCAAAATGATATGGAACCTCCACTCTGTTGCGTGAACGACAATGGAATCATTTTTCCTGGTACAACAATTTCATAGCCACATCTAGTGTCTTCAAGATCAGAATTCAAGTATTTAGTTTCATGTTTATGGAACTCAGTTAAACGTACAGAGAAGTCAGAGGAGGAGAGCCATAATCCGTTACACTCATCTTCAGCAGAATTCAAGTACGCTATTGGGAAGCTGAACCGGCGGTTTTTGTTCAACATTTTGCACCGAAGCTTTTCTCCAAACTGCATGAAAATTAGTAAGTTTTTAAGAAAATTGCAGTTGGTAATCAAATTTGTTTCTTCAAGCTTGAGGGGGAGAGAGAAAGAGAGAGAGAGAGAGAGAGAGAGAGACCTGATTCGGTAATTCACTTGATGACTTTGAATCCAAGGATAAACAGTTTGATGCATGTACTTTTGTTATGCTTCGTGGAAGCCTTGGAATTTTCTGAAGCAATTTGCACCCCTCAATATGAAGTGTATGTAAACTGGTAAAATGGATAATTTTTTCTGGGAGGGTAACAACATTGCTATTGTATATGTATAAATATTTCAATGTGTGGGTGCAACACGAAGTCAAAATAAAATCTACTTCTGAACGAATTTCAAAAAAGCTTAGTGTTAGTTTGATCAAGCTTGGAAATATATCATTGAAATCCTTTGGAAATATGACAGAGCCATAGAGACCAAGATCAGAAAGATGTCGCAATTCATAGATGCTACTTGGAAGATGTAACATTTGGTCATAGGAACCGAAGAGTATGGTCTTGAGCCGAGTGAGATTCCCAAATGATGGTGGCAACACACTAATACTAGTCTCTCCTATTTCTAAGTACTTTAAACTTTTCATCTTTGGATGAATGTTAGGGAACTTCTTAAGCTTTGAGCAGTATAAAACATTAAAATATTCAAGCGATTTCATCATGAGACAATCTGGAAG
The DNA here is from genome assembly GCA_023621385.1 of Quercus gilva. NCBI lineage: Eukaryota > Viridiplantae > Streptophyta > Magnoliopsida > Fagales > Fagaceae > Quercus > Quercus gilva. Next base: position 56,083,069 of record CM042475.1, on the reverse strand, counting down.
AAGTTGAAGTTCAGAGCAACCCTTGAGGTCCCATACTACTAGCTTATCAAGATGTCCAACAGATTGATGAACCTCCACTAAATTATTACAATCAGAAAGAACCAATTCCTTTAGGTTTGGGGTGGACATTGATAAGTCAGGTAATTTCGTAATGTATTTACAAGAGCGAAAATCCATATATTTCAGGATTTTGGATTGTAAACTCTGTAACCAAAAAAAAAAAAAAACAAAAAAAAAAAAAAAAGAATTCAGCTTCAACAAATTTTAAGATATAGTTTTAAAATATACTATGTTATAAATACAAATGATCATTCATACCATGAGAAGCTTGTCCAATCTAATGTTGCTCTGTGGCATCTTAAGTGCAACGATTTTGTGAGGACAAAAAGTGGATGGCAAGGAAGATGAAGGATATTCATTCCAATCAAGCAACCTTAATGTGTTAGGAAGATATTCAAGATCTCCACAAATGTGTACATTGCGAACTATAAGCAACCTAAGATTCTTCATCTTAGAAAATCCAACTTTGAATTGCTTCTTTATTGGATCTGGCGAGCACAACATTATGCCTTGAATTTTATCCGATCCCTAATTGGACAAAGCTAAGTGAATCACATCTTACAATAGAATTGACCAAAATTATAATAGTTATTAATTTTAGACCAAAAAAAAAATCATACTACTAAACTTGAATTTTCATCCACAATTAAAAAAAAAAAATTTAAAACATTGAAGATGAAAATTCATTGCATCTAGATGTATTAAAAAAAAAAAGGAAAAATTGATTCAAAATTACTTATACCTCATCTTCGGTCAGCACGCTAACAGCATCCTCATAACACCATATCCTACTACGTTTTTTGGGCTTTTTTGGTGATTCTTGTCGAACAATTTCCCAGCCCATTTGTTGAATTAAGCCATGCATCTTCAATTTGTTAAATCGATCAACAATTATGAGACACTTATCAATAAGTTTTTTAATACCATAAACTGGGTATAAATTGCAACTTTCTAGTATATCTACAACATAATCCTTATCAAGTCCCTTAAAGAAACATGCAATATCAAGAAAAATATCTTGTTCAGCTTCACCCAATCCATCATAACTTCTTTTGAGTTTTTTCTGAATTTCTTTGTTAGGAATTTCTTTATACTGATCTAATGCACTTTTCCATTCACATTTAGGCCTTCCACATAAATCAGCACCCATTATTTTTAGAACTAATGGAAGACCTTCACCATAGCGTATGAATTGGTCGGCAAGTTCCCAATAACCTTCCTTAGGTTCATTTTTACAGAAGGCATACATACTAAAGAGTTCGAGAGCTTCATCATTATTTAGTTCTTGAACCTTGTGGGTTGAATGACCTTTTCCAAAACTAGATAGCACTTGTTTGTCTCTTGTTGTTATAATGATTTTACTCCCATAAGCAAACCAATTAGATTCTCCAAGCAAATTTTCTATTTGTTCCAAATTATCCACATCATCAATAACTAAAAGAATCCTCTTACAACAAAGTCTTTTCTTTATAACATTGATTCCTCTATCTTTGTTGTCCACCTTCAAATTTCTATCCCCTAAGATCTCAAAAAGAAGTGTCTCTTGTAGTTTGATTATGCCATCATTTGTCATTGACTTTTCTCTAACGTTCTCTAGATAGCTAAATCCTTCAAAACGATCATGAATTCTGTTAAAAATAGCTTTTGTGATTGTGGTCTTACCTATTCCACCAGGGCCATAGATCCCTACCATGTGAACATCATTTGACTCAATATCTAAAAGCATGGCTTTTACACGAGAATTTATTCCAACTGGATATCTAGTAACAAATAATGGCGAGCAATTGAATCTAGCATTTGAGACTTCTTTGACAATGTCTTGAATAAAATGGGATTCAGGGTAGCTGCCAAGTAAATTCAAGAGGTTCAGTTTGTGCATTAAATTTGAAGTACTATCAATGAAAGCATATGGCATGAACTAATTCATAAGTTTGATAAATATCAGCATGTTAGCACATTTTATTTTTCATTTTGGCAAGAAAATTTAGTTTTAGGCTTGCATTTGCACTTTTTTCTTTTTGGGAATATAATTTGGGTAGGCATAGTTTCTTAGTTGTATCTTGAATATACATCAATAGTTGAGGGTGATAAGATTTGAACTTTAAATGTCATCATTAAAAAGATCAAGAGGTGTCAACTAATTGCGTTACAAGACTCTTGACACTATATTGAATTTAATTGTCATTAGAAAAGATAACTTTTTTTTTTTTTTTTGGGTTTATTTGGTCAATAAAACCATGCATTTGAATTTTATTGAGGATCCTAATATACTTTACCTAATTTTTGTCCAAATAGTTTTAGCCGTCTATAATGATTTGGATGGAAAATCCAGTTAGGTGATAACTTATATTTACTAGAACGAAAATTTAGAAATCATTAAGATATTCTGGGGACAAGTTTTTTAAATAAATAACAAGTGGGAGAAACTTCCATGTAATTGGTAAAATAAAGTATTGGGATAGACTTGGGTCTAATGCATCCTGGACCCAAGTACTTTAAAATTCTTCCATTTTTACCATTGGTTGCTAACTTCCTTAGTTAAAGTAAGAAGCCAAAAGAAATAATAATAATAATAAATTCATAATTTAACCCCCCCCCCCCCCCACCCCCCCCAAAAAAAAAAAAAAAAAAAAAACTAGACTAAAAAATTAGCGAAGCTCTTCTTCTTTAACAGTAAAATTAATGAGCATAACAAGCCACTAAAAGTAATACTCATGAAAGCACTAGTGTTGTGTTTAAATCCAATGATCTAAAAAAAAAAAAAAAAAACTATATAAATCACATAAAATTGGTGATCATAACACAACCCTCCCATTTTAATCAAAATTTAGGACGTGACATTAAAATTTTTTAAAAAGATCCATTAATGATTTTTTTTAATTAAAAAAAGTCATAATTAAACCGTCAAAATTGAATAAATGTCATTAATCTCATGTTTGGCTAAAATTGAAGGGGATCTTTTCGTTAAACACATACCATTGATTGTAGTGACAACCAGATATGTTAGCTGCTTCACGTAGAGCTTCTCTCCACCTTTGAAACTTCGTACTATCCTTAAATTTTTCTTCATGTTTAGCTAGGGCTTCTCCAACTTTTCCCTTTTGGTTACGTACATCTGATGGATTCACGTTGTAAAAAATTGGTAGCACCTCCATCTGGTCATTCTTCTTACACTCGATAATCTTGACAAGTTCATCCAAACACCAAGTAGAAAATGCATAGTTCTCAGAGAATATAATTATTGAAATCATTGAGTTTTCAATAATCTTAAGAAGTTCCTCAGAAATGTTTTCTCCCCTTTGGAGTTTATCATCAACGAAGGTGTTAAAACCATTACGATCCAAAGCTTGATACAAATAACCTGTAAAACCAAGGCGGGTATCTTCACCTCTAAAACTTAAGAATACTTCAAAGTTCTTGTGTTGGTGGGTGACTCTCTTGCAGGTCATAAGAGCCATTAGGACTTTTGAGTAGATAGTTGGGAAGAGCTGAAAGAAAGAAGGAAAGAAAGAAGGAAAGAAAGAAATATAGATGAGATGAAAATTTGGAAGAGATCGATGAACGTTGAGGAAACGATTTGGACGCAGATAACTCCTGGATGCAAATGACGCATTGACCTGGATCGTCAATATATGACTCAGTAAAGTGACTGACATTCATATACGTGTTGATGCTCTGGCAGAGAGAGACAGTGGAGGGGGTTCACACTTTCACACTGTAGCGCAAGTGCTACGATTTTGCAATTCCAAATTCCAAGAATTTTCCATTGCACGATCTGCCAAAAGACTCAAAAGTCAAAACAGAGAGACCCACGCGGTTTGCGAATATAAATCCCAATAATATTTAATACAGTCCCTCAAAGCCAAACAATGAGGTCCCACGCGTTTTGATTTTTTCTAAGAATATCTATTAACTATGTAAAATGCGGAAATGCCCCCTTACAGGCTACAGTACACATTTGGTTGAGTGGCCTTTTTTTTTTTTTTTTTTTTTTGCTACAGTGTCACTTTGGCTTGTTTAAGTGGCACTGTAGCTACAATAACTAGAGCTTTTTTCCTTCTGTTTGTGGGGTTTTTTTTTTTTTTTTTTTTTTTTTTTTTTTAAATATTTAGGAAAACCCACATCTATATTGTTATATTAACATAATAAATTTTACAATATTTTCATAATTAATAAATTGTCAATTTTTTATAAGTCAAAATAAAATAATAAAATATAAAATTGTGACCAACCACAACTAAAAATAAATATTTTGTAAAAATATTGTGACACTTGTTGGGTGAACGTGTAAAAGCTACAATATTTTAGTTTGTTCAATATGTACTGTTCTTGTCTTCAAAAAAAAAAAAGTACTGTTCATTTTTTTTTTTTTTTCATTGATTTATGCTCTTTTTTCTATATATAAAAAGAGTGAATAGGCTCATAAATAGTATTATGAACAGTATTTTTGATTTAGTGACTTGCCTTTTTCTCCTCCCTCCCCAATTTTTTTTTCAAGTTCACCAACTTAGTTTGAGCCTTTTTTTTTATTTTTTATTTTATGGATCTTTATATGTTTACTTTTTACTTATAATGTAAGTTTACATTGTATACATAGATAAAGTAGCAAATATTATATACATTTATTAAGCTCATAAATAGTGTTATGAATAGTATTTTTGGTTTAGTGAGTTGCCTCTTTCCTTTCTTTTTTTAATTTCTTCAAGTTTACCAACTTGGTTTGAGCTTTTTTTTTTTTTTTTTTTTTTTTTTTTTTTTTTTTCATTTTAAAGGATTTTTATATGTTTACTTTTTACTTGTAATGTAAGCTTACATTGTATACACACAAAAAGTAGCAAATATTATATACATTTGCAAAAAAAAAAAAAAAAAATTGTACAAATTTTGCAAATGTGTACAACATTTGCCAATTTTTATGCGTTTACAATATAAATTTACATTGTAAGTGCAATGTATATTTCTATATATAAAACGAGTGAATGAGAAAAGCTACAGTAATTTCGCTACAGTAGTTTTGGTTTGTTCAACTTTCACTGTTTTGCTGGTTGCTTTTTTTTTTTTTTTTTGTGAATGTATAAAATTTTAGTATATCTGCTATATTATTTTTGGTTTGTCCAATTCATACTGTTTCACATTATAATAAAATATTAACATCACAAATTGACACAATATTTTCACAATTGTTGAGGTGTTAATTCATTATAGGTCAAAATAAAATAATAAAATATCATACTAGAACCAGTTACAACTAAAAATAAAAGTATTGTGAAAAAGTAGTGCTATATCCACAATAATTTTCACAACATTTTCATAACAAATCAAATATGGTAAATTGTTATTAGTTCTAATTTAAACTTACCAATGAAACTACTTATTTGTCCACCAATAACAACTTGTAGTAACCTACTACTTATGATTTGTTATGAAAATGTCGTGGACATAACATTTTTTTTGTGTGAAAAATGTTAAAACATCTTGATGTCGTCACAATATTTTCAACATTGCTGAGCTGTCAATTCTTTACAAGTTAAAATAAAAAATAACAAAATTATAAATATATTATGAAAATGTTGCGTCATTCTGTTGTGTTTTTAGAAATCTTTTGTTGATTTAATCAACTTTGTTGAGTCAAAATTTATTATTCCACATACAATTTTCTTAGGTTGACTTTTTGTATTTTTTTTCTTTACACACTATTTTAAGTAAAAACACATAGTTTTACACACAAAAACAAAAACAAAAACTTAGGAATTTTTTTTTTTCATCCTTTATGTTTGGGGTAGTTTACAATTCTTCCTTAAACTTTAAAATCAAGCAATTTTTCCCTTAATATTTTGGAAAATAGCAAATATGTCATATTGTTATTCTCTCAGTTAAATCCTAATGAAAGCTTATGATTCTTAAAATATTTTATTGTGTAATGTCTAAATTACTCCCACTAAATTTTAACATCCTAAATTTTTTTTTTTTTACGTATTTTAAGTTTTAAATGATAGAAATTCTTAGAAGTTTTAGAGAGTAGATATATTGTCTTTAGCAAGTAGGTACTAAAAAACTATTACACTTAAATAAATATTTATATATTAAATAGCTACCTTAATTTTGTAGTTGATCAAAATTCTTATGCGAATAAGATTAACTTTTTACAACATAATTATCAAAATTCTTAAAATTAATGTCTCTGTTGATTAATGTAAATCTTTATATACTTTAAAAATCAAATAATTCATATCTTTATTTTGTAATACAAATAAAATCTAAAATTGACCATAATTACTACTTTTTTTTTTCATGGCAAACATGTGTCTTGCACGTGCTATCCTAACTAGAGTGTATATATATATATATATATATTATTATTAGTCAAGTGAATAACTTTATATTTTTAGGAATATAAATAATAAATCCTCCCTCGAAATAAAGAAACATGAAATTCAAGGAGGGCCATGGGCCCAAGGCCCCTCCTTGTAGCTCTGGGTCCGTCGCTGCAAACAAGCTTAGCCACAAGCTCATAGTTAGCAAGAGACAATGTAGACAAGCGCATGTGAAGTTCTTAAAAAGAAGATAAAGTGAAAAGTGCTAGATTGCATGATGCCAAAAATGGTCAAAAGTTACAATAATGCAAGGCTGAAAAGTATTCAAGCGTGAAGGTGAAGGTTCGGTGAAGTTGGGTCTGGTTTTTTATTTTTTTTTGGTCTGTCATGGCTACATGATTGAGTTTGGGTTTGACCAATTCATAGATTAAGGTCAATATTGGATCAAATTAAAATTTAAAACTACCTGGATTAATTAAAAGGTGTCACAACTTCTAGCTTAGATCATCCCATAAGTTTTTCTCTGTTAAACATTAAGATAAATTAATGGATTAATAGATTAATATATAAAAATAGATTAAAAAAAATATCAAATATAATTCTAAATAATGGCATCCAGCTGGAGGAGTCTGCTAAAGGAGAAAATACAGAATGTCCTATCAAGAGACAAAGAAATAAAGGAGCAATTTATTGGAAGATGACAATTGATAAGAGATAGATTAGAGCAGAAAGTGCCCCATGCACCGTGTCCTATCAAGAGACAAGAAAATAAAGGAGCAATTTCTTAGAAGATGGCAAGAGATAGAGCAGAAAGTGTCACATGCATCTGCATGTGAAGTGACAAGGAAGACTACTACATGTCGATTGACCAAAGCCTGTCAACTTGTTGACTCCGGATGTACCCAATCCAGAAGTTCTTGATGACTTTTTAACTATGAAAAAAATTGAGTTCTATGGAATTAACTTCTCCTAGTGTTCATTAAAAAAAAAAAAAAAAAAAAAAAAAAAAAAAAAAAAAAAAAAGGAAAAAAAAGGCTAATATATGAAAAGTTACCTTTGTTTTTTTTGTTTTTGTTTTTCCAACTTCCAAATAGTTTCATACAGTAGAGCAAAATTTTACTTCAACAAATCTCTACCAAATATCTCAACCCGTTTGAGATTTGCTTATTTTGTTGAAATTAAAAACTTTTTACTGAAAATATGGTATATAAAGGTAAAAGTTAGCTGAAATAGTACAATGAGATCCATGAATAGTACCAAAAAGTACAATAAGATCTATAAATAATAGCAAAAATAAAATAAATAGTAAAATAAGCTATCAAATATAATCTATCCAAACGCAACCCTAATATCACAGTGAGTATCTTTTATCTTTATCTTATGCGGAAAGTAGTCATATTTAGAACTATAACGCCCATAAAATGATCTATTCTCATTTTCGAGCAAATGAGAAAGGATTCTAATCCTATGGAATACTCTAGTATCTACCAACTAATCACCACACCAATATCTGTAGATTAATTAATAGGTTGGTGCAGTGCACAAATTTTGGTAATTAATTCTATTATTTATTTTATGTAATTTTTTAAGTTTACTTGAGTGTCTAATGCTGCTTGCACAGTTACACTCAGGGACAAAGTCAGGACTTAGGGTTAGGGGGTAATTCCACTGCTAATCATGTGCGGCGGTTTCGATCTCTAGCGGTATCATTTATCTTATGCAGAAAGTAGTCATCTTTAAAACTATAGCGCCAAGGGTGGAGATAGGAATTTTTATTTGGGGGGCCAGTTGCGACACTGATATATCTATCAAGACAAGCCCCACACACACACACACACTTATATATATATATATATATATACACACACACATGCTTTTTTATTATATATACACACCCTATTTTATTTGATAAGTTTTTTTTTTTTTTTGGTAAACAGAGGATTAACATTGCACTACAAAACAGAGTTCACAGGGCAGAGCCTGGAACGATACAACACACTAGCATCTTCCTCAAGGAAGGTTAAAATGTCCATAGGCGGACTTTGGAAAACAATAAAATCAAGAGATTGACTTGTTCCTAACCCAGCAAGCTTGTCAGCACCGATTCGCCTCACGATAACAATATTATTTACATACTCGAGATTAAGAAGAGCATCAAGAATAGCTTTAGCATCAATCTCTACTTCTAAAGAGTCAAAATTCCTGCAGCAACACAGTTGTAATCCATCACGCAACCCCCATTGCTCAGCAATGAAGCTATTCACTGCTCCAATCCTCCTAGAGAACCCCGTGATCCACTGCCCGTGCTCATCTCTAATGATGCCTCCACATCCCATCCTGTCCATACCTGACCCCGATGCACCATCAGTGTTTAATTTAACCCATCCAGCCTGAGGCTTTTCCCATCTAACCTGCTTCATAATCATTCTATTGGGCTTGATATAAGAAAAGCCACAAAAAGTGCACTCCATGGCTCTATTATTAATCTCCGTCGCTAACCTGGGGTTTTAAGGCTTTCCATTAAACACGACTTGGTTCCTGCTCTTCCATATGAACCAGATAGCAAATGAAAAGATTGTTCTCCATGGGGAACCACAAGACTCTCGGAAGCTCCCCTCTTTTCCGTTGAGCTCAAGCCAGTCATGCAACTCATTTGTCCAAAATCTTCAGTTAGCCCATTGTACTCCTAGCTGGATCCATACGGGTTTAATGCTCTTACAGTCCTTCAGCGCATGAATAATTGTTTCAGGGTTACTACCACAGAGGGGGCAGACACCATCTTCGAGCATACCCCTTCTCACTAAACAATCATTGACCCCGATGCTATTATGACAACACTGCCAGATGAAGGTTTTGATTCTAGGAAGGATATCCACTTTCCAAATCCACTTCCCAGGAAACTCCTCAGCATGCAAGTCCCCCATGGCAATTTTGTAGGCACTTCTAAGATCAAACTTACCCTGGGTCGAGGCAGACCACGCTAATCTATCCCCACCCGTAGATGTAAGAGCACATAGAGTGGCTTGAATAATATATTTGATGTGTTGCGGGATCTCACAGGATAGGCATCCCCAATCCCAAAATCCATCCTTGAAAATGTCCTTTATTCTTAGCTGCTGATCTGCCAGAGATAATGGGCCTTGAATCATTTGGCGAACCGACCCTTCAGAAGTCCAATGATCAAACCAAAACCTGAGATTACTATTGCTACCAACCACCCACTTGACTCTCCTATTGAAAGTATCAGCCCCTTTCTTAACTGCTGATCATACTCGTGAGCCTGGAAGGTTTCTCACATTCCTAGAATGAAGTCTTTGGGCAGTGCAATATTTAGCTCTCAACACCTGAGCCTAGGGAGACTCCCTCTCTGTGTGAAACTGCCAATTCAGCTTAGCAAGTAAGGCATTATTTCCTCCCTTAGCAGTTTGCAAACCCAGACCTCATTCAGATTTTGGTTTAGTGACTTTGTGCCAACCAACCCAATGTATCTTTTTCACTATGTCAGTTGACCCCCAAAGGAAATTCCTGTTCACACGATCTACTCCTTGCAAGATCCGGTCCGGAAGATAGGAGCATTGCATGGCATAAGATGGAATGGTTGAGGTCGAAGTTTGGACCAACACAGCCCTTCCAGCCAGCGACAAAAGATTAGCCTTCCACCCCGCTAATTTACCCTTTACCCTATCCAAGATAAAATTGAAATCCTGGGATGATGAATTTGGATGCTTAATAGGGATTCCAAGATTCTTCCCCAAATTTGGGGTAGACACAAAACCAAGGATATCGCTCAACGATTCTCTAGTGTCTTGATCCACGTTTGGCGAAAAGTATACCTTAGACTTAGATTCACTGATGGTTTGACCCGACACTGCACAAAACTCATCCAACACGTCTCTTATACTAGAACAATTTAAGAGGTTCGCTTTTGCGAAAAGAACAAGATCATCCGCAAACATAAGGTGCAAAAAAGTCGGCCCACTTCTAGATGCCTTCACTAGACTCCACAACTTGTTATTACACTTCTCTTCGATGAGCTGGCTGAGGTAGTCCACACAAAGGATAAAAATATACAAAGAAAGAGGGTCACCTTGTCTTATTCCCCGGGACGGCAAAATTGGATCCAAAGGGCTGCCATTGAAGAGGATCAAGGTAGTAACCGAAGACATATAACTCATAATAAGTTCAACAAGGTTGGTGGGGAGATTAATTCTGATCAGCATCCTTCTTATAAAACTCCATTCCAGTTTATCGTACGCCTTTTCCAAGTCTATCTTGATGGCCATGTAGCCCACTTTCCCGTTCTTCTTGCTAATGGTATGAACAAGTTCCTAAACTATTATGGCATTATCAATCCCTTTCCGACCGGGCACAAAGGCAGATTGCAATGGCAAAATAAGGTTCCCCAAGTATGGCCTAAGCCTAGCCATTATGATTTTAGTGACTATGTTGTAAGTCGTATTACAGAGACTAATTGGCCTATAGTTCCCAAGAGTCTCCGGTCCCTAAATTTTAGGGATAAGGACAATGTGAGTTTGATTAAGCTTTGCCGACATTTTCCTTTCCCTAAAGATCTTCTTAACTTCCTCCACCACAGACTGACCCACTGAAGGTCAAAACTGTTGAAAAAACCCCGCATGCAGACCATCCGGTCCTAGGGCTTTAAAGGCCTTAAAGGACCAGAGGGCTACCTTAATCTCATCTTCCGTCACCAGGCTTCCTAAACTCTCTTTTTCCTTTTTAGAGATCCGAGCTTGCCATTGAGAAAAAATCGACTGTAGTCTATCCGAGGAGATTGAGGAAGAGGTATAAATATCATTGAAACCCTTCCTAATAAAATCCATAATATCTGCTTCTGCATGCAGCCACTCTCCAGCCCCATTCTTGATGGCCAACATTTGATTTCTCTTTTGTTGGACCAAGGTTGACACATGAAAGAAGGCAGTGTTTCTATCTCCTTGAACCATCCAGTTGATTCTCGATTTAAGAGCCCATAACTCTTGCTCTTGCCTAAGCACCACATCCAACTCCTTCAGAAGATTATTCTCAAAGTCCAACAAGGAGCTCGAAGGCCTCACTGCAACTGTCCTTTGAATACCATTCAGCCTTGCCATAATCTTCCTTTTCCTTGCAAAAATATTCACAAAATGCAATTTATTCCAAGCCGTAGCTTCGCGCTAGAAGGTATCAATAGCTTCAATAAGACCCGGACTCCGCTCCTACACATTCTCCACCACCTTAGGGAATGTAACATCAAACAGCTAAAACCGCTGGAATTTGAAAGGCCTAGGCTAGTTGGTCCAGCCTGTGGGTTACAACTCCAGAAGAATTGGGCAATGGTCCGAATGGCATCTTGTTAAGTGGGAAACCCTCGCCTTTGGGTAAAAGATGCACCAGCTAGGATTAACGAAGAATCAATCTATTCTCTCTTGGATTAAACCCTGAACTTCTCTTCGATTTGTCCAAGTGAACCTTGGCCCAGTGAAACCTAAATCGATCATGTTGCATTTGTCAAGGCAATCCTTCAGCATCAAGGATCTATTCACACTAACAGGCCTCCCCCCAAACTTATCCTCTCTGACAATAGGCTCGTTAAAATCCCCAGCTAACACCGAAGGCATATTGTGGAGCTCTGCAACTTTGGTTAAATTATTCCATAAAACTTGCCTTTCGGCATGCCTAGGACTAGCATAAATTGTTGAAAGGAACCAGGAAAAGTTAAAGCTCCGTACCTTGACACTAACATGGATTTCCTGCTCTGTGCTTGATAGTGGCGTAACCTCCACCCTATTCGAATCCCACAACATCCAAAGCCCCCCAGCATATCCTATAGTGTCCGTATGGATCGCTCCATCAAATGGGAGTCTATCAGTAATTTTCCGAGCTCGCTCACCACCAATTTTAGTCTCCATGATAATCAGTACAGTAGGATTGTGATTATGGACAAGATCCCTCACATGATTTTGAAAAGAGGCCTTCAAAGCCCCTTTACAATTCCAAGTTATAAGATTCATGACTAACACTTAAACCGGGAAAGCACCCATCAAAAGGCGGCCGAGCCTTCATCTTCTCGTCAAATTGCATCTGATCTCCATTTTCAGCATTCCCATCATCAATTTCTGACGGGGCTCGAGAATCTTGGACTCCATGAATGGTTGAAATATTGAAATCAAAATTGTGATCACCCTGTTCCCCATCATACATGTTCTCTCCTTCAAAGACTTGCTCAGCCTTACCTCGCAAATCACCGGAGTAGCTGTGACTTGGGTTAGTTACTCCCACGTGCAGTGATGCTTTTTTAGCGGAACCGAGTTTGTCAATTCTCTGCTGCTCCTCGCCGCTGGCGAACAAATTGTCCTCCACACCTTCGCCAAACTGTGGCTGACCCACCCCATTACCTGGGTTAGTCTTACTCAACTCTCCCTCTCTAAACTGGTACCCAATATCTGATCCGTTGCCTGTGGCAAGCTGCATCTTGCAGAAGTCTGTTTGATTGGGCTCACTGTGGATCGATGATGAGAGGCGGATGTTAGACCGCAAGGGAGGCGTGGCATTAGGTCTTTCTAGTATCCTGAATCTTGTCTGTTGCACCCTAGATCGAGTAATGACCTTTTTGCCCTTAATGGAGATACTGTAGGTCAACTTGGAGTTCGCTGGACCCTCTTCCACCCCTAGGTGATACTTATCTAATGGGCTCAAAATTGATGGGCCTTGGGCCAAAAAAGAGGTCTTAGTAGCACCACCTTGGTTCCCTTCATTTTTGAAATGGGCCATATGGGGTTTTAGAGGGGAAAGCTTGCACTTCCCTTCACGAACAGATTAATGGCTCCCTAATTTTGGGGCATTTCCTGTACCTGCCTTAACAATAGGATCATGCACGTAACACCCCCTCTGCCCCTAAGCATGAACCTGCCCAGTGTTAGACACTTCCCCTCCACCTCCTTCTGTCCCTTTTTTCTTACGCGATACCAATAGCCACGGACCATAGTTGTCCTCTAGCGCCTCGGGTGTGGTCCCATTTCTTGTTTAGGATTGTTAGTAGCATGGGTATTGCATGGGTGACTAGCTCGGTCTTCGCTGTCACCCTCTTCCTTCTCCACTTGAACTTTCCTAGCTCTAACGGTGTATAGGCAGCTCTCCCGCCGGTGACCCATCCTCCCACACGAGAAGCACATCCTATAAATGCCTTCATAAGTTACTGCTTGTTCAAACCTCCCAATCAGCACCGTGTTGATAAGGGGCTTATCCATGTCAACTTACACACATAAGCGTGCGAATCTACCTCTAGTTTCGGATGTTGTATGAGTGTCCACTCTTAGAACATTACCAATAGCTTTCCCTATCTGGAATAAAGCCTCGACATTATAGAATTCAATGGGAAGCTCATTGAGTCTAATCCAAACCGCCATAGAGGCTACGCTAGCCAAAGACGGTTTAAAATATGGTTCCCACAGTCTAATGGACAAAAAATGCTCGCCTATGAACCATAGACCCTTCTTTAACACAGCTTCATAGTCCTCCTTCTGTGCGAATTTGATGAGGAAAAAATCATTACCAAGTTCGACGCAATCCAAGTGCCCCACTGGTCTCCAAAGACTATGAATTTTGGCATGTAAAAGGTTGAATCCTACCATTCTACCATAGACCTTCACTATCAGAGCTTTATACCAAGGAGACCTAATATGTTGTTTGAACTCTTTAGTAAACTTCACCGCAGCCAACCCTACATGGAGTTGTTCGACTTCTTCATCCGACTCCACATCGTCCTCCATGAGTTCAACAAAGTTGAATGCTTACCACCAATTTATCCTTGAAGGACTGCGGCAGGAAGGGTGGCCGGAAATCGTGGACCTAACCAGGCTGAGGGCGCCCCATCCCTTGGCCATCATTGAACCCCGCATGGTTCACATTTATATATATACACACACCCAACAAAAAGAAAAGCTTAGTATTTTCAATTAAAATTATGTTTGATAGCGATTTTTCATAAAAAAAAATTCAATTTTTTAATTTTCATTGTAAAATTCTTGAAAATTTTCATTTTAAATACAAATTATAAAATTTTATATAAAGTAAGTAAAAAAAATCTTTCAATTTAACTAATAAAATTCTCAAAAATATAAATAATTCAAAACTTGGGCGAATAAGTTAGAAGCTATTTTATTTTAACCCATTACATGACAACGAAAGACACATTTCATGTGTAGTTTTAGTGACAAGATTTTTTTTAATAAGTCAATGACTTGTTAATCGTCACATAACTGGTTGAAAAAGATAGATTCAAACATGTTTGATGCCAAACTTTATCAATTATTTAACAGATATAAGAGCACATTTTACAATAAAAAATATAATTGCGAAAAATAAAATTATATCTCTATAACTATTAAACTAACTATTTTTTTTAGAGTATCCTTAGACTAATTCAAATATTTGGGGGTCAACTCTTATTTTTTCATAATAAAATTTGAAAAACATTAAAATAATTATATATATATATATAATTCAAAATTAGTACATACCCCCACAATAGCGCCCAGAAAATGATCTATACTCATTATCATTTTCGAGCAATGAGAAAGGATTCTAATCCTATGGAACACTCTAGTATCTACCAAGTAATCACCGCACCAATATTTGTAGATCAATAAATAGGTTGGTGCAGAGCACAAATTTTGGTAATTAATTTTATGTGGTTGTTAAAGTTTACTTTAAGTGTCAAAAGACTCAAAAGTCAAAACAGTAAGGTCCCACGCGTTTTGATTTTTTTTTCTAAGAATATGTTCATTAAAAAAAAGAAGAAAAAAAAGGCTAATATATGAAAAGTTACCTTTTTTTTTCAACGTCCAAAGGTGGGCCAAAATGACCTTTTATCATCAATTTTCGAAATATTTGGCAAAAAAATATTGTTTCGGAAATAAACAAGAATTTACCACTTTTTCAAGTACTCGAGTTTGGTGAACTCGAGTACCCTATTTTATAGTTCCACCGTGGCTGCTGAGCTGGAAATTGGCGATTAAAAAAAATAAAGTGGTACTCAAACTTGGTAAACTCGAGTACCATGCAACACAATACTCGAGTATACTAGGCTTGAGTACCTTTTATAAAAAAAATATAGAAATTTTTTTTCCTACAGTACTCGAGTTACCAAACTCGAGTACTGTGTAATTTTTTTTTTTTTTTTTGCTTGAGGATAATTGACAAATAAACATAAAGAAAAAAATAAGTAGCTTTTCTATGTTTTTATTTATTTAAATAGAAGCATTATAAGATATAGAGATTTTAATTTCGAAATATGAATTTAATTTCTACATTGATTAAAATTGTTTATTGTTTTCTCATAAAAATTATTCACTATTTTCTGTATAAACTATTTCTATGATTTTACATAAAATTATTTTCTGTTCAACATTATTTAAGAAATTGTTCGCTCTCTTTTTTGCATAAATAATTTTTTGTTCACTGTTTTCTCATAAAACACCTAGTGAAATCGTGTTTTCTAAATTTAAACGCCAAATTTGAAAGTTTTTTCATGTTTGAATTTCACAATAATCGAATATATTTTTCTGCATTGATAAAATCTGTTTCTACATTTATGAAATTTTTTCTCTGCACATCATATTTACTATATATTCAAATCTACTTACTGCATTCATAAAATCTGTTTTTTGAATTAATTAAAGCTGTTCACTGTTTTGTTATAAAAATTGTTCACTGTTTTCTGCATTAACTATTTCTAGCATTGGCGCAGTTATTGCACTTAAATGGTTTTTGTGTTTTTCTAAATTTGTAATCATATGAATAATGGACAAACTCCATGAAAGAAAAATGAATGATTCGTATAAATCACATAATGGTAAATGCCTCGAAAAATTCAAATTAATTGAATGTAGAAATTCGAGAAAAATCAACGGAAAATCAATGAACGTAGCAAATCGTGAATGTGTACATAAGATGTACAGATAGTCTAGACTTGTTGCGAAATTTGATTTCATTGAAAGTACAAAATAATGAAAATTCAAAGGAAAACTATGTACGTTAGATGTATAGATCGTATGAATTTGTTTAAAAATTTGAATTCATTGAATGTACAAAATTGTGAAAACTCAAGAAAAAATTGTGTACATTAGAGGTACAGATAGTACGAATATGTTGAAAAATTTGAATTCGTTGAGTGTGTAAAATCGTGAAAATTCAAATGAAAATTGAAGAGCAAACCAAATTGAGTAAACTTAATGGAAAATTAATTACATTAGATGTACAGATCATCTATTTTTTTGCATTGATAAAATTTGTTTCTACATTAATAAAATTTGCTCTCTGCACACCATCTTCACTATTTTCTCATAAAAATTGGTCATTATTTTCTGCATAAACTATTTCTAGTATTCTGCATAAAATTATTTTCTGTTCAGCATTATTTAAAAAATTGTTCACTCTCTTTTCTGCGTAAATTATTTCTATTCACTATTTAAAAAAATTGTTCACTGTTTTCTCGTAAAACACCTAGTGAAATCGTGTTTTCTAAATTTAAACGTCAAATCTAAATGCTTTTTCATGTTTAAATTTCACAATAATTGAAAATCCAAATGTATGTTTTTTCATGTTTGAATTTCATAATAATCGAATCTGTTTTTCTGCATTGATAAAATCTATTTTGATACACACTTTGTCAAAATTATCCAACAATGATAGATTGTGATTGGTTGTTTATCACTTTCTAATAAACTCACTATTTTTTCTACTTCACCTACAGTCTACCATGTAGAAGTATAGAACAAGTGCGACAAAATAAGTAGAAATTAGAGATGATTTGAATACAATGAATCGTAATGTATTGAAAATTTCCCTTTATTACATTTTGTGGGGCCCCAAATGTTTAAACAACCCCGGCCCACTCCATAGCCGGCCCAAGGCCTGCACCGAGGAGAGTTGGTAGGCCGAGGGTAAAAGGAAAATCCCAGGCCCTCCAGGGGTCTCGCCGAGGATGCCCACTTTCTCGGCGAACCGACGTTGATAAAGGGAAAATATCTCCCATCCATTAAATGAACTTCACCAACATTCTAGCCGCTTTGATGGTGAAGTGACCAGCGGGCCCAGGTGCCTTGGTCACTCCAACTAATAGAAAGCCTGCAAAGACAGCTGAGAACTAACATAAAGCCTGCAAAAGCAGATGATGGGACAAACCCTTATCTACAGTGACCGGATAACCGACAGATGGACGGCTGAGATTAACTAAAACAATACTATATAACCAAGAGGATTCCCAACATAAAGGGGATTCGAAAATGAATCAGTCCAAAGAAAAAGGATAGAATATCTATCAACTCTAAGAAAAATAGATCCTCGGCCTGAGCCGAGGACAAATATGCTTCGTAAACACATAACCAAAGTGATGATCATTCCCTACAAAAACACTTAGCCAAATTTCTTTGAGAAGATTCCTATGAATTTCATGTCATCTATTACTTGTTATAAACTTCATATCAACTGTTGTTTACTTCGATATTGCCAAGCCCTTTTACCCACACTCTACAAATTTTTATTGTTAAGGGTCCACTGCAAATTAAGTCCCTACACATTTTATTATTATTATTATTATTATTACTCCTTATTTAGTTTATCTAAAAAGTTAAACATTTTTGGGTTTATCCAAAACTCTATGCCACAAAATACATTGCGGGAAATCTAGACCAAAGAACTGCCAAAATAAAAAATTGAGCAGCATTGTTGCTGTACTTAAATAAGTTGTCATAAGTAGCATAAATTACCAACCAACCAAAAAAAAAAAAAAAAAAAAAAAACAGAAACTACATCCACCTAATCAAATAAAGGTGGTAGGTTGGGTTTTCAGTTTTCACATACAACTTCGAAGTAGGTTCTTGACCAAATATTTTGTTTCTTTAAAGCCTTTCAATATCAGATTTGTTATATACTTTCCCTCTGTCTAGGGGCTGAGAGAGAATAGAATCTATATGTCTGGAAAAAAAAATGTTTGTAATAGAATCTATGTTGGTTTAATGGCTGCAATCGTGCCTGAAAAGTAAAATAAAATGTAGCTCAACAATCAATTTTCTATTATGACTTTTACCTCAGAGCATGTTTTGAGTGTCCATTTATGTGTGTGATTTTGAACTTGTTTCTGTGTTTTTTTTTTTTTTTTTTTGGGTGTTTGAAAGTAGTTGTGCCTGTTAAAAGTACTGAATGTTGATGTTATGATCCATAACACTCAAAATTGTTTGTAAGATGGATTTTGGCTCAAGTAGGACATGATATACTGTTCACTAATTTCTGCATAAACTATTTCTAGTACCAAATCGTGAAAATTCAATGGAAAGTTGTGTACATTAGATGTACAAATATTCTAGACTTGTTGAGAAATTTGATTTCGTTGAAAGTACAAAATCATGAAAATTCAAGAGAAAATTGTGTACATTAGATGTACAGATTGTTCAAATTTGTAAAAATCAAAATTTAGATGTACAGATCATTCGAATTTGTTGATTGTATAAAATCTTGAAAGTACAATATAAAATTGTGTAAATTAGATGTACAGATAGTCTGAATTTGTTGAAAAGTTTGAATTCGTTAAATGTACAAAATCGTGAAAATTAATTGAAAAACTGTGTACTAATGTATTGATCATCCGAATTTGTTGAAAAATTCTAAATCGTTGAATGAACAAGATCATGTAAACTCAATAATTAATGAACAGTTAATCTTTAGATTTGCAAAAGTTGAATGTACATAATCATCAGTTGTCAGACATTAACAACA
The DNA here is from genome assembly GCA_023621385.1 of Quercus gilva. NCBI lineage: Eukaryota > Viridiplantae > Streptophyta > Magnoliopsida > Fagales > Fagaceae > Quercus > Quercus gilva. Next base: position 56,063,921 of record CM042475.1, on the reverse strand, counting down.
ACATTTTGTATTGCACAGAACGTGTAGACATTAACAACAGCGTCTAATGTTTGTAGGTAGAAATTTTTGGAAATCATCATTACTTGAATCTGAGAAGTCTGAAATATCTCTTTCATCATCTAATGCAGTAACTTCATTAATAAACTTGATGGCTCACTCTTGCGCCTTCCCCTTTAGATGCTTCTTAGCCTTTTGGATTGCATGAAAATGGTCTAATCACCTTTGCATTTGATTGTTCTCTTGTTCAAGACGAGCAAGTATGTTGGCAGGTTCATCTCTAGGTAACTCGGCTGAGCGTGCCTTAGGAACTCGTAACCCGTGCCATCGACAATACACCTCCAACTCACACCTCTTCTCGTATAGGGTTGATCATGGTGGTTCTGCTACGGTGAACTCTATTGCGGTGGTATCTATACTTAGTTTTGTAGGTTTGCCGACCATGATGTGCTCGACGCTTCCAAGACTCTCGTACATGTATATTGGCATATTAAGGAAATCTCTCTTCTTTCCAACCCATTTCCCTCCATAGTGGTCTGTGTATGTCTGTAGTTGTTGATCTGCTGAAACTTGAGATAATCCATTTGTTGAAGTAGATCCAAACTTGGTTCGCATTGTACGATTTGATGTTGAGGCGTTGCGACTCATAGCTTAGTCAATCTACGAAGTTAGTGGGGTAGAAATAAGATCATTATTGGGGTGCATTTATAACCTCAATTCATGTTCCAAGCATTATAATTTTAGTTATTAGGGCTTGTCATGTCAATACAGGCTGGAAAAACACTACATGAACAGGATTTTAAATGTTCCCAATGTCACAGTGAGATTTGAAGATGTCGGCAGTAGTTGCAGTGTTCTTGAATAGAGTATCGTATTTAATTAACGCAGTGCTATGTCCTTGGCACCAGGGTACAATTATTCATATATTTAAGTATTCATGTGAATATGGATGATATGACTGGAAAGTGTGTGAAATCATGCCGAGCTGTTGAGTAGCACGTGTGAAACAGTGGCGTCTGTTGGTGCATGTGGTTCGTATGACTACAGTTGGTGCTATAGCAGCAGGCTAGTGACGTGTCTTCAAAAAACTACTCATGCCACAATTGGTGCTACATCATGTTTATTGTATATTCAAATCTGCTTACTGCATTCAAAAAATCTATTTTCTGCATTAATTCAAACTGTTTTCTGCACGTGGTTCATATGACTACAGTTGGCGTCTGCCTAAATTATTTTCTGTTCACTATTTAAAAAATTGTTCGATGTTTTCATATTTCGAAATTAAAATCTCTATATCTTACAATGCTTCTATTTAAATAAATAAAAACATAGAAAAGTTACTTATTTTTATCTTTATGTTTATTTGTCAATTATCCTCAAGCAAAAAAAACAAAAAAAAATTACACAGTACTCGAGTTTGGTAAACTCGAGTACTGTAGAAAAAAAAAATTTTCTGTATTTTTTTTTATAAAAGGTACTTGAGCCTGGTATACTCGAGTATTGTGTTGCATGGTACTCGAGTTTACCAAGCTCGAGTACCACTTTATTTTTTTTAATCGCCAATTTCCAGCTCAGCAGCCATGGTGGAACTATAAAATAGGGTACTTGAGTTCACCAAACTCGAGTACTTCAAAAAGTGGTAGATTCCTGTTTATTTTCAAAACAGTGTTTTTTTGCCAAATCTTTCGAAAATTGATGGTAAAAGGCCATTTTGGCCTCCAAAGGTGAGTTTCATACAGTAGAGCAAAATTTTACTTCAACAAATCTCTACCAAATATCTCAACCTAATATCACAGTGAATATCATTTATCTTATGCGGAAAGTAGTCATCTTTACTCTTTAGAACTATAGCGTCCATAAAATGATCTATACTCATTGTTGGAGCATTTTAATATTAATTAATTAAAATAAATAAATATTACAATATAAATGTAAAGATGTGAGAGTGAATATGGAATGTGAGAAATTAGTGAAAATGTTTAATCCTACATTGAAAATAAGAGAGACTATTTTATTCCTTTTAATTGTGGTGATTAATGGACTAATATGAATTGATTCAGATATTGGGTTAGATATGTACGCAAGGGGGAGGTGAAGGGTGGAAGTGCTATTGTATCCTGAGGGAGACAAGTCAGAGAAGGTCTGCACCAATTACAAAGGTTTAGCCAACCAAGAGCTTGAATCTCCTTAAAGGGAGTGAGTGTCGCGCCTTAGTCCAAATAGTATTGTATTTGCACCAACAATTTTAAGGAGAATTCAAGGAAGAATATAGTCTCCATCAAAAAAAAAAAAGATAAGTATACAAAAGATGAATATAATTGTCGTTCTTATCTTTTGAATTGTCTTGCCGATCATTTCTATGATTATTATGATACAACTTATAATTCCACCAAGAAAATTTGAAAAGCTTTACAAAGAAGTATGATACTGAGGAGGCTGGTGCAAAGAAGTATGCTGCTAGTAGATTTTTCCGTTACCAAATGGTGGATGGAAAATTGGTGGTGAATCAAGCACAAGACTTCCAAATGATTGTGGCAGAATTGAGATTCGAAGGCATAAAAATTGGAGACAATTTGGTGGTAGCTGGCATAGTTGATAAACTACCACAATCTTGAAGGGAGTTCCAAAAGACTATGTGGCACAAACAAAAGAAGACATCCTTGGAGACTTTAATCACACGCATCTGTGTGGAGGTGGAGGGTAGAGGACAAGATGCACTCATGACACAAGAGAGCAATGGTAATTCCACCACAAAGGTAAACCTTATTTTAGCCAATAATAATAGGCCCAAAAATAATTTTCCTAGAAATGGTCAATTGAAGCCTAAAAAGAAAGCCTTTAAAAATAATAATAGATCTCAAGGAAGGGGAAACCCAAATAAAAATTACAATAAGAACCAAGGACTCCCTTCACAAGATCAATTTAATTGATCCTGTTTTGTCTGTGACAAGAGTGGGCATATTGCTCGATTTTGCAAATTTCTAAAATGTGAATCTGTCCTGTAGGCTAACGTAACCGAAGAGCCTTTAGTGGCTATGATTACAAACATCAATATGGTGCAATATGTTGAAGGGTGGTGGGCAGATTCTGGTGCTAATAGGCACATCTGCTATGACAAAAATTGGTTCAAGTTGTACAGTTCTTTTAAAGAAGAAAAAACTCTTATGCTTGGTGACTCTAGCAAAACCAAGGTTCTTGGGAGTGGTGAGGTTGATTTGAAACTCAATTCTGAATGTGTGCTAAAATTGAAAGATGTACTTTACATTCCGTCTATGAGGAAAAATTTGATGTCAAGTTTTTTGCTTAACAAAGCTGGCTTCAAGCAAACTATATAATTTGATAATTATGTAATCACTAAAAATGGATTATTTGTGGCAGGGTCGACCCTTCCACTAGGCCAATTAGGCAATTGCCTAAGGCCCCCAAGTGAAAGGGAGGCCCCAAAATTTTAGAAAAGAAGGAGTAGTAAGGGAAAAAAAATGGTTTCAGATGAATCTAAAAAAATCCAGCACATCTTTTTTACCAAAAAATAAAATTTCTATTATACCCGGTTAAACATTGGTAGCACAAAAAATTTTTTTGGTCTAAATAAAATCAATTGTTCCAAAAATAACATCATTATCCTCTAGACAAACCAAAATTCAACAAGATAAACTACAAATCCGGTCTAAGAAATTAACCACAAAACAAATAAATAATCAAAACAAATAAAAAATCTCAAATCTCTAAAATTTTACCATCTCTTTCTCATTCTTGCTCTGCTTCTTTCTCATTCTTGCTATGCTTTTTTCTCTTAACTCTTGCTCTCCGCCTCTCTCATTCTTTCTCTCCACTGTTGCTACGCCTGGCTGCCTGGCTTAAGCTTCCTTTCCTCCAATCTAAATCATCCAATTGCCGACTGCCTTTTTTTTTTTTTAGTTGCTGCTATGCTGCGTTTTGATTTTGGCATTCTGCACTGCAAAATGGGTTTTGACTTTTGAGCTTGAGGTATAACTTATAACTTATAAGGCTTGCTTTCTACTTTAGATTTGTTAAGAGGGTTGGGCTGTGGCTGGACGTTTCACGTTTGGGCCTTCAAGTTTTTTTTTTTTTTGGTTATAGGTGGTGTAATAGGATTTGTTTTATGTTTTTTGTGGGTGGGTCTTGGCTGGTTTTTTTTTTTTTTTTTTTTGGTTATAGGTGTAATAGGATTTGTTTTATGTTTTTTGTGGGTGGGTCTTGGCAAGCATCTTCTTGGCGGGGTTGGGCTAGGCTGGGCTAGGCTGGGCTTGTTTTTGTTATGGCTATGCTGATTTTTTTTTTTTTTTAAATTTTAATCTTGTGTTTATATATATATATATATATATAAGTATATATTTTAGTTATTGGTAATATAATGAATAAATCTTTATTTATGCAGGTTGAAATTGCTAAAAGCTTGTTATTATTTGGTGAAACTACAACAATACTTTTTATATAAATCAGGTTTTATTTCTCATTTGCTCTACACTTGAAAGTTATTTTTTATTTTAGTCTTTATAAATATATTGTTTGATTAGAAATGTCTACTAAAAAAATATGCATCTAGATATGAAAAACTTAAAAAAAAGAAAAAAAAAAGAAGAAAAATTAATTGAGTCTAAAAAAAGATCAATGGGTAAATTTGTTATTAGTAATAAACAAAATACAACACAAAATTTAGATGAAAATATCACAAATGAACAAGAAGTTCACCAAAAAGAATTTAATTAATACATAAGTATTAAAAAAGACCCCATTTTAGTTCTCGCCTTAGGCCCCAAAATGTCTAGGGTCAGCCCTGATTTGTGGGTAAGGGTTGTGCTTATGATGGAATGTTTAAATTGAATGTTAAGAATAATAAAGCATCTACTAGTTCAGTTTATATGCTTTCTTCTATTAATTTTTGGCATGCTTGTATGTGTTATATAAATAGTAGATATGTGGGAATCATGAGTAGTTTAGGATTAATTCTAAGACTGTTAAAATATTTTAAAAAATGTGAAACTTGTAGTCAAGCTAAGATTACAAAAAGGCCTCATAAAAGTGTTGTAATAAATACTGAATTACTTGAGTTAATTCACTCCGATTTATGTGAATTTGAGAGAATTTTAACTCGTGGAGGAAATAGATATATTATCACTTTTATTGATGATTTCTCAAAATATAAAATTGTTTATTTGTTGAAAAATAAAAGTGATACTTTTGAAAAATTTCAAGATTTTTTAAAAGAAGTTGAAAATCAATTCGTTAGAAAAATTAAAAGAATAAGAAGTGATAGAGGCAGTGAGTATGAATCAAGTGCATTCAACTCATTTGTTCAGTCTTTGGGAATTATTCATGAAACTATTGCACCATATTCACTTGCTTCTAACGGTGTGGTTGAAAGGAAAAATAGAACTCAAATTGAGTTAACAAATGCCATGTTAATTGAATTTGGTGCACCTTTACATTTTTAGGGTGAAGCTATTTTAATTGCATGTCATGTTTTGAATAGGGTGCCACATAAAAAGTCACATACCACACCTTTTAAGATGTGGAAAGGACATAAACCAAATTTGAGATATTTGAGAGTATGGGGTTGTCTTGCTTATTTAAGGCTTACTGATGTATAAGAGCTACTACTTGTGCTTTTCTTGGTTATGCAATTAATAATGCAGCCTATAGATTTTTTAATCTTGAAAACAAAATAATTTTTGAATCTGGTGATGCGATTTTTCATGAAGAAAAATTTTCTTTTAAATTGAAAAATAGTGGGGGTGAAGGAAATATTTTGTCACAACCTAGTTCTTCTACTTCCCACTTACATAATCAAGAAAATTTTGAAATGGGAACCTAGAAGGAGTAAAAGAGCTAGAGTTGAAAAGGATTTTGGTCATGATTATTATGTTTTTAACATTGAGGAAAATCCCCAAAATTTAAAAGTGGTTTTAACATCACCTGATACTATATTTTGGAAAGAGGTTGTAAATGATGAGATGGAATATTTAATTTCTAATAGAACTTGGAAATTAGTAGATCTTCCACCGGGTTGTAAGACTATAGGTTGTAAATGGGTCCTTAGAAAAAAGTTGAAACTAAATGGATCAATAGATAAGTTTAAAGCTAGACTTGTTGCAAAATGCTTTAAACAAAAAATTGATCTTGATTTCTTTGATACTTTTTCCCCGGTAATAAGAATTACATCTATTAGATTGTTAATTGCTATTGCTACAATTTTTGATTTGAAAATTCATCAAATGGATGTAAAAACTACTTTTCTAAATGGGGACCTAGAGAAAGAGATTTATATGGATCAACCCGAAGGCTTTGTAGAGCCTGGACAAGAAAGCAAGGTATGTAAGCTAACTAAATCCCTATATGGCTTTAAACAAGCACCTAAGCAGTGGCATGAAAAGTTTGATTCCTGCATGATTGAGAATGGTTATAAATTAAATGAATGTGATAAATGTATTTATTCTAAATCATGGAATAATTTACATGTTATTATTAGCCTCTATATGGATGATATGCTAATTTTTGGCTCAAATATGCACGTTATAAATGAGACAAAAAATAAGCTTAAAAACCATTTTGATATGAAAGATCTTGGTGAGACTAATTTTATTTTGGACATGAAAATTACAAAAACATGTGATGGAATATTTCTAGATCAATCACATTATGTTGAGAAAATTTTGAAAAAAAATATAATTTTCATGATCACAAAAGTGTAGCTACTCATTTGATTCTAGTGTTCATTTATTTCCTGTGAATAATTATGATGAGATTTTTAATCAAAGGGATTATGCTAGCATCATTGGCAGTTTGCGTTATGCTATTGATTATATTAGACTTGACATTGCATATGTAGTAGGAGTGCTTAGCAGATTTACTAGCAAGCCTGGTAGAGATCATTGGCTTGCTATTGAGCAAGTCATGAGATATTTAATTGGTACCTAAAGCTTTGGCTTATTTTATAAAAACTACCCTGTTGTGATTGAAGCTTTTAGTGATGCCGATTGGAATACTTTGTTGGAAATCTCTTTCTACCACTGGTTATATTTTTACCTTAGGTAGCAGTGATATTTGTTGGAAATCTAAAAAGCAAACAATAATTGCTAATTCAACAATAGAAGCTGAATTAATAGTATTTGCTTCAGCTAGTGAAGAGGCAAATTGGTTTAGAGATTTGTTATATGAAATTCCACTTTGGAAAAAACCAATTCCACCTATATTAATTCATTGTGATAGCACTGTTCCAATTGGTAGAGTTAAAAACCATTATTACAATGGTAAATCCAAACCTATAAGAAGAAAGCACAGTACCGTGCGATCTTATTTGAGTAGTGGCATTATAACTTTGGATTATATTAAATCTAATGATAATCTTGCAGATCCATTTACCAAGGCCTTGGCAAAAGATAAAGTCTGGAATACATCAAGGGGGATGAGACTAAAGTCCATAGAATCATGAGCCATATATGAGGATACCCAACCCAAGGACTAGAGATTCTGAGAATTTGGTTCAATGGAAAAAACGAATCATACGATGGTTGTAAGAAATACACTATTTATTTTTTTAATTATTTATTTTGTAAATAATTTTTTTTTATTGTTCATCCCTATGATGTAAGTGCATTTATCCTGTAATGTGGAAAGGTTAAGTAAAAAATTTTTAATGAAATTTGTAGCTTAATTATATGAGTGGGGTGTCAGAATTACAAGAGCACTTTTGACAAAATTTCACCTATGTGAGTGTGGGAGTGGGGCTGCTCCTTATGAGATTTGGACTTAATCTCAAATACACTAATGAAACTGGGATCAGCACACGGCTATAAAGTGCTAGCTATAAAAGCTCATGTCAACACCTGGATTGTTATGTGTAAGCAACGAGGCTTAATTTCCCTAAAGCAGTCCTAGTTCAAGTCAGAAACCACTACGACTCTGGAGTTAAGATCGCTATTTTACTAAGTGAAGGTTCAATGTAGATCACACCTTCATGATGCATTGTGACCTGTCTTTGCTTGGTGCTGAGATACAAATTTTCGGGCCCTAATCTCGTTTAGCCCATTCACTAAAAAGTAATACCCACACAAGCCCATAAACTATTTTGAGCCCACATAAATATTTCCCACAAATATTCCGTATATAAGCCGCATAAATTACCTTGGGCCCTCTCACAAATATTACCCATTATATCTAATTTGGGTATTCCACAAAAAACACTTATCACGTTGCTATCAAAATTGGGCCACAATATTACACTATCTCCACAAAAAAAGCACAAAAATATTTAACTTGTGGGAAAAACCCAAAAAGCCCAACAAAACTCTCTTATAAAGCTCGTTGCTACACGGTATCTCCAAAGCCCGTTGCTACACGGTACCTCCAAAGCCCGTTGCTATATGACAATATTTTTACAAAGCCTAAATATTATTTTGGCACCTATTTTACAAAGCCCAAATATTATTTTGGCACCTATCTTACAAAGCCCAATATTATTTTGGCACTTATTTTACATAAACTAAAGCCCCTAGCTGATGGGAAATATAATTACTCATCCCTCAAAAAATACTTCTCTCACAAAATTTATAAAAGCCCATGTATATCACCCATGGCAAACTATTCATTTTGAAGGGATGACCAAACCCAAAGAAGCTCAACTACAAGGCCCAGCTGAGCCAGCCCAGCTCACATACAAATCCCAGCAACTGAAGCTCACGTGAGCTGGCTAGTCAAGTTTCAGCACAACCTGACAGTTTGAGCCCATTGCCATCAGTTTCAGCTTGTCCAATCAAATCAGAAGAGGACATGTGTCCATTAGGGGTTAAACCCTTCCTTGCCAAGCTGATTTTCATCATTTCTCATGTGACATAAAGCTGAGATGACATGACATAAAGCTAGGGAGCTTCAGCCAACTATCTCTCATTTCTTCTCCAACCCATTCGGTCAAGGACCAAGGGCAGCCATGACCAAGCCATGAAAGCTTCTAGAACAACTTGAAATCAGTTCATTATCATGCAAAAAATGTGTACTCTCTAGTTCATGGACCAAGCACATGAACCCCAAATGGAGAAACTTAAGAAAATGTGATCTGGAGGGCACCAAAGGGATCTCTAGTAGAGCTCCCAGCAAAGGGCTCCAAGATTGACACCTGGCTTTGGGTGATACAATTTACCCTAGGGAGCTCTGATTCTAGTAGCAGCAAAACCAAGATCATTAGCCTAATACCTGCTCTAATTCCATTAGCTGAGCACAATCAATATTTAATACCAAGTCAGAACTCTAGCTGCTATTACCTAAAACAGTAAGAACATTCTAAAAGCTTAGCTTACCACTATTGGCCAAAATCCTAGGAACGATTCTCTAAAGATTTTCTAAAGATTGGGGCCAATTTAGCAAAGATTATTTGCTAATCACCCCCTAAAACTCAATTATAAATAGAAGCTCTCCACCAACACTCCAACAGACCAATAGAGAAGAACTCTCTCAAAAACTTCTCTATTCTCCTCACTCTAATTTTTTGAAAGCTCTTAGTGAGGTTCTAAGTCTCTGAGTCCTTAGTTTCAAGCTTAGAAACTAAGCTCTTCAGCCCATAGCTCACAAATACCTCTCACACCTCTACTCGTAAGCTGTTATCTATCCCCAACAGATAGCTCTAGCAGCTTTACTAAACACTCTCACTCACTACTCATACTACTCAAAATGACCCTCTCTACTCACTACATATACTATATCCATGAGCATGTCCTGACATCATAATGATCTTGCTGTGCTAGCTAGAATCTTTCTCTCTTTCTCTTCATCTCACACTAAGTTTCCTCATTACTTGCTATAATGGAACCTATGATATTTGTTTATTCATTTACTATTGAAGGTTATGATGTAACTGTTACCATAGAGTTTTTTTCCTCATATTGTCATATTAGAAGACTCTTCTCCAGAGCCAATGGATGATGAGTTTGAAGATGTGGATGCTTTTCTTAATCTGTGAAATAGTTAACGAATGGAGGTTTATGCTGTTCTGTCTCATTTTACTGCTGAAATATTTTACTGCTAGGTTATTTCTTTATCGTAATATGCTTTTTATTGTGCTGACGTGTCTGCTGTAGGAAGTGTTTTTGGGCCATCTCATAACCCTTGTTAGTCCTATCCTAGGCCCAAGGTATAAAAAGAAGGCAAACTCTTCGAAAAACTTCACCGATAGCCTTTGGGTCATGCTTCAAGCCCATCGTTGAGTTTCAGTTTAGGCCCCCAACCCAACATAAATCTCATTTGTCGAAAGGAAAACTTTTTCGCCCCCGACACCTGGTAATCTCTCTTTAACTAAAAATTTTATATTAAAATGAGTGGGGGATTGTTGGAGTATTTTAATATTAATTAATTAAAATAAATAAATATTACAACATAAATGTAAAGACGTGGGAGTGAATATGGAAGATGATAAGTTAGTGAAAATATTTAATCCCACATTGAAAAGGAGAGAGACTATTTTATTCCTTTCAATTATGGTGATTAATGGACTAATATGAATTGACTCAGATATTGGGCTAGATACATGCGCAAGGGGGATGTGAAGGGTGGAGTTATCAAAAATGGACTATCCATTTGGGCCTACAACACTTGTTGGGCTGTTATATTTTGGGGAATGCAAGTCAGAGAAGGTCTGCACCAGTTACAAAGTTTAGCCAACCAAGAGCTTGAATCTCCTTAAAGAGAGCGAGTGCCGAGCCTTAGTCCAAATAGTGTTATGTAATTTTTCTCTTTAAATTAATAATATTCATAAGTATTATTCAGTTTTTCTTTGTGTTATTTCCATTATTATTGTGTTTGCACCAACACTCATTTTCGAGCAAATGAGAAAGGGTTCTAATCCTATGGAATACTCTATTATCTACCAACTAATCACCACACCAATATCTATAGAACAATTAATAGGCTGGTGCAGTGCACAAATTTTGGTAATTAATTCTATTATTTATTTTATGTAGCTGTTTAAGTTTACTTAAGTGCCTGATTCTACATATACTTAGGCACGAAGATATTACTTGGAGTCAGAGCGGTAGTTCTGCTGCTAGTCGTTGCGGCAGCTTCAATCTCCGGCTCTACTACTGCTTAGTTGCAGATTTTTTTTTTTTAATTTTTTTTATACTTGCGTACGCTGCTAGATAAGGACAAAATTATTCCCTTTAATTTTTTTTTAAAGGGCTAGGTTCAGAAGTTGTTTGTTTTGGTGAAATTGATTTATTGGATTTTTTTTTTAATTTTTTTTTAATTTTTTTATAGGTAATTTTTTGTTGTTGGGCAAATTTTTTGGGGCTTGTATATTTAGATTTATATTTTAGATCTATAACTTTTTTTATGGCCTTTAAAATGAGGAAAAGTGCTAGACTTATACACTTTTTTAACAAATTACTGATATGGTAAGTGGTTATTGGTAAGTAAAAAAGTTATGTATGTGGTGGCCACAGATGTGAACCAATAAGAATTTGCTATCTCAATGATTTGTAAAAATTTTGTGACTATAGCAATACTCTTAAAAGAATTAATTGTATTTTTAAAGGGGGCAAAGTTTAATTTTATAGAACAAAAATTGCTAAAATTTGTACTACATATTTACTAATTTAAAAAAAAAAAAAAAATTTGTGGGGGAGGGGGCATACCCCCCCCCCCCCCCCAACAAAGCCCATGAGTGGCTCGGTCCTAGTTTACGCTAGTTGCAAACCTATGTAATGCATAGAAATAGAAAATTATTTTGTAATTGTGATAAAATATATAATTGGTTCTCTAAAATTTTTTGAAGATAATTTATAAGTGCCAAAACAAGTCTAAGACTATGACTGAATCCATAGATTGATAGCTCTAAGTAAGGTAAAGCCCTTAATTATTTATTCAAGTGTTGAACAATGTGGAGAATATCTCCCCCTTTTATTCTTTGCAGAGTCCACTACTTATCTTTATTAGATTCAGCGCTCACTAGTGCTTGTGCTAGTTAGTTAAAATTTCCTGCACTGGTAATAGGGTATTGTTGTTGGTTTTTACTGAAACTAAAGTGGCAATAGTCCAAGATCATTTGCAACAACAATAAGCCTGAAAGCATATGGGAAGAAGACACAAGAGATAGAAAGAAAAGTACTTTCATTGATCAAAAGGAGAGAATATACTACATTCCATAACAACAGTTCAAAAAAAAAATTTTTTTTTTATTACCAAAAAAGGGGGGGGGGGGTCCTAATGGCTAAGTCTTGGCCTTGGGGGTAGGAGGGTCAATAGCTTGGCTTGGTTGGGAGATGGCAGCATCCTTGGTTTTGTCCTTGACTTCGGAGGGGCGGCTTCTTCTTTTCTTAGCCCTTTCCCTTATCCTGGGCCCCCTCAGTTCCCTGGCCTTGATCACTAGCCTGACCGGATCCCTTTAAAGTTTCAGGGAGAGCAAGAGTTGCTCGGTTGGTCAAGGGCTGCTCGGGTGCCTCTAGAGTGCATCTAGGAGGAGAAGAGTCAGAACCTGGGAGTTCACGAATTTCTGGGTGGTAATATATACTCCCAGGTTGCCTCAAAACAGAGTCTGCGGGGACTCTTGCAGCGTCAAAGGCCTTACCCCATGATACGTCGCAATAATCTTGGCATAACTCTGAAATCTCCTCGGCGAGCCTTGTTTGCGTCTCCTCCATGCCCAGTAGATATGATGCTTTCTTCTCAGCCTCTGCTACCTCCCTGGCCAATTGAGCCACCTCTTTGTCCTTCTGAAGTTCAGCTTTAAGATCTTGGACCAACTGCTTTTCGGTGGCCAAGTTTATCTCAGTCACATGCAGCTTTTGGCGTTGGTCCTCGGCCTGCCTTTCTGCGATCTTTAGGCTCGCCTCGACATTGTCCTTGGCATGGATCGCCTCCTTCAGTCTTTGGGACAATTTAGCTAGATCTTGCTTGAGAGTCCCCACTGCCTTCTCGGCTTCGGCGCAGGATTGAGCCTCTTCCTTAACTTCATTACGGGCTTCCTTGACCTATTCCTCGGCCACTAAAACTTGCTGGATCTACATAAAAGGAATAGAAGGGTTCCGTATAAGAAAAAGGGAAAGGATGAATAAAAATAACCAAGTATTTAATTAGAAGAATGGGTCAAACCACTTACCATGGCAAGATCCCTTTTAAGGGATAAGAAGAGCTCAGGCTATTTAAAGTGCCTATAAGTGTCCATAGCTCTTGGCAAGAGAAGTAACTACTCCAGGGCTTCAACAATGTGACCCACGTGCCCTCTTGAAAATTTAAAAATAAAGATTCCCAAGGGATGCGGGCACTGTCCACCTCCAACTTGAGGGACCAAGTGCGCGGCGGTCGGTGCACGTCGGCCTCTAGAGGGTCCTCCCGGCTGTCAACTGAAGTAGATCTCTTCTTTGGTTGAATGTCCATGTCTTCTTCCTTCTCGGAACTAGGATTAACACGAGCAATAACTAGTCCAAGAGATTGGGCAGCAGAATGCCTATCTAGTTCCTCCTCGGAACTTGTAAGTTGGATTATAGGATTTGCGCGTTCTTCCTCATCCTCCTGAAAGCAAAATCGATCAATATCGTCCTCGAGGGACGAATGTGCAGAGGCTACCTCCTCTCTCGGAGTAGCTACCACCTAAGGGGCACGCTGAACGGGCAGTGGAATGGGCGGAAGGTCTCATTAAGCCAAGAATCCTAGCTTGGAATTGTCTATCCTAGCTAACCGAGATGTTAGGTTCTAAAGGTTTAGAAATTTATGTATTTAGAACTCTAATTTGTAATGTTGGCAAACCATGATCAAAACAATGTACTTAGTCTTGTTTAGGCTTGCTCAAAGTTGGTAAAATATTGTAAAGTTGGAATCGAGTGACTGCAGATGTATTGGGACATCTCGGCCTGGCTCGATCAATCGAATGTAATTCTCGATCAATCGAATGTAATTCTCGATCGATCAAAAATCGGCCCAGATGCGTTTTCTGCAGAAATTCCAGCTCAGCCCTAACTCTTTAAACGTTTAGGGTTTTATGTTTTTGCCCTAGGTATATAAGGCAAAACCCTAGCCACGTTTTCAAGGTTGCACAAGTTGTATTGTTGCTCATACATTGCTGTTTTGTGTAAATCTCTTGTGAGATCTAGAGGAGCTTTCCTTTACACAAAGCTTAGGGTTTTCAAGATTGAGATTACTTCAACATCTTGATGATCAACTTGGTTGCTGCCTTTGAAGCTTAAAGAATATCAAGCGTGGGTGCTTGTAGCTGATTGAGAAATCAAAGAAAGAAGGAGTCCGTGGATTCGGAGCTTGCACGTGGTCGTGTCAGTAAGTTCTACTGGTGGGTAGCATTAGGAAGTCAAACAGGGAGCTTGTAAGTCCTTTTGTAAGAACTTCAATTCTTTCTTAGTGGATTCCATTTTGCCTTGAGGATCGGTGGGTCAAATCCTCCCCAGGTTTTTCCGTGTGGTTTCCTAGGTGATCATATCTTGTGTTCTTTATTATTTCCACTGCTTTATATGTTTTATATGCATGATATGATTATTTGATTGTTTTAACCTAGAATTGTTTAATTTGACTAAGTAACAACTTGGCTAATTAATCTAGGGTATGTAATCTGGTTGTTTGTAAGGGGTTTTAAACCGTTCACGAGAGCTTCCAGCCCTTATTGCCTCGCTTGCGCCTTGAAATATGCGGGACAAGGGTTTATAGTCCAAGATCAAATGAGCGGCCCGCAGCTATCTGTCCTCGCTCATAAACACCTCCGACCTCAAGAGGTAGTTAAGAGCTTGAACGTTGGTTAGGCTGAGCCTCGGAGTGACGTGATTCTTATTTGCAAAAAAGTTCGAGAAGGAAATCGCGGTCAGAACAACAAAAATTATCATTATAAGAGAAATAAGAATAGAAGGGCTAAATCCCTTGCCTAAAGGGACTAATCCTAAGGTACCCCACCTGGCTCTCCTGCCCGAGTTGGGCAAGGAAGACCGTCGTGCCACTCCCCGAAGGCGATCAAATAATCATCCTTCAAGTCCTTGTTGGACTTAGGAAGGCAGGATATCAACCTAACGACGTCGGACCTGGACTTGAGGTAATATCTCGCGCTAGCAAGGGAATGGCACTCGTACATATGAACGACGTCGTGCCATGTTAGCCCTAAGTTCCTCTAGTTATTCAGAGCAACTACGCACCTTAAGACTCTAAACGTGCTGGGAGCGCATTGATGGGGGCATATCCTGTGGTTGAGTAGATAATCTCTGGTTATCCTACCCATGGGAAGCGTCATTCCTCCCTCTATAAAAGCAATCATCGGAATGACGACTTCACCCACTTCTCTATCGGTAAGTATTCGATCTGGGGGACAATACTCTAAGCCCACTCCTTGCGGGATATGGTACTTGGCCCTAAAACCCTCAATACCAGACGGAGAGTCCACTAAATGTTTAAATCTACCCATCTACGCGAATATGGATGACAAGGAAAAAGTTTTCAAAAAAAAAGGAAGAAGGCCGAGGACCCGACCGTGGAGAAATAGAAAGTCTGGAAAGATAGATACTTACGGGAATGGGTGTACTGAACCCTGAACCTTTAAGAAAAATCCTTGGGAAATTCCTTAAGGAAAAGTTCTAAGGATGTTTAGTGAGTGAGAGAGTTTTGTGAGTTTGAGCGCTTGGGATCTCTAGAGAGCTTGAAGGTGTAAAATGGAGGGAATGAGTTCTCCAGGTGATTTATATAGGGGGCGGGGTTGAATGGGAGTTACACTGCTCAAAACCCAAGAACGAGTGCCAACCATTGGATCTGCGCTTCGCCGTTGGATGTGCACTTTGCCGTTGGATGCAGGGAACATCAAGCTGCCTGGAGTAATTAATGATGCCTCGCCAGGCACGAAGCGTTAGTGGCAATTATGAGGTGCGTAAAACAGCACTCCTGCACGTGTGAACTAGGGAAATAAGTGGTTTCGCCTCTTAAAAATCAAAACCCCACTTTTTCCCATCGGATGAGAGGGAAAAACCGGAGTTTTGAGGGCTATTGTAGGGGCAGAGGCCCAAATTTGTATGTTGGGTCTTGACCACAATCCGAGGACGCCAACCTATCCGAGGAGGGACGAATATTTATGAGGGGATTCAACTTAGAGTCTCATGAGCGAGTAAGAGAGTAAATGGTGGTCCGAGGAGTAATCACCCCTCGGCCATGGCAAATGTAGCTTAGATACATGTTCCATCGACAGGAATGACCTCCATAGAAGCTCCACTATCAGGAGCGTGCCTTATAAATACATGAGAAGGAAGGGAACCCAGAAATATCTAAGGGAAGACTGCTACCTCTGCATTAAATGCACTGCAGCTACTTTTCTAGTCGCATTTATGTGGAGAAGACTTCTGAACAGTGTTTCCTTGGCCACCACAACTCACAGAAAGCCAGAAGGGGTGTCTGATAGGACAGGCACTCAAGTGGTGGCCTAGATGATTGACAAGTGGAAGGTCAAGATCACTAGGAGGGACCTATACAACGTAAGAGACCCTCCATGAGTTGGGGGTCGAGAAAAAGGAGAAAGAACACTGTACCAATGAGAATAGCACTTGTAATCAGTTCCATTAGTCTATAAGAATATTTGCCTCCTCGGACAATACATTCACCGAACCTTACATATGTTGTTCTTGCATAATTATCTTACAACCCCATCCTAGCCATTGTTATACTTACTAAAGCCTAGTTCTCCAACCCATTCTATACAAATTTATTGTATTGGACTCATTAACCCAGAATCCCACACTTATTGGGTTTGGGGTTTGGGCTGTAAATCGTGACCCTACATTAATTATCATTTTTTTTCTTGAATGGTTCATTCATTTTTCATATTGAGTTTTATCACACATCAAACATGAACCAATGTTGCCCTATTTATTTTTATTTTTTTTTAAGAACAAGTCTTAATTTTTACGTCTTATTGATTTTATATCTAGCCTTGGGGTTAAGAGCATGTGTGGTCTCCTATCCTAATAAATTAGGAAGTGAAACATTAACAAACCAATGAAATAGGTTTGGGGGTTCATTTTTACCATATTTTTACTTAGAGAAATACTATGTCCACAACATTTTCAAAACAAATCACAGGTAGCAGGTTGTTAGTTGTTGTTATGGGTGAGCAAAAAGGTAATTTAAGTTGCAAATTCAAATTAAAACCAATAACAACTTACTACTTATAATTTGTATTGAAAATATTATGAAAATTGTGTGAATGTAGCACCTCTCTCTTACTTATACTTTATAAGTTTAACAATTCACAAGACAATCTATTATTAAATAAGTAAGGGAAGGTGTGATGGGATCAGTTACAAAGCAATATCATGCTCTTATCATTTTGGTCTATTGTTGGGCTTACTATAGTATTGAAGAATAGGATGCTCCAAGTCAAGTTGTGTGCCTTTGATTAGACTCATGGAAGCTACTTGGCTCCCCTACAATATTTCCTAGGATCTTTGAGGATTTTTTGGTCATTTGCTTGAAGTTTGGGGTCATTTGGAAGTTCCAGCTTCTAGAAGTATTTTGGGTGTATTTTAGTGATCTATAAGCGTTCTTGGGGGGTATTTTGGTACTTTGGATGTTTTGAGGGTATTCAAGCTATCTCGATAAGATATGGAGAGGGGGTATTGTAAATGTATAAATTTATGGGGGATTTATGTAAATATTGTAAGTTGTATGGGCATTTATGTAATTGTCTATAGTTAGGGGGTGTTCGTGTAGTTGTTGGGATTTAGAGATTGTCAGTGTAAATATGTAAAGTTGGGAGTTGGGCTTGGGTTTAGGTTATTGACTCAGTTTAACTGAGTTGGGCTTAAGAATTTTGATGGGTTTTGCTGTGTAGATGATTGGACTTAGATTTGTAGTGAGGCTGGCCTTGGGCTTGTTAGAGAAATAAACTGGGCTAGGCGGATTTAAATAAATTGGGCCGAGTTTATTCCTCAATGACATTTCAATTATTTCATGCCTCATTTCTCTATCTCTTTTTTATGAACAATAAATATTTAAGGGAATAAAAAATCTCATCTCTCTATCTCAAACTAGGATTTCTTTGGATCAGTGATATGCTGTTTGTGGATTACTAAATAAATGGATAAAAGAACACAATACAACTAAAAGAAAAGCTATATATTGGGCTAATCAACCAAGTGCAAGAAAATTATGATTGAATTTTTTAGTGAAATTACATAAATTTTTATTATAATTTTATTTTGTAGTAACTAGTAAAATGCCTGTGTGATGCACAGACAATGTTACAATGTTTTATGTATTTTTTTTTTTTTTTGGAGAATTTTACACATATATTATAGCATATTTGTCATAAAAATTTGTTAGTAATGAGTTCAAGTAATGAGCAAAAAAAAAAAAAAAAAAAAAAAAACAACAACAACAACAACGTACAACTTTGGAGTAATATTTTTCTAATAGAAGTTGATAAAAATATATTAATTCATTCCATATTATTGATCTTCATTATGTAATGTAATAAAGAGCTTCATTATGAAATCTTTTTTTTTTTTTTGGTTTCTTCAATGCTTTGTTATTATGATATGGCAATGCCTGTAAAGCTTGTTAAGGGACATATTATCATCATCTTTGTTAAGGGATATATTATCATCCTCTGTTTCTTCATCTTCAACGTTTGAAGTTTGGTTCGTTTCTATTTGTTCAATTTTTGAGCTTTCATCACTTTTTCCTTTTGTTGCATTGTTTATGTTAATCACTAATGAATTGGCATTGGATCGGGAAGACTCTTGACTGGATATTACAAAGTTTGAACTTGCGGATTTGTTATCGCTAAGATTTTTCGTAAGTATTTGCATTCATATTAAGTATCAGCGATATGATAGTTCTTTGTAGATGTTTTTATATATATTTTTGGTTAATATAGGAATAGTGTAGCAAAAGAGATAGACTCATAGTACAGGATATTAGAATGTGTATATATATTTTTTCTTCCATACTTTTTGTCATTGAAGGTGCATCAAAAATCATAGCAACTGTATAATTTTCAAACCATCCTTTAGATCAAATCAAAACATTAGAAAAACTAATGCACCTTGATGTAGACATCCCACACATGATGACTGGCAACCACTATTTGTTTAGTATCATCCCATGAAAATCCATTCTGATCAAGCAGGCTCTTTACATCATTGATTTGAGTCCACAAATTAGTGTAATGAACTTCCAAGATCTTTTCATTATATGGGGATCCAAAATAGGCATTGAACATGGTCAGCATATCAGTCCAAGCTTCTTGTAATGAACTTCCTATGCTCCTTATCTAACAAAAGATCAATACAATAGCACTCCATTGCTGGTGTCCGGTTTGTCCTTGTACGATCGCTACTTGCAGGCGTTTGGGTGCCCATTTCTCCCCTACAACATTGGGACTATCATTCTAGTAAGAGTCCTTTACATGCTATCATAGTGTCATGCTATGCTTCCAAGATATAAACAATAAGTCAACCCAGTCCTTAGTTATAGACGTGGCAAATCCATTCAAATTCAACAAAAATATCTGAAACCCATTAAAAAGATTAGCACACCTTTTCCAATTCGCTTAACAAATTAAACTCAAACAGAAGCAAATACAATGCATATACCAATCTGAGCTAAGGTTCTACAGACTAAATGTTAGCCTTTGTTTAGTTGCTGAGAAAGCTGAAGTGAAAAGAAATAAAGATTTTGAGTCCTACATATTATAAAATTTTTGGGGGTCTCTCAGAAAATGAAAACCCAAGGATTCATTAACAAAGCATGTGCACTTTTTTCTTATCTATTGCTAAATTAAAAATTATATAATTTGAAAATAAAAATTCAAATGCAAATCAGTAATAGAAGTGAAGCTAATAAAGAGGACATGTACAATGGTAGCTCAAATTCTACATACTAACACCATGTTTCCCAAGAAAACCGATAGAAAGGGAAGGGGAAAATATTCAATTATCTGCTGTTGGGTTTTCATAAAAATCAAAATTCTATGACATCAAAATGAAACATCCTTTTTTTTTTTTTTTTTTTCGAAGTTCCTTTTTCAGTTTCGGCGTTTCCTACTATTTCTCAGTAAGCAAACAGAACAACAACCTATACTCTTTTCCCTGGAAAACCCCGTGGAGGCTGTTTGGATATTTTGAGTGCCATACTTTTCAATGAATAGGAATAACCTGCACCAGTTCAGGAATATATCAGCACTTTTTTTATTTTTTTTAAAATTCAGTTGTTTCGAGTGTAAGTTAGGTATTCAAATCCTAATTCTTTTCATAAAAGAGTCCAGTTAATATCCATGAACAATAAGGCTCTTGGAAAATATATTAGTTCTTTAAAGTTTGAAATTTGGGAAATCTTTTTCTATGTGTTGTTCTGCAATTGCTATCATATTTGTCAATGTGTCCTATGGAGTTGTATATTTCCAGCTACATTCACTCAAGCTAGCTATATCAGACTAATCCCACTTTGCCCACTGAATATGCTCAACTAAAAATCCAATAATTCTAGTTTAGTCAAGTAATCTTTTAAGTATGATCAATTAGATGTTGATCTTGTTGGTCTAAAACATTATATGTAGTGAGGTTTGTAAGTTTGCGTTTGTGACAGGTTTTGTTTGAATTTGTACAACTTAATTCTTATTTCTTGAAAAAATTTGAGAAATTTTTTACCATGAAAAAAAATTGAAATCAGCAACAGATCAAATGACCAAATTGTAGCTTTAATTCTGCTTTTTGTTTGCATTACTGTGTTTTCAAATTGGGTTATTCCCCCACGTGAATGAGCCTATCAATACAGAGAAGGAGAAGTGACAAAAAATAAAAAAATAAAAAAAAATACACAGAAAGAGGGATAGAGAAGTGACAAACACACCCAAAGATGTGAATAAAGCAAAGTAACTAAGGAGGGGGACATACTCTGGCATTCAATAATGCAAAACAAATCTCAAGGGGTTGGCTTAGTGGTTCCCTAGGTCTCATGATATTCATGGGATCCTCGGTTTGAAAATAAATTTGTGTCCAGTCCCGCAGCTTTGGATATTACGAACCCGCACCCTCTGATGATAGGAGGCAATTTTGTGCTTTCGCTAGTCCAACAAGAGATTCTACATAAAACCTTAACAAAATTCCGGGAACCTAGATTCAAGTCTTTGAATAGCTGCTGCAATGAGCTTTTAGGTATATAATAAAACCACAGATGATCAATGCTCATTTCTTCAAAGAGTTGAACTTTGAGCTCCCGTTTGAAATCATTGATGGAAAAGTGGACATCACAAACATAACTGTGTATTTCCCATCGGCAGATCAAAAGCAAAGCAGAGAGCAAGTGTTTGAAATTCTGATCCAATCCAAAATGATATGGAACCTCCAATCTGATACTTGAACGACAATGGAATCATATTTCCTGGTACAACAATTTCATAGCCACATCTAGTGTCTTCAAGATCAGAATTCAAGTATTTAGTTTCATGTTTATGGAACTCAGTTACATGTACAGAGAAGTCAGAGGAGGAGAGCCATAATCCGTTACACTCATCTTCATCAGAATTCAAGTACGCTTTTTTAAATTCAATATACTCGGTAACATCTGTTGTGAATTTGTACCAGTGGACTCCGTCGAACATTTTGTACCCTAACATTTCTCCAAACTGCATGAAAATTAGTAAGTTATTAAGAAAATTGCAGTTGGTAATCAAATTTGTTTCTTCATAGAGAGAGAGAGAGAGAGACCTGATTCGATAATTCACTTGATGACTTTGAATCCAAGGATAAACAGTTTGATGCATGTACTTTTGTTATGCTTTGTGGAAGCCTTGGAATTTTCTGAAGCAATTTGCACCCCTCAATATGAAGTGTATGTAATCTGGTAAAATCGACAATTCTTTCTGGGAGGGTAACAACATTGCTATTGTATATGTATAAATATTTCAATGTGTGGGTGCAACACGAAGTCAAAATAAAATCTACTTCTGAACGAATTTCAAAAAAGCTTAGTGTTAGTTTGATCAAGCTTGGAAATATATATCTGAAATCCTTTGGAAATACGACAGAGCCATAGAGACCAAGATCGGAAAGATGTCGCAATTCATAGATGCTACTTGGAAGATGTAACATTTGGTCATAGGAACCGAAGAGTATGGTCTTAAGCCGAGTGAGATTCCCAAATGATGGTGGCAACACACTAATACTAGTCTCTCCCATTTCTAAATACTTTAAACTTTTCATCTTTGGATGAATGTTAGGGAACTTCTTAAGCTTTGAGCAGTATAAAACATTAAAATATTCAAGCGATTTCATCATGAGACAATCTGGAAGAAGTTGAAGTTCAGAGCAACCCTTGAGGTCCCATACTACTAGCTTATCAAGACGTCCAACAGATTGATGAACCTCCACTAAATTATTACAATCAGAAAGAACCAATTCTTTTAGGTTTGGGGTGGACATTGATAAGTCAGGTAATTTCATAATGTATTCACAAGAGCGGAAATCCATATATTTCAGGGTTTGGGATTGTAAGCTCTGTAACAAAAAGAAAAAGAAAAAAGAATTCAGCTTCAACAAATTTTAAGATATAGTTTTAAAATATACTATGTTATAAATACAAATGATCATTCATACCTTGAGAAGCTTGTCCAATCTAATGTTGCTCTGTGGCATCTTAAGTGCAACGATTTTGTGAGCACAAAATGTGGATGGCAAGGAAGATGAAGGATATTCATTCCAATCAAGCAACCTTAATGTGTTAGGAAGATATTCAAGATCTCCACAAATGTGTACATTGTGAACTATAAGCAACCTGAGATTCTTCATCTTAGAAAATCCAACTTTGAATTGCTTCTTTATTGGTTCAGGCAAGCACAACATTATGCCTTGAATTTCATCTAATCCCTAGTTGGACAAAGCTAAGTGAATCACATCTTACAATAGAATTGACCAAAATTATAATAGTTATTAATTTTGGACCAAAAAAAAATCATACTACTAAACTTGAATTTTCATCCACAATAAAATAAAATAAAAAATAAAAAACATTGAAGATGAAAATTCATTGCATCTACCATGTATTAAAAAAATAAATAAATAAAAGGAAACATTGATTCAAAATTACTTATACCTCATCTTCAGTTAGCACGCTAACAGCATCCTCATAACACCATATCCTACTACGTTTTTTTGGGCTTTTTTGGTGATTCTTGTCGAATGATTTCCCAGCCCATTTGTTGAATTAAGCCATGCATCTTCAATTTGTTAAATCGATCAACAATTATGAGAAACTTATCAATAAGCTTTTTAATACCATAAACTGGGTATAAATTGCAACCTTCTAGTATATCTACAACATAATCCTTATCAAGTCCCTTAAAGAAACATGCAATATCAACGAAAATATCTTGTTCAGTTTCGCCAGTCCATCATAACTTCTTTTGAGTTTTTTCTGAATTTCTTTGTTAGGAATTTCTTTATACTGATCTAATGCACTTTTCCATTCACATTTAGGCCTTCCACATAAATCAACACCCATTATTTTTAGAACTAGTGGAAGACCTTCACCATAGCGTATAAATTGGTCGGCAAGTTCCCAATAACCTTCCTTAGGTTCATTTTTACAGAAGGCATACATACTAAAGAGTTTGAGAGATTCATCATTATTTAGTTCTTGAACCTTGTGGATTGAATGACCTTTTCCAAAACTAGATAGCACTTGTTTGTCTCTTGTTGTTATAATGATTTTACTCCCATAAGCAAACCAATCAGATTCTCCAAGCAAATTTTCTATTTGTTCCAAATTATCCACATCATCGATAACTAAAAGAATCCTCTTACAACAGAGTCTTTTCTTTATAACATTGATTCCTCTATCTTTGTTGTCCACCTTCAAATTTATATCCCCTAAGATCTCAATAAGAAGTGTCTCTTGTAGTTTGATTATGCCATCATTTGTCATTGACTTTTCTCTAACGTTCTCTAGATAGCTAAATCCTTCAAAACGATCATAAATTGTATTAAAAATAGCTTTTGTGATTGTGGTCTTACCTATTCCACCGGGGCCATAGATCCCTACCATGTGAACATCATTTGACTCAATATCTAAAAGCATGGCTTTTACACGAGAATTAATTCCAATTGGATATCTAGTAACAAATAATGGCGAGCAATTGAATCTAGCATTTGAGACTTCTTTGACAACGTCTTGAATAAAATGGGATTCAGGGTAGCTGCCAAGTAAATTCAAGAGGTTCAGTTTGTGCATTAAATTTGAAGTACTATCAATGACAGCATATGGCATGAACTAATTCATAAGTTTGATAAATATCAGCATGTTAGCACATTTTATTTTTCATTTTGGCAAGAAAATTTAGTTTTAGGCATGCATTTGCACTTTTTTCTTTTGGGTAGGCATATATATACATCAATAGTTGGGAGTGATGGGATTTGAACCCTAAATGTCATCATTAAAAATATCAAGAGATGCCAATCAATTGCGCTACAAGACTCTTGACACTGTATTGAATTTAATTGTCATTAGAAAAGATAACATTTTTTTTTTTGTTGCTTTATTTGGTCAATAAAACCATGTATTTGAATTTTATTGAGGAACCTAATGTACTTTACTTAATTTTTGTCCAAATAGTTTTAGCCGTCTATAATGATTTGGATGGAAAATCCAGTTAGGTGATAACTTATATTTACTAGAACGAAAATTTAGAAATCATTAGATATTTTGGGGACAAGTTTTTTAAATAAATAATAAGTGGGAGAAACTTCCATGTAATTGGTAAAATAAAGTATTGGGATTGACTTGGGTCTAATGCATCCAGGACCCAAGTACTTTAAAATTCTTCCATTTTTACCATTGGTTGCTAACTTCCTTACTTAAAGTAAGAAGCCAAAGAAATAATAATAATAATAAATTCATAATTTAGCCCAAAAAAAAAAACTAGACTAAAAAATTAGCGAAGCTGTTCTTTAACAGCAAAATTAATGAGCATAACAAGCCACTAAAAGTAAAACTCATGAAAGCACTAGTGTTGTGTTTAAATCCAATGATCTAAAAAAAAAAAAAAACCCATATAAATCACATAAAATTGGTGATCATAACACAACCCTCCCATTTTAATCAAAATTTGGGACGTGACATTAAAATTGTAAAAAAATCCATTAATGATTTTTTTTTTTAATTTAAAAAAAGTCATATAGTTAAACCGACAAAATTGAATAAATGCCATTAATCTCATGTGTGGCTAAAATTGAAGGGGATCTTTTCATTAAACACATACCATTGATTGTAGTGACAACCAGATATATTAGCTGCTTCACATAGAGCTTCTCTCCACCTTTGAATCTTCTTACTATCCTTAAATTTTTCTTCATGTTTAGCTAGGGCTTCTCCAACTTTTCCCTTTTGGTTACGTACGTCTGATGGATTCACGTTGTAAAAAACTGGTAGCACCTCCATTTGGTCATTCTTCTTACACTTGATAATCTTGACAAGTTCATCCAAACAGTAGGTGGAAAATGCATAGTTTTCAGAGAATACAATTATTGAAATCATTGAGTTTTCAATAATCTTGAGAAGTTCCTCAGAAATGTTTTCTCCCCTTTGGAGTTTATCATCAACGAAGGTATTAAAACCATTACGATCCAAAGCCTGATACAAATAACCCGTAAAACCAAGGCGAGTATCTTCACCTCTAAAACTCAAGAAGACTTCATAGTTCTTGCATTGGTGGGTGACTCTTTTGCTGGTCAGAAGAGCCATTAGGATTTTTGAGTTGATAGTTGGGAAGAGCTGAAAGAAAGAAAGAAAGAAATATAGAGGAGATGAAATTTTGGAAGAGATCAATGAAGGTTGAGGAAACAATTTGGACGCTGATAATTTACTCTTGGACGCAAATGACACATTGACCTGGATCTTATATATATGACTCAGGAAAGTGACCAACAACTTCAGAAGAGCATTCGGTGTACAGTTTCTTTTAGTGAGACGAATAATTCAAATTTCGAAGTAGTTAGAACCTTTTACTTTTTCAAACGAAAGCAGGAAGAGCCTTTACATTACGATGTTCTATTATATTTATATACCGTTGAAATGAACGTACTACAATACAATGAATACATTGCAATAACTTAAGGTTGCATACTTAAATTTGGATTTAAATTTTAAAGTGATAAGATTTGAAATACTTTAATTCTAAATTCATAAATATTGAAATACAGTATGTATTATGGATTTTTAGAATTCTATAGGTTTAGAAATTATATCAAATTCAAAGATTTTAAGGTTTAAAAATTTTAATACATTTTTTAAATTCTAAATTTTAATCATTTTTAAATTATTTAAATAAGATATTTGAATTTTAATCACTCAAATTCAAATCTATATATCTGAATCATCTATATATCTGAATCCTGCCATCCAAATCAAGGGGGGGGGGGGGGGGGGGGGTCGAGGGGGGGCAAGTCCCCCCCCCCCCCCCCCCCCCCCCCCCCGGCCTTCTCAAATCTTCTCAAGCAGTAGTGGTATAAAATGCCGTAAGTCCCCACTTGACAGTTGACACAAAAGACAATGTACTTTTTCTTGTTATTTATATTTATTACCTTGTCAATAAGAAGACAATTTTACATTCACATGGCAGCACTTTTTTTACATAAAGGGTCCCATCTAATAGTACTTTTTTTGTTGCACACTACTTTGCCAACTACGACTGAAAAAAACAAAAAACAACTATACTGAATTGGACTTTGAAAGAAAAAATCTATGTATGTGTAATGTGCCTACTTTAGTGCCTCACCAGTTGGTTTTCAGCTTACAATTTTTTCTCTAGTTATCAATCTTTTCAATATCAAACTTGAGTTTTTGCTATAAACTCAAATTTTAAGGACATAAAAAAGTAAAAATGTCTACAGGAAATTTTAAAAGCATTCATGGCATTGAGTTGCGTATAGCCGAATAGAACTTCATAAGCATATTGATATATTTTTAATATTTTTACATTGCTTTATTTTTCCCCATTTATTTTAAAGATCCAAATTACATGTTTAAATTGTGTGTATTTAGTATCGATTAATTTATCTTAGATTAATTTTACCTTCAATCTTGTCTTTTAATCTTGCCCCCCCTAACTTGAAATTCTAGCTCCGCCACTGATCCAAATACATGTTTCTAAGTAAAACCACTCTGATCAAAAGGAATATGTTAGAAGAATTTATGCAAAAAATAAATAAATAAATCGACTTGACTGTATATCAGTTTGAAGAGAAACCATGTCCTCCTTTCTTAGTAATATACGTAGCCAATTGAAGTTGAGTAGTAGTACGTAATATTTAGTGAAGTCTTCATTGAGTATGTCATTCATACACGTGTTGATGCTTTGGCAGAGAGAGACAGGGGAGAGGGTTCACACTTTCACACACTATGTAGCACAAGTGCTACGATTTTGCATTTTCAAATTCCAAGAATTCTCCATTCCACAATCGGTCAAAAGACTGAAAACGGAGAGACCCACGCGGTTTGCAAATATAAATTCCAATAATATTTAATACACTCCTTCAAAGTCAAACAGTGAGGTCCCAATCGTTTTCATTTTTCAAAGAATATGTTCATAATTTTTTTTTTTTTTTTTTAAGGCTAATATATGAAAAGTTACCCTTTTTTTTCCAACTTCCAAAGGTTAGTTTCATACAGTAGAGCAAAATTTTACTTCAACAAATTTCTAGCAAATATTTCAACTTAGAGTCTGTCTGAGATCCGCTTATTTTACTAAAATTAAAAATTTTTTATTAAAAATACTCTAAGTAAAGATAAAAATTAGCTGAAATAGTACAGTAGGACTCCAAAAATAATACTAAAAAGTACAGTAGGACCCATAAATAGTAGCAAAAATAAGATGAATAGTAAAATAAGCTATCAAATATAATCTATTCAAATGCAACCCTAATATCACAATGAGTATCGTTTATCTTATGTGGAGTCCGTTTGAGATTCGCTTATTTTGCTAAAATTGAAAACTTTTTATTAAAAATACTGTAAGTAAAGGTAAAAATTAGTTGAAATAATACAATAGAACACAAGAATAATACCAAAAAGTACCGCGGGACCTATAAATAGTAGCAAAAATAAGATAAATAGTAAAATAAGCTGTCAAATATAATTTATCCAAATGGAACCCTAATATCACAGTGAGTATCATTTATCTTATGCGGAAAGTAGTCATCTTTAGAACTATAGCGCCCATAAAATGATCTATTCTCATTTTCGAGCAAATGAGAAAGGATTCTAATCCTATGGAATACTCTAGTATCTACCAACTAATCACTACACCAATATCTGTAGATCAATTAATAGGTTGATGCAGTGCACAAATTTTGGTAATTAATTCTATTATTTATCTTATGTGGATGTTTAAGTTTACTTAAGTGCCTGATGTTACTTACACTCAAAGACAAAGTTAGGACTTGGAGTTAGGGGCAGTTCCATTGCTAGTCATGTGTGGTGGCTCCAACCTTAGCCACTGAGGTTTTTTATTTTTATTTTTAATTTATGTGTGCGTACACAGCTAGATAAGAATAAAAATTTTTTGTTTAAATTTTTTTAAATGGCTAGGTTTAATTTTTTTTTTTTTTTTTTTTAACTTTGCTATTCGTAATTTTTTGTTATTGGGCAAATTTTTTGGACCTTGTGTATTTAGATTTAGATTTTAGATCTATAACTTTTTTTATGGCCTTTAGAATGAGGGAAAATGCTAGACTTATACACTTTTTTGCAAAATTACTAATGTGGTAAGTAATTATTGATGAGTAAAAAAGTTATGTATGTGGTGGCCCCACCAATAAGAATTTGCTATCTCAATGATTTGTAAAAATTTTGTAGGAAACTTTGTGACTATAGCATTATTCTTAAAAGAATTAGGCGTAAATGCACTTTTAGTCCCTACATTTTGGCTTTTTTCTATTTTAGTCCCTACATTTTCATTTTATCACTTTTAGTACCTAAACCAATTAACACGTATTATTTTCATCATTTCCGTCAGTCAACAAACGGAAACATCTTAGGTAACTAACGGAGGAATTAAAATATTATTAAAAAAGCCACATTAGATAAAATAATAATAAAATTTCTAACCTTCTTATTTTTTAAAAAAGAAAAGAAAAGAATCAAATTAATTTTGTTTCTCTTTTTTTGGGAAGAACATGAAGAATCTAGAACATGTGTTCTTCCCCGTTAATCATGTTCTTCATTTTCTTCCTAGCAAACCTTGCCCAGAAATTTAAAAAATCAATATTTTTTTTTTCTCTTTTCTTCCCTAGCAACGAAACCCATAAAATCAGTCAAATTAAACACAAAGACATGCCCACAGATTTACAAAACGCAAAGACATTCAACAATTACTCTGTCATTCTTTCACATTCCCATTACAAACACAAAGACCTGATTCAAAATACCTTCAATAAACACAAAGTCCTTACATGCCTTAATCCAAATTTACAGACCCAAGCAAACCCAAATGGCAAAAACTCAATCTAACCGTCTAGATCGAAGATAGAGAAAGGGGATAGATTTGAGTTTGTTCAGATCAAGGAGAGAGAACCAGGATGACTATGGTTGGCCATGGAGGCTTGGGTTGGAGGAGAGATGGTGAGAGAGAGAGAAAGAAGATTCTAGAGAAGATGATGAAAAACAGCTGCGTACAACAACAACCACCGCTGCGTACAACAACTTCTTCTTCTTCTCAAACAAAACTCCTCGAACCCTACATCATTTGATACCGATTTTGAGAAATTGAGGCAGTTCTTCTCCAAATTCAGCAAGATTGAGACCAGACTGATCGGATTTGACTCCACAACTGAGCTTTGCTGTCACTGGCCCTACGTCATGCCGTCGCCGGCCATACAACCGCCAGTAACCGATCACAGCATCTCTCTAACCTAGATCAAGCCGATCTTAGCCTCTTTCTATCTCAAACCCATCGCACCCGATCTTAGCCTCTTTGATTATGGTTTGGTTTGGAAGTGGATGAGTTGGGTGCTTTACTGGGTTTCTATTCTTTGGATGGTTTGGTTTGGGAGTGGTTTCGTTGATGTGGTAGTGGATGATTTGATTCGGTGGTGGTGCTTTACTGGTTGCTAGGTTTCTATTCTTTTGCTTGGGTTTGATCTTCATGTTCTATGATTTAGTGGTGGTGATTTAGGGTTTTTTTTTTTTTTTTTTTCCAATGGGTTCTTTTTGTGTTTGTTTGCCAAGAAATTTATGAGTTTGAAGGCTAAGGTTTACTTTACTGGGGATATGGGTTTGGGGTTTGGTTAGGATCTGGGTTTAGGGTTTGTTTTTTGCTGAAGATTAATTATAGGGAAGAACACAAAGAACATGAACATGTTCTTCTGAAAAAAAAATAATGAAAAGAAAAAAAAAAAAAAAAACAAGAAAGACATTTCATTAATTTATTTTGTTTTGATGTGTTTGGTTATAAAGAAAGTACAAGAAAGGAAAAGAAAATGGTAAGAAAATAAGGATTAATTTGGTAAGAATATGAATCATATACAGGAAGAACATAAAGAACATGAATATGTTCTTCTAAAAAAAAATATTGGAATAAAAAAAAAACTCATTTTAATTAAAAGAAAGTAAAATTTTTGTTTGAAAGAAAATAATTTTTTTCTTTTTTTTAATTAAAATTGAGTAATTAATTTTTTTTAAAATTTTGGCATTTAAAAAATGCCAAATAAATTTTTTAATATTATTTTAATGCCCACGTCAGTTTTTCCTGTTAATTAGCTGACGATAAGGACTTAAATGTCATACGTTAATTGGTTTAGGAACTAAAAGTAGTAAAAATAAAATGTAGGGATCAAAATGAAAAAAGTGCAAAATGTAGGGACTAAAAGTGCATTTACGCCAAAGAATTAATAGTATTTTTAAAGGGAGCAGAGTTTAATTTTATAAATAAAAAAATTGCTAAAATTAGTACTACATATATACTAATATTTAAAAAAAAATGATTTGGCTCTATCTCATCTAACATTAGTTGCAAACCTATGTAATGCATATAAATAGATAATTATTTTGTAATTGTGGTAAAATATATAATTTGTTCTCTAAAAGTTTTTGAAGATAATTTGTTCTTCCTAAAAATTAAACAATCTTTAAAGTTATTTTCCATCTTTCTATCTCTACCAATATATCATTTCACAGGTATAAGTTCTTGTAGGGTTGGGGAACAAGCGCAGAGATTCAAGTCTTCAAGAGAGAATTTCACATACATACACTTAGATTAATCTATAATAGGATTTCTATCTTAGATAAAATTTAAAAAGAAAATTTTCCAGTTCTTATATAGTTTGAAGTTTAGGTGAACACTTTACACTTTAGTTGTAATTTGTTTTTTCAATAAAATTTGATAAGAGATACACGTACAAATGTACATAATAAATAATTTAAATAGGATACTTTTGAACATTATTAATTATTTTCATTGTTATCTTTCTATTGTACAATTTCATTATCTTCTAAGTCTTTTCTTTGCCTTCTCCCAAAAAAAAAAAAGTCTTTTCTTTGAATTGCACTTTGATTTGTGAGATTTTATATTAATTTTCTATGAGTTATTTTTAATTTCCTAGTAGTAAATTTATCAAGATATATTATTTGAAAATATGTTTTTTTTACTCCTCTCTTTTTTTTCCTTAAGATTTTCATATCTGAATGTTTATTTTTAGTAAGTTTTTATTGTTAAAGATATTTACAAATAAAAGAAATATCATCTATAATATAACAAGAATAAAATAAAATTAAGGTGTAGCACAATAGAATCTAAGTAGGAAACTCACTATTGTGACTTCACCTAATCATTAAATCACCCATCAACATCAATCAACCAAAAAAAAAAAAAAAAGGATTTAAAACATAATATGATGAATTAATACTGGCTGCACAAGAATTTATTTTATTTGTAAAAAAACAAATATCATGATTCAGGCATAAAATTTAACAAAAATATTATGAAAACTTATTATTTTTTGAACAAGAATTTTAATTTATCTAGGTAAGACAATGCATAATGAAAAGATAGCTAAAATCAAATTTTCAATTTTGATTTTATCGTTGAGAGAAGAAGGGGGACAAAGGATTGTTTAGTGTAGGGTTGTTTGATGTGTGGTCATATGAGAGATTAGATTACTAAAGTTGACAATCTATTGTACAAAAGAGTTACTTAAAAATGTCCATCTATCCTGCCAAAAATTGCAAATGACCCTACCTCGGTATCTTTTTAAGAAATTTCATAAAGTTGATTTTTTTTTTTTTTTTTTTTTTTTTTTTTTTTTTTTTCCAGATGGTTCATTCATTCATTTTTCATATTGAGTTTTATCACGCATCTAACATGAACCAATGCTGCCCTTTTTTTTTTTAAAGAATAAGTCTTTATTTTTACATCTAATTGATTTTATATCTAGCCTTGGATTAAGAGATTGTGAGGTCTCCTATCATAAATTAGGCAATGAAACATTAATGAACCAATGAAATAGGTTTGGGGGCCCATTTTTATCATGTTTTTATTTAGAGAAATGTTGTGTCCACAATATTTTTATAACATTTTCATAAAAAAATCATAAGTGACAAGTTGTTAGTTGTTACTATGGGTGGGTAAAAAAGTAATTTAAATTATGAAATCAAATTAAAACCAAAAACAATTTACCACCTATGATTTGTTTTGAAAATATTATAAAAATGGTGTGAATGTAGCACCTCTCTTTTACTTATCCTTTATAAGAGCATCCACGTCAGTGGATGCCGTAGGGGCCCTTTTTTATATCTGGGCTGGGCTGTCTCCTGCGGTGACGGGCCCTGGTATTTGCTTCTTTTCTTTTTCTTTCTTTCTGGGTAAGGGAGTCGAGACCGGCCCAACTGAAACTCACTTTGGGCCGGCTTGGCGCAAACTTGGCCTAGGCTGCCAGGCTCACCCTTGCGGCAAACAGAGTTATTGCAAAGAGAAAAGGAGATTACGGCAGGCAGGTTATAATGACAATAAAATAGGAAAACAACGGAATACAACAGCTAATAATGGCAATGACCGAGCACCACAATAATAACAATAGTAATAAAAATAACGTTCTAATGGAAAGAACAATGGGTTAGACAACTGTTGAGGGTCATATTTGTAAAACCAGCCCAACCCAACAAGGCAGGCAGTGAGAGTGGCAGGCACAGAATAAAATTATCATGCTCAAGCGGCAAGAAGGATAAAACACAGGTCCATAACATAAATAGATGGGTCTTGAGAAAGCAAATGGGCCCAAAGGGCCCGGAAAGAGAGAAATAACACCCATGGGCAATGTATGGTATGAGAAAGCAAGAATGGGCCGTGACAGGCCCAAAGTAATGAAAGCAAAGAGAGTAGGGGTTGATGGCAAGCCCATGAGCCCCAAGGATGAGTATACAGTAGTTGGGCCGGGGAAGCCCAATGAAATTAGTAAAAGCCCATGGGAATAAAGAATTGAAATGGGACGAAGGAGCCCAAAAGTGATGAAACGGGCCAAGGATGCCCAAGAGAATGCAATAGGGACAAAGGAGCCCGAAAACAATAAAATGGGCCGAGGAAGCCCGAGGGGAGTAAAAAGGGCCGCAGGCCCAAAAGAAAAAGAAAAGGGATAATAAAGCCCACGAATAAAAAACACCAGTGAACTCTTTTGAGTCACTAGGGGAAAGAATGGAACGGCAGGCTCTAAATGAAGGCTCAACAGTAACACATCATTACGGCAGGAAGTGCCAGGTGATAAGATAAAGCGTGAATACGAACTAGGGAATGGGCCAAGAAAGATGTGGAGACCCAGCATTAACAAAGGCCCAACCCAGGGGAAAGAAGGTGTTCCAGCCCGCAAGGGAGAATGAAGAAGTATGGCAGACAAAATGCAAGCAAAAGATTCAGAACACAACAAACGCATGGGCCGCAGGCAGGCCCTTTTCAACGTGCTTGACAGGAAGCATACGCAAAGCCCAGGCGTCACCAGCCTGTACCCAGCCAATATGGGTCATGGTGGGGCCATGGGACAGTGAGAAAAGGTAAAGGGGGGTGCGGTTTGGTGGTGGGGAGGAGGGAAAAGATCTATTTCACGGTCTCTGCCCAAACCCTTTTGGAGGTATGTCCTGCTGGGATGACAAACCGCCCAAAAGAGGTAAAAGTGGGGAGGGAACGTTAGGTGCATGCCATAGGAAGAGAGAGAGAGCATTTAAAGCCACGGCAGGAAAACAGTGCCACGGCGGACAGAAATAGGACTCACCTGTCTTTGTCTGGCGAGGGTAAGCAGAGTGCAGATGGTGGTCGGCAAGCATGCCCAGACCAGACAAAGGCCGTTAAAGGGTGAAATGGTAAAAGAACAACCACGGCAGGCCCTATAAAAGGAGCCTTGCCGTGCCCTGTAAAAAGGACCGAAAAACAGAGGAGAAAATCATAGAGAAAAAACAAAGAGAAAAAAGAAAAGGAAGAGAAGAAAAAGAGAAGGAAAACAATTTGTGAGTATAGGGGCATGCACCAGTAGATCATTTCTCCCCTCTCCCCTTCAAAAATCACACTTTTCCAAACAATAATCAAGCACAGGGGAAACTTCCTTTGGACGTCTAACATCTAGGTCCGGTTCCCTCAAAGCTATTAATCCCCACGGCAGGATATTCTCCTGGGAGATTAATCTCATTGAGAGGAAACGTTCTTCCTCTTTGAAGGATTGTTGTCACGGGCTTGATTCTTTTATCGAACAATTATTCTAATTAAGCCCTTATTTATTTGTTGTCTAATTCATTGTTCTTTCCGTTAGAACGTTATTATCACTGTTGTTATTATTGTAATGCTCGGTCATTGCCGTTATTAGCTGTTGTATTCCGCTGTTTTTTCCTCTTTATTGTCATTTATAACCTGCCTGCCGTAACCTCTTTTTTCCTCTTTGCAATAACTCTGCTTGTCGCAAGAGTGAGCCTGGCAGCCTAGGCCAAGTTTGCGCCAAGCCGGCCCAAAGTGAGTTTCAGTTGGGCCGGTCTCGACTCCCTTACCCAGAAAGAAAGAAAAAGAAAAGAAACAAAAACCAGGGCCCGTCCCCGCAGGAGACAGCCCAGCCCAGAGATATAAAAAAGGGCCCCTACATTTAAATTGGCGACTCCGCTGGGGAGTTGAGAAAAAAAGATAGGGACAGAAAGCCCACGCAAACAGATGCCTCCAAAGTCCAGAACAACTCGAAACATGAGTGCTGTACCCTCACAAGCAGAGTCGAGGCCCACAACGCCTCGCCAACCACAACCTAACCAGGGAGAAGGTGCCAACGGAACGGGGGCTGACCCCCAACCACCACCAAGAATCCCCACTGACAATGCCAACGTTTTCATTGAAGTTTTACAGTCATTACAACATTCGCAGCAGCAAATAATGGAGGAAATCCGTCAGCTGAAGGCTGACAAGACAAAAGAAAAAGGAAGTCAGCATGACCCAGGACATGCAACAGACAAAGAAGAGACACCGGCGGGAAGTATCCCACACAATACAGAACAACGTTTCATCACTATGGCTGAGGTGGCCGCCCTCTTGGAGCAGGAGAGGACCAGGACACCGAAGGAAAGATTCTACGCACGAAGGCCTCCCTACCCACTGAAAGTACTCAGTAAGCCATACCCCGAGAGGTATGAACCAAAGGCTTTCGCATAGTACGATGGTAGAAAGGGAAGTGCTGTTGAGCACGTGAGCAAGTTTATTGATACACTTGGCCCTTATGCCGCAGACGAAGACCTGTGTCTTCGAGAATTTTCTAAATCGTTGTGTGACCGAGCTTACACCTGGTATATTGGATTAAAACCAGGAACAATCCCAACGTGGGATGACATGGTAGACGTATTCTGTACCAAGTACTTCCATGGAGAAGAGACAGTGACGCTTGCAACCCTGCAAGCAACCAAACAAAGAAACGGAGAAGACTTGATGGAATACATCAAGAGATTCAGGGACATAGCACTCGACTGCTATGACCATTGTGAAGAAAGGACGTTGGTTGAAATGTGCATGACAAATATGATCAGAGAGTACAGAGCAGTCCTCGAAAATTTGGAAATTTCCCAATTTGCCCAACTATTGCAGAAGGCAAGAAAGACAGCCCAGTCTGTGAAGCCGAGCTCGGACAAAAGAGGTGCCCCGCAGGCAATGGCAGCATCCACTGGAGAACAGAGAAGGAAGACCGGGGGGAGGGAATACGACACTCCCCCACCAATACCATGCACCTCAAAAGAGCTGGACGTGCTACTAGACAAATGGATAGCAGATGGAGTTTTCAAACCTAATCAGGTTGCCAGGGAGCCCACCGAGGAAGAAAGGAGGGACCCACGCTTTTGTCGCCTACATAATTATGTCCAACATTCTACCGCAGAATGTTGGGCGCTTCGCAGACTAGTGCATCGCAGAATTAAGGAAGGAACTTTAGAATTGTCCCAGCAGGAAGTCCAAAGAAACCCGCTTCCAAACCATAAAGGGAAGGGGATAGCAGCAGTTGTAATTTGCGCCGACCCAGGAGAGGATGAAGAAGAAAACATGGTTTTGCCCGCGGCAGCCATAACCACTCTACAGCAGAGTTCCAAGTTCAGAAATTTGTTTGACCAATTGGGACTCTCAGCAAAGGAAAGAAAGGTAGCCACAGAGGCCTTGGTGAGCATCGCCTCTGGTGCAGGAGTAGAATGCCTATCGGCAGAAGTGTCAGGGGAAAGGGCTCTCTTACAGGAGTCAACTGAAATTACCTTTAGTGAAGAAGATATGGAGGTAGGGTATCCGGATCATAGGAGACCCCTGTACCTGGCAGCGTCCATAAATCAAATCCCCATAAAGAGAGCTTTAGTAGACACAGGCGCTTCTGTGAATCTCATCCCGTTGAGCACTCTGTGGGCGGCAGGAATTCCAGAGAAGAAGATCCAGGGATGTCCGATGGAAGTAACAGGATTTGGTGGAAGGGGTGAGTACACAGCAGGCCACATTCAGCTGTGGTTAAAAGTGGGGCCCATAGCCTCTTTAGCACGATTCCATGTAGTAAAAACTGAAGTATCCTACCACGTGCTTCTAGGGAGGCCATGGTTGCATAAACATCGGCTGGTCCCGTCCACCTATCACCAATGTGTGAAGGGGAGATTAAATGGCAGGATGATACGCGTGGCAGCGAATCCCTCGCCGTTCGAGCAAGCAGAAGCCCACTTGGTGGAAACTATGTTCTACGATCAATGGGCTCCCTCTGGGGAAAGCTCAGTGTCAAGGCCGCTAGGTACTTTCGTGCCTAGATGGGAAGACGTCCAGAATGATCCAGAGCCCGATTTAAGGGAGTTATTGGCAAGGAAGAGACGAAGGAAAGAGACGCCTGCCGCAGAACTTGAAGACACGCCCCAATGCGTTAGAGTCCGAGGTTCTGACGGCAGAATCATTTACAAATTATGAAGGCACGTGGGGCCCACGATTACCCAGACGGGCCCCACTCAAGAAAAACAGCACGAAGGTTTGACGTGCTGCAGAGTACAAGAAAGTCTAGAGGAAAGAAACAGCGAAGAGGAAAGTGGAAGAGTTGCAGCTGAAAAGGAAGTACAGGTTATGGCAGAAGAGGAAATGGAGGAAGTTGACCTAGGGTCTGCCTCACAAGGACCAAGACCCATCTCAATCAGTGCAAGTCTGACAAAAAACGAGAAAAAGGAGTTGATACTATTGCTAAGAGAGTTCAAAGACGTGTTTGCATGGGACTACAGTGAAATGCCGGGGTTAGACCCTGGGTTAGTAGCGCATACGTTAAATGTGGACCCGCAAGCCAGGCCAGTGGTTCAGCCTGCCAGAATATTTCACACAGAAATAGAGGGACAGATAGTCAGAGAAGTGCAGAAACTGCTAGCCGCAGGATTCGTTAAACCTATTCAACACCCTCGCTGGCTATCCAACATAGTGCCAGTAAAGAAGAAAAATGGCCAGATCAGGTGTTGCGTAGATTTCAGGGATCTCAACAAAGCATGCCCAAAGGACGAATTCCCATTGCCCAATATGGACTTGTTAATAGATTCCGCGGCAGGAAGCGCCATGTTCTCGTTCATGGATGGTTTCAGCGGATACAACCAGATCAGGATGGCATCACGAGATGCGGAGAAAACCGCTTTCAGAACACCCATGGGAAACTTTCACTACACGGTGATGCCCTTCGGGTTAAAAAATGCAGGCGCAACGTATCAACGGGCGATGACAGCTATATTTCATGACATGATGCATCAAGAACTAGAAGACTACGTGGATGACATAGTAGTCAAGTCAACAAGAAGAGAAGAACATTTCCATGTGCTGAAGAGGGTATTCGAAAGGTGCAGGACCTTTAAGTTGAGGATGAATCCCCTCAAATGCGCATTTGGTGTGTCCTCGGGGAAGTTCTTGGGCTTCTTGGTGCACAGCAGAGGGATAGACGTTGACCCAGCAAAGGCTACGGCCATTGCAACCATGAGACCTCCAACCTCGGTAAAAGAACTGAAAAGCTTCTTGGGAAAGGTCTCATATATCCGAAGATTTATCCCCGGATTGGCATCAATCACCTCGGCCTTTACCAAGCTGTTGAGAAAAGGGCAAAACTTTACATGGGGAGAAGCGCAGCAGGCAGCCTTCAAAAAACTGCAGCAGATCATGATGAACCTCCCCACGGTACAAGCCCCAATACATAAGAGGCCTTTGCTGCTTTACATGGCCACCAATCCACATGCCATTGGAGCCTTAATCGCCCAAGAGGATGAAGGTGGCACTGAGCAACCAATATATTACATCAGTCGTGCCCTGAAAGACGCAGAAACGCGTTATCCAAGGGCAGAAAGGGCCTGTTTGGCTATTGTCTATGCCTCCCAAAGGTTGCGCCATTACTTCTTGGCCTATGAAGTGTGGCTGATGACTAAGTCTTATGCCATCAAAGCTTTATTACAGCAACCAATCCTCTCTGGCAGGATATCACAATGGCTATTGCAACTATCACAGTATGATTTAAGAATGGGAGCGCCCCGAGCAGTGAAAAGCCAGGCTATAGCAGATTTATTGGCACAGTTCCCAGGGGAGGAAGAGTTTCCGCTGGACGACGAAGTCCCAGGGGAAGTAGCCGTGGCAGAAGAACGCAGAGAACAGTGGGTAATGAAATTTGACGGATCTTCTACCGCCCAGTCTGGAGGGGTTGGGGTAGTTTTATAACATGAGGAAGATAAAGCAGTAGCGCTATCGTTCAAACTGGAGTTCCCCTGCTCAAACAACACGGCTGAATATGAAGCTTACTTAACTGGGCTGGCCACAGCCCTCGAGATGGGAGTCAAGCATTTGAAGGTATTAGGTGACTCCAATTTGGTAGTCTGCCAGACCAAAGGAAGCTTTTCCCTTAAGGAACCCAATCTGGCCCCATACAGAGCAATGGCTCAGAAGATGGAAGAAGAGTTCTTAACTTTCGAGATAGAACATACCCCGAGAAATGAGAATCGGTTTGCCGATGCATTGGCCGCACTAGGTTCACAAGTAATGTTTGAAGGGAAAAGTACCAGAGTCGAGGTTTGCAAAAGGGAGGAATCCATAATTGAAGTATTGAAAGAAAGGTTCCAAGAGGAACACTGCGAAGAGGATTGGCGGACACCCGTGAAGGAAGTTTTGATGGGAGAGGAGGAAGCCATGGAGCTAAAAGTACTCAAGGACTACGCCTTAATGAAAGGAGAGCTATACCGCAGGATGCCAGGTGGAGTTTTATCCAGATGTGTGGGACAAAAGGAGGCCCAGAGGAAATTAAAAGAAGTACATGAGAAGACTTGCGGTTCCTGCGGAGCAGTCAGCCTGTACCGCAGATTGCAAAGGGCAGGCTTTTATTGGCCAACTATGAGCAAAGACGCAGATCGAGTCCAAACCCAGTGTGAGAGTTGCAGACTGGCGGCAGATAGAGAAGAAAGTTACGCTGCATTCATCAACGAGGATTGGAGAAACCCTTTCATACAATACCTGACGGAAGGCGTCTTGCCGCAGAAGCACAGCGAAAAATACAAGCTAAGGAGGCTAGCCACGCGCTATTTCTTACACAATATGATCCTGTTTAAAAAGGGATACGATGGGGACCCTTTGAGGTGTCTAGGCCCCGAGGAGGCAAGGGAAATGATAAAAGAAGTACACTCAGGAGAATGTGGGGAACACCAAGGGAAGAAAAGGCTTTACAGGTGCCTGCTGCAAATGGGCTATTACTGGCCTACCATGAAAAAGGACACGGCAGACTTTGTGAAAAAGTGCCACAGTTGCCAAGTACAAGCCAACTTGATTCACACTCATCCACAGAGCTTACATAGCATGGTCACACCATGGCCTTTCCATACTTGGGGGCTGGATTTAGTTGGACCAGTAAATCCACCATCGCGAGGGTATATATGGATATTAGTGGCTACGGAATACTTCACTAAGTGGGCAGAGGCAGTGCCACTTCGAAAAGCCACAGGAGGGGCGGTGGCAAACTTTATCAAGGAAAATATAATTGTAAGGTTCGGGGTTCCCCACAGGATCATCAGTGATAATGGTACCCCTTTTGTCAACAGTGAGGTAAGGAGAATGCTAGAGTTTTATCAAGTCAAACATCACCGATCGTCACCATATTACCCTCAAGGAAACGGGCAAGCAGAGGCAACAAACAAGACTCTTATAAAAATCATCAGTAAAATGAGCCAGGAATATACGGGAGGATGGGCAACGCACCTGCCAGACGCTCTTTGGGCTTACAGGAGCTCGCC
Organism: Quercus gilva; assembly: GCA_023621385.1. Classification (NCBI taxonomy): domain Eukaryota; kingdom Viridiplantae; phylum Streptophyta; class Magnoliopsida; order Fagales; family Fagaceae; genus Quercus; species Quercus gilva. Next base: position 56,023,205 of record CM042475.1, on the reverse strand, counting down.
TAAGTCAGCCACAGGTTTTTCCCCTTTTGCCTTGGTCTATGGAACTGAAGTAGTAAGCCCGGCAGAAAAGATGACCCCATCCCTAAGAGTAATGCAGATGCAAGAAAAGGAGAATGATGAAAAGGTCTTTGCGGCAGAAAGGGGCGAAGACTTGGAAGGACTGGATGAAAGAAGAGAAAAGGCTCAAGAACACTGCCGCAGATACAGGCAGAAAATGACTGAGGCTTATGGCAGGACAACTAAAGAAAGAGTATTTGCAGAAGGACAACTAGTCCTGAAAGTGGCAGACTACGTTAGGAGGGGCCTGGCAGGACCATCAAAGTTCACGCCAAAGTGGGAGGGACCCTTTGTGATAAGGGAAGCGCATCCAAGTGGATATTACCGCTTGACCCAGACGGATGGAAAAGATTTAATGGATCCCATCAACGGCAAATGGCTGAAGCGCTACTACGCCTAGGGAAAAAAGCAATGTGATTATCCATTACCCTCGTGCTTTGTCAAAAGTTACCATGTTTCTCTTTTACTCTGTTTCTTCAAAAATGGCTATGTCACAAAATTAAGTCTTGTAACTTGCTTCTTCGCAATGAAAAGCACGAAGTATTCGTTATCAAAAAAGAGATAGCATCATAAGTAAAGCATCATAAGTATAGCATCATAAGTATAGCATCATAAGTATGGCATCACAAGTGTAGCATCACGAAGTTAAAATACAAACCCAAACTATGGCAAGCAAGCCCAAATAGGTGCTACAGAAAACATAATGTGCTGGACAGAGTAGTAAGGCAAAAGAGAAAATAGCAAAAAACAAGGAAGAAACTGCATCATCAATAAAGTCCGAAGATAAGTGACTGATCCCCAAAACGACCAAGTCCTCCCACGCCAGAAAGAAGACGCTCTCTACGACCCTCCAAATCTGCCACCTCCTTTCTCAAAGCTGCAAGACGAGAGTCAATGGCATCAACGGTAGGCTGGACCCTTCTCATGAAAACTGCACGAGCGATCTCTCGAAGGTGATCCAAGATGAACTCCACTGCAAAGCCAACACTAATAAGCTCCTGCACTGCGGCCCTCCATTGAAGAATCCTCTCGGTGGAAACAGTATCCACGAAATTGTGCTCAATATCGTTCAGCACGCTGCCTAACATCCTTAAGAAATGCTCCCTGACTGATCGGCCAAGTCGGAATTCCCGCATAAAGTCTCCACGGCTATCATAAATCATCACCAAGTGAGGAGCGCAGTCTGCAGGAACTCTGAAGCCATGAAAATCTATATAAGGGGGACCGGACCCCCAGAAAGAAGCAGGGTCCAAGTCGTTGACCTCAGACTGGTCAAAAAGTACAAAGAAGGCCGCGGCCTCGTCCACAGGATCTGGAAGGGTGGCTGAGCTACTGCCCATCTCAAAGTGAGAAGACACTGAAGGAAGCGGACCTGTCAAAGAACGCAAAAGTCAAAATGAGGGACCATGGCAAGAATGAAAGAGAAAGAAGCCCACGAAGAAGGAGTAAAAGAAATAAGGCTTACCGGAGCCAACGGTGACAGGGGCAGTAGGGAAAGCAGAGGCAGGAATGGAAGGGACTGCAGAAACAGACGCCGTAAATATGGCGGAGACTGGCATGGAAGATATGGCAGAAGGGGGTGATGTGGGCGTGGCAGGAGAAGCTATCGCAGATACCCCCACAGTAGCTGAAATGTCTAACTCCCCAAAAGTTTCTACAAAGCAGGGAAGTGGGCATGCAAATAAGAAGGGGAAGGAATAGAGTTTAACAGAAACAGAAGAAGAAGAGGGTTAAGGAAGAAATACCCATTGCCTCAGGCGGAACACCATCCTCTTCCTCAGACTCCGAAACTCTCCTCCCTAAGCCAGGTTCGTCCTCAGGATCCTCAAAGACCTCTTCAGACTCCTCAGAGGACAACTCAATACGGGATCCACGTGTGGCAGAAATGGGGATAGAGGAAGGAGTGATTACCAAAGAAGAAACACCCTGCACTGCCTGAGAAAGAGCAGCAAAAGGGTCACCCGTAGAGATAATGAGCGGCGTAACAGGAGTAACTTCAATTTCAGCCGCGGCAGGAGGGGTAGTTCCCTTTTGGGCAGAAGGTGTCACGGCAGAAGCAGAAATGGCCTCACTAACCTCTCCAATGTGAGTACCCTCATCCATGGGTACCGGTCCAGTAGGAGAGGCAGTGGCTGCAGGGGGAACAGGCGTCGCAAACTCAACTTCACCAAAAATGTCTTCCGCAGGAGTACCCATAGGGGCAGAAAGTTCCTCGGCTGTAGGACGATATATGGAAAGAGGTTCAGGCTCATCCTGAAAGGCAAAACAAAGAGAGAATGTGAAGACCAAACCAAATTTTTTGAGCAAATAAAACAAATGAAGACAAAATGCAACAGAGTGGACAAGTGCAGGATCAGAAAGAAACTTACCTCTGATTCTGGTTCCTCAAGCATAAAAGGACGGGCCGCTGACGTGTCCTCCTTCTGCTTAAACTGCAAAAGCAAAAGGGAATGAGAAAAGAAGTTAAGGAAGAGTCAGCCAAGATTCAGAGTGAGTCAGAAACAAGAAGGCATATATATGTATATGTGTACTCGAAAGACAATGAGCAAGGAAAAGTCTTTTAGAAACTTACCCTTCGCTGAGCTGCAGACGCGGGATGGGGAGTTGTCTTCCTTTTGCTGCCTCGTGTTCTGCTGGCAGGAGTAGCGCTTACAGGAGACTGGGGAGTGGCAGACTTGGACTTGCTAACAGACTTAGGCTTGGCAGAAACTTTCTTGGCCGACGCAGGAATATTCACAACTTTGACTTTCTTTCCCCAACCTGAGGGGTAATCACCTGTGTGCCAAAACCATCCCTTTTTCTCCTCATTCCACTCGAATATGGCGGATCGGCTCTGTTTCCTAGCATAGGCCAGCACGGACTTAGAAGGGAGGAGTAACCGAGGATTGGGGGAGATAACCATACTAAGTCCCTCAGGGGGAACGAGAGAGAAACCACGACTACCCGTCAACTCTCTATCAAAGGAATTCATGACAAGCTGCCAATAGAGGTGCATAGCAGCAGTACAAACACCTTCCCTCGAAGTACCAGCAACGGTGACTGCACTAAAGCGCTCTCTCCAAAAGTCAAAAGCTGTATGCCGCAGAAAAGGCCTAACCGAAGTGGGATACTCCGCAAGGGTGGAAAGGGCATCAGGAATATCTTGATCCAGGCCAAATTGCCTCCTCACTCTATTGGCAGGATAATGAACAAACCTAACACCCTCATCTGCTAGATAAGGCAGCCACCCAGGGTTGGTGGCAGCCAAATATGTGATGCCCGTCTCATCAAAGCCAGCCAACGGGGTAGTAGTACCAACAGTATCAACAAACGGACCCATTACCGAATCAGCACAAGTAAAACCAGGACGCAACTGTCTATAAGCTCTCCAGGAAAAACCAACACCCTCATCAAAAGACTCAACAACAGGATAATCAATGGGCTTCAAACCAGACCAACGAAAAGCCAAAGGGAAATCAGACTCAAACCTGCCACAAAAGTCAGTGATAACCCGCGGACAAGACTGGTACTTCTCCTTAGCAAATCTGACGGGCCTACACTTCGCCAAATATTGAGCACAACGCTCAAACAATAACTGCTGCAGGATAGTGCTGTGTACAGAAGAAGAAACAATGTGGCAGGAACCAGCCTGACTCTCATCACTCCGCAGGATATCCAATTGCACATATAAATGCCCTAAGAACATGGGGGCTAGCGGCAGACTCACCCCAGCAGATATTTTAATGGCCAAACGAAAGTATAACGGCTTTATGGCATAATGGGGAGGAGACCCAAAAACAAACTTCGAAAGCCAAAAAGCAATAAAGGCAGCACGGCGAGCAGTGGCAGAAAACTTAGAAGAGGAACTAACCCAATAAGACAACTTGGCGTTTCCGGTCATCCTCTTCCTCAACTCTGCTTCAATGTCTTCCTCTTCTGGAGAAAGCTTAATCGCGGCAGGATCGGCATCCCCAAGGATGGGCAAAAGTAACTGATTGGCCACGTCCTCAAGAGTAACCGTGACTTCGCCGCAGGAAAAGAAGAACGTATGGGTGGCGGAGCACCACCGGCGAACTAAGTGGCGAAGGTTATAGAGGTCGCGGAAGTTGGAAAGACTTCGGGAAAGGACGACGGCCTTTAGAACACCGGCCCTCTGAAGCAAACCCATGAAATGTGTATCTGATAACTCGCTGTCCACCCATTCTTTCCAACCCAAGGCGGTGCCAGACTCAAATTCAAAGTGAATAGGCACAGGGAGGGCGATGCCTTGACGGATGACCAAATCGGAGATGGAGGAAGACACCGGAGCCCAAGAGACATTAAGGTTTCGCCGGCAAAGAACGAGCCACACACGGCCCGGCGGCGGCGGCACATAATCTCCAGGGGCAATAGGGAAGTGAGGGCTAAGACTATACCAAGGATCAATCAAAGGGGCGCACTCGCTGTCTGGGTCGCGCCGCGCTCCCTCCTCCTCGGAACTGTTCGAATCGGAGTGCACGTCTTCCTCTTCTGTTTCTGGTTCCACCGGAGGGTCCACGGCGACACTTTTCCCTTTGCGGCGAGAAGAGGCTTGACTTTTTACCGATGCCATGACAGGAGGGTTTGAACGAAGCAAGAAAGGAGTGGGTGTTCGAGAGAAAGATGATGATGGAGAAAGAAAAATATTTTGAGATAGAAGGAGTTTGTGTCTGCGTTGGGAAGGGATTCTTCTCTTAAATGCCTGAGTAATTAAAGCCGGCGTGAAGGGAGGTGACGGGTCAGCCATTAAGAAGGGAATGAAATTAATGAAGCAGCAGTTATACTTTAAAGCAACCACCATTTTGGGATAATCGAAGAGTCGTCACTGTTCACGGCAAGAAAAAATATGTATATGCAGAAAGGAGTTCGTGGTTTCAAAAAGCCCGCGAAGAAAAAGAAAAAGTGGAAAAAGACAAAAAGGTCCTTCATTCACATATGAATCGCAAGAGCGCTCCATATGTTCAGGGGGCTAAATGTTGAGGGTCATATTTGTAAAACCAGCCCAACCCAACAAGGCAGGCAGTGAGAGTGGCAGGCACAGAATAAAATTATCATGCTCAAGCGGCAAGAAGGATAAAACACAGGTCCATAACATAAATAGATGGGTCTTGAGAAAGCAAATGGGCCCAAAGGGCCCGGAAAGAGAGAAATAACACCCATGGGCAATGTATGGTATGAGAAAGCAAGAATGGGCCGTGACAGGCCCAAAGTAATGAAAGCAAAGAGAGTAGGGGTTGATGGCAAGCCCATGAGCCCCAAGGATGAGTATACAGTAGTTGGGCCGGGGAAGCCCAATGAAATTAGTAAAAGCCCATGGGAATAAAGAATTGAAATGGGACGAAGGAGCCCAAAAGTGATGAAACGGGCCAAGGATGCCCAAGAGAATGCAATAGGGACAAAGGAGCCCGAAAACAATAAAATGGGCCGAGGAAGCCCGAGGGGAGTAAAAAGGGCCGCAGGCCCAAAAGAAAAAGAAAAGGGATAATAAAGCCCACGAATAAAAAACACCAGTGAACTCTTTTGAGTCACTGGGGGAAAGAATGGAACGGCAGGCTCTAAATGAAGGCTCAACAGTAACACATCATTACGGCAGGAAGTGCCAGGTGATAAGATAAAGCGTGAATACGAACTAGGGAATGGGCCAAGAAAGATGTGGAGACCCAGCATTAACAAAGGCCCAACCCAGGGGAAAGAAGGTGTTCCAGCCCGCAAGGGAGAATGAAGAAGTATGGCAGACAAAATGCAAGCAAAAGATTCAGAACACAACAAACGCATGGGCCGCAGGCAGGCCCTTTTCAACGTGCTTGACAGGAAGCATACGCAAAGCCCAGGCGTCACCAGCCTGTACCCAGCCAATATGGGTCATGGTGGGGCCATGGGACAGTGAGAAAAGGTAAAGGGGGGTGCGGTTTGGTGGTGGGGAGGAGGGAAAAGATCTATTTCACGGTCTCTGCCCAAACCCTTTTGGAGGTATGTCCTGCTGGGATGACAAACCGCCCAAAAGAGGTAAAAGTGGGGAGGGAACGTTAGGTGCATGCCATAGGAAGAGAGAGAGAGCATTTAAAGCCACGGCAGGAAAACAGTGCCACGGCGGACAGAAACAGGACTCACCTGTCTTTGTCTGGCGAGGGTAAGCAGAGTGCAGACGGTGGTCGGCAAGCATGCCCAGACCAGACAAAGGCCGTTAAAGGGTGAAATGGTAAAAGAACAACCATGGCAGGCCCTACAAAAGGAGCCTTGCCGTGCCCTGTAAAAAGGACCGAAAAACAGAGGAGAAAATCATAGAGAAAAAACAAAGAGAAAAAAGAAAAGGAAGAGAAGAAAAAGAGAAGGAAAACAATTTGTGAGTATAGGGGCATGCACCAGTAGATCATTTCTCCCCTCTCCCCCTCAAAAATCACACTTTTCCAAACAATAATCAAGCACAGGGGAAACTTCCTTTGGACGTCTAACATCTAGGTCCGGTTCCCTCAAAGCTATTAATCCCCACGGCAGGATGTTCTCCTGGGAGATTAATCTCATTGAGAGGAAACGTTCTTCCTCTTTAAAGGATTGTTGTCACGGGCTTGATTCTTTTATCGAACAATTATTCTAATTAAGCCCTTATTTATTTGTTGTCTAATTCATTGTTCTTTCCGTTAGAACGTTATTATCACTGTTGTTATTATTGTAATGCTCGGTCATTGCCGTTATTAGCTGTTGTATTCCGCTGTTTTTTCCTCTTTATTGTCATTTATAACCTGCCTGCCGTAACCTCTTTTTTCCTCTTTGCAATAACTCTGCTTGCCGCAAGAGTGAGCCTGGCAGCCTAGGCCAAGTTTGCGCCAAGCCGGCCCAAAGTGAGTTTCAGTTGGGCCGGTCTCGACTCCCTTACCCAGAAAGAAAGAAAAAGAAAAGAAACAAAAACCAGGGCCCGTCCCCGCAGGAGACAGCCCAGCCCAGAGATATAAAAAAGGGCCCCTACAACAACAAATAAAGAGGACTTAATCAGAATAATTGTTCGGTAAAAGAATCAAGCCCGTGACAACAATCCTTCAAAGAGGAAGAACGTTTCCTCTCAATGAGATTAACCTCCCAGGAAAATATCCTGCCGTGGGGATTAATAGATTTGAGGGAATCGAACCTAGATGTTAGACGTCCAAAGGAAGTTTCCCCTTTGCTTAATTATTCTTTGGAAAAGTGTGATTGTGAGGGGGAGAGGGGGGAAATGATCTATTGGTGCATGCCCCTATACTCACAAGTTGTTTTCCTTATCTTTTTCTTCTCTTCCTTTTCTTTTTCTCTTTGTTTTTTCTCTATGATTTTTTCCTCTGTTTTTCGGTCCCTTTTACAGGGCACGGCAAGGCTCCTTTTATAGGGCCTGCCGTGGTTGTTCTTTTACCATCTCACCCTTTAACGGCCTTTGTCTAGTCTGGGCATGCTTGCCGACCACCGTCTGCACTCTGCTTACCCTCGCCAGACAAAGACAGGTGAGTCCTGTTTCTGTCCGCCGTGGCACTGTTTTCCTGCTGTGGCTTTAAATGCTCTCTCTCTCTTCCTATGGCATGCACCTAACATTTCCTCCCCAATTTTACCTCTTTTGGGCGGTTTGTCATCCCAGCAGGACATACCTCCAAAAGGGTTCGGGCAGAGACCGTGAAATAGAACTTTTCCCTCCTCCCCACCACCAAACTGCACCCCCCTTTACCTTTTCCCACTGACCCACGGCCCCACCATGACCCATATTGGCTGGGTACAGGCTGGTGACGCCTGAGCTTTGCGTATGCTTTCCTGTCAAGTACGTTTGAAAAGGGCCTGCTTGCGGCCCATGCGTTTGTTGTGTTCCGAAGCTTTTGCTTGCATTTGTCTGCCATACTTCTTCATTCTCCCTCGCGGGCTGGAGCGCTTTCTTTCCCCTGGGGGTTGGGCCTTTGTTAATGCTGGGTCTCCACATCTTTCTTGGCCCATTCCCTGGTTCGTATTCACGCCTTATCTTATTACCTGGCACTTCCTGCCGTAATGATGTGTTCCTGTTAAGCCTTCCTTTAGAGCCTGCCGTTCCATTCTTTCCCCCAGTGACTCAAAAGAGTTCGCTGGTGTTTTTTATTCGTGGGCTTTATTATCCCTTTTCTTTTCCTTTTGGGCCTGCGGCCCTTTTTACTCCCCTCGGGCTTCCTCGGCCCATTTCATTGTTTTCGGGCTCCTTTGTCCCATTGCATTCTCTTGGGCATCCTTGGCCCGTTTCATCACTTTTGGGCTCCTTTGTCCCATTTGGGCTCCTTCGTCCCGTTTCAACTCTTTATTCCCATGGGCTTTTACTAATTTCATTGGGCTTCCCCGGCCCAACTACTGTATACTCATCCTTGGGGCTCATGGGCTTGCCATCAACCCCTACTCTCTTTGCTTTCATTACTTTGGGCCTGTCACGGCCCATTCTTGCTTTCTCATACCATACATTGCCCATGGGTGTTATTTCTTTCTTTCCGGGCCCTTTGGGCCCATTTGCTTTCTCAAGACCCATCCATTCATGTTATGGACCTGTGTTTTATTCTTCCTGCCGCTTGAGCCTGATAATTTTATTCTGTGCCTGCCACTCTCATTGCCTGCCTTGTTGGGTTGGGCTGGTTTTACAAATATGACCCTCAACATTTAGCCCCCTGAACATATGGAGCGCTCTTGCGATTCATATGTGAATGAAGGAACTTTTTGTCTTCTTCCACTTTTTCTTTTTCTTCGCGGGCTTTTTGAAACCACGAACTCCTTTCTGCATATACATATTTTTTCTTGCCGTGAACAGTGACAACTCTTCGATTATCCCAAAATGGTGGTTGCTTTAAAGTATAACTGCTGCTTCATTAATTTCATTCCCTTCTTAATGGCTGACCCGTCACCTCCCTTCACGCCGGCCTTAATTACTCAGGTATTTAAAAGAAGAATCCCTTCCCAACGCAGGCACAAACTTCTTCTATTTCAAAATATTTTTCTTTCCTCATCATCATCTTTCTCTCGAACACCCACCCCTTTCTTGCTTCGTTCAAACCCTCTTGTCATGGCACCGGTGAAAAGTCAAGCCTCTTCTCGCCGTAAAGGGAAAAGTGTCGTCGCGGACCCTCCGGTGGAACAAGAAGTAGAAGAGGAAGACGTGCACTCCGATTCGGACCGTTCCGAGGAGGAGGAAGCGCGGCGCGACCCAGACAGCAAGTGCGCCCCTTTGATTGATCCTTGGTATAGTCTTAGCCCTCATTTCCCTAAGGCCCCTGGAGATTATGTGCCGCCGCCGTCGGGCCGTGTGTGGCTCGTTCTTTGCCGGCGAAACCTTAATGTCTCTTGGGCTCCGGTGTCTTCCTCCATCTCCGATTTGGTCATACGTCAAGGCATCGCCCTCCCTGTGCCTATTCACTTTGAATTTGGGTCTGGCACCGCCTTGGGTTGGAAAGAATGGGTTGATAGCGAGTTGTCAGACACACACTTCATGGGTTTGCTTCAGAGGGCCGGTGTTCTAAAGGCCGTCGTCCTTTCCCGAAGTCTTTCCAACTTTCGCGACCTCTATAACCTTCTCCACTTAGTTCGCCGGTGGTGTTCCGCCACCCATACGTTCTTCTTTTCCTGCGGCGAAGTCACGGTTACTCTTGAGGACGTGGCCAATCAGTTACTTTTGCCCATCCTTGGGGATACCGATCCTGCCGCGATTAAGCTTTCTCCAGAAGAAGAAGACATTGAAGCAGAGTTGAGGAAGAGGATGATCGGAAACGCCAAGTTGTCTTATTGGGTTAGTTCTTCCTCTAAGTTTTCTGCCACTGCTCGTCGTGCTGCCTTTATTGCTTTTTGGCTTTCGAAGTTTGTTTTTGGGTCTCCTCCCCATTATGCCATAAAGCCGTTATACTTTCGTTTGGCCATTAAAATATCTGCTGGGGTGAGTCTGCCGTTAGCCCCCATGTTCTTAGGGCATTTATATGTGCAATTAGATATCCTGCGGAGCGATGAGAGTCAGGCTGGTTCCTGCCACATTGTTTCTTCTTCTGTACACAGCACTATCCTGCAGCAGTTATTGTTCGAGCGTTGTGCTCAATATTTGGCGAAGTGTAGGCCTGTCAGATTTGCTAAGGAGAAGTACCAGTCTTGTCCGCGGGTTATCACTGATTTTTGTGGCAGGTTTGAGTCCGATTTTCCTTTGGCTTTTCGTTGGTCTGGTTTGAAGCCCATTGATTATTCTGTTGTTGAGTCTTTTGATGAGGGTGTTGGTTTTTCCTGGAGAGCTTATAGACAGTTGCGTCCTGGTTTTACTTGTGTTGACTCGGTAATGGGTCCGTTTGTTGATACTGTTGGCACTACTACCCCGTTAACTGGCTTTGATGAGGCGGGCATCACATATTTAGCTGCCACCAACCCTGGGTGGCTGCCCTATCTCGCAGATGAGGGTATTAGGTTTGTTCATTATCCTGCCAATAGAGTGAGGAGGCAATTTGGCCTGGATCAAGATATTCCTGATGCCCTTTCCACCCTTGCGGAGTATCCCACTTCGGCTAGGCCCTTTCTGCGGCATACAGCTTTTGACTTTTGGAGGGAGCGTTTTAGTGCAGTCACCGTGGCTGGTTCTTCGAGGGAAGGCATTTACACCGCTACTATGCATCTCTATTGGCAGCTTGTCATGAATTCCTTTGATAGAGAGTTGACGGGTAGTCGTGGTTTCTCTCTCGTTCCCCCTGAGGGACTTAGTATGGTTATCTCCCCCAATCCTCGGTTACTCCTCCCTTCTAAGTCCGTGCTGGCCTATGCTAGGAAACAGAGCCGATCCGCCATATTCGAGTGGAATGAGGAGAAAAGGGGATGGTTTTGGCACACAGGTGATTACCCCTCAGGTTGGGGAAAGAAGGTCAAAGTTGTGAATATTCCTGCGTCGGCCAAGAAAGTTTCTGCCAAGCCTAAGTCTGTCAGTAAGTCCAAGTCTGCCACTCCTCAGTCTCCTATAAGCGCTACTCCTGCCAGCAGAACACGAGGCAGCAAAAGGAAGACAACTCCCCATCCTGCGTCTGCAGCTCAGCGAAGGGTAAGTTTCTAAAAGACTTTTCCTTGCTTTTGTCTTTCAAGTACACATATACATATATATGCCTTCTTGTTTCTGACTCATTCTGAATCTTGGTTGACTCTTCCTTAACTTCTTTTCTCATTCCCTTTTGCTTTTGCAGTTTAAGCAGAAGGAGGATACGTCAGCAGCCCGTCCTATTATGCTTGAGGAACCAGAATCAGAGGTAAGTTTCTTTCTGATCCTGCACTTGTCCACTCTGTTACATTTTGTCTTCATTTGTTTTATTTGCTCAAAGAATTGGTTTGGTCTTTATATCCTTTCTTTGTTTTGCCTTTCAGGATGAGCCTGAGCCTCTTTCCATATATCGTCCTACAGCCGAGGAGCTTTCTGCCCCTATGGGCACTCCTGCGGAAGACATTTTTGGTGGAGTTGAGTTTGCGACGCCTGTTCCCCCTGCAGCCACTGCCTCTCCTACTGGACCGGTACCCATGGATGAGGGTACTCATATTGGAGGGGTTAGTGAGGCCATTTCTGCTCCTGCCGTGACACCTTCTGCCCAAAGGGGAACTACCCCTCCTGCCGCGGCTGAAATTGAAGTTACTCCTGCTACGCCGCTCATTATCTCTACGGGTGACCCTTTTGCTGCTCTTTCTCAGGCAGTGCAGGGTGTTTCTTCTTTGGTAGTCACTCCTTCCTCTATCCCCATTTCTGCCACACGTGGATCCCGTACTGAGTTGTCCTCTGAGGAGTCTGAAGAGGTCTTTGAGGATCCTGAGGACGAACCTGGCTTGGGGAGGAGAGTTTCGGAGTCTGAGGAAGAGGATGGCGTTCCACCCGAGGCAATGGGTACTTCTTCCTTAACCCTCTTCTTCTTCTGTTTCTGTTAAACTCTATTCCTTTCTCTTCTTATTTGCATGCCCACTTCCCTGTTTTGTAGAAACTTTTGGGGAGTTAGACATTTCAGCTACTGTGGGGGTGTCTGCGACAGCTTCTCCTGCCACGCCCACATCACCCACTCCTGCCACATCTTCCATGCCAGTCTCCGCCATATTTACGGCGTCTGTTTCTGCAGTCCCTTCTATTCCTGTCTCTGCTTTCCCTACTGCCCCTGTCACCGTTGGCTCTGGTAAGCCTTATTTCTTTTACTTCTTCTTCGTGGGCTTCTTTCTCTTTCATTCTTACCATGGTCTCTCATTTTGACTTTTGCGTTCTTTGACAGGTCCGCTTCCTTCAGTGCCTTCTCACTTTGAGATGGGCAGTAGCTCTGCCACCCTTCCAGATCCTGTGGACGAGGCCGCGGCCTTCTTTGTACGTTTTGACCAGTCTAAGGTCAACGACTTGGATCCTGCTTCTTTCTGGGGGTCCGGTCCCCCTTATATAGATTTTCATGGCTTCAGAGTTCCTGCAGACTGCGCTCCTCATTTGGTGATGATTTATGATAGTCGTAGAGACTTTATGCGGGAATTCCGACTTGGCCGATCAGTCAGGGAGCATTTCTTAAGGATGTTAGGCAGCGTGCTGAACGATATTGAGCACAATTTCGTGGATACTGTCTCCACCGAGAGGATTCTTCAATGGAGGGCCGCAGTGCAGGAGCTTATCAGTGTTGGCTTTGCAGTGGAGTTCGTCTTGGATCACCTTTGAGAGATCGCTCGAGCAGTTTTTATGAGGAGGGTTCAGCCTACCGTTGATGCCATTGACTCTCGCCTTGCAGCTTTGAGAAAGGAGGTGGCAGATTTGGAGGGTCGTAGAGAGCGTCTTCTTTCTGGCGTGGGAGGACTTGGTCGTTTTGGGGATCAGTCACTTATCTTCGGACTTTATTGATGATGCAGTTTCTTCCTTGTTTTGCTATTTTCTCTTTTGCCTTACTACTCTGTTTAGCACATTATGTTTTCTGTAGCACCTATTTGGGCTTGCTTGCCATAGTTTGGGTTTGTATTTTAACTTCGTGATGCTACACTTGTGATGCTATACTTATGATGCTATACTTATTATGCTATCTCTTATTTGATAACAAATACTTCGTGCTTTTCATTGCGAAGAAGCAAGTTACAAGACTTGATTTGTGACATAGCCATTTTTGAAAAACAGAGTAAAAGAGAAACATGACAACTTTTGACAAAACACAAGGGTAATGGATAATCACATTGCTTTTCTCCCTAGGCGTAGTAGCGCTTCAGCCATTTGCCGTTGATGGGATCCATTAAATCTTTTCCATCCGTCTGGGTCAAGCGGTAATATCCACTTGGATGCGCTTCTCTTATCACAAAGGGTCCCTCCCACTTTGGTGCGAACTTTGATGGTCCTGCCAGGCCCCTCCTAACGTAGTCTGCCACTTTCAGGACCAGTTGTCCTTCTGCAAATACTCTTTCTTTAGTTGTCCTGCCATAAGCCTCAGTCATTTTTTGCCTGTATCTGCGGCTGTGTTCTTGAGCCTTTTCTCTTCTTTCATCCAGTCCTTCCAAGTCTTCGCACCTTTCTGCCGCAAAGACCTTTTCATCATTCTCCTTTTCTTGCATCTGCATGACTCTTAGGGATGGAGTCATCTTTTCTGCCGGGCTTACTACTTCAGTTCCATAGACCAAGGAAAAAGGGGAAAAACCTGTGGCTGACTTAGGCGAGCTCCTGTAAGCCCAAAGGGCGTCTGGCAGGTGCGTTGCCCATCCTCCCGTATATTCCTGGCTCATTTTACTGATGATTTTTATAAGAGTCTTGTTCGTTGCCTCTGCTTGCCCGTTTCCTTGAGGGTAATATGGTGACGATCGGTGATGTTTGACTTGATAAAACTCTAGCATTCTCCTTACCTCACTATTGACAAAAGGGGTACCGTTATCACTGATGACCCTGTTGGGAACCCCGAACCTTACAATTATGTTTTCCTTGATAAAGTTTGCCACTGCCCCTCCTGTGGCTTTTCGAAGTGGCACTGCCTCTGCCCACTTAGTGAAGTATTCCGTAGCCACTAATATCCATATATACCCTCGCGATGGTGGATTCACTGGTCCAACTTAATCCAGCCCCCAAGTATGGAAAGGCCATGGTGTGACCATGCTATGCAAGCTCTGTGGATGAGTGTGAATCAAGTTGGCTTGTACTTGGCAACTGTGGCACTTTTTCACAAAGTCTGCCGTGTCCTTTTTCATGGTAGGCCAGTAATAGCCCATTTGCAGCAGGCACCTGTAAAGCCTTTTCTTCCCTTGGTGTTCCCCACACTCTCCTGAGTGTACTTCTTTTATCATTTCCCTTGCCTCCTCGGGGCCTAGACACCTCAAAGGATCCCCATCGTATCCTTTTTTAAACAGGGTCATATTGTGTAAGAAATAGCGCATGGCTAGCCTCCTTAGCTTGTATTTTTCGCTGTGCTTCTGTGGCAAGATGCCTTCTGTCAGGTATTGTATGAAAGGGTTTCTCCAATCCTCGCTGATGAATGCAGCGTAACTTTCTTCTCTATCTGCCGCCATTTTGCAGTTCTCGCACTGGGTTTGGACTCGATCTGCGTCTTTGCTCATAGTTGGCCAATAAAAGCCTGCCCTTTGCAATCTGCGGTAAAGACTGACTTCTCCGCAGGATCCGCAAGTCTTCTCATGTACTTCTTTCAATTTTCTCTGGGCCTCCTTTTGCCCCACACATCTAGATAAAACTCCACCTGGCATTCTGCGGTATAGCTCTCCCTTCATTATAGCGTAGTCTTTGAGCACTTTTAGTTCCATGGCTTCCTCCTCTCCCATCAAAACTTCCTTCACGGATGTCCGCCAATCCTCTTCGCAGTGTTCCTCTTGGAACCTTTCTTTCAATACTTCAATTATGGATTCCTCCCTTTTGCAAACCTCGACTCTGGTACTTTTCCCTTCAAACATTACTTGTGAACCTAGTGCGGCCAATGCATCGGCAAACCGATTCTCATTTCTCGGGGTATGTTCTATCTCGAAAGTTAGGAACTTTTCTTCCATCTTCTGAGCCATTGCTCTGTATGGGGCCAGATTGGGTTCCTTAAGGGAAAAGCTTCCTTTGGTCTGGCAGACTACCAAATTGGAATCACCTAATACCTTCAAATGCTTGACTCCCATCTCGAGGGCTGTGGCCAGCCCAGTTAAGTAAGCTTCATATTCAGCCGTGTTGTTTGAACAGGGGAACTCCAGTTTGAACGATAGCGCTACTGCTTTATCTTTCTCATGGTATAAAACTACCCTAACCCCTCCAAACTGGGCGGTAGAAGATCCGTCAAATTTCATTACCCACTGTTCTCTGAGTTCTTCCGCCATGGCTACTTCCCCTGGGACTTCGTCGTCCAGCGGAAACTCTTCCTCCCCTGGGAACTGTGCCAATAAATCTGCTATAGCCTGGCTTTTTACTGCTCGGGGCGCTCCCATTCTTAAATCATACTGTGATAGTTGCAATAGCCATTGTGATATCCTGCCAGAGAGGATTGGCTGCTGTAATAAAGCTTTGATGGCATAAGACTTAGTCATCAGCCACACTTCATAGGCCAAGAAGTAATGGCGCAACCTTTGGGAGGCATAGACAATAGCCAAACAGGCCCTTTCTGCCCTTGGATAACGAGTTTCTGCGTCTTTCAGGGCACGACTGATGTAATATATTGGTTGCTCAGTGACACCTTCATCCTCTTGGGCGATTAAGGCTCCAATGGCATGTGGATTGGTGGCCATGTAAAGCAGCAAAGGCCTCTTATGTATTGGGGCTTGTACTGTAGGGAGGTTCATCATGATCTGCTGCAGCTTCTTGAA
Organism: Quercus gilva; assembly: GCA_023621385.1. Classification (NCBI taxonomy): domain Eukaryota; kingdom Viridiplantae; phylum Streptophyta; class Magnoliopsida; order Fagales; family Fagaceae; genus Quercus; species Quercus gilva. The sequence continues at coordinate 56,007,401 of CM042475.1, read as the reverse complement.
GGCTGCCTGCTGCGCTTCTCCCCATGTAAAGTTTTGCCCTTTTCTCAACAGCTTGGTAAAGGCCGAGGTGATTGATGCCAACCCGGGGATAAATCTTCGGATATATGAGACCTTTCCCAAGAAGCTTTTCAGTTCTTTTACCGAGGTTGGAGGTCTCATGGTTGCAATGGCCGTAGCATTTACCGGGTCAACGTCTATCCCTCTGCTGTGCACCAAGAAGCCCAAGAACTTCCCCGAGGACACACCAAATGCGCATTTGAGGGGATTCATTCTCAACTTAAAGGTCCTGCACCTTTCGAATACCCTCTTCAGCACATGGAAATGTTCTTCTCTTCTCGTTGACTTGACTACTATGTCATCCACGTAGTCTTCTAATTCTTGATGCATCATGTCATGAAATATAGCTGTCATCACCCGTTGATACGTTGCGCCTGCATTTTTTAACCCGAAGGGCATCACCGTGTAGTGAAAGTTTCCCATGGGTGTTCTGAAAGCGGTTTTCTCCGCATCTCTTGATGCCATCCTGATCTGGTTGTATCCGCTGAAACCATCCATGAACGAGAACATGGCGCTTCCTGCCGCGGAATCTATTAACAAGTCCATATTGGGCAATGGGAATTCGTCCTTCGGGCATGCTTTGTTGAGATCCCTGAAATCTACGCAACACCTGATCTGGCCGTTTTTCTTCTTTACTGGCACTATGTTGGATAGCCAGCGAGGGTGTTGAATAGGTTTAACGAATCCTGCGGCTAGCAGTTTCTGCACTTCTCTGACTATCTGTCCCTCTATTTCTGTGTGAAATATTCTGGCAGGCTGAACCACTGGCCTGGCTTGCGGGTCCACATTTAACGTATGCGCTACTAACCCAAGGTCTAACCCTGGCATTTCACTGTAGTCCCATGCAAACACGTCTTTGAACTCTCTTAGCAATAGTATCAACTCCTTTTTCTCGTTTTTTGTCAAATTTGCACTGATTGAGATGGGTCTTGGTCCTTGTGAGACAGACCCTAGGTCAACTTCCTCCATTTCCTCTTCTGCCATAACCTGTACTTCCTTTTCAGCTGTAACTCTTCCATTTTCCTCTTCGCTATTTCTTTCCTCTAGACTTTCTTGGACTCTACAGCATGTCAAACCTTCGTGCTGTTCTTCTTGAGTGGGGCCCGTCTGGGTAATAGTGGGCCCCACGTGCCTTCATAATTTGTAAATGATTCTGCCGTCAGAACCTCGGACTCTAACGCATTGGGGCGTGTCTTCAAGTTCTGCGGCAGGCGTCTCTTTCCTTCGTCTCTTCCTTGCCAATAACTCCCTTAAATCGGGCTCTGGATCATTCCGGACATCTTCCCATCTAGGCACGAAAGTACCTAGCGGCCTTGACACTGAGCTCTCCTCAGAGGGAGCCCATTGATCGTAGAACATGGTTTCCACCAAGTGGGCTTCTGCTTGTTCAAACGGCGAGGGATTCGCGGCCACGCGTATCATCCTGCCATTTAATCTCCCCTTCACACATTGGTGATAGGTGGACGGGACCAGCCGATGCTTATGCAACCATGGCCTCCCTAGAAGCACGTGGTAGGATACTTCAGTTTTCACTACGTGGAACCGTGCTAAAGAGGCTATGGGCCCCACTTTTAACCACAGCTGAATGTGGCCTGCTGTGTACTCACCCCTTCCACCAAATCCTGTTACTTCCATCGGACATCCCTGGATCTTCTTCTCTGGAATTCCTGCCGCTCGCAGAGTGCTCAACGGGATGAGATTCACAGAAGCGCCTGTGTCTACTAAAGCTCTCTTTATGGGGATTTGATTTATGGACGCCGCCAGGTACAGGGGTCTCCTATGATCCGGATACCCTACCTCCATGTCTTATTCACTAAAGGTAATTTCAGTTGACTCCTGTAAGAGAGCCCTTTCCCCTGACATTTCTGCCGATAGGCATTCTACTCCTGCACCAGAGGCGATGCTCACTAAGGCCTCTGTGGCTACCTTTCTTTCCTTTGCTGAGAGTCCCAGTTGGTCAAACAAATTTCTGAACTTGGAACTCTGCTGTAGAGTGGTTATGGCTGCCGCGGGCAAAGCCATGTTTTCTTCTTCATCCTCTCCTGAGTCGACGCAAATTACAACTGCTGCTATCCCCTTCCCTTTATGGTTTGGAAGCGGGTTTCTTTGGACTTCCTGCTGGGACAATTCTAAAGTTCCTTCCTTAATTCTGCGATGCACTAGTCTGCGGAGCGCCCAACATTCTGCGGTAGAATGTTGGACATAATTATGTAGGCGACAAAAGCGTGGGTCCCTCCTTTCTTCCTCGGTGGGCTCCTTGGCAACCTGTTTAGGTTTGAAAACTCCATCTGCTATCCATTTGTCTAGTAGCACGTCCAGCTCTTTTGAGGTGCATGGTATTGGTGGGGGAGTGTCGTATTCCCTCCCCCCTGTCTTCCTTCTCTGTTCTCCAGTGGATGCTGCCATTGCCTGCGGGGCACCTCTTTTGTCCGAGCTTGGCTTCACAGACTGGGCTGTCTTTCTTGCCTTCTGCAATAGCTGGGCAAATTGGGAAATTTCCAAGTTTTCGAGGACTGCCCTGTACTCTCTGATCATATTCGTCATGCACATTTCAACCAACGTCCTTTCTTCACAATGGTCATAGCAGTCGAGTGCTATGTCCCTGAATCTCTTGATGTATTCCATCAAGTCTTCTCCGTTCCTTTGTTTGGTTGCTTGCAGGGTTGCAAGCGTCACTGTCTCTTCTCCATGGAAGTACTTGGTACAGAATACGTCTACCATGTCATCCCACGTTGGGATTGTTCCTGGCTTTAATCCAATATACCAGGTGTAAGCCCGGTCACACAACGATTTAGAAAATTCTCGAAGACACAGGTCTTCGTCTGCGGCATAAGGGCCAAGTGTATCAATAAACTTGCTCACGTGCTCAACAGCACTTCCCTTTCTACCATCGTACTGTGCGAAAGCCTTTGGTTCATACCTCTCGGGGTATGGCTTACTGAGTACTTTCAGTTGGTAGGGAGGCCTTCGTGCATAGAATCTTTCCTTCGGTGCCCTGGTCCTCTCCTGCTCCAAGAGGACGGCCACCTCAGCCATGGTGATGAAACGTTGTTCTGTATTGTGTGGGACACTTCCCGCCGGTGTCTCTTCTTTGTCTGTTGCATGTCCTGGGTCATGCTGACTTCCTTTTTCTTTTGTCTTGTCAGCCTTCAGCTGACGGATTTCCTCCATTATTTGCTGCTGCGAATGTTGTAATGACTGTAAAACTTCAATGAAAACGTTGGCATTGTCGGTGGGGATTCTTGGTGGTGGTTGGGGGTCAGCCCCCGTTCCGTTGGCACCTTCTCCCTGGTTAGGTTGTGGTTGGCGAGGCGTTGTGGGCCTCGACTCTGCTTGTGAGGGTACAGCACTCATGTTTTGAGTTGTTCTGGACTTTAGAGGCATCTGTTTGCGTGGGCTTTCCGTCCCTATCTTTTTCTCAACTCCCCAGTGAAGTCGCCAATTTAATGTAGTGGCCCTTTTTTATATCTGGGCTGGGTTGTCTCCTGCGGTGACGGGCCCTGGTATTTGCTTCTTTTCTTTTTCTTTCTTTCTGGGTAAGGGAGTCGAGACCGGCCCAACTGAAACTCACTTTGGGCCGGCTTGGCGCAAACTTGGCTTAAGCTGCCAGGCTCACCCTTACGGCAAACAGAGTTATTGCAAAGAGAAAAGGAGATTACGGCAGGCAGGTTATAATGACAATAAAATAGGAAAACAACGGAATACAACAGCTAATAATGGCAATGACCGAGCACCACAATAATAACAATAGTAATAAAAATAACGTTCTAATAGAAAGAACAATGGGTTAGACAACAAATAAAGAGGACTTAATCAGAATAATTGTTCGGTAAAAGAATCAAGCCCGTGACAACAATCCTTCAAAGAGGAAGAACGTTTCCTCTCAATGAGATTAACCTCCCAGGAGAATATCCTGCCGTGGGGATTAATAGCTTTGAGGGAATCGGACCTAGATGTTAGACGTCCAAAGAAAGTTTCCCCTTTGCTTAATTATTCTTTGGAAAAGTGTGATTGTGAGGGGGAGAGGGGGGAAATGATCTATTGGTGCATGCCCCTATACTCACAAGTTGTTTTCCTTATCTTTTTCTTCTCTTCCTTTTCTTTTTCTCTTTGTTTTTTCTCTATGATTTTTTCCTCTGTTTTTCGGTCCCTTTTACAGGGCACGGCAAGGCTCCTTTTATAGGGCCTGCCGTGGTTGTTCTTTTACCATTTCACCCTTTAACAGCCTTTGTCTGGTCTGGGCATGCTTGCCGACCACCGTCTGCACTCTGCTTACCCTCGCCAGACAAAGACAAGTGAGTCCTGTTTCTGTCCGCCGTGGCACTGTTTTCCTGCCGTGGCTTTAAATGCTCTCTCTCTCTCTTCCTATGGCATGCACCTAACGTTTCCTCCCCAATTTTACCTCTTTTGGGCGGTTTGTCATCCCAGCAGGACATACCTCCAAAAGGGTTCGGGCAGAGACCGTGAAATAGAACTTTTCCCTCCTCCCCACCACCAAACCGCACCCCCCTTTACCTTTTCCCACTGACCCACGGCCCCACCATGACCCATATTGGCTGGGTACAGGCTGGTGACGCCTGGGCTTTGCGTATGCTTTCCTGTCAAGTACGTTTGAAAAGGGCCTGCCTGCGGCCCATGCGTTTGTTGTGTTCCGAAGCTTTTGCTTGCATTTGTCTGCCATACTTCTTCATTCTCCCTCGCGGGCTGGAGCGCTTTCTTTCCCCTGGGGGTTGGGCCTTTGTTAATGCTGGGTTTCCACATCTTTCTTGGCCCATTCCCTGGTTCGTATTCACGCCTTATCTTATTACCTGGCACTTCCTGCCGTAATGATGTGTTCCTGTTAAGCCTTCCTTTAGAGCCTGCCGTTCCATTCTTTCCCCCAGTGACTCAAAAGAGTTCGCTGGTGTTTTTTATTCGTGGGCTTTATTATCCCTTTTCTTTTCCTTTTGGGCCTGCAGCCCTTTTTACTCCCCTCGGGCTTCCTCGGCCCATTTCATTGTTTTCGGGCTCCTTTGTCCCATTGCATTCTCTTGGGCATCCTTGGCCCGTTTCATCACTTTTGGGCTCCTTTGTCCCATTTGGGCTCCTTCGTCCCGTTTCAACTCTTTATTCCCATGGGCTTTTACTAATTTCATTGGGTTTCCCCGGCCCAACTACTGTATACTCATCCTTGGGGCTCATGGGCTTGCCATCAACCCCTACTCTCTTTGCTTTCATTACTTTGGGCCTGTCACGGCCCATTCTTGCTTTCTCATACCATACATTGCCCATGGGTGTTATTTCTCTCTTTCCGGGTCCTTTGGGCCCATTTGCTTTCTCAAGACCCATCTATTCATGTTATGGACCTGTGTTTTATTCTTCCTGCCGCTTGAGCCTGATAATTTTATTCTGTGCCTGCCACTCTCATTGCCTGCCTTGTTGGGTTGGGCTGGTTTTACAAATATGACCCTCAACAGATGCATAATTTCTGTCCATTTTACAAGAAAAAGCATGCTTTTTCTATTGTACACTTCTACTTTTACAAAACACACACATCAATTTATCTATTTTACACATTTAGATAATAAAATATTCATTCTTGGGTCAATCTCTAGCTAGCATCAACAATCAGAGCAGTGGTGATCAGTAACCCAACGACGATCAAACAACCCACCGGCAATCAAACAACTCACCAATCAAACAACCCACTAATCAAAACCCATAGATCAAACAACGACATCAAACAACCCACCAATGAAACAACCCACTAATCAAAACCCAGCCAGCCATGTCATCATTTCCCAACTCATTTACTCAACTCGGCAACGACTTGGTCCCTTCAACTGGGTCAACTCATCCGTTCGACAACAGTGGTTACCAAGGTTACGACCCTCATCTCCCTTCCCAGCAATTCGACTTGTTCACCTCAACTCATTTTGCCGACTCTAACTCACTCAAGGACTCGGCCACTAATTCATCGATCTTCCACAACAACAATCATAACAACAACAACACCTCTTTCTCTGCCGGAGATGACACATTTGCGTCGCAGCCAGCCTTAGAGATCTACGCCAATGAAGCGATCGGTGAGGACTTCGATGGAGGGTTTCCTAGATTGAACGGTCCAATTTTGCCCCTTCCGATGGAGATGGAGCCTGAGGAAGGCTTCGCTCTTAGGGATCAAATGAGAGTGAGAAAGAAAGGGAAAGTGAGGTTCTTTGGTCAGAGCAGGAGTGTGAGGCGAGAGTAAGAGCAACAGAGCCAAGGAGAGAGAAAAAATTTACTAAAATATTATATGCAAGTGCTACAGTAACCCTGCATATTTGCACAGTTACTATAGCAATTGTGCATTTATGCATAAGTTTACACCCATTGATGTGGGTTTTTTTTGCTCAAATTGTGTAAAATGAGTAACTTTTTCTATTTTGCACAATTTTACATCGACTGATGAGATTGCTCTAAGAGCACTCACAATGAGGTTGCTAAAATGACTAAAAAGTCTTTTTTTTTTTTTTTTTTTTGGTGAAAATAAGATTCATATAAGAACTAAGGAACTACAAAAGGTCTAGGACAAAGCCTATTGAAGTACAAACCATTGGAGTCATTCTTATAAGCAGAAGCTACGTCCACAAGCGGACTATCAAAATAAGTTAAATCTAGATTGTTGGTGCTTCCCATCCTTGCAAGGGTGTCTGCACACTGATTAGCCTCCCTATAGCAGTGATTAAATTGAATCCGGTTGAACCGAGTCACCAAAAGTCTGCAATCATCCAAGATTGGTGAAATGATATTGTTGACATATTCTGTGTTTTCTAAGACATCCACTATTGCTTTAGCATCTAGTTCAACCATTAAAGATGATATATTTAAGTTGCTGCATAGCATCAGTCTGTCCCTAAGCCCCCATAGCTCTACCTCAAAGCTGTTTGTGATCCCAATCCTTCTTGTGAATCCAGCTACCCAACGGCCTCCATCATCTCTCACAATGCCCCCACAGCCCGCCAAACCTGCACTGTCAGACACTGCTCCATCTGTGTTCAACTTTATCCACCCTTTCGGTGGTCTAACCCATCTGATCTGTTAGATAGTTTTTTGAAGAAGCGCTCTTGGAGGGGCAGCACGATGCACATACTCAATAGTGTAGCTAAGAATTTTAGCCACAAGGTTAGGATTCATATTCTTCCCCCTGAATACTGAGTGATTCCTACTTTTCCAGATAGACTAAGCAGCAAATGTAAACACAGTCTGCAGATTACTTCCCCAAAACACTGGATCTACCATTTTAATTCCCAGCTGCCTCTAAACAGGTTTGACCCGAGAACAATCTTGAAGAGCATGTAGCACAGTCTCTACCTCCTCTTGACAAATGGGGCATTTATCTTCCTCTACAACTCCTCTCCTTACAAGGCAAGCTTTCATTTCGATGCTGTTGTGGACACATTGCCATAAAAAGAATCTTATTCGTGGAAGCGTATCAGCTCTCCATATCCACATTGCTGCGAAATTTGACTCTGATTCGAAGCCTTCAACTAGTTTATATGCACTGTTTAATTCAGATTTGCCTTGGGGAGATTCGGACCACGCCAACACATCTTTTCCTCTCCCTGTGAGAGAGATAAGAGTGGCTTGAATGGTTAGTTTGATGTCCATAGGAAGCTCAAAGGAAAGCTTGCTCCAATCCCATACCATATCTAGTAAAAAATCTCTAATTTCTAGCTGGTTTGCTTCCCGAGTCAGAGGACCTTGAATCATTTGCCGAAGTGACCCTTTACTTGTCCAATTACTTTGCCACACCTTTAAGGTACTCTCCCTACCCACCATCCATCTACTTCCTTTACTAAATATCCCCATTCCTTTTTTAATTGCTGTCCATATTGCCGAGCAAGGGAGCTTGTTGGCATTTATATTATTCAACCTTCTTGGAGAGCAATATTTCTTCCATAGCACTTGAGCCCACGTGGCCTCTTTCTCCGTATGCAGCCTCCAATTTAGCTTAGCTAAAAGGGCTGTATTTCTTCCTCTAGTTGACTGAAGCCCAAGCCCCCCTTCTTCTTTAGGCTTGGTTACCTTCTGCCATCCCACCCAGTGGATTTTTTTCCCCGTTTTTGAGGTTCCCCAAAGGAAGTTTCGGTTCACCCTATCAATGTCATCCAAAATTTTGCAAGGCAATTGAGTACATTGCATCACATAGGCTGGGATTGCTGCTGATGATGCTTGGATGAGTACCGTGTGGCCAGCTAATAAGAGCATGTTGGCTTTCCAACCTACATGTTTTTGTTTCACTCTATCCAATATGTAATTATAGTCGCAGGATGAAGACCCTGGCTGCTTTAGAGGAATGCCCAGATATTTCCCAAGGAATGGAGTGGAGGCAAATCCTAAAATATCACACAAGGACTCCTTAGTGTCCCTATCCACATTAGGAGAGAAATAAACCCTAGACTTTGCCTCATTTACTGTCTGACCCGAAACTCTACAAAAGTCATCAAGAACATCCTTGATGGCCAAGTAGTTCACATAATCTGTTTTGGCAAAGAACACAAGATCATCCGCAAATAGAATGTGAGAGAAAGCTGGCCCACTTTGAGATGCTTTCACTAGTTGTCAAAGCTTTGCGTTGCACTTTTCTTCTATGAGTTGGCCAAGGAAGTCCATACAAAGGATGAACAAATAAGGGGACAATGGGTCACCTTGCCTAATTCATCTAGACGAGAATATCGACTCAAGAGCTTCCCCATTGAATAAAATAGAGGTAGACACTATAGACACACAGCTCATTATAATGTCAATCAAATCCTCCGATAAGTTTACTCTAATGAGCATTTCCCTTATAAAGCTCCACTCTAACTTATCATAAGCCTTTTCTAAGTCTATCTTCAATGCCATGTACCCAACTCTTCTTTTCTTCCTCCCTAGAGTGTGAATGATCTCTTGGGCTATAATAGCATTATCTACCCCTTTTCTCCCTGGTACAAATGCCATTTGAAGAGGTGAGATTAATTTCCCCAACAAAGGCCTTAACCTGGCCACAATGATCTTGGTCACGATCTTGTACACCGTATTGTAAAGGTTAATAGACCTATAATTCCCCAAAGTTTCAGGCCCCTGAATTTTAGGAATAAGAGCTATATGGGTTCTATTCAAAACCTCTAGAATTTTCTTGCTCACAAACACCTTTTTAACCTCATCAATCACTGAGCTGCCCACTATTAACCAAAATCTTTGGTAAAACCCCGCATGAAGCCTATCCGGACCCGAGGCCTTGAAAGCTTTAAAGGACCACAAAGCATGTTTTATCTCCTCCATAGTTACCTCCCCACTGATGCTAAGTTTTTCTTCCTCCGTTAGTCTAGCTTGCCATTGGGAACACACGAGGCTGCCACGCTGAGCACTAACCAGAGATGATGTAAACAGCTCACTAAACCCAGCCCTAATGAATTCTTTGATATCATTTTCCTCATACATCCAATCACCAACATTATCTTTAATTGCCAAAATCTTGTTTCGTTTCCGTCTAACCAAAGTTGACACATGAAAGTATGCAGTATTCCTATCCCCTTGAATCATCCAATTGACCCAAGACTTCAAAGCCCATATCTCCTCTTCCTGCTTCAAGACCATATCCAACTCCCCTTAGAGCTCCCTTTCTAAATTAAGTAAGAAACTCGATGGCTTGACTGCAATTTTTCGCTTGACTAAAAAGTCATTTTAGCAACCCATATACTAAAAACACCAATACAGCAAGGTTGTTATTTTATCTTGTTGGTATAATATTTTCATATTTTGACTCATTGCTACGGTGGGCTGCTAGTAGCCCACTATAGTTGAGAGTTATTTGCAATAATTATATTTTAATCACACATGCTCAGCCTCTCCCACACGCGTGAATCACCCCATCCTCATCTCACTATCTCTCTTTCACGCAGACCCAAGCACAGAGACAGCTCTGCCTTAATCTCACTATCTCTCTCACGCAGCCAAGGCTGACACCACCATCAATTCCACGTCCCCACCACCGGTGACTTCCCCACCGCCGTTACTCCGCCAGTGTTTGTCCCTTGTTTGTGGCTGGGTCGCCTGTGTGGGTTTTGGTGGGCTATGGCTAAGTTGATCTCGAGGGTGGGTTGTGGCTGGGTGTCAGTTGGGTTGTGGGTGGGTTTTGGTTGGGTTGTGGTGGGCTGATTGTGGGCTTTTTTTCCTCCTCCAGTGGTGGTTGGCAGTGGCCAGGGCCGGTTGCTAGGTTCTTAAAACAATGTTGAATACTTAAAATTTTGGATTCTTGGGTTTGGCGGGTGGTGGAGGTTGTTGTTTGGTGGGTTGTGGGTTTCGGAGGTTGTTTGGTGGAGATGGTGGGTGATGTTGGCAGTGGGTTGTGATGGGTGTTTGTGGGTTATGGTTTATAATGGCAGTGGGTCGCAGGTGTTTGTGGGTTATGGTTGACGGTGGCAGTGGGTTGTTATGGATGATGCAGGTAGTGGGTTGTGGTTTATTATATATTTATTTTATTATTTTGTAGAAGATATGATGATGGGTGTATGATAAAACGTGACATTAAAATAGATAAAGTAGTTTTTTATGTTACTAAATATTAAAGGGGTGTTTGGTAGAAGAGTTTGAATAATGTTATTTAGGTGTTTTTGATATACGTGTGGGTGAAAAATTATGTAAAAATATGTATTAGTGTATTTAAAATGCTCTAAAAGTTGCTTGAAATGGCCTACAGGCTCTAAAATTTTAGGTTCTTTGTTGGCAATGCTCTAAGCCTAACAATTTACAAGACAATCTATTATTAAATAAGTATGGTAAGGTGTGATGGGATCAGGTACAAAGCATTGTCATGCTCCTATCATTTTGGTCTATTGTTGGGCTTACTATAGTATTGAAGAGTAGCATGCTCCAAGTCAAGTTGTCTGCCTTTGATTGGACTCAGTTAAGCTACCTGACCCTTCTACAATATTTCCGAGGATCTTGGAGGATTTTTTGGTCATTTGCTGGAAGTCTGGGATCATTTGGATGTTTTAGCTTCCAATAGTATTTTGGGTCAAGTTGTGTGCCTTTGATTGGACTCAGTTAAGCTACCTGACCCTTCTACAATATTTCCTAGGATCTTGGAGGATTTTTTGGTCATTTGTTGGAAGTCTGGGATCATTTGGATGTTTTAGCTTCCAATAGTATTTTGGGTGTCTTTTAGTGATCTATGTGCGTTCTTGGAAGGCATTTTGGTACTTTGGGTGTTTTGAGGGTATTCAAGCTATTTCGATAGGATAGGGAGAAGGGGGTATTGTAAATGTATAAATTTATGGGGGATTTATGTAACTATTTTTTTTTTTTTTTTTGGAAACCGGGTTTATTTAACTATTGTAAGTTGTATTGGCATTTATGTAATTGTCTATAGTTAGGGGGTGTTCATGTAGTTGCTGGGATTTAGGGGTTGTCAATGTCGTGCGTTTGGCAAAAATTAAAAAACTAGCTTATTTTACTATTTATTTTATTTTTGCTATTATTTATAAATTTCACTGTACTTTTTAGTACTATTTATGAGTTTCACTGTACTATTTTAGCTAATTTTTACCTTTATTTATTTTTAGTAAAAAAATTTTAGTTTCAGAAAAATAAATAGATCTTAAACAAATAAATATGTAAAGTTGGGAGTTGGGCTTGGGTTTAGGTTAGTGACTCAGTGTAACTGAGTTGGGCTAAAGAATTTTGACGGGTTTTGCTGTGTAGATGATTGGACTTAGATTTGCAGTGAGGCTGGCCTTGGGCTTGTTAGAGAAATTAACTGGGCTAGGTGGTTTTAAATAAATTGGGCCGAGATTAGTCCATTTTAAAAAAGATGCGTTGGACCTATTTGGTTAACCCGCCTTAACTAGATCTCATTGAAATCTTACCCAACAGTGACATTTCAATTATTCCATGCAATGCCCATCTCATCTCTCTATCTCTTCTTGATGAATAGCAAATATTAGAGGAAAAAAAAAAAAAAAAAAATCTCATCTCTCTATCTCAAACTAGGATTTCTTTGGATCAGTGATATGTTGTTTGTGGATTACTAAATAAATTGGACAAAAGAACACAATACAACAAAAAGAAAATCTATTATAAATTGGGCTGAGTTTATGATTGAATTTTTCAGTGAAATTACATACATTTTATTATAAATTAATTTTGTAGTAATTAGTTGTGTTTATATATATATATATATATATATATATTAGAACAATAATAAGGCGGTAGAACCAGCCAAGCAGTATATATCAAAATAATTGAAAGCAATTAATGAAAGCAATTTAAAACCGTCCAGTATGGCGGTAATCCGTCCAAGGCTCTGATACCACTGACTCTAATATTTCTAATGATCTTTTGCAGGAATCGAGCACTGATGCAAGGATAAATACCACTAGTGAGTGGGATAATATTAGTATTTATACCACTAATAAGTGGATTATTATGGCTCCCTCTACTGAGAGGAAAAGCAAGGGAAAAGCTCCTGTACAGGACTATTCCCAAAACAAAATGCATGAAGGCGCATCTTATAGGATAAAACCCAGTGGATCGACATCCCTTCAAGGGTATGTCCCGGCAACGGTGGCATATTCCAGTGGTGATATTGTGATTGCTTTGCAGGAAGTTTTGTCAAAAAATTTACAATTCCACAATGGAATCTATTCAGAACTTCCAGATTCTATTAAATTTATTCTTGATAACCTTGAAGCTGCTTTTATTCAAAACCACCATGATCTTTTAAAAAGCACTCTTAGAGCCCTGGAAATCCATCTTGTTAACCTTTCTGTTCAGAATGAGGCTTACCTGAGCCATTATGTTAACCTTATCTCAGAAAACCCTTTTGCTTCGAATAATGACCTTGTTTCAAACCTTGTTTCAGAAATTGGGGCTTTTAGAAGCCAACTTGCTAACCATCCAAATATTACAAATGATCCTTACACTAGTCAACTCTTTGGCAAAGAGGATATCCATTCAAAGGATAAAATGACTATAATAGGCATTGATTATTCTAGATTGAGCCTTAAGTCCCAATCTATGCTAAGAAGTGCTTTTGCCAACTTGCCATCAGATATACAATCACGTATACTGAATAGCAAGGCTATGTTTAGGTCTTTCTTCAAACTGCATATCAGGAGGAGTAGGTTTTGAATACCAATTTTTTGTAAGAAACATGGGCTTGGAATTGCCAACAAATCTTTTAATTTTGGGTAAACCATCATCAAAAACATTTTTTGCAGAGACAGAAGAAACAGTATCAGAATCTGTATTTTCATCAGAAACAATTTCATTTTTTGAAATAGTTAGAGCAGCAGGAGTACGTGTAGAAGTACCTTCAGTTTTAACTTTTAAATCAGAAAGTATTTTGTCAACAGTTTCAAGAAGTTTAGACTGAGAGGTTCGAAACTTGGATTTGTTATCATGACTGAGTAAATTAATCAAAGGTTCCTCAGTCTTGATAGAAACAGGTTTAACAGGTTTTTGAACAGAAGCAGATTTGTCAACAGAAACAGTTTTTTCAGCAATTTTTTCTTCAATACGGTCAAGTTGTTGACCAATAACATGTAAAGATTCATTAGTAAAATTGTTTTGTTCAATAAGGCTAACAACAGGAGTTTGATCATCAGCAATTTTGAAAGGAGTAGCTTTAACATCAATTTTGTCAGTAGTCACCAAAATAGTCTCAAGGGGTGGATGACTAGATCTGACAATGGTTTTGTCATTTTTAACAAAATTAGATTTCTTTATCACATTCAAATAATTTTTGAAAACTTCATCTTTTGAAACATAATAGTTTTCAAGAAAATCAAAGAACAAAATATGTCTTTTCAACTGATTCATTTTTTCTAACCATTTTCTTTTAACACGGTTTTTCTCAGACTGAGCAAAATCATTTTGGTAAATTTTTCTTTTTGTCCTATTTTTAGGAAGCATAAATTCATCAAACAATGGAGTCAGGTCAACTTCAAAATTTTCATTGACAGCAGTCAAAACTCTTAAATGGTTAACATTATTTTCAATAGGAGGAAAATCAGAATCAGATGGACAAACAGAATTAGCATCATCTTCTTCTTCGGTAGCAGGTTTGCCATACGGAGAGGAAGATTCAGGCTTAGTAGAATAGTAAACAGAGCTGATTTGAGATTTATCACTTGAAACACCTTTTAATTTCAGATCAGTGGGTTTTTCAAAATTCTTTTGCAAAAACTCATTGACATCATGGTCTCTTTTTGAAATACTTTCAGATCCAGCAAAGGAATGTCTTCCTTCGTTGATTCTCAAGGGTTGATTATTTTGAAAACATATTTTAACAGTACCATCAAGATATTGTTGAATATTTGTGAGATCAAGCTCATCAAAAACAGGTTTAGGAACAGGAGATTCTTGATTCAACAACCATTCAGTAGGAAGATTAATATCTTGCCATTGAATCATTTTTGGAACTTGAACTTTAGCATCAGGAGTTGAACATGTGATTAACATTGTTTTACCAGAGGGTTCTCTAGGATTCAAACAACAAGGATTTAACTGAGTACCCAAAAGTCTGTAATAAATACGGTAAATCAAAGCAAAAGGTTTACTACCTTCATCCATAATATAACCAGAAGAAGCAATGTTCAAAGTCAATGCTTTAATAATATTAGGATCATCCAAAGTAAGAGTAATATTAGGATAACAGTTAAAGTAAACAGGACCATCATACAAAGAAGCAGTGATCATACCAAGAATGCTATCTTTAAAGACCTTAAATCTAGCATCTCGTAAACACATGAGAATAGAAGCATTAATACCCTTTCGGGTAAGTGGTTTAACAGCAACTTGAACCAAACCAATATGCAAATAGCTGAGTTTTTTAGCAATGAAGTCATTAATATTTTTCTTGGAAAACAAACAACATTTTTCATGCATTTTTGAAATGGAAAATATTTGTTCAACAGTTCTAACTTTGTAAATAGGATGAAAAGTGGATTCAGCCCAACTAGTTTTGTAAACTGTTTTAGTATCAACTTTGGGAATGTTCCATTTACGGAAATCAGGGATCTCATGATCTTCAACAGTGTGATCTTCTTCATTCACAATATCAGGAGGACAACCAGTCCTGGAGCTGACAGAGGAGTTGGATCTCCACAACTTATCCATATTATCCTAGTTTTAACACTCAATTATCATGTTTTTCTCACAACCGTTGCATTTCGTAACACATACCCTAAGCAACCCTATACCACACACATGCCCTACACGCCCTCCTGGCTCAAACGGGCCTTACAGTCAGGTTCTGGGAATTCACTTTACACCTAGGGTGGCGCCAACGACGGTAAGAAAGGAACACAACAACAGAGCACCAAAGGTTCGAACAGATACGGACAAGGCACAAAGAACACAACCACACTATCACCGGCCAGAAAAGAGTGGCTCTGATACCATAAAGGGGGAAGGGACACACGGAAGAAGGGAGAGGCGGAAGCACAGTAATAATATAGAGAAAGTAAATGTAAATAGCAAAGTTAGAACAATAATAAGGCGGTAGAACCAGCCAAGCAGTATATATCAAAATAATTGAAAGCAATTAATGAAAGCAATTTAAAACTGTCCAGTATGGCGGTAATCCGTCCAAGGTAGCGGTAGCAACAAATAATATAATGAACATTAACTGAAAATACTTCTTTATTGAAAGTAGGTAAACACTTACAATAGTAGTAGTTAATACAAGATCTCAACAGTTGAGGTTAACAGTATATATATATATATATATTTTATGTTTTCTTTTACACGAAACTTAATTTTTTTTTTGTTAATAAATTTATAGCAACAATCAAATTTAGATGGTAAAATTTCATTTTAAAAAAAAAAGGAAAAGGAGTAGCTGTTTCCAAGTACTAATTCTATAGGTTTTATCAAAGTAAAAGTTTTAATTTGATGAGAGAGGATTTTCGTTTATGTTTGTGGCAAAAAATGAGCCATGAGCACACCCATGAAGAGGAATTGTTATTGATTGATGCTAGAGATATTACAAATTTTTTTTTTTTTTTTTTTTTTTTTTTTGTGACGAAGAGATATTACAAATATGCTTACATAAAGTTTATAAATTGATGTGTCACTCATAATAAAACAATTCAAATATGCATTTATTAAGTTATTGAAGTTCACAAATCTCATTTATTGCTACATTAGTTTTTGTGCTTTATGCAATAAAATTTGTAATAGTTTTAGAATTTTCTTTTTATTTTTTATTTTTTCAGTTTCTTATTTGATAAAAAATTTATTTTTTATCTATTGACTAGTACTTGGGGCTCTATTGGTTAAGGTTTGAGGCCTTTTTGCACTTGGGCCTTAGGGGATTACCTAGTTTGTCTAGTGGTTTGGGTCTGCCTTGTAATCCTACTTTGAAAGTGAAAATGTGTTATAATCTCTTTAGCATAGTTAGAATCAAAGAAACAATAAAAAATTAATGGAAAATAAAAATTAATCAAGTGAAAAAACATTTTAATTGAAGTTGGCATGACATTAGGGTCAAACCCAAAGTGTCAGGCAAGAAATATAGGTCGATTGAGGTGAGAGGTGAGACTCTCTGTGGCTCTATGTCTGAAGTTTGCTCAATTGATTGAGATACCAGGCAAGTGGGGGGTGAACTTTTTTGACTTGCAAGATTTTGCATAGTTCGCTCAAGCGAGTGTCATGCAAAATTACGCAGCAAAAGAGGGGGGGGGGGGGGTGGGGTTTGTGGCGGTGTTTACCCTTTAATGGCCAAACATTGTACCACTCGATATGATATTTAAAACATCTGTGAGCATTGGAAAAAATTTTCTAACTGTTTTCTAACAGTTATAACACATTGGAAAAAATTATTATAATAACAGCAAAGAAGCCTTATGTGACAAGATTAATTAATAAATAAAAATTAAAGAACAAACTCCAAAAAAATTCCAATAACGAAAACTGACGAACAAACTGCCAAAGCACATTGGTGCAATTCTGAAAGAGGTTTACATTATTGATAATTTTGCAGTGTGAATGACATAGCTAGTTATTTAATATAAATCTGGCTGTTCATTTCACCAAAACATAGCATTATTTAAGTGGAATGGACATCATCCATGTGTAAGTAGAGAATTAATTTTTTGGAGTGTTGGCAAACTTCCAATGAAAATGGTCCATGTTTTGAAAGCTTTTACTGCCAGCTACCTCTTCCATTGGTACAGCATCAGATATCTCTTTGAGCTCTTCTTCTGTAAGTTTCAACTTCAAAGAGCCAATATTATTCTCCAGGTTCTTGATCTTAGTAGTCCCTGCAAAAGTTCACGGAAAATGAATGAACGATATACGAGATTTGGCACATTGGAAAATGAAATCTGGCAAAACAGTTCCAAAGGGATCTTAAATCAAAAGAAAATTTTTATACTACATAGATACTTTGAGAGAACATGAGCATATTAGTGAACATTGATTTTCAATTTCCACGAAACCAAACTACCACTCTTTCAAAAATTATGCCACAAACATGAACCCAAACTAAGCTCTTATTTAGTTATGACTGCAACCTACACTTTGTTTATGAATATGTAACGCTAACTAAAATCTGAGTTTTTCTAAGGCTGTTATGACATTATAGGAGGCATTATCTATGTACTTTCCAGCCATGAAATGGGTTGTTTATTTATATGACAAACTTCGAAACTTGAGGCAGGAACTCCTTATGGAAATTGGATCCGGATACTTTGACATTTTCCCTTGATGGCTAATTTGATGTTTTGTCACTGTAAGATGCAGGTGTTCTTCATTCTACATGTTGCAGCTTAATAGGGAGAAGAGCATTACATAATTAAAATCAAATTAATTTTAATTTGTAGCACAAAAATGAAAATAGTATTAATAACATTGAGTAGAACTTCAGCCACTTGTTTTGTCTCTTTTTTTGTGAGGAAAATTTCAATATTTTTGATGAGATGAGGAAAACTTAAATATGCGGATCGTTTACACCAATGCAATTAATCAGGGAAAAAGGAAAGAATAAGAAAGGCAATTACCAGGTATGGGTACAATATCATCTCCTTGTTGGAGAACCCATGCAAGTGCAAGCTGAGCAGGAGTGCATTCGACTAAAAATGGCCTTGTTCTTGTCCAAATTTTCTCCCTGGAACCGAGGGTGCTTGTCCTTAAAGAAAAAAAGCCGGCTGTCAGTTTAGTTAAAGCATCTTTATTGTTGTTATTTCTATTATTAATAATATTAAGGAGAAAGGCCAAAATTCTTGAAATCCTTGCGTAAGATGGTTCTTAAAGTTTGACAACAAAGGCTTAACCCCAAAACTTTGGGGTTGGCTATGGATCATCAACAAAATAATTGCGATTGGCTATGTCTATGTGTATTCTTCTTTGATATTCTGTCATATCCAAAATCATACTCTTTGTGACATTCTTAATTAATGTCTGTTTTTAAGAAAAAAATTCAATAGTAGATGTTACAATGTGTGACTCTTTTAAAGCACAAACAGAATAAATATTGAATGGAATATAGTGTGGCAGATCGAAAAGCTTGATTGCTAAACTTTCAAAATTTCAGGGACTTGGTTGCAATTTTCCAAATGTTAAAGATGAAATTGGAACTTCTTGTAAACTGCAAGGACTAAAATAGGTACTGTTTTATTCAATGAACTTGATGAATCGTTGCTCAAAGAAAAATATCATTGTTTCCTGAAAAATCTTTGCATCTTACAAATGAATGACACAAAATACTGGTGAAATATGTACCAATACGCTATTTGCAGCCAAATTTTCCACAACTCCTTTGCCAGCTAAAAAACCACGACCAAGAGAACAGTATGGAACTATTCCAATGCCAAGCTCCCTGCATGTACAAAAACATTAAAATTCAAGAGAGCATACTCATGCTTCTAGATAAGATAATTAAATTATATTGAAATCAAATCTACACAAAATGGATGATTTTTTTTTGTTGCAGCAGTCATTCAAAAAGAACAGTAGTGTTGCAAACACAAAAATGAATATAAGGAAAAAAAAAAGAAAAAAAAAAAAGAAAAAAGAAAAAGGAGAGAGATTTAGGATACATGGAAGCATTCAAGACACCAAAATTTATAGAAAAACATCATCTTTGAACTGAACAAACCTGCAAAGTGGAATTATCTCATCTTCAATCTCACGACTCCAGAGAGACCACTCCGTTTGTAAAGCTGTGATGGGATGCACAGCATGTGCCCTCCTTATTGTGTCTGG
Source organism: Quercus gilva (assembly GCA_023621385.1). Lineage (NCBI taxonomy): Eukaryota > Viridiplantae > Streptophyta > Magnoliopsida > Fagales > Fagaceae > Quercus > Quercus gilva. Next base: position 55,988,132 of record CM042475.1, on the reverse strand, counting down.
CTGGCATCAGATAGACCAATGTACTTGACCTTTCCCTCTTCTACCAGTTTCTTAAGTTCAGCAACCTACATTCCAATAAGATGTATCTAATCAAATTTGCCACCAAGATCTCACCATCACTACAATGAAATAATCTTTTCTGAAATTCTCTGCAAATTAGACTTGCAAAGAATTTGACAATTTCAAGTTAAAAACAAGAAATAATTCAAAAAGGCCAACCATTGCTGTCATGTGGTTGAAAGGGCAAGAGAATGACTTACAGTTTCTTCTATGGGTACTTTTGTGTCTACCCGATGCTGATAATACAGATCAATGTATTGCACATCAAGACGCTTCAAGCTAGCCTCGCAGGATGAGCGAACATACTCAGGGCGCTACCGTTCACTTCCATCTGAGGAAATCCAATTTTTTGGACACCAAATTTGGTGGCTATTTGAATTTTCTCTCTTGGCAACTGCTTCAAGGCCTGAAAAATATGAACTTGTCTGAGTTAATATGACAGAGTTTTTACATGGTCCAGATTGGTAATCAGTTCACTAACAACAGAACTTATAGAAAATAGTATGACAAAGACATTTCCATATCAGTGACCATCTTTAGATTTACTACCAGATAGGAAAAAAGCCATTTAACTTTGGAGCTAGTAAAATTAAAATTGGTGCCATTTACCTTTCCAAGAAGAATTTCATTAGTATGGGGTCCATAAATGTCTGATGTATCAAAGAAAGTGATTCCCTTACTGAAAGCATACTTTATTACTTCAATTCCATCCTCCTCTGGGAGTGGGTTATTGTACATTCCACTCAGGGTCATACATCCAAACCCTAGCTTTGAGACCTGGGGAAAAAAAAGAGTCAAAGATTACAGAGAAATGAACAAAACATCATAGAGAAAACCATTTCTTAAAACCTATAGAACTTGTGCATCTTGAACAGTGAGAAAGATCAACTGCAAGATTTTAAATAAATATTTGAAGCGTTCATATTTTTAGTTAAATCTATTACTAAACTTTCATGGTTATAGGTTATTTATGAAGGTCCAACCTTATGTTGAGAGTCTTGAAGGAAGAAAGAAACAGGACTATATAAGGTCTGAAGTGTCCAGCCTTTCTATCAATTTTAATTTCTCTGAAGCCTCCCACATGACAACATATGAACACAAGATTTGAAGGACTTTACTACATACATCATTAATTTCAAAAAACAGAAAAGATTAAGGAGCAGGGTTTTGTTGATTCTAGAATCTTGTCATAGTCTCTATTATATAGTATAGATGAATTGATTACCCAATATATAAATATAGAAATGACATTTAAACTCAACATTCTTCCCTCTCCTCCAAAATCCATAAAATTGGAGTATGTGCATCGGATTCAAATATATGGAAAAAATTTCTTAGTATACTAGGCAAGAGAATTGAAATTACTCTTCAACAGAAAGCATCTGTCATACTCCTGTCTTCACAAGATAATAGCAAATCTCTTCGGACTTAAACTTAACAATTTGACAATCACCTAAATCTGTTTATTTCATCATGTTGAGCTTGGTTCTCAGGTATACAGTTGGCTGCATTGGTGTCATAACAGAGTTTTAAGGGCATCATAACCTCAAAATACAATTCAATTATAACTATAACCAAATCGCTCAAAACTTGTCTTTTCTTTAACACCAAAAGAGGATTCTCACTATGCCAAATCTGTTTAGTTCATCATGTTGAGCTTGGTTACGGGGGTACACAAATGGCAGCTTTGCTATTATAACAGTCTCTTAAGGGCATCATAACCTTAAGTCACAATTCAATTATAAGTGTCCAAATTGATCTAAACTCGAGCTTTTTCATTCCCAAGTAAACTTGCTGCCAAGAGTAGCTTCTCATTATGTCAAAGCTTATAGATTCTTTCCTATTAAATCATACCTCTTCTCTCTGACGTTGATCCATGTAAAAAGTACCTACGTAACTGCAGCCATTAACTACTTATGAAACAAATATTTGCTACAAGGTTTTTTTTTTAGGTCCATAAGTCTAAACCAATGTTGCACTTTGGACCAATATTCTGTTTCCAGCAGCTTAAGATTCCTAGTTCCAATAAAATAATGGATTCTAAAGCGATAGAATTTTACACCCAAAAAAAAAAAAAAAAAACCTTCTAAATTTATTACACATGCGTTCATTTTATTTTATTTGACATAATTAAGATTAGGTTGAGATTAAAAGGCCCACATTAAAGTAGAACACTCTGTATGAAATGGTAGAGTAATACACTAATACTATAACTGGGACATTTGATCTATATTATTTTTCTTTGTCGTTTCTTTCTTTACCAAACGACATCTCATTTATATTAAGAGAAGTAGCTCTTAAACCTGTACGAATATGTTGCTGCTGAAATGAACCATAGAGGTAAAAAAAAATGCTATTTGATGTAGGATTTTACCCATGCAGTTCGTATAATATTTTACATTTTTGATTCATAAATCATAATCAACATAAGCAAAATACTTTATTTTATTCGAATATGGCCAGGTACTATTGATAGATTAGACTAAAATTAAAGTACGTTACAGAATTAAAGGTAATTAAAGTAGAATTAAATTTGCTTTCTTGACAAGATTATGGTAGGCAAGAAAAGATTATGGTAGGCAGCTAAACCTGCAACTAGAAGCCATTTACCATTGCACGAAGGAATGACCTCTTCTGCTTTAATATATATTTTATTTTGTTGAGAAGATCTTTTGCTTTAATAATAATAATAATAATAACATTATTATTATATAGATAATGGATATGCGTGATGTTCCTTCACAAAAAGATTTGCATAATATTTTAGACTGAAACTAATAGTAAATTCACTTTAAAAAAAAAAAAAAAAAAAAAGAAAAAAAAAGCTAGTAGTTAATGATACTGAGTTACAGTAGATGGATTCTTGTAACTTTAAAATCCCAAATAGATCAAATTATGCTTATGGGTTTTCAAAGAAATGTGAACTGAACATATATAAAATGGGGAAGTTTCTTGAAAAAAACAAATTTGAAATGGGTGTTCAAGGAATGCCATTGGTATTTACCTCAAGGCCTTGATTGCCCAGTTTCACCAATGGAATTTGGAGTTCGTTCCGTACTGCCATCATTCAAATTGTGTGTTTTTCTTTTCAAGATTCTCAAGGTCTTAAATCTGTTTCTAGGATAATTTCCCTGGGCAATTATCATTAAATCTCAGATATATATAGTAGTACCAGTAGAGAGGTAAAGTGTAAAGACTCCAGGATGTTTTGAAACAAAACTCAAAACGTAATCACTGATGGCAAGTTCAAAGAATTCTAACGACATCAATGGATATGTACCTACCACTGCCTACCTAGAACTAGGAGTTCATTTTTACTTTTCCAGTGTGGGCGCCAGGCAAATAAAAGTATCTAGAGATGTTTTGAAACGAAATTCAAAACGTCATCACTGATGGCTAGGAGGAGTTCATTTTTATTTTCCCCTTAAGAAAAGTCGTAGGGGTTCAATTGGAAAATTTTAGCTATAGTTTCCTATCTAGGTGTACTACATTAAATAAGAAGAGGTATGATTGAATTCAATTGTGTTATATTTTTCATTGTTTGGGTAAAAGGGTTAGACACTTTAAGGTTTCATATAAAAATTTATCAACATAATATTAACTTTCTTTTCTTGGGTTATACTAACGGGTGCCCTTGAAATCATGATTAATAATTTATTTTATGAAAGTTTTGACACCATTTTTATAGAAAATGGAAAAATCTGTTAAAACTTTAATTGTTTTTTTTTTTTTTCATAAAAAATTTCTTTAAATAGATTATTAATCATTACTTTAATGTGTTTATTTGGAGGTGAAACAAGATGGATGGAAAACTTTGAAAAGAAAATAGGAAGAAAAACTTTTTTAGAGTATGTTTGGTTAGGTGGGAAGAAAGGAAAATAAATAGTGGGGTCCAAGTATTTTCTCCCAAGTCCACTAAAATGTTTTTACCCCAAAATGGAGAAAAAACTGAGTGGAGAAAAATTGTCTTAATTGAAAAAAATGTCTACATGCACACGGGCTCCTTCAAGTTGCCTTTATTTTTTTTTATTTTTCTTCTCCCTTGGGCATTAACGTTGCCTCTTCTTCTTCTTCTTCTTCTTCTTCTTTTTTTTTTTTTTTTTTTTCCTGTTCTTTTTTTTTTCTTTTGATTTTTTAGGGCTTGGACGTGATAGTTGTTCTTTCTTTTTTTTTTTTTTTTTTAACTAGACGTGAATTTTTTTTGGGACATGATTTTTATTTTCTTCTTAATAAATTTGGGTGATTGCTCTTTTTTGTGATTATTTGTCACTTTTTTGTTTTAATTGGGCATTGTAGGGACCCTTTTTGTGGCCCAAGTCTAAGATGTACAAAACTTTGGCCTAGCAAGCCCAACACAATAGAATTTGTAGAGAGTGGATTAAAGACCTGGGCTTAAGTGAAGTTAACAACGGCTAGTATGGGTTGTGGAGGTAATTAGAGGATTGTAAAATCAATTATCTTGCGTGAGGCTGACGTCCAAGGAGGCCAAATAAGTTTTATGATCTCAAGAAGGTGATTACCAATTTTTCTTTTAGTGTTCTCGTGTTCCTCTCTTTTTTTCTGATCCCCTCTTTGTGGAGGGGTTCTCATATTATATAGTTCTCTTGAATCATCTTTACCCTACACTTGTCAACCATTTGGGCTGCTACTTGAGTACCTGTCTCGTCAGCCACCTTCTTTGGCCTTCTGTGAGTTGTAGTTGCCAATGTAACACTGTTCAGGGGTCTTCTCCATATAAATGCGGCCAGGAAAGTAGTTGCTGTGCATTTAATGTGGTGGCAACAACTCTTCCCTCAGATATTTCTGGGTCTTTATCTCTTCTGTACGTGTAAGAGAGTCATTCTTATCATGAGAGTCTCCTGGAAGGTCACCTAAATTGCTGAGATAGAGAGCTGTTTAGTATTTAATTATATCTGAGAATGAGCTTCTCCTCGGACCATCCTCCTTCCCTCTATCTTTTGTAGTTCTGGACCTGGGGGCTTCTTTTAAGGACTTACCCCTCCTCAGATACATATATCTTCAGATAAAGCCCAAGGCCTAATACACGATGCTAGGCTTTTACCCCCCACAGGCATCATTCTTTAACAATCATAAATGAATAAATTTATTCAAACTTATTTTTTCATTCCCTCTACTTTTCCATTCCCAACCAAATAAAAAGGAGAGAAAATAAAATCTTTTCTATCTTCCCACTTTTCCATCCTCTCACCATTTTCTATCTTCCCACTTTTCCACTCCCCAAGATTCTATGGCATCTGTTAGCATTTTCCTTCTTTTAATTACTCAATTTTATATTTAAAATTTGAATATACATATGTGTGTGTGTGTGTGTGTGTGTGTGTGTGTGTGTGTGTGTGTGTGTGTGGACTAAATGGGTTCAAAATGGGTCATCCATCCTACATAAATAATAAACCAAATCATTTTGGATTCATTGTGACTTATGCATGTCAACACGAAGTTAAATCATTTATTAATTGTGCTTTGATTGATACAAGCTCAATTGCACTAAATATTAACTTCAAAATATAGATTCTTAAATTTTTTTTCTTTTTTAAACCTTTAAAAAATATGTTGTGTTCGCAAGTTGTGTCAAAATATTGGCACCCCCTAAACATTAAAATTCAGACCACTAATCATGCATTTGAGACAGTTTTATTGCTGCCTTTGTTTGTTTGTTTGTTTTTTTTTTTTTTTTGGGTAAATAGTGTTGCATTAAAAGGCCAAACAAGATAGGTACTAGACACCGACAAATTATCCATTACAAAAACAAAATGAGTCCAAATCTTCTGTCTCATCAATTGTGCTCCACTTCATGCTCCACCAATAAAATTTGGACAGCTAGCCTCTCTCATCAAATGAGATATCTCATTAAATGAGACAATTAGTCTCTCTCATTGAAGTCAGAGTTATCTCATTTAGGATGCGTTTGTTTTGGTGGTAAACACTTTTAGGAAATCATTTTCCACCTAACCCACGTCTTTGGTAGCTACGGAAAATAGAATTTTCCAGAAAATCATTTCATTTGACCTATAATTTACTCCTTTGACTCGGAAATGGTTTTACACTTCCATTTTCACTTCAAATGGATTCCAGAAAACACAGACAAAGAGAGAGAGAGAGAGAGAGAGAGAGAGAGAGAGAGAGAGAGAGAGAGGGAGAGAGAGCAAGAAAAGAGAGCACACTCCTCTGGCTAGCCAAGCTCCGGCCAGCCCAGATTGTGCCACCCCTATCGCTGCCCCCACCGCCTAGATCACGTGCCGGCCAAGCTTTTTTCTTTTTCTTTTTTTTTTCTTTTTTTTTTTCCTCTCTTCTTCCTCAACGCTTCTTCTCCCGATCTGGGCGATCTGGCCGTCATCGCTCCATGTCACCGATCCACCCCTCTCCGATCTTTCAGGCGACATTTTGCTTGCTTGGGTTTGTTGCCGTGGGTCATGGCTTTCGCTCACTGGAGTTCACTTGCCGTGGGTCGTGGCTTTTGCTTGCTTGCCGTCGATTGTGGCTTTTGATTGCCGGAGTTTGCTGCCGTGGGTTGAATTGGAGTTGTGGGTTGTTGTTGGTGGTAGCAAGTGATGGGTATTTGGCTGTGATTTGTTCTGTGGATTGGGATTTGGCTGTGATTTTGAAATTTTCTGTAATAAAATTTATTTGGATGCTAAGAAAATAGTTGAGAAAATGTGAAAAATTTGTAGGAAAATAGCATTTTTAGAATAGAACCAAACACATGAAAATATTTTCTATAACAATTTTCATAATGCAACCAAACACTTGAAAATATTTTCCTTTCCTGAAAATAGCATTTCCGGAAAATATTTTACAGGAACCAAACAGACCCTTAATGAGAGAGGCTAGCTGTCCAAGTTTTATTGGTGGAATATAAAGTAGAGCACAATTGATGAGATAGAAGATTTGGACTCTACAAAAACACCCCTAATAGAGTCTGGGGGATAAAAGATAACAAAATCATCATCTTGAGTTTGCCCCAAGCTGGCCAAAGCATCAGCACTTCTGTTAGCTTCTCTAAACGCATGATGGACTTAGGCATTAGGTAAGCTCCACAACAGCAACCTGCGGTTATTAACTAAAGCCTACAACTTTCCATGTTCTATAAGAATCCCTAATGATTCCGCCACCTACTGCGCCCCTTGGATTGCTGCCTTTGTTTCATCATCGATTATGTCATGAATATGTTCATGTTTTCATTTTTCCCTGGTAGATTGAAAAGGTTTTGGGACATATATGGTTTCTACTTGCGAGCCTCTCTTCGTCATTGATTATGTCATGCCATTAATGGCACTATTCTGCCATTAGAGATTAGACCATTGGTGGCTGGTGCTTTGACTACAATTTGAATCTTATATGCTAATTCAGCACATCGTTGATATATATTTGATACATTTTAGTACATGTTCTTGATCTACTTTTTTATTTACAAACATGTTCTTGATCTACTTATTATGAAAAGATTCCCAGCACGATTAAGTGACTAATAATAAAACTCAAACCAATTGTTTTTTCACTCTCTATTTGTTTTGGTGATAATGTTTTCAAGAAAATTAGTCATTTTAAAAAAAGTTTTTTTCTAAAAAACTATCTCTTTTTTTTTTTTTTTTTTTTTTAATGTTTGATAAGAACTTTAAATGAGTTAAAAAATAATCTTCTAATTTCCCTTATTTAGTTTATCGTGAGCTAGATTTATTTCTCAAAAAAATTTAGTAGAAAATAATCTTAAAAAATAAGCCATATTTTTTCTATAGACCAATTATAGTTTTTCATTGACTCATTTTTTTTTATACTACCAATCACTGAAAAATATGTAAAACTATCTTTATACAAGTTTAATTTTTTGTGTAAATTCCAAATTTGTAGTGTGTTTCCAATTTAAGCCTCATAAAATAGCCCCAAAATGAAACCTATTTGGAATTTTTCCTTTTTGTTCATAGAATTATTTGGAATGACAAGAAATATTAATGATTTATTTGCAAGCCAAACAACAACAAAAATGTTTTCTAACTTATTTTTAGAATCACAATTGAACACAGAAAAACAAGTCTGTTTTCCCAAAAAAATGTTTTTCATAATACAAACGAATCGTAAAGTGAGTGTCTCTACTCTTGGCCATCACGACTAATGCATATGCTTTTTTAGCAGCTTCGTTGAAAAAAAAAATCTAGGCATCATACTACAAGTAGTGAGCATTTGTAGCTTTGATATTTAAATGACTACTTTTATTAAATTTTCTTCATTATCATTTTATTGTGGAATTCTTCCTTTTTTGTGTTAGATTCATAGCACATTTCTTGGGTTTTAGGCATTATTTTGTAGTCACAAACTTGTCAAATCATGGGATCTCAATCAAGTAGATTTTTTCTTTTTTTTCTTTTTGGGTTGGGCTTGTATCTAGTGGCCAATTCTATTGGACAAGCTATCATACGGACACGTGTCTGTATCCTAGTGTGTCTAGTAGAGCTGGCCATTAGACACAAGCCTCATCCTTTCTTTTTTTCCTAGAAAGCTTGTTGTAAGATGCAAGCAGGTGTATAAGATCAAGATTCTCTCTAATGATTCTGTTAAGTGCTACTAGGCCCACCTTGTTGCTAAATAGTTCTCAAGAATATGACTTGACTTTGAGGAGACTTTTGCCCTACTTGCACACTTCTACTCTATTGCACTTGCATCTTAATAATAATGTTTCCTTCTGTAGTATTTAGGGGTTGTTTAGATTGAGGGAGGAGGGAGAAGGAGTAAAGGAGAGTATAACAGAGTTTGCTAAAAATAGACTAATTTGGGGCCAATTCTACTTTATTCTACTCTATTCCCTCTCCTTCTCCCTCAATCCAAACGGACTATTAGTCTTTAGTAGCTAGGGTTTTGTTAGGTCAAATCAACTCTAAATAATTTGATTGTATTTTATGTAAACAACACAAAAAAAAATGCCTTACCATTTAATACAAGTGAGTCTTTTCTTTTTCTCTTTTTTACTTCATTCATTTTGATGTGTTGGGTCCATCACTTATTCCTACTATGGGGTAGAAAGGTCACATTACTATATGACATTTCTTTTCACATTTTGCCCCGACACATCTCAGTTTAAGAGTCTGGCCAAGCAAAACTTCACTATTTCAAGATTATGCTATATTCATCCTCCCAGATTCTGTTCCTAACTCCTTTAAAGGAGAAACATCTCTCATTGCCATTCATTCTACCATCAATTGTATACCTTCACCTTCAAGATTTCAGGTGTATGCTTCATTCTTTTTTAACCTAGTGAGCACTAGGGCTGGCTCAACAATTTTGGGGGCCTTAGGCGAAAATTTTAAGTGGATTCTTTTTTTAACTTTAAAGTCTAAATTTATACAAATAAAAATTAATTTATTACATGATTCAATAAATTAGTATCACTATAATACAAATGAGTTGATATAATATACATTAAATAATTAATTGGTGTGATAATTTATAATAATTGATAAAGTAAGAGTTTGCATTAAAAAAAAATGTGATAACTTATTAATTAGTGTGGGGTCGTGTGGAGGCCTTATGATGTGTTGGGGCTTGTGGACAAGACTGCACAGTGTTATATGCATTGTGCAGTCTTATCCTATCAAGTTGTGTGCACTATTATTGTGCAGTATTTGCATTTTAGAATACAATGTAATTTTTTTAATGCATTTTATTGACCAATAAAAGTACCTAAAATATATATATATATATATTTTGTAATTAAAATATATAGATAAATATATTATATATATATATATATATATATATATTTTTTTTTTTTTTTTTTTTTACAAGTGCGGGCCTTTTTTTGTTTGAGGACCTTAGGCAATTGCATCAATTGCTTATATGGTTCAGCTGGCCCTGGTGAGCACACTAATGACAAATGCACTCTCAACTGTTTTACTTTCTAGGTTATGGTCTTAAACAAAAGGATTATCATCATATCGATGCTACAATCCTACCACGAACTGAGCAGTCTCCCATCATGTTGTCATTTGATGGTTCTATTTAGGGCAACCAGACGACGTTGTAGCTAACAAGTTCACACAAGAGCACACCACTAACTACCTAGGAGACATTTGGCCCTTTTGTATACCTCTCCTCACTTTGCATTATCATTGTAGTCTTTCTTAACAAAAAATTAACTCAAAAAAAAAAAAAAAAAAGGTTTAGATGATGCATCCTCTAGGCCTGCCTCATTCTTCTATAAAGTGTCTACTTCATTGTATCCTGTAAAGATCAAACATGGTTTACAAAATTCAGCATCCTTATAAGACATCTTGGTTACTTTATCAATTACTATGACGCAATGTTATTTATTAGATGCATTGCCCACGGTAACATGCAATGTTACTTTATGTTGATGATACAATCATTACTAGAGATAACTTGCAAAGTTCTCAATCAACTTTTAATTCTGTACTATCACTAATGTATGTGACAACATTGACAAGTATGCTATATGTGTGTGCGTGTGTGAGAGAGAGAGAGAGGAACAAACTAAAATAAGATCTAAAAAAGAAAAGTTAAATTATATTTAAAACCCTATATTTAGAGGTGGTTTAATATTGTAATTTGAAATGTATGACTATTACAAATTAAACCTTATAGTTTCATTAATTTCAAATTGAACCTGAACTTTTAAAATCATATCATTACCATATAGTTTCATTAGTTTCAAATATTTAACACTGCACTTTTAAAATCATATCAATTTAAACCCCCTAATCAAACCTAAAAAGTTCAATGTTTAAAATGATATGATTTTAAAAGTTTAGGGTTCAATTTGAAACTAGCAAAATTATAATGTTTAATTTGTAACAATCTTAAAAATAAAAAAATTGTAAGTCTTAAACCCCAAGATTTAATTTGTAACCACTCCTAAAGAATATGGTCTAGCAAGTAATTTACCCTAAAACAAAGTGAGGAACAAAATATCCAATAGAACATGACATAAAGCAACCACATTGGTTATCATTCTCAAAAAGTTTACAAAATGGTGTTGCTAATTTTGTGGTGTGAATGACATAACTAGTTTTTAACATAAATCTGGCCATACATTTCACAAAAACATAGCATTATTCAAGCGAAATGGACAACATCCATGAAAGTGTAAATAGAGAATTAGTTTTGTGGAGGAGTGTTAGCAAACTTCCATAGAAAATGATCCATGCTTTGATTGCTTCTACCACTAGCTACTTCTTCGATTGGTACAGCATTAGTTATCTCCTTCAGGTCATCTTCTGTAAGTTTCACGTTCAAAGAGCCAATATTGTCAACCAAGTTCTTGATCTTAGTTGTCCCTGTTAAAGTTCAAGGCAAGTGAACATTGAGAAATAGCAGGTGAAAGTCTCAACTTGCCTCAACTTTTAAAATCTAGCAAACAGTTCCAAAGGGCTCTGATACAAAAGCAACTGTTTATGCTAAATAAATATGATTGAAAATGAGAACATTAGTGAACTTTTCAGCTGAAAGAGAAAAGAAGATAGATACAAACAATCATCCTTAAACTATGTATAGAACTAGCAGTCCTGTCTTCTTAATTATCAAATTTCAAGTTTCCTGCCCAAGGGAGGTACATAAGGTTGCACTGGATAATAAAATTCCACTCTGCTTCATCATCTTCATTCATGTAACACTTCCAATGAAAAGTAAATAACTCAGCTAAACCTTGTTTAATGTCGTTAGATTTTTTCTTAATACAGTTCCCTATACATTTAGCATACCTGCATATATTTTTTAGCAACTTTAATATCAAAACACCTGTGAGCCTTGCCATATGTCAAAAAAAGCTATCAAATTTTGTTTAGTAAGTTATTTCAACTAGCATGTAACTCATACAAATATATGAATACATTTAAATTAAACATATATTTTTTTTTTATAAAAATATAAATAATTAGTCAAATTATTAAAAAAAATGGCATGTAAGTTGTAACACATACATATATATATATATAAATATATTTAAAAGTAAACACAATTTTATCATAAAAATATAAATATTTAGTCAAATTATTTATAATAAAAAAAAAGTAAATGTAATTAGTCACATATTAAAATTCTTACCTAAATTTAATACTACTTATGATAACTTTTTTTCTAATTTTTAATAAGTAAAACTTGTGGTGATCTTTGTTGTGTGATGATTTTTATTGAATATATTTGATTTTTTTTTTTTTTTTGGAAATAGTTCATTAATATTAGATTTTTCATATTTTGCACTCATTAACTCACTTACCATAAAGATTAAACAATTTAAGTTAACACATAGCACAAACTTAAGTGGATAATTCATAATTATAGTGTGGTCTCCACATAAATTTAGCATGTTGGGTTCGTGTTGTGTTGAGATAGGGGTATTCGACTGAATGGCTCAACCCTAACCCGACCCGTTTAATAATCATGTTATGATCCTTCAACTCTAACCTGACTTGTTAATAATACGAGTTGACCTGACCGAACCTATTTGACACGCTTAATAAATGAATCGTGTTGGGTTGACACAAATGTAACGCAACCTATTTCAATTTGCATAATATTTAATATAGCATCCATCTAGAAATATATATATATATATATATATATATTTATATCCCAAAAGTAGTGCATACACTTCAAGTTTTCAACCCACATTCAAAATAATATAATTTAACAAAAATATAACATTCATCTAAGAATAAGTTCTTTACACTCTAAAAGAAGTGCATACACTTCAACCCAAATTCAAAATAACATAGTTTAACAAAAATAATAGATTTCAACAAAAATATGACATCCTTGGAACTCACCTAATGCTAAGTATCAATATTGAAAGAATTGGAGCAAATAGTAAACTAATCCTGACTATGACTACGATTATCATCCATATAGAGAGAGAAAGAAAGAGAGCAATAACTGGTTTGAGACTTTGAGTTTGAGAATTAGCCATGTGACTATAAAATAGTAGAGTGAGTAGTACGGCTGAAATAAAAACAAAATATAATTAGATATTTATAAGAAGGTTTAAAGATTTAGGGTTTGTAGGGTTTAGAGATCTAGGGTTTGTAAATTTTTTGTAATTACTCACTTTTCTTTTTACATTTAAAATATATGTTGGATATAAAAGGTATTTGACAAATTTAAAATAAAATGAATATTTATTTATTATACGAGTTAAACAGGTTGTGTAAAGTGGGTCATTTCAGGTTGACACAAATAAATTGGCGAGTCAAACATGTCTATTGCGGGTTATGTGAGTTGACCTGCTTATGACACACTTCTTATTGTGTTACTTTTGAGTCAACTCATTTATGACCTAAACCCATTAAGCCATAACCCTAACCCGCAAAAACCCGTGTTGTGTTCACGGGTTAGGTCGAACATTGACACCCCTACCTGTGTGCCTTGCCATATGTCAAAAAAACCTATCAAATTTTGTTTAGTCAATTATTCCAACTAGCATGTAACTCATACAAATATAGAAACATTTAAAATTAAACACAATTTTTATTATAAAAATATAAATAACTAGTCAAACTATTAAAAAAAATGGCATGTAAGTTGTAACACATGCATACATAGAGATACATTTAAAATTAAACACAATTTTATCATAAAAATATAAATAACTAGTCAAATTATTTATTAAAAAAAAGTAAACGTAATTAGTCACATATTAAAATTCTTACCTAAATTTAATACTACTTATGATAACTTTTTTTCTAATTTTTGTGGTGATTTTTATTGAATATATTTGATTTTTTTTTTAGAAATAGTTCATTAATATTAGATTTTTAGTATTTTGCACTCATTAACTCACTTAGCACAAAGATTAAAAAATTTAAGTAGACACATAGCACAAACGTAAGTGGATAAATCATAATTATAGTGTGGCCCCCATATAAATTTAGACACATGGAGCAAAATTGGATTCTAATTTCAAATTCTAATTAAACTTTCTTTGAGCTTTACCTATTAATATCCTGATAATAGTACTTTATTAAAAGATCAAGACATCAATTAGTTTTTGGTGTAGGCAGATATTAAACTCCAGATCTCTTATTCAACCATTAGAGACTCTACCAGTTGAGTTAACTGAAACTCACATGCATGGATACACTTAAAAATATACAATAAGATACATAATATAATTTCTATATATATAATTTAAATATTATTGGTAATCATTTTTATATTTTGTTGACTTTTTAAAAAATTTTGTAAGGATATTATTAGGTATAAAATGTAAATTGTCCATTTTTTTTTTAAGTTATTGTGAAGCACTTTTTTTATTTATTTTTTACGATTCATTTATTCTAGAATCTTTAGTTTTTGTACTTAATAACTTACTTGGATAAATATTTATGATGTGGTCCCACATTTTATTTTAAAATTAAGAAATAAAACTCTTTAAGAATAAATAATTTAAGTCAAATGGCATAAAATTAGAACTCTAATTTAGAATTCTAATTTGAGTTTCTCTCAGTTTCACCTATTATCTATAATATATATATATAACCGAAACCTTTGAAACTCCCACAATTTTTCACGTCAGCACAATATTTAAATAGAATAATTATTTTATTTAAATAAAATTATTTTTGTTTAGTCCAAACTTAACAAGGAGTAAAACTCCATCTTTCTAATAAGTCCAACTTAAACTCAAACTCATCATTATCATCAATATTTAAATAAAATTATCATTTTATCTCTCTCTCTCTCTCTCTCTCTCTCTCTCTCTCTCTCTCTCTCTCTCTCTCTCTCTCTCTCTCTCTCTCTCTCTCTCTCTCTCTCTCTATATATATATATATATATATATAATCAATATTATATAAAACTGAATCAAATAAATATTGAAAAAATAAAAAGAGGTTGTCTATCATTCAAAGTCTAATACATCCAAGAGATAACATATAAATGCTACTAATTTTTGGCTCAAGAAGAACACAACACACCCCACGTCCACAACACAACAGTTTTATGATTTATCTCCCAATCTCCTTTCATTCTCTCAATCTCATGCTTTTGCACAAACGGAAAGAAACCCAGAAACTGATCTCCAATTCAGCCTAGACTATGATTGCATGAATGGGCAGTAAGTTTGAAAAAACAGTCATAATTGATGGCAAAGTATATGAATATATAGCAAAGCATGAAATGACTAATGAAGAAATCAAGCGCTATTATGATCAGTTTAATAAGAGCGGGTAAGTCTTTCTTTCTTAATTTCACTACAATTTTACACATCAGTATTATTTGAATAAATAAAACAAAAAATTCTGATAGGACTAAAAAAAAAAGACTCACTCAAAAAACAATTACCACCTTTATATTATTATTAATAGAATTTCAATTCAACATATGTGGATATTTGTTTATATTGTTATTAATGAATTTTATCTTTTATGTCGAATTTCTTATTTGCTTTCATATGTGTCTGATCTTTTCTTTCTATCTTATTCTTTTATTATGCTTAGAATTGATTTCTTTTGAGCATTTGGGTTAATCTCCATATTTATATTGACATTGTTTTCATGGGTTTGGTTTTTGGGTTGGAATTTCTACTAATTATATATTTTATATTGTATATGGCAGATAAAACATCTCTAATTTTTTGGAGAAAAATCAAAGCTGCAATCTATGTCTTCCGATAAATTTTTATTTGGTATGTTATATATAAATTTGTTGAATTTGGTTGGTTTTGAAGTAGAATTTGGGGATTCTATAAATTTTGAAGTTTTAGGTCTGGAGTTTTTGGTATCTGTGTTTTAGTAGGTTGATTTCAATTCTTCACCTTAAATGTTTTTTATTTAGGTTCATGTGATTTTTGGTTGATTAATTATTTGTTTGGATTAATTTCAATGAATTAATTGTTTGGATTCAACATAAAAGATAATGGAATTAGGTATTATAATTTTGATATTGTTACATGTTTTGAATTGTTTATATTATTATTACTAAAAGAAAGTCATATTGCTACTCAAATTTGAAACTTGATGTGTCTTTCTCATAACATGGTCTTTGTTTATATCTTTGCTGTTTATATTAGTTTTGAGTGTGTGTATATATATACACACACTTAAAACTATGTTAGACAACACTTCTAAAGTATGGAAAATATAGAACTTAAATATTTCTTCATTTTTTTAAAAATACTAATTAGCAAAATGTCTAATTATGCATTGTTGGATTTTTTTTTTCATAGTCAATAACTTTTCCGTGCATTGCACGGATTAGCGACTAGTTATATATATAGACTAGCCGCGAACCCACACATTACGCATGATAATCATTTTTATGGTTTTTTTTTTTACAATTTAAACTAATTTAATAAAAAATTATGTATTTCATAATCATATTTTTATTTATTATAGGAACAATCCTAAATGTAATATAAGAACAATCATAAATCATATATATAAATTTTGTCATACCAAACTGAAAACAATACAATTTTTCTTAGAAATTCAAAAGGCAAGTTAACCAAAATATTAATTTTTTAAATAAAAGTTATTTATAACATTTTGTGAATCATTAAAAAAAAGATAAATTTTGAAAATTATTCTTTTAGTTTTAAACAAATTTTCAAAAACTTTTTTTTTTTTTTTTTTTTTTTTTGCCTACAATCCAAAACAAAGGAAAACGTAACTAAGGTCAAGTTTGGTAAACTACAACAGTAGTTACATAGGAATAGGAATAGATATTACAAAAAATACAAAATGTTGTAATGTAATATTTATTACTATTCATTTGTTTGGCGATAACACAACAATAGAATCCTGAACACAGTGGAATGAAAGCATTTTAAATCGAATATAAGATATATTTTAGGAAAAATCTTACTCATATAATTATATTTCCAAAAAAAAAAATTGAAAGAGAGATTAGTTAGTTTTTTATGATTTTTTATTTTCATAATTATTATGTGCATATGGAAAGTTTGTTTATTTAAAAATATATTAATTGTAGAAATTAATACACCTACTAAGGAATAGTTATTATATCCCTTTTAAAAATGAATAGTTATTCCTCATTTTAAAGAATAGTTATTCATAAGGAATGAACATTCCCTGTAATAAAATATAACCAAACTACTGAACTAATTAGGAAAAACAATTTGTTATTAATAATCTATTAAAGTTATTTTCTTTGCAGAAATTGTAATTTCATCCGGCCAAAACATATTATCAAATAAACATATCCATTTTTTTTGCTTACAAGTTGCAGCTAAACTTGCAACTTGTAGCTTTTTGTAGAAGTCACTTGTCACCGCACTAAGAACTGACTTTAATATATATATATATATATATATATAAAATAAAATAATATTAAATAGATAATGGATATGCATGATTTTCCTTCACAAAAAGTATGAATGATTTAAGACGGAAACTAATAGTCAATTCACTTAAAAAAAATAAATAAAAAAAATAAAAAAGACCTAGTAGTTAATGATACTAAGTTACAGTAGATGGATTCTTGTAACTTTATTAAAAACTCAAATAGATCAAATTATGCATATGGGTTTTCAAAGAAATGTGAGTTGAACCTATATAAAATGCGGAAATTTCTTGAAAAAAAATAAAAATTGAAATGGGTATATTCAAGGAATGCCATTGGTATTTACCTCAAGGCCCTGATTGCCCAGTTTCACCAAAGGAATCTGGAGTTCGTTCCCTTCTACCATCATTCAAATTGTGTGTTTTTCTTTTCAAGATTATTTGCAATGGTTTCTCAAAAAAAAAAAAAAAAAAAAAAAATTTCAATGTCTTAAATCTGTTTCTAGGATAATTTCCCTGCTCATTTATCATTAAAAATCTTAGCTCTTGAGATGCTATTTTCCTTAATCTTTACAAATGTTGGTTAACTTACTATATAGAACCTCCTTACTATGCTAATTCGCAAAAATCACCCAAGAACATGTACTAAAATGTATCAAATATACATCAACGGTGTGCTGTATTAGCATATTAGATTCAAATTGTAGTCAAAGCACCAGCCACCAATGGTCTAATCTCTAATAGAAGAATAGTGTCATTAGTAGTGTTAAAACTTTATTAAAATAAAATGTTAATCATTTTTCTTAGAGCATTTTCATTGAGCATTGTATATGCTAAAAAATGCTTTTTTTTTAGCATTTATAACCCAAAAACGTCTTCTATCAAAAATGGTATATGCCAAAAATTTTGCAATACTGCTACAGTGCGATCTCATTTTTGAGACCGCACTGTAGGACTATGCTATAATTTTTTATTAGTTTCTTCCTCTCTCTCTTCCATGTTTCCAAGTCTTTTCTCTCTCCTCTCTCACTTCTCCTCTCTCACTCTCTCTCGTGCCCTCCGTCCCGCTCTCCTTCTGGTGTCTCTCTCTCAGGCAAGCCCTCCATAGCTCGCCAAAACATGCCGCCGTCGTTATTCTCCAAACCCACATGCTCTCTCTTCGTCATCATCATCGCCGTTATCTCCATCCACACTGTCCGATCCGATTACCCTCCGATCTCTGCGCTATCTCCATAGCCACATGCCGCTACCGGTCTCGTGCTCTCCGTCCACTCCTTCTTACTCTTTCTATCATTTTCTCTCTGCCTCTCTGTTTCCCTTTCTCTCTGCATCTTGAGTTCATGGGTCTTGGGTGTGGTTGGGATGCGATGTTGGGTGTGGTTGGGCTGCGGTGGTTTTTCATGGATCGTGGTGGGTCTCTGCAGTGGTTCGATGAGTGGGTTTTGTAATTTGATATCGGTGAGTTTTAATTTCAGTGGTTTTGATTGATTTTGGTGGATTCTTAATTTCGGTGGCTGGGTTTGTGGGTTGATCGGGGTGGTTTTGGGTCTTTATTGTGATGTTGTGATTCTTTGATTTTGTGATTCTTTGATTTGGATGATTCTTTGATTTTGTGGCTTTGGATGTGGAGGTTTTTTTTTTTTTTTTTTTTTCTTCTGTTGTTTGTGGTTGTGGCGATGGTGGGTGGATGTAGTGGTTGTGATATGGGTGGGTGGATATGGTGGCCGGCGACGCTAGGTTGTGAAAGAGAGACACAGAGGAGATAGAGAGAGAAAGAGAGAGGACGAATAAAAAAGAATAAAGAAATGATAAAGAAATAATATTTAAATAAAATGTTAAAAAAATTAGAAGTTTTGATATAAAGAAGATTATAAAGTGATGTATTATATGTTATAAATTTAAATTTTGAGTGAGTAAATACTAAATTTTCTAGAATGCTCAATGAGAATGCTCTTAAGGCCGGTTAGCATGACCTTTTCAATAAAATGGAAAGTGACATAATCAATGACGGAAGAGATGGCGGCAAGTGGGAAATTGCTCAATTTATTCGGGGAGAACTGAAAGTTCATGTCAGAGTGTACCATTCTTATCACACATTAATTATTCACATTAGCCGAAAGAAATAGGAACACTAATCTGACATAATCAATGATGAAACAAAGGTTGAAAATTGGAATAATGTCGGCTCAAATTTGGTAGTATTTTGGTTCGATAGTCGATACTATAAATATGTGTAGGGGCTGCCACTGACAGTAGTTATCACTTATTCTCCCACTTCAACTCCTAATCCTAGGTACATGTCTTCACTAAATTTTTAACTGTGGATTTGGATGCGCATTGCGACTCAGTTACTTCAGTATTTGCAAGTATTGCGTTGTTTTTTTTTTTTTTTTTTTTTTTTCTTTTCCACGCATGTCAGGAGTAATGTGATTACTGTTTATATATTATTTATGAATAAAAGTCATATTATTTGACTTTCAGCTGTAAATAGTATATTCATGCACTGTTTATAAATTTTACAAATCTTAACAATTTTTTTTATTAAAAATAAGTCTTAAAATACTATTTACATGTTTAAAAATTAATGTTTTTAGTAAAATAAGTTTCATCTTTTATATACCCATTTTAGTAAAAATTAATGTTTTCAGTTCCACTGCTCTATATATATCTGATGTTGTCGATAAATTTACAGGGAAATCCTAAGACATTGAAAATCTTCAAAAGAAAAACACAGAATTTGGAAGATGGCGGAAGGGAAAGAAGTCCAAATTCCAAAGGTGAAACTGGGCAATCAAGGCTTTGAGGTGAAAAACCCAATCCCATTTCATGAATTGTGAATATACCCATTTCTTTCTTTTTTTTTTTTTCTTTTTTTTTCAAGAAACTTCCACTTTGTTTATGTCCAACTCACATTTCTTTGGAAACCCATCTGCATAATTTGGTCTATTTCGAGATTTTAAGGTTACATTAACCCATCTGCATAATAGCTTCTCGGAATATTTGATGGAAGCTTGTCCATTACCATCAATGATAGCTCTTTTATTTTTATTTTTAACAGAAATGCTCTTGAATGATGAAGCTAACATGTAATGTAAAATTACAAGATAGCTCATTTAATTTCCATGAAATGCACTAATTTGCATGGCTATAAGTCCTGATGATAGCTTTAAATCCTAAGCCGTAATCTTTTGAGGAGACATGAAGGAAGGAAAGATTAGAAGAAAATTAAAACTGATTTTGGGAGTTTCCAAGTTACCTTTATGTGATCAGAAGCTTCTAGGTGTTAGGAGTATTATTATGAAAATAATACTCTTGCAGATTGTACGGTATATGTACGGTTTATTTTTGTAAATATATGATGGAGTCCTGGGGACCAAGTTAACTGAATGCTAGATAGAGACACAGACCAAAAAGGTCATGGTTCCCACTTCTTCAAAGTCTAAGAGAGGTGATTGATACACAGTCTTACCCTCCCACCCCCACCTCCTCCCCCAAACTTTTTTTTTTTTTTTTTTTTTTTCTTGAGAGGTTTGTAGAGAAGTGTTCCATTGTAGCTGTCTTGAGATGTGGCTTGCTTGCTGCAATAATGATGTCTTCTAAAGACATTTGGCACCCTTCAATAAGTGAAAATAATAAGACACTTTTATTCACAACAAATTTTACAATTGTTGAGTTCGTCGACTCTAATTGATGGAGAAAAATTTTTGGGTCTATGAATGAAAGTTGTGTCCATCACTCACAGCTGACCAACTCAGCAATTGTAAAATTTGTTGTGGAAAAAAAAAATTGTGTCAATAGTATTAATGTTCAATAAGAACTTCCTACAGCAGCAAGAATTGCGTCGTCCCTAAGAAACACAATTCTATATTCAAAGCATGAGCTTGGATCAACCTCAGAGAAGAGGAATGATTTAATAAGAGGTAATCTTTAAGCTTTGGCCTAGTGAGAAACTACTTGTGCCAGAAAGTTTAAGTGGGAATGACAAAACAAGAGTTTAGAGCAGTTTGATTATACTTATAATTGAATTGTTTTTTGAGATTATGATGCCCTTGAAACTCTGTCATGGCACCAAAGCAGCCATCTATATGCCTCATAACCAAGTCAACATGATAACAGATTGAGGTGATTGGGAAACTTTTACCATAAAGTCTGACTCCGAAATGATTTTTTTTTTTCTTGTGAAGACAAGAGATTTGTGACAAATGCCATCTCTTAAATAGTTACTATTCTCTTGCCTAGTATACTAAGAACCTATTTTTGGTAATCGTCTATGCTATATAATCAACTACTGTTGTGGTGAGATGCTGGAATCAACAAACTCCTGGTCTTTCATCTTTTTGATTTTCAGCACTTAATATTTGCATGTATTTAAGTCCATCAATCTTGTGTGCTTCATATATTGTCATGTGGGAGGCTTCAGAGATTAAAATTGATAGAAAGGATAGAAACTTTAGACCTTAATAGTTCTGTTTCTTTCTTATATCAAGAGTCTCAACATAAGGCTGGACCTGCATAAATAATCTATAACCTTGAAATCTTGCAATTAATCTTTCCCAATGTTCAAGATGCATAGGTTCTAAGGCTTTAAGGAAATTTTTTTTCTACTAAAATAGTTTGCTGCGCTCTATTTTCTTTCTTTTGCATGTTTTGTCAACTTTTTGTTTCTCATTTCTTTGTAATTCTAAACTCTCTCTCACCTTTTTCTTTTCAGGTCTCAAAGTTGGGGTTTGGATGTATGTCCCTGACTGGAGCCTACAATTCTCCTATCCCTGAGGAGGACGGGATCTCAATAATAAAGTATGCTTTCAGTAATGGTATCACTTTCTTTGATACATCTGACATTTATGGACCCCATTCTAATGAAATTCTGCTTGGAAAGGTAAATGGCACTAATTTTTACTTTTACTAGCTCAAGAAGTTAAATGTTTTTGTTCCTATCTGGTAGTAAATCTTAAGATGGTTGAAGATGTGGAAATTTCTTTGTGATACTATCTTCTATATGTTTTGTTGTTAGTGAATTGATTAATAATGAGGACCATGTTAAAACTCTGTGCTATTACCTGAAAGAAGTTTATATCTTTCAGGCCTTGAAGCAGTTGCCAAGAGAGAAAATTCAGATAGCCACCAAATTTGGCATTGAAAAAATAGGATTTCCTCACATGCAAGTGAACGGTAGCCCTGAGTATGTTCGCTCATGCTGTGAGGCTAGCTTGAAGCGTCTTGATGTGCAATACATTGATCTGTATTATCAGCATCGGGTAGACCAAAAAGTACCCATAGAAGACACTGTAAGTGATTCTCTTGCCCTTTCACTAGATGCCCACGAAATTCTTGCTTGTTCATAATTTGAAATTATCAAAGTCTCTGCATTCATTATTTCATTGTAGATGGTGAGATCCAAGTGGTTAATTTGATTTGATACATATTTTTCAAATGTAGGTTGGTGAACTTAAGAAACTGGTAAATGAGGGAAAAGTCAAGTATATTGGTCTATCTGAAGCCAGCCCTGATACAATAAGGAGGGCACATGCTGTGCATCCCATCACTGCTGTACAAATGGAGTGGTCTATCTGGACTCGTGATATTGAGGATGAGATAATTCCACTATGCAGGTTTATTCAGTTCACACTTCACAAATGATATTTTTATTAATTTTGGTCTCCTGAGTGCTTCCTTGTTTACACCACTGACATGTTCTTCCTTTCTTGATTTGAAAATTTAAAATTTAGAGCTTCTTGTTCATTGCCCAGCTGTACAAATGCTTTTGTTCATGTAGGGAGCTTGGCATTGGAATAGTTCCATTCAGTCCTCTTGGCTGTGGTTTTTTTGCTGGCAAAGGAGTTGTGGAAAATTTGGATGCAAATAGCTACTTGGTACATATTTCACCAATGTTTTTTTCTCATTTATGCATTGACTGTCAAATTGCCTGCATTCTTTGATCAATGCATACTTCAAGTTTATTGAATAAAAAAGGCAGCAGTTGGGTGGTGGGTACTTAAAGACACCCCTAATGTTAGAGAGCAAATTAGAACTTCTAGTAAACTTCAGGAACCAAAATAGTTATATTCCCTTCATTTTTTTCTATAAGTAAATCAATTTTATTGATGAAAAGCTATACAAGTACAGAAGAAACCTGGGGTATTTTGCCAATACATCTAACAATTCCCCTTGAAAAGTCAAAAGTACAATGAATCTATGAAATCATATAGAGTAGAATTTATCAAGACTTTAACTTTATCATGTCTGTAGATAACTCCTGTGCCTCAAAGGCCCTCCTTTTCCTCTCCTTCCATGCTTGCCACATTACACATTATGGAAATATATTCTACGCTATATTTCTTAAAGAGTTGGACCTTAGCCACTGTTTATTCAGTTGGCTTTAATAGAAATATACATTGTAACATCTAACATGTATAATTTTTTCTTAAAGCAATCTCCACTGAAGAATTTTCATGTAAATGCAGCATTTATTTTATTTTGAAGTTATCATAATTGCTCTTTTTTTGGAAATATTATGTTTTTTATCTTATGACTAGCTATGATCTATCGTATTGAGTTTTGAGCTATTAAGAATCAACATGATAATAAAATAAGTTTAACTAAATAAGAATGTTATAGATAAGTTGGGGAAAAAAAAGTTGTACAAAATGAAGATATTCCTTTAGAGGTTGGTGGCTCCTATTGATGCAAAGATAAGAAAGAGTTGCTTAAGACAGTTTGGTCATTTACAAAAGAAAGTGATTAATACACCAATGAGAAGGAATGATTTAATTCAAGCCAAGAGAACAAAAAGAAATAGAAGAAGACCTTAAAAAATATAAATAAAAGTAGTAAGAAAAGATATTAACTATGGAGGTGATAGAGTATGATTTTGTAAGGCTAGAATGGCATAGAAGAATATAAATGGCTAAGAATAAACATGGTTGACCAAGTTCTTTAACATAGGACGAATGCAGAATGGATGCAGCAAAACAATTGAAGAACCAAAAAAATAAAAAGATAGATATCCTAGGAGTAAAGTACTAATAACGTAACTTGCTAATAAGTCTTAAAATAAAATCCAATTGACCAATAAATTAAATAAGAATATAAATTTTTCTTCACACCTCCTGCATTATTTTTTGGTTGAGAATTTATAGTCGACTCCAAAGTTTTGGGATTGAGACTTTGTTGTTAAACTTTAGAACCATCTTATATAAAGGATTTCAAGAATTTGGCATTTCCCCTTAACAGTAATAATAGTAACAATACAAAAAAAATGTTTTAAATGAAACTGACATCCAGCTCTTCTTCATTTTTTTTTTTTTTTTTTTTTTTTTTCTTCTCATTAGGCGTTGCACCCTCGTTTCCAAGGAGAAAATTTGGACAAGAACAAGACCATTTATAGTCGCATAGAAAACCTTGCTAGAAAGCACCAATGCTCTCCTGCTCAGCTAGCTCTTGCATGGGTTTTCAATCAGGGACAAGACGTTGCACCCATACCTGGTAATTAGCTTTCAATTTTTTTTTTTTTTTTTGTCATGATTAATTACATTAATGAAAAAATGTGCTCTGTATTTAAGTTTTCAAAAACAGACGAGGAAAAGTGGCTGAAGATTTTATTCATTGATATTTATACCATTATCTTTTGTGTGCTTCAAATTGAGTTAGCTTGACTCCAAGTCTGTAATGCACTTCCCCTTTTAAGCTGCAACAAGTAGAACTAAGATCACTTGCATCTTGTAGAAGACAAAGTTGACATACAAGTCAAGGAAAAATATCACAAGTATCCCTATTGAGTTCCATAATGTTTTCCTGCCTCAAGTTTTAAACCATATAAATGGATAACAACCCATTTTGTGGCTGGAGATTACGTAAATATTGCCTGCTATAATGCCATAACAGCCTCAGAAAAAAATCAGAGATTATAACTTACAGTTAGAATATTTATAAACATAGTGTTAGGTTGTGGTCATAACTAAAAAAATATTTTATTATGGGTTCATGTTTATGATCACAATGTCTTGAAGGCATCATTGGCCATACAGGCTAGTTTATAACTTTTTGAATGAGTGGTAGTATGGTTTTGAGGAATAAAAATTAATATCATGAGTCAACCATGTGTAATTTCTAAAATATATTAGCAGATCTGCTAAATATATTGGGAGCTGTGTTTAGAAAAATCTGACAGCATTGGTCAAGGTTTAGTTGAACTGGTCAGAAAAACCTACTGGCATTTGATTTACTTTTCATTGAAGTGTTACATGAATGAAGATGATGAAGCAGAGTGGAATTTTATGTTCAGTAAACCCTTTGGTACCTCCTACAGGCACAAAATTTGGAGTTTTATTTTATTTTATTTTTTTTGCAGCAAAAATTGATAATCAAGAATAGAGGATTGATAGTTCCATGGATATTTTAAGGTCGATTGTAAATGTAAATGTATATAATTTTGAGTGTATATGTCTTCTTTTCTCTTTCAGCAAGAAAGTTCACTAATATGCTCATTTTCAATTATATTTATTTAGTATACACCAACCATTGCTTTTTGACTCAGATCCCTTTTGAATTGTTTGTGAAATTTTATTATCCAATTTGCCAAAGCTCTTATGCCTCATACATTTTAAAAAGGAGGCAAGTTGAGACTTTCAAGTTTCACCTGCTATTTCTCATGTTCATTTGGCTTGAACTTTTACAGGGACAAGTAAGATCAAGAACCTGGAAAACAATATCGGCTCTTTGAACGTGAAACTTACAGAAGAAGACCTGAAGGAGATATCGGATGCTGTACCATTTGAAGACGTGGCAGGTTGTAGAACCTATCAAAACATGGAACATTTTCAATGGAAGTTCGCTAACACTCCTCCTAAAAATTAATTATCTCCACTTACCCTTTTATGGATATTGTCCATTTCGTTTGAATAATGCTATGTTTTTGTGAAGTGAATGGCTAGATTTATGTTAATAACTAGCTATGTATTCACTCAGCAGATTAGGAACACTAATATAAACTTTTTGAGAATGGTACCAATGTGGTTGCTTTATGTCACGCTCTATTGGATGTTTTGATAGTTTGTTCCTCACTTTGTTTTAGGGTAAATTACATGTTAGACCATATTCTTTGGGAGTGGTTACAAATAAATTTTGAAGTTTAAGACTAACAAATTAAATATTCTAATTTTACTAGTTTCAAATTGAGTCCTAAAGTTTTAAAATTATATCAATTTAAGCCTTGAACTCTTTAGGTTTGAGTAGTGGGTTTAAATTAATACAGTATTAAAAGTGCGGGGTTAAATTTGAAACTAATGAAACTAAAAGGTTTAAATTGTAGCTGTCTTAAATTTTAGGATTAAATTTTAAACTTCCCTTAAAGTATAGTTTTTAAAATTTAGGGTCTATTTGAAATCAGCTTATTTTGCTGAAACTGAAAACTTTTTGCTGAGATATGTTTATTCGCTTATTTTGCTAAAAGTGCTGTAAATAAAAGTAAAATTTAACTGAAATAGTAAGTGAGACTTATAAATAGTATCAAAAAGTACAGTGAGCGCATAAATAGTAGTAAAAATAAGTTAAATAGTAAAATAATATTTTACTGAAACTGAAAACTTTTTGCTGAGATATGTTTATTCGCTTATTTTGCTGAAAGTACTGTAAGTAAAAGTAAAATTTAACTGAAATAGTAAGTGAGACTTATAAATAGTATCAAAAAGTACAGTGAGCCCATAAATAGTAGTAAAAATAAGCTAAATAGTCAAATAAGTTGGCTTTTTAATTGGTAGCCAAACGCCCACAAAGTATAGTAGATAAATGTAAAACTTAGCTAAAATATTATAGTGAAATTCATAAATAGTACCAAAAAGTGTAGTGAGACCTATAAATAATAATAAAAATAAGCTGAATAGTAAAATAAACTAGCTTTTTAATTTTTGCCAAACACACTTAATTTGCTTTTTTTTTTTTTTTTTTTTCTTATATAGATATTTTGGGAGTTTGTTCCTCTCCTTTTATATATTTACTAGTCAGCACTTGTGCAATATGCAAGATATTTTGACAATTTCTTTTTGTTTTTATGTTAAATGAAAAATGAAAATAGTAGATAAACGTATAGGCGTTTGTCTTAAATCCTTTTTAATGATGTGATTATTTTCTAACAAAATATAGTTGATACTTGATAAAATATATAAGATTTTCTAAATTAAACTATCAATATTAGTTATTTGAAGGTGTTTTTAAATTTTTTTTAAGGAAGCATAATGCATTTTACATTTAATTATTATATAAGCCAAAATATTTTGTAAATAATATAATGTGTGGTTAGAATTTGTTTCTAGTAGTTCTTACAAACGGTTTATCCTTTGTATGTCTTGAATGACCTAAAAAGGACACAAATATAAGTAAATTCATTACTTATATTAAAAAAAAAAAAAAAGGCTAAAATATAAGAAAATTATAATTTTATCCAGAACCTACCTACATTACGCTTAGAATATGACATAATTGTCACTGAAGTAACTTCTCTTTCTACACAAACCTCTCCTCCCAAAGCATCATTGAATTGGATTGAATGAATTGAAGTGGACCAAATAGATAGAACTAGGTCGAAATTGACTGAAATGGACAAAATAGACTTAAGTGGACCGAACCATGAATATCAATTTCCACCATTTCCATAGGATATACACAACTTGAGTATCATAATGTGGTTTTGACATTTAAATCCAAACTTTCATGAGAATATCTAGAATTGTGTACATCAACATCCACTATTTTGTTAGGTGATACAAAATCTAAAGGAAATTTGGACACTTGACATTCAAACCTTCCAAAGAATATTCACATTTGTGAATATCAGTGTCCCTGATTTCCATAATATATACACAACTTAATGGCCTGTTTGGATAGAGGAGGGAAGGAGGGGGAGTGGAGAGGCATAGAGTAGAGTTGGCTAAAAATAAGCCAATTTTGTGCTAAATCTACTCTACTCTACTCTACTCTCCCTCCCTCTCCCTCAATCCAAACAGACCATAAGTATCATAAGGCGATTCAAACATTTGACATCCAAACCTTCTAGAAAATGTCCAAAAATTATGTACATCAACATCCACCATTTGGTTAGGTGATACACAATCTTGAGAGGGTTTGGGCATTTGATATCCAAACCTTCCTAAGAATATCTACATTTGTGAATATTGAGTACTTTTGTGTTAGATATAAGCATGTTATTAATAATCATGTTGTTTTAAGGTCGAATACTTTTGAGTCGTGTCGACTTATGTACTCAAATACACCTAACTAAACTCAAACATGACCCACTAACACGAATTGTCATCAACTAGTGCAATGGCAATATTTTTAAGGCACTACTTGGCAATAGCTATCAAGGTCTTTAAAAAGATTACTTGTCAAGAGTCTTATAGCTTAATTGACATTTTCTAGTATTCCCAATAAAGACGGATTCAAATCCCCTTCCTCCAACTATTATTTATAAAAAAATAAAAAAATAAAAAAAAACTTAAGACTAGTAGTATTATCTTTTCTAAGAATAATTAAATTCAATTGTGTCATGTTTTAAATTTTCTTGGGAAACTTAATGTAGTACACCAAGATAGGAAACTATAGCTTCTTCTAAAAAAATAAAAATAAAAAATAAAAAATAAAAAGAAAAAAATGAAAAGAAAACTTTATACCCAATAAAGACGAATTCAAATCCCTTTCCTCCAACTATTATTTTTTAATATATATATATATATATATATATCTTAAGACTAGTAGTATTATCTTTTCTAAGAATAATTAAATTCAATTCTGTCATGTTTTAAATTTGCTTGGGAAACTTAACGTAATACACATAGATAGGAAACTATAGCTTTGTAAAGTTGTAATTTACAACTGCGTTTTTGTTGGCTTTTATTCCGTGCCAAATTTGATTGTAATTATGTTCAATCGTTTAAACCCTATATTTGTTGTGGGATTTGTTGTAAGGGTTGTGTGATAGAGAGAGTGTATGAAGACTCAAGCATTTGAAGATTGAAGGATTCTCGCGGGTGTCTCGCGACCTAGCATCCCGCGAAGTGAATCATGTGCCAGGCACATGCTAGAATGCGAAGAGTTAGGCCAGGTGGAGACAGCTATGTCTCGCGAGTATCTCGCGGGTAAGGCCTTCCCGCGAGACACCCGCGAGGCAATCTGTTCTGCCAGCCTGTACTTTTTGAGTCACACCTTTTGCACCTATCCTATATATACCATCATTATCCACAATTGTTGAGGAATGCTTCAGAGAGAAAACCCTAGCCAAACACATTGGTAATTAGAGATTGTCTTCCCCATCTTTCTCTATACAATTGCTTGTGGTATCTCCTCAACCCTTCCCTCTTCATTATCCATATCTTTGAGAGGTTAATAGCCCAAACACTTACCACACCTTGAGAGTGCTGTGTGACGTTTTGGTGCTGCTGGGAAGCATTGGAAGAAGCCTTGAATGGCAGATGCAACATGGAGCTTGTTGCGGGATCCGGATAACTAGGACAAGACACGGTTCCGAGAAGCCTTGTTGGAGTAGGAGCTTGGAGGGCTTAGGTACAGCGGGTAGACCAGGCTTGGAGGGTCTTTTGCTAACCCATGTATCCCAACTGATTGTCTAGTGGATCGATTTTCACTTGGAGGGCGGCGGAGAGGTTTTTCGCTGAGTTCTTCGGTTTCCTCTTCGATAACACGTCTCGGTGTTATCTGCGTTTGCATCCTTCTTCCCTACTCTTGTTATTTCCTTTTTACTGCTGTGTTGCTTTAAATATGGATTAGAGTAGTTTTTTTGCCTTTACGCTTATGTTTACACTATTCCGCACTTATCATTAAGTTAGTGTAAAATCAACCGAGCCGTAATTTTAATTTGGGGGTCTAAACCGCTCGTGTGTTTTCGACACATTTTTGAGCTTTCAATTGGTATCAGAGTGGGTACACTTGTTGTGGTTTAAATACCTAAGTGTGTTTCTTGACCCTTGTTGAGATGGACCGGTCTCAATCGCTTAATGTTCCACCATTTTTTGATGGAAATAATTATGCATTCTGGAAAGTTAGAATGAGAGTATTTTTATGCTCTATCGATGATACCGTTTGGGATGCGGTTGAGATAGGTTGGACTAAGCCGGTGGCTCCTAAGTCCACTTGGGATAAGACTGCTCTAGCAGCAGCCAACGCTAACAGTAAGGCCTTAAATGCTATTTTTTGTGGTGTGTCCCCTGATGAATTCCACAGGATTTCTCATATGACAGTAGCCAAGGAAGCTTGGGAGATTTTGGAGACTACCTATGAGGGTACAAAGAAAGTTAAGGACACGAAGCTTCAGATGCTTACCACCAAATTTGAAGAACTCAAGATGGGTGATGATGAACCATTTGATTCATTCTATGGGAAGCTCAATGAAATTGTCATTGCTAAACTCAATCTTAGGGAGAAGATTGAAGACACTAAGGTGGTGAGAAAAATTTTGAGGTCCCTACCTGAAAGTTTCAGAGCAAAGGTTACAGCCATAGAAGAAAGCAAAGACTTGGATGAAATCAAAATCTAAGAGTTGATCGGGTCTCTCCAAACGTATGAGCTGGGACTGCCTTCCCATAAGACGAGCAAATCGCTTGCTCTTAAAACCATCACCAAAAGAATAAATGATTCCTCCGAAGAAGATGGAGTGGAGAAGGAAGTAGCATATCTTGCAAAGAACTTCCGCAAATTTCTGAAAATGAAGAATAGCGGGAAATCGTTCAATAGAGGAAAGTTCTCTCCTTCAAGAGGCGATAAGAAAGAGTTTAATAGAAAAGAAGGGAAGGATTCTCAACCTTCTTCTGACATTGTGTGCTATGAGTGCAATGGCCATGGACATCTAAAGAAGGAGTGTCCAAATTTTCTGAGGGGAAAAGGAAAAGCATATGCTACAACGCTCAGTGATTCTGATTCTTCTGATTCTGACTCGGAAGAGAGCTACGACGGTGAGGGAAACTACTCCGCCTTCATGACCATTGATCATGTAGACTCTTCGGATGACTTAGGAGCACTTGTGAAGGAACTTGGTGAGCACTCTGATTCAGAATCTGTTGGAATTGAGGAAGAATCAGATGCAGAAGAGGTAGAGAGTACAGCTAATCTTCAAGAAAACTATTCATTACTCCTTGAGAAGTCGGGAGAATATGCAAGGGTAGCCAAGGCAGCTGTCAGAAAAATGAAGAAGGCTAAGGAAGATTATCGGAGCCTCTTGGTTAGACATAGAGAGGCAAAATGCGAGATAGAAAAGGTGAATGGTGAGCTGTCAGAAGCTTACTTAAAGATCAGATTTCTTGAACAAGAGGTGGTGCAAGCGCAAGCCAAGATAGATAGGGTCTCCTCCAGAAAGTTGGATGACGCTATCTCATCTCAAAGACATGTCTCAGATAAGTCCGGAATGGGATATACCGGAGGGAGTAGCTCATCGGTCAAAGCTACCAAAGAAGTAAAATTTGTGAAGGCCATAGAGCCAATTGTGCAAGAGACCATCCCTGAGAATGTTAAGGTTGAGAAGAAGAATGTAATTGAGCAACGGATGGTGAATAAGCCCCGAAATCAATCTGTAGGAAGATATGAAACCAGAGCAAGATCTCTTTCAAGATCTCAACGGGGTCCTAGAACAGATTATGTGTGCCACTATTGCGGACTGCAAGGACATACTAGACCAAACTGTCAAAAGCTGAGAGCAGACAACAATGTAAGTGTACCGCGGTCACGAGGAAGAAGGAATGACAATAGAGCTTGGGGTGGTGAGAACTCAAGAAGCCAAATTCGTGATCCCGGAGTGACAGACGTGATGAAGATGATTGGTGCCTTCACCACTTGCCTGGAGAGTTTTACAAGGAGGTTTGAAAGTCCCAACTCTCGTACCCAATCCGTCAAGGATATCACCCCAAACGCACGTGACATGTGGGTGAAGAGGGGTACTCATGCATAAGCATTATAATATGTCCATGCATCAATTCTTTCCATATGTAGGGACATTTGTCGTTGCATCATTTCATGCATTGCTTTCATTTCAAATATCTTTTGTCTGGTTTGAACCTGTTTTTGTTGATCTTACTTCTCTTGTTTTGTTTTGGGTGTGTTTTAAAAAATTCAAAAACCCATAAAAATTAAAAAATCTCAAAAAGTTTGATCACTTGTTTTGTGCATGTCTCATGTGAGTTTGGCCTAGTACCTTCGTACTTATGGCGTAGTGCATTTACGATCTTAGCTTGATATGTATGCACTCTTTTCTATGTGGAAGAAACCCTGAAAACTATGTGTGACTGTTGTAAATAGATCTTCAAGCCTGTCATGAATGATTGGTCAATAGTCTTGTTGGTCTTGATACTTGCATAGACTTGTGTCTATATCTCTTCCCACTTTATTTTTGTGTTTTTGTAAAAAGAGCTCACAAATTGTAAATCTCCAAATGAAAAGAGATATTGAGCTGCAAAAGCCTGTCGCACACACTAGTATTTGACTAGGAAAAAGGGAAAGCGACTCTATTAATGAAAATTTTATGGTGCTCAAAAAGCCAAAGGCTTATCATCAATGTTGAAATATCATAAATTTCAAGCACCTACCTCAAAATGAGATGTTTTGTCCATACAAAATAAAATGGACCAATTGCTATACTTTATGAAGAAGCCAAATGAAAAGCTTCTGAGTTATGTTTTCAATGTGTGGGAGGTCATATATACTCATTTCTATAATGGAGATAGTCCACTTGATTTCGTATCAGTTGTGTATGACTCGTGTGAATTGATCATTGAAGCTTCACTCTGGTCTAAGGAATATTTCACATTTGATACTCACACACAACACACAAGTTTTTGATTCAATCAATGCCTATCTCATTTGTGTGATTGTATATGTCCAAATGTGATGTGTATGCCCATGAACTTGTTGATCAAATCCAAAAAGATTTTTGTGAGTTTTATTAGTTTTTGAAAGTGATTTTATACTTTCATGTGTTTTTTTTTGGTCAAAATGCTTTTTGTGTGTTTTTCATCAAAAATCTGGTTCAGGGGTTGTTTCGCGAGAAGCTCGCGACTAAGATTCTTCCCGCGAAAAGGTTTGAGGGAAATATTTTTTTCTTTCTTGTCACTCAGAGAATTTTGCGACTGTCTCGCGACCAACAGCTTCTCGCGAGATGCTATTTGGCAAAAACTGGAATTTTCTCAAAATCAGACAGAGAATATCGCGACTGTCTCGCGACTGTTTCGCGACTTAGCGCTTCTCGTGAAAAGTTTGTGCTTCAGTGGCCTCTTTCGCGGTTGTCTCGCGACTGTGTCGCTGCTCCCTATCCCGCGAAAAACGCGTGTTTTCAGTTTTATAGTACTGATGTGACAGTTTTTCAAAACTATCAAACTTCCCTCGCTCAACCTCTCTCAAACTTTCTCAACCCAAAATCACTATTCCATTCATATCACTTCACT
This sequence comes from Quercus gilva, assembly GCA_023621385.1. Classification (NCBI taxonomy): domain Eukaryota; kingdom Viridiplantae; phylum Streptophyta; class Magnoliopsida; order Fagales; family Fagaceae; genus Quercus; species Quercus gilva. The sequence goes on along the minus strand of CM042475.1, from coordinate 55,954,375 downwards.
CCAAGCAATTTTTCTGCACTTTCTTCTTCAAGGTATGTTTGTTAATCATATTTTTTCAAGTTTTTACTTAGATTATGCAGAATTTTTATTAGGGTTGTGATAATTGGGGATTTTCGAAACTTTAGGTTTATTTTTCAAAATTGAGTGAATCTTTCTCATATTTTTGATTGGGCTGTGTCCCATGTGTTGTTTCTGCATATGTGTTGGCCCCTTGTGGCTTTTTAAAGTGTATTTAGGCATGGTTTCTTCATGCTCATGCATTATGCATGTCATTTTCGCATGTGTGCACGCTAAGTGTTTGTCAAAATGTCCGAATGACATTTTTGCACTAAAATGGAATCAAGTGATTTCAATCCATGGACTTTCACTTGTTTGACCTAATTGCACTTGGTTTGGTTCACTCACTTTGCTTAGGTTGCACACTCTTGACACACAACTAGGCACACTTAGGCACCCTCATGCATCTTATGCCGCACATACTCATCATCGCATGCACACAAACGCACACACTTGCACAGTTATTTAGTTTCATGCAAAATATCTTGTTTTTCATGCATTCTTGTTTTGGTTTAGTGATGTATGTGTTGAAGCATGCTTGTGTAAATTGGTCATGCTCTGTCTTGCAATCTACTCTGTTTTGGGAATATTTCAATAGGTGCAAACTAACTTGAATCTAATCAAGTCTTTGCTCTTATGTTTTGTGCACTTGTGCTATGTGTGTTGTGTCCACTTGTGCAGATGTCTCCCACCAAGCATGCTGCCTCAAAGAAGAAGGCTCCTAAGCGTGCTCGTACTGAATCTGATCACTTCAAATCCGCGGAAGCAGATATGAAGTACAATGACTGCTACAAGAAAGCAACCATTGTCATGGAAAGGGTGGTCCAATTGGAGGAGCTTGAGCACACATGCATTCCAGATGCATTCAAAGAAAGAACGTGGACAAAGTTGTTGAATCCAATTGGGACTGTGTACTCAGAAATAATCAGAGAGTTCTTCTCCACTGCTACTGTGGAAGATGACAAGATAATCTGCTGGGTGAGGCACAAAGAATTTGAGATCACAAGGGATAGTATTCAAGACCTTCTGGAGATACGTCCTACCTCACAGCCAATGTCAGTTCAATATGATGAGAGATTGGGGTCTATCACGGAGATGATATCAACTCTTGGTGGGGTTCCAAAGAAATCCTCAATGGATACTCTCAAGTTTTCTCTAGAAATGAGGACTCTGAGCTATGTCATGATTCATAACCTGTATCCGGTCACCAACCTCACCACTCTATCTGCTCCAAGGACGAGATTTCTCTACGACCTCTTCACTCACAAGGAAATTGATATCTGCAGCCACATCTTCCATATCCTGAAAAAGAGCATTACGAAGCAAAATTCACGAACCATAATGCCTTTTCCCTCACTGATCATGGGGTTCATTGCCAAGACGAAGCTGAAATTCCCTAGTGGCCTTACTATTGTTCAGAGGGATTACCCCATTGGTGCAAATACTCTGACTCGGAGCACAGCACACATTAAAGGCCCCAAGACTGGTCCTCATCTCATTCCACCGCCTCGAGTTGTGCCAGATGAGGGTGGAGATACAGAGGAGGAGATTGACAGGTTCACTTCTGCTCTAGAGACTGCACAGCCATCGTCTTCTGCTCCAGCACAAACACAAGGTCTCAGCAAGCTTGATCAGATCCTAGCTAAGATGGATCACATGTCTATAGTGCTTGACACTCACGTACAGCACACAGCGGATCAGTTTGCATACCTCCAGGAGCAGATCACCACATTATCAGCTCAGATTCAGAGCTTATCCCCTACACATGGATTAGACTCCGAATCCGACCAATTCTAGCCCTTTGGCCATTCCGGTCAAAAAGGGAGAGAACATTTTTGAGGGGGAGCTGATGAAGAAGAGCTTGCACAGCTTTAGGGGGAGCGTAGTCTAGACACATAGTTACATTAACTATTGGTTATTGGTTTCACAGACGGGTTTACTAAGTTTTTTTTGTTTTATAATTGGTTTATAGTTAATGTCTTACTGTTTTAGGTTTATACTTCTGACACTTATGCTTTAACTTCAGTATTAAATTCAGTAGTACTATCAGAATTTTGTGTTTATTTTCTATGCTTTGTGGCATATGTGCTTTGTGGCATTCTGTTTTTGTACCCATGTTGCTTATGTAAGCTTTAAAGGTTTGTTTCATGCATAGTTTGTAGGTCTTTGTGGTTTGTGCCATGCATTTGCAATACCATGCTTATGCAACCGTCATGCATGTTTACTTCTTGTTAAATGTCATGCATTTTTTCTTCAAGTACATCACTCTTGTGCCCTTGTAGGATTGTTCTTAAATGCAAATACTTCGTGTATTTTGCATTGGTTGAGTGTTGGAGGTGCAAATGATACTCTTCAAATGAGTTTATCATCTTGCATATCCGGATGTTCATTCCCTGTGTGAATGAGTATAGTAATTGCTTCTGTATAGTGATTACTTGTTTGATCTTGCCATGATCTAGTGTTTCTATTTCATTTTGCTCGATCATGCTATTATTGCTCCATATGCTTTTCAAGTTTTCTGCATACAATGATATTATTTTGTTTTTGTGTTTCAGGAGTTACTTGTTCATATGTTTTCAAGAGCACTTCAGAATCTAGATTTAGGTGTGAGTGAGTTTTGCCTCTGTTCCCAAACTCACGTTTAAGTCTAGAGTTTGTTTTAGGGTTTTGTCACGGAATAGCCAAAGGGGTAGATTGTAAAGTTGTAATTTACAACTGTGTTTTTGTTGGCTTTTATTCCGTGCCAAATTTGATTGTAATTATGTTCAATCGTTTAAACCCTATATTTGTTGTGGGATTTGTTGTAAGGGTTGTGTGATAGAGAGAGTGTATGAAGACTCAAGCATTTGAAGATTGAAGGATTCTCGCGGGTGTCTCGCGACCTAGCATCCCGTGAAGTGAATCATGTGCCAGGCACATGCTGGAATGCGAAGAGTCAGGCCAGGTGGAGACAGCTATGTCTCGCGAGTATCTCGCGGGTAAGGCCTTCCCGCGAGACACCCGCGAGGCAATCTGTTCTGCCAGTCTGTACTTTTTGAGTCACACCTTTTGCACCTATCCTATATATACCATCATTACCCACAATTGTTGAGGAATGCTTCAGAGAGAAAACCCTAGCCAAACACATTGGTAATTAGAAATTGTCTTCCCCATCTTTCTCTATACAATTGCTTGTGGTATCTCCTCAACCCTTCCCTCTCCATTATCCATATCTTTGAGAGGTTGATAGCCCAAACACTTACCACACCTTGAGAGTGCTATGTGACGTTTTGGTGCTGCTGGGAAGCATTGGAAGAAGCCTTGAATGGCAGATGCAACATGGAGTTTGTTGCGGGATCCGGATAACTAGGACAAGACACGGTTCCGAGAAGCCTTGTTGGAGTAGGAGCTTGGAGGGCTTAGGTACAGCGGGTAGACTAGGCTTGGAGGGTCTTTTGCTAACCCATGTATCCCAACTGATTGTCTAGTGGATCGATTTCCGCTTGGAGGGCGGCGGAGAGGTTTTTCGCCAAGTTCTTCGGTTTCCTCTTCGATAACACGTCTCGGTGTTATCTGCGTTTGCATCCTTCTTCCCTACTCTTGTTATTTCCTTTTTACTGCTGTGTTACTTTAAATATGGATTAGAGTAGTTGTTTTGCCTTTACGCTTGTGTTTACACTATTCCGCACTTATCATTAAGTTAGTGTAAAATCAACCGAGCCGTAATTTTAATTTGGGGGTCTAAACCGCTCGTGTGTTTTCGACACATTTTCGAGCTTTCAAGCTTCTTCTCAAAAAAAAAAAAAAAAAAAAAAAAAGAAAAAAAAAAGGGAAACTTTAGCTAAAATTTTCCAATTGAACCCCTATGGTTTTTCTCAAGGGAAAAATAAAATTGAACTCCTAGGTAGCAAGGTACATATTCGTGCATGTGGTTAGAATTCTTTGAACTTGCCATCAGTGATGACGTTTTGAGTTTCGTTTCAAAACATCTCCAGATACTGGAAAAGTAAAAATGAACTCCTAGTTCTAGAAGGTAGGTAGTAGGTACATATTCGTGGATGTCGTTAGAATTCTTTGAACTAAATGCCACATAGATCTCGAGTCTTAAAGACTCGATTTCTACAAACTAAAAATCGAGTCTCTAAGACTCGATTTTCTTAGGGAAAAAACATTTTATACTCATAGATATCGAGTATTAGAAACTCGATATTTAATTAAAATTTGCATAGAACTCGACTCTTATAGACTCGAGTTCTGCTGGGAAAAATTTTATAAAAACATTAGTCTACAAAATTTTATAAACATAGATAAAAATTTTATCAGCTCTCACTCTCTCACCCATAACACTCAGCCTCACTAACTCACTGCCTCACTCACCAATAACTCACTCACCACATTGCCTCTGACTCTCACTCACCACATTGCCTCTCTCACTGCTCTTCCCTTTCAACAAATTCATATCTCAAGTAAGGGTTTTTTGATTTGATTGTCATTGTAGTTGGGTATTAGTTGTTGTTGGGTGTGGGTTAAAGATTTTAACTATTTATTTTCTAGATAGTTAACATAACTTAGTTAAGATACCAATATTGTGAATTATAGAACTTTGTTTTGTTAGTGTTAATTTTTTGAGTATTTATTTGCATGGTTTTTGTTATCAAAATTTTATTCATCATTTCTAGGCTCTTATTTTTATCATGATCTTACAAGTTTCTTAACTTTATTCATCATTGTTTTGGGTACGAAATGGGTAGTGAATGAATTGTAATGAATGGGTATGTAATCATGACCTTTGAATGGGTATGTAATGAAATGAGTGACTTACTCTCTTCGAATGAATTGTAATGAAATGGGTATGTAATTCATGCCATTTGAATGTATAATGAAATGGCTTTTTTTGTATTGGGTATGAAATGGGTATGTAAATGTTATAGGTATGTAATTAGATAAAATGTTGTAACTTTTACAAGGATTTTTTTTTTTTTTTTTTGGGTATGAAAAGGGTAGTCTTAGCATGATGGAAAAAGGATTTGGGTATGAAATGTGTAACGAATGTATAATGAAATTCATACCTTTTGAATGAATTGGAATTTGTACTTTGTGTAGTTTGACTAGATAAAATGTTTTTTAACTAACATAGTAACTTGACTCTAACAGGTTCACAATGCCTGTAATTGATATAATTCTATACAACTATGGTCCACTTAAGAATGCCAATGCGAACAAGGGATTGTCATTTGAAGGGCCGGGTATAAAGTCCTATTATACTGAAATTGGTTGTAGCTTGAAGACCCTTGATGAATTGAAGATGGTAGTTATGGAAAAATTGTGTGCAAATCCTGTTGTCCACAACATACAAATTACTTATCGTACGCCACATGAAGTCCTGAAGCATCGGATTAATTACAAGTATATGGAAATAAAAACAAACAAACATGTAAAGATCATGTTTGACAAGTTGGAGAGAATACCTGAAGTAAATGGTATTGAGTTGTACATACAGTTGGAGCCGCGTGCAGAAGTTGGTATCGAGGAAATCCAACAAACAACCACAAGTTTATAGGTTACAGTTCCAGATGCTCAATATGAGTATTCTACACATGTAGAGGATGATGATGTTCATACCGATGATGATGATGATGATGATGACGATGATGTTGATGAGACTACTGCCATTAATGGTGAAGATTTTTTCGATAGAGATGAGTTTGAAGAGAGGATTGAACGAGGGGGACTTTGGGGACTTTGAGAGGGACATTCATGACGATGAGACATTGGACGGTAGTGAACTTGATGCAGACAATATTATTAATGTCCAAAACATTACAAACACAATCTCTACCTATGCACGCCCTACCTTGTCATTTTCTGCAAATACTTGGGAAAATATGGTTGATCCTTCACATATTGAGATACCATTTGTGTCTACTTGGAGAGAGTGGATGAATTTGTGCAAAGGGTTGACTTTTGCCAATAAAGTGAAGGTGAAACATGTATTAACAATTTGTGCCCTCAAGGAAAATAAACATTTTATGATCAGTAAATCGATGAAGAAAAAACTTTGTTTGAAATGCATGGATGAGTCATGCAAGTGATATGTCTGCACAGTCATGAAGCCTAATCTACACGGACTATGGATGGTCACCATGTATGTGGGTCCTCACACGTGTATACATGTTGAGGTGCGAAATGATGGTAGAATGATGAATTGTAATTTTATTGCATCAAACATCCTTAAGAAGTTATGTGAGGATCACACAACCCCAATTCAGCGTCTCAGATCTATGATAGAGTCAAAATATGAGGGCTATAAGCCTTCTTACTACAATGTATAGGATGCGAAACAAAAGGCGATTGAGAAGATGTTTGGGAATTGGGAAGAGTCTTACCAAAGGTTGCAAAAGTTGCTAATGGCATATATTGATCAGGATCCGACTAACCAGGTGTTTTATCGTACCACACCCACTGGTGAAGATGACACCGTATTTTTGCATTATGTGTTTTGGTTTTTCGGTCCATGTATTGATGGATTCAAATATTGCAAGCCGGTTATCAGTATTGATGGGACCCATCTATATGGTAAATATTAGGGAAAGTTATTGGTCGCAATGGCAACCAACGCCAATAACAAGGTATTCCCTCTTGCCTTTGCTGTTGTGGATTGTGAGTCAGGGTCCAGTTGGAGGTGGTTTTTACAATGCCTCAGAGATACGATTGGCCACGTGATACCTGATGAAGGCATTTGCATAATTTCTGACTGGCATCTCGATATCAAAACCCCATTGCAAACTGGCCTAGAGGGGATGATGGAAGAACATGGGTATTTCATAGATATTACCTTCGACATATTGCTAGCAACTTCAACACACATTTTCAGAACTCGACTCTAAAGTCAGCGGCGTTGAAAGCGGGATATGCTACTTAGGTAGTTAAATTTGATACCATAATGGAATCCATTAAGTAGGTGGAAATTGAGGCCATTAGGAATAAGAAGAAGGTGACGGGGAAGGATGGCAAGGAAAAGAATCAAGATTATCTTCCATACACATACCTAATGAGCGAGTCTGTGGATATGTGGACCCAGTCACATGATGGTGGGAGACGTTTTGGGGCATTGACAACCAATATATCAAAGTGCTTCAATGGTGTACTGAAAGGTGCAAGAGGCCTTCCTATTGCCGCAATGGTTGAGTTTACTTAGTCCAAACTTGTTGAATATTTCCATGACCGGCACAAAGAAATTACTCATGAGTTGTTGGAGGGTAAGAAATGGAGTACATATGCCTTCTCCACGTGGGAGGGAAATAGGCGTAAATCTAAGAAACACTATCTTAAGGTATTTAGCAATCAACATATGATATATTAGATAGTTACTTCATTCAACATGTATAGCACATGAGGGGGAAACCACAATTATGAAATTCGGTTACTGGAAAAAACATGCAGTTGTGGGAAATGGCAAAACATAGGGATCCCATGTTTACATGCAATTAGAGTATGTGATGCGGTAAATATTGATTCGACCACATATATTCACCCATGTTATAGTTTGGACTATGCCCTTAACACTTACTCACATGCATTTGCGGTTCCTAAGTCATAGTCATTGTTGAGGGATACCACGGGGCCAAAGTGGTTGCCTAATCTAGCATTGTTGCGAGCCAAAGGTCAACCAGTGAAGCCAAGAATAAGGAATGAGATGGATGGAGTGAGAAATAAGGATCGAGAATCGGGATGGCAGAGGGAGGACGTAGATTTGATAGAGAGTCAACCCAAGCAGACATGTGGACTGTGTCATGCTTCTAGGCATAACCGCAGAAAATGTCCGCAATCCCGTGGCGCTTCCACAAGCAGTCATGTTCTAAACTAGGTAGGTGACAGATGGCAAAAAGTTCTGGATCAGGTTGTTCATTCTATGTTTGCCTAATGTTTACTATCTTGTCTCCTAATGTGATTAGTCTATGTTTTTCAGGCATGCTTCCATGGACGACGTTTTTGTTGTGCGGACTGCCAATCTTAAGAAAAGTGACTTCGTTGTATTGGCATATTAATTTTTTGGTTTTTGTTGAATGTACTTGTAATTCTTTATCCAATGTACCTCTATGAAGATTGTGATTTGAGTAGTATGGTTAGAATTGCAAATTAAGTGTGGTTGGGCATGTTTAGAATGTTGATATATTGAGAATGTCTTTTGCTATGATGTAAGTGCATTTGCTTTGTAAAACTATGTTTATGCAAAGAGCGTAACAATTTCTATAGTCTGGTGCCTATTGAGAACACCTTTTGATGTAATTTAAATGCATTTACATTCTCAGTTTCTCTACCTCTCAATGAGTGTTTGTGGATTACATTCTCAGCTTCTCTATCTCTGTTTCTCAGTAGGTGCATGCACACATTTCAGTTTATGGTTTGCCTGCATGTCCAGAAAAAAAAAAAATTCCCAGTGAAACTCGAGTTTCATAGACTCGAGTTCCACTAGTGTGAACACTCAAAAAATAGAGCATCCTCTTTGCCTAGTTTGCCTGCACATCCAACGAAAAAAAAATTTTCAGTGAAACTCAAGTTTTACAAACTCGAGTTCCACTAGTGTGAACACTCAAAAAACAGAGCAAGCAATCTGCCTAAAAAAGAGTATTTTTGCAAATGATATAAATCTTGAGTTTTTAAAACTCGCTTTTAAATCTCGAGTTTCAAATACTCGAGTTCCTCTCATATATATATATATATATATTAAATCTCGCTTTTTTTTTTCTTTTTTGTACATGTCAGCTTTTTTCCTGATTAGATGCTTGCTGGAACTCAAGTTTCAAAGACTTGATTTTTTCTAATTATTATTATTTTTTTAAATCTCGCTTTTTTTTTTTTTTTTTTTTTTTTTTTTTTTTTTTTTCATATGAGTTTTTTTCTTAGCTATTGCTTTTTTTTTTTTTTTTTGGTTGCTTATTGCTATTTACGGTGGGTATAATTTTTCACAATGACGGAGTCAGAAATTTTGAGTTAGGGGGCTGAACTATTGTGTCAAGATAAACTCAAATCACAAATAGACACTACCCTAAAAATGAGAGGAATATATATGTGTGTGTATGAAAATATAAATTTTAATTTGCTTATTCTAATGTAAGTTATATACATATACACAAATTATCAACTTTAATATGTATATATATGCACCTAGACACAACATCTTCTTTATAAAAGAAACTTCTAATCTTCTTAAACTCTAATAAGTATACAAACATTGTATAATTGGGTATACAACATATAAATATAAAGAACAAAAATAGAAAAATAAAAACGAATATAGTATCTTCCATCAAAGTCATGCTTGACAATAACACTTCACGTAATAAACTTCATTAATTATTATTTTTATAACAAAATTATACATATTTTCCTTTTTAATATATAAACTGTTCGCAAAACTTCATCCATGTTTGACAAATCAAAATCATATTGTTATAACTGAAGTCTCATATGAGCTTTTTTTTTCTTGATAAAATCTTGAGAATAGAAAATTTCAACCAAATTGCATATATTATCAATGTTGCATTATTTGAATGCATTAATAGCACATTAAGTAAAATCAAAGCTTCGAGAGCTCTCCAAGAGCTCTCTTGTTTGTCTAGTCCCTTGATGAAGGAAGGCAATTCCATAATTCTTCCATAATATATGGCATAAAAGGATGAAGCAATCATAGCCCATTGTCAAGACATAACCAAAGTGTGTCTCGAGCAAAGAAAGGCTTAATTGCTTTCATAAAAACATCACACAGTTGGTATTGCCACCATGAATACACATTACTTGCTACATTTGAGAATTTATATGACTCCAAAGCCACAATAGTTTTGAATATGTCTCTATTTAATACTGTGAGTATCCATTGACAGCTAAATGACAAGTCATCCGGATTTACATTTGTGGGTAGAACATAATCATCCCCAAGCTTGGTCATAGCAAATCATACAACATTCCACAATTTATGAAACGATTGACGATACCCCATCCTCTAGCCTCTTATGAAGACCTTCCAAGGATATCCCATTTATTACTTCAAGCAGATCAATGACATTTCCCAAGGACCTAGACATCTTGCGCCCATGTGCATCATGAATCATGGGATGCAAATAAACCTACATAGAGTTTAAGGTGCTTCAATCAGATCACACTGGCACAACTCTTACATAGCTTATAGTCTACCAAACCATGACCATAGATTCATTACCGTTGCAAGGTAACAAACATATTGGCTCTAAAGTCAAACACGAGTATGCATGCACCATAATGAGTGAAGTAGCATAGTCTTCGTACTTTCCTTAGTGACTCTTGCTCAGCCCATGATATGCTTCCTTCCTTCATGTCCATGAGTTTCTCTGTGGTTGGCATGGATGGAAGGTGCCACACATGTAATCACCCCTCTCAAGGATCAAGGGCTTAACACTGAGAAATTGCTTTGACACCCCAATCATGAACTTTTTAAAACTTCATTTTTGTTTCCCCTTTTTTCTCATTTTTTTCAAATTTTCCTCAAGTACAAAGTATATTGTAGGTCTATAGCCCACTTTGATGAAAATATTTTTAGCCAAAAACCTAGATAAATGGTTCCCAAACTGACATGAATATAAATGGAGGAGCCTTGTGTGGGATAACTGACATCGGTTCTATTGCCTTTGTAATTAGCAACTTTTTTTTTTTGAGCTGAAGAGCCTCCCATTTTTAGAGTATCATATAGCATTTTAGCCCATAAACCAACGATTTTCACTCTGCTATTCCTCTCAAGACAGGCTGAACATGCACATTTTGACTTGCTAGCTAGCTGCATTGAGTTTAAATTTAAACTAGCCAATCAATTGGAGAGGTGAACAAGTGGTTTATGAAGGGTCTTTATTGCATAGATTACGTGACATCGGTCATACATCTTTGTTCATTTGCCATTAGTGGGAAAAAACTTAATCATAAATAGGAACAAACACAAAAAAAAAAAAAAAAAAAAAAAAAACTTCTTAATGTGACATACAGTAAAAAAAAACTGCACCTTTCAGCCAATGCCAAACGCAATGTTACTCTAATAAATTTAGTGGAGATAAATATACATAGGTTGTCACGACATGAGTATCAGAAACTCATATTCTGCTTTTACCTCAAAGACAATAATTATAGAGAAGCATAAAAACACAGTTGAAAAGCTTACATCCATGCCATACAAACTCCAATCCAAAAAGAATGCCAAAACAAAAGAGGGGGGGGGGGGGGGGGGGGGAGTACAAGAGAAGTCAAGATTCTTCTCCTACCAAAAACACTAAAAAAGCAAGGGAAAGCAGGTTGCTTTAGGTTAGCATTAGAAATTCTAAAACACTCAATTTTTTTTTTGCTTCATACTTTCCATTAACAAAATCGACAGAAAAGAGAACTAAATTTTCTGGTGTAAATATTACAAACAGGGAAGCAATTAGCAATGAAATTACAATATTTTTTCTAGAAATAAAATTGTTTGTACATCTTGTAAGTTGAGTTCCTCTAATTGTGTTGATATAAGTACATCTTGTACCACAGTAAACAATGAGAAAACCATTATTTAACTTACAAAAAGGGTGTTCCCCTTGCTCTTCCCTGACTAGCAGAGTCAGTTTATTTTATTTCATTTTGAGGAAGCTTTGTTAAAGACAAGCAAACTGTACAAAGTGAGAACTGAGAGATATGCTAAATTGAAATAAGGCTATTGCATCAAACACTGAGCTTAGGGTGGAAATTAGAGCTAATAAATGGTGCAGTGAACTCATCCAAACAAGCCATCCGGATGCGTTTGGGTGTTGCGGGCTTATCTAGAGGAAACCAGTCATTACAACCCACTAGCTTCTGTTCTTGCAGCTGTAATGGCATCTTCGATGGCAAAAAAGACAGCTGAGGCCAAAAAAATGGAGGCTCACCGACAACTTTAGATGAATGGATGGCCTTCACATTTGGATGACCCTGTCAATTGACACAGAAACACATGAGCCAGGGAAGTAAACTGTAAGCTGGTATAGATTTAAGTGAATACCAACAGCAAACTCTAGAAAAGCAAGGGAAGACAATAATTTACTTTTGACATAAAGATAACAATACAAAAAGTTATAACCCTAATAAGTTACAGCCAAAGTTAATAGCCTAATATTATATACTTAATTTACCAAATGGGAGTCATCATTATAATGGAGGCAATGCAAACATGGTTTGAAGGCTAGGTAACAAGCAGTGTAGCATTCACTTGGTTTACTGGATTATGGTCTTTGGTTTAAGAATAGTCTTCTATAGTCTATCTAGGGTACCAATAAAACATAACTTATAGAGAGGAAACAATAGACAAATCCATAATCCTGTATTAAGGCGTAGATAGCAATACCAAAAAAAAAAAAAAAAAAGGAAAAACCAAAACTCTTCTTTGTTGCAGCTTAGAAAAAAGAATTTACAACACAACAAATTGATCATAAACTAATCCACATGCACATATCAAAATAACCATATCATTCCCGATTCTACGCACGTAGTTTTGACAGTAAAGTTTAAAAAAAGCGGAAAAAGACCAAAAACAAACAAACTGCCAACCTCGTAAAGAGTTAGCAGAGAACAGTAAATATTTTACCTCCCCTTGCTCACCATTTTCTTGTTTTTCAAGAAGGGCGTCAAGTAGAACCTTGAGCAAATCACTTTCAAAGAAGTACCACCCATCATTTCCATAAACCTAAAGTAAAATACACTTTATTTATGGCAAATACAACTAAATCCCATGAATGTCCTAGCTTTAGCAAAAACAAAAAACAAATAAATAAAAACCCACTTTCAGGAGCTCTTTGACCATTTCTCTAACCAATTGATCACAAAACCCAAACTGACGCATATGCTCAAGGGCCCCATCCATGCGTGTAGCCTACAAAAGAGAACCAAAGAAACAAGCAAATGGGCTTAATTTTTTTTTTATGAAATATACAGGTTCTCTTTTGCAGGTTACACGCATGGATGGGCCCTTGAGCATATGCGTCAGTTTGGATTTTGTGATCAATTGGTTAGAGAAACTGTCAAAGAGCTCCTGAAAGTGGTTTTTTTATTTATTTGTTTTTTGTTTTTGCCAAAGCAAGGACATTAATGGGATCCAGCCCTTCAAAGACTCCAACGCCGTATTCACTGTCTTAGTCAAGGTTCCTATCTGCAAACAAGAATTTTTTATATATAAGAAAAGCAAGAGATTTGAATTTGGCTTGGCACACTTGTGATATATAATTCTTTTCATTTAACTTGTAAATAGAGATACAACTCTAGGATGGATTGACCATCGTGCCAATCCTAGAAACTAGACAACCACAAAAGCATGCACTCAAAATGGACTAGAGACAGAAATAAAAGAAGTTATTAATCTCTCAAGAAAGCTATTATGATTATTTTTAGAGGGTAGTCCATTTAAAAAAAAAAATTGTTAAGAGTATTAAAATGGAACAAGAATAGTTTGCACCTCATCTCTAAAAGCCTGAAGTATATGATGCTTTCCCAGGTCTTACTTAAGAGCCCTAAAGATATCTCCCTCTTTCTCCTTCAAGAGAGTAAGCAACCCTTTGAGCTGTGACTTTCTCCAAGATGATTCTTTAGTTTTTCCATGCCTGTATGAGCCAACCAGAACTTACTAAATCACCAGTCTAGCTATCAGAAACTCTATTGCGGCATCAACATCACCATATACTTGCCCTGGGATGAGAACAACGAAAATAAGATAACACATCAAAACCTCCATGCAATGTAAGGATACCAGTAATTAGAAGTTTAAGGTATCAGCATTGACATTTCCTTAAAAAAAAAAGAAAAAAAGAAAAAAGATATAAGCATTGACAGAAACTGCAGTTGTACAAAGAAAAAAAAAAAAAAGAGGGGGGGGGGGGGGGGTGTGGAAGGCAGCCAATTATCACCTGTTTAACTTTTTCAGCATTTTCACATCCACTTCCAGCCATTACCATTTTTATGGATCCAGCATGAATATTATCCACACCAGTTCCTTCTTTAGACCTCCTTGCTGCAGCTTTTGGTTGATGGGCTGTTGCTGAAAGATCAGCATCCGCCTTTCACAAACTATAAATTATCAGGATATTGCTCCAGTATATGTTCAAACTCATGTATAGATTGCGGTTGTAGTGATAAGCTGTATTTAAAAAAAACGGGGGGGGGGGGGGGGGGGGGGGGAGGGGAAATCGAGCATAAACCTTGATAATGATTGGCCTAGCTGGCCCATCACAAGGGTCTTCCTTTAACCGCACACTATTGTAATGTTCTTCATCATGATAAGATCTAAAAAACCAATTACTTCTCATATTTCAGAACCAAAACAAGCAGCCATCTACTATAAGAGGAAGTGCTTATTTAATTTTAGTAATAACAGTATACCATAACTATAGGAAATGCAGAAGTGGATCCAAATCGAACTCCTGATATATCTCAAAGCATTAAAAACCATATAAATGTTCCTACGTATAAGGTTCATGACACCACTAAAGGAAAGTGGCTGCCATGCCTTAAAACACCAATGACATTCTGTGAATAGAAAAGCCTTAACTGATATTGCTAGCATGCAGGCATATATGGGCTTTTTTTTAATAAAAAAAAATATATATATATATATATATATATATTTGTTGGCTGCCAAGTATAAGTAATGTCATTATTCCTTAATTCTCCTTTTCCTTCAACATAATCAGGTAGAGGCATCTGTAAGTTGCCATTTCTTTCTTTCTTTTTTCTTTTTTTAAGTAAAATAATCTATTATATATAACCGAAGATGTTTGACTTTTGATTGACCTCATAATAATTTGCCAAATAAGCTTTTGTGACCTCACAATTTTAGACGACATTGTTCTAATTAATTTTTTTTTTATTGATTTTAAATTCCATTCTATATTTAAATCTTCCATTAGAATCTTGCCATGTCATATTTTCTTTAAATGATAAAATAATAGTTCCATTTACAAACACAATCATAATAAATGTCTATTAATAATTACCATAACTATCAAATTTCATATTTAGACAAAAACTAGAAGAGAAAAATAATAATAATATCTTGCCAATCATTCCTGTGCATTGCACGGATTAGTAACTAGTTTTATTCAAAAGAGGAAGCGTGTCAAATACGAGAAAGTATACCATGTTTCGGTAATACCAACTCAACATCTGTTTTGGTATTTCTTACCCAATAAATGAATGACACATGTTTCAAAAAATTACATCAGACTACTCCAATAAATTATTAATTTATCTTTCTAATAGTATTGAAGATTGTGATTAATTTATTAGAGTAGTCTGATGTGGTTTTTTGAAATAAGTGTCACTCATTTATTGGATAAGAAATACCAAAACAGATGCTGAGTTAGTATTACTGAAACATTGTATATTTTCTCGTCAAGTACAGGAATTGTGCATTGGCCTACTCCTAAACATTTACAATCTCAAATTCAAAAGGTCTAGAAAATCTATGAAAGAAGGGATGCAGCCTAAAACAGTCATCCACTTGTAAAGAGACCATAAAATCATTTGTTCAAGTAGCATGTGTACAACTGTACGGTGCTTATTTGCTTTTTCCATGTAATAATTGATCATCATTCACTATATGTCAAAAATATATAATAAATATAACTCAAGGCTTCCAAATCAAATCTGGTAATATTCCAAGTCAGAATTCTATTGAGGACAAAAACTTGATAAATTAAATTAAGGTAGTGATGTAGCCTATCAAGTACTTTGAATAACTGGATTTCTTACTACCTCTCTAGTAAAAAAAAAAAAAAAAAAATGTTAGGTAACATTAGATTAGAGTTAAGTTGTAAAATTTGACGATTTAAGGTTAAATGAGAATAATGAGGAAGAGAAGAATAGAGAGACAGAGAAAAGAAAGAAAAGGTTGAGGGCACTAACTTATCAAGCTAAAATGGCCTTATTAATATGACACCTTAGCATATATTTATATTAGGGTTTATAACATGATTACAAAATGCCCTTATTAATATGCTAAAATAAACAACTAAAACTAACTCTTACAATTAGTATATATAGGACAGTATGATGTAGCTTCAAGGTGGGAGATGATGACACCTTACTTTCCATGGAAAACCATTTGGAAGGTTAGGATTTCTTCTAAGGTAGCCTTATGGGCAGCAGCTTGGAGAAACATCCTCACTATGGAGAATCTTCGAAAGTGGAATATGTGCTTTGTTGATTGGTGTTGTATTTGCAAACAATGAGTGAGGAGACCACCTACCATTTGTTACTTCATTGTGACTATGCGTATGACTTAATGCTGTATGGTGGTTTTGTATTTAAACCAATTGCAATGGGTCCTGCTGAGGAGAGTGGTGTTGTTGGAATGTTGGAAAAGGGGGCTTTGGAAGATATTATGCTGTTGATGTATGGATGGGGGCCATGCCTCATTGCGTTATGTGGACCATTTGGAGGTAGCGGAATCTCCATAATGTTAATGGGATTGAGCGCTCATCCGTGGAGCTAAAATTGCATCTTTTACGTACCATGTTTGTTTGGGTGGCTGCCCTCAGTGGCCATTCCTTTTCTTCCTTAGAGGAATTCCTAAATTTATGTAATTTTGATTGACTCTTCGTTGTGTCCTTAGTACACTGCCTGTGTGCTTGGGGGGTATTTTTTTTCATTTTCTTTTTATATTCAATGAAGCATTTACTTATAAAAAAAAAATAAATTAATAAATTAATAAAAAAAAAACAGTATGATGTAGGACAAAAGAGCTATGGTACAGAAGCTGGCAGAGGAAAGCAGCACAAGGTGTTTGCCTATTCATTATTAGGGTAAAGTGATATAAAACAAAACTCCAAAGAAAATTGTGACAAAGAAACAAAGGAACAAAAAAGATAAGACAAGCCAACATGTAGGGCCTGGAATCAACACCAAATAGAATATAAAAGGCGAAAACCACATTTTCGTCCCTATATTTTCACGTGATTCCACTTTAGTCCCTAACTTTTATTTCCAGCGCTTTTAGTCCTTATCCTGAAAAACATGTCTCGTTTTTGTCCATGTCATTACATCAGAAACGAAAAATGCACAAACGGAGTGCATTGTTGGCACACTAAAAGCTGACATGGCTATTAAAATAATAATAAAAAATCTTATTTGGCATTAAAAAATGTCACGTTAGCATCTAAATTAAAAAAAAATTAATTTATTAATTTTAACTAAATAAAACAAATTAATAACAAAATTAAAAACCAAAAATCACATGAATTGAGATCTAGGGGTGTCTTGAACAAGAATAACAAGAACACAAACCCAAATTTAAGAACACAAACCCAGAAATTAAAAAAAAAAAAAAAAAAAAAAAAAAAACCAAACCCTAAGATTCGAATCTCAAAAAAAAAAAAAAACCAAACCCCTAATTTTGAAATCAACCTCACCAACCTCTCTCCGAAGCAAGCATGATTGTTTATTCATGTTGAAGAACATGAATAAACAAGAACTTAAACCCAGATTACAAGAACACAACCCCAGATCACAAGAACGAAGAACATAGTACTCTAGATTTTATTTTCCAACATTTCTCATAACACAAATTCAACTAAATACATAGAATTTCATCCTAAACATATCTCCAAAACCAATAAATCAAAACCCAACCAAATCAACAACAAAACATCTAAATCATCCAACATCAAAAACAAAACAAAACCAAATCATCAAACCAAAATCCATAAATTCCAAACCACAAATCCTCAACAAACCCCGGAGAAAACCCAATCATCAACACCGATTTGTGCAACTCCAGAGCCTCCACCAGGCCGCACGGTTCCTCCGCCAAGCCAACATCCGTTGATGATGGTTCTAAAGACCACGGCGAAGCAGCTCGAGGAGCACCAGAGCGACTGAGCCTACTCAAAGCCCGTGGTGATCCTCGACGTGCTTTGGAATCTCACCTTTGAGCTTTTAAAAAAAAAAAAAAAAATTGGTGGGGTTGTTTGGTGGCTAAGAAAATGGGGGAAAATTTTCAGTGATGGGGATTTAGAGCTTGGGTTCTTGGTTATTTGTGATGTGGGTAATGGAAAAGGTTAAGTTTTTGTGAGGTTGATGTGGTTATATAGCTTAAATGACACTTTTTTTTTTGTATGTGTTTTTGTTTGGTAGCTGAGAAAATGAGGTACAATTTTGAGGATTGGAATGTTAGAGCTTGGGTTTTTGGTTATTGTGATGTGGGTGCTTTTGATTTTGTTTTCTCTTCTTACTTGTGTGTTCTTCATTTAGATTAAGAAATAATTAAGACCAAAGGATTCCAAATTCCACCCAGATGTGAATTTTTCTGGTTTTGAACTTTTCTGGGCTTGAGGATGTATGTTCTTACGGAAAAAAAAAAAATTAAGAAAAAAAAATTAATTTGATTAATGTTTATTTTAAATTTTTTATTTATTTTCTGGCCTTTTTAATTTTTTATTAATTAAAATGCTGGTGTGGTATATAAAAATGCCAAATAGTTATTTTTAATAATATTTTAATGGCCATGTCAGCTTTTAGTGTGCCAACAGTGCACTCCGTTTGCCACGTGTGCATTTTCCGTCTCTAATGTAACGGCAGAGACAAAAACGAGACGCTTTTTTCAGAATAGGGAATAAAAGCGGTGGAAATAAAAGTTAGGGAGCAAAGTGGGAATCGCGTAAAAATGTAGGGACGAAAATGTGGTTTCCCCAATATAAAAACTAGCAATCAGCACCTAGGGTTGGATGGAGTCAACACCAGATCATTGGAAAAATTCCAACTGAAATTTTATTCATTATAAACTCGTCTCCAAGGAAATCCAATGGAACACTTATATAAACTAGTAAGACAATACCCTAATCCTAATTGACTTGGTTTATAGTCCAATTATTGGTATACAATGAAAGTTATTTTCTTAATTAAATGTCTAATGAAAAAATATTGAGAAGCCCATAAAGATCTCCATGTAGTTTTTATTGGCCTAATAACATAATAAGGTTGTTTACCATAACCTCTCCCAAACCCCTCAAAAGTGGGAGCTTTGGGCACTAGGAATGACCTTTAAGGTTGGAGAATTTAATTTTTATAAGCTCATAAATGAAATCATTCTATAATTTAATCAAATAATATAATTTCAACTATAATTTATTTATTAATCATTAGCATAGATATGTAAAAAGATTAAAAAAAAAAAAAATTAGTTGTGGTGATTTACTATATATGGGAAAAGAATAAGTTAATCAAGTAACTTGCGAACAAGCTCGAGATTGTTTGACAAAAAAATGAACCAAGCTTGAACATGTAATCTAGTTTGTTGATGAGATTGAGCTCGGCTCGTGTTTGAAATAAAACTAAACGAACAAAACGAAACTTTAAATACTCGTTTCTGCTCGACTTGTTTATAGCCCTAGGCCCTAGCTATGAAATCCCTTTTCATCTACCAACGCTTTTAACGGCCATTGGAGAAGAATTTTCCCTAAGAATAGGCAATTGCAAGGGACCTTTCTACACCTCGTCCATAGTCAAAAGACATGCAAAGCATATATGCAGTAAATCTAAGCTAATACTGTATATAAAAGTAGAAACCTTTAAGGAGGTGCTGCCACTTTAGGAAAAATGGCTATCTAAAAATCAGACACGTATGAGATAAAAAAGTGATATATTATGTTGTTTCCCAACATTAACACTGTTTGATGGTCTTTGTGTGTCTATATATATATATATATATATATAAACCGGTTAAAGGGCTTGCAACTAAAAAAAAACCTAGCAATACAGAGAAGCCTGGGACACGGAAAGAAATAGAGAAAGAAGCGATGAGGCCTGGGACACGGAGATGAAATAGAGAATAGAGGAGATGACGGTGGTGTTTCTCTCTCAAAATCCTGCTTCCCTCAACCGGCGGTACTCTATTACAGGGTGAGTTTTCTTTTTTCTTTTTTGCTTTCTTTGATTTTTAATTTTTAGCAGAAATCACATTTTCGTCCCTATATTTTCAAGCGATTCTCACTTTGGTCCCTAACTTTTTTTTTCACCGATTTTAGTCCCTATCCTGAAAATGCATCTTGTTTTAGTCCCTGATGTTACATTAAAGACGGAAATTGCACAGCTGGCAAAAGGAAAAAATTAAAAATATTAAAATAATACCCACTGTGTCCATGTGGCTTTCCACGTCAGCCTCTAAATTAAAAAAAAATTATTAATTTTAACTAAATAAAAAAATTAAAAACAGAAATAAAAACCAATCCAGCAAGAACAACAAAATTTTTTTTTAAACTGCAAGAACAACAAATTTAAAACCCAGCAAAAACAAGATCAACAAAATACGAAGCCAGCAAATTTAAAACCCCAAAAATTAAATTCAAACCCAGTAAAATATGGGTTTAAATTGTTTTAAAATATGATCTGATTGTTTCTCTCTCTCCCTTTCCCTGACTCACTTCTCTCTCATCTCATCTCAGCCTCCCTCCCTCACTCTCTTCCCACCCTCTCTATCTCGGTCTCTCTATCCTTCCTCACTGTTAGATCCGCATGGAGCTTAGGTTTTTTTTTTTTTTTTTTTTGGAGAACCAAACAGTCCACTCTCAGATCGGCATGGAGCTTAGATCGGCGTGGACTGTGAGATCTCTCCGGCGAGTAAAACTGAAAACAAATCAGTGGTGGTTTGTTGGGGTTCGGCGATAGTAGCAACTCCGATCATGGCAAAGATCGGCATGGATTGATGGTGAGTTTTTCTCCAAAATTTTGTTTTGGGATTGTTGTTGTATGTGGGTTTGTCGTGGGTGCTAATTGGGTTTGTTTAGATTGGCAAGTGGCGTGGGGGTTATGGTGTGGTGGTTGCTATGGATGGATGGGTTTCATTTTTGGTGGTGTGAGCGGCTGGGTTTCATTATTCCTTGGTTTGGTGGTTGTGGTTTTTGTGGGTTGGTGGTGGTGGTTTTGGTTCGTTGATGGTGGTGGTTAAATGAGGGTTTTAAATTTGGTTGGGTTGATTTGGGTTTAGGTGGTGGTTGTCTTGTTGATGGTGGTTTTTTTTTCCCTAGTGGTGGTTGATTTTTTCCCTTGTGGTGTGAGTGGCTGTGTTAGATCTGTGTGTTTGAATATGTGTGTTTGAAATATGGGTTTGAATAGGTTTAAATTTAATTTTTTGGGTTTTAAATTTGCTGGGTTTGTGTTTTGTTAATTTTGTTCTTGCTGGGTTTTAAATTTGTTGTTCTTACAGTTTCAAAAAAAAAAAATTGTTATTCTTGCTGGGTTGGTTTTTATTTCTGTTTTTAATTTTTTTATTTAGTTAAAATTAATAAATTAATTCTTTTAATTTAGAGGCTGACGATGGAAAGCCACGTGGACATTGTAGGTATTATTTTAATATTTTTAATTTTTTCCGTTTGCCAGCTATGCAATTTCAGTCTCTGATGTAACGTCAGGTACTAAAACGAGACGCGTTTTCCAGGATAGGGACTAAAATCGGTGAAAAAAAAAGTTAGGGACCAAAGTGGGAATCACTTGAAAATGTAGGGATGAAAATATGATTTCCGCCTTAATTTTTTTAATAAACAAAATCTGAAACACTGATCTCATTCAAACAAAACACTGATATACTCCAATCCATCTTCTACACACCGTTTAAAACCTCTCAAAATAAATAACAAAAAAATAACCAGTTAAAATTAAAGGACACACAGAAATAGAAATAGAGAGAGAGGGAGGCGTTGAAAGAGGGAGAGAGGCGATGAAGCCTATTAAGCCTATTAATAGAGAGAGAGAGTGATAGAGAAGTGGCAAAAACAATATAGGGAAAGAGAAGTGACAAATATATATATATATATATATACACACAGAGAAAGAGAGATAGAGAAGTGACAAACACGCCCAAAGATGCAAATAAAGCAAAGTAACTAAGGAGGGGGACATCCTCTGGCATTCAACAATGCAAAACAAACCTTAAGGGGTTGGCTTAGTGGTTCCCTATATCTCATGATATTTATGAGATTTTGGATTCGAAACTTCTTACCGACATTTAGGGGTCACCTTTAAGGGATTCTTCCTTGTAATAATCCAGTGTATATAGAATGGGAGAACTGCATATGCCAGGAGAATAGTCAGATACTCGAAAAGGAATGGATACCATTTTTTTTTTTTAATAAAAATAAAAATAAAAAAGCAAAAGAAATCAAATGAGGGCGGAGCAAAGGAAAACAGTTTCAAAGTAATATTAGTACCTTGGCATCTTTTTCGAAATTCGATTAAGAGGTTCTCTTTTTCTTTGATAGTGGAAATGGATTGAAGTCAAAGTCATCCTTTACCGCGGGATGATCCACTAAAGACATACCCATATCAAGCCCACCGCCAAATATGTCTCTTACCGCAACTGCTGAATACTCGAACCCCGCAGGGTTTCTTGAACACTAAAGACATACCCATAACATACCCATATGTGCCTGCAGGGTTTCTTGAACACTCCGAACATTGAAAATCTTAGTGGATGTCCTAAAATTTCTCCGAACTGCATGAAAATTAGTAAGTTTTAAAGAAAATTGCAGTTAGTAATCAAATTTGTTTCTTCAGAGAGAGAGAGAGAGAGAAAGAGACCTGATTCGATAATTCGCTTGATGATTGTGAATCCAAGGATAAGCAGTTTAATGCATGTACTTTTGTTATGCTTCGTGGAAGCCTTGGAATTTTCTGAAGCAATTTGCACCCCTCAATATGAAGTGTATGTATACTGGTAAAATCGATAATTTTTTCTGGAAGGGTAACAACATTGCAATTGTATATGTATAAATATTTCAATGTGCGGGTGCAACACGAAGTCAAAATAAAATCTACTGCTGATCGAATTTCGAAAAAGCTTAGTGTTAGTTTGATCAAGCTTGGAAATATATATCTGAAATCCTTTGGAAATATGACAGTGCCATAAAGACAGAGATTGGAAAGATGTTGCAATTCATAGATACTACTTGGAAGATGTAACAAATGGTCATAGGAACCGAAGAGTACGGTCTTCAGCCGACTGAGATTCCCAAATGATGGTGGCAACACACTAATACTAGTCTCTCCTATTTCTAAATACTTTAAACTTTTCACCTCTGGATGAATATTAGGGAACTTCTTAAGCTTTGAGCAGTATAAAACATTAAAATATTCAAGAGATTTCATCATGAGGCAATCTGGAAGAAGTTGAAGTTCAGAGCAACCCTTGAGGTTCCATACTACGAGCTTATCAAGACGTCCAACAGATTGATGAACCTCCACTAAATTATTACAATCAGAAAGAACCAATTCTTTTAGGTTTGGGGTGGACATTGATAAGTCAGGTAATTTCGTTATGTATTCACAAGAGCGAAAATCCATATATTTCAGGGTTTTGGATTGTAAGCTCTGTAACCAAAAAAAAAATTCAGCTTCAACAAATTTTAAGATATAGTTTACAAAAATACGATGTTATAAATACAAATGATCATTCATACCTTGAGAAGCTTGTCCAATCTAATGTTGCTCTGTGGCATCTGAAGTGCAACAAATTTTTGAGGACAAAAAGTGGATGGCAAGGAAGATGAAGGATATTCATTCCAATCAAGCAACCTTAATGCGTTAGGAAGATATTCAAGATCTCCACAAATGTGTACATTGCGAACTATAAGCAACCTGAGATTCTTCATCTTAGAAAATCCAACTTTGAATTGCTTCTTTATTGGTTTAGGCGAGCACAACATTATGCCTTGAATTTCATCCGATCCCTAGTTGGACAAAGCTAAGTGAATCACATCTTACAATAGAATTGACCAAAATTATAATAATTATTAATTTTAGACCAAAAAATATCATACTACTAAACTTGAATTTTCATATAAAATGAAAATTAAAAAACATAGAAGATGAAAATTCAGTGCATCTACCATATACGTATTAAAAAAAAAAAAGGGAAAAATTTATTCAAAATTACTTATACCTCATCTTCAGTTAATTAGCACGCTAACAGCATCCTCATAACACCATATCCTACTACGTTTTTTGGGCTTTTTTGGTGATTCTTGTCGAACAATTTCCCAGCCCATTTGTTGTATTAAGCCATGCATCATCAATTTGTTAAATCGATCAACAATTATAAGACACTTATCAATAAGTTTTTGAATACCATAAACTGGGTATAAATTGCAACCTTCTAGTATATCTACAACATAATCCTTATCGAGTCCCTTAAAGAAACATACAATATCAAGGAAAATATCTTGTTCAGTTTCGCCCAATCCATCATAACTTCTTTTGAGTTTTTTCTGAATTTCTTTGTTAGGAATTTCTTTATACTGATGTAATGCACTTTTCCATTCACATTTAGGTCTTCCATATAAATCAGCACCCATTATTTTTAGAACTAATGGAAGACCTTCACCATAGTGTATAAATTGGTCTGCAAGTCCCCAATAACCTTCCTTAGGTTCATTTCTATGCAAGACATACATACTAAAGAGTTCAACAGCTTCATCATTATTTAGTTCTTGAACCTTGTGGGTTGAATGACCTTTTCCAAAACTAGATAGCACTTGTTTGTCTCTTGTTGTTATAATGATTTTACTCCCATAAGCAAACCAATCAGATTCTCTAAGCAAATTTTCTATTTGTTCCAAATTATCCACATTATCGATAACTAAAAGAATCCTCTTACAACAAAGTCTTTTCTTTATAACATTGATTCCTCTATATTTGTTGTCCACCTTCAAATTTCTATCCCCTAAGATCTCAAAAAGAAGTGTCTCTTGTAGTTTGATTATGCCATCATTTGTCATTGACTTTTCACTAACATTCTCTAGATAGCTACACCCTTCAAAACGATCAGAAATTCTATTAAAATAGCTTTTGTGATTGTGGTCTTTCCTATTCCACCAGGGCCGTAGATCCCTACCATGTGAACATCATTCGACTCAATATCTAAAAGCATGGCTTTTACACGAGAATTTATTCCAACTGGATATCTAGTAACAAATAATGGCAAGCAATTGAATCTAGCATTTGAGACTTCTTTGACAATGTCTTGAATAAAATGGGTTTTAGGGTAGCTGCAAAGTAAATTCAAGAGGTTTAGTTTATGCATTAAATTTGAAGCACTATCAATGAAAGCATATGGCATAAACTAATTCATAAGTTTGATAAATATCAGCATGTTAGCATTTTATTTTTCATTTTGGCAAGAAAATTTAGTTTTAGGCTTACATTTGCACTTTTTTCTTTTTGGGAATATAATTTGGGTAGGTACAATTCCTTAGATGTATATTGAATTTTTTTTTTTTTTTTGATACACCGATAGTTGGGGATGATGGGATTTGAACCTAAATGTCATCATTAGAAATATCAAAAGGTGCAAACCAATTGAGTTACAAGACTCTTGACACTATATTAAATTTAATTGTCACTAGAAAATATGAAGGGGCACAAATCTTTTATAGCATTCGATCGTAGACCAAGCCCATTAGTATTGGAGCGAATTGTGAAATCCCTCACAATCCCTCCCTCACAATGTGGCACCAACGACTCGAACCTATGACCGGGCTCTAATACCACTTGTCGAACTGTGTGCCTTATCGATCCATCCAACGACCAATTGGTGAAGGATGAGGGGACACAAATATTTTATAGCATTCGCTCATAGACCAAGCCCATTGGTATTGGAGCGAATTGTGAAATCCCTCACAATCCCTCCCTCACAATGCGGCTCCAACGACTCGAATCCATGACCTTGGCTCTGATACCACTTGTTGGACCATGTGTCTTACCGATCCATCCAACGACCAATTACTCTCCCTCACTTGTGGGTTCCAATTAGCTTAAGCTTTTGGAATAATCAGTAATTTAACATGGCATCAGAGTAGGAAATCCCCCCACATGAATAAGCCTATTAATAGAGTGAAAGAGTGATAGAGAAGTGGCAAACACACCCAAAGATGCCAATAAAGCAAAGTAACTAAGGAGGAGGCATACTTTGGCATTCAACAATGCAAAAGAAATTTCAAGAGGTTGGTTTAGTAGTTCCTAAGGTCTCATGATATCCATGAGATCTTAGGTTCAAAACCATTTGTCAAAACCTAGGGGCTACCTTCAAGGAATTATTTCCTGTAATAACTTGGCGTGTGTGAGACAAGGGGACTATACATGCTCAAGGGAATAGTCAAATACTCAAAAAAGTCTGAATATCCTGTTAATTTTTTTATTTTTTGAGAAACCTGTTTAAAAAATAAACGCAAAAGAAATCAAATGAAGACGAGGCAAAGGAAAACAGTTTCAATGTAATATTAGTACCTTGGCATTTTTTTCGAAATTCGATTAAGAGGTTCTATTTTTCTTTGATAGTAGATATGGATTGAAGTCATAGTCATCGTTTACCGAGGGATGATCCACGAAAGACATACCCATATCAGGCTCAACAACAGTAATTGAGTCCCCACTACGGCAACCGCAGATTACACGAACCCCGCACCTTCTAATGATAGGAGGCAATTTTGTGCTTTCACTATTCCAACAAGAGATTCTACATAAAACCTTAACAAAATTCCTGGAACCTAGATTCAAGTCTTTGAATAGCTGCTGCAATAAGCTTTGAGGTATATAATAAAACCACAGATGACCAATGTTCATTTCTTCAAAGAGTAGCGCTTTGAGCTCCCGTTTGAAACCATTGATGGAAATGTGGACATCACAAACATAACTGTAATTAATTCCCTTCGGCATACAAAAAGAAAAGCAGAGAGCAAGTGTGCGAAATTCTGATCCAATCCAAAATGATATGGAACCTCCACTCTGATGCTCGAATGACACTGGAATTATATTTCCTGGTGCAACAATTTCATAGCCACATCTAGTATCTTCAAGATCAGAATTCAAGTATTTAGTTTCACGTTTATGGAACTCAGTTACATGTACAGAGAAGTCAGAGGAGGAGAACCATAATCCGTTACACTCATCTTCATCAGAATTCAAATCCTCTTTTTTAAATTTAACATTCTCGAAAGCATATTCTTGGAAGAAGTGCCTGCAAGTTTTCTTGAACCCCCCGAACCTTGAAAAACTTTCTGTTTGTGATGGATGTCCTAAAATGTCTCCAAACTGCATTAAAATTAGTAAGTTTTTAAGAAAATTGCAGTTAGTAATCAAATTTGTATCTTCATAGCTTGAGAGAGAGACCTGATTCGATAGTTCGCTTGATGATTGTGAATCCAAGGATAAACAGTTTGATGCATGTACTTTTGTTATGCTTTGTGGAAGACATGGAATATTCTGAAGCAATTCGCACCCCTCAATATGAAGCGTATGTAAGCTGGTAAAATTGATAATTCTTTCTGGGAGGGTAACAACATTGCTGGAAATATATATCTGAAATCCTTTGGAAATATGACAGTGCCATAAAGACCAAGATCGGAAAGATGTTGCAGTTCATAGATGCTACTTGGAAGATGTAACAAATGATCATAGGAACCGAAGAGTATGGTCTTAAGCCGAGTGAGATTCCCAAATGATGGTGGCAACACACTAATGCTAGTCTCTCCCATTTCTAAATACTTTAAACTTTTCATCTCTGGATGAATATTAGGGAACTTCTTAAGCTTTGAGCAGTATAAAACATTAAAATATTCAAGTGATTTCATCATGAGACAATCTGGAAGAAGTTGAAGTTCAGAGCAACCCTTGAGGTCCCATACTATAGCTTATCAAGACGTCCAACAGATTGATGAACCTCCACTAAATTATTACAATCAGAAAGAACCAATTCTTTTAGGTTTGGGGTGGACATTGATAGGTCCGGTAATTTCGTAATGTATTCACAAGAACGAAAATCCATATATTTCAGGGTTTTGGATTGTAAGCTCTGTAAAATATAAAAATAAAAACAAATTCAGCTTCAACAATTTTTAAGATATAGTTTAAAAAAAATACTATGTTAGAAATACTAATGATCATTCATACCTTGAGAAGCTTGTCCAATCTAATGTTGCTCTGTGGCATCTTAAGTGCAACGATTTTTTGAGGACAAAAAGTGGATGGCAAGGAAGATGAAGGATATTCATTCCAATCAAGCAACCTTAATGCATTAGGAAGATATTCAAGATCTCCAAAAATGTGTACATTGCGAACTATAAGCAACCTGAGATTCTTCATCTTAGAAAATCCAACTTTGAATTGCTTCTTTATTGGTTCAGGTGAGCACAACATTATGCCTTGAATTTCATCTGATCCCTAGTTGGACAAAGCTAAGTGAATCACATCTTACAACAGAATTGACCAAAATTATAATAATTATTAATTTTAGACCCAAAAGAAAAGGGCATACTACTAAACTTGAATTTTCATCCTAAAAAAAAAAATTTGAAGATGAAAATTCATTGCATCTACAATGTATTAAAAAAAAGGAAAAATTGATTCAAAATTACTCAACCTCATCTTCAGTTAGCACGCTAACAGCGTCCTCATAACACCATATTCTACTACGTTTTTTGGGTTTTTTGGGTGATTCTTGTTGAACGATTTCATAGCCCATTTGTTGTATTAACCCATGCATCATCAATTTGTTAAACCGATCAACAATAATTAGACACTTATCAATAAGTTTTTGAACACCATAAACTGGGTATAAATTGCAACCTTCTAGTATATCTACAACATAATCCTTATCGAGTCCCTTAAAGAAACATACAATATCAAGGAAAATATCTTGTTTAGTTTCACCCAATCCATCATAACTTCTTTTGAGATTTTTCTGAATTTCTTTGTTAGGAATTTCTTTATACTGATCTAATGCACTTTTCCATTCACATTTAGGTCTTCCACATAAATCAGCACCCATTACTTTTAGAACTAATGGAAGACCTTCGCCATAGCATATAAATTGGTTGGCAAGTTTCCAATAACCTTCCTTAGGTTCATTTCTATGGAAGGCATACATACTAAAGAGTTCGAGAGCTTCATCATTATTTAGTTCCTGAACCTTGTGGCTTGAATGACCTTTTCCAAAACTAGATAGCACATGTTTGTCCCTTGTTGTTATAATGATTTTACTCCCATAAGCGAACCAATCAGATTCTCCAAGCAAATTTTCTATTTGTTCCAAATTATCCACATCATCGATAACTAAAAGAATCCTCTTACAACAAAGTCTTTTTCTTTATAACATTGATTCCTCTATATTTGTTGTCCACCTTCAAATTTCTATCCCCTAAGATCTCAAAAAGAAGTGTCTCTTGTAGTTTGATTATACCATCATTTGTCATTGACTTTTCTGTGACATTCTCTAGATAGCTAAATCCTTCAAAACGCTCATAAATTCTATTACAAATAGCTTTTGTGATTGTGGTCTTACCTATTTCACCAGGGCCATAGATCCCTACCATGTGAACATCATTCGACTCAATATCTAAAAGCATGGCTTTTACACGAGAATTTATTCCAACTGGATATCTAGTAACAAATAATGGCGAGCAATTGAATCTAGCATTTGAGACTTCTTTGACAATGTCTTGAATAAAATGGGATTCAGGGTAGCTGCCAAGTAAATTCAAGAGGTTCAGTTTGTGCATTAAATTTGTACTATCAATGAAAGCATGGCATGAACTAATTCATAAGTTTCATAAACATAAGTATGTTAGCATTTTATTTTTCATTTTGGCAAAAAAATTTTAGTTCTAGGATTATATTTGCACCCTTTTTCTTTTTGGGAATATAATTTGGGTAGGTACAGTTCTTTTGGCGTATATTGAATTTTTTTTTATATACATCGATAGTTGGGGGTGATGGGATTTGAACCCTAAATGTCATCATTAGAAACATTAAGAGGTGTCAACCAATTGACTTACAAGACTCTCAACACTATATTGAATTTAATTTTCATTAAAAAAGATAACATTTTTTTTTTTTTTTTTTGCTTTCTTGGTCAATAAAACCATGTGTATGAATTTTATTGAGTAACCTAATGTATTTTACCTCATTTTTTTCCAAATGGTTTTAGCCATCTATAATGATTTGGATGGAAAATCCAGTTAGGTGAACTTATATTTACTAGAACGAAAATTTAGAAATCATTAAGATATTTTGGGTACAAGTTTTTTAAATAAATAATAGGTGAGTGAAACTTCCAAGTAATTGGTAAAATAAAGTATTGGGATAGACTTGGGTCTAATGCATCCTGGACCCAAGTACTTTTAAATTCTTCCATCTTTACCATTTGTTGCTAACTTCCTTAGTTATAGTAAGAAGCCAAAAGAAATCAAATAATAATAATAATAATAAATAATAAATCATAATATATATATATATATAACCGAAGCCTCTAAAGCTACTATAATTTTTCACGTCAACACAATATTTAAATAAAATGATTTTGTTTAGTCCAAACTTAACAATGAGTGAAACTCTATCTCTCTAACAAGTCCAACTTAAACTCAAACTCATCATTTTTTTTAAATAAAGTTATTTTTTTTTAGTCCAAACTTAACAAGGAGTGAAACTCTTTCTCTCTAAAAAGTCCAATTTAAACTCAAACTCATTATTATCATTTTTTTAAACAAAACTGAAGCCTCTGAAACTCTTACAATTTTCCACGTCAACACAATATTTAAATAAAATTATCATTTTATTTAAATAAAATTATTTTTGTTTAGTCCAAACTTAACAATGAGTGAAACTATATCTCTCTAACAAGTCCAACTTAAACTCAAACTCATCATTATCATTTTTTTAAACAAAATTATTTTTGTTTAGTCAAAATTTAACGATGAGTGAAACTCTATCTCTCTAACAAGTCTAACTTAAACTCAAACTCAAACATTGATTAAAAAAAAAAAAAAAACAAAACTTGAATAAATCCTATATTAAGATTATCCTAAACATGGCTTTATTTGGATAAATATAAAAATCATCAACTATTGATAAGGTTCAACTTCTTTGGATAATAGAAGAATTCAACTTCTTATACAACAACGTAGTAATTAAGATGCTTGGTAGGCATCATTATCATTTTTTTTAAAACAAAATTATTTTTGTTTAGTCCGAAATTAACAAAGAGTGAAACTCTATCTCTTTAACAAGTTTAACTTAAACTCAAACTTTGCGAGGTTAATCATGAACACTATTAAAGCAATGCAAA
This sequence comes from Quercus gilva, assembly GCA_023621385.1. Taxonomy (NCBI): domain Eukaryota; kingdom Viridiplantae; phylum Streptophyta; class Magnoliopsida; order Fagales; family Fagaceae; genus Quercus; species Quercus gilva. The sequence goes on along the minus strand of CM042475.1, from coordinate 55,923,213 downwards.
AGGCAATTTTTTTATTTTATTTTTATTTTTTTTATAAGTCGAGTAGAAGTATGAGCTCTTCTTATATTATTTTCTTCTCCTCTACTTTGTTAAAAAAAAAAAAAAAATTATTTTATGGTTTTTCATGTATTTTTTAAAAAGTAATTTCGTACATAAACCACCAAACTCTTTTTAGCCATTTTTAACAAGATAAAAAATTTTGCAATAATTGAAATTATTCTTTTGAATATGACCCAACTTTCTTTTATATTTCTCTATAGTTTAGTAATATATATTTTGTTTTATTTCAATAATTTCTAAACAGTGAATCATCTGATTTTTTAATATTTTTTTGTCTTTCAAAAGTTTTAATATCTGAATTTTTGAGTTATTTTTTTGCAATAATTGAAATTATTCTTTTGAATGTAACCCAACTTTCTTTTATATTTCTCTATTGTTTAGTCACATATATTTTGTTTTATTTCAATAATTTCTAAGCAGTGAATTATCTGATTTTTTAAATATTTTTTGGTCTTTCAGAAATTTTAATATATGAATTTTTTACTTTTTTTTTTAATTTTATTTTTACAGTATCTGAAATTGACTGACAAATTTTTTGTAAACCATTGCACGATTAAGCAATGACTTCTTCATCAAATTGTAATACAAACTGAAGTCATACAAGAGCAAATCATGCAATGGTGTAGTTTCTTAATCAGTTTAAGATTTTATAAAATTATTTTAGTTTACCTCACAAATAAGTAAATTCTCGTGCATAGCACAAGTTAGCAACTTGTTTAGCTAAAAATAAAAACTAGACTAAAAAATTAGTGGAAGTTGTTCTTTAACAGTAAAATTAATGAGAATAACAAGCCACTAAAAGTAAAACTCATGAAAGCACAAGCGTTTTCTTTAAATCCAATGATCTTAAAAAATAAAAAAAAAATAAAAAAAAACCATATGAATGACATAAAATTGGTGATCATAACACGCCCCTCCCATTTTAATCAAAATTTAGGACACGTGACATTTAAATTAAAAAAATCCATTAATAATTTTTTAATTTAAAAAAAGTCATATAATTAAACCACACAAAATTGAATAAATGCCATTAATCTCATGTGTGGCTAAAATTGGAGGAGATATAATCTTTTTTCCTTAAACACATACCATTGCTTGTAGTGCCAACCAGATATATTAGCCGCTTCATGTAAAGCTTCTCTCCACCTCTGAATCTTCTTCATATCCGTAAATTTTTCTTCATGTTTAGCTAGGGCTTCCCCAAATTTTCCCATTTGGTTACGTACATCTGATGGATCCACATTGTAAAAAACTGGTCACACCACCATCTAGTCATTCTTCTTGCACTCAATAATCTTGACAAGTTCATCCAAAGACCAGGTGGAAAATGCATAGTTTTCAGAGAATACAATTATTGAAATCAATGAGTTTTCAATAGTCTTGAGAAGTTCCTCAAAAATGTTTTCTCCCCTTTGGAGTTTATCATCAATGAAGGTATTAAAACCATTACGATCCAAAGCTTGATACAAATAACCTGTGAAAGCAAGGCGGGTATCTTCACCTCTAAAACTTAAGAAGAGTTCAAAGTTCTTGTGTTGGTGGGTGACTCTTTTGCTGGTCACAAGAGCCATTAGGATTTTTGAGCAGATACTTGGGAAGATCTGAAAGAAAGAAGGAACGAAATATAGATGAGATGAAAATTTGGAGGAGATCAATTAAGGTTGAGGAAACAATTTGGACGCACGCAGATAACTCCTGGATGCAAATGACGGATTCATCTGGATCGTCAATATATGACTCAGTAAAGTGACCGACAACTTCGGAAGAGCATTAGGTGTACAGTTTCTTTCGGAAGAGAAACCATATCCTTCTTTCTTAAGTAATATTTAGTGAAGTCTTCATTGAGTATGACATTCATATATGTGTTGATGCTTTGGCAGAGAGAGACAGGGGAGGGCGTTCACACTTCACACTCTGTAGCACAAGGTGGTATACCATGCATTGGAGGCATGTTTCCTCCCTCTCATATAGAGATAGACCCTACAAGAATGCATGTTTTTTTCCTCTCACATGATGGCATATCATACATTGGAGGCATGTTTTCTCCCTCTCATATAGAGGTAGACCTATACGGTTGCATGTTTCTTTCCTCTCACATGAAGGTAGATCCCACACATGTGAGAGATATGAAACATGCATCCAATACATGTTGTATTTTCTGTGGTAGCAATTTTGCATTTTCAAATTCCAAGAATTTTCCATTGCAAAATCGGTCAAAAGACTCAAAACAGAGAGACCCACGCGGTTTGAAAATATAAATTCCAATAATATTTAATACACTCCTTCATGAGGTCCCACGCGTTTTGATTTTCTCCAAGAATATGTTAAAAAAAAAATCAAGAAAAAATGGTTAATATGTGAAAAGTTACCTTTGTTTTTTTTTACCCAACTTCCAAAGGTAAGAAAAGTCTTGGTTTCATACAGTAGAGCAAAATTTTACTTCAACAAATCTATAACAAATATCTCAACCTAATATCACAGTGAGTATCATTTATCTTATGCAGAAAGTAGTTATCTTTAGAACTATAGCGCCCATAAAATGATCTATACTAATTTTCGAGCAAATGAGAAAAGATTCTAATCCTATGGAGTACTCTAGTATCTACCAACTAATCAGTAATCACCACACCAATATCTGTAGATCAATTAATAGGTTGGTAGTGCATGAAATTTGGTAATTAATTCTATTATTTATTTTATAAATAATTACACTTTACCCACATGTGGTTTGCTTCTAATTTGACTTGCCTACCCGTGGTTTCAATTTTAACACTTTAGCCACCTGTGATTCCCTCCGTTAGTAATCCGTAACCCACCTTTGTTAAAAAAGAAGGGTAAATAAGTCTTTTTACACCTATTTTATGTCTCTCTCCTCCAAAAAAAAAAAAAAAAAAAAAAAGGAGAAAAACAAGATTAAAATATGGTATTGGTTTCTCATCATTCACAAACATGAAGAACATACACCCAGAAAACTAATACAAATCAAATGAAGCAAAACCATGAGAGAGAGAGTTCTTCATCTTCTTCCCTATACTTATTTTTTGAGCCTGAACTAAGAAATTTATTAAAATCAAAGCATAACACAATTTACAATATGACAACAGGGAGGATCAACAATTTCCAGCACTTTATTTCTAAAGTTTTGATTTTCAACATCCAAGATCTCACTCACACAAAGCCACTGTATATACATTGGCGACACCCAAGGGGAGGATCGGCAAAGCTTGACCAAGGGAATAGAGATATGAGAGAGGAAGGTTTCAAAGCCAAACAACAAACCCACCAGAAAAAATCACAACATCGTGAAGAGTAGAATAAAAATTACTTGATTTGCTGGGTATAATAGAAGTGAAGTGAAACAGATCAAACAAAGCAGCACATTCTCCTTGGCCAGATCGAACGGCGATGGAGGTCAGATTGAACGGTGACGCATTCTCCTTAGTCAATGAGAAGCAGAGAGAGCAGTGAAACAGAGAGAGGGAGTTTTGTGAAACAGAGAGAACGGTGAGAAAGTTATGTGAGTTTTGACGCTGATGGTGTACCCACTGCCACACCAAATCTCTGCCCTTGTCTCCCAACTCCATTCATCTCTCCGATCCCAACTCCAATTTGAACTTCTGGGATGACCCTTTTGACTATAATAATAGACCCTTTCTTTGAATTATCTGTAATTATCCCTTTGTTTTTTGTTTTCTTTTTTTTTTTTTTAACTAAAACTTTAAAGTATCTAAGCACAGTAATTTGTCAAACACAATAATATTTGTAATAAATCGTGATTGGGAGTAAACACAATAATTTGTAACAAGTTTAGAATGCTGAAAATTTGTATGTGTGAATGGGAGTGTGTTTTAGGAGACAGAGAAGTATTTGATCTATTTTGGGTTTTGTTTTTGTGAAAAAATGTGTTAGAGTAACATCTGAAAGGAGGTGGGTTATGGATTACTAACGGAAGGAATCACAGATGGGTAAAGTGTCAAAATTAAAACCACAGGTAAGCAAGTCAAATTAGAGGCAAACCACAGGTGGGTAAAGTGTAATTATCCCTTTATTTTATGTAGTTGTTTAAGTTTAATTAAGTGCCTGATGCTACTTACACTAAGGGATGAAGGTAAGACTTGGAGTTAAAGGGGCAGTTATGCTACTAGTTGTGTGCGGTGGCTTCGAACTCTGGCTCTACTACTGCTTAGTTGCCGAGGTTTGGTTTTTTTATTATTATTATTATGTGTGGGTATGCTACTAGATAAGGACAAAATTATTTTGTTTAAATTTTTTTAAAGGGCTAGGTTTAGAAGTTGTTTGTTTTTGGTGAAATTGATTTATTGATTTTTTTTTTTTTAAAGCTTTGTTATTGGTAATTTTTTGTTGTTGGGAAAATTTTTTGGGGCTTGTATATTTAGATTTAGATTTTAGATCTATAACTTTTTTTTTATGGCTTTTAAAATGAGGAAAACTGCTAGACTTATAAACTTTTTTACAAAATTAATGATATGGTAAGTGATTATTGTTAAATAAAAAATTTATGTATGTGATGGCCCCAAATGTAAATCAATAAGAATTTGCTATCTCAATGATTTGTAAAAATTTTGTGACTATAGTAGTACTCTTAAAAGAATTAATGGTATTTTTAAAGGGGGAAAAGTTTAATTTTATAGAACAAAAATTGCTAAAATTAGTACTACTTATTTACTAATATTTTTTTAAAAAAAATTGTGGGGGAGGGGGCTCTGATCCGTCCCAGCTTACATTAGTCACAAACCTATGTAATGCATAAAAATAGATAATTGTTTTGTAATTGTGGTAAAATATATAATTTGCTTTCTAAAATTTTTTGAAGATAATTTGTTCTCCCTAAAAATTAAACAATCTTTAAAGTTATCTTGCATCTTTCTATCTCTACCAATATATCATTTCATAAATATAAGTTCTTGTGGGGTTGGGGGACAAGTGCTGAGATTCAAGTCTCCAAGATAGAGAGAGTTTCATATATATATATATATATATATACACTCAGATTAGACTATGATAGGATGTCTATCTTAAATAAATATAGTTTGAAGTTTAGGTGAACACTTTAGCTGTAATATTTTTTTTTTCAATAAAATTTGATAAGAGATACACATACATATGAAAATAATAAATAATTTTTATATAATAATTTTGAACATTATTAATTATTTTCATTGTTGATGATACTCGAAAATCGTCAGTGAGTTGATGGCTTCTAATCGCATTGATGGGTACCTAAAGTATGAGAAAACCAGAACCAAACAGAAGGCACTGGTGTGGTACCGGCCAAAAACCCTCTAAAGGTTAAGTTAGTGAATGAGAAATCTCTAAGAATTCTATAGTGAGAGAGCTAGGGATTTTCTCTGTACTTGAGAAAGGAGGAGAACTACCACTTATTTAGTGGTGGGGGATAGCCCTAGATCCCAAAAATAGGGGGTTTTCCTTATGAGGAGAAGGTGGGGTTAATGCTTCTCGAGATCTTAAAGATACTCTTCCTTTTGGGAAGGGAAGATCATGTGATAGGGTCTCTATGCGTGATGCGTAAGATGTTTCCATATATGAGTATACGTGTGGATTAAGTAAGGCCACGTAGGACTCGTCGGCTTTCCTACTGTCGGTTTATGGTCCACATAGGACCTATCGGCTTTCTTCTCTGGCGATTTGTGAGGGAGATGCACCCGTTGGTTTTATGGTTGCACCGTCCACATTACCATCGTCTGAAGACTCCGTTGGTTTTTATGAGGTTGACGGTTCCATAGGTGCCATCAGCCTTCATAGGCTTTACTTGTTTATGGGTCTCAATTTCCTTGCCAAAAATACCCTTATCAATTGTTACCTTTTCATTGTACAATTTCATTATCTTCTAAGTCTTTTTGATGAATTCCTCTGTAATTTGTGAGATTTTATATTAATTTTGTATGATACATTTTTAATTTCCTAGTAATAACTTTGTCAAGAAATCTTAATTGAAAATATGTTTGTTCTACTCCTCTCTCTTTTTTTCCTTAAGATTTTCATATCCAAATTTGTATTTTTAGTAAGTTTTTATTGTTAAAGATATTTACAAATAAAAGAAATATCATCTACAATATAAAATTATAATATGACAAGTGTAGCACAATAGAATCTAAGTATCAAACTCACTATTGTGACTTCACTTAATCATTAAATCACCCATCAACATCAATCAACCAAAAAAAAAAAAACGGATTTAACACATAATTTGATGAAAAAAAGAATTTATTTTATATTTAGAAAAATCAAATATAATGATTCAGTCATAAAATTAAATAAAAAATATCATGAAAACTTATTATTTTTTAAACAAGAATTTTAATTTATCTGGGTAAGACAATGCATAATGAAAAGAAAGCTAAAATAAAATTTTTAATTTTGATATTGTTGTTGAGAGAAAGAAGGGAAAAAAGGATTGTTTGGTGTGTGGTCATACGAGAGATTAGATTACAAAAGTTGACAATCTATTGTACAAAAGAGTTACTTACAAATTTCCATCTATCCTGACAAAAATTGCAAATGACCCTACCTCAGTATTGTTTTAAGAAATTTCATAAAGTTGATTATCATTTTTTTTTTCAGATGGTTCATTCATTTTTCAAAATTCCAGAGCCCTATCATATGCAAGAATTCCATATTGAGTTTTATCACGTATCAAACATGAAACAATGTTGCCCGATTTATTTATTAAATAAATAACTAGCCTTGGGTTAAGCGTATGTGGGGGTCCTATCCAAAATTAGGCAATGAAACATTAACGAACCAATGAAATAGGTTTGGGGGTACATTTTTACCATGTTTTATACCTTTACTTATCCTCTATAAGTCTAACATTTCACAAGACAATTTATTATTAAATAAGTATGGTAAGGTGTGATGGGATCAGTTACAAAGCAATATCATGCTCTTATCATTTTTGGTCTATTGTTGGGCTTACTATAGTATTGAAGAGTAGGATGCTCCAAGTCAAGTTGTGTGCCTTTGATTGGACTCATGGAAGCTACCTGGCCCCCCTACAATATTTCCTAGGATCTTGGAGGATTTTTTGGTCATTTGCTGGAAGTTTGGGGTCATTTGGATGTTCCAGCTTCCAAAAGTATTTTAATTGTATTTTAGTGATCTATGAGTGTTCTTGGGGGGTATTTTGCTACTTTGGGTGTTTTGAGGGTATTCAAGCTATTTCAATAAGATATGGAGAGGGGGGTTATTGTAAATGTATAAATTTATGGGGGGATTTATGTAACTATTGTAAGTTGTATGGGCATTTATGTAATTGTCTATAGTTAGGGGGTGTTCGTGTAGTTGTTGGGATTTAGAGGTTGTCAGTGTAAATATGTAAAGTTGGGAGTTGGGCTTGGGTATAGGTTATTGACTCAGTGTAACTGAGTTGGGCTTAAGAATTTTCACGGGTTTTGCTGCGTAGATGATTGGACTTGGATTTGTAGTGAGGCTGGCCTTGGGCTTGTTAGAGAAATAAACTGGGCTAGGTGAATTTAAATAAATTGAGCCGAGTTTAGGCCGGTTTGAAAAAGATGTGTTGGATTTATTTGGGTTAACCCGCTCTCATTGAAATCTTATTCAACAATGACATTTCAATTATTTCATGCCTCATTTCTTTATCTCTTTTTGATGAACAGTAAATATTTAAGGGAATAAAAAATCTCATCTCTCTATCTCAAACTAGGATTTCTTTGGATCAGTGATATGCTGTTTGTGGATTACTAAATAAATTGGATAAAAGAACACAATACAACTAAAACAAAAGCTATATATTGGGCTAATCAACCATATACAAGAAAATTATGATTGAATTTTTTAGTGAAATTACATAAATTTTTATTATAATTTTATTTTGTAGTAACTAGTAAATTTTCCGTGTGATGCACAGATAATGTTATAATATTTTATATATATATATTTTTGGAGAATGTTACACATATATATATTATAGCATATTTGTCATAAAAATTTGTTAGTAATGATCTCAAGTAATGAGCAAAAAAAAAAAAAAAAAAAAAAAAACAACATACAACTTTGGAGTAATATTTTTCTAATAAAAGTTGATAAAAAATATATTAATTCATTCCATGTTATTGATCTTCACTATGTAATGTAATAAAGAGCTTCATTACGAAATCTTTTTTTTTTTCTTCAATGCTTTGTTATTGTGGTATGGCGACACCTGTAAAGCTTGTTAAGAGATATATTTTCATCATCTATTTCTTCATCTTCAACATTTGAAGTTTGGTTCGTTCTTATTTGTTCAATTTTTGAGCTTTCATCACTTTTTTCTTTTGTTGCATTGTTTATGTTAATCACTAATGAATTGGCATTGGATCAAAAGACTCTTGACTGAATCTTACAAAGTTTGAACTTGCGGATTTGTTGTCACTATGATTTTTCATAAGTATTTGCATTCATATTAAGTTTCAGTGATATGACAGTTTTTTGTAAATGTTTTTACATATTTTTTTTGGTTAATTTAGGAATAGCGTAGCAAAAGAGATAGTATAGCATATTGGATTGTGTATATATATTTTTTCTTTCATACCTTTTTGTCATTGAAGGTGCATCAAAAATCATAGAAACGGTATAATTTTCAAACCATCCTTTAGATCAAATCAAAACATTAGAAAAACTAAAATGCACCTTGATGTAGACATCCCACACATGATGACTGGCAACCACCAATTGTTTAGTATCATCCCATGAAAATCCATTCTGATCAAGTAAACTCTTTACATCGTTGATTTGAGTCCACAAATTAGTGTAATGAACTTCCAAGATCTTTTCATTATATGGGGATCCAAAATAGGCATTGAACCTGGTCAGCATATCAGTCCAAGCTTCTTGTTGAATATGTTGCCCATCCTATTCTTCCTATGCTCCTTATCTAACAAAAGATCAATACAAGAGCACTCCATTGCTGGTGTCCGGTTTGTCCTTGTACGATCGCTACTTGCAGGCGTTTGGGCGTCCATTTCTCCCCTACAACATTGGGACTACGATTCTTGTAAGAGTCCTTTACATGCTATCATAGTGTCATGCTATGCTTCCAAGATATAAACAATAAGTCAACCCAGTCCTTAGTTATAGACGTGGTAAATCCATTCAAATTCAACAAAAATATCTGAAACCCATTAAAAAGATTAGCACACCTTTTCCAATTCGCTTAACAAATTAAACTCAAACAGAAGCAAATACAATGCATATACCAATCTGAGCTAAGGTTCTACAGACTAAATGTTAGCCTTTGTTTAGTTGCTGAGAAAGCTGAAGTGAAAAGAAATAAAGATTTTGAGTCCTACATATTATAAAATTTTTGGGGGTCTCAGAAAATGAAAACCCAAGGATTCATTAACAAAGCATGTGCACTTTTTTCTTATCTATTGCTAAATTAAAAATTATATAATTTGAAAATAAAAATTCAAATGCAAATCAGTAATAGAAGTGAAGCTAATAAAGAGGACATGTACAATGGCGGCTCAAATTCTACATACTAACGCCATGTTTCCCAAGAAAACCGATAGAAAGGGTAGGGGAAAATATTCAATTATATGCTGTTTGGGTTTTCATAAAAATCAAAATTCTATGACATCAAAATGAAACATCCTTTTTTTTTGTTTTTTTGAAGTTCCTTTTTCAGTTTCGGCGTTTCCGACTATTTCTCAGTAAGCAAACAGAACAACAACCTATACTCTTTTCCCTGGAAAACCCCGTGGAGGCTTTTTGGATGTTTTGAGTGCCATACTTTTCAATGAATAGGAATAACCTGCACCAGTTCAGGAATATATCAGCACTTTTTTGTTTTTTTTTTTTTTTTCAAATTCAGTTGTTTCGAGTGTAAGATAGGTATTCAAATCCTAATTCTTTTCATAAAAGAGACCAGCTAATATCCATGAACTATAAGGCTCTTGGAAAATATATTAGTTCTTTAAAGTTTGAAATTTGGGAAATCTTTTTCTATGTGTTGGTCTGCAATTGCTATCATATTTGTCAATATGTCCTATGGACTTGTATATTTCCAGCTACATTCACTCAAGCTAGCTATATCAGACTAATCCCACTTTGCCCATTAAATATGCTCAACTAAAAATCCAATAATTCTAGTTTAGTCAAGTAATCTTTTAAGTATGATCAATTAGATGTTGATCTTGTTGGTCTAAAACATTATATGTAGTGAGGTTTGTAAGTTAGTTTGCGTTTGTGACAGGTTTTGTTTGAATTTGTACAACTTAATTCTTCTTTCTTGAAAAAATTTGAGAAATTTTTTACCATGAAAAAAAATTGAAATCAGCAACAGATCAAATGACCAAATTGTAGCTTTAATTCTGCTTTTTGTTTGCATTACTATGTTTTCAAATTGGGTTATTCCCCCACGTGAATGAGCCTATTAATACAGAGAAGGAGAAGTGACAAAAAAAAAAAAAATACAGAGAAAGAGAGATAGAGAAGTGACAAACACACCCAAAGATGCGAATAAAGCAAAGTAACTAAGGAGGGAGACATATTCTGGCATTCAATAACGCAAAACAAACCTCAAGGGGTTGGTTTAGTGGTTCCCTAGGTCTCATGATATTCATGGGATCCTGGGTTCGAAAAGAAATTTGAGTCCAGTCCCGCAGCTTTGGATATTATGAACCCGCACCCTCTGATGATAGGAGGCAATTTTGTGCTTTCACTAGTCCAACAAGAGATTCTACATAAAACCTTAACAAAATTCCTGGAACCTAGATTCAAGTCTTTGAATAGCTGCTGCAATGAGCTTTTAGGTATATAATAAAACCACAGATGATCAATGCTCATTTCTTCAAAGAGTTGCACTTTGAGCTCCCGTTTGAAACCATTGATGGAAATGTGGACATCACAAACATAACTGTAAGTATTTCCCATCGGCAGATCAAAAGCAAAGCAGAGACCAAGTGTTTGAAATTCTGATCCAATCCAAAATGATATGGAACCTCCAATCTGATACTTGAACGACAATGGAATCATATTTCCTGGTACAACAATTTCATAGCCACATCTAGTGTCTTCAAGATCAGAATTCAAGTATTTAGTTTCATGTTTATGGAACTCAATTACATGTACAGAGAAGTCAGAGGAGGAGAGCCATAATCCGTTACACTCATCTTCATCAGAATTCAAGTACGCTTTTTTAAATTCAATATACTCGGTAACATCTGTGTGAATTTGTACCAGCGGACTCCGTCGAACATTTTGTACCCTAACATTTCTCCAAACTGCATGAAAATTAGTAAGTTTTTAAGAAAATTACAGTTGGTAATCAAATTTGTTTCTTCATAGAGAGAGAGAGAGAGAGAGAGAGAGAGAGAGACCTGATTCGATAATTCACTTGATGACTTTGAATCCAAGGATAAACAGTTTGATGCATGTACTTTTGTTATGCTTTGTGGAAGCCTTGGAATTGTCTGAAGCAATTTGCACCCCTCAATATGAAGTGTATGTAATCTGGTAAAATCGACAATTCTTTCTGGGAGGGTAACAACATTGCTATTGTATATGTATAAATATTTCAATGTGTGGGTGCAACACGAAGTCAAAATAAAATCTACTTCTGAACGAATTTCAAAAAAGCTTAGTGTTAGTTTGATCAAACTTGGAAATATATATCTGAAATCCTTTGGAAAAACGACAGAGCCATAGAGACCAAGATCGGAAAGATGTCGCAATTCATAGATGCTACTTGGAAGATGTAACATTTGGTCATAGGAACCGAAGAGTATGGTCTTAAGCCGAGTGAGATTCCCAAATGATGATGGCAACACACTAATATTAGTCTCTCCCAATTCTAAATACTTTAAACTTTTCATCTTTGGATGAATGTTAGGGAACTTCTTAAGCTTTGAGCAGTATAAAACATTAAAATATTCAAGCGATTTCATCGTGAGACAATCTGGAAGAAGTTGAAGTTCAGAGCAACCCTTGAGGTCCCATACTACAAGCTTATCAAGACGTCCAACAGATTGATGAACCTCCACTAAATTATTACAATCAGAAAGAACCAATTCTTTTAGGTTTGGGGTGGACATTGATAGGTCCGGTAATTTCGTAATGTATTCACAAGAACGAAAATCCATATATTTCAGGTTTTGGATTGTAAGCTCTGTAAAATATAAAAATAAAAACAAATTCAGCTTCAACAATTTTTAAGATATAGTTTTAAAATATACTATGTTATAAATACAAATGATCATTCATACCTTGAGAAGCTTATCCAATCTAATGTTGCTCTGTGGCATCTTAAGTGCAAAGATTTTGTGAGGACAAAACGTGGATGGCAAGGAAGATGAAGGATATTCATTCCAATCAAGCAACCTTAATGCATTAGGAAGATATTCAAGATCTCCACAAATGTGTACATTGCGAACTATAAGCAACCTGAGATTCTTCATCTTAGAAAATCCAACTTTGAATTGCTTCTTTATTGGTTCAGGCGAGCACAACATTATGCCTTGAATTTCATCCGATCCCTAGTTGGACAAAGCTAAGTGAATCACATCTTACAATAGAATTATCAAAATTATAATAATTATTAATTTTAGACCAAAACAAAGCATACTACTAAACTTGAATTTTCATCCACAATAAAAAATTAAAAATTAAAAATTAAAAAACATTGAAGATGAAAATTCATTGCATCTACCATGTATTAAAAAAAAGAAGAAGGAAGAATTGATTCAAAATACCTCATCTTCAGTTACCATGCTAACAGCATCCTTATAACACCATATCCTACTACGTTTTTTGGGCTTTTTTGGTGATTCTTGTCGAACGATTTCCCAGCCCATTTGTTGAATTAAGCCATGCATCATCAATTTGTTAAATCGATCAACAATTATGAGACCCTTATTAATAAGTTTTTTTGTAACACCCCAAAATCAAAAGCAATAAAAATCTATTTAATCTAAATAATCCATAAAAATATTAAATAAAAGAAATCCAGCAACCTTATATCTTATCACAAATGTCAAAGCTCTAATTCACCAAAGACAAAACATCCTCAAAATAATTCTCCAATACAATAATTTATGCCATAAAAATAACAATAAAATCCTCAATTCCACAAAATAGTTTGTAACTGCTGTCTCCTAAGAATCTCTACCCCAATAGTTCATCTAATGTATCTGTAAGGGGAAATAAAGGGGAGCGGGGGGGGGGGGGGGGGGGGGTGAGATAACTCAATAAGTGGAATTCACTAACGTTGGGGTGTGGTAACAAACCTTTCAAATAATTAATACTTACAACAATTGCATAACTTGTAACTCATCAATATTTATCATCAAATACTTCATATATATAAGAACAAATTTCTTTATATTGTGAGCCATCATAATGTATATATCAATATCATCACATAAACAATTTCCTAGGCTTTTCTCGTGGTCAACGTTTATGCCCCATTGATAGGGTTGTGATGTCCCCCTTTTTGGGACTGGAACCTCCTTTTCATTCCCTTTCTTAAGGATAGTTCCTTTGGAACCTAGAGGTGCACTCCCTTGCTAAGGAGCTTCCTTTTTGGATCCTCAATAATATACTCTCTTGCTAAGGAGCTATCAAATGTGCACTGTCCCCTTTTCTGGGACCGTCCCTTGCTAAGGACTAGCTGCAGTATGATTGTCCCTTGCTAAGGACTAGATACCATACTGAGCTTCTATTCACGACTTGCCATAGGTTTCCAAAACACATTTCAATATGCTCACAAAATAGTCCATTCAAGATGCTCACAAAATAGTCCATTCATAATTCTCAAAAATATAAAAATATATTCACGCATATAAGTTTAAATAAATTCAGGTTGTCCCACAAGTTTTTCATAAAACGAATAGCCAATGTGCACATCAAGCATTTATAAAATATTGATTTACATATAAAATATCAACATATTTCTTTGATATAAATAGTTTAATAATCAATGCTGTTTTGAGAAAACCCCAAAATTAGTAAACACCACTTACCTCTTAATTGCAAAATAAAAGGAATCAATCACCCTTGAGTCACAACAATTCAGTAGAATTAGAACCTAGCAACACCAAAAATAGGTTCATCAATACACAATTTCCCACTTAAAATCAGTTTTCACACTTAAACAATTTTATCCTAGACAATATTGATTTATCCAAATTCTCTATTCATTCACTTAACTATCTAATTCACTCGAATATTATATCTATCCAATCTAATATTGGAAGCCACATATTGCCTTAATTTGTTGCTTGGCATTCCATCTAGATGCCACTAGATGTCCATTGACTCTAATATTTTATATATATATATATATATATTCAACTTAACATTGAAAGCCACGTGATGGCTTTAATCTATCAATCTAGTGCCTACAATTTTTCCTTTGATATATTGCTAGGGTAGATTTTATGAAGTCATGACTTTTTGTCCTATTAGCAACTAAAGCAATTTCAAGCAAAATTTCTCCTTGAGAACGTGGGATGATTTCTAGCCCTATACTATAATTCGATCAAATCAATTTCAAAGCCTATGGAGGACCAGACGGCTATATATATACAATTCCTATTATAATATGTAATCATCCTAGCCGGCTTTCCCGTCAATATAGGTGATAGGTTTAGATGTTATGAGCAGTTATTTTACTTGGTACCAAAAGAACAAATGCACGGACCCATGTGAGGACAATTATTAGCCATAGATTAATTCCGACTCTGTAAATCTTTCAACTTCCAAAAATTCAGCAAGACAACCATACCTGAGATACTTTGCACAGCCGTAGAGAAGAAAGGAAACAGCTCAAACATGTGTTGCGGTTGAAAACAAAAAGGAACTTCTTTATGTACTTACACATGTAACTTAAAAGATAAAAGGCTAGGGTTATCAAGGCCCATATATTTACTTATGCCACTTCACTTGGGCTTCATATTCCATAGTATTTATCCTATTTTTAATATCTTAGGCCCACTTTAATTTAATCCATTTAATTGTGGGCCTCCTTATAATTTACATATAATTAATTAAATTGGTGTCAAAATTTTGGGGTGTTACATTTTTAATACCATAAACTAGGTATAAATTGCAACCTTCTAGTATATCTATAACATAATCCTTATCGAGTCCCTTAAAGAATCATGCAATATCAAGGAAAATATCTTGTTCATTTTCACCCAATCCATCATAACTTCTTTTGAGTTTTTTCTGAATTTCTTTGTTAGGAATTTCTTTATACTGATCTAATGCACTTTTCCATTCACATTTAGGCCTTCCACATAAATCAACACCCATTATTTTTAGAACTAATGGAAGACCTTCGCCATAGTGTATAAATTGGTCGGCAAGTTCCCAATAACCTTCCTTAGGTTCATTTTTACGAAAGGCATACATACTAAAGAGTTCGAGAGCTTCATCATTATTTAGTTCTTGAATCTTGTGGGTTGAATGACCTTTTCCAAAACTAGATAGCACTTGTTTGTCTCTTGTTGTTATAATGATTTTACTCCCATAAGCAAACCAATTAGACTCTCCAAGCAAATTTTCTATTTGTTCCAAATTATCCACATCATCGATAACTAAAAGAATCCTCTTACAACAAAGTCTTTTCTTTATAACATTGATTCCTCTATCTTTGTTGTCCACCTTCAAATTTCTATCCCCTAAGATCTCAAAAAGAAGTGTCTCTTGTAGTTTGATTATGCCATCATTTGTCATTGACTTTTCTCTGACATTCTCTACATAGCTAAATCCTTCAAAACGATCATAAATTCTGTTAAAAATAGCTTTTGTGATTGTGGTCTTACCTATTCCACCAAGGCCATAGATCCCTACCATGTGAACATCATTTGACTCAATATCTAAAAGCATGGCTTTTACACGAGAATTTATTTCAACTGGATATCTAGTAACAAATAACGGAGAGCAATTGAATCTAGCATTTGAGACTTCTTTGACAATGTCTTGAATAAAATGGGATTCAGGGTAGCTGCCAAGTAAATTCAAGAGGTTCAGTTTGTGCATTAAATTTGAAGTGCTATCAATTAAAGCATATGGCATGAACTAATTCATAAGTTTGATAAATATCAGCATATTAGCACATTTTATTTTGGGATAATTACACATGACCAACCTGTGGTTTGACCCTAATTCTATGTGCCTACCCGTGGTTTGAATTTTGACACTTTACCCACCTGTGATTCTGACCGTTACCCAGCCGTAACCCACCTCTCCACTCTCCGTTACTCTAACACCAAATAAGTTAAAAAAATGTTCCAAAATAGATCAAAACACTCACTCACTCCTGGAACTCACTCTCACTCCCAAAACTCTCAAATCTTACTCACTCCTACAACAAGCTTCGTTTGAGACTCTTAATTTCAGATCCAAGCCGAGGAAGCAAGTTGCTAACAGTTGCTCCTCCTCCGTTCAGCTATGGGCTTCGATTTGCAAACTTTATAATGGAACTGGGTTTTGATCGTGGGTGGGTTTTGATCGTGCATGCTCTTGGGTGCCACCGTGGGTATTGAACTTGGGTTTTGATCTTGCATGGTCCTCTGTTCAGCATCAGCAGGTAGATCAAAACCCTTCGTAAGTTTTTAACTTTTGAAACCTAGGGTTTGAAATTGGGTTTTCTAATGCTTTCTTCGGGTTTTTTATTCTTTCTTTGAATTTGAGTTTCTTAAACTGTTATTGATTCCATCTTTCTTCGAATTGGGTTTTTTTTTTCTCTTTACTTTCTTTTCATGAAAGACTATAATAGTAGTTGTGTAACTAGTTGCTAATTTAATCACAATATGAAGTTGTTGAGTTGTTGTTTATATACAGCCACTTTCTTTGATTTTTTTTTTTTTTTTTTTTTTTTTAGGATCAAATAGCCAAAGGCTTGATAGGATTATATACATGTACAAAGTTAGGATACTTTTTGTGCTAGAAAGAGATGAAAGGTACGAATAGGATTGGTTTAAGCTGTCAAGGACTGAAATAATAATAATAATTCAAAGACTGGTTTAGTTTGACTCGGTAAAGGCATGATGTGTAAAGAATATACTTTATAGTCAAGCATTGTTACTTTAGCCTTGTTGTGGTCCACAAGATCCATTAACTTGTTTGATTTTTGTTGTTTATATACAGCCTCTGTATGTGTGTGGAGAACAATGTAAATGTGAGGGACCACAATGCAAATGTGAGGGACCCAATCTAATGCTTATTAATTATGCACTTTCTTGGCTGCCAGCCATATATCTAACCTTTGTTTTTCTAATACATGACTGCCAGCCATATGTGAGGGACCCAACCTTTGTTTTTCTAATACACTTTCTTGGCTACCAGCCATATATCTAATGCTTATTAATTATGCATGTACAGCTTCTCTAGATGCAATTTAAATGACCTTTTCTTAGCCAATAAAAAAAAAAAAAACAATCGGTGCCACGTAGTTTCCATCACTGTCTTAATGTGCTAATATTGTATCATTATGAAGTTAAATGTCTATTTATTTTTATTGTCTCTACCTTAGTTGTGAGCCTTGCACAATAAAAAATTTCTAATATGAAAGATCTCATATTCATGTCTACCAGTATTTTGACTAAACAAAAATTATTTGTAACATAGTTGTAATGTAATGGTTGAGTCTTTGCAAAATGTGTAGTAGAATATGATGCATTTAGTAGTCTAGCTTTATGGTACCTTTGATTGTTGAAACCTTTGCAATGCATTAATGCTGGACTTTAATGTGAGTTTATCTTACTTAATTTGATAAGTGTTAACAATGGTTTATGCTGTCACACATGCTGAAAATTTGAACTATGCCTCTTGTAACAGATTTGTTGGTCTATAAGCTTGTAACAAATTTTTGCTATGTCTTCATCAACTGGCAATGGCTCTACAACTAGTGGTTTCTACCGTGCTGAAGATGGTCATTTATGTACCATTGAGCATTGTGCCCTACGAACAAGTCGAAAAGCTGGTAACTATGGAAGAAGATTCCTCGGTTGTAGTCAATTTAATGTAAGAAACAATTACATTGTTGTATTTGAATTGAATTGAATTATTAATTGTGATTTATTGTGAATAGTGAAATTATTTGTTATAATTGTAATGATTAGGTTGGTCCCAAATGTGGCTTTTTTCAGTGGGTGGATAATGAAACTTGTAAGAGTGACCGTGAAAGGATAAGTATGCTTGAGGATGAACTGCAGCTTGCAAATCAGAGAGAAATGACAACTAGGCAAATGGAAGAAAGATCTAACCGAAGAGAAAGAGAAACTCATGAGCTTTATGTAGAAGCTAGGGAGAAACTTAAGAGGGTTAAAGAGAGTGAGAGATTGTACAAGGTTGCACTAGTTTTGTCATGGTTATTTTTCATTTTTGTAATGTTGTCGTTGTGTTTTGCCTCAATGAACAACAATGTAAGGGTGAAGAACCTTAATCTACCATGATGCTTGGGGGGGTGTTGAAATGTGATTAGGTAATTGAATTGTTATTGTATCTATCTCTTGAAATGGGGATGTTGAAATGTGATTAGGATGTTAAAATGTTATTGTATCTATTTCCTGAAATAGAAAGTGTTGTTTTTATGCAAATATTCTTTAGTATAATTTTCTTTTTTTTTACTTCATTGATATATATTGGCACAAAGTGTTATGTGAAAATCTTAATAACGTGAATGAAACTTGGAACCTGCCAATGATTAATAACCTTCCATAAAAGCATTCTCATTTGGGTTTGTCAATTCACCTTTTACTTCATGTTCAAAATATTGTGCAATAATATAGAAGGAGCTGGCACATTTCAGGAAATATGAAAATAGTCTATCAAACAAAAAGATGCTGTAGGCCATAAGCATTGTCCAATTTATTGGTTCCATAAGCATTGTCCAAACAAAAAGATGCTGTAGGCCATAAACAAAAAGAGCTGGCACATTTATTGGTTCAATAAGCATTGTCCAATTTTTTTAGAAAGAATATACCAAAATAACACATAAAGCTTTAAGACCATTATCAAACTTTGCTGTGTCAATGCACACCTGTGTAAATCTACCAAAAGCACAACACAATCCTGTGTAAATCCACCAAAAGCAAAGACAAGCACAGCACAAAAAAATATTTTATCCTGTGTCAATGCACATTAACTGCTTTTAATAAAAGTGAATAGTCATTATCACTTTATGTCACATGCATACAAAATTACCAATCAATATTGTTTTTGGCACATCTGGTGACTTTATACTTTACACATCTTCCACCCAAAACCCAACTACTAGTCCACCACTCATCAGACATACACATCTTCCAACCAAAATTGTCAATATTGTTTTTGACACTTGACAGCAAATACTTTAAGTAAATACATTAGGCGTGGGAACTGTGGGGGAGAAATCCCAACACCATATATTGGGCCTGAGGCCCAATTTGAGTATCACCGCTTGTCCGAAGAGGAGAAAGGGATCAGCACTTAGTCCGTTTGGTGAAAATACAATCAAGAAGGGGCGAATGTTGCATCCGAAGACAACCTGGTTGGTCCAAAGAGGTTCCACTCATCTGATCGCAGGAAAATTTGATCAAGTAGATATACTGAAGATCCCAGCAACCCCCCCCCCCCCCAGAAGATTTCTCGGTAAGGAGTGAACTCTGGGCACGCCTAAGGGTGAGAAGATCATGAAATATCTTAGAGAAAAAGCTGCTACCACTGCATTTAATGCACTGCAGTAACTTTCCTGGCCGCATTTATGTGGAGAAGACACTTGAACAGTGCAACCTCAACCACTACCACTCACGGCAGACTAAAGCAAATTGCTGATGTGACTAGTACTCAAGTGGACGCTTAGATGAAGAACAAGTGTACGGTGAAGATGAGGTGGAGGATGTGTATATAAAGGAAATAGGTCTCTCAAAAAAAGGGGAGGAAAGGGTATTCATTGTTAGTCAAAAACTTTAACCTCTTCGAATTGAAGAAGATTCTTGCCAACGGCTAATCTGAACACTCTTTTTAACTGTTGGTCTACTTGAACCATTGCTAACTCCATTTCCAGCCCAGTTGTTTAACCCACTCTCTATAAATTTATTGTTCAGGTTCTCATTGGGCTGAGTCCACAAAGCTTGTGCTTGGTCCAACAAAAATTGACCCTACAATTGGCGCCGTCTGTGGGAACAGCTTGAGCAAAGGTGGAAGCAACACCTCAGAAATGGCTGAACTGAGGCAACGACCAATGGAGTCCAGATCATTTCAGCACACCGATCCTTTTCTTAATCTGAAGCGGAGACAGGATCGTGAAGGCAGCGTACATATCGTATATGACGATCAGAATCAGTCACATGGAGAGAGCCATATGTCCCATGCAGAGAAAAACCAAAGCATGTAGTTGGAAATTGAAAGGCTAAGGAGAAAGTTGCGCCATGCAAAGAGGAAAAGCATTTCCTCGTACTTTGATGAAGATTCTGAGGAAGAACGGGACGTCGACTACAGGCAGAAGCCTCGAACGCTAGTCAGTGAGTCTTTCCCCTATGAGGAAATGCACCACCGTGAGAGGAACCCTCAGAGCCCCTTCTCTAGGGGCGTAGGGTATGATACTATGAGTAAAGCTCTGGATCAGATCTCTAGATCTCCTTTTACACGTAACATCGAGAACGCCAGACTTCCTCGGCGTTTCCACCAGCCTACATTCACCATCTACAATGGCCGGACTGACCCAGTGGAACATGTGAGTCATTTCAACCAGCGGATGGCCGTTCACTCCAAGGACGAGGCCCTAATGTGCAAGATTTTCCCATCCAGTTTGGGACCAATAGCCATGAGATGGTTTGATAGTCTGAAAGCAAACACTATCAGCTCTTTCCAAGAGCTAGCTCAAGCATTTGGGTCGCGCTTTGTCACGTGCCGAAGGGTTTCGCAATCCATGGCCTCCCTATTGTTCGTCAGCATGAGGGAGGGTGAAACTTTGAAGTCATATTCAGATAGATTTTGGGAAACGTATAACAAGATGGAAGAAGACTGTGACTTGGTGGCCATCAGCTCTTTCAAGCTAGGCCTTCCCACTGAACATCTCTTAAGGACGTCCCTAACGGCCAAACCTGCTACTAGTGTATGCTAGTTAATGGATAGGATTGACAAGTACAAAAGAGTTGAAGAAGACCAACAGCAAGGTAAAGGCAAGGATAAGGTTATCCCTCAGGAGAGAAGGGATTTCAGGTCGGACCGACAGAGCCACAACCGACAGAGAAAGGATTGGGTTGGACAGGGTTCAGCGAATTTTCAAGCAGTCAATGCTGTATTTCGTGAACCCATACACCAAGTCCTGGAGAGAATCAAGAATGAGCCTTTCTTTAAGAGGCCAAACAAGATGGTCAAAAACCCTGAAAGGCGCAACCACAATCTCTACTGCCAATATCATCTTGACCATGGGTATACTACGGAAGACTGTAGGAGTTTGTGGGACCATCTGGATCAACTTGTCAACGAGGGCAAGTTAAAACAACTTTTGCACCACTCATACGGTCAGGGAAGCCAGGGAAACGCAGTGTCTCGGAGAGAGGATCCTATGAAAACCCCTTTGGGCACAATAAATGTTATCTTTGTCGCACCAGGGAGGACAAGGTCTTGCTCATCCAGAGTATTATCAGTTGCTCGGCTGCCCTTGGAAAGTATTAATAGGGAGCCGAAGAGGCTTAGGACAGGGGCTCAACCCATTTTGGGCTTTTCGGAGGATGATAAAATCGGAACCATACAGTCGCATGATGATGCTCTAGTGGTTATTCTCAGAATAGGGGGATACGACGTGAGGAGAGTAATGGTGGATCAGGGCAGCGCTGCAGAAATAATGTACCCAGACCTCTATCAGGGGCTGAATTTGACTCTCAAAGACTTGACACCTTACAGTTCCCCTCTGGTGAGTTTTGATGGTAAAGTGGTCATCCCGAAAGGCCAGATCAGACTCCCTGTGCAAACTGGATCTGAAACGGTGGAGGTAGACTTTATAGTGGTGGACGCCTACTCACCCTTCACCACAATTGTGGCTAGACCTTGGCTTCATACCTTCGGAGCCGTATCCTCCACACTTCATTAGAAGGTTAAATATCCGTCCGAAGGGGGAGTTGAGGAAATCTAAGGAGATCAATCGACGTCTAGACAATGTCTAGTGGCAGCTATCCAGCACCAACATCAGGCCGAATCCTTGGATCGTAGCGATGTAGGCTTATAGCAGTTAAAACCTTCGGTGCTAGACACCGAAACACCGGCCGAAGGGGCAGAATGTGAAAGCCTTGTGAAGGTAGTTGTTAATAACAACCCCGAGAAATTCTTTCAAGTTGGATCCATGCTGCCTCCTCAAGAGAAGGAAGGGTTGATAGAGTTCCTCGGAACCAATGCTGATGTGTTTGCATGGGACTCAGCAGAAGCCCCAGGAGTAAGTCCGGAGTTCATTTGCCACCATCTGAACGTTAATCTCGCCATCATCCCCAAGAAACAGCCGCTCCGGCGCCCATCAAGGGAACACGCGAACGCGGTTAGGGAAGAAGTGATGAAACTCAAGCAGGCGGGGGCTATTAAGGAAATTTTTTATCCTGAATGGCTGGCTAACACAGTGGTGGTAAAGAAGAAAAACGGAAAATGGCGGGTGTGCGTAGATTTCACAGACCTTAACAGGGCTTGTCCGAAGGATCTGTTTCCAATGCCAAAGATAGACCAACTAGTTGATGCAACCGTTAGGCACCCTCGGATGAGTTTCCTGGACGCATTTCAAGGTTACCATCAAATACCACTAGCTCGCGGTGATCAGGAGAAAACAACTTTCATGACCCCTGCGGGGAATTACCACTACAAGGTAATGCCGTTCGACCTGAAAAACGCAGGGGCTACCTATTAAAGGATGATGACCAGAATGTTTGAACCGCAGTTGGGTAAAAGCATAGAGGTTTATATTGATAATATGATGGTAAAAAGCAAGATTATTGCAGAACACATTGGGGACCTCAGGGACGTTTTTGAAATTCTGAGAGAACACAGATTACGCTTAAACGCGTCCAAGTATTCGTTTGGTGTGGGATCAGGCAAGTTCTTGGGATATATGATGACTCATAGGGGGATTGAAGTTAACCCCAATCAGATAAAAGCCATCAACAACTTACGAGCTCCTCGGAACCCCAAGGAAATCCAAAAGCTGACAGGGATGACTGCTGCCCTCAATAGGTTCATTTCCAGATCAGCTGACAAGTGTAGACCTTTCTTCTCGCTGATCAACAAGTGGAAGGGTTTCGAATGGACTGAGGAATGCGCTATTGCTTTCCAGTAACTTAAAGACTACCTAGCCCGACCTCCGATTATGTCCAGTCCAGAGCCAGATGAGGTCTTATTTGCATACATCGCTGTAGCCCCTAATGCAGTGAGCTTAGTGTTGATCCAGACAGACTCTGGTATACAAAAACCAGTCTACTATGTAAGTAAGAAATTTGCATGAAGCTGAAATTCGTTATTTGCCGCTGGAAAAGGCCATCCTAGCTATAGTGCTGGGGACAAAGAAGCTGCCTCACCATTTCCAAGCTCACACCGTTATAGTCCTCACCCAACTACTGCTCAGGGCCATACTCCGAAGTGCTAACTACACCGGAAGGATTGCCAAATGGGGTACGATCCTAGGAGCTTTCGATATCAAGTACATGTCTCGCACATCAGTAAAGGGCCAAGTCCTTGCTGACTTGGTCACCGAGTTCACGGAGCCCCATTTAGAGGAGGTAACACCAACACCGGGCTTGGATGGAAAGTCCGTTGGCATGGTTTCTCTACAGAGCCCGTTGCCCTGGGAAGTGTACGTAGACGGCGCATTGAATAAAAGAGGTTTAAGGGTGGGGCTAGTGCTGATATCCCCAGAGAAAATTGTCATTAAAAAAGCGTTAAGGCTGGATTTCTCTGCGACGAATAATGAGGCAGAGTATGAGGCTCTTTTAATGGGGATGACGATGGTACGAAGGATGGGAGGAAAGTCAGTCCAGATGTTCTCGGACTCAAAACTAATCGTCGGTCAAGTATAAGGGGAATTCGAGGTGAAGGACGAAAGGATGCAAGGGTACCTGAGTCAGGCCAAATTACTGCAGACACAATTTGAAACTTTTAGCCTGCGGCACGTCCCCAGAAATAGTAACACGCATGCTGATTCTTTGGCCACGCTCGCTACCTCTTCGGCACAAGAATTACTAAGGGTTATCCTCATTGAGGACATGCAAAGACCAACGGAATTAAGAAAAGAGGCAGTCCAGGTTCATCACATCAGGGCCGCCCTAAGCTGGATGGACCCTATCATCAAGTTCTTGAAGGATGATGTGTTGCCCGAAGAAAAAGGGGAAGCAGATAAAGTACAGAGGAAAGCTACTCGTTTCTGGCTATCCGAGGACCATAAACTTTATAAGCGCTCTTATTCAAGTCCATACTTATTGTGCATGCACCCTGAAGCAACTGAATTACTACTAGAGGAGTTGCATGAAGGGATCTGTGGAAGCCATACTGGTGGGAGATCTTTGGCTCACCGAGCCATTACTCAAGGTTATTGGTGGCCAAATATGCAAAAAGAGGCCCATGAGTACGTCAAAAAGTGTGATCAATGCCAACGGTTTGCGCCGAACATACATCAGCCCGGAGGCATTCTTAATCCGCTGTCCAGCCCATGGCCCTTCGCTCAATGGGGTTTGGATATTGTGGGCCCATTCCCTAAGGCAGCGGGAAATAAAAAGTACCTCCTGGTCGGCACAAACTATTTCACCAAATGGGTCGAAGCTGAACCTCTAGCAAACATCAGGGATGTAGATGTGAAGAAATTTATCTGGAAAAACATCGTCACACGGTTTGGGGTCCCCCATACCCTCATATCAGACAATGGACTTCAATTTGACAGCAAAGCTTTCAGGAATTATTGTAGTGAGCTGGGAATCATAAACAGATATTCTACCCCTGCTTATCCCAAGGAAAATGGGCAAGCAGAAGTTGTTAATAAAGTCATAGTTAACAGATTGAAGAAAAGACTAGACGAAGCTAAGGGTAGATGGGTGGAAGAATTGCCTCACGTGTTGTGGGCATATAGAACTACGCCTTACAGGTCTATAGGGGAGACCCCCTTCTCAATGACCTATGGGGCTGAAGCCGTCATACCTCTGGAGACAGGGTTTCCAACGTATAGGACTAGCTCTTTTAATCCGATCAGCAACGATGGGCAGCTGAAAAAGAATTTGGATTTGATTAAAGAATGGAGGGAAAAGGCGATGGTCCAACTGGCGCATTACCAACAAAAGCTCAAACAGGGCTACGATGCCAACGTAAAGTTGAGACCTTTAGAGCCTAGAGATTTGGTGTTGAGGAAAGTGATAGGCACTGCAAAGAATCCAGCTTAAGGAAAACTTGGACCAAATTGGGAAGGGCCATACCGCATCACCTCAAGAGCTGGCATTGGAGCATATTTCTTGGAAGACCTAGATAATCATGTAGTACCCCGGCCGTGAAATGTAAATAACCTGAAAATGTATTATTATTAAGTGTACTTTTTCTTTCTGTGATGGTGCCATTTTATTGTGCTAATAACTCTTTAAAGTGTTTAAACTTAAATTCAATCATGCCTGTAGTCCTCGGACCAGATGATTTGGGTTAGTTAACACTCATTTACGTTTCTCTTTAAAGTGTTTAAACTTAAATTCAATCATGCCTGTAGTCCTCGGACCAGATGATTTGGGTTAGTTAACACTCATTTAGGTTCCTCTTAAAGTGTTTAAACTTAAATTCAATCATGCCTGTAGTCCTTGGACCAGATGATTTGGGTTAGTTAACACTCATTTACGTTTCTCTTTAAAGTGTTTAAACTTAAATTCAATCATGCTTGTAGTCCTCGGATCAGATGATTTGAGTTAGTTAACACTCATTTAGGTTCCTCTTAAAGTGTTTAAACTTAAATTCAATCATGCCTGTAGTCCTCGGACCAGATGATTTGGGTTAGTTAACACTCATTTACGTTTCTCTTTAAAGTGTTTAAACTTAAATTCAATCATGCCTGTAGTCCTCGGACCAGATGATTTGGGTTAGTTAACACTCATTTACGTTCCTCTTAAAGTGTTTAAACTTAAATTCAATCATGCCTGTAGTCCTCGAACCAGATGATTTGGGTTAGTTAACACTCATTTACGTTTCTCAAGTGTTATTGTCTACGTTATTAGTCTAGTCTGGTGTTTGGCAGAATATGCAAATTTAAGCTCAATTACGTCAACTGTTGTTATCATAAGGCCTCGTTTAGCCACGTTTAAAAGATTACCATGGTTTTGGTTGATTCTCAGTTATCAAACTGTCGTTATTAGCCGTGATGGCGCAATCTAACATATACCATAAAAGCAACAAAGACAAAAAGTAAACCATTTCATTCATTAAAGAGGTAATTTTGTTACAAAATAAATGATAATGGGTCCTAACTATTACAAGTTCAAAAAGTGCATCCTAAGCCTTTTTTTGAGGCACTGGGTCAATCTTTGGCAAATCGCCCGCATCACCGATCTGAAGAGGTGCCTGGCTTGTCTCAGCTAGGACTAAAAAATTCTAACCGGCCAAGGAAGCTTCCAAGGTATCTGGTAGGTCGCAGATGTCAGGGTGGTAGTAAACACTCCCAGGCTGCCTCAGGGCAGACTCTGGGGGGACTCCAGCCGCATCAAGGCTTTTGCCCCACGTGATGTCACAGTACTCCCTGCAGACCTTTGCAAACTCCTCGGTTAGCCTCGTTTGGGTCTCTTGCACTCCCAGCATGTAGGCAGCCTGCTTCTTAGCCTCAACTGCTTCCTTGGCCAATTGAGTGTCCTCCTTGGCCAATTTAGCAGCATCCTTAGCTTTGTCAAGCTCAGCCCGAAGTTCTTTCACCAACGCCTTCTCTGTTTCCAGATTGATTTTGGTAGTATACAGCTTCTGGCGTTAGTCTTCAGCTTGCTTTGTAGCAGTCTTCAAGCCTGCCTCCAGACTCCTCTTTGCCTTCGTCTCCTCCTTCAGTTGCTCGGAGATGCGGGCGCACTCGTCTTTTACATTGCCCAATGCCTTCTCGGCCTCTTCCTTAGATTGGACCTCGGCTTGCACTTCAATATGTTTCTTTTTATTCCACTCTTCAGCCACGTAAATTTGTTGGGCAATCTGCATGGCAAACAAAGAATTTTACGTTAGTTGTGAACGCACATAAGAGCTATGAGAGAGTGTCACTTATCTCACCATGGCTATATCCCTTTTGAGGGATAGAAAGAGCTCTTGTGGGTTGAAGCGCCGATAGGACTCCATGTCCTTCGGAAGGAGGAGAGGCTGTTCCAATGCCTCTGCTATGTGTCCGGCCTTCCCTCCAGCGTAGTTTCGGAGGGAGGCATCATATGGGATGGCTGCGCCATCTAGTGTCAGCTTCCGGGACTATACCCGAGTTCCTCGCCGCAAGTCTGCGGCCAAGGGTTCTTCCCTACTCTCGGTAGAAGAAGCCCTTTCACCTCTCGTATCATGGGTCGTTCTTTGCTGCTTGGTCCCCTTCGGAGGGGCCACTTCCCCATCTTCAATATCCGTCACCACCTTCTTCTTTTTTAGATCCGGCAATGGCTTTAGGCCGGGATCTGTTGGGGCTTGGGGAGGAGGAAGAGGTGGTGGAAGATTGACCGTGGGCTGGGATGTACCAGTACCCTTGGTCACGGCCTTTGGCCTCCTGTTCTTCATCAAATCCGTTAGACTCTGCATGTCTTCTTCTTCAGAGTCGTCAGGCACTGCTATATTTAAGGGTGGAGCAACTGATTGCCTATCAAACACCTCGTTGGCAGCCAAAATTTGAACTTCCTCCGAGGTTTCCCCTTCAAACTTAAACTGATCGATCTGCTCGTCAAGCGAAGGGGTCGATGAAGCTACTTTTTCTCCCTCTGCTGCCGGCCGAAGAGGGTCCTGCTGAACAGGCTAGACCAGCAATGGAATGCCCTGTGGGTTCAGATGTGGCACAGGCGCAAGGTCATATGGGGCCAGAAAGTCCTTCTGAGCAACGTCGATACGATTAAGGCGAGGGTCTCCAAGTGTTATTGCGTTGCCAACTGGCTGGAAGTCCTTTGTCTTCGGAGTATAGCCGAGGATGAGATGCACGGCCCTAAGCTGCCCATCTTCGCTAGCAAAGATCTCTGACCGAAGAAGGAAGTTAAGTGTTGTGGTGTTAGTAAGGCTCAGCCGAGGAACAACGTGATCCCTATCTGTAACATCAAAATGGAACTGTCAGAAAACATAAAACACGATAGAGAAGGCCAGATTATTGAAAACAAAAACCCTAAGTTTATTGTGGGGAAACCTATATGGGGGATATCCCACCTGGCTCTCCTGGCCGAGTAGGGCAATGAAGCCCGTCATGCCATGTGCCCGAGACGATCAGAAAGTCATCTTTCATCCCTTTGTTAGACTTGGGAAGGCAGGAGAGGAGTCTAACTTCATCGGATCTGGATCTGAGGTAATATCCTGACCTTGGTTTGGAACGACATTCGTACATGTGTACCACGTCGAGCCAGGTGAGCCCCAACCCCATATGTTGGTTCAGATCGTCGACGGCTTCTAAAATCCTAAACACGTTAGCCGCACACTGCTCAGGGCAGAGCCTATGGTTTAAGAGATAATCTCTGGTGACCTAACCCATGGGGATGGTCATCCCTCCTTCCAAGAAGGCGATAATGGGGATCGCAACTTCGCCCTCCTCTCGGTCTAATAGTAACCCTTCCGTAGAGCAATATCTTAAGCCCACATCCTGGGGAATGCGATACATCGCCCTAAACTTCTCTATCTGGGAAGGACTATTCACCAGATGTTTAAACCTACCCATTTTCAGTTAAGATAGTGGGGAATGATACAGAACGGTGGTTGGGAAATGAATGTCCAAACGCCGAAGAGGCAAACTGAAAAGAATACGAAAATCTCAAATGAAGAACTTACGCAGAATCGAATTGGAGGATGTCCTTTAGCTTTGCAAGAAGATCGTAGCAGATTCTGGGACGAGTTGAAGTAGATGACAAGAGAGGCTTTGGGAGCGTGAATGCTTGAGTTCGCTGGGGAGTCTAAAATTTGCAAAGTGAGAGAAAATAACCCCCTCTAGGACTTTATATAGAGGTAGGCAAAGTGGTGGGATTTATCCCGCCCAAAATTTTGAGGGAAATCTCGTCCGTTAGATTTGCGACGTGTCGTTAGATTTCATAGACAAGACACCGCCTGGAGCAATTAATGACGCCTCGGAAACAACGCAACAACAACGGCAATAAAAAAGCACCTAGATTTATGCGCATAAGCACATGTGGAGTCAGAGATTCAATGCTTTTATTTGGCAAAAGGTCAAAATCCCATTTTTTTCTCTTCGGATACGAGGAAAAAATTGGAATTTTGAGGGGCTATTGTGGAGGAGAAAGCCCAACGCCACGTATTGGGCCTGAGGCCCAATTTGAGTATCACCGCCTGTCCAAAGAGGAGAAAGGGATCAGCACTTAGTCCATTTGGTGAAAATACAATCAAGAAGGGGCGAATGTTGCATCCGAAGACAACCTGGTTGGTCCAAAGAGGTTCCACTCATTTGATCGCAGGAAAATTTGATCAAGTAGATATACTGAAGATCCCAACAACCCCCCAGAAGATTCCTCGGTAATGAGTGAACTCTAGGCACGCCTAAGGGTGAGAAGATCATGAAATATCTTAGAGAAAAAGCTGCTACCACCACATTTAATGCACTGCAGCAACTTTCCTGGCCGCATTTATGTGGAGAAGACACCTGAACAGTGCAACCTCAACCACTACCACTCACGGCAAACTAAAGCGAACTGCTGATGTGACTAGTACTCAAGTAGACGCTTAGATGAAGAACAAGTGTACGGTGAAGATGAGGTGGAGGATGTGTATATAAAGGAAATAGGTCTCTTAGAAAAAGGGGAGGAAAGGGTATTCATTCTTAGTCAAAAACTTTAACCTCTTCGGATTGAAGAAGATTCTTGCCAACGGCTAATATGAACACTCTTTTTAATTGTTGGTCTACCTGAACCGTTGCTAACTCCATTTTCAGCCCAGTTGTTTAACCCACTCTCTATAAATTTATTGTTCAGGGTCTCATTGGGCTGAGTCCACAAAGCTTGTACTTGGTCCAACAAAAATTGACCCTACAGGAACTATAACAAAAAAAGTGGGCCATAAAACAAAAAAAAGTAGTTGAAACTTTAACATCTTCCATCTTTATTTATTGCTTTTGGTGCCTTTGTCAGCTGCCTTCTTGCCCTTTCCACCAACTACTTGAAACTTTGCTGGCCTTGATACATCAATAGTTCTACCTTTAAACCCCTTAGCAGTAGCACCACCACTTCCTTCACTTGGTACACCACTAGTGCTCACAGATGCACTTGGCTACATAACCAAAATTCAACAGTTAGCAACTTTGTCCAACAATAGCAAGTAAGAGGAAAAAAAATAAACAAAATACAAGAAAACAAAGGTGCCGAGATGGTAAAGAATCCTATGTCTCTCTAGGGGTGTGGATGCTCGGTTGTAAGGATGAAGAGAACCAGTTGGCCCTAGATCTAGTTCGAGGTTGAGTTGTTGCCTCAGATCTATTGTTTGGTGCAAGTTGAGATGCAGTTTGACCAAAAGCTCTATATGCAGGCTGAGATCTAGTACTTGGTGGCTGAGATGCAGTTTGAGGTGTTGCACCCTGCTTTGTTTTTGTAGATTTACTTCCTTGTGCCTACAAAGAGGGTTGTACAAGTTACATACACATGAAATATAGGAGGAAATGAATATATTTCAAAACATGGAAATACTTACAGCATGTGATTTAGCAAGTCTATCTCTTCTCTGCCATGGAGTTTCACCAGTGATGCCTGCCTTGCACCCTCTTGCATTATGTCCTTCTTTATGGCACTTCCCACACTTGATTGTCTTGTTCATCCTAAAAACTCTATAAGGGTTCCTAGGCTCTTTAGGATCTCTTTTTCTTTGCTTTGGTGGTCTGCCAGGTGGTTTATACACATGGGGAGCAACCGCAGCAGGTTGGTTAGTCTCAACCCACTCAGACTAGCCAGGCATTGGCTGTATTATCTCTTTGTAAGTCTCAACAAATGTCTCTTTCCAATAACAAGGATGCACATATTCCTCAACTTTCTCCAGGTTCTTAACAATAGCAGAGATCCCATGTTTGCAAAGAAGTCCTATCAAATCCCAAATCCTACAGCTGCATGCCTTCTTATCCAGGTCAACCACATGTCTCTCACGACCATTATCAACCTCATACATGAGGCTGCCTGCTGGAGTAGCACTGAAAGGTATAGACTCATGTTTTAACTTCTCTAATTTGTCTTGAATATTAGGACAAACCTTTCCAGTGTATTTTTCTATACCTTTTTGTTTTTTGTATTGTTTGGTCATAAGCCTAACTCTAATCCACTCCAACATTGTCAAAATTGGCTTATCCCTAGCTTCTAAGATCATAGCATTAAAAGACTCACTTGAGTTATTGACTAAACAGTTACACAAAGCTCTACCACTAAAGTGAGACTTAGACCATTGTGCAGGGTTGATGTTAGCAAGATACTCCCATGCCTTGACATCCAAATCCTTCAATTCCTGCATTCTTCTCTCAAACTTCCTAATTGTTATGGCTCCAGCACATCTCCACAATGCATCCTTCAACTCCAAGCCCTTATGATCCACTTTAAAATTATTATAGATATGCTTGACACAATACCTATGCTCACAAGTTGGGAATAGCATCTCAATTGCAGGTATAAGACCCTAATTCATATACAAAACAGATCCAGTAAATATGTTAGTTAAACATGTTGAAATAAACTGAGACATGTATTATTAAACTTTAAATATATGGGTTAAATATGTTAGTACAATACTAAAGTCATACCTTTTGTCTATCAGAGATGAAGACCAAATTAAGTTGCTCTGGATTCCCAATGTCATCTGAAAACTGTTGCAAAAACCATACCCATGAATCTTTGTTCTCTTGCTCAACAACCGCAAATGAAACTGGGAAAATGTTATCATTTGCATCTCTAACTACGGCAGAAAGTATTTGCCCCCCAAATCTCCCTTTCAAGTGGCACCCATCTAAACCAATGATTGGTCTACAACCTCCCAAAAAACCAACTTTTTGTGCATTATACCTAATATAAATTCTCTTAAATTTGGGCTGTGCATTTTCATCTTCCATTTCAGTTTGCAAAATAACCCTACTTCCTTTATCATTCACTCTTATCATCTCTGCATAATCCCTCAGCTTCCCATATTGCAGCTTTTCATCCCCAGTAATCAAGTCAGTAGCTTTCCTTTTTACCCTATACACTTGACTGTAACTTATGTCAACCTCAAGTGCTTGCTTCACATGATGCTGAACACCAGCCACTTTCCAATCAGGATTTTTGTCAAACTCCTGCATAAACTTCTTTGCAACATAACTTGAAGTCACTTGGCTGTGTTTGAATGATCTAGGGCAGGTGCACTCTGGATTGAATGTTTTTATTTGAAATGTCAACTCCCCAAATAGTTGAGATGCATAACACCTCCATCCAAATTCATTTCTACAATAAACTGATATCTTCTTCTTCTCATTCAGCTTGAACTTGATAACTACTGGCTTCTTTATAGCATATTCCCTCAATGCCTCTCTAAATACCTTAGAGTTTGGAAACTTCATTCCTTTCTTTAACTCTGGTTTTCTCATGTCAGTTTGGGCATTAAACTCAGGTTCTTTAGATGCAGTTGGTGCTGGCTGATCATCATCAGACCCTACTAGACTTTCCATGTCATCTTCAAGAGGTGGGTCAACCCATTCACCCTCTTCAAGAGGTGGGTCAACTGCAGTAGTCCTATGTGGGGCTGCTGGATCCTCATGTGTAGATGGCCCAGCATCTCCCTCAAAGGGCCTATGTGAGGCTGCTGCATTGCCACTACCTCCACCATGTGTAGATGGCCCATCATCTCCCTCAGAGGGCCTATGTGGGGCTGCTGCATTGACACTAACTCCATCATGTGATGGCCCATCATCTACATTTCTGAAGACATCATCATCAAAGTCTGGCCCCTCAAACCCTTCCTCCAACCAATCAATATCTTCTCCATCACTTCCTTCAGCATCCGCATTACTCACTTCATGCACATCATCATCATCATCATCATCATTTGCTACTTCATCATGACCGAATGGTTGTTCAATTG
This sequence comes from Quercus gilva, assembly GCA_023621385.1. Taxonomy (NCBI): domain Eukaryota; kingdom Viridiplantae; phylum Streptophyta; class Magnoliopsida; order Fagales; family Fagaceae; genus Quercus; species Quercus gilva. The sequence continues at coordinate 55,889,952 of CM042475.1, read as the reverse complement.
CAAGTGGCTCCTCACCACCCTCTACATATAATGTTATCTTATCTGTAGGCCATGCAGCATGTATATCACACATATAAACTACATCATCATCTCCATTTATAAGCCTTAACCCTTGCTCCAAATTACCTCCAGGAATAAGATAATGATATATACTTGTACTAACTGCCCCCACATCAGAACAAATATCTTGTATTTCAAAATAACTAAGTCTATCTAGGTCAACATTATCAACAAAAGAAGTACTACCTCCTAAATATACCAAATCAGGGTTCCACACAAACTTGCCACCATGATGAATCTCAAAATTGAATTTCAAGTCAGCCATCTGCATATAAAATACAACAAAATAAAGTATGAGATGGGCTTGCATATGGAAAAGTATCGTGTGGATGCTATGACAAGATAGAAATAATTGAACTTTTGCTAGAGTTGGGATGCCTATCTTAAGCTGAAATCTTATGATACTGCATTTGGGAGTGTTACTTATGCTTCTCATGTAAGCTGTTCTAATTATCAATGCCTCATGTCAATGCCACATGTTAGGATTCATTGGAGAAAGAAAATAACAGAACAGCATACTGTAATAATAATGTTTCAATGCCTCATGTTATAAGGTTGAACTCCAAGTTTCTTGGTTAATTTGGCAATTTTGATGATATATAAGCATAATAATAACAATGCCAATATTACATGGTATATGGTATTTATGAAGTTCTTGTTTAATGAAATTTTGGTTGCCCAATGTTAAAATGCAGTAGATAGATTACAATCAGAACCTTCCTGAAAAAAAATAAAGAAAAATAAAGTATTCTGTTTGAAAAGGAAAATCAAGGAATACTGAATATATCATAATAATTTTAAAGCAAGGTAGTGAATAACTCTGTAAGGATGAGACTTTAAAATATTCCTTTTCTTATCGATAATGGATATAATATGCGACATTGGATTCAATTTTGCTAATAGTAGGATGTTTAACAAAGAAACTAAGCTGATCAGGTTAACACTTTACTACAGAACTATTCAAGAAATTATGGTTCAAAATGGCCTTGATGTTGATTCTTCCCATTTACAATTTCTTTTGTTAAGTTACAATTTCTGCCTCTCTATCTAAGATCAAATTAAAACCCTGCTCTAACACAAATCTCAAATCTCTCAAACTTCACATTTGAATCAGAAATTGAAGTAAAATAAGCATGTTGATAAAATCAATCAAATACATTAATAAAGAGCAGTACCCATTAACAAGATATCAACACAAAATGGTAAGACAACCTATCTACAATGACATGTACAAATCACCAAAACCCCAAAAGAAACAGAGAAATGAAAGAACACAAAACCGAAAATTGAGCTTTGAGCAGTTATAAGGTTTTTCTTTGTACTCACAGGAAAGTAAAAAGGTGAAGGCAATATGTGACCAAATTTTTGTTAAAGCATCCAACTGAAAAGCTGAAGTTCTTCTCTTAACACTAACTCTCAACTCCAAAACCAACAGAGAACACAATGCCCTCTCCTATCCAGTTCAACCCTACGGCCCTTGCATTAAAATGCACCTTGCTTGCAATTTGATCAGAAAATCAATAATAAGAACACCACTGGAATACGATCAGAAAATGCACCATGCGAATCTAATCATTTTCAGGTGAAAACAAAGGCATTGACATAATTTAACAAAAATGTCAGAGCTATATACAATTTCTAATCAAAATAAGATGACTAAAGAAAAAACCCAACTTGGAAGAAAGAATTAAAAACCCCAATTTCAAGCCCTAGGTTTCAAAAATTAAAATGTAAAAAGGGTTTTGATCTACCTGCCTGAACAGAGGAGCATTCACGGTCAAAACCCAAGTTCAATACCCACGATCAAAACCCAGGAGCTTGCACGATCAAAACACAGGAGCTTGCACCAATCGAAGCCCATTGTAAGATCTAACACGGCTGAACAGAGGAGGAGCAACGGAGCAATGGTGTCTTTCTTCCTCAGCTCGGATTTGTCACAATTGTCTCAAATGAAGCTTGTTGTAGGAGTAGTGAGTAAGATTTGAGAGTTTTGGGAGTGAGAGTGAGCCCTAGGAGTGAGTGAGTGTTTTGATCTATTTTGGAATGTTTTTTTAACTTATTTGGTGTTAGAGTAACGGAGAGTGGAGAGGTGGGTTACGGCTGGATAACGGTCAGAATCACAGGTGGGTAAAGTGTCAAAATTCAAACCATGAGTAGGCATATAGAATTAGGGTCAAACCATAGGTTGTTCATGTGTAATTATCCCTTTTATTTTTCATTTTGGCAAGAAAATTTAGTTTTAGGCTTGCATTTGCACTTTTTTCTTTTTGGGAATATAATTTGGGTAGGCATAGTTCCTTAGGTGTATCTTGAATATACATCAATAGTTGGGGGTAATGGGATTTGAACCCTAAATGTAATCATTAAAAACATCAAGAGGTGTCAACCAATTGCACTACAAGACTCTTGACACTATATTGAATTTAATTGTCATTAGGAAAGATAACATTTTTTTTTTTTTTTGCTTTATTTGGTCAATAAAACCATGTATTTGAATTTTATTGAGGAACCTAATATACTTTACCTAATTTTTGTCCAAATAGTTTTAGCCCTCTATAATGACTTGGATGAAAATCCAGTTAGGTGATAACTTATATTTACTAGAACGAAAATTTAGAAATCATTAAGATATTTTGGGGACAAGTTTTTTAAATAAATAATAAGTGGGAGAAACTTCCATGTAATTGGTAAAATAAAGTATTGGGATAGACTTAGGTCTAATGCATCCTGGACCCAAGTACTTTAAAATTCTTCCATTTTTACCATTGGTTGCTAACTTCCTTAGTTAAAGTAAGAAGCCAAAAGAAATAATAATAATAATAATAAATTAATAATTTACCCCAAAAAAAAAAAAAAAAACTAGACTAAAAAATTAGCGAAGCTGTTCTTTAACAGTAAAATTAATGAGCATAACAAGCCACTAAAAGTAAAACTCATGAAAGCACTAGTGTTGTGTTTAAATCCAATGATCTAAAAAAAAAAAAAAAAAAAAACCATATAAATCACATAAAATTGGTGATCATAACACAACCCTCCCATTTTAATCAAAATTTAGGACGTGACATTAAAATTTTAAAAAAATCCATTAATGATTTTTTTTTAATTTAAAAAAAGTCATATAATTAAACCGACAAAATTGAATAAATGCCCTTAATATCATGTGCGGCTAAAATTGAAGGGGATCTTTTCGTTAAACACATACTATTGATTGTAGTGACAACCAGATATATTAGCTGCTTCACATAGAGCTTCTCTCCACCTTTGAATCTTCTTACTATCCTTAAATTTTTCTTCATGTTTAGCTAGGGCTTCTCTAACTTTTCCCTTTTGATTACGTACATCTGATGGATTCACGTTGTAAAATACTGGTAGCACCTCCATTTGGTCATTCTTCTTACACTCGATAATCTTGACAAGTTCATCCAAACACCAGGTAGAAAATACATAATTTTCAGATAATACAATTATTGAAATCATTGAGTTTCCAATAATCTTGAGAAGTTCCTCAGGAATGTTTTCTCTCCTTTGGAGTTTATCATCAACAAAGGTATTAAAACCATTACGATCCAAAGCTTGATACAAATAACCCGTAAAACCAAGGTGGGTATCTTCACCTCTAAAACTTAATAATACTTCAAAATTCTTGCGTTGGTGGGTGACTCTTTTGCTGGTCAGAAGAGCCATTAGGATTTTTGAGTAGATAGTTGGGAAGAGCTGAAAGAAAAAAGAAAGAAATATAGATGAGATGAAAATTTGGAAGAGATCGATGAGGGTTGAGGAAACAATTTGGAAGCAGATAACTCTTGGACGCTCCCTTTTTTTTCTACCAAAAAAAAATAAAATAAAATAAAAAATAACTCTTGGACGCAAATGACGCATTGACCTTTGAGGGTTGTGTTGTGATCACCCTAAATTTTTGAGTAGATAGTTGTGTTGTGTTGGAAGAGAGACCCACGCGGTTTGAGAATATAAATTCCAACAGTGCTTCAAAGTCAAACAGTGAGGTCCCACGCGTTTTGATTTTTTCTAAGAATATGTTCATAAAAAAACAAGAAAAAAAAAAGGCTAATATATGAAAAGTTACCTTTGTATTTTTTTTTTCCCAACTTCCAAAGGTTAGTTTCATACAGTAGAGCTAAATTTTACTTCAACAAATCTCTACCGAATATCTCAACCTAATATCACAGTGAGTATCATTTATCTTATGTGGAAACTGGAAAGTAGTCATCTTTACTCTTTAGAACTATAGCGCCCATAAAATGATCTAGAGCAAATGAGAAAGGATTCTAATCCTATGGAATACTCTAGTTATTGATTTAAATTTGAAACTAACACTAAGATTACTTTTTTAATCCAACAATAAAAATCAATAACAACCTGCCACTTAGAATTTGTTGTAAAAATGTTGTAGACATATCATTTCTCTATCTACCAACTAATCACCACACCAATATCTGTAGATCAATTAATAGGTTGGTGCAGTGCACAAATTTTGGTAATTAATTCTATTATTTATTTTATGTAGTTGTTTAAGTTTACTTAAGTGCCTGATTCTACATATACTCAAGCACGAAGCTAAGACTTGGAGTTAGAGGGCTAGTTCTATTGCTAGTTGTGTGCAACGGCTTCGATCTTCGGCTCTGCTATTGCATAGCCGCAAATGGTTTTTTTTTTTTTTTTTTTTTTTTTTTTTTCTGTATGCATGCGTATGCTGCTAGATAAGAACAAAATTATTCCCTTTAAATTTTTTTTTTTAAAGGGCTAGGTTCAGAAGTTGTTTGTTTTTGGTGAAATTGATTTATTGGGTTTTTTTTTTTTTTTTTTTTTTTTTTTAAAGCTTTGCTATTGGTAATTTTTTGTTGTTGGGCAAATTTTTTGGGGCTTATATATTTAGATTTAGATTTTAGATCTATAACTTTTTTTTTTATGGCCTTTAAAATGAGGAAAAATGCTAGACTTATACACTTTTTTACAAAATTATTGATATGGTAAATGATTATTGGTAAGTAAAAAAGTTATGTATGTATTGGCTCCGGATGTGAACCAATTAAAATTTGCTATCTCAATGATTTGTAAAAAATTTATAGCTATAGCAGTACTCTTAAAAGAATTAATGGTATTTTTAAAGGGGGCAAAGTTTAATTTTATAGAACAAAAATTGCTAAAATTTGTACTACATATTTACTATTATTAAAAAAAAATAAAAATAAAAATAAACTGTGGGGGAGGGGGCATTTCCCCCCCATCTTCCCCAAAGCCCATGAGTGGCTCCATCCTAGTTTACGCTAGTTGCAAACCTTTGTAATGCATAGAAATAAATAATTATTTTGTAATTGTGGTAAAATATATAATTTGTTCTCTAAAATGTTTTAAAGATAATTTGTTCTCCCTAAAAATTAAACAATCTTTAAAGTTATTTTCTATCTTTCTATCTCTACCAATATATCATTTCACAGGTATAAGTCAAGTCTCCCAAAAAGAGTTTCATATACATACACTTAAAATAGGTTATAATAAGATTTCTATCTTAGATAAAAAAAAATTATTAAAAAAAAAACTTCCAGTTCTTATATAGTTTGAAGTTTAGGTGAACACTTTACACTTTAACTGTAATATTTTTTTTTTTTTTTCAATAAAATTTGCTAAGAGAGACACATACAAATGAAAATAATAAATAATTTTATATGATACTTTTGAACATTATTAATTATTTTCATTGTACAATTTCATTTTAAAAACTTTATTTGTTGTTCTACCAACTTTGTATATATTATGCTTATGATTTCTTTCTTAAGAAACAAGTTGCTTTGAGCAATGTAAATTTATCGAAAAAAAAAAAATTCTATGATATATTTTTAATTTCCTAATAATAACTTTATCAAGAAATCTTATTTGAAAAAATGTTTTTTTTTTACTCCTCTCTTTTTTTCCTTAAGATTTTCATATCCAAATTATTATTTTTTGTAAGGTTTTATTTGGCCTTGGGTTTAGGTTATTGACTCAGTGTAACTGAGTTGGGTTTAAGAATTTTGACGGGCTTTATGTGTAGATGATTGGACTTAGATTTGAGTGAGGCTGGCCTTGGGCTTGCTAGAGAAATAAACTGGGCTAGGTGGTTTTAAATAAATTGGTCCGAGTTTAGGCTAGTTTAAAAAAGATGTGTTGGACCTATTTGGGTTAACCCGCCTTAACTAGATCTCATTGAAATCTTATCCACCCGTGGCATTTCAATGATTTCATGCAATGCCCATCTCATCTCTCTATCTCTTTTTGATGAACAGCAAATATTTAAGGAAAAAAAATCTTATCTCTCTATCTCAAACTAGGATTTCTTTGGATCAGTGATATGCTGTTTGTGGATTACTAAATAAATTGGATAAAAGAACACAATACAACTAAAAGAAAAGCTATATATTGGGTTAATCAACCAAATACAAGAAAATTATGATTGAATTTTTCAGTGAAATTACATACATTTTTATTATTATTTTATTTTGTAGTAATTAGTTTTGTATATATATATATATATATATATTTTATAGCAACAAGCAAATTTAGAAGGTAAAATTTTATTTTAAGAAAAAAAAAAGGAGTTGCTGTTTCCAAGTACTACTTCTATAGGTTTTATCAAAGTAAAAGTCCTACTTTGATGAGAGATATTTTTTGTTTATGTTTGTGGCAGAAACGAGCCATGAGCACACTCATGAATTCATATTGATATTAGAGATATTACAATTTTTTTTTTTTTTTTTTGAGAGGAAGATATATTACAAATTTGATTACATAAAACTTATAAATTGATGTGTCACAAATTATAATAAAACAATTCAAATATGCAGTTATTAGATTATTGAAGTTCACAAATCTCATTTATTGCCACATTAGTTTCCATGCTTTATGCAGTAAAATTTATAATAGTTTTAGCATTTTCTTTTTTACTTTTTCTGTTTTTTATTTGATAATGTTAAATATTAGTATTGATATACCATATTGAATATGCTAATATGAATGCGGAAGCGAAAGTATAAAGTATAAAATACAATAACACATAAGAGTTACGTTGTTCAGCCTAATGGCCTATATTCACGAAGGAAACCCTAAAAGGTTACATCAATAATATATTACAATGTAATACAAATCTTTTTTTACAATTAATCATAACATGTGTATATATAGTGTGGGTTTGGATAGCACATCTTCTTACTTAAAGTAGAGTTGCGTTTTCTGTTTTTTTTTTTTTTTTTTTTGGCCGGCTTTTTTGACTTTGGGGGACAAAATTTACTGTGCATGAATAGTGAGGCACTGTTCACGCACTGTTCATACATTAAAAAATATTAAAAATGGGACTCACGGTACTATTCACACATTTAAAAATTATTTTACTACAGTGTTTTCAGCAACAATCAGTTTTCAGCAACTTTCAGTAACAATAAGCTCTATCCAAACGGACCCATAGTAGACTAAACCCTAAACTAATAGACTCCTAGTACAAGTAGGAGACTTGACTTGCACACAAAGTAGAATTAGACTTAGGCCTATGCTAATGGGCTAATATATCTCTAACAGATAAAAAATTTATTTTTATCCATTTACTAGTACTTAAGGCTCTATTGGTTAAGGTTTGGGGATCTTGTTGCACTTAGGCCTTAGGTCATTACCTAGTTTGTCTAGTGGTTTGGTTCTGCCTTGTAATCCCACTTTGAAAGAAAGTGAAAAAGTGTTATAATCTCTTTAGTATAGTTAGAGTAAAAAAAAAATAAGAATAATAATTGTGGGATAAAGGCCCAATATTACATATATTGGGCCTTGGGCCTTATCCGAGGTCGTAGGCTTGTCTGAGAAGAGATTAATAATTAGTACAAACCCCAAGTTTAGTGTCACATAAGGGAGGGGTGGAAGAAAGATAGTCCGAGGAGTAATTCCTCCTCAATTTGATCAATACATACCAAATCTGTATTTCATCAATCTAGATGACCTTCCAGGAGGTTTCCACAATAAGGAGGAGCCTCGTACACGTACAAGAACGATAAGAACTCAGAAATATCTAAAGGAAAAGCTGCTACCACCGCATTAAAAGCACTGCAGCTACTTTTCTGGCCACATTTATGTGGAGAAAACCCTTGAACAGTGCAATCTTAATTACCACAACTCACAGAAAGCCAGAAAATGGGTATGATGAGACAGATACTCAAGAAAAAGTATGGATGATTAACAAATGTTTGGAGAGGGACTATATATTGTGAAAGCTTTCCCATGAGAAGGAGATTGGAAAAAATAGAAAGAGAAGACTATAGCATTTAAAACTAGATTCGCAGCTAATCTGATTGATATACCATAATCTATCTCCTCAGACTGTTAATCCATTGAATCTTATATGTCTTGCTTGTTTGTTCATCTTTCAACTCCATACTAGCCGTTGTCAAATTCGTAAAAGGCCTAGTTCTTTCACCTACTCTTTACAAATTTATTGTATTGAGCTTATTGGGCCAACCTCCCATACCTTTTAAGCTTAGGCCGTAAATCGTGACCCTACAATAATAATAATAATAATAATAATTGAAAAAAAAAATTAATCAAGTGAAAAAAGAAGATCATTGAAGTTGTGTGAAATTAGGGTCAACACAAGTGTCAGGCAAGAATTGGGTTGATCGAGATGAGAGGTGAGTCTTTCTGTGGCTCTATGCTTGAAGTTCGCTCAATTGAGATACCATGTAAGTGAGGGGTGAACTTTTTGGACTTGAGATTTTGCATAATTCGCTCAAGCGAGTGTCATGCAAGATTATGCAAAAATGGGGGGTGTTTACCCATTAATGGCCAAACATTGTACCCCTTGATATGATATTTAAACATTTGTGAGCATTGGAAAAAATTTTCTATCTGTTTTCTAATAGTTATAACACATTGGAAAAAAATTATTATAATAACAAAGAAGAAGCCTTATGTGACAAGATTAATTAATAAATAAAAATTAAAGAACAAACTCCAAAAAAATTCTAATAACGAAAACTGACGAACAAACTGCCAAAGCACATTGGTGCCATTCTCAAAAAGGTTTACATTATTGATAATTTTGCAGTGTGAATGGCATAGCTAGTTATTTAATATAAATCTAGCCATTCATTTCACCAAAACATAGCATTATTTAAGTGGAATGGACATCATCCATGTGTAAATAGAGAATTAATTTTTTGGAGGAGTGTTGGCAAACTTCCAGTGAAAATGATCCATGTTTTGAAAGCTTATACTGCCAGCTACCTCTTCCATTGGTACAGCATCAGATATCTCTTTGAGCTCTTCTTCTGTAAGTTTTACCTTCAAAGAGCTAATATTATTCTCCAGGTTCTTGATCTTAGTAGTCCCTGCAAAAGTTCAAGGAAATTGAATGAACGATATACAAGAATTGGCACATTGGAAAATAAAATCTGGCAAAACAATTCCAAAGGGATTTAAATCAAAAGAAAATTTTTATACTACATAGATACGATGAGAGAACATGGGCATATTAGTGAACATTGATTTTCAAATTCCACGAAACCAAACTACCACTCTTTCAAAAATTATGCCACAAACATGAACCCAAACTAAGCTCTTATTTAGTTATGACTGCAACCTAACACTTTGTTTATGAATATGTAACACTAACTAAAATCTGAGTTTTTCTAAGGCTGTTATGACATTATAGGAGGCATTATCTATGTACTTTCCAGCCATGAAATGGGTTGTTTATTTATATGACAAACTTAGAAACTTGAGGCAGGAACTCCTTATGGAAATTGGATCCGTATACTTTTGACATTTTCCCTTGATGACTAATTTGATGTTTTGTCTCTATAAGATGCAGGTGTTCTTCATTCTACATGTTGCAGCTTAATAGGGAGAAGAGCATTACATAATTAAAATCAAATTAATTTTAATTTGTAGCACAAAAAAGAAAATAGTACTAATAACATTGAGTAGAACTTCAGCCACTTGTTTTGTCTCTTTTTTGTGAGGAAAATTTCAATATTTTTGATGAGATGAGGAAAACTTAAATATGCGGCTCATTTTCACCGATGCAATTCATCAGGGAAAAAGAAAAGATTAAGAAAGGCAATTACCAGGTATGGGTACAATGTCATCTCCTTGTTGGAGAACCCAAGCAAGTGCAAGCTGAGCAGGAGTGCACTGGTACTTTCTTGCAAGTCCTTCTATTCGACTAAAAATGGCCTTGTTCTTGTCCAAATTTTCTCCCTGGAACCGAGGGTACAAGTCCTTAAACAAAAAGAGCCGGCTGTCAGTTTAGTTAAAGTATCTTTATTGTTATTATTACTATTGTTAATAATATTAAGGAGAAAGGCCAAAATTCTTGAAATCCTTATGTAGATGGTTCTTAAAATATGACAACAAAGGCTTAACCCCAAAACTTTGAAGTTGGCTATGGATCCTCAACAAACTAATTGCGATTGTCTGTGTATTCTTTGATATTCTGTCACATTCTTAATTGATGACTGTTTTTAAGAAAAAAAAATCAATAGTAGATGTTACACTGTGTAACTCTTTTAAAGCAGAAACAGAATAAATATTGAATGGAATATAATGTGGCAAATTGAAAAGCTTGATAGCTAAATTTTCAAAATTTGACTTGGTTGCAATTTTTCAAATGTTATAGATGAAATTGGAACTTCTTGTAAACTGCAAGGACTAAAATAGGTACTGTTTTATTCAATGAACTTGATGAATCGTTGCTCAAAGAAAAATATCATTGTTTCCTGAAAAATCTTTGTATCTTACAAATGAATGACACAAAATACTGGTGAAATATGTACCAATACGCTATTTGCAGCCAAATTTTCCACAACTCCTTTGCCAGCTAAAAAACCACGACCAAGAGGACTGTATGGAACTATTCCAATGCCAAGCTCCCTATATGTACAAAAACATTAATATTCAAGAGAGCATACTCATGCTTCTGGATAAGATAATTAAATTATATTGAAATCAAATCTATACAAAATGGATGATTTTTTTTTTTTTTTTTTTGTTGCAGCAGTCATTCAAAAAGAACAGTAGTGTTGCAAATGCAAGAATGAATATAAGGAAAAAAAAAAAAAAAAAGGAGAGAGATTTAGGATACATGGAGGCATTCAAGACACCAAAATTTATAGAAAAACATCATCTTTGAACTGAACAAACCTGCAAAGTGGAATTATCTCATCTTCAATCTCACGACTCCAGAGAGACCACTCCGTTTGTAAAGCTGTGATGGGTTGCACAGCATGTGCCCTCCTTATTGTGTCTGGGCTGGCATCAGATAGACCAATGTACTTGACCTTTCCCTCTTCTACCAGTTTCTTAAGTTCACCAACCTACATTCCAATAAGATGTATCTAATCAAATTTGCCACCAAGATCTCACCATCACTACAATGAAATAATCTTTTCTGAAATTCTCTGCAAATTAGACTTGCAAAGAATTTGACAATTTCAAGTTAAAAACAAGAAATAATTCAAAAAGGCCAACCATTGCTGTCATGTGGTTAAAAGGGCAAGAGAATGACTTACAGTTTCTTCTATGGGCACTTTTGTGTCTACCCGATGCTGATAATACAAATCAATGTATTGCACATCAAGACGCTTCAAGCTAGCCTCGCAGGATGAGCGAACATACTCAGGGCTACCGTTCACTTCCATGTGAGGAAATCCAATTTTTTGGACACCAAATTTGGTGGCTATTTGAATTCTCTCTCTTGGCAACTGCTTCAAGGCCTGAAAGATATAAACTTCTCTCAGTAAATATTAGAGTTTTTACTTGGTCCAGATTGGTAATCAGTTCACTAACAACAGAACTTATAGAAAATAGTATTACAAAGACATTCCACATCAGTGACCATCTTTAGATTTACTACCAGATAGGAAAAAAGCCATTTAACTTTGGAGCTAGTAAAATTAAAATTGGTGTCATTTACCTTTCCAAGAAGAATTTCATTAGTATGGGGTCCATAATAGTCTGATGTATCAAAGAAAGTGATTCCCTTACTGAAAGCATACTTTATTACTGCTATTCCATCCTCCTCTGGGAGTGGGGAATTGTACATTCCACTCAGGGTCATACATCCAAACCCTACCTTTGAGACCTGAGGAAAAAAGAGAGTCAAAGATTACAGAGAAATGAACAAAAAATTATAGAGAAAACCATTTCTTAAAATCTATAGAACTTGTGCATCTTGAACAGTGAGAAAGATCGACTGCAAGATTTTAAATAAATATTTGAAGGATTCGTATTTTTAGTTAAATCTAGTCCTTCGTATTTTTAGTTAAATCTATTACTAAACTTTCATGGTTATAGGTTATTTATGAAGGTCCAACCTTATGTTGAGAGTCTTGAAGGAAGAAAGAAACAGGACTATATAAGGTCTGAAGTGTCCAGCCTTTCTATCAATTTTAATTCCTCTGAAGCCTCCCACATGACAACATATGAAGCACACAAGATTTGAAGGACTTTACTACATACATCATTAATTTCCAAAAACAGAAAAGATTAAGGAGCAGGGTTTTGTTGATTCCAGAATCTCGTCGTAGTCTCTATTATATGGTATAGATGAATTGATTACCCAATATATAAATATAAAAATGACATTTGAACTCAACATTCCTCTCTCTCCTCCAAAATCCATAAAATTGGCGTATGTGCATCGGATTCAAATATATGGAAAAAATTTCTTAGTATACTAGGCAAGAGAATTGTAATTACTCTTCAACAGACAGCATCTGTCATACTCCTGTCTTCACAAGATAATAGCAAATCTCTTCGAACTTAAACTTTACCTTAACAATTTGACAATCACCTCAATCTGTTTATTTCATCATGTTGAGCTTGGTTCTCAGGTATACAGTTGGCTGCATTGGTGTCATAACAGAGTTTTAAGGGCATCATAACCTCAAAATACAATTCAATTATAACTATAACCAAATCGCTCAAAACTTGTTTTTTCTTTGACACCAAAAGAGGATTCTCACTATGCCAAATCTGTGTAGTTCATCATGTTGAGCTTGGTTATGGGGGTACACAAATGGCAGCTTTGCTATTGTAACAGTCTCTTAAGGGCATCATAACCTTAAGTCACAATTCAATTATAAGTGTCCAAATTGATCTAAACTCTAGCTTTTTCATTCCCAAGTAAACTTGCTGCCAAGTGTAGCTTCTCATTATGTCAAAGCTTATAGATTCTTTCCTATTAAATCATACCTCTTCTCTCTGAGGTTGATCCATGTAAAAAGTACCTACGTAACTGCAGCCATTAACTACTTATGAAACAAATATTTGCTACAAGGATTTTTTTTTTTAGGTCCATTAGTCTAAACCAATGTTGCACTTTGGAGTTTGGACCAATATTCTATTTCCAGCAGCTTAAGATTCCTAGTTCCAATAGAATAATGGATTCTAAAGCGATAGAATTTTACACCCAAAAAATAAAATAAATAAATAAATAAAACCTTCTAAATTTATTACACATGCGTTCATTTTATTTTATTTGACATAATTAAGATTAGGTTGAGATTAAAAGGCCCACATTAAAGTAGAACACTCTGTATGAAATGGTAGAGTAATACACTAATACTATAACTGGGACATTTGATCTATATTATTTTTCTTTGTCGTTTCTTTCTTAACCAAACGACATCTCATTTATATTATGTATTAAGAGAAGTAGCTCTTGAACCTGTACGAATATGTTGCTGCCGAAATGAACCATAAAGGTAAAAAATATGCTATTTGATGTAGGATTTTACCCATGCAGTTCGTATAATATTTTACATTTTTGATTCATAAATCATAATCAACATAAGTAAAATACTTTATTTTATTCGATTATGGCTAGGTACTATTGATAGATTAGACTAAAATTACCCCCTCAAAAAAAAAGAGATTAGACTAAAATTAAAGTACGTTACAGAATTGAAGGTAATTAAAGTGGAATTAAATTTGCTTTCTTGACAAGATTATGGTAGGCAAGAAAAGATTATGGTAGGCAGCTAAACCTGCAACTAGAAGCCACTTACCATCGCACGAAAGAATGGCCTCTTCTGCTTTAATATATATTTTATTTTTTTGAGAAGATCTTTTGCTTTAACATATATATATATATATAATAATAATATTATTATTATTATTATATAGATAATGGATATGCGTGATGTTCCTTCACAAAAAGATTTGCATAATATTTTAGACTGAAACTAATAGTAAATTCACTTAAAAAAAAAAAAAAAAAAAAAAAAAAAAAAAAAAAAACCTAGTAGTTAATGATACTGAGTTACAGTAGATGGATTCTTGTAAATTTAAAATCCCAAATAGATCAAATTATGCTTATGGGTTTTCAAAGAAATGTGAGCTGAACATATATAAAATGGGGAAGTTTCTTGAAAAAAACAAATTTGAAATGGGTGTTCAAGGAATGCCATTGGTATTTACCTCAAGACCTTGATTGCCCAGTTTCACCAATGGAATTTGGAGTTCGTTCCGTACTGCCATCATTCAAATTTTGTGTTTTTCTTTTCAGGATTCTCAAGGTCTTATTTCTGTTTCTAGGATAATTTCCCTGGGCAATTATCATTAAATCTCAGATATATATATAGTAGTACTAGTAGAGAGGTAAAGAGTAAAGACTACAGGATGTTTTGAAACAAAACTCAAAACGTAATCACTGATGGCAAGTTCAAAGAATTCTAACGACATCAATAGATATGTACCTACCACTACCTACCTAGAACTAGGAGTTCATTTTTACTTTTCCAGTGTCGGCGCCAGGCAAATAAAAGTATCTAGACATGTTTTGAAACGAAACTCAAAACGTCATCACTGATGGCTAGGAGGAGTTCATTTTTATTTTTCCCTTAAAGCATCCGTAACAGTCGGCTGCAAAAATTATACCATTTTATCGTATTAAAAACTTACTTTATTATTTTATCATATTATTTTACAATATTTTATTTATCAGATGTTCTATATTTTTATCACTTTATTAAAATATTATTTCTTAATCCTTATTTTATTCTTTCTTTCTTATTTGTTCAACGGTAACATTGTGTCATATTTTCAAATCTCATCAATTCTAACAGTTTCATTTTCATCTTAATTCTTTTTTTTTTTTTTTTTTTTTTTTTTGAGAAACCAAATAGCCTGGGCACAGAACCTCAATGGGCATCAAATTTTGGCATGCACAAATTTTGGCCTTTTTTGGCCTGTACAAATTTTGGCCTGTACACCTGCTGCCCTATACAAATTTTGGCCTTTTTTGCTAGTAATCCAGCCACACCTACTGTCCTGTACAAAGTTTGACTTTTTTTGCTAGTAATATTTTTTGCTAAAGCATCAGCCACAGTATTACATGCATGACAAAATTCTGAAAACTGAAAATACTCTTATTTCAACAATACTCTTAACTCAAATGAAAATAAGTAAACAATACTCTTAATTCAATAATCTAAAAGCCAACTTGTCAAGTTGAAGTTGTTTCAACTAAACTAAACTACCAATGCAGTCCATAAAAAACTTACACAAATAACTCATCCAATAACATTAACTCGCACAAAACCAATTGAATTAAACATAGTTGAGCTTGCCACTTCCTTGATGACAAATGGTATTTAAATTTAACACAACAAAACAATTGGCTAATACTAAACTTAACACAACAAAACAACATAGCTAATGAGTTTTAATGGT
This sequence comes from Quercus gilva, assembly GCA_023621385.1. Lineage (NCBI taxonomy): Eukaryota > Viridiplantae > Streptophyta > Magnoliopsida > Fagales > Fagaceae > Quercus > Quercus gilva. Next base: position 55,874,187 of record CM042475.1, on the reverse strand, counting down.
AGCTTCATAAAAACAAAATGAAACAAATAAACAAAATCAAAAGTTTGAATGGCAACTCCATAAAGAAGAGGAGACAAATAAACAAAACCAAAAGTTTTCATGACTCTCCTCGTAATTGCCATAAATGTTCAACGAGATTCATTTGGAATTGAGAATGAACTTCTCGATCCCTAATGCATTGATGAACTTGAATGAATTCCGTAAATTCATTTGTTGGCTCACGCGACATTGGTGTACATGAAATCTCATCAATTTGTTCATAATCTAAGTCCACCGCTTCAGCTTCATCTCACTCATCTTCAACAATCATGTTATGAAGAATTATGCATGCTTTCATAATGTCCTATAGTGTTTCATGATAGAAAAACCGTGCAGGTCCACGTACAATTGCAAATCGTGCTTGAAGCACTCCAAATGCACGCTCTACATCCTTCCTATATGCCTCCTGAGCTTTTGCAAATAATTTTCTTTTTGGTCCTAATGGCCTTGGGATTGTTTTCACAAATGTTGACCATTGTGGATATATGCCATCGGCAAGATAGTATCCCATATTGTAATCATGACCATTGATTGAGTAAGTAACTGCAGAAGCATGTCCTTGTGCAAGCTCTTCAAATACATGAGACCGCTCCAACACGTTAAGATCATTATTTGACCCAGGTAACCCAAAAAATGAGTGTCATATCCAAAGATCATATGAAGCCACTGCTTCCAAAATAATACTTGGCTCACGAATATGACCACAATACATCCCTTTCCATGCAGTTGGACAATTTTTTCATTTCCAATGCATGCAATCAATACTTTCCAACATGCCTGGAAATCCACGGTTTTGGCCATGAGTTAACAATCTAGCGATGTCTTCATTGTTTGGTGACCTCAAGTACTCCTCCGAAAAAATAGCAACCACTGCTGCAACAAATTTTTTCAAACTGGTTATTGCAGTGGTTTCTGCTGTTCTCACATATTCATCCATAAAATCAGCTGCTACTCCATAAGCAAGCATCCTAAGTGCAACGGTCATCTTTTGAAGGGGAGATAGATCAGGCTTTTTGGCAGCATTTCTTTTTTGGGTAAAGTAAGGTTCATGAGCTTCTACCTTAGATAGGATTCGAAGAAAAAGAGAACGTCTTATTCGAAATCTCCTTCGAAATAAGTTGGGAGGATATACAGGTTCTTCGGCAAAGTAGTCATCATAAAGCCTTCTATGGCCTGCCAAATGATTACTATCGATATACCGACGATGCTTACGTTGTGATGTCGAACTCGTGAGAAGTTTTATAATTATCTCATCTTCATCCAAGTCATCATCAAGCAATTTACGAAAAAAAGAACGACCCATAGAGATAAACTATAAGAAAAAATTAGAAAGCAATTATCAATATAGATGTCATTATCATAATATGAAATGAAATCAATAACTTTAAAAGAAAGTTTGATTGCAATATCTTATAAAAGAAGGATAAGCACATATCATATAAAATCTATAATCTATAATGTGAGTCTAGCCAAACGGCAACAATTTATATGAAACAATTAAAAATGTAAAAAGGTTGAAAAATCTAAGTAAATGAAACATAAAGTAGTCACTATAGGGATATGACATGCAGTAACAATTTAGATAAATGAGTGAAAATCCTGGACAAAAACTATAGCAGGATAACGAAATCTCACCTTCACAAAATAAGAAAAATTCCTTTCCAACACACCCCACACCAAATAAAAATATAGTAATCAGTAAAGGTGAATGTGAGTAATTGTGTTAACATATCCATATACAAAACATTCAGGAAGCATCTGCAGAGTAAGAGATAACTTTTGTGTCAAAAGCTATTGTTAGACAAGCCAAAGCAATAATTTTTAATTTTTTAGTAGCAAAGCAACAACTAATAGCTTACCCAGATCTTTTAGATTGTGTTTGGTTGGAAGGAATCTAAAGTGGGAATGCAAAATTTTCAGAATTTACCAAAATTAGTGTTTGGTTAACTATTATTATGGGAATTAGAAATTCTCGACATATTGCAATTCCCACACCTTATGAGATTCCTAAATGTTAGGAAATTTGATCTCCCACACCTTGCGCACAAAACCAGAAATTGATAAACGCACACCTAAACAGAACAGAGCAATCCCTTTCATCTCTCAAATATCACCCCCAACCAGTAATTCTCACTAATTTGTTTTAATACGCACAAGTTATTGATTATGCTATGAGATGTGTCCAATGGGATATCCAGAAAGAAAGTTCCTTGTATATACTCCTAATCTAAATATATCACTCTGCTAGATAATATATATTCTTTTATGTGGAAAATGTAAATTCCTTTTCTTTTTCTTTTCTCCATTCTGATTTATGAATATAAGCACATTGCTACTCTTTGGTTAAGTAGGTTTCTTTACATCATGTTTGATGGCGCCAGTGGGTATGAAGTTACTAACGGAAGAAGTTAAGAAAATTTCAAATGATGATGATGATGATCTTCTTATTGAATTATGGAGTATCTCTCTCAAGATAAAAAGAATATTGTTTTACGAGATAATCAACGGAAAATATGGTTACTAAAGTACCTGTGCTATTCTGAGTGATAGCTTCAAAAGCATTACACAACCAAGTATTTAAATATTGAATATTGAAGATTGACTACAATGAAAACATATCTAACTACACAACAGTATTTGACTACACAACCAAGTATTTGACTACACAACAGTATTTGACTACACAACAGTATCAATGACTACAATGACTACACAACCAACCAAGTAACAATGACTACACAACCAACAGTATTTGACTACACAACAGTATTCCAGGTAACCAAATTCAAAGAGAAACAATGAAAACATATATTTGATTTCACAACAGTATCTAACTACACAACCAAGATTGACTACCCCATATACGTAGGTCAGGGACAAATTCCCAGCAACAAACAAACCAAACTACAAGATAATGCAAAGCTAAACAACCACATATCCACTTGGCAAATAGCAGGAAGAAAAATCTGCAAAAGCTGAAGAGTTGTACAGGTTTTTTTGTAATATAAATTCAAATATAGAAATACACGACATTTTATATAAGCTAAAATGTTATGATTAATTACATGGCAGTGGCCTATCAGAATCTACAACGATATCACATAATCAAAGAGTCAAGACCTTTTGCTAAGATCACAAAATACATATCAAGGCCTAAAATCAGCGACACCCAAAAAATGCCACAAAATACATATCACGGCCTAAAATTAGTTACTACCAAAATAAGGTTGAAACAAGACATCATCAACATCATCTCAACCCAACGAATGACTTGATCTTTGTTTTGCAAGGATTTCCTTTTTGAGTCCATCATAAAAAGTTATTTGGTCTTCATCCATGCCACTTGTGTCTAGCATCATAATTCTTTCATTCTCTTTCAACTCTTGCAAGCGAACCTTTTCCGCTTTGATACGTACTCTCTCTTTTTCGGCTGCACAACCTTCTTCAAGAACTTTCATTTTCTTTTTCAAATATTATGTTGCAATATATTTCCCATCGTCTTTTCTCTTTCGATTAGCCTTTTCAGCTTTTCTACCTATTGGCCTCTCGAAATCCATAATGCCATCAACCCCCTTTCCTTGATTTATTGAATCTGGAGTTTGAGGCATTTCTTTTCTTAAATCTTCCCTAGGCGTAATAGATGCCCACTTTGGAAAATCCTTCAAGATTAGCTAACAATGTTCAAATTGAAAAACGGAACCGTGAATTTCTTTAAACAATTCCTTTTCTTTCTCAATCTAAAAAAAATTAAATAAATATAACATAATTAGTTTCTTCAAACAATTCATTTGTGTTGTAAATCTAAAAAAATTAAAGACCATTGCAAAATTTATACCTTGTCATGAGCCGTGGTTCCACTTTCATTCTTTGCTTCAATTTTAGCTAAAGACCCAACAAATTTAACTGTTTCCCTATTAATAGTTCCACATCGAGTTGTTAGGGATGCAACACTACGTGTAGAATTAGTCTTGTGTTCCGTAAAATATTTTGCAACTTTGCCATAAAATGTTGATTTAAGTTGCTTATTACCATACACAGGATCAACACTGGTATTGAACCATGTTGCTACAAGCAGCTTGTCTTCCTCAGCACTGAAGTTGACACCACGTGCTAGTTTTTTCTTAGTAGTGGCAACTTCATCATTTAGTGGAGAATCTTCAACTAACAGGGGACTACTTTCAGTTACATCGAAAAGTTCATCCTTAAGATTAATATTCCCCCGTATGAGATCAGTGAATGATGAATAATTTCTTGAGTCCATGCTCTAAATATATATGGAGACTGCTTGTTCTGGTTTGTTAATTACAACAAAATATATCATTACTAAACTTTGTCAATGTATCTCTCTAGCAAAATTTGCCAAAATCAAAATGTGAGCCCTCATTAAACACATGCATTTGTTTTGTTTTTTTTTTTAAGAATAAGTAGACTGTATTAAGGTTAAAGACAAGAGCAACAAAGAAGATTGTCGGATAGATTAGGCAGAACAAATACATACTAGCATAGGAAACAGCACATATGAACTAAGTAGATAGAGAGAATCAAAAGTAGACACTGAAATACCGAGACAATCACAGAGAAAATGGAGAACTTACCTGTACGGTAAATCGATGAAATAGTATCGCCCAAACAGAGTAAGACCAGCGAGCTATTCCTGTCATGATTCTCGTGCACAAATTTCACTAGGGCCTCTTTCACGAAACCGGAAGTCCACTCACAAAGTTCTTGCGCCAGGAATTGATTCAAAGAGCCTACTCTCTAATGAGACAAGGGCTCGGTCAGTTCACCGGGATATAGAACAGAGATGAGAGACCCACAACAAAGAGACCAACGCCCACGCCGATCACAATCGGAATTCACAACCAAACCCATAACCAAACCCACAATCGGAAATACAACCAGACCCACAACCAAACCCACAATCGGAAATCACAACCACAACCCAGACCCACAACCAAACCCACGCTGAGAGAACAGAGAGGAGAGAGCGAAGAAAAGGGGGGAAAAAAACCGGTGAAGGATATAGATCAGTGATGGTAGAGAGGAAATCGGTGGTGCTCATATTCATGAACGGGAAGAGAATAGAGCAACAAGGAAGAGGGAAGCGGAAAGAGAATGGGAGAGTGGAGATGGAGATGGAGGCGGTGAATACTGAATACTGAAGGAGATGAAAGAGAAATGAGAGTGAATGAGGAATAAAAAATTAATAAACCAATATACCACATCTTACCGTACAATTGCAAATTTGTGATTGTACTGTTCAATGTTGCAAAAAATATAACATTTACAACATCTGATAAATGGGGTTAAACTTGGTTTGGTGTGGGATATGTGCCAAATATTTAGCATTTGGCACATATCCCACATCTGCTGTGGGTGCTCTTAGAAAAGTCATAGGGGTTTAGTTGGAAAATTTTAGCTATAGTTTCCTATCTAGGTTTACTACATTAAATAGGAAGAGGTATGATTGAATTCAATTGTGTTATATATTTCTTTGTTTGGGTAAAAGGGTTAGACACTTTAAGGTTTCATATAAAAATTTACCAACATAATATTAACTTTTTTTTTCTTGTGTCATGCTAACGGGTGCCTTTAAGATCATAGTTGACAATTTATTTTAGGAAAGTTTTGACACAATTTTTATGAAAAATTAAAAAATCTGTTAAAACATTAATTGCTTTTTTAAATGGATTATTAACCATTGACTTAATGTGTTTTTTTGGAGGTGAAACAAGATGAATGGAAAACTTTTGAGAGAAAATAGGAAGAAAAACTTTTTTGGAGTGTGTTTGGTTAGGTGGGGAGAAATTTTTTATTTTCTTTTCTCATGAAAACTTTTTTTTAAATGGATTATTAACCATTGACTTAATGTGTTTGTTTGGAGGTGAAACAGGATGAATGGAAAACTTTTGAGAGAAAATAGGAAGAAAAACTTTTTTGGAGTGTGTTTGATTAGGTGGGGAGAAAGGAAAATAAATGATGGAGCCCAAGTGTTTTCTCCCTAGGCCTACAAAAATGTTTTCTCCTCAAAATGGATCTTAATGTGTTTGTTTGGAGGTGAAACAGGATAAATGGAAAACTTTGTAGAGAAAATAGGAAGGAAAACTTTTTTGGATTGTATTTGGTTGGATTGAGAGAAAGGAAAATAAATTGTGGGGTTCAGATATTTTCTCCCCAAAATAGAGAGAAAACTGAGTGGAGAAGAATTTTTTCTTAATTGACAAGAATGTCTATGTGCACATAGGCTTCTTCAAGTTGCCTTTATTTTTTTTATTTTTCTTCTCCCTTGGGCATTAACGTTGCCTTTTCTTCTTTATCCTTTTTTTCTATTCTTTTTTTTTTTCTTTTGATTTTTTAGGGCTTGGATGTGATATATATATATATATATATATATATTTATAACTAGAAGTGAATTTTTTTTGGGACATAATTTTTATTTATTTTTAATAAATTTGGGTGATTGCCCTTTTTTGTGATTATTTGTCACTTTTTTGTTTTAATTGGGTATCATTCTCATTCTTCAACAATGGTAAATGAGTAAATTTAGTCAAACTTATTTTTTCCTTCCCTCCACTTTTCCACGAAACTAAACAAAAAAAAGAGAAAATAAAATCTTTTCTACCCTCCTACATTTTCATCCTCCTACCATTTTCTATTTTGTCACTTTTCCACTCCTCCAGACACTATGGCATCCTTTAGTATTTCCCTTCTTTTAATTGCTCAATTTTATATTTAAAATTTGAATATATGTGTGTGTGGACTAAATGGGTTCAAAATGGGTCATGCATCCGACATAAATAATAAACCAAATCATTTTGGGTTGATTGTGACTTATGCATGTCAATTGTCAGCACTTAAATCATTTATTAATTGTGCTTTGATACAAGCTCAATTACACTAAATATTAACTTCAAAATATAGATTCAAGAGGCTGTTTGGTACATGTATTTAAAAACTGAAAATGATTGTTTAAAAGCATTTGTGGAAATACGTATGAGTAAAAAAGTGTGTGGAAATATGTGAAATATTGTTTAAAAACTGAAAATGGTTGTTTGAAAACACTCACCAAACACCCCTTAAAATTTATTGTTTTTAAAAAATATGTTGTGTTGGCAAGTTGTGTCAAAATATTGGCACCCCCTAAACATTAAAATTCAGACCACTAATCATGCACTTGAGACAAAGTTATTGCTGCCTTTCTTTGTTTGTTTGTTTGTTTTGGGTAAATAGTGATGCATTAAAAGGCCAAACAAGACGAGTACTACTTACTAGACACCGTCGAATTATCCATTACAAAAACACCCCTAATAGAGTCTGGGGGATAAAAAGATAACAAAATCATCATCTTGAGTTTGCCCCAAGCTAGCCAAAGCATCAGCACTTCTGTTAGCTTCTCTAAACGCGTGATGGTCTTGGGCATTAGGTAAGCTCCGCAGCAGCAACCTGCGGTTATTAACCAAGCCTACAACTTTCCATGCTCTGTTAGAATCCCTAATGATTCCGCCACCTACTGCGCCCCCTGGATTGCTGCCTTCGTTTCATCATCGATTACGTCATGAATATGTTCATGTTCTCATTTTTCCCTGGTAGATTGAAAAGGTTTTGGGACATATATGGTTTCTACTTGCCAGCCTCTCTTCGTCATTGATTATGTCATGCCACTAATGGCACTATTCTGCCATTAGAGATTAGACAACTAGTGGCTGGTGCTTTGACTACAATTTGAATCTTATATGCTAAATACAGCACACCGTTGATATATATATTTGATACATTTTAGTACATGTTCTTGATCTACTTTTTTTTTGAGAAACATGTTCTTGATCTAATTATTATGAAAAAATTTCCCAGCACGATTAAGTGATTAATAATAAAACTCAAACTAATTGTTTTTTCACTCCCTATTTGTTTTGATGATAATGTTCTCAAGAAAATTAGTCATTTTTTAAAAAGTATATTTTATAAAACTCTCTCATTTTTTTTTTTTATGTTTGGTAAGAACTTTAAATGAGTTGAAAAATAATATTCTAATTTCCCTTATTTAGTTTGTCGTGAGATAGAGTTGTTTCCCAAAAAAATTTAGTAGAAAACAATCTTTAAAAACAAGCCATATTTTTTTACTATTTACCAATTATAGTTTTTCATTGACTCATTTTTTCTGATACTACCAATCATTGAAAAACATATAAAACTATCTTTATACAAGTTTAATTTTTTGTGTAAATTCCAAATTTGTAGTGTGTTTCCAATTTAGGGTGAGTTTGGTTTAGCTTTTTGTAAAAGTGCATAATGAAAAAGTAGAGTTTTCAAAAAGTGCATTTTCAAAAAACTGAATGTTAGGTAAAAACTGTTAAAAAGTGCTTTTTGAAAAAATTGAGTGTTTGGCTAGCACTTATAAAAGTGGCAGTTTGAAGGATAAATTACCAAAAATGATAATGTATATATAAGAGCATCTCCAGCAGGTTAGGGAAATTTTTGTACTATTTGGACAATCAACAGTGACATTTACCTTTTGCTTACCCACTTTTTTAATCTTTATTTTTTAATCAAATTTATCTTTTTTAATATTTCTTTTTTCTTTTTCTATTCATTTTCAACAATTATATTTTTCAACAAAAAGTGTTACATTCACAATATTTTTTGCAATACTTTCACAAGAATCATAACAAAATCTTATATGGAAAGTTGTTACTAGTTCTAATTTGAACCCACTACTGAAATTATATTTTTACTCACCAATATTAGCTAATTACTTAAAATTTATTGTGAAAATATTGTGGTAGTATTTTTAAATTGTGATTTCTAATTCCTTGCCTTTCTTTCATCCATACGTTTCCTCTTTTTTTTTTTTTTTTCTCTTGCATTTTGTCCACCACACACGTATACCCATAGGATTCCATCATCTCTTTTTTTCCTTTACATTCCACTTTATTCCCGAGCCTTCCTTTCTCCTTATTTCTCCAGCTCTCTCGTTCTCTGCTCTCTTTTTTTTTTCTTTTTCTACTTGATTCCATAAATTCTCTAGCTCTCTCTGTGATACTTGATTCCATAATCTTGCTTACCTTTTGGTGTCATTATCTTCAACCACACACAGACACGCATGGAGAGAAAGGAGAAATCGTCTTTGCGCCACCACACCACCACCGTTGCTCCTCCTCCTCACTGCGGAGTGCATGCAACCAGGGGTCATATCGACTTCTATTTTTATTGTTATGGTTTGATTAATTTTAAGATTATGTTTTTGAGTTTGTATTTTGATTATGCTTGAGATGAGAGGTGTGAGAGTGAGCTTTAGGGCAAAGGGAGAGCAGAGAGATGAGATGAAAGGAATGAGATCGGACAGGCGTGATAACTGAGGGCTTTTTATCAAGGGTAATTTGGTAATTGAAGGAATTAGCAACGGATACTTCTGGAACACGCATTGGATTTTTTGGTTTATGGGCCTCTAGAGCTCCATAAGGTTTTGCGCGTTCTCAGCCTTGGCCCAAAATGCAACTTTTCTCAAAAAGTTGTGTTTTGTGCTAAACCAAACGCACTTTCAGCTCTAGCTTTGAAGAAAACGTGCATTTCAACTCCTAAAAGCTGAAACAAATGGGCACTTAAGCCTCGTAAAATAGCCCAAAAATGAAACCTATTTGGAATTTTTCCTTTTTGTTCATAGAATCATTTGGAATGACAAGAAATATTAATGATTTATTTGCAAGCCAAACAACAACAAAAAATGTTTTCTAACTTATTTTTAGAATCACAACTAAACACAGAAAAACAAGTCTGTTTTCCCAAAAAAAAAATGTTTTTAATAATACAAACGAATCGTAAAGTGAGTGTCTACTCATGGCCATCATGACTAATGCATATGCTTTTTTATTAGCTTCATTGAATAAAAAAAAAAATCTAGGCATCATACTACAAGTAGTGAGCATTTGCAACTTTGTTATTTAAATGACTACTTTTATTAAATTTTCTTCATTGTCATTTTATTGTGGAATTCTTCCTTTTTTGTGTTTAGATTCATAGCACATTTCTTGGTTTTTAGGCATTATTTTGTAATCACAAACTAGTCAAATCATGGGATCTCGATCAAGTACATTTTTTTCTTTTTCTTTTTCCTTTTGGGTTGGGCTTGTATCCAGTGGCCAATTCTACCGAACACACTATCATATGAACACGTGTCTGTATCCTAGTGTGTCTAGTAGAACTGGCCACTAGACACAAGCCTCATCCTTTCTTTTTTTCCTAGAAAGCTTGTTGTAAGATGCAAGCTGGTGTATAAGATCAAGATTCTCTCTGATGATTCTGTTAAATGCTACTAAGCCCACCTTGTTGCTAAATAGTTCTCAAGAATATGACTTGACTTTGAGGAGACTTTTGCCCTACTTGCACACTCCTACTCTATTGCACTTGCATCTTGATAATAATGTTTCCTTGTGTAGTATTTAGGGGTTGTTTAGATTGAGGAAGGAGGAGTAAAGGAGAGTAGAACAGAGTTTGCTGAAAATAGACTAATTTTAGGTCAATTCTACTCTACTCTACTCCCCCTCCCTCCCCCTCAATCCAAACGGACCATTAGTCTTTAGTAGCTAGGGTTTTGTTAGGTCGAATCAACTCTAAATCATTTGATTGTATTTTATGTAAACAACACAAAAACATGCCTTACCATTTAATACAAGTTAGTCTTTTCTTTTGCTCTTTTTTACTTCATTCATTTTGATGTGTTGGGTCCATCACTTATTCCTACTATAGGGTAGAAAGGTCACATTACTATATGACATTTCTTTTCACATTTTGCCCAGACACATCTCAGTTTAAGAGTTAAGCCAAGCAAAACTTCACTAGTTCATGATTATGCTATATTCATCCTCCCAGCTTCTGTTCCTAACTCCTTTAAAGGAGAAACATCTCTTATTGCCATTCATTCTACCATCAATTGTATACCTTCACCTTCAAGATTTCAGGTGTGTGCTTCATTCTTTTTTAACCTAGTGAGCACGGTAATGACAAATGCACTCTCAACTGTTTTACTTCCTAGGGTATGATCATAAACAAAAGGGTTATCGTCTTATCGATGCTACAATCCTACCACGAATTGAGTTAAGAGTCTCCCATCATGTTGTCATTTGATGGTTCTATTGAGCGCAACCAGGCCGACGTTGTAGCTAACAAGTTCACACAAGAGCACACCATTGACTACCTAGGAGACATTTGGCTTTTGGCCCTTTTGCAAACCTCTCCTCACTTTGCATTATCATTGTGGTCATTGCCTCTAAAGATTGACAATTTCGTCAGATGGACATGAAGAATGTCTTTCTCAACAAAAAATTGACTCAAAAAAAGGTTTAGATGATGCATCCTCTAGGCTTGCCTCATTCTTCTATAAATTGTCTACTTAATTGTATCCTGTAAAGATCGAACTTGGTTTACAAAATTCAACATCCTTATAAGACATGTTGGTTACTTTATCAATTAATGTGATGCAATGTTATTTATTAGATGCATTGACCACTGTACCACGCAATGTTACTTACTTCATGTTGATGATACGATCATTACTGGAGATAACTTTCCAAGTTCTCGATCAACTTTTAATTCTGTAGTTTGTGATGAGGTAACAAAAGCAGCAGATGGCTACTATCACTAATGTATGTGACAACATTTGACAAGGATGCTATATGTGTGCATGCGTGAGAGAGAGAGAGAGGAACAAACTAAAATAAAATCTAAATAAGAAAAGTCAAATTATATTTAAAACCCTATATTTAGAGGTGGTTTAATATTGTAACTTGAAATTTATGATTGTTACAAATTAAACCTTATAGTTTCATTAATTTCAAATTGAACCTGAACTTTTATAATCATATCATTACCATATAGTTTCATTAGTTTCAAATATTTAACTTCCAACTTTTAAAATCATATCAATTTAAACCCCCTAATCAAACCTAAAAAGTTCAACGTTTAAAATGATATGATTTTAAAAGTTTAGAGTTCAATTTGAAACTAGCAAAATTATAATTTTTAATTTGTAACAATCTTAAAAATAAAATAAAAAATTTTAAAAAAAAATTGTAAGTCTTAAACTTCAAGATTTAATTTGTAACCGCTCCGAAAGAATAAGGCCTAGCAAGTAATTTACCCTAAAACAAAGTGAGGAACAAAATATCCAATAGAACATGACATAAAGCAACCACATTGGTTATCATTCTCAAAAAGTTTACAAAATAGTGTTGCTAATTTTGTGGTGTGAATGACATAGCTAGTTTTTAACATAAATCTGGCCATTCATTTCACAAAAACATAGCATTATTCAAGCAAAATGGACAATATCCATGAAAGTGTAAATAGAGAATTAGTTTTGTGGAGGAGTGTTAGCAAACTTCCATAGAAAATGATCCATGCTTTGATAGCTTCTACCACCAGCTACTTCTTCGACTGGTGCAGCATTAGTTATCTCCTTCAGGTCATCTTCTGTAAGTTTCACGTTCAAAGAGCCAATATTGTCATCCAAGTTCTTGATCTTAGTTGTCCCTGTTAAAGTTCAAGGCAAATGAACAATTGAGAAATAGCAGGTGAAAGTCTCAACTTGCCTCAACTATTAAAATCAAGCGAACAGTTCCAAAGGGATCTGATACAAAAGCCACTGTTTATACTAAATAAATATGATTGAAAATGAGAACATTAGTGAACTTTCCTGCTGAAAGAGAAAAGAAGATAGATACACACAATCATCCTTAAACTATGTATGGAACTAGCAGTCCTCTCTTCTTAATTATCAAATTTCAAGTTTCCTGCCTGTGGGAGGTACAAAAGGGTGCACTGGATGATGAAATTCCACTCTGCTTCATCATCTTCATTCATGTAACACTTCCAATGAAAGGTAAATAACTCAGCTAAACCTTGATTAATGTCGTTAGATTTTTTCTTAATATAGTTCCCTATATATTTAGCATACCTGCATATATTTTTTAGCAAAGTTAATATCAAAAGCACATAATTGACTCATGATTTTATTATTCCTCAAAATCAAACTACCACTCCTGCAAAAAGTCAGTAACTAGCCAGCCGTATGGCCAATGTCTTCAAGACATTGTGATCACAAACCGAAACCCATAATGAAATCTGATTTAGTTATGACCACAGCCTAGGACTATGTTTATGAATACGTTAAAAGGAAATTAAAATCTCTGAGTTTTTCTAAGGTTGTTATGACATTATAGCAGGCAATATCTATGTAATTTCCAGCCATGAAGTGGGTTGTTATCCATTTATATGCTAAACTTTGAAACTTGAGGCAGGAAATCCTTATGCAACTTCGATTGGGATAATTCTGATATATTTCCCTAACTTCTATATCAACTTTGTCCACTATAAGATGCAGGAAATATAAATTCTACTTGTTTCAGCTTATGTGGGGAAAAGCGCACACTTGGAGTCAAGTTAATTTCAATTTGAAGCACACAAAAGATAATAATACATAACAAGAAATAGAATCTTCAGCCGCCTTTCTTTCTCTTTTTGAAAACTTATATACATAGCACATTTTTGCAAGTAATTAATCAGGAAAAAAACCAAAAAATGAAAGCCAATTACCAGGTATGGGTGCAATGTCATCTCCTTGTTTGAAAACCCATGCAAGTGCTAGCTGAGCAGGAGTGCATTGGTGCTTTCTAGCAAGTCTTTCTATTCGACTATAAATGGTCTTGTTCTTGTCCAAATTTTCTCCATGGAACCGAGGGTGCATGGCCTTATAGAAAATAAAAAAAAAAAATAAAGAAGTTGGTTGTTAGCTTCATTTGAAGAATTTTTATTGTTGTTATTACTATTGTATTAAGGGGAAAGCATAAATTCTTGAAATCCTTTCTATAAGATGGTTTTTATAGTACAACAACAAAGCCTTAATCCTAAAACTTTTGGGGTTGGCTAGATTTTGAACAAAGTAATAATGCAGAAAGTGCAAAGAATAGTTTATTTCAATTTAGTCTTATGAATTTTGAGTCAATTGTAAATATATTGGACAATTGGATTTTATTTAAGGTCTTATTAGAAAATTAGGTTATTAGTAGTTTATTTAAATTTCCTTAAGTCAAGAGTATTTTTGTTATTCAATACGTCACTCTCCTAAGTTGTTGTTGCGTCCATTTTGGTTTTGTCCTGTGTCAACTAATTGGAGTCAGCCATATATATTCTTCTTCTCCGTTATTCTATCCGATATAAAAATCATACTTTGTCACCTCCTTAATCTATATATCTTTTCTTACTACTACTAATGTTATTTTAAGTCTTCTGCTATTTTCTTTTGTGAATATATTTAAGATGATTTAGTTTACAAAAGAGATTGAGGGAACAAAAAGATGGATATATTGACAAAATACCCATTTGTTTCTTCAATACTTATGTATAATTTCTCATCAATACAATTGATTTACTTATAGAAAAATGAAGGGAAAATAACTAATTTGGTTCCTGAAGCTTACAAGAAGTTCTGTTTGCTCCCTAACATTTGGCAGGTCAACAAGTTGAGTCAGTTTGGGTTTGGTATCAACCTGAACCTGCTACCTGACTAACTCCTTTTTGGGTTGGGAACTTTCCTGCGTGTTTTTTACTAGATTATTGGTTGAAGTGGATAAAACCCCAGTTTTGGGTGAGCGGTTGGGTTGTTTGGTGGGGAAGGAGACTGGCAGAAGTGAGCGGTCAGTGACTCAGTGATGAGCGGTAATGAGTAGATGACATGACACATCCAAGTACTAACTAATGCCAACAGATGGCGTGGCACGACTTAGTGATGATTTGGAAATTGGAAACATATACAGACCTTTTTGTTCTTTTCACTCTTCTGTGAATAGTTATTACTCTAGGTGGACTTCCGATTGGCAAATCATCATCTAAGCCATGTCAGGTCAGCTATTTAACGTGACACGTCATCTATTGTATTTGTTAGGCAGATAGAAAAGCTTAATAGCAAAATGTTAAAATGTCAGTAACTTGTCTGCAAATTTTCAAATATTAGGGATGAAATTGGAACTTCTTGTAAACTGCAAGAACTAAAAATAGGTGTTTGCCCTTGTGGGATTTTCATTCAATAAACTTGAAGTATGCATTGCTCAAAAAGAAAACTATTATTGCCTGTAGAATTGTGCAGAAAAAAAAAAAAAAAAAAAAAAAAAAAAAAAAAAAAAACCTGAAATGGTTATTCAAGGTTTGATTTTGTGATTTACCTCAAGGCCTTGATTGCCCAGTTTCAGCCTTGGAATATGGACTTTGTTCCCTTCCGCCATCTTCCAAATTTTGTGTTTTTCTTTTCAGTGTCTTTATGCATATGTTGCTTATTATTTTGATTTTCTCATTAAAGTGTTAGATATAGTAAAACCCTAATTTTCTCTCTCTCTCTTTTTTTTTTGGGTCAAAGCCGACTGACTGTTTTTGTGGCTAACAAAAATCCATGGAGTAAAAAACTTTCAGCATTGGTCCAACTCACAAGCTTGGAAGACGTGTTCCTCCCTCCGCCTTGGAATTATAGGATTTCTTTTTCTTTTTTTTCTTTTTCTTTATGGGTAATAGAAAAATAAGTGGGCTGGGCCCCAAGAAAATCTGAGAAGATAGATTCCGAACACACCAGTCGGATTTTGGGTTTGTTTAGCTGTTCAGGCCTCGGCCCCGTACTTTTTTTTTCTTTTCCTTTTTCTTTTTTTTTTTGAGACAAGCAAGTTTGTATATCTCTTCGAATATTTGACTTAGAGCAGTCCAATTGGTTGGATGACCCAACCAAATCGATCGGATCTGCCCGACCTAAAGCCCCATGGTCGGTTCCAAATACTTAAGTCAGTCGGATGCGAGTCTAATTACTACAAAACCTGAAGTTTTGATTCGAGTAACGGTTTAAAAGTTTGAAAACCGTAGCAACTGACCTGACCAAAAATTTTCCATCTGGGGGGGGGGGGTTGGGTTGGTACCAATTGATATGATATTTAAACATTTGTGAGCATTGAAAAAAAATTTCTATCTGTTTTCTAATAGTTATAACACATTGGAAAAAAATTATTATAATAACAAAGAAGAAGCCTTATGTGACAAGATTAATTAATAAATAAAAATTAAAGAACAAACTCCAAAAAATTTCTAATAACGAAAACTGACGAACAAACTGCCAAAGCACATTGGTGCCATTCTCAAAAAGGTTTACATTATTGATAATTTTGCAGTGTGAATGACATAGCTAGTTATTTAATATAAATCTGGCCATTCATTTCACCAAAACATTGCATTATTTAAGTGGAATGGAAATCATCCATGTGTAAGTAGAAAATTAATTTTTTGGAGGAGTGTTGGCAAACTTCCAGTGATAATGATCCATGTTTGGAAAGCTTATACTGCCAGCTACCTCTTCCATTGGTACAGCATCAGATATCTCTTTGAGCTCTTCTTCTGTAAGTTTTAACTTCAAAGAGCCAATATTATTCTCCAGGTTCTTGATCTTAGTAGTCCCTGCAATAGTTCAAGGAAAATGAATGAACAATATACAAGATTTGGCACATTGGAAAATAAAATCTGGCAAAACAATTCCAAAGGGATCTTAAATCAAAAGAAAATTTTTATACTACATAGATACTTTGAGAGAACATGAGCATATTAGTGAACACTGATTTTCAAATTCCACGAAACCAAACTACCACTCTTTCAAAAATTATGCCACAAACATGAACCCAAACTAAGCTCTTATTTAGTTATGACTGTAACCTAACACTCTGTTTATGAATATGTAACACCCACTAAAATCTGAGTTTTTCTAAGGCTGTTATGACATTATAGGAGGCATTATCTATGCACTTTCCAGCCATGAAATGGGTTGTTTATTTATATGACAAACTTTGAAACTTGAGGCAGGAACTCCTTATGGAAATTGGATCCGTATACTTTTGACATTTTCCCTTGATGACTAATTTGATGTTTTGTCTCTATAAGATGCAGGTGTTCTTCATTCTACATGTTGCAGCTTAATAGGGAGAAGAGCATTACATAATTAAAATCAAATTAATTTTAATTTGTAGCACAAAAAAGAAAATAGTATTAATAACATTGAGTAGAACTTCAGCCACTTGTTTTTGTCTCTTTTTTTGTGAGGAAAATTTCAATATTTTTGATGAGATGAGGAAAACTTAAATATGCGGCTCATTTACACCGATGAAATTAATCAGGGAAAAAGAAAAGATTAAGAGAGGCAATTACCAGGTATGGGTACAATGTCATCTCCTTGTTGGAGAACCCATGCAAGTGCAAGCTGAGCAGGAGTGCACTGGTACTTTCTTGCAAGTCCTTCTATTCGACTAAAAATGGCCTTGTTCTTGTCCAAATTTTCTCCCTGGAACCGAGGGTACAAGTCCTTAAACAAAAAGAGCCGGCTGTCAGTTTAGTTAAAGCATCTTTATTGTTAGTATTACTATTGTTAATAATATTAAGGAGAAAGGCCAAAATTCTTGAAATCCTTGTGTAGATGGTTCTTAAAATATGACAACAAAAGGCTTAACCCCAAAACTTTGGGGTTGGCTATGGATCCTCAACAAACTAATTGCGATTGGCCATGTGTATTCTTCTTTGATATTCTGTCATATCCAAAATCATACTCTGTCACATTCTTAGTTGATGTTTGTTTTTAATAAAAAAATTCAATAGTAGATGTTACACTGTGTAACTCTTTTAAAGCACAAACAGAATAAATATTGAATGGAATATAGTGTGACAAATTGAAAATCTTGATAGCTAATTTTTCAAAATTTGACTTGGTTGCAATTTTTCAAATGTTATAGATGAAATTGGAACTTCTTGTAAACTGCGAGTACTAAAATAGGTACTGTTTTATTCAATGAACTTGATGAATCGTCGCTCAAAGAAAAATATCATTGTTTCCTGAAAAATCTTTGTATCTTACAAATGAATGACACAAAATACTGGTGAAATATGTACCAATATGCTATTTGCAGCCAAATTTTCCACAACTCCTTTGCCAGCTAAAAAACCATGACCAAGGGGACTGTATGGAACTATTCCAATGCCAAGCTCCCTACATGTACAAAAACATTAAAATTCAAGAGAGCATACTCATGCTTCTGGATAAGATAATTAGATTATATTGAAATCAAATCTACACAAAATGTATGATTTTTTTTTTTTTTTTGCAGCAGTCATTCAAAAAGAACAGTAGTGTTGCAAATGCAAAAAAAAAAAAAAAAAAAAAAAAAAAAAAAAAAAAAAAAAAAAAAAAAAAAAAAAAAAAATATGGAGAGAGATATAGGATACATGGAAGCATTCAAGACACCAAAATTTATAGAAAAACATCATCTTTGAACTGAACAAACCTGCAAAGTGGAATTATCTCATCTTCAATCTCGCGACTCCAGAGAGACCACTCCGTTTGTAAAGCTGTGATGGGATGCACAGCATGTGCCCTCCTTATTGTGTCTGGGCTAGCATCAGATAGACCAATGTACTTGACCTTTCCCTCTTCTACCAGTTTCTTAAGTTCACCAACCTACATTCCAATAAGATGTATCCAATCAAATTTTCCACCAAGATCTCACCATCACTACAATGAAATAATCCTTTCTGAAATTCTCTGCAAATTAGAGTTGCAAAGGATTTGACAATTTCAAGTTAAAAACAAGAAATAATTCAAAAAGGCCAACCATTGCTGTCATGTGGTTGAAAGGGCAAGAGAATGACTTACAGTTTCTTCTATGGGTACTTTTGTGTCTACCCGATGTTGATAATACAGATCAATGTATTTCACATCAAGTCGCTTCAAGCTAGCCTCACAGCTTGAGCGAACATACTCAGGGCTACCGTTTACTTCCATATGAGGAAATTCAAATTTTTGGATTCCAAATTTGGTGGCTATTTGAATTTTCTCTCTTGGCAACTGCTTCAAGGCCTGAAGGATATAAAATTCTCTCAGTTAATATAAGAGTTTTTACTTGGTCCAGATTGGTAATCAGTTCACTAACAACAGAACTTACAGAAAATAGTATCACAAAGACATTCCACATCAGTGACCATCTTTAGATTTACTACCAGATAGGAAAAAAGCCATTTAATTTTGGAGCTAGTAAAATTAAAATTGGTGTCATTTACCTTTCCAAGAAGAATTTCATTAGTATGGGGTCCATAATAGTTTGATGTATCAAAGAAAGTGATTCCCTTACTGAAAGCATACTTTATTACTGCAATTCCATCCTCCTCTGGGAGTGGGGAATTGTACACTCCACTCAGGGTCATACATCCAAACCCTAGCTTTGAGACCTGGGGAAAAAAGAGAGTCAACGATTACAGAGAAATGAACAAAAAATTATAGAGAAAACCATTTCTTAAAATCTATAGAACTTGTGCATCTTGAACAGTGAGAAAGATCGACTGCAAGATTTTAAATAAAGATTTGATGGATTTATATGTTTAGTTAAATCTATTGCTAAACTTTCATGGTTATAGGATATTTAAGAGGGTCCAACCTTATGTTGAGAGTCTTGAAGGAAGAAAGAAACAGGACTATATAAGGTCTGAAGTCTCCAGCCTTTATCAATTTTAATTTCTCTGAATCCTCCCACATGACAACATATGAAGCACACAAGATTTGAAGGACTTTACTACATACATTATTAATTTCCAAAAACAGAAAAAATTAAGGAGCAGGGTTTTGTTGATTCCAGAATCTCATCGTAGTCTCTATTATATAGTATAGATGAATTGATTACCCAATATATAAATATAAAAATGACATTTAAACTCAACATTCCTCCTCCTCCTCCAAAATCCATCAAATTGGTGTATCTG
Source organism: Quercus gilva (assembly GCA_023621385.1). Lineage (NCBI taxonomy): Eukaryota > Viridiplantae > Streptophyta > Magnoliopsida > Fagales > Fagaceae > Quercus > Quercus gilva. Next base: position 55,854,333 of record CM042475.1, on the reverse strand, counting down.
CGTCAGATTCAAATATATGGAAAAAATTTCTTAGTATACTAGGCAAGAGAATTGTAATTACTCTTCAACAGACAGCATCTGTGTCTTCACAAGATGATAGCAAACCTCTTCGGACTTAAACTTTACCTTAACAATTTGACAATCACCTCAATCTGTTTATTCCATCATGTTGAGCTTGGTTCTCAGGTATACAGTTGGCTGTATTGGTGTCATAACAGAGTTTTAATGGCATCATAACCTCAAAATACAATTCAATTATAACTATAACCAAATCGCTCAAAACTCGTCTTTCTTTATCACCAAAAGAGGATTCTCACTAAGCCAAATCTGTTTAGTTCATCATGTTGAGCTTGGTTATGGGGGTACACAAATGGCAGCTTTGCTATTGTAACAGTCCCTTAAGGGCACCATAACCTTAAGAGTTAAGTCACAATTCAATTATAAGTGTCCAAATTGATCTAAACTCTAGCTTTTTCATTCCCAAGTAAACTTGCTGCCAAGAGTAGTTTCTCATTATGTCAAAGCTTATAGATTCGTTCCTATTAAATCATACCTCTTCTCTCTGAGGTTGATCCATGTAAAAAGTTCCTACATAACTGCAGCCATTAACTACCTATGAAACAAATATTTGCTACAAGGTTTTTTTTTTTTTTTTTAGGTCCATAAGTCTAAACCAATGTTGCACTATGGAGTTTGGACCAATATTCTGTTTCCAGCTGCTTAAGATTCCTAGTTCCAACAGAATAATGGATTCTAAAGCGATAGAATTTATTAAAAAAAAAAATACTTCTAAATTTATTACACATGCGTTCAATTTATTTTATTTGACATAATTAAGATTAGGTTGAGATTAAAAGGCCCATATTAAAGTAGAACACTCTGTATGAAATGGTAGAGTAATACACTAATACTATAACTGGGACATTTGATCTATATTATTTTTCTTTGTCGTTTCTTTCTTTACCAAACGACATCCCATTTATATTATGTATTAAGAGAAGTAGCTCTTGAACCTGTACGAATATGTTGCTGCTGAAATGAACCATGAAGGTAAAAAATATGCTATTTGATGTAGGATTTTACCCATGCAGTTCGTATAATATATTTACATTTTTGATTCATAAATCATAATCAACATAAGTAAAATACTTTATTTTATTCGATTATGGCTAGGTACTATTGATAGATTAGACTAAAATTAAAGTACGTTACAGAATTAAAGGTAATTAAAGTAGAATTAAATTTGCTTTCTTAACAAGATTATGGTAGGCAGCTAAACCCGCAACTAGAAGCCACTTACCGCACGAAGGAATGGCATCTTCTGCTTTAATATATATTTTATTTTTTTGAGAAAATCTTTTGCTTTTATATATATATATATTATATAATAATAATAAAATAATATTATATAGATAATGGATATGCATGATTTTCCTTCACAATGCATAATATTTTAGACTGAAACTAATAGTCAATTCACTTAAAAAAAAAAAAAAACCTAGTAGTTAATGATACTGAGTTACAGTAGATGGATTCTTGTAACTTTAAAATCTCAAATAGATCAAATTATGCATATGGGTTTTCAAAGAAATGAGAGCTGAACATATATAAAATGGGGAAGCTTCTTGAAAAAAAAAAAAATTGAAATGGGTATTCATGGAATGCCATTGGTATTTACCTCAAGGCCTTGATTGCCCAGTTTCACCAAAGGAATTTGGAGTTCGTTCTGTTCTGCCATCATTCAAATTGTGTGTTTTTCTTTTCAAGATTCTCAATGTCTTAAATCTGTTTCTAGGATAATTTCCCTGGGCAATTATCATTAAATCTCAGATATATATATAGTAGTACTAGTAGAGAGGTAAAGAGCAAAGACTACAGGATGCTTTGAAACAAAACTCAATACGGAATCACTGATGGAAAGTTGAAAACGGACTTTTCGTTCCCTAGAACTAGGAGTTCATTTTTACTTTTCCAGTGTCGGCACCAGGCAAATAAAAGTATCTAGAGATGTTTTGAAACGAAACTCAAAACGTCATCACTGATGGCTAGGAGGAGTTCATTTTTATTTTTCCCTTAAGAAAAGTCGTAGGGGTTCAATTGGAAAATTTTAGCTATAGTTTCCTATCTGGGTGTACTACATTAAATAGGAAGAGGCATGATTGAATTCAATTGTGTTATATTTTTCTTTGTTTGGGTGAAAAGGTCAGACATTTCAAGGTTTCATATAAAAATTTACCAACATAATATTAACTTTTTTTTTTTCTTGTGCCGTGCTAACAGATTCCTTTAAGGTCATAGTTGACAATTTATTTTGAAAAAGTTTTAACATAACTTTTATGGAAAATTGAAAAATTTATTAAAACATTAATTACTTTTTTTTCTCATAATTTTTTTTTTAAATGGATTATTAACTATTGACTTAATGTGTTTGTTTGGAGGTAAAACAGAATCAATGGAAAACTTTGGAGAGAAAATAGGAAGAAAAACTTTTTTGAAGTGTGTTTGGTTGGGTGAAGAGAAAGGAAAATAAATGGTGGGGCTTAAGTGTTTTCTTCCCGAGCTCACCAAAATAGACCTTAATGTGTTTGTTTAGAGGTGAAACAGGATAGATGGAAAACTTTAGAGAAAAAATAGGAAAGAACACTTTTTTGGAGTGTGTTTGGTTGGGTGGGGAGAAAGAAAAATAAATTATTGGGCCCAGGTATTTTCTTCCCAAAATGGAGAGAAAACTGAGTGAAGAATAATTTTTTCTTAATTGACAAGAATGTCTACATGCACATGGGTTTCTTCAAGTTGCCTTTATTTTTTTTATTTTTCTTCTCCCTTTGGCATTAACGTTGCCTTTTCTTCTTCTTCTTCTTCTTCTTTTCTATTCGTTTTTTTTCTTTTGATTTTTTAGGGCACGGACGTTATAGTTGTTTTTTTTTTTTTTTAATTAGACGTGAATTTTTTTTTGGAACATGATTTTTATTTATTTTTTTAATAAATTTGGGTGATTGCTCTTTTTTGTAATTATTTGTCACTTTTTTGTTTTAATTGAGCATCATTCTTTAACAATGGTAAATGAGTAAATTTATTCAAACTTATTTTTTCCTTCCCTTTTCAACTCCCAATCAAACAAAAAGGAGAGAAAATAAAATCTTTTCTATCTTCCCACTTTTTCATCCTCCCACCATTTCTATCTTCCCACTTTTCCACTCCCCTAGACTCTATGGCATCCGTTAGCATTTCCCTTCTTTTAATTACTCAGTTTTATATTTAAAATTTGAATATATATATATATATATATATATATATCTGTGTGTGTGTGCGCGCGCAGACTAAATGGGTTCAAAATGGGTCATCCATCCACCATAAATAATAAACCAAATCATTTTGGGTTAATTGTGACTTATGCATGTCAACACGAAGTTATATCATTTATTAATTGTGCTTTGATACAAGCTTAAATCATTTTGGGTTAATTATGACTTATGCTTTGTTAGAATCCCTAATGATTCCGCCACCTACTGCGCTCCCTGGATTGCTGCCTTTGTTTCATCATCGATTATGTCATGAATATGTTCATGTTCTCATTTTTCCCTGGTACATTGAAAAGGGTTTTGGACATATATGGTTTCTAGTTGCCAGCCTCTCTTCGTCATTGATTATGCCATGCCACTAATGGCACCATTCTGCCATTAGAAATTAGAGGTCCGTTTGGATTGAACTTATTGAAAACACTGTAGCAAAATAATTTTTAAATGTGTGAATAGTGTTGTAGGGTCCATTTTTAATGTTTTTAAATACGTGAACAGTGTATGCACAGTACGTGAACAGTGCATGCACAACAGTAAATTTTGCCACTAAAGTCAACATAAGCGGCCTAAAAAAAAAAAAAAAAAAAAAAGAGGCAAAACGCGAAACAAGAAAGACGCAGACGCCGAACGCGGAAACCAAATGCTCACTAGACCACTGGTGGCTGGTGCTGACTACAATTTGAATCTTATATGCTAATACAGCTCACCGTTGATATATATTTGATACATTTTAGTACATGTTCTTGATCTACTTTTTTTTTTTTGAGAAACATGTTCTTGATCTACTTATTATGAAAAGATTCCCAGCACGATTAAGTGACTAATAATAAAACTCAAACTAATTGTTTTTTCACTCTCTATTTGTTTTGGCGATAATGTTTTCAAGAAAATTAGTCATTTTTAAAAAAATATTTTCTATAAAACTATCTTATTTTTTAATGTTTAGTAAGAACTTTAAATGAGTTGAAAAATAATATTCTAATTTCCCTTATTTAGTTTGTCGTGAGATAGAGTTATTTCTCAAAAAATTTTAGTAGAAAACAATCTTAAAAAATAAGCCATATTTTTTCTATTGATCAATTATAGTTTTTCACTGACTCATTTTTTTTTATACTACCAATCACTGAAAAACATGTAAAACTATCTTTATACAAGTTTAATTTTTTGTGTAAATTCCAAATTTGTAGTGTGTTTCCAATTTAAGCCTCATAAAATAGCCCAAAAATAAAACCTATTTGGAATTTTTCCTTTTTGTTCATAAAATTATTTGGAACTAGTCGCTAACCCGTGCACTGCACGGGATAGTTTAACAAAATTATATTGTGGCGCATCAATAGAGCAAAATGGTAGAAGAATTAAGAATATTTGTTGAAAGCTTCCTCTAATATACAAATGCTAATAAGCAAATATATTAGAAAAGAGTACATGGTACTCGTATTCTGTATAAGGACAATAAAATTAAAAAATAAAAGTTGAAGGGAAAAATATCAAGAGAATGCAATTTAACTGAAGAGCAATAGAAGTAACTCATACTAAACATTAATTATCAAACAATTCTTGTATGTAAATATCTTACATATTATAACAACAACAGTAGTTTAAATCAACCACATATAAGTGGAAAGTCTTGTGCCACTAAATTTGAAGCTCATAAACATGAACAATCTCCATATAATCAGGTTTTATATGGATTAGGGCATTCAAGGTTTTGGCAATATCAATGCAACATTGTGAAGAACTCCCCGCACTTGAATTGTGCTCCATAAGCCTATTAAAAATTACCTCTTGACATTGCTGGTTGTATTGCATCGGTTTGGGGATTTCAAATTTCAACCTTCAACAAAATAAGAAAAAATAACATCTATCTGAATATAAAACTGAGTCAAAACAAATATAATATAAGCCAAGAAGTTAGGAAGAATAAAATTTAAGAACAAATTTTTCAAGCTCAAAACTAAATGTGATTGTCCCTTTTATCCAACTTAATTTTGTCGTAAAATATCTCTCTTCAAAAATGACAATATTTAATGTTGTCCACTATTCAAATTTGTGTAGTTTGACTAATTTAAGTATCCTAGTGCCATATCCAACCAAGAACCATAAAGAAACCAAGAACTATAAAGAAAGTTAGAGGCAGGAAGGCTAATTTAAACGTAGAAAAATGAAGGCCTCTAGAAGAATTCAAACTCGTATCAATAGCAAGCATCACCTCCAACTTGAACATTACAGCCCTTATGTTTAGATTTTGGGCAATTTATAGGATTGAAACAATCTGATATTTATCAATGTGGTTCTCTCAATTACAATGATTAAATTATCATGCATGAATGTGTTTATCACCCTTGGCCCAAATGATATGCATTTGGTTGTAGTTTTTATTGAGGTCTTAGGGGTTTATTTTGGGTACACAGTCATGAGGTCTCTCCTAAATTTTTAATAAAACCCAAAAAGCAATGCACTTTCGTGGGCTTTCAAGTGTGAAATCATAGTTTCAGCTATAATACTTAAGCTTGTAACTTATATATACATGTAGAATCAATACTTTTTTTCTTGGTAGTCGCAGAATCAGTACTTATCTTTTGCATAATTGGATGCCAAATTGCAAGCATCACAATGTGATTTGATTTAGGTCTTTTATTTATTATGTTTGATACAACATGTATTTTAGTGCTCAATGTTTGTTTCGTAATTAGAAACTCTTCTCAAAATAGTTTTTGAATTCAAGTATATCTTTCGTTTTCTAGAAGGTAAATGGCACACATAAATAACATTAAATCTCATTCTCAAACATTATGTCCTTGCTTAATCGTAGTTACCTGCAAAACTGTATAATGGCCAATTTTGGGTATCACATCTTCTACTTTAAAAAAAAGAAAACCCCAAATAAGAAATTTGGGCAACAGCAAACCAATGACTCCAAGACATTTATTCAAGAAAAGATTGATGTGAACATTGTAATGGAAGGGGGAAATAGAATAATGCATTAAAAAACACACACACACACACACACACACACACACATCTGAGCAACCCAGATTTAAGATTTTAGCATTTGGTTCATTTTCAAATATTCTAAAAAGATTAAACATACTAAAAACAAAATTGACCAAATAGGATCATGTTCTTAACTCTTCCAATTAGCAAGTAATAGTTTGTCAATGCCACCCTTCTCTTGAAATCAAGATAGATAAATAAGCATGTCCATAAATAGAAGAATTTGCGAAAAAAGCACGGTAGGCTAATATGAAAGCAATTGTAACTAATCAAAGAATTCACCAAATTCTTATGTTTTCTAGAAGGTAAATGGAACACATAAATAACATTAAATCTCATGCTCAAACATTATGTCCCTACTTAATCGTAGTTACCTGCAAAACTGTATAATGGCCAATTTTGGGTATCACATCTTCTGCTTAAAAAACAACAAAACCCCAAATAAGAAATTTTGGCAACAGCAAGCCAATGACTCCAAGACATTTATTCAAGAAAAGATTGATAAGAACATTGTAATGGAAGGGGGAAATAGAATAATGCATTAAAAAAAAAAAAAAAAAAAAAAACACACACACACACATCTGAGCAACCCAGATTTAAGATTTTAGCATTTGGTTCATTTTCAAATATTCTAAAAAGATTAAACATACTAAAAACAAAACTGACCAAATAGGATCATGTTCTTAACTCTTCCAATTAGCAAGTAACAGTTTGTCGGTGCCATCCTCCTCTTGAAATCAAGATAGGTAAATAAGCATATCCATAAATAGAAGAATTTGCGAAAAAAGCATGGTAGGCTAATATGAAAGCAATTGTAACTAATCAAAGAATTCACCAAATTTAGACCCTAAGCCTCATAGTTGGTAACATAAAAAATCATGATAGCAATAAAATGTAGGTCCATAGCAGAATTTTGTGTTGTACTGTCTTGAAATGGTTGTTTGTGAAATCTTTTTAAATTCATATAAAAGCTATTTTTAGTGTGTTATAGAGTTGATCATGTGTGGTTCCTTTGTTGCTATGTTGCTACACTATTCACAAGTTGCTACTCTACACCTAGTCTAGTGCTAGTGTATTAGTGATTTGGCCATTCGGACAACTACCTGGCTAATATACTTATTGTGGGTCCAAATGCTAACACCAAAAAAAAAAGAAAAAACAAAAGCATCAAAAATACCAAATTGTAATCAGCCCATCAACATTTTTTTCTCAACAAAGAATAGCAATCAAATAACACCACCCAAGCAAGCAACAGAAACCATAAAACCCAAAAAAAAAAAAAAAAAAAAAAAAAACTATACGAAACAATTCTGAAGTTTAAACACTATATTCTAACTTTGTATAGTTTATACATACCATTGGGTGCTTTAATCGGTCCAAAATTCTTTCATAAAGCTCTCTGGTCCTTTCAAACTCATCCTCTAATATTTCAAAATCAACGTATGCTTGTTATTAAACAAATAAGAAAAGAAAAAAATCAATGGTAATAGAATTCTTTTACAATACAAAAGAACCAAGGGCAAGTATATAAAACAATACTAAAGAGAATTGTTTTATGAATTAATAGCTTTCTCTTTTTATTTTCCTAAACTCTGTGTTTTTACAGATTGAATAAACTCAAATACTTATAATAAAAAAAAAAAAAACTTTATTTACACATTCCCGTATTTTGCACTACACGTATGGTACAAAAAGGGTAAAAGAACATCAAACAAAAGGAAAACAGAAACGTGAATTGAATCATCAAACAAAAGAGGCAGTAAAAGGGGAAAAAAATCAAACAAAAGAATAGAACACAAAATAAACTGGATTTAGAGATACCTAAACTGAATCATAAAGCTTTTGCCAATATTTATATACCATGAGGTGGGGAAGTCAGGAAGGAAGGAAGGCGGAGAGGCTGCAGTTAGAAGGGGTGAAACCGTAGAACAGAAACATGGGGAAGGGGAAGGAATCTGAAACCGTGCAACAAAAATAAATTTGAAACCGTGCAATAAAAGGAAAACAGAGAGATTGAAACTGTGAACTTTGGGGAAGGGGAAGGATATTGAAACGTGCAACAAAAGGAAAACTGAAATTTTGAGTAAACCGTGTTTCTCAAAGGGTTCTCCAAACGGTTTAGGTTAAAAAGGGCTTTATGCTTGGGCTTTATGGTAGAATTAAATTTATAAGTGGGCTTTATGTTGAAAAAAGGGCTGGGAAATATTTTATATTTGTGAGTAATTTAAAATTGATAAAAATTATTTTAAAATTGTAAGAAAAATACAAAAAACAGAATAAAGATGATATGGTTGCTGACGTGGCTCAATGTGAGTGCAGCCACATTAAATTCTACGCTTCAGCTTTTAGTATTATATAGATAGATGACAAGAAATATTAATGATTTATCTGCAAGCCAAACAACAACAAAAATGTTTTCTAACTTATTTTTAGAATCACAACTGAACACAGAAAAACAAGTCTATTTTCCCCAAAAAAAATGTTTTTCATAATACAAACGAGTCATAAAGTGAGTGTCTCTACTCATGGCCATCATGACTATGCATATGCTTTTTTAGTAGCTTCAGTGAATAAAAAAAAAAAATCTAGGCATCATACTACAAGTAGTGAGCATTTGCAGCTTTGTTATTTAAATGACTACTTTTATTAAATTTTCTTCATTATCATTTTATTGTGGAATTCTTCCTTTTTTGTGTTTAGATTCATAGCCAATTTCTTGGTTTTTAGGTATTATTTTGTAATCACAAACTTGTCAAATCATGGGATCTCAATCAAGTAGATTTTTTTTTTTTTTTTTTGGGTTGGGCTTGTATCTAATGGCCAATTCTACTGGACACGCTATACGGAGACGTGTCTGTATCCTAGTGTGTCTAGTAGAACTAGCCACTAGACACAAGCCTCATCCTTTCTTTTTTCTCTGGAAAGCTTGTTGTAAGATGCAAGCGGGTGTATAAGATCAAGATTTTCTCTGATGATTCTGTTAAGTGCTACTGGGCCCACCTTGCTGCTAAATAGTTCTCAAGAATATGACTTGACTTTGAGGAGACTTTTGCCCTACTTGCACGCTTCTACTCTATTGCACTTGCATCTCGATAATAATGTTTCCTTGTGTAGTATTTAGGGGTTGTTTAGATTGAGGTAGGAGGGAGGAGGAGTAAAGGAGAGTAGAACAGAGTTTGCTGAAAGTAGATTAATTTTGGGTCAATTCTACTCTACTCTATTCTACTTCCACTCCCTCCTTCTCAATCCAAACGGACCATTAGTCTTTAGTAGTTAGGGTTTTGTTAGGTTGAATCAACTCTAAATCATTTGATTGTATTTTATGTAAACAACACCAAAAAAAAAAAAAAAAAATTGCCTTACCATTTAATACAAGTGAGTCTTTTCTTTTGCTCTTTTTTACTTCATTCATTTTGATGTGTTGGGTCCATCACTTATTCCTACTATGGGGTAGAAAGGTCACATTACTATATGACATTTCTTTTCACATTTTGCCCCGACACATCTCAGTTTAAGAGTCTGGCCAAGCAAAACTTCACTATTTCAAGATTATGCTATATTCATCCTCCCAGCTTCTGTTCCTAACTCCTTTAAAGGAGAAACATCTCTCATTGCCATTCATTCTACCATCAATTGTATACCTTCACCTTCAAGATTTCAGGTGTATGCTTCATTCTCTTTTAACCTCGTGAGCACACTAATGACAAATGCACTCTCATTTGGCCCTTTTGTATACCTCTCCTCACTTTGCATTATCATTGTAGTCATTGCCTCTAAAGATTGACAATTTCTTCAGATGGACATGAAGAATGTCTTTCTCAACCAAAAATTAACTCAAAAAGGTTTAGATGATGCATCCTCTGGGCTTGCCTCATTCTTCTAAACATGGTTTACAAAATTCAGCATCCTTATAAGACATCTTGGTTACTTTATCAATTAATATGACGCAATGTTATTTATTAGATGCATTGACCACAGTACCACGCAATGTTACTTTATGTTGATGATACGGAGATAAAGTTCTCAATCAACTTTTAATTCTGTACTATCACTATGTATGTGACAACATTTGACAAGGATGCTATATGTGCGTGCGAGTGTGAGAGAGAGGAACAAACTAGAATAAAATCTAAATAAAAAAAGTCAAATTTTATTTAAAACCCTATATTTAGAGGTGGTTTAATATTGTAATTTGAAATTTATGACTATTACAAATTAAACCTTATAGTTTCATTAATTTCAAATTGAACCCGAACTTTTAAAATCATATCATTACCGTATAGCTTCATTAGTTTCAAATATTTAACACTGCACTTTTAAAATCATATCAATTTAAACCCCCTAATCAAACCTAAAAAGTTCAATGTTTAAAAATGATGTGATTTTAAAAGTTCAGGGTTCAATTTGAAACTAGCAAAATTATGGTGTTTAATTTGTAACAATCTAAATAAAATAAAAAATAAAAAAATTGAAAGTCTTAAACTTCAAGATTTAATTTGTAACCGCTCCTAAAGAATACGGTCTAGCGAGTAATTTACCCTAAAACAAAGTGAGGAACAAATATATATCCAATAGAACATGACATAAAGCAACCACATTGGTTATCATTGTCAAAAAGTTTACAAAATAGTGTCACTAATTTTGTGGTGTGAATGACATAGCTAGTTTTTAACAGAAAAACATAGCATTATTCAGGCAAAATGGACAACATCCATGAAAGTGTAAATAGAGAATTAGTTTTGTGGAGGAGTGTTAGCAAACTTCCATAGAAAATGATCCATGCTTTGATAGCTTCTACCACCAGCTACTTCTTCGATTGGTACAGCATCAGTTATCTCCTTCAGGTCATCTTCTGTAAGTTTCACGTTCAAAGAGCCAATATTGTCATCCAAGTTCTTGATCTTAGTTGTCCCTGTTAAAGTTCAAGGCAAATGAACATTGAGAAATAGCAGGTGAAAGTCTCAACTTGCCTCAACTTTTAAAATCTAGCAAACAGTTCCAGAGGGCTCTGATACAAAAGCAACTGTTTATGCTAAATAAATATGATTGAAAATGAGAACATTAGTGAACTTTCCAGCTGAAAGAGAAAACAAGATAGATACAGATACACACAATCATCCTTAAACTATGCATGGAACTAGCAGTCCTCTCTTCTTAATTATCAAATTTCAAGTTTCCTGCCCATGGCAGGTACGTAAGGGTGCACTGGATAATAAAATTCCACTCTGCTTCAACATCTTCATTCATGTAACACTTCCAATGAAAAGTAAATACATAATTGACTCATGATTTTATTATTCCTCAAAATCAAACTACCACTCCTGCAAAAAGTCAGTAACTAGCCAGCCATATGGCCAATGCCTTCAAGACATTGTGATCACAAACCGTAACCCATAATAAAATCTGATTTAGTTATGACCACAGCCTAGGACTATGTTTATGAATATGTTAACAGGAAATTAAAATCTCTGAGTTTTTCTAAGGCTGTTATGACATTATAGCAGGCAATATCTATGTAATTTCCAGCCATGAAGTGGGTTGTTATCCATTTATATGCTAAACTTTGAAACTTGAGGAAATTAAAATCTCTGAGTTTTTCTAAGGCTGTTATGACATTATAGCAGGCAATATCTATGTAATTTCCAGCCATGAAGTGGGTTGTTATCCATTTATATGCTAAACTTTGAAACTTGAGGCAGGAAATCCTTATGTAACTTAGATTGGGATAATTCTGATATATTTCCTTAACTTCTATATCAACTTTGAACACTATAAGATGCAGGAAATATAAATTCTACTTGTTTCAGCTTAAGTGGGGAAAACCGCACATTTGGAGTCAAGTTAATTTCAATTTGAAGCACACAAAAGATAATAATACATAACAAGAAATAGAATCTTCAACCGCATTTCTTTCTCGTTTTGAAAACTTAAATACATAGCACATTTTTGACAAGTAATTAATCAGGAAAAAAACCAAAAAATGAAAGCCAATTACCAGGTATGGGTGCAATGTCATCTCCTTGTTTGAAAACCCATGCAAGTGCTAGCTGACCAGGAGTGCATTGGTGCTTTCTAGCAAGTCTTTCTATTCGACTATAAATGGTCTTGTTCTTGTCCAAATTTTCTCCATGGAACCGAGGGTGCAAGGCCTTATAGAAAATAAAAATAATAAAAATAAAGAAGCTGGTTGTCAGTTTCATTTGAAGAATTTTTATTGTTGTTATTACTATTTTATTAAGGAGAAAGCACAAAATCTTGAAATCCTTTCTATAAGATGGTTCTTATAGTACAACAACAAAGCCTTAATTCTGAAACTTTTGGGGTTGGCTAGATTTTGAACAAAGTAATAATGCAGAAAGTGCGAAGAATAGTTTATTTTAATGTAGTCTTATGAATTTTGAGTCAATTGTACTTTTATTGGACAATTGGATTTAGGTCTTATTAGTGAATTAGGTCATTAGTAGTTTATTTAAATTTTCTTAAGTCAAGAGTATTTTTGTTATTCAATACATGACTCTCCTAAGTTGTTGCTGCATCCATTTTGGTTTTGTCCTGCGTCAGCTAATTGGAGTCAGCCATATGTATTATTCTTCTCCGTTATTCTATCCAATATAAAAATCACATTTTGTCACCTCCTTAATCAATATATCTTTTCTTACTACTACTGATGTTATTTTAAGTCTTCTGCTATTTTCTTTTGTGGATATATTTGAGATGATTTAGTTTACAAAAGAGATAGAGGGAACAAAAAGATGGATATTGACAAAATACCCATTTGTTTCTTCCATACCTTTGCATAATTTCTCATCAATACAATTGATTTACTTATAGGAAAATGAAGGGAAAATAATTAATTTGGTTCCTGAAGCTTACAAGAAGTTCTATTTGCTCCCTAACATTAGGGAGGTCAACAAGTTGAGTCAGTTTGGGTTTGGTATCAACCTGAACCTGCTACCTGACTAACTCCTTTTTGGGTTGGGAACATTCCTGCATGTTGTTTACTAGATTATTGGTTGAAGTGGATAACACCCCAGTTTTGGGTGAGCGGTTGGGGTTGTTTGGTGGGGAAGGAGACAAGCAGAGACGAGTGGAGAGGGTCAGTGATGAGCGGTAATGAGTAGATGACATGACACAACCAAGTAATAACCAATGCCAACAGATGATGTGGCACGACTTAGTGATGATTTGGAAATTGGAAACATATACAGACCATTTTGTTCTTTTCACTTTTCTGTGAATAGTTATTACTCTTCTACCTCATCTTCCTATCATTCTAGGTGAACTTCCGATTGGCAAATCATCATCTAAGTCATGTCAGGTCAGCTATTTAACATGACATGTCATCTATTGTATTTGTGAGGCAGATAGAAAAGCTTAATAGCATAATGTTAAAATGTCAGTAACTTGTTTGCAAATTTTCAAATATTAGGGATGAAATTGGAACTTCTTGTAAACTGCAAGAACTAAAAATAGGTGTTTGCCCTTGTAGGAATTTTTACTCAATAAACTTGAAGTATGCATTGCTCAAAAAGAAAACTATTATTGCCTGAAGAATTGTGCAGAAAATTTAAGAGTCCACAAATAAATGATAAAAAATAACAGTGAAATATGTACCAGGCGGCTATTTGCATCCAAATTTTCCACAACTCCTTTGCCAGCGAAAAAACCACGACCAAGAGGACTGTATGGAACTATACCAATGCCAAGCTCCCTATATGAACAAATGCATCAAGGGAGCATACTCATGCTTTTGGATAAGATAATTACATATAATGAAATCAAAGCTACACAAAATGGATACAACCCAATTAAATTTTCCTTATAGTAACAGTCTTTCAAAGAAGATAATGGTCTTTGAAACCTAAGGGGAAAAAAAAGAAGAGAAAGAGATACTTAGGACTCATTGAATATATCCCCTTAACTAAAATTTACAGACACGATGAGCAATGAACAAGCAGCACTAAATTTAACTCCACATCTAGAACAGATGAACATATGTAATCTTCTTATATGTGGAAGCACTCATGAGACCAAAATTATAAAAACATCATCTGTGAACTGAATAAACCTGCAAAGTGGAATTATCTCCTCCTCGATATCACGACTCCAGAGAGACCACTCCATTTGTACAGCTGTGATGGGATGCACCGCATGTGCCCTCCTTATCGTGTCTGGGCTGGCTTCAGATAGACCAATATATTTGACTTTTCCTTCATCTACCAGTTTCTTAAGTTCACCAACCTATTCCAATAAGATGTATTTAATCATATTTGCAGAGAATTTAATAATTTCAAATTACAAAAAACAAGCAAGAATTTTAAAATACCCATTGCAGGCATCTAGTTGAAAGAGCAAGAGAGTCACTTACAGTTTCTTCTATGGGTACTTTTGTGTCTACCCGATGCTGATAATACAGATCAATATATTGCACATCAAGACGCTGTAAGCTGGCCTCACAGCTTGAGCGAACATACTCAGGGCTACCATTCACTTGCATCTGAGGAAATCCTGATCTTTGGATGCCAAATTTGGTGGCTATTTGAATTTTCTCTCTCGGCAACTGTTTCAAGGCCTGAAAGATATAAACTTCATTCGGTTAAATAGAACAGAATTTTAATGTGGTCCTTGATTATTAATCAATTCACTAACAGATAATATAGAAAGTAGTAACAAAATTTTCACACCTGTGACCATCTTCAGATTTACTACCAGATAGGAACAAAAACATTTGACTTCTTGTGCTAGTAAAAGTAAAAATTAGTGTCTTTTACCTTTCCAATGAGAATTTCATTAGAATGGGGTCCATAAGCATCCGATGTATCAAAGAAAGTGATTCCCTTACTGTAAGCATACTTTATTATTGCGATTCCATCCTCCTCGGAGAGAGGAGAATTGTAGGCTCCAGTCAGGGACATACATCCAAACCCCAACTTTGAGACCTGGGGGGAAAAAAGAAGAGTTTAGAATTACAAAGAAATGAGAAAAAAAAGGTTAAGAATAAATGTAGTAGAATGATAATAGAGCGTGTTGTAATATTCATGAGTGAGTATTGTAGTTAGTTAAGTAGTGAGTTTCCACATTGGATAATAATGGCAAGAGTGAATGGTTCATATGACATAATTAGGCTCTAATTCATAGGCTTAAGCTTTTGGGTCAAATGTTGTCCCTATATGTTATATTAACTCCTCAACTAGAATCTCCCCAAGTTGTTATGTCCCCAACATAGCGCAACAAAATATTTTAGTACAAAAACTATTCCTTAAAAACTTAGAACCTTTACATCTTGAACACTGGGAAAGATTAACCAGAGGATTTCATTGTTATAGGTTATTTATGCAGGTTCAACGTTATGTTGGGACTCTTGACAGAAGAAAGAAATGGGACTACTAAGGTTTAAAGTCTCCATACTTTCTATCAACTTTAATTTCTCCAAAGCCTTCCACATGACAACATATGAAGCACAAGATTAAGGATTTTAAAACATGCAAATCTTTAAGTACTGAAAATGGAAAAGATGAAGGAGCATAAGTTTGTTAATTCCAGAAACTATCCATGACCATAGTCTCAATTATATAGTGTAAGATCATTACCCAACAAATACGTATTAAAATGACACTTATCTTCAGAATCTCCCCACCCAATCAAATTGGAGTATGTGTATCATATATATGTTCTTAGTATACTAGGCAAAAGAATGGTAACTACTCTTTAAGATATGGCATCTCTAGTGTTAACGCAAATCTCATGTCTTCACAAGAAAACAACAAATCCCTGTGGACTTTAAATTTATCTTAAAAGTTTAACAATCAGCTCAATCTGTTTAGTTCATCATGTTGACTTGGTTATGAGGTAATACAAATGGCTGCTTTAGTGTAGTGTCATAACAGAGTTCCAAGGGCATCATAACCTCAAAACACAATTGAATTATGAGAGTCTCAAGGGATCATAACCTCAAAACACAATTCAATCATAAAATCAAATTGCTCTAAACTCTTGCTTTGTCATTCGTGTTTAAACTTGCAGCCACAATAGTTATTCATTATTCCAAACCTTAAAAGATTATCTCCTATTAAAGTATAAAACTATGTGGTTAAATGATTAAATTTACCATATCTTAATAGCTTAAGCTTTTGAGACTATTTATAATTTAACATAGTATCGGAACATGAGATCCTGAATTTGATCTTTGTCTCCTCCTCTCTACTTCCCATTTAAAATCCCAACTCACTAGTAAGGGGGTGTTAAAAGAACGTGGTTAAATGACTATAAAACCGAAGCCATTAACTGCTTATGACTTGAATATAGAATTGTGTTTCTAAGGGATGAGACATTCAATTCCTTCTGTGGTAGTAAGTTCTCGTTGAAGGGCAACAAATGAATATTGAAAACATCATTTTTGCAGCAACATCTCAAGATAGGTACAGTTTAACACTTCTCTACAAACTTATTCTCAATTTATAGCATGTGACTAAACTAAACAGCTTCATAGAAATCGTTTCAAATTTATGATGCACTGTTCCTTGTCTCTAACTAACACACTAGTTAACTTTGTGCCCACCATGCTTTTAACATACAGGGTACCATATGCAAGAGGATTATTTTCATAATGATAACACTTCACAGCTTATGATCACAAAAAGGTAACTTGGCAACACCCGTCATCGGTTTTCAACTATTCATGATTTGAGTTTGAGACTCAAACTTAATAGTCAATCAGTATTGAGTTACTGCGGATGGGTTTTCAAAGAAATGTGACTTGCACATATACAAAATGGAAGTTTCTTGATAAAGACAAAAAAAAAAAAAAAAAAATCTTGAAATGGGTATTCAAGGTTTGGCTTTGTGATTTACCTCAAGGCCTTGATTGCCCAGTTTCAGCCTTGGAATTTGGACTTCGTCCCCTTCCGCCATCTTCCAAATTTTGTGTTTTTCTTTTCAATGTCTGCATGTATATGTTGCTTATTCTTTTGATTTTCTCATTAAAGTGTTAAATATAGTAAAACACTAATGATAGTTACATACCGGTGTAAGGTACACATAATGCCATCTCAACTAATATAGGATTTCAGATAAAATTTGTGTTAAATATATTTTCATAACAGCAAATATTTTTTTTTTATCGAATAATAATAATTTGTCACATAAAACTTATAAAAATATTTTAAATTTAACATTTTTCACTAAACTTAAATTCACCCTTTTACGATTCTAATTAAAATCATGAGACGATTTTAAAAGAGTAAGCACAATTTAAAAGAAAAGTTTCAAAACTTTAGTCACTGATATCTACTACAAAGAATTCTAAAGTTTCTAACCAAAAGGATCATGTGGTTAAAAAGTTGAGTTTTTTACTTTTTATTTTAAAGAAAACCGTGGGGGTTGAATTGAGAATAAGAAAGGGGCAAATTTTTAGGTGCATTAACGGCACAGTTAATCACTGCAGATATATTTATTTATTTATTTATTGATAATTTTGAGTGTGCATTTATTAATTGATTATTTCAAAAAAGAAAATTATAACACTATTCAGAAAAATAAAAAAAATTGTTAAAAAATTAATTATTTTTATCTTTCTCAGCAAAATACATTTCAAAATATTTTCTTAATCAATGTGGTCAAGACATTAATTAACTTTTCTGTTTTAAATTAAGCATTAACATTAATTATCTGAGACTGCCCACACACACCTGACCTTGCCATATGTCAAAAAAAGCTATCAAATTTTACCACTAGTTTGGTTGGAAAGATTACCTCCCTCATTCTACCACTAGTTTGGTTTAACTAAATTAGTGGTACTCTAACTCCTTTGGCTCATCCCTTATAAGGTAAAAAGAGGGAGACAATCTTTTCAATGTGGGACTTTAAGCCAAAAATGATTACAAAGTGCAACACTTGGTCTTGAGGCAAAAAATATCCCCACAATAAAATGATTCTTTTGATTATGGGGACCACTAGTTTGGTAACCAAACTAGTGGAATTCTAACTCCTTTGGCTCAGCCCTTATCAGGTAAAA
The DNA here is from genome assembly GCA_023621385.1 of Quercus gilva. NCBI lineage: Eukaryota > Viridiplantae > Streptophyta > Magnoliopsida > Fagales > Fagaceae > Quercus > Quercus gilva. The sequence continues at coordinate 55,836,027 of CM042475.1, read as the reverse complement.
AGAAGGAAGTAATCTTTCCAATGTGGGACTTTAAGCCAAAAATGATTACATAGTGCAACACTTAGTCTTGAAGCAAAAAATGTCCCTACAACAGTTATTCCAACTAACATGTATCTATGCATGATGCATAGATACATTTAAACACAATTTTTATTATAAAAATATAAATAATTAGTCAAATTATTAAAAAGAATGGCATGTAAGTTGTAACACATGCATACATATAGATGCATTTAAAATTAAACACAATTTTTTTTTATAAAAATATAAATAATTAGTCAAATTATTTATAAAAAAAAAAAGTAAACGTAATTAGTCATGTATTGAAATTCTTACCTAAATTTAATACTACTTATGATAACTTTTTTTTCTAATTTTTAATAAGATAAAACATGTGGTGATCTTTGTTGTGTGGTAATTTTTATTGAGTATATTTGATTTTTTTTTTTTTTTGAAATAGTTCATTAATATTATTATGGGGTCGGAGAATTTAGCAACCCCGGCCCACTTTATGCTAAGCCCAAGGCCCGTGCCAAGAAGGAAGAAATGTCCGAGGACGATCAAGGAAGTTTCAATTACCAAGAAGCGCTGTTGAAGACAATCCTGTCCTCGGCTAGCTGAGATCATGGAAAGGAAGAGCAAAACACCATCAGAGGTAGCCCTTCAGAGCGTCCTAGGGTAAAAACAAGTACAACGAGTCAGCCATGGAAGTATAGTGGAAGAGCAATTCTAGGAGGAACTGTCACATCCACATTAAATACTCACAACTAACGTTCTGGCTGCATTAATGGGGAAATGACCCCTGAACAGTATTGTCTTAATTACTACAACCCACAGAAATGATGGAAAGATGGCTAATGGGACAAGCACTCAAGTGATGACCTACTTGATCAACAAATGGAGGGCCAAGATTAACCAGAGAAGGGTATATATTGTAAGAAGTCCTCCAAAAAAGGGGACGGAAAATAGAAGAGAAGAACACTGTAGCACATATATCATCTGTGTAACTAAGAACTAAAGGAATAGTGAGAACTACACGTTCTTAAGAGAGTGCTGAGGAACTAAACCTCATGCTTTAGCCTACGTTCTTGTCATTCAACTTGCATATTACCATGTTTAGTTGTTGCAATCCTTATTAGGACTTAGTTCTTGAACCCATACTCTACAAATTCATTATATCAAGCTAGCTGGGCTTGAGTCCACTTCATCCAAGGAAAAGTGCTCAATCCCAATCCCTTCAATTATATTTTTAGTATTTTACACTCATTAACTCACTTAGCACAAATTTAAAACATGACACAATTGAATTTAATTATTCTTAGAAAAGATATAGTCTTAAGATTTTTTTTTTTTTTTTTTTTAATTAATAGTTGGAGGAAGGGGATTTGAATTTGTCTTTATTGAGAACACTAGAAAATGTCAATTTAGTTATAAAACTCTTGGCAAGTAATCATTTTAAAGACTTTGATAGTTGTTGCCAAGTGCCTTAAAAATCTTGTCACTGCACTAGTAGATGACAATTCGTATTAGCGGGTCATGTTTGAGTTGAGTTTGGTGTATTCGAGTACATAAGTCGACACGACTCAAAAGTATTCGATCTTAAAACAACATGATTATTAATAACATGCTTATATCTAACACAATCCATTTCAACTCATTTAATAAATAGGTTAGGTTGACATAAATATAACCCATTTCAACACATTTAATATAGATGATCATGAGTTTTAGTTAGCACAACAGGTAAAGTCTCTTGTCATTTTATAATTTTTTTTTTTAAAGACCAAATAATTAACAAGATAACCATATTTTTATATTTTTGTAAGCATACTAAATTATAATAGTATTAAACAAATAAATTTCATACAAATTGAAATTATGCTTCATAATAACATCTATTTAAATGATAATAGCACACAACCTAAAAGTTTTTATTTCAATTCAATGAAATTCCGTACAACTTTAGAAATATACAAGTTAAGAAAATAAAATGAAATGCAAGGTTAGACACTTTAAGGCTTCATATAAAACTTTACCAATATAACATTAACTTTCTTTTAATTACTCAATTCTATATATATATATATATATATATCAACTAAATGGGTTCAAAATGAGTCATCCATCCTAACATAAATAATCAACTAAATCATTTTGGGTTGATTGTGACTTATGTAGGTCAACACGAGGTTGAACCATTTATTAATTGTGCTTTGATACAAATTCAATTACACTAAATATTAACTTCAAAAAATAAATTCTTAAATAAAAAAAATTAAAAAAAAAAAACCTTCAAAAAAAATAATGTTGTATTTGTGAGTTATGTCAAAATATTGGCACCCTCTAAACATTAAAAATCAGACCACTAATCATGCATTTGAGACAAAGTTATTGCTGCCTTTGTTTCATCATCGATTATTAATGATTTACGTGCAAGCCAAACAAAAAAAAATGTTTTCTAACTTATTTTCAAGATCACAACTAAGCATAGGAAAATAAGTTTCTTTTCTCAAAATCATTTTCCAAAAAATGTTTTTCATTATACAAACAAATTATAAAGTGAGTGTCTACACGGCCATCATGACTAATGCATATGTATTTTTTAGCAGCTTTGTTGAATAAAAAAAATCTAGGCATCATACTACAAGTAGCAAGCATTTGCAGCTTTGTTATTTAAAGGATTACCTTTATTAAATTTTCTTCATTATCATTTTAATGCGGAGGTTGTCATTTTTTGAGCTTAGATTCTTAGCTAATTTCTTGGTTTTGAGTCATTATTTTACAATCACAAACTTGTCAAATTATGGGATCTCAATCTAGTATATTTTTTCTTTATGTTTTTTTTTCCCCCCTAAAAAGCTTGTTGTACAATGCAAGTGGGTGTACAAGATCAAGATTCTCCTTGATGATTTAAGTGTTACAAGACCCACCTTGTTGCTAAAGAGTTCTCAAGAATATGACTTGACTTAGAGGAGACTTTTGCCCTTGTTGCACACCTCTACTCTATGCCACTCTCATCTCAATCATGCTTCCTTGTCTATTGTTTAGTCTATAGTGGCTAGGGTTTAAGTCAAGTCAATTCTAAATCATTTGATTGTATATTAGGCATACAAGACAAAAAACATGCATTACCATTTAAGAGTCTAGCCAAGCAAAAACTTCATTATATTCAGCTTCTGTTCCTACCTCCTATAAGGGAGAAGCATCTCCCATTGCCACTCATTCTACCATCAATTGGATACCTTCACCTTCAAGTTTTCAGGTATGTGCCTTATTCTTTTCTAACCTAGTGATCGCACTCACACTAAACAACAAATGCGCTCTCAACTACGTTACTTCCTGGGGTATGATCTTAAACAAAAGGGTTTTTGTTATTGACACTACAATCCTATCACTAACTAAGTCAGGGTCTCCCATCATGTTGTCTTTGAAGATGTTCCATTCCATGTTCACGTTCCATACACTTTCAACATTTGATGGTTCTATTGACCCCTACCTGGCGAATGCTGTAGCTAACAGGTTCACACAAGAGCACACCATCGACTACCTAGGAGATATTTGGCCCTTTTGCATACCTCTCCTCACTTTGCATTATCATTGTAGTCATTGTCTCTAAAGATTGACAATTTCTTCAGATGGACATGAAGAATGTCTTTCTCAACAAAAAATTAACTAAAAAAAAAGGTTTAGATGATGCATCCTCTAGGCTTGCCTCATTTTTCTATAAAGTGTTTACTTCATCGTATCCTGTAAAGATCGAACATGGTTTACAAAATTCAGCATCCTCATAAGACATATTGGTTACTTTATCGATGAATATGACGCAATGTTATTTGTTAGATGCATTGACCACGGTACCATGCAATGTTACTTACTTATGTTGATGATAAGATCATTACTGGAGATAACTTGCAAAGTTCTCAATCAACTTTTAATTCTGTAGTTTGTGATGAGGTAACAAAAGCAGCAGATGTTTACTATCACTAATGTATGTGACAACATTTGACAAGGATGCTACATGTGTGTGCGTGTGAGAGAGAGAGAGAGAGAGAGGAACAAACTAAAATAAAATCTAAATAAGAAATGTCAAATTATATTTAAAACCCTATATTTATTATTTAGAGGTGGTTTAATATTGTAACTTGAAATTTATGACTGTTACAAATTAAACCTTATAGTTTCATTAATTTCAAATTGAACCTCAACTTTTAAAATCATATCCATATAGTTTTATTAGTTTCAAATATCAAACCTAAAAAGTTCAATGTTTAAAATGATATGATTTTAAAAGTTCAGGGTTCAATTTGAAACTAGCAAAATTATAATGTTTAATTTGTAACTATCTTAAAAATAAATAAATAAATAAATAATTGTAAGTCTTAAACTTCAAGATTTAATTTGTAACCGCTCCTAAAGAATATGGTCTAGCAAGTAATTTACCATAAAACAAAGTGAGGAACAAAATATGCAACAGAACATGACATAAAGCAACCACATTGGTTATCATTCTCAAAAAGTTTACAAAATAGTGTTGCTAATTTTGTGGTGTGAGTGACAGCTAGTTTTTAACATAAATCTGGCCATTCATTTCACAAAAACATAGCATTATTCAAGCGAAATGGACAATATCCATGAAAGTGTAAATAGAGAATTAGTTTTGTGGAGGAGTGTTAGCAAACTTCCATAGAAAAGGTTCCATGATTTGATAGCTTCTACCACCAGCTACTTCTTCGATTGGTACAGCATCAGTTATCTCCTTCAGGTCATCTTCTGTAAGTTTCACGTTCAAAGAGCCAATATTGTCGTCTAAGTTCTTGATCTTAGTTGTCCCTGTTAAAGTTCGAGGCAAATGAACATTGAGAAATAGCAGGTGAAAGTCTCAACTTGCCTCAACTTTTAAAATCTGCAGTTCCAAAGGGCTTTAATACAAAAGCAACTGTTTATACTAAATAAATATGATTGAAAATGAGAACATTAGTGAACTTTCCTGCCGAAAGAGAAAAGAAGATATATACACACAATCACCCTTAAACTATGTATGGAACTAGCAGTCCTCTCATCCTAATTATCAAATTTCAAGTTTCCTGCCTGTGGGAGGTACAAAAGGGTGCACTGGACATAATAAAATTCCACTCTGCTTCATCATCATCATTCATGCAACACTTCCAATGAAAAGTAATAACTCAGTTAAACCTTGATCAATGTCGTTAGATTTTTTCTTAATACAGTTCCCTATATATTTAGCATACCTGCATATATTTTTTAGCAATTTTAATATCAAAAACACATAATTGACTCATGATTTTATTATTCCTCAAAATCAAACTACCACTCCTGCAAAAAGTCAGTAACTAGCCAGCCGTATGGCCAATGATGCCTTCAAGACATTGTGATCACAAACCATAACCCATAATAAAATCTGATTTAGTTATGACCACAGCCTAGGACTATGCTTATGAATATGTTAACGGGAAATTAAAATCTGAGTTTTTCTATGGCCGTTATGACATCAGAGCAGGCAATATCCATGTAATTTCCAGCCATGAAGTGGGTTGATATCCATTTATATTCTAAACTTTGAAACTTGAGGCAGGAAATCCTTACGTAACTTGGATTGGGATAATTCTGATATATTTCCTTAACTTCTATATCACCTTTGTCCACAATAAGATGCAGGAAATCTAAATATTACTTGTTTCAGCATAAGTGGGGAAAAGAGCACGCTTGGAATCAAGTTAATTTCAATTTGAAGCACACAAAAGATAATAGTATTCATAACAAGAAATAGAATCTTCAGCGCTTTTCTTTCTCTTTTTGAAAACTTAAATACATAGCACATTTTTGACAAGTAATTAATCAGGACAAAAAACAAAAAATGAAAGCCAACTACCAGGTATGGGTGCAATGTCGTCTCCTTGTTTGAAAACCCATGCAAGTGCTAGCTGAGCAGGAGTGCATTGGTGCTTTCTAGCAAGTCTTTCTATTCGACTATAAATGGTCTTGTTCTTCTCCAAATTTTCTCCATGGAACCGAGGGTGCATGGCCTTATAGAAAATAAAAATAAAAAAAATAAAGAAGCTGGTTGTCAGTTTCATTTGAAGAATTTTTATTGTTGTTATTACTATTTTATTATGGAAAATGAACAAATTCTTGAAATCCTCTCTATAAGATGGTTCTTATGGTACAACAACAAAGCCTTAATCCCAAGCTTTTGGGGTTGGCTAGATTTTGAACAAAGTAATAATGCAGAAAGTGTGAAGAAAAGTTTATTTTAATTTGGTCTTATGAATTTTGAGTCAATTGTACTTTCATTGGACAATTGAATTTTATTTTAGGTCTTATGAGTGAATAAGGTTATTAGTAGTTTATTTAAATTTCCTTTAGTCAAAAGTACTTTTGTTATTCAATACACGACTCTCCTAAGTTGTTGCTGCATCCATTTTGGTTTTGTCCTGTGTCAACTGATCGAAGTCAGCCATATGTATTCTTCTTCACCGCTATTCTATCCGATCAAAAATCATACTTTGTCACCTCCTTAATCAATATATCATTTTTTTACTACTACTAATGTTATTTTAAGTCTTCCGCTATTTTCTTTTGTGGATATATTTGAGATGATTTAGTTTATAAAAGAGATCGAAGGAACATAAAGATAAGAGATCTAGGGAACAAAAAGATGGATATATTGACAAAATACCCATTTGTTTCTTCAATACTTATGTATAATTTCTCATCAATAAAATTGATTTACTTATAGAAAAATGAAGGGAAAATAACTAATTTGGTTCCTGAAGCTTACAAGAAGTTATATTTTCTCCCTAACATTAGGGAGGTCAACCAGTTGAGTCAGTTTGGGTTTGGTATCAACCTGCTACCCGACTAACTCCTTTTTGGGTTGGGAACTTTCCTGCATGTTGTTTACTAGATTGTGGGTTGAAGTGGATAACACCCCAGTTTGTAAAAATGTCAGCAACTTGTTTGCAAATTTTCAAATATTAGAGACGAAATTGGAACTTCTTGTAAACTGCAAGAACTAAAATAGGTGTTTTCCCTTGTAGGAATTTTTCACTCAATAAAATCAAAGCATGCATTGCTCAAAAAGAAAACAATTATTGCCTGAAGAATTGGGCAGAAAATTTGAAAGTCCACAAATAAATGAGAAGCATTATTGGTGAAATATGTACCAGGCGGCTATTTGCATTCAAATTTTCCACAACTCCTTTGCCAGCAAAAAAACCACAGCCAAGTGGACTGTATGGAACTATACCAATGCCAAGCTCCCTACATGAACAAAGGCATCAAGAGAGTATTCTCATGCTTTTGGATAAGATAATTACATATAATGAAATCAAAGCCGCCTACACAAAATGGATACAAAACCAAATAAATTTTCCTTATATTGGCAGTCATTCGAAGAAGATAATGGTCTTTGAAACCTAAGGGAAGACACAATGACCAATGAACAAGCAGCTCTAAATTTAACTCCACATCTAGAACAAATGAACGTGTGTAATCTTCTTATATGTGGAAGCACTCATGAGGCCAAAATTATAAAAAAAACATCATCTGTGAACAAAATAAACCTGCAAAGTGGAATTATCTCCTCCTCGATATCACGACTCCAGAGAGACCACTCCATTTGTACAGCTGAGATGGGATGCACAGCATGTGCCCTCCTTATTGTGTCCGGGCTGGCTTTAGATAGACCAATATATTTGACTTTTCCCTCATCTACCAGTTTCTTAAGTTCACTAACCTACATTCCAATAAGATGTATTTAATCATATCTGCCGCTTAGATCCCACCATCTACATTGAAATAATGAATTTGCAGAGAATTTAATAATTTCAAATTACAAAAAAGCAAGCAAGAATTTTTAAAATCACCCATTACAGGGATCTAGTTGAAAGAGCAAGAGAATCACTTACAGTTTCTTCTATGGGTACTTTTGTGTCTATCCGATGCTGATAATACAGATCAATATATTGCACATCAAGACGCTGCAAGCTAGCTTCACAGCTTGAGCGAACATACTCAGGGCTACCATTCACCTGCGGCTGAGGAAATCCTGATCTTTGGATGCCAAATTTGGTGGCTATTTGAATTTTCTCTCTTGGCAACTGTTTCAAGGCCTGAAAGATATAAACTTCTTTCAGTTAAATAGCACAGAATTTTAACGTGGTCCTCGATCAATTAACTAACAGATAATATAAAAAGTAGTAACAAAACTTTCACATCTGTGACCATCTTCAGATTTACTACCAGATAGGAACAAAAACATTTGACTTCTTGAGCTAGTAAAAGTAAATATTAGTGTCTTTTACCTTTCCAATAAGAATTTCATTAGAATGGGGTCCATAAACATCAGATGTATCAAAGAAAGTGATTCCCTTATTGAATGCATACTTTACTATTGAGATTCCATCCTCGTCAGAGAATGGAGAATTTTGGGCTTCAGTCAGGGACATACATCCAAACCCCAACTTTGAGACCTGGGGGGAAAAAGGAAAAGTTTAGAATTACAAAGAAATGAGAAACAAAAAGTTAAGAAAAAATGTAGTAGAATGATGACAGAGCGTGTTGGAATATTCATGAGTGAGTATTGTAGTTAGTTAAGTAGTGAGTTTCCACATTGGATAATAATGGCAAGAGTGAATGGTTCATATGACATAATTAGGCTCTAATTCATGGGCTTAAGCTTTTGGGTCAAATGTTGTCCCTATATGTTATATTAACTCAACTAGAATCTCCCCAAGTTGTTATGTCCCCAACAGAGCGCAACAAAATATTTTAGTACAAAAACTATTCCTTAAAACCTTAGAACCTATGCATCTTGAACGTTGGGAAGGATTAACCAGAGGATTTCATGGTTATAGATTATTTATGCAGGTTCAACCTTATGTGGGGACTCTTGATGGAAGAAAGAAATGGGACTACTAAGGTTTAAAGTCTCCATACTTTCTATCAATTTTAATTTCTCCAAAGCCTCCCACATGACAACATATGAAGCACAAGATTGAAGGACTTTAAAACATGCAAATCTTAAGTGCTGAAAATGGAAAAGATGAAGGAGCATGAGTTTGTTAATTCCAGAAACTCTCCGTGACTGTAGTTGCAATTATATAGTGTAGATCATTACCCAACAAATACATATTAAAATGACACTTAACTTCAGAATCTCCCCACCAAATCAAATTGGTGTATGCGTATCATATATATGTTCTCAGAATACTAGGCAAAATAATAGTAACAACTCTTTAAGAGATGGCATTTGTAGTGTTGACACAAATCTCATGTCTTCACAAGAAAACAACAAATCCTTGTGGACTTAAAATTTATCTTAAAAGTTTAACAATCAGCTCAGTCTGTTTAGTTCATCATGTTGACTTGGTTATGAGGTAATACAAATGGCTGCTTTAGTGTAATGTCATAACAGAGTTCCAAGGGCATCATAACCTCAAAACACAATTGAATTATTAGAGTCTCAAGGGATCATAGCCTCAAAACACAATTCAATCATAACTAGTATAATCAAATTGCTCTAAACTCTTGCTTTGTCATTCGTGTTTAAAATTGCAGCCACAATAGTTATTCATTATTCCAAACCTTACAGATTATCTCCTATTAAATCATAAAAGTATGTGGTTAAATAATTAAATTTACCATATCCTAACAGTTTAAGCTTTTGAGACTATCTGTAATTTAGCATAATATGAGAGCATGAGATCCTGAGTTCGATCTTTGTCTCCTCCACTCTAGTGAGGGGAAATGTTAAAAGTATGTGGTTAAATGACTACAAAACCAAAGCCTTTAACTGCTTATGACTTGAATACAGAATTGTGTTTCTTAGGGATGACTTTCAATTCCTTCTGTGGTAGTAAGTTCTCGTTGAAGGGCAACAAATGAATATAGAAAACATCATTTTTGCAGCAACATCTCAAGATAGGTACAGTTTAACACTTCTCTACAAACTTATTCTCAATTTATAGCATGTGACTAAACTAAACAGCTTCATAGAAATCGTTTCAAATTTATGATGCACTGTTCCTTGCCTCTAACTAACACACTAGTTAACTTTGTCCACACTCCCCACCATACTTTTAACACAGAGGGTACTATATGCAAGAGGATTTTTTTTCATAATGATAACACTTCACAGCTTATGATCACAAAAAGGTAACTTCGCAATACCCATCATCGGTTTTCAACTATTCATGATTTGAGTTTGAGACTCAAACTTAATAGTCAATCAGTATTGAGTTACTGTGGATGGGTTTTCAAAGAAATGTGACTTGAACATATACAAAGTGGAAGTTTCTTAAAAAGGAAAAAAAAAAATTTGAAATGGGTATTCAAGGAGTGGCGTTTAGATTTACCTCAAGGCCTTGATTGCCAGTTTCAGCCTTGGAATTTGGACTTCGTTCCCTTCCGCCATCTTCCAAATTTTGTGTTTTTCTTTTCAATGGCTGTATGTGTAAGTTGCTGAGATGATAAAGTGTTGGATACAGTAAAACACTAATTTTGACCCCCAAAAAAAAAAAAAAAAAAAAAAAAACTCCCCATTGCTATTTTACAACCAAATTCATTGGGGTATGTAGGTGTAAAAAATTTATGCCTACAGTAAATTGTCATATTTGCGACCCACGAATTTTTTTTCCATTTAACAATAAATATAAAAAAATTTAGTTAGTTGTCATTTTTGAGAAGAATTTTGAAAATTAGCATCTCGAGTGTTTAAAACTCCAGTTCCAACATAAAACTCGAGTTTTTAAGTCTCGATTTGTAAACGGATGGGTCTGAGTTGGAAAAAAATTCATGTGAAAATCGAGTTTTAAACACTCGAGTTCCGGAAAACACCGCTATAGGGCTTAAAAACGCCACTATAGGGCTCTTGTATGACACTTATGAAAAAATTTTGCAGGAAACGCCGCTATAGGGCTTTAAAACGTTACTGTAGAGCTTAAAAACGCCACTATAGGGCTCCCTGAACCTGGTATGGGCAGTTATAAAAAAAATTTTGCAGAAAAACGCCGCTATAGGGCTTTAAAACGTCACTATAAGACTTAAAAATGCCACTATAGGGACGATAAAACTAAATTTTTTTTTGCATGGAACTCGAGTTTTGGAAACTCGAGATGTATGTGAATGGATCTCGAGTTTCTAAAACTCGAGATGTCTAGTTTTCCTTATAGTTTTAAGCGTTGCCTAACTAACCATATACAACTCTTTCTCACAGTTCTTCTGCACATTTCCCCTGCGACCCACTCTAGTTGGGTGGTAAACTTAAATATTAGTATTATTTGAAGTAGTGTGTGGGTTTGGGAGAGAGAGAGAGGGACAAAAAGGTAGAGAGGTGGAAGAGTTGTTTTATTTTTTTATATTATTTGTTAGTATAGTTTATATTATTTTAATGAGTTGTATATAAAAATAAAAACTGAAATGTTAAATAAGTTATAAAATGATATAGTAAAATAAATAAATTAGTGTTTGAGGATATAAAATAGGTGTTTTTTTACATCCTCCATTGATAGTACTCTAATGATAGTTCCAGTGTAGTACACATAATGCCACCGCAATTAGGATTGAGATCAGGTGCACTTGATGCAATTCCTTTGAATGGTTGAGATTGATAGTTACAAAAAAACAACTTTCAGTCTTAATCATTGATTTAAAAAAGTTAAAGAAAAATTTTAAAGAAAAGTAAAAGTTAAAAAAGTGAAAAGTAAAAAAAAAAAAAAAATTGTGAGTGAAAATGGTAAATTGCACTCGGTGCAATACCTAAATATTGCACCGGATCCTAATCCCCTCAACTAATATAGGATTTCAAATAAAATCTGTGTTAAATATATTTTCATAACCAATCTTAAATAGTAAACTGCTGACTTAATCCGAATTCACCACAAATATTATTTTTTTTTATCTAATAATAACAATTTGTCATGTAATACTTGTAAAAATATTTTAAATTTAACATTTTTCACTAAACATAATTTCACTGTCTTACAAATATAATTAAAATCGTGACACAATCTTAAAAGAGTAAGCACAATTTAAAAGAAAAGTTTCAAAACTTAGTCACTGATAGCTGACTTCAAAGAATTCTAAAGTTTCTAACCAAACGAATTGGATGTGCCTAAAGAGTTGAGTTTTTTACTTTTTATTTTTAAGAAAACCGTAGGGGTTCAATTGATTATTTTGAGTGTGCATTTATTAATTGATTATTTTGAAAAAGAAAATTATAACACTAATCACTATCATGATAAATATAAAAAAAAAAAATGGTTTAAAAAATCAATTTTTTATTTTATGGTTTAAAAAATCACTATTTATTTATTTATTGATAATTTTGAGTGTGCATTTATTAATTGATTATTTTGAAAAAGAAAATTATAACACTAATCACTATCATGATAAATATATATAAAAAAAAAAATGGTTTAAAAAATCAATTTTTTATTTTTTTCCGTAAAATACATTAAAAAATATTTTCTAAATCATTGTGGTCAAGGCATTAGTTATCTTTTCTGTTTTAAATTAAGCATTAACTATTTGACACTGCCCCTACACACATTTGTGAGCCTTGCCGTATGTTAAAAAAATCTTGAGGGCTTCAAGTACTTTCGGTAGATTAGGCTTGGAGTGTTCTTTTGATATTCTTGTACTCCAACTTTATTTACTAGTGGATCGATTTGGCTTAGAGTGTCACAAAGAGGTTTTTCGTCAAGTACTTCTATTTCCTCTTCGATAACACGTCTTGGTGTTATCTTTTTGTAGGGCTTGGGCCCGAATGACCCAGAATGGTCCATGTGACCAAGACCTAACATTATAAGGTTAGGACCAGTCCATTGATGAGGGTGTGAAGGACCAACCACTAGCATTCAAGGGAATCCTACTATGTTCGGGGCCAGGTTAGGTCCAATACTGATTGATAAACCGAGGGGGTACGACAAGGGAGCGGAAAAGTTTAGGTCAGTAATTGAGCACAGTTAGTGCCTTTGGGAAACCTGCTACCAAACACTATTTAGCGTCTGGAACAAGTTTCAAGAGAATCTTCAGAAAACATGATTTTTCTAGGGATTATGGGTGAAAGTAGGATTGCATGGGAACCAATGAAAAGTAATGATTTGAGCCTAACTAAGGGGAGGTTATATAAGAAAGTGAGGGCAAACAAATTGGGGGTTGGATTTTAGGGGAGAGAAGTTAGAGAAAGTGGGAGAAAAGAAAGAGGAGAGGGAGTAGATATGAAGGGGAGGAGAGAACAAAGAAAACAAAGAAAGCAAGAAGCAAGGTCTAAGGGGAAGAGGGTGTTGGGATGAAAACCATGGGGATGCTTGATTGTTGGGCTGTCAAGGCTATGTTTAAAGCACAACCTGTAGGACTGTGAGGAAACCCACCAACTAATAAATTAGGAGCCCAAATCCACTATCTTACATAGTAACTTCGCTAGATTTGGGTCACCACACTTGTGTTTGCATTTCTCTTTCTTTACTCTTTAAGCTTTACATTTATTGTTTATTGTATATGCTTATATCTTAGAGAGTTGTTTCAGTTTCATTGCATTACACTTACTCTTATTCCACACTTAGTTAAGTAGGATAAAAGCAAAAGTTTTTATTTGGAGGGTCTAAACAAGCAATAGTGTTTTCACACTATTTGAACTTTCAAAATTAATATAATTTTAAAACTTTAGGACTCAATTTGAAACTAGTAAAATTAGAATGTTTAATTTGTGAGTCTTAAACTTCAAAATTTATTTGTAACTCCTAAAGAATATGGTCTAACATGTAATTTACCCTAAAACAAAGTGAGGAACAAACTTTACCCAAAAAAAAAAAGTGAGGAACAAACTATCAAAACATCCAATAGAGCGTGACATAAAACAACCACATTGGTACCATTCTCAAAAGGTTTATATTAGTGTTCCTAATCTACTGAGTGAATACATAGCTAGTTATTAACATAAATCTAGCCATTCACTTCACAAAAACATAGCATTATCCAAGTGAAATGGACAATATCCATAAAAGGGTAAGTGGAGACAATTAATTTTTAGGAGGAGTGTTAGCAAACTTCCATTGAAAATGATCCATGTTTTGATAGCTTCTACCACCTGCTACGTCTTCGATTGGTACAGCATCCGATATCTCCTTCAGGTCTTCTTCTGTAAGTTTCACGTTCAAAGAGCCAATATTGTCATCCAAGTTCTTGATCTTAGTTGTCCCTGTTAAAGTTCAAGCCAAATAAACATGAGAAATTGCAGGTGAAACTTGAAAGTCTCAACTTGCCTCCTTTTTAAAATGTAGGAGGCATAAGAGATTTGGCACATTGGACAATAAAATTTCACAAACAATTCAAAAGGGATCTGAGTCAAAAAGCAACGGTTAGTGTTTATACTAAATAAATATAATTCAAAATGAGCATATTAGTGAACTTTCTCGCTGAAACAGAAAAGAAGATATATACACTCAAAATTATATACATTAACATTTACAATTGTCCTTAAAATATCCATGGAACTATCAATCCTCTCTTCTTGATTATCAATTTTTGCTGCACAATAAATAAAATAAAACTCAAATTTTCTGCCTGTGGGAGGTACCAAAGGATTTACTGGACATAAAATTCCACTCTGCTTCATCATCTTCATTCATGTAACACTTCCAAAGAAAAGTAAATCAAATGCCAATAGGTTTTTCTGACCAGCTCAACTAAACCTTGATCAATGCTGTCAGATTTTTCTAAACACAGCTCCCAATATATTTAGCAGATCTGCTAATATATTTTTGAAATTACACATGGTTGACTCATGATATTAATTTTTATTCCTCAAAACCATACTACCACTCATTCAAAAAGTTAAAAACTAGCCAGTATGGCCAATGATGCCTTCAAGACATTGTGATCATAAACACGAACCCATAATAAAATATTTTTTTAGTTATGACCACAACCTAACACTATGTTTATAAATATTTTAACTGTAAATTATAATCTCTGATTTTTCTCTGAGGCTGTTATGGCACTATAGCAGGCAATATTTACATAATCTCCAGCCATGAAATGGGTTGTTATCCATATATATAATTTAAAACTTGAGGCAGGAAAACCTTATGGAACTCAATAGGGATACTTGTGACATTTTTCCTTGACTTGTATGTCAACTTTGTCTTCTATAAGATGCAGGTGATCTTAATTCTACTTGTTGCAGCTTAAAAGGGGAAGTGCATTACAGACTTGGAGTCAAGCTAACTCAATTTGAAGCACACAAAAGATAATGGTATAAATAACAATGAATAAAATCTTCAGCCACTTTTCCTCGTCTGTTTTTGAAAACTTAAATACAGAGCACATTTTTTCACTAATGTAATTAATCATGACAAAAAAAAAAAAAAAATGAAAGCCAATTACCAGGTATGGGTGCAACGTCTTGTCCCTGTTTGAAAACCCATGCAAGAGCTAGCTGAGCAGGAGAGCATTGGTGCTTTCTAGCAAGCTTTTCTATGCGACTATAAATGGTCTTGTTCTTGTCCAAATTTTCTCCTTGGAAACGAGGGTGCAACGCCTAATAAGAAAAAAAGAAAAGAAAAAAGATGAAGAGCTGGATGTCAGTTTCATTTAAAACATTTTTTTTTATTGTTACTATTACTACTGTTAAGGGGAAATGCCAAATTCTTGAAATCCTTTATATAAGATGGTTCTAAAGTTTAACAACAAAGTCTCAATCCCAAAACTTTGGAATCGGTTCTAAATTCTCAACCAAAAAATAATGCGTGAAGTGTGAAGAAAATTTTATATTCTTATTTAATTTATTGGTCAATTGGATTTTATTTTAAGTCTTATTAGTAAGTTACGTTATTAGTACTTTACTCCTAGGATATCTATCTTTTTATTTTTTTGGTTCTTCAATTGTTTTGCTGCATCCATTCTGCATTCATCCTATGTTAAAGAACTTGGTCAACCATGTGTATTCTTAGCCATGTATATTCTTCTATGCCATTCTATCCTTACAAAATCATACTCTATCACCTCCATAGTTAATATCTTTTCTTACTACTTTTATTTATGTTTTTTAAGGTCTTCTTCTATTTCTTTTTGTTCTCTTGGCTTGAATTAAATCATTCCTTCTCATTGGTGTATTAATCACTTTCTTTTGTAAATGACCAAACTGTCTTAAGCAACTCTTTCTTATCTTTGCATCAATAAGAGCCACCAATCTTTAAAGGAATATCTTCATTTTGTACACTTTTTTTTTCCCAACTTATCTATAACATACTTATTTTAATTAAACTTATTTTATTATCATATTGGTTCTTAATAGCTCAAAACTCAATACGATAGATCATAGCTAGTCTTAAGCTAAAAAACATAATATTTCCAAAAAAAGAGCAATTATGATAACTTCAAGATAAAATAAATGCTGCATTTACATGAAAATTCTTCAGTGGAGATTGCTTTAAGAAAAAATTATACATATTAGATGTTTCAATGTATAATTCTATTAAAGCCAACTGAATAAACAGTGGCTAAGGTCCAACTCTTTAAGAAATATAGCGTAGAATATAGTTCCATAATGTGTAATGTGGCAAGTATGGAAGGAGAGGAAAAGGAGGACCTTTGAGGCACAGGAGTTATCTACAGACATGATAAAGTTAAAGTCTAGATAAATTCTACTCTATATGATTTCGTAGATTCATTGTACTTTTGACTTTTCAAGGGGAATTGTTAGATGTATTGGCAAAATACCCCAGGTTTCTTCTGTATTTGTATAGCTTTTCATCAATAAAATTGATTTACTTATAGAAAAAATGAAGGGAATATAACTATTTTGGTTCCTGAAGTTTACTAGAAGTTCTAATTTGCTCCCTAACATTAGGGGTGTCTTTAAGTTACCTGCCACCCGACTGCCACCTTTTTTATTCAATAAACTTGAAGTATGCATTGATCAAAGAATGCAGGAAATTTGACAGTCAATGCATAAATGAGAAAAAACATTGGTGAAATATGTACCAAGGAGCTATTTGCATCCAAATTTTCCACAACTCCTTTGCCGGCAAAAAATCCACGGCCAAGAGGACTGTATGGAACTATTCCAATGCCAAGCTCCCTACATGAACAAAAGCATTTGTACAACTGGGCAATGAACAAGAAGCTCTAAATTTTAAATTTTCAAATCAAGAAAGGAAGAACATGTCAGTGGTGTAAACATGGAAGCACTCATGAGACCAAAATTAATAAAAATATCAATTGTGAAGTGTGAACTAAATAAACCTGCATAGTGGAATTATCTCGTCCTCAATATCACGAGTCCAGATAGACCACTCCATTTGTACAGCAGTGATGGGATGCACAGCATGTGCCCTCCTTATTGTATCAGGGCTGGCTTCAGATAGACCAATATATTTGACTTTTCCCTCATATACCAGTTTCTTAAGTTCACCAACCTACATTCCAAAAATATGTATCAAATCAAATTAACCACCTGGATCTCACCATCTACAATGAAATAATGAATGCAGAGAATTTGATAATTTCAAATTATGAACAAGCAAGAATTTCGTAGGCATCTAGTGAAAGAGCAAGAGAATCACTTACAGTGTCTTCTATGGGTACTTTTGTGTCTACCCGATGCTGATAATACAGATCAATGTATTGCACATCAAGACGCTTCAAGCTAGCCTCACAGCATGAGCGAACATACTCAGGGCTACCGTTCACTTGCATGTGAGGAAATCCTACTTTTTCAATGCCAAATTTGGTGGCTATCTGAATTTTCTCTCTTGGCAACTGCTTCAAGGCCTGAAAGATATAAACTTCTTTCAGGTAATAGCACAGAGTTTTAACATGGTCCTCATTATTAATCAATTCACTAACAACAAAACATATAGAAGATAGTATCACAAAGAAATTTCCACATCTTCAACCATCTTAAGATTTACTACCAGATAGGAACAAAAACATTTAACTTCTTGAGCTAGTAGAAGTAAAAATTAGTGCCGTTTACCTTTCCAAGCAGAATTTCATTAGAATGGGGTCCATAAGCGTCAGATGTATCAAAGAAAGTGATACCATTACTGAAAGCATACTTTATTATTGAGATCCCGTCCTCCTCAGGGATAGGAGAATTGTAGGCTCCAGTCAGGGACATACATCCAAACCCCAACTTTGAGACCTGAAAAAAAAAAGGTGAGAGAGAGTTTAGAATTACAAAGAAATGAGAAACAAAAAGTTGACAAAACATGCAATGGAAAGAAAATAGAGCGCAGCAAACTATTTTAGTAGAAAAAAATTTCCTTAAAGCCTTAGAACCTATGCATCTTGAACATTGGGAAAGATTAATTGCAAGATTTCAAGGTTATAGATTATTTATGCAGGTCCAGCCTTATGTTGAGACTCATGATGTAAGAAAGAAACAGAACTATTAAGGTCTAAAGTTTCTATCCTTTCTATCAATTTTAATCTCTGAAGCCTCCCACTGTCCCACATGGCAACATATGAAGCACACAAGATTGATGGACTTAAATACATACAAATATTACGTGCTGAAAATCAAAAAGATGAAAGACCAGGAGTTTGTTGATTCCAGCATCTCACCACAACAGTAGTCGATTATATAGCATAGACGATTACCAAAAATAGGTTCTTAGTATACTAGGTAAGAGAATAGTAACTATTTAAGAGATGGCATTTGTCACAAATCTCTTGTCTTCACAAGAAAAAAACAAATCTTTTTGGAGTCAGACTTTATAGTAAAAGTTTCCCAATCACCTCAATCTGTTAAGTTTATCATGTTGACTTGGTTATGAGGCATATAGATGGCTGCTTTGGTGCCATGACAGAGTTTCAAGGGCATCATAATCTCAAAAAACAATTCAATTATAAGTATAATCGAATTGCTCTAAACTCTTGTTTTGTCATTCCCACTTAAACTTTCTGGCACAAGTAGTTTCTCACTAGGCCAAAGCTTAAAGATTACCTCTTATTAAATCATTCCTCTTCTCTTAGGTTGATCCAAACTCATGCTTTGAATATAGAATTGTGCTTCTTAGGGACGACGCAATTCTTGCTGCTGTAGGAATTTCTTATTGAACAGTAATACTATTGACACAACGTTTTTTTTTTCCACAACAAATTTTACAATTGCTGAGTTGGTCAGCTGTGAGTGGTGGACACAACTATCATTCATAGACCCAAAAATTTTTCTCCATCAACTAGAGTCAACCAACTCAACAATTGTAAAATTTGTTGTAAATAAAAGTGTCATTATTTTCACTTATTGAAGGGTGCCATATGTCTTTAGAAGACATCATTATTGCAGCAAGCAAGCCACATCTCAAGACATCTACAATGGAACACTTCTCTACAAACCCCTCAAGAAAAAAAAAATTAAAAAAAGTTTGGGGGAGGAGGGGGGGTGGGAGGGTAAGACTGTGTACCAATCACCTCTTTTAGTCTTTGAAGAAGTGGGAACTTTATACATTGGCCATGACCTTTTGGTCTGTGTCTCTAACTAGCATTCAGTTAACTTGGTCCCCAGGACCCCATCATATTTTTACAAAAATAAACTGTACATGTACCGTACAATCTGCAAGAGTGTTATTTTCATAATAATACTCCTAACACCTAGAAGCTTCTGATCACATAAAGGTAACTTGGAAACTCCCAAAATCAGTTTTAATTTTCTTCTAATCTTTCCTTCCTTCATGTCTCCTCAAAAGATTATGGCTTAGAATTTAAAACTATCATCAGGACTTATAGCCATGCAAATTCGTGCATTTCATGGAAATTAAATGGGTTATCTTGTAAGTTTACATTACATATTAGCTTCATCATTCAAGAGCATTTCTATTAAAGAAAATAAAAGAGTTATCATTAATGGTACTGGATAAGCTTCCATCAAGTTTCTCAAAAAAAAAAAAAAAAAAAAAAAGCTTCCATCAAATATTCCGAGAAGCTATTATGTAGATGGGTTAATGTAACCTTAAATCTCGAAATAGACCAAATTATGCAGATGGGTTTTCAAAGAAATGTGACTTGAACATGTACAAAGTGGAAGTTCCTTGAAATTAAAAAAAAAAAAAAATTTGAAATGGGTATATTCACAATTCAAGGAATAGAATTGGGTTTTACCTCAAAGCCTTGATTGCCCAGTTTCACCTTTGGAATTTGGACTTCTTTCCCTTCTGCCATCTTCCAAATTCTGTGTTTTTCTTTTGAAGATTTTCAATGTCTTAGGATTTCCCTGTTCATTTATCAACAACATCAGATATTTATACTATATAGAGCAGTGGAGGTAATAATAACATTGCAAAAAAGAAAAAAAG
Source organism: Quercus gilva (assembly GCA_023621385.1). NCBI lineage: Eukaryota > Viridiplantae > Streptophyta > Magnoliopsida > Fagales > Fagaceae > Quercus > Quercus gilva. Next base: position 55,815,706 of record CM042475.1, on the reverse strand, counting down.
TAAAGACTAGTTTAGTTTTAAAAATTTAGTGAAGACGTTTTAAAAAAAAAAAAAAAATTTAGTGAAGACGTGTACCTAGGATTAGGAGTTGAAGTGAGAATAAGTGAATACTACTGTCAGTGGCAGCCACTACACATATTTATAGAATCGAATCAAAATACTACCAAATTTGAGACGACTTTATTCCAATTTTCAACCTTTGTTTCATCATTGATTATGTCATTGATTAGTGTTCCTATTTCTTTCGGATAATGTGAATAATTAATGTGTGATAAGAATGGTACACTGACATGAGCTTACAGTTCTCCCCGAATAAATTGAGCAATTTCCCACTTGCCGCCGTCTCTTCCGTCATTGATTATGTCACTTGCTCTTTTACTAAAAAAGTCATGCTACTTGGGTTTAGAGAAATGGTTAACCATCTATTTTATAAAAATTTTAATATTATTTTAATAGAAAATAAAAAAAAAATCAAAATATTAAAAAAAATTTTTCACATGAAACTTTCATTTAAATGAATTATTAATTATTACTTTAAGAGCATCTATTAGCATTTTTTTTACTTTTTTTTTTAGAAAGAGCATTTCCCTTACTAAAATATAGTTTTAGGAATACAAATTATTTTACAATTTTTTTGGTCACATTTTTAGCGTGGTAAACTGTGGGTGGGTTAGGACTCACAAATTTTTTTTAGTAATCACAATCTATCATATCATAATTGTGACAAAAAGTTATGAAAAATTATGTGGTCATAAACTTTTTCAAATCAAAATGAAGGTCTTTTTTTTGGGTGTATGGGCATTTGAGTTTGGAAATTGGATAAATTTGAAAAATTATCAATTTATAAAATAAAAAAAAGAGTAGGAAATTAATAATATTATTATTTAAATTTGAGTGATTAACTATCACTTTCATATGGACTCACTATTTTTTCCTCACCAATCATACCCTGTTACATTAGAGTTGTGACGAAAAATTTATAAAAAAATTTGTGGTCTTAGACTTTTTAAAATCAAAATGGAGGTCTTTTTTTGCACATTTTTTTGGGGTATGGGCCTCCGGGATTGGAAATTGTATAAATTTGGAAGGTCATCAATTTCAATATAAAAAAAAAAAGTAGGCAATTAATAATATTATTGTTTAATTTGCCACATCATAGTAACAAAAAAACTGTGGAATAACTTGTGGTCTTGGACTTTTTCAAATCAAAATGGAGGTTTTTTTTTTTTTTTTTTTTTGGGTATTAGAGCATTAGCATTGGTGAATGCTAATGCCATATCTAAGGCCAATTTGGCATTTTATGCCTTAAAATTCATTGCATCAGACAATGCTAAACACAACTATTGCAAATTTTTTGCAATAGTTGCTACAGTACAATTCTATCAATAGAATTGTACTGTAGCAGTATTCTAAAAAAAAAAAAAATTTTTTACTTCCTTTTAAGACTGGAATTTCTCTCACCTCTCTCTCATTATTTCAGCTCTATTCTCTCTCTTCCCTCTTGTTTCTCATTTGCTCTCTCCTCTCTTCATCAGACCCAAACACCATTCTCCATCACACATCACAGTGGCTTAGTTTTTCTGGTGGGTTGCAATCTGGCGGTTCTTGGTTGATTTTTTTTTTTTTTTTCGGCGTGGGTGACGGCGTGGGTCATTGGTGGTTGTGGTTTTTGGCGTCTGGTGGGCTGCGATTCGGCGGTTCTGTGGTTGCTTCTTTTCTTTTCTTTTTTCGGCGTGGGTCACTGGAGGTTGTGGGTTTTTTTTTTTTTTTTTTTGGCTATGACCGGTGCCTAAATGGGTTATGGGTCGTGGTTGGGTCTGGTGTTATGGTTGAAGTGGGTTAGGTCCGGTGTCTGTAGATCGGTGGGTGGATCGGGTGGGTTGATCATTGGTAGCTCTGATGGTGGCTCCGGTGATAATTTTTTTTGAATAGGTTTGCTCCGGTGGCTTTGGGGATGATTTTTCTTGAATGGGTTTGAATGGGTGATTATTTTTTTTGAATGGGTTTGCTCCGGTGGCTTTGGGGATGATTTTTTTTGAATGGGTTTTAATGGGTTTGCTCCGGTGATGATTTTTTTTTAATGGGTTTGCTCCGGTGGCTTTGGGGATGATTTTTCTTAAATGGGTTCCGGTGATGATTTTTTTGATCGGTGTGTGTGGCTATGTGTGTGTGTGGGTTTGAATGGGTTTGCTCTGTGTGTAGTTGATCGTTAAAAAGCCCAGGAAAAAAATCGGTTGGAAATAAATAATAAAAAAAGGTTAAAAAATAATATTTTAACGAGTAAAAGAGAGAAATAGAAGTTTGGGATGTAGGAAGTATTGTAAAATTGAATGGTATAATGATAAAGTGTAGTTTTAGAATGGTAAAATAGAGTAGTATTAGCATTTTTCAATGCTAATGCTCTTAGCGTCTTAGTTTGGAGATTGGATAAATTTGGAAGGTCATCAATTTCAACCAAACAAAAGTAGGAAATTAATAATATTGTTTAATTTCTCCCAACAAATCAAAATGAAGGTCTTTTTTTTTTCATTTTTTTTTTGGGTATGGGCGTCTGGGTTTGGAAATTTGATAAATTTAGAAGGTCATCCTCTCTTTTTTTTTTTTTTTTTTTTTTTTTTTTTAAGTATGCAATTAATAATAATATTGTTTAATTTGCCACATCACGGCTGTGAATAAAAAAAATTATGTAATAATTTGTGGTCTTAAACTTTTTCAAATCAAAATAGAGATCTTTCTGTATTGCTTTTTTTTTTTTTTTTTTTTTTTTTTTGTGGGTGTGGGCATTTGGGTTTTGAAATTAGATAAATCTGGAAAGTTGTCAATTAAAAAAAAAAAAAAGGTAAGAAATTAATAATATTGTTTAATTTCTCCCAACAAATCAAATAATGGAGGTATTTTTTTTTGGGTATGAGCGTCTAGATTTGGAAATTTGATAAATTTGAAAGGTCATCAACTTCAAAAAAAAAAAAAGTACGCAATTAATAATACTATTGTTTAATTCTCTCAAAAAAAGAAGTGGAAAATTTTGGAAGGTCATCAACTTCGACAAGAAAAAATAGTATGCAATTAATAATAGTATAATACTACTGTTTAATTTCTCCCAAAAATAGAAGAAATGCACCAGCCGGGAATCGAACCCGGGTCTGTACCGTGGCAGGGTACTATTCTACCACTAGACCACTGGTGCGTTGATGGTAAGCTCTTTCAATCTAATATTAGAGAACTAACTTGGATATTTGATTCAAGCCTATATTGATCAAAGTAAAAGATGGATCAGATTTCAAAAAAGAAAATATATATATATATATATTATGAACAGATTCCCACATTGATTAAGTGACTAATAAAACTTTTTAAAATGCAACCGTAGTGAATATTTTTCTTGATTAGGCAATTTGGAATGACAAAAGTAAGTGAGTGTCTTTTTGTTGTGGTAATAAATTTAGTGGCATAATTCTTCATAATTATTGACATAATTTATTGTGATTGATATATAATAAATGAAATATAAATAATTAATACATATAGAAATGATGTTACTTTAATTATAATTTATTATTGCCTTAATAAATTGTAATATTTTTTAATCTATTACTTTGCTTCTACTCTAGATCATGGCCAAAGGGCCAAAGCAAATGTATTTTATGTCAAAATGGCCAAAGCAATTGAATTATTTTTTGGTTGTTGAAGCTTCTAAGAAATTGCATTTTATATTCGGGTCAAAATGGTGGTGCTTAGAAAATTGAGAGTAGTAGTTTATTTATGTATTTTATTTTTAGAAAATAGAGCTTATTAGTGGTTGAAAACTTGAAACTGGAACGCACCGAAAGCAAGTCTAGCTGTTTCAAAAGAATCTTAATTTGTGTCTATCCTCTTCACTTTCCTCAACCAAACTGGCGACCCTATTATCATCTCTTTAAATTCCCATTTCAATCACATTTTTCTTTCTCCTCCTCCGTTTATATCTTCTATTTCTGTGTGCTCATAAATCCCAATGGCGCTTGTGACCATCAAAGGAGCCTCATCTTCCTCTTTCACACATCAATCCAAGAATTTTGATGTGTTTTTAAGTTTCAGAGAGGAAGATACCCGCTATGGTTTTACGGGTCACTTGTATAATGCTTTGCATCAAAAGGGTATTGATACCTTTATTGATGATGATCTTCAAAGGGGAGAAGAAATTTCCGTTGAGCTTCTCAAAACCATTGAAAGCTCAAAGATTTTGATAATTGTATTCTCTCAAAATTATGCATCTTCTACTTGGTGTTTGGATGAGCTTATCAAAATTCTTGAGTGTAAGAAAAATAACCAGGTAGTGCTGCCTATATTGTACGATGTAGATCCATCAGAAGTACGTAACCAAAAGGGTAAGATTGGGGAAGCGTTGGCTAAACATGAAGAACAATTCAAGGATAGCCAGAAGCTGAAAAGGTGGAGGGAAGCTCTAAATGAAGCCGCTAATTTATCGGGTTGGCATTACAAGCATGAAGCATGGGTACGTATTTTATTTTATGCTTTTATATAAGTTTTAATGTTTGTTTAAAGGTGGCAAATGAGGTTAATTTATATAATTCACTCGGTGTATTACACCAACCTTACAAAAAACATAGCCTCACATGTGATTCCCATAGATGTGACGTACCCTTAACTGAGAAGAAGAGGGAATAATTTCCCAGCAAATGAGCAAGTTTGGGTCAAGTGATAAAGGGTTTATTCATTTATTTATTTATTTTGTTGAGAAAATTAGAAATATTTACATACTAATCTCCACGGCTTAAACCCATGAGCTTCCCTTTCTCTCCAAAGCACTTATTAGTGCCCGGTAATTTTTAGGGTAAATTACAAAAAGTGGTTCCTATCTTTTACTGTCATATCTCAATTTGATCCCTAACATTTTAATTGTGTTAGTTTGGTCTCTAATCTTTTGATATTGTGTTAAAATGGTCTCGGGCGTTAAGTGATGAATGAAAAATACTGACATGACTAACAGTCAAAATAAAATATTATTTTTTATACTACATACCTTCCACATAAGCTGTCACGCAACATTAATTATCAATATCAACATTTTCTAATTTACTATAACGCACTCTATGTCCCCTTCTCTCTCTCGATTTCTCTCCATCCTCAAACTCCATGACACAAACTCTTCAAGCTCCTTCAATTAGGCCAATTAATTGAATACAAATTGGAGTAAAATAAAAGTTTTTTGTTCGATTCTTTTAGAATAAAATAAGCTAAGGAAACAAATACAATCACCTCATAATTGAATACCCACTCGAGATCAATACTTTAAAAGATTCTTAAAAAAAAAAAATCAATACTCGCCCAAACTAGCAAACAATGTAAACAAGATTAAAATCCAATAGAAAACAATTACAAACATGGATATTTAAAAATTGGAATGATTATACAAAGAAAAAAAAATGAGAGAAATTGTTAGACCAACCAAGAGCTATAAGGTGATGCTCCAGATGCTTCCACACATTTTCGTCGGAAAGTTTGTATAATCATATTGTCTCTCTCTGACACTCCCATTCTCACTGTTTCCCTTAAAACCAAGCTGACTCACCATTACCCAAGGCACTGGGCAGTAGCCATGATCATAAAATGAAAATCAAAGAAAATTATCAAACATGTTTTCATTCATTGGGCTGTATATCACTGCGTGCACTTTGATTCTCATTTGGCAAAGGAATATCTTTGATGGGTTTTTCGTGTTCAATCATGGTGTTAATCAAGGAAAACCTATGCCAGGTTGAGACTTATGGTGTTTGATCTCATGAATTTCAGAGGTGTGGGTGACAGGGTCACTATGAACACAGAGGCCATTGAGGGGGTTTTTTTTTTTTTTAAATGTTAACGTGGCAATACACATGGAATGAAAATAATATTTTATTTTGACTGTTAGCCATATGAGTATTTTTCATCTATTACTTAACGGCCGAGACTATTTTGACACAATATCAAAAGGTTAGGGACCAATTTGACACAATTAAAAGATTAGGGACCAAATTGAGATGTGCTGTAAATGATAAGGACTAACTTTGTAATTTACTCTAATTTTTAAATATTTTCAAATCATAGAGAGAGGTGCTCCCTTCTTTCATATTTATGGTGGGATCTATTTAATAAATTCATAGTGAAATTCATTATGAATGTAAGAAGAGATAGTATAATTTCTCCATATTCTGAGAGTACTTAAGAATTTTCTAAATTGAGGTACCAACTTGCTCAAATGGTGCGGTATATTGATTTAACTAAATAATGAGTTTAGTGCTTAATATTTATTATTGATTTAACTAAATATATAGTTATTAGTTATTACCCGTATCCAGCCCTCTGTAAAACCTAATAAAGGGGTATTATTACGGCCCTGCCCTTCCCTGCAGGTCGAGGCAGCCTGTTTCGCACCAACTTGCCTAGAACATAATTAAGATATACAATAATATAATATTAATATTAATATTTAATTTAACAAACATAATTTTTACCAAGCAATAATACTCAATAATTCAAAAAAAATATTAAACACTAATATAATAAAATTCCAGGCCAAATTAACTAACCGGACATTAATTAGTACAAAATCTCCTCACAAAAAAAGTTATATAGTACAAAGTCTCCATATGCCAAAATAATAACAAAAACCACATTATTTTCCCAAACAATAATACTCAATAATAAAATAAAGAAGTTAAACACTAGTAAAAAACACAAATTACATGCTAAATTGTTTAATAAAATAATACTACAAAGTTCCTAGCACCCATAGTGGTAATTTTGTAATCATAAAAGGTATAATAGTATTTTAGTAAATATGCTTTGTGTGAGTTAGGGCGAGGCGACCAAAATCCATCCCTACCCCATCTCAGTGGTGAGGACGTGTATTTTTTCATGTCCTTGCCCCATCACTTCTTTGTAGCAGAGAGACAAATTGGGGTTTGGTCAAGATGAAATTGCCGTCCTTATGCATGCATGTTTATTAAATAATCTGCTTTATATATATATATATATATATTACCAAAAAACATATATTAACAAAATAAAAATTTTCAAAATCACCAAAATTCACTCGAAATCTATACAATAGTATAATGAATGAAATAACTCTAAAACCTCCAATCAAAACCTCCAAAGTGACGGAAATACTTTCCGAAACATCCAAGATGACAGAAATATCTTTGTACCTCAAATTTAGAAAATACCCTCAAAGTAACGAAAACAACAAAATGACCAATATAATTTTTGAAAACTCTAAAAGGATTGAAATTAACTCAATATCTATCTTCAAAACAATTGAATTACCCTTGAACCTCTAAATGGTCAAAATACCTCCGAAAACCTTGGTCATGACAAAATAACCCTAAAAAATAATAATAAAATAATAAAAACACCAAAATGACCAAATATTATAATCAAATTGAGAGATGGAATAAGAATTTTTATATGAAATCTTCTCCCATCTATTTGACTTTTTAACTGAATAATTTGACTCAATATGTATTATATTTTTTTAACTTTATGGTCTATTAGATCTTATTTTGGATTTTATGAAGGAATGGGGGGTTTTATTAATGAGTGTAATTATTTAATTTGGACTTTGCATTTTTGTGTGTGGATAATTTAATAGTTGGGACTTTGGATGGGGGAATCTAAATTCTGTTAGAAACATTAGGACCTAGTTAAACTATAAAGCTCTTGGCAACTTAGTAGTTAAAACCAAGGAGTCCAAACCAATTATTGTTACAATATGCTGCTAATTCCACAGCTAAATCCTTCCCCCCTAGACCCCTAAGCACTTTATGAATGGGGAGGTGCCAATTAAATTACAAGGTTCTTGGCATAATGTCAAGAAACCCTGGTTATAGGTCAATAGTAGAAATAAAAGATTTCAATAGAAGATAACCTTACCAATTAATTGGGTGTTTTTTGAATAATTTCCCAAATCCAAAGTATTAGAATGGGTTTCCAATAAGTTTATGTCCTCACCTAACTAAGATGCTGGTTTTTCTATGCAACTTTGAGCTTACAAGCTTAAAAGTTAAAACTAATTTCCTATCCAAAAGAAGAAGTGCTAGCACCTAGCATAGTGATAGTAATTACTTTAAGTTACATGCCACTTACTTTAATTAACAACACTAGTATTGTAATGCACAACTTGAACATCTTGAATTTAGTTCAAGTTTATATTTCTATTTTCTAGTCTACTCATTATGCGTTTTCAATTCTTGTTAATTGGCAGCTATCCTGAATTCAAATTTATTGAAGGAATTGTTAAAGAGATCTCGAGTGCCATATCAAGGGACACACCACTATATGTTGCTAAATATCCAATTGGAATAAATCCTCGGGTAAAGGCCATAGAATTGCTTTTAGATATTGAGTCAGATGGAGTGCACGTGGTAGGAATATATGGCCCTGGTGGAGTCGGTAAGACAACAATAGCAAAAACTACTTATAATAGAATTTTTAATCAATTTGAAGGAAGTTGCTTTCTAGAGAATATTAGAGACAAATCAAGAACAAATGATGGCATAACCAATCTACAAAAGACACTTCTTTTTGAGACCCTAGGAGATACAAATTGGAATATGGCCAATGCATCTCGTGGAATCAATGAAATAGAGAGAAGGCTTAACAAAAAGAGGATTCTTGTAATTCTTGATGATGTGGATGAATTGGACCAAATAGAGAAATTATTAGGAAAATGTGATTGGTTTGCTTCTAGAAGTAGAATCATTATAACAACAAGAGACAAACACTTGCTAGCTACTCTTGGAGAAGATCATTCATCCTACGAGGTTAAGGAATTAGATGTACATGAAGCTTTTGAACTCTTTAGTAAACATGCTTTCCAAAAAAAACAACCTGTGGAAGATTATTTAGAAATTGTAAACCAAGTTATACATTATGCCAAAGGCCTTCCATTAGCTCTGGTTGTAATGGGTGCTGATTTATGTGGAAGAACTAAACATGAATGGAAAATTGCTTTAGATAAATATGAAAGAATTCCTAATAAAAATATCCAAGGTATACTCAAAATAAGTTATGAAGGATTGGATGAAATTGAACAGGATATTTTCCTTGATATTGCATGTTTCTTCAAGGGACTCCAAAAGCATTATGTTGTAGATGTACTAGATGCTTGTGATTTATACCCAGTTTATGGTATTCAAAAACTTATTGATAAGTGCCTCATAACTTTGGGTGAATGTAATGAATTGTTGATGCATGACTTGCTACAACAAATGGGTAGGGAAATTGTTCGTCAAGAATCACCAAAAAAGCCCGGAAAACGTAGCAGACTATGGAGTTCTAAAGATGTTCTTGAAGTACTTAATGAAAATACGGTATGAGTTATTTTGATTCATTTTTTCTTTTTCTTTTTTTTCCTATCACATGGAAGATGTATTGATTTTTTCTTTTTAATTTAGAAGAATATTTAAGTTTATCAATCGATTTTGTTTAAAATTTAATATTTGTTATACTTTTGTGTATTATTATTCACATTATGCTTTTTCTAATTAGGGGTCGGATAAAATTCAAGGCATAATGTTATGCTCGCCAGAAAACGTGCAAGTAAAAGCAAACTTTCTTAAAAAGATGAAAAATCTTAGATTGCTTATAATTAGTAATGTACACGTTTGTGGAGGTATTGAATATCTTCCCAATGGATTAAGGTTGCTTGATTGGAGTGAATTTCCTTTCTCTTCCTTGCCAACCACATTTCATCCTCAAAAACTCGTTGCACTCAAAATGCCACAAAGCCACATCAAGCTGGACAAGCCTTTCAAGGTATTATTATTAGTATTTGTTAATTATTATTTCTCTAAACTAAATTTTGAAGTTGGTTGAAGCTATATTTATATTTTACTTTTTTTGTGAGGTTACAGTTCGAAAGCTTGACATATATGGATTTCAGTTCTTGTCAAGAGATTGAGATGTTGCCTGACTTGTCAATGGCCACACCAAACCTAAAGTGCTTGCTTTCTCGTCAGTGTAAAAGTTTAGTTGAAGTTCATGAGTCTGTTGGATGTCTTGATAAGCTTATAGTATGGGACCTTGAGGGTTGCACTAAACTTAGAAGTCTTCCAAGGTTGCTCAAGATGAAATCTCTTTTGTATCTTTGTCTTTTTAACTGCTCAAGCCTTGAGAACTTTCCTGAGATTTCACAAGAAATGGGAAGTTTAGTGTTTTTAGATGTGAATGAGACTGCTATTACAAAGTTGCCTCAATCGTTTGGAAATCTCACTAGGCTTGAGCAGTTACTTCTAGGTTCTAAAGACCAATTGGTACATCTTCCAATTAGCATTTATGACTTGCAAAATCTTTGTGAGCTCACTATATATGGCAGTGCTGAATTTCCAAGGGCTGTGAGGACCGATAGACAACCACAATGTAATTCTTATGGTGGATTGTCCAAAGATGGTTTTTGGAGGTTGAATAAACTAAGTCTTCATGGGTTTTCAGTTCCTTCAGAATTAGATTTTGTTTTGACTTCTTGCTGTACCCTCTCTTTGAAACAATTATATATATATCCGAGCAATGTATCTACACTCCCAGAAAGCATTATTAGACTTGATAGATTACATACACTTTGTATTAAGGGGTGTGCTGAGCTTGTGAAAATTCCAAGGCTTCCACAAAGTATAAGAAAAGTAGATGCCTCAAGCTGCTTCTTGTTGGATTCACAATCATCAAGAAAATTATTGATTCAGGTCCCTCTCTCTCTCTCTTTCTCTCTCGTTAAGATATACAAGAAGTTTTAGGGATACTACCAATTTTACTGTATACATCTTACAAATTGGTGTGCATCACAGAAAAGCAATTTAAACGTTATATATATATATATATGTTGTTAAATGACACCAACCACATTCATTGTCACTCCAGTCTATAAAGATTTTCTAGTAAAATTGATAGTAAGCTTAACATTTTCCAAGAAGCAATTATGGTTACCTACCCAAGTACAGTACTAGTTTGCTAAATTGTAGTTTCTTAAATTCTCTTATTGTATGCAGCTTGGAGAAAAGTTAGGGCTTCCACAAGATATAGCATGTTTAGGTTTGGGAAGCAACATATCAATGGATCCAGAGTCATCTAGCGGATTGTCACTTCAGACTGACCTCCCTTCATTTCTCAGCACCTCTGACTTCATTGTATTTAAGAAGGTGTACTTCAAATCTGAAAGCTGGCATGTTAGTTCTGATGGTGAGGATACTAGATGTGAATATGAAATCGTAGTACCAGGAAATGAGGTTCCAAAGTGGTTCAACCATCAAAGTAATGAAAGTTTTATATCATTCTCCATTGGTCCAGAATTTCCAACAATTTCTCTTTGTCTTGCTTTTGGATTGCTGGATGATGTTCTCTACGAATATCTTTGTGATGTCAACATTTCCATCAATGGTACTAAACGAGAGCTCAAAGTGAGACTCTTTGAGGCAATTAGGTGTGATCATCTTTGGTTTTACTATAGACCTCATAGCTCATTGCAGCCGCTATTTCAAGACTTGAATCTAGGTGATAGAAATCACATTGAGATTTCATGTAAAGTCTCTCATTGGACTAGTAAGCCTAGACAAGTTGTTCCTATCATTAAAAGGTTGAGTGTCCATGTAGAATGCACATGTCCTCCTCAAAATTCCCACAACAACTATGAAGAAGTCCAACCTCGATTCTAACAAATTTCGAAGAGAATTGTGCACCAACGGCTCAGACCATTTCTTTGCCAAGGTCCAGGTTTTATTCTGCGCAGACTGTACCATACGTTGTGCCCAACTCGGAGTACTTCTCGTCAGCCATTACTAAAAGCACACAAAATAAATAAAAACAGCAGCAAGAAAAATAAGCCACTTGGTGAACCAAAATCACAAAAGAGGATTCGTGCTGCATTAAACATCACCAATGTTTCAAAGATAGAGGATATGCCACTTGATGAGCAAAAAATTCAAAACCAATTCGAAATGAGAATGAGAACAAAGAGAATGAGAACCTCTTAATCAAAATTTGAAGAAATATGCCAAGGTACCACAATGAAAATTTTGAAGTAATTTTCTTTTGTGTTGTCCCTGTTCTGTTACAACTGCATTGTTTAATGTCAAGATGTGTCTCCTCTTTTTTTTTTTTTTTTTTGTTTGGACAGTATAGATATGTCTCCTTTAGTTGCATTGTTTCATTCTTGTAGGTGTCTTTGTCACTTCTCTACCTTTCTCTCTAAATGAACAAGCTTATTCTTGTGGGGCTATAAACCCAATTCTAAAGGACATTGATTCAAAGAAAAAGCAGAATTAATGAAAGTACTCAAAGTAGTAATTTAATTTGTTACAGAATTCAATTTCTTTATTGTATAAGTTTTCAAAATTATTCCAACTCCAAAAAATTCATTATGTTTTTTTGTAACCTACCAATTCTAATTTCTTTGATTGCTTAAACATCATTGATTTACATTAATTCTATTTCTGGTATGATTGTTTTTGTTTTTTACAATATGATTAGTAGCTTGAAGTTAATGTATGTGCAGCATTGGAGCTCCAACTAAGAGGCCATCTCCCTTCCTTATTGCCCCTTTTAAAGAAAGGGGGGGGTTGTGGTTTGGCTTCAGCAGTTTCCTTGGCCAATTGAGGCCTTGATGCCATGCTTATGATCACCTGCCTAGACTTTTGCGGAGTAATTCCAATGTTGATTTTCCTTAGCAAGTTGTTTGTGAAGTGGATAAGTTTGTTGTTTTATCTTTTTTTTTTTTTTTTTTCAGAGTTACAACTTGCCCAAGTCATACTATTTCACAATCTGCTTAAAGAATTATGTTCTTGCATTTACATAATATAATGGCCAGATTGTTGCCTTGTTCGAAAAGGATATGGGGGCAGGTGACTGGTCACTTCTAGAGGTTGGCCTCCAACCTGATTCAAATAAACGTGTAATGATGCTCCTGCTTAGTTAAAAATCATAAGCATGGGCCAGTTGTTTACTGGTCGAACGTGTTCTTAATACACTTTCTGCTTCACTTGCTTGCCTTAGAGCTCATTCCTAGGCCCTTTCTTTCTATTAAAACTTTGCAGGCTTTGAACTAACAATTTTTTATTCTGTTTTATGATGTATATTCTTTTTTCTTGTGCTAACCTGCTGCCCAATATTTTCTTAATGTGCATTTATATGTTCTTCTCCTAGTTGACTTTTGAAGTAAAAGTTTCTATCGTTGCAGACTAACTTGGAGTACTCTTTTTCTTTTAAAGGCTTAAGGCTAAGCTGAAGAGAGTTTAATGGCTTGATCCAGTCAAAGAGGATAAAAAAAAAAGGGAAAATAAAGACAAACATTTGTGCAGTTGGTGATTCTTCTTTCCATTCAATATTTATATTTGCACTTATTAGTTGTTAATAATTTTGAGAAATTCAAAAGTTTGCTACTTAGCACATGTATCAAGATTTTAAATTACGATTGTGTATTTAAGTACTATGTATGATTGTTTTTAATGAAATTCATTTGAGGGGCATCGAATTATATCAGGTTCTTTGATCTTCTCCTATTCAACCCCTCTTCATACTAATCTCCTCTGTTTGAGGCACCAGGCAATCACACCGGATCACCACTTCATGACCATTGAATTCGACAAGACCCAAAGCCAACAAGTTGTTTCCTCCATACTTTCATCCATTCCAAGGGGATTTAAAGGTGGGTTTTCATCTCTCTCGATTGCTTATTTTCCATGACTAAGGGAAGTAGTTTGATTGTGGTATACTAGAGTTTGAGTGGTTGTTAGGAGTGGGTATGGCCAGATTATAGGGAGTCATTGGATGTCAAGTATGTGATTTCCTATTGTATTTTAGACTAAATACAAGTATATGGTGAATTAGGGAGAAATTTTATTAAACAAATAAAATTGAGCATGGAAGCCCAATATAGTGAAGTGAATGAAAGTTAATGCTTGTGGCTTTAATATAAATCAAGTTTCGGACCTCATTTTTTCGGGAAAAAAAAAAAAATGAAACCTATCTCCTTACATAAATATTAATAAATTTTGAATTAAGATTGTAAGTTGTTTTCATTTGAGGTCAAACTTTTGGAATTTATAGGCACCTAGGTTTGTTAGATCCAAACTTTGCTACCGAAGTTGAAATTCCTTTTCTTTCTTATTTTTTTTCCTTTTTTTTTTTTTTTTCATTTGGAAGGGTTGGGGAGGGGGGGATTCATGTTGAGATGAATTTTCTTTGATATTTAGGTAGCTTGGATCTCAGTTGGATAATATTATTGTTTCAAGTATATTACAAAGTACTGTATGATTCTGTAGTTTGTAACCCTTGATGGCAAGGAAATATGTGCAAAAGTTTGTACAAGTTTCAGATTGATATTCTTGATGTAAAATAAAAAATTTCATACAAGTACCAAATTCAGGCTTAGGTCCTGTCATATGGCAGTTTTTCACATTTCCTTTTCAATACGCACTAGTTTTGGAATGTATTATGTGGGTGAGATGAGTATGTGAGGGTCCATTTTCTTTTAGGTAAAAATGCAGGCCTTTTTTTTTTTGGGGGGGGGGGGGGGGGGGGGGGGTGTGGGTGTTGGGGTGAATAACATTTGGTAGCTTCTTTGTATTTGCTTAACAGAATTGTCCATGGGGCAAAATGGACTTCATCTTGTGTCTCAATGTGACATTCTCAGTTCTTGTTAACAAATTCCTAACTGGCTTCTTCAGCAATTTGTACGTCTAAGTAAAGGGATCCTGGAGGCACTCTAATTATGTTTCCAGATGGGAAAGGAAGTGGTGCTTTCAAACTTTTTTAAAGATTATCCTATCATCTTCTGTTGGAGAGTCGGAGACATACAACTGAGTTAAGTTATATTAGTTATCTACTTCTAGGCTTCGAGATGTTTCCAAATTAAAAAAATGAATGTTGGTTCATGTGTTCTAGGTTGTAAGGTAGTTTCTCTTCCTACGCCAATTTAAATTTGAAGTTGGTACTAAGAATTTTTTAAAGGTAGTTTAGAAGTGTCCTGCCTTGGATCCACTTTTTGTCATTCCTAATAATACCCTTTCAAATGTTCTTGTTATGAAGCTTTAGTTATTGTTTGCGGACATTCAATTTGCAATCATGTTAGGTAGTCAGTGATAAGGAAGAGCTTATTTGGTTTAGTTCAAACTTATCAATATGGATACTTACTAGAAACTTTGAGTTGGTAACATAATGGGAAAGGCAGGGGAGGTGTGCATATGAATAAAAATGTGCTTGAAGTTTCATGCATTAAGCCAAGATGTAGTTGTCTTTGCTTGTACTGGAAATTGAAAATAATTTTTGTTCTTTTTCACTATCAATGTGAATTGCTCTTCATTCTTATTCCTACTAGTTCAATTTTAGGCTTTACAATATTCTAATTATAGGAGATTTTTGGATGCTAATGACCTTTGATTATCTGCACCCATATTGCATGGCATCTGTGTTTCAGTTAAGTTATTTGTGGGTTTTGTGCAGCATCAATTCTGTTCAAGAATGGAAAATCAGCGTATGAGGATATCTTCAGAGGTACACACAATGTTCTTCTGGCTTTGTTATTTAGGTGGCACTAAGAATGAAAGACAATTGTTGTGATATTATGCAGATTGATGTCATTTATAGGAGAAAAAAGAAAGCGAGAGAGAGAGAGAGAGAGAGAGAGAGAGAGAGAGAGAGAGAGAGAGAGAGAGAGAAGGGGTTTAAGAGAGAGGATGGAATGACAGGAACAAGGCCTTGAAAAGTCATTACAATAGTTTGTGGACTCGATTCAAAGATGTAAGGATCAATCTTGGTCAAAATCGATTTTCTTGTGATGGTACTAAACAAATGGTGGTAGACTGTCATCATGTTTTTTTATGCCTGCATCAAGGTACATTAGTTTTCTGTTCATGTTTTCATTTAATATCTACCTCTGGGGTGATAGTGAATTGACAAAATATATCACATGCAACAACAGATTGAAGATACAGCTAATCAATTCATGTTATAGACAATGGCATTCATGGAGTGAATATTGGTGTGTGTAACCAGAATCATAATTATCATAACACACAAAACAAGCAGCATCACTGTTCTGTGAATTCAATATTACACCATTCATCATAGTCTTAACAGAAAGTAATTATATCTCAAACATAGTTTGGACTGTTCTTTGGTAGCTGATCATCTTCATCTTTTACAATTTGAAGTAGCTTTATGTGGCCTCATGATTTTATTTCTTTCCATGAGACATGCACTTCCCATTGTGCACATAGCTTATTATGCTAACTTACTTTCTTTTTCTGGTGTATTTGCAAACTTCCATGAGCAGTGAATAAAAACATCAATTGTTCTATGCCCCGCCACCTCGTTGATGGTTATTACATCAGAAATCTCCTTCAAATCTTCTTTGGTGAGCTTCACTCTAAAGGAACCGATATTGGCATCAAGATTTTTAATTTTTGTAGTCCCTACAAATCCATGAGAAATGTTAAAAAATGTATCAGCTATAAGCAATAAATCTTAGTTCAAGACCCTATTTAAAAAATTAGTGCAAGTTGTGATATACACAGTACTACTACTAAGGTGTTGTTATCTTCGGACCAAAGGATACCCCAACATCCCCACCCCCCACCCCCCCCCCCCCCCCCCCCAAAAAAAAAAAAAAGAGGGGGCAGTTGTTAAAATTTTAGAGAGGAAATATTACAAGATTCAAAAACAATAAATTCGAAAATTCAGGAATTATGTGAGAATCATCAAGATAATATATGGACATAATTCAAGAAAAATCGTAATTATGACTTTAGTTTCTGTTATGAACACCAGGCATAGCTGAGTTTAATTGAGTTGTATAAGCACGTCTTTGGGACCAGATTGTCTGAGCTACAGCCTACATAAGAAGTATGTGGCTAAACATAAGATTTGATTACTCTTCAAATTAGCCACATAACTTTGTATGCTTCAAAGATGCTGGTGTATTGGGCAAGAAAAATTGATGGAAATTTGAGATTACCATCTAATTTCATGAAGTCATAAGACTGAAAATTTTTCTACCTAAATACAGTTGCTGAACATGCCATGATTGTGTCATACTAGTTGTGAATTGGCAAGTCACAAAGGAAAGTGGGGTTTTGTTCATTCATAACATCATAAGTAGCTAGGTACAGTGCTCTAATCCATTTTTCTTGATAATGAAGGAGGTATTTCAGATTTTATAGTGATTGACTGATGGTGGATTTAGAGCAGCCTCAGTGGAAAAACATGCCACTTTATCTTTTCCCCTGATTTGCTCAAGCTATTCTTCTCACCATTAAAGTTGGAAGGCTGCTGGTAAAAGATGAACACTTGAAATTGAAGGTGAATGAACATTAAAACGGAGTCACTTACCAGGGATAGGTGCCACATCATCTCCTTGATGAAGAATCCATCCAAGTGCAAGCTGTGCAGGGCTGCATCCATGCTTTTCAGCCAACTTTCCTATTTGAAAATAAATGGTCTTGTTTTGCTCTAAGCTCTCTGCTTGAAATCTAGGATGCATGTTCTGATGAAAGAAAAGGTTACACATTAGTCCCAAGCTTAATCTCACAAGCAACAAGAAAAAAAAAAAAAAAAATTTTGCAACAAGCCCAATAAAAATTGTTTGCATATCCTTTTTTTTTTTGAGAAATAATTACAACATGCTGCTAACCCGCAGCTTGAATCTTTTCCCCCCTAGCATTTTGTTTGTATATCTTGTTAGGTATTTTAGTATTGGCTGATTATATGACAAAGTTTCCTTTTAATTATTCAAGAATTTTCATTTTTAATTGTTTGGCATAATTGAGGATGAAGACGGAAGATTGTGTTCACTGTGCACATCTGTAAAATTTGGTTGAGTGAACTTATACTCAGTAGGGCGAATATATGAAGAAATTCAGAAGCATGGACAGAAAGTTTTGACAGTCTTTCGTTCAACATTCAGTCGAGAAAACTTGTTAAGGAAAGCACCAACTTGGGCTCTTATGGAAATTTTTGTGACCAATCACTTCTCAAACCCTAGACAACTAAAGTAAAAAATTAAACCCTTATTTTAGAGGAGTGATTTCAGAGGAAGATGGCCAAGAAATCCTTTAGAAAAACTATTCCAAGTGCAAAAGGTCTTTCACCCTCTCTGATTGCCAAATTTTGAGAGGATTCACACTACCAAAGACAAGATCACCAGCTGTGTTGTTGGAGCATTCATTAAAACCACAAAGACTAACCAAAATCTTCAAGAAGCCTGGAAGTGACTGTTAGAAATCCAGACCCCAGTTACAATCAATTAATTTATTATGGATTCACTTAATTTACAAATTATACTTTCCAATTCAGATTTGGTTAACTCAATCCACAAAGCAATATTCTAAAATAAATAAGTGCAGAAAGTAATGAACACAAGCAACATGATTCTGAGGAGAAAAACCTAACTAGAAAACTCTACAGGGGTTTACCACCACTCCTCAAGGAAACAAATCCATTCATAGAATAGAAGTTTGTACTCTATTAACTCTAATTCTGAAGCTACCTCTAGTAGTAATTACTAACGTGACTACATGAAATTACAACTCTTTGAACTCTTCTATGGTAGATTCTATTCACATGAGCACTCTGTTTATGACTTGAAGAACCACCCTCTAGAAGGTTTCCACAACAAGTCTGTGTTGTGCAGTAACTTTAGCGTTATCACTGGTCTGGAGACCTTCTTCGGTTAATGGTGAGTGAGAACTTGGTCATGAAATCCTAGGCATATAAAAACACAGCTCTCAAAAACTTATTTAAGTCTCCCATATTAGTCCTTTTATACTCTAGCAAGTAGGGCACAAAATACTTCAGATTGCATGAATTAATGGTGTAGATTGAGAATTTGGATCCATGATTCTCAATTAATCGATAGGTGTCGAGACACGTCAAGCTTTTCTTGATCAATTGATAGGTGTCGAGCTACATGTTGAGATTCCAAAATGTTTCTTCTTTTTTGAGCTGTTTTGGGTTTGAGTCTTAAACTTCAAAACACATACAAGACTAAACTTTTGTTAGCCAACTGGCACATTATGAACCTAATAGTAACCAAGAGACTTGGTTGGCGGTCAGCATATTGACTTACTGCATCAAAAGACTTTGAAGACACAGGGCAAGAGTTTGCAGTTGCAAGTAAAAGTGGGGAGCTCGAGTACAGTTTACTTGTTCAGAAAGTGTAGTAAGTGTAGTCTATGCCATAACAGTCTTCATAGTGAATTTGATGGGTTGGACTTTGGCCCGGAGTGATTTTCCCAATTGGGTTTCACTTCATGAAAAATTCCTCATCTGTGTGTGTAATTTTTTCTTGTGTTGTTTATTTCATGCTTGATTATCCATGATTTAAGTTTTGTGTGAAATTGATTAAGTAAATATCTAGAATTGAATTATATTAGTAAGCTGACTTTGAGTTTCAAACAGTGTTTTTTTTTTCATAACTTGTACGCACAGAAAAATTCGAGACAACTATGTGCTACATACCAGATAACTGTTTGCAGGCACACTTTCTATAACTGCTTTGCCACCAAAGAATCCATGACCAAGGGGTCTGTATGGTACCATTCCAATTCCAAGCTCCCTGTACATTTTGGCATATCCAAAGGACACTTTTCAGACCATAATGTGGAGTTCAAACATATTGTGACTGCAGTATAGTAAAAGATAAATGCAAATAACCCCAAGTGGCTCCTCAGGCTGGATTCGCTGGAACCATGCATTGAGAAATATGCCTTATGAAGTGGAGGTCACTTATTTAAATCTTCCTCATCCCCTTCCATTACCTTGGGGGCCAGTCATTCTGAATGGAACACCGAATAGTTTTTAAGTGAAAATGAAGTTACCTGCAAAGTGGAAATATTTCTTCCTCAATTTCGCGAGTCCAGATGGACCACTCCATTTGTACAGCCGTGATGGGATGAACTGCATGTGCCCTTCGTATTGTTTCTGCACTAGCTTCAGACAATCCAATATACTTTACTTTTCCTTCTTCCACCAGCTTCTTAAGTTCCCCAATCTACAATCCAAAAAAATAAGTTTTCATGTATAAATTGCCTAGTTTACAACTTCAGGAAAGTGAAAGAATATTACAGCACTGCTTCTGAGTTGGAGTAAAGGAAGTTCTGCTTATAAAAGTTTATGTCACATGGAAAATGCATTTTAAAAAGGGGGAAAAGAGTATTGTAAAACTTACAGTCTCCTCTATAGGTACTGTTGTGTCAATCCGGTGCTGATAATAGAGATCAATGTCTTCCAAACCAAGGCGCTTCAGACTATCATCACAACAGGAACGAACGTATTCAGGGGTACCATTTATTTCAACATTATTAAGATCCAATTTGACAATACCAAATTTTGTAGCTAACTGAATCTTTTCTCGAGGCAAGTACTTCAGTGCCTGAAAATGCCTTTCTGAATTATACTGTTTACTCATAAGCCAACTAAAAAAGCCACCAAAGTAATCCAATGTTACAGTAAAGATGCGCCTTCAGATGGTTCTGTTTCTGTTTCTTGAAAGAGAAATAGCATGATACATGAGTGAAAACATTATGTTTGATTAATAATCTTAAACAAAACAAATTATTTTCTTCTTTTCACAAATAAAAAGGTTAGCTTCCTTAAAACCCCAAAGCATGGAAATTGTTTGGTGAAAAATTATGATTGAAGCTTTGGCATAAAGAAATTATTTTTGTTAATTAACAAAAAAGTATTTAGGGCAGTCAATTAATATAGAAAATTATAATTTGGAAGAAGTTCTTCAAAATTCATTTCCTGTGATTCAGGATTTTGTTAAATACAAGATTGGTCTTTCTAGATAACAAGTTATATTCTTTCAAAGGGTAAAAAGTGGCTCCCTTCCTAGAGTTGGAGAATGCTTTTCTGAAAATAAGCTGGCTTTCCGATATTTTCTTCAAATAATACACAATAAATACAAATAGTAATGATAGTCACACGCTCCTTAATACATATTCACCATATACATATTGCCACATGTGCTAAAATCGTGTTTTTTAAAACACAATTTTAACTGAAATCTTGTCAATGAAAACACGATTTCAAAAGGCAGCAGTGTCTACGGAGTGTGCAATAGGGTGTGTGTAATAAGAATTTCTGAAATACAAATCAATCACAAGATACATTTTACTGGTTACCTGCGTTTCCAAGGTTATGTAATCTCTATAACCACACAGATCAAAATTATTACAATTATGCTTTGTTGAAAAGAATATCCTTGTTCATTAAATACAAACAAATTTCAATTGGCATTTTGTTCAGAAAATTATTCATTTAGTTACATAGACAGAATGAATTACTTCCAGCCCACAACTCTGTATTCAAGGGCTCACCACTTACAATAGTCCACAATCCTAATCTAAGCAATGAAGACCCCAAGATTGATGTTATGTACAATATAAACAAACTAAAACAGGAACTCAGAGGTATCCGAGCTAGTCTAAATGAATACAAACCATCTGAGATATCATTTTCAAGTAAATTTACCTTTCCTACCAAAACTTCATTAGCATGTGGCCCATAAATATCTGACGTATCAAAGAATGTGATTCCTTGACTGAATGCATGCTTGATGATTGATATGCCAACCTCTTCAGGGACAGGATCACTGTAGCCTCCTGAAAGCCCCATACATCCAAACCCCAACTTTGAAACCTAGAGGATAAATAATACTATAACTTATAAGTGATTATTGATTATTGATGAAAAATACCTCTTGTTTTTGTGAAGGAAATTCAGACAAGGATTTTAAGCTCTTTCCCCCCACATTTTCTCACGCGGAGAAAAAATTTCTAAACAGACAAAAAGGGACCTAGAATTATAGGCAAAGGTCTAGGCCTCTGATTATCTCTCAAGATGGAGTCCATGTGAACTTGATGAATCATTAAATACTGTCAAAGGTCAGAAAATAACTTGACAAGAAGGAAGTTTATTAACTTCCTATCTTATCTATACAAAATATAATAATGAAAGTTTTGCAATCAATTTTACAAAACTCCTGTTGTGCCACATCGTTTGCATCTTTTCTTAATTTTTATTTTTTTGCAATTTCATTTTATTCAAACTTTCATTTTCTTCAATCATTGTATTCTTAGTGCAATCTTTCATCTCCTCTAATCATTGTCTTCTTAAAATATTCATTCGATTTCCTATATGGATTTTTTAATTTTCTCCTTTATATTTTCTTAAATTCTATCGTTTCACTTTGTTCAACCTTTTATCTACTTCAACTCTTCTTCTTCGCCAAAGGCCTTTGAGCTAAATTGGCACCTCTCTATATACAAAGTGCTTGGGGGTTTAGGGGGAAAGGGTTCGAGCTGCGGAGTTAGCAGCATGTTGTAATTATTTCTCAAAAAAAAAAAAAAAATTTCTTCTTCTATCTTAATTTTCATATAAATTTCTTATTGCTTCCTTTCCACCTCTCTTCTATTCCTTCCAAATTGCCCATGATAAAAAAGGTCATACTCTTTATTGGAAATTTTGAATCAGCTTCTATGCATATTTAGGTGTTTTGGTATTCCAATTCCTAGTCACACTTTTTTTTTTCTTTATCTCGTTGATTTGATTTTATTTGGATTAATAATTAGTTAATTGTTTTGCAAGTTATATTTGATTTTTTTTTTCAGGGTTCAGTTTAGATGTTAAACTATGAGACTTTACTTTGTTTTGTTTATTTTTTAATCATTTTGTGTGGAATTTTTTTGATTTTGTAGAAAAAGTACTCTCAATAGTTGAATTAGAAGTATTCTATAGTGCCACTTATCAAGACAAAAGCAAAGGTTAGTCAAAGAAAAACAGTTGAATTAGCGACATGTTTTAGCTTTTGCAATTGTATTATTATTGTTGTTGTTGTTGTTGTTGTCGTCGTCTTTGTTGTTATAATGATACCTATTGAAACTTAATAATGAGATTTTGCTAACAATTGTTTGTTTGATAATTTTTTTTGGGTGGACGAATTTGCAATTTATGCGGGCGAAAAAATAGATTATCAATATCAAATTATTTTCCTAATCGGTTTAGTTAATCATTGTTGAGCAACGATTGATATGACATTTTTTTTGTTTGCAAAGCTTTTTTATATGGAATGAGAATGTTTTGATTCAGCATATATTTACGAACATATTGAGATAAGAAATGTAATCAAAAAGAGAGATCATGATCGTACTTTGTATACTTCAAAGAGATAAATTGATTTGAGATTAAAGATAACATAAAATAGAGGATTACAAGTTGAAGTTTTTTGAATGGTAGGAATTGGGAAGATTCTATTTTTCTCTTTCCTTTCTAACTATAATGATTGCAAAAACTTTATCCTCATTATATTCTATCATTAGCGAATTGGCTCATAATATGAGTAGATGAAAATTTTAATATAAAAAAAAGTAAAATATACATGTGTGTATATGTGTGTGTGTGTGTATGTATGTGTATTTTACTTTATAAAGAATACAAAAATTTCATTATTAAAAAAAGAAAGCAATGTTTATTTTAGTTATAAAAAATTCTTGCCCTTGGTTTGGTAGAGGGTTATATAAAAAAAAGAGCATTTAGTAATTAGTAGTTTAATAGATCAAAATGAAAAAAAAAAAAAATTATGAGAAAAATACTTTGTTACATATAACTAATCCTAATATAAGATTTTAGGCATATTTTGAAATATAAAATATATATTATTTATATTTCATTACAAAATAATTGCATATTCTCATGCATCATACTATAAATCGTAAACATGACATGAGATTTAGGTAATGACATGAACTGATGATTTAATAAGTATGCATTGTTCTCATCTGCCATCTATCAAAATTTTCCTGGTTTTCCTTTCAAGATTCTCAATAAGTGGGGAACTTGAAGTTAAGGATAGTGGAAGGCCAAAATCGAAAACAAGTAAGGGGATTAAACTGTCTTGGAACTCAAACAACATTTGGTAAGGGATTTACTTAAGACTTATATTCGCTTTATGTACATATTATGACT
Organism: Quercus gilva; assembly: GCA_023621385.1. Lineage (NCBI taxonomy): Eukaryota > Viridiplantae > Streptophyta > Magnoliopsida > Fagales > Fagaceae > Quercus > Quercus gilva. Next base: position 55,791,712 of record CM042475.1, on the reverse strand, counting down.
CTGTTCATGGGTTACTAAGATCTATGCACTATGGCTACATTTGAGCATGCTCAGTTGTATTGGTTTTCAAGAGACAATATCTAGTGTAGCTAATATAATTTGTTAAGTAGGAAAATCATTACGTAAAGAGAGTGGTGAACATAAAAATAATCAAATATCATATTGCTTCATTTATGAGTGTAAAGTTGTAATTTACAATTATTTGTTTTGTTGGTTTTTATTCCATGCCAAATTTGATTGTAATGTTATTTAATCTTTTGTACCCTGTATTTATTGTGAGATTTAATTGTAAGGGCTATGTGATAGAGAGAGAGAGTGAAGATTCAAGCAATTGAAAACTGAAGAGTTTTTCGCGGATAGCTCGCGACTTAGCATCCTGTGAAGTGATCTATGTGACCTGCACATGCTGGAATGCGAAAAGTCAGGATAGGATGGAGACAACTATGTTTTGCGAGTAGCTCGCGGGTAAGGCCTTCCTGCGAGACACCCGTGAAACATTTTATTTTGCCAGACTGTCATTTCTGATATACACTTTCTGTGCCTACACTATTTATACCCACATTAGCCACAAATGTTGAGGAGTACTTTTGAGAGAAAATCTTAGCCACAAACCTTGAGAGTTAGAGATTGTTATACCCACATTTCTCTACACAATTACTTATGGATTTTCCTCAACTCTTACCTCTCAATTTTCATACTATTGAGAGGTTGATTGCCCAAACACTTACCACACCCTTCCAAAGTGTCAAGTGAGGTTTTGGTGCTGTTGGGAAGTATTGGAAGAAGCTAGGCTTTGGCGGATGCAATCGGGCGTATTGCGGGATTTGGAGAGCTAGACAAGACACGGTTCTGAGAAGTCTTGTTGAAATAGGAGCTTGGAGGGCTTAGGTACATTGGATAGATTAGGCTTGGAGGGTCTCTTGCTAACCCATGTATCCCAACTAATTGTCTAGTAGATCGATTACCGCTTGGAAGGGCGGCGAAGAGGCTTTTCATCGAGTTCTTCGATTTCCTCTTTGACAACACATCGACATGTTATCCTGTGTTTGCATCTCTCTTCCCTACTCTTTTATATTCCATTTTACTACTGTGTTATTATGATTATGGATTAGAGTAGTTTGTTTATTTGCTGGCATTTACACTATTCCGCACTTAGTATTAAGTTAGTATAAAATTAATCGAGCTGTAACTTTAATTTGGGGGTCTAAACAGTTCCTGTGTTTTCAACACATTTTAGAACATTCAATGAGAACCATTAGAATCAAACTGCCCTGTTAATCTTCATAATCAATATTGTTACTGCACACACCTATGTACAAAAGGGTCCTTATTTAATTTGGATAGAGATACTAGCAATATACCAATTGTGCATTAGTGACTCGTAGAATTTTAGTTCAGTACACCTGCCACAAATTAGACCTAAAGCTTCTGAAAGGTTGCTTATCAGGAATACCAATTCACTCATAAATCAATTTTAATTTTCATTTGGTCATAAGCTTCAATTTTATGTTCCCAGATAAGGAATAGGATCTTCTAGCTATGGCAAATTACATAACTTTACATCAAGTTAAATTTTAGCTGTTCAGGCAGAATAGCCATTGTTAACTTTTCAGTGAGATTTCTTTGAGGGGCTCAAGGGCTGTAAGGTATCAAAATTCTATGTTTCACAAACATGTGCTTATCAAGCACGACTTTGAAAAATCATTAATTTTCTCAATTAAAAGCTTGTAATTTGAAATTTCAATTAATCTAGGCATGGGAAAAATCTATAGTGGTGGAATGTAATTTGGTATTCAAGTCAACCATATGCAAGAGAAAAAATTTAATTAAAAAAATCAAAACCCAAGAGAGAGGGTACCTCAAATCCTTGAGTTCCAAGTTTCACCCTAGAAATCTGAACTTTTTGCTCCTCAGCCATTCTTATTCTTACTTTAAAATCCTAATCTTTGTTTGCCTTACTTCTGTTGTCAGTTATATATGTGTGTGTATATATATATATATACACACACACATATATACATGCCTATGCTATAAATTATTTAGTCTTCCTCCAATTGCCTGTTATGGGTGGAGACCCAACCAAAAGTTCTCCAACATTGTAAAATCCGAAGAAGAGAATGAGTCAAATTTCCAATAGCCCATGAATGACCCTAGGGATTATCATTTAAATTCATGCGTTATCTTATTTGGGATGTTTCTATTGAAGTACAGAAGCAAACAATGAGGCACATTTAACAAGAGCATTATTGCTGCTACCACTAGTCACTATTTTTTTGTAGCAGCAAGGATGTTGGTCCCACAAAGATGGTGAACCACAATATTACCTAAAATTTGTCATATCTATAGACACACATATCTTCTTCCCCTTCGTGAACTTTTCCACCCTAGGAATCAGAACTTTCTGCTCCTCAGCTTTTCTTAGTCTTAATTCAAAAAATCTTTTGTTTACCTTTCACAAAAATGACAAGTTTGAGTCCCGGAATTAGTCTCTCTCTCAAAAAAAAAAAAAAAGAGGAAAAAATTGCCTACCATGACCTCTCTCAAATCTTGCAAAAATGAGAGTTTTATACATTGAATATGACCTAATATATATATAGCAATACTTCTTTGGAAGATGCTAAAGAATTTAAGATAAATGAATCATAGAATTTACCTTTAAATAGCAAGTAAGTTTAGTGCTACAAACTTTTCCATAACTTTGCCACAACTTTGCTAAGTAAAGTTTGTAACACTAGTGACTAGACTTACACTTAAATAGCAGAATAATGTTAAGACTATAACTTTTGTCACAACTTTGCTATGTTAGCAGAGTAATGCTAAAGAATTCAAAGATACATGCATCAAGGAGTTCACCCTTTTTTTTTTTTAATAAATTCAAGGAGTTGACCATGAAATGGCAAGCTAATTTTCAGCCCCGGCTGGAACCCGCCGATTTAAAAATCAAACTTCTGGAAACATAGAGTCGAGCTTTAAAGAACTTCATGCCATTAAAAAACAACAAAAGTGAACTTCAGACCACAAAATTGGTCCTCCAGTCCAAACTTTCTGTCATCATTGATTATGTCACATTGTCACTATATTTTTTAGGTAAGTGGCCATTTTATTTTTCTCTTTCGTCATTAAATATGTCATCATGCAGCATTTTCAACGCTTTGTTTTTGTTGCTTATGTTAAAGTAGTGCGTCCCCATTGATAAACTTTATGTAATGTTTCCCACTTGAGCTGTTTTGCTTGGTGGAAGTTCTCCCAACATTAAAAATTATCCTTGAAGGGAATGTGAAAAATGCGTTGGAGATACAATCTTTCTTAGATCTAATTTGTCTAGCAGTTTATTAAATTATTGAATTCAAGTTTCTATTGTCCAGTTCAAGCAAGAGTCTTGCGAACTTTCTGCCTGACTTTAATGATTGCTTGAGTGAAGCTTGGAAGAACATTCATGTCTTGAAGATCTTTACATAGCTTTTAACCCTTCATGCATTCATAGTCTTTTGTTTGAGTTAGAATCCTGTAGATATTTTAGCTGATGCTGAGGCTTTTTCTAGCAGGCTCCTTTACTGAAAAAAACTTGTCACTACAGTAAAACTAGGCAGCATTGGCTGAAGTTTGTGAAACTATACTACGATTCATGACTCTCACTGTGGCTCCATTGAACAAAGAGAGGTAACCAGATTTGTAAAACATCTCTAAGATATTGGCCATCAACACATTTAATTGTGCCTAAAATGGAGGACAGTACTTCAAATACAGAGAACAACATCATAATCATACTAGCACATGCAACATTACCATTCTAAAAATTCAGTACTTTGTTATTCATCTCAATGAAAACTGTCTTGAGCATAGGTTGGACTGTACTTTAGTAGCTGATCAGCATCATCTTTCACCATAATTTTTGCACGAAACAAGCACCTCATATCAAATAAAGACTTTTAAGCTACTTTGCTGTCCCTTGATGGTGTATTTGCAAACTTCCATGAGCAGCAAGTAAAATTATCACTTATTCTATCCCCTGCAACCTCATTGACAGGTATTACATCAGAAATTTCCTTCACATCTTCTCTACCGAGGTTCACTCTTATGGAACCGATGTTATCATCAAGATTTTTAATCTTTAAAAAATTGTTGAACTCCCAAATGACTTTGAAATTGTACCAAATTTAACAGTTTAATGGCTTTATGAGTGGAATACCTAGCCCTAAATTTCAGTCCAAGGATCCACTCCTACTCTGACTTCTGAATTTTTCTTTTTAATGGTTTTGTGAAGTTACATTGAAATTTCTTCTCCCAATTGAAGGTTATCATCCATGAAGGTATTAACACCATTTTTGAACCAAAGCACGATACAAATGGCATATAAAACCATAACGGGTATCTTCACCTCTAAAACTCAAGAAGACATCAAAGTCCTTGGATTGGTGGGTGAAAGAGGAAGATGATGCTCCTTTGTTTTTCAGAAGTGCCATTAGGATTGCTTAGCAGATGGTTGAGCAGATCTGAAAGGATGAGGAGAATGAAAGATGTGATGAAATTTTGGAGGAATTGGCTCTTGGACTATCGCTTGCTCACAAATTATGTATTGACCGGGGTTGTCAATATGACTCAAGAAATGGAATGACAAATTGGAAGAGCATTAAGATAGGTTGGTTCCCATTTAGTGGTCAGTGGATGACTCATGAGTCATAAGGGTTCTTTTGCAAATCACTGATCGTTTTTGAGTCTTCAATGAAAAAATATATATAGAAAAAGAAAAAAAGAAAAGAATGGAAGAAAGGAAGAAAAGCTAGTCCATGATAGATCAAAGTGCTTACATTAATGGAAATGATTGAGAGACCCTATCTTCCACGATTTTTCCATAATATATGGTCCTTCAAACAAGGAGACCCATGGGTAGAGTGATGTCTTTCCATTCATTAGGAAGAGTGATGTCTTTCCAACGAATCATTTTTGGAAGGGTAACCTTAGCATCAGGTGTGGAGCATTGGATCAGCAAAGTATTATCACCAGCATTTTTTAACTTAGCATGTGGGTTTAGTTTGGTTTTCAACAATCTATAATAAATATGATAAATGATAGCAAGAGGTTTACTACCATCTTCCATATCATAACCAGATGTCAAAATATTCAAAGTTAATGCTTTAAGAATATTAGGATCATCAATAGCAAGAGTTAAATCAGGATAACAATTGAAGTAAATAGGACCATTGAACATGGATGATTGAATCATTCCAAGAATACTATTTTCAAAATTTTTAAATCTAGTATCTCTTAAGCACATAAGTACAGAAGCATATATATATAGGGTTCAGTTAATGTATCATTAGGACATACAGTAATCATCCATTTTAAAAAACTTTTTATAAGAAATTGAAAAGGCCATCAAAAAAGTTAATCATTTTTTCGCTTTCACTTAAAGAATTTCCTAAAAAAACCCATATATATGTGTGTGTATGTATATATGAAAGAAAGCTTCTTATCATTCCGTATTTCTTTATTTCTGTACCCAAAATGTTGGCCTCACACTAAGAATAAGCAGCATTGGCCAAAGCTTAAGAAGCTATGGTAAGATACACTTCTCTAACCTTTCACTTCAGCTCAATTGAGAAAGATGTTGATAAGAAGCAAATATTTGTAAGAAATTTGCAATCACGATATCTGTAAGTGCCTAAAATGGAAGAAAATAGACAAAATTCTTAAAACAACAGAGTAACCAGAATCATATCGTAACACACAAAACAAGCAGCATCACTGTTCTGTGAATTCAATATTACACCATTCATCATAGTCTTAACAGTAAGTAACAATATCTCAAACATAGTTTGGACTGTTCTTCGGTAGCTGATCATCTTCGTCTTTCACAATTTGAAGTAGCTTTATGTGGCCTCATGATTTTATTTCTTTCCATGAGACATGCACTTCCCATTGTGCACATAGCTTATTATGCTAACTTACTTTCTTTTACTGGTGTATTTGCAAATTTCCACGAGCAGTGAATAAAAGCGTCAGTTGTTCTATGCCCAGCCACCTCGTTGATGGTTATTACATCAGAAATCTCTTTCAAATCTTCTTTGGTGAGCTTCACTCTAAAGGAACCAATATTGGCATCAAGATTTTTAATTTTTGTAGTCCCTACAAATCCATGAGAAATGTTAAAAAGATAAATCAGCTATAAGCAATAAATCTTAGTTCAAGACCCTATTTAAAAAATTAGTGCAAGTTGTGATATACACAGTACTACTACTAAGGTGTTGTTACCTTCGGACTGAAGGATACCCCCTCCCTGCCAACCCCCCCCCCCCCCCCCCTAAAAAAAAAAAAAGGGAGGGGGCAATTGTTAAATTTTTAGAGAGGAAATATTACAAGATTCAAAAACAATAAATTCGAAAATTCAGGAATTATGTGAGAATCATCAAGATAATATACGGACATAATTCAAGAAAAATCGTAATTATGACTTTAGTTTCTGTTATGAACACCAGGCGTAGTTGAGTTTACTTGAGTTGTATAAGTCCATCTTTGGGACCAGATTGTTTGAGCTACAGCCTACATAAGAAGTATATGGCTAAACATAAGATTTGATTACTCTTCAAATGAGCCACATAACCTTGTATGCTGCAAAGATGCTGGTGTATTGGGCAAGAAAAACTGATGGAAATTTGAGATTACCATCTAATTTCAAGAAGTCATAAGACTGAAAAATTTTCTACCTAAATACAGTTGCTGAACATGCCATGATTGTGTCATACTAGTTGTGAATTGGCAAGTCACAAAGGAAAGTGGGGTTTTGTTCATTCATAACATCAAAAGTAGGTACAGTACTCTAATCCATTTTTCTTGAATAATGAAGGAGGTATTTTAGATTTTATAGTGATTGACTGATGGTGGATTTAGAGCAGCCTCAGTGGAAAAACATGCCACTTTATCTCTTCCCCTGATTTATCCAAGCTATTCTTCTGTCCATTAAAGTTGAAAGGCTGCTGGTAAAAGATGAACACTTGAAACTGAAGGTGAATGAACATTAAAAAGGAGTCACTTACCAGGGATAGGTGCCACATCATCTCCTTGATGAAGAATCCATCCAAGTGCAAGTTGTGCAGGGCTGCATCCATGCTTTTCAGCCAACTTTCCTATTTGAAAATAAATGGTCTTGTTTTGCTGTAAGCTCTCTGCTTGAAATCTAGGATGTATGTTCTGATGAAAGGAAAGGTTACACATTAGTCCCAAGCTTAATCTCACAAGCAACAAGAAAAAATAATAATAAATTTGCAACAAGCCCATTAAAAATTGTTTGTATGTCTTGTTAGGTATTTTAGTGTTGGCTGATTAAATCACAAAGTTTCCTTGTAATTGTTCAAGAATTTTAATTTTTAATTTGGCATAATTGAGGATGAAGACGGAAGATTGTGTTCACTGTGCACAGCTGTAAAATTTGGTTGAGTGGACTTATATTCGGTCGGGCGAATATATGAAGAAATTCAGAAGCAAGGACAGAAAGTTTTGACAGTCTTTCGATCAACATTCAGTCGAGAGAACTTGTTAAAGAAAGCACCAACTTAGGCTTTTACGGCAATTTTTGGGGCCAATCACTCCTCAAACCCTTGACAAATAAAGTCAAAAATTAAACCCTGATTTTAGAGGAGTGATTTCAAAGGAGAAAGATGGCCAATAAATCCTTGAAAAAACTATTCCAAGCGCAAAAGATCTTTCACCCTCTCCCATTGCTTAATTTTGAGAGGATTCACACTACCAAGATCAGAAAACCACCTGTGTTGTTGGAGCATTCATTAAAACCACAAAGACTAACCAAAATCTTCAAGAAGCCTTGAAGTAACTGTTAGGAATTCAGACCCTTATTGCAGTCAATTAACCAATTTGATGATGGATTCAATTAATTTACAAATTATGCTTTCCAATTCAGATTTGGTTAACTCAATACACAAACCAATATTCCAAAATAAATAACTTCAGAAAATAAAGAACACAAGCAATATGATTACAAAGAGAAAACCCTAACAAGAAAACTGTCCACGGGTTTACCACCACTCCTCAAGAAAACAAATCCACTCATAGAATATAAGTTTGTACGATAAAATTAACTCTAATTCTGAAGCTACCTCTACTGTGTTTACTAACGTGACTGCATGCAACTCCAACTCCTTGAACTTTTCTATGGCAGATTCTATTCATATGAGCACTCTGTTTATGACTTCAAAGAACCCTCTAGAAGGTTTCCACAACTAGTCTGTGTTATGCAGTAACTTTAGCATTATCACTGGTCTGGATATCTTCTTTGGTTAATGGTGAGTGAGAACTTGGTCATGAAACCCTAAGCATATAAAAACACAGCTCTCAAAACTTATTTAAGTTGTCCCATATTAGTCCCTTTATACTCTAGCAAGTAGGGCACAAAAAACTTCAGATTGGATGAATTAATGGTCTAGATTGAGAATCTGGATCCATGATTCTCAATTAATCGATAGGTGTCAAGAGCCTCGAGACATGTCAAGCTTTTCTTGATCAATTTATAGGTGTCGAGCTATGTGTTGAGATTCCAAAACGTTTCTTCTTTTTTGAGTTGTTTTGGGTTTGAGTCTTAAACTTCAAAACACATGCAAGACTTAACTTTTGTTAGCCAACTGACACACTATGAACCTAGTAGTAACAAAGAGACTTGTTTGGCGGTCAGCATATTGACTTGCTGCATCAAAAAACTGTAAAGACACAGGGCAAGAGTCTGCAGTTGCAAGCAAAAGTGGGGAGCTCAAGTACGGTTTACTTGTTCAGAAAGTGTAGCAAGTGTAGTCTATACCATAACAGTCTTCATAGTGGATTTGATGGGTTGGACTTTGGCCCAGAGTCTTTTTCCCAATTGGGTTTCACTTCATGAAAAATTCCTCATCTGTGTGTGTAATTATTTCATGTGTTGTTTATTTCATGCTTGATTATCCATGATTTAAATTGTGCATGAAATTGATTAATTAAATATCTAGAATTGATTCCTCGTCAGTGTTTTTTTTTTTTTTTTTTTTTTTTTTTCATAATTTAAACACACAGAAAAAGTTAAAGACAAATATGTGCTACATACCAGAAAACTGTTTGCAGGTACACTTTCTGTAACTGCTTTGCCACCAAAGAATCCATGACCAAGAGGGCTGTATGGTACTATTCCAATTCCAAGCTCCCTGTACATTTTGGCATATCAAAAGGACACTTTTCAGTCCATAATGTGGAGTTCAAACATATTGTGACAGCAGTATAGTAAAAGATAAATGCAAATAACCCAAGTGGCTCCTCAGGCCAGAACCATGCAATGAGAAATATGCCTTATGCAGTGGAGGTCACTTATTTAAATCTTCCTCATCCCCTTCCCTTACCTTGGGGGCCAGTCATTTTGAATGGAACACCCAATAGTTTTTAAGAGAATATGAAATTACCTGCAAAGTGGAACTATTTCTTCCTCAATTTCGCGAGTCCAGAGGGACCACTCCATTTGTACAGCCGTGATGGGATGAACTGCATGTGCCCTTCGTATTGTGTCTGCACTAGCTTCAGACAATCCAATATACTTTACTTTTCCTTCTTCCACCAGCTTCTTAAGTTCCCCAATCTATGATCCAAAAAAATAAGTTTTCATGTATGAATTTCCTAGTTTACAACTTCAGGAAAGTGAAAGAATAATACAGCGCTACTTCTGATTTGGAGTAAAGGAAACTATGCTTATAAATATTGATGTCACAAGGAAAATGCATTTATAAAAGAGGGGGAAAAAGAAGTTTTGTAACACTTACAGTCTCCTCTATAGGTACTGTTGTGTCAATCCGGTGTTGATAATAGAGATCAATATAATCCAAACCAAGGCGCTTCAGACTATCCTCACAACAGGATCGAACGTATTCAGGGGTACCATTTATTTCAACATTATTAAGATCAAATTTGACAATACCAAATTTTGTAGCTAACTGAATCTTTTCTCGAGGCAAGTGCTTCAGTGCCTGAAAATGCCTTTTTAAATTATACTGTTTACTCATAAGCCAACCAAAAAGAGCCACCAATAACTAAGAAAACCAATGTTACAGTAAAGATGCGCATTCAAATGGTTCTGTTTCTGTTTCTCGAAAGAGAAATAGCATGATACATGAGTGAAAACATTATGTTTGAGTAATCAACTTAAACAAAACAATTTATTTTCTTCTTTTCGAAAATAAAAAGGTTAGCTTCCTTGTAACCCGAAAGCATGGAAATTGTTTGGTGACAAATGTTTATGATCAAAGCTTTGGCATAAAGAAATTATTTTTCTTAATTAACAAAAAGGTATTTAGGGCAGTCAATTAATATAAAAAATTATAATTTGGAAGAAGTTCTGCAGAAGTCATTTCCTGTGATTCAGGATTTTGTTAAATACAAGATTGATCTTTCTAGATAACAAGTTATATTCTTTCAAGGGGTAAAAAGCAGCTTCCTTCCTATAGTTGGAGAATGCTTTTCTGAAAATAAGCTGGCTCTACGATATCTTCTTAAAATAATACACAAACAATTCAAAGAGTAATGATAGTCACATACTCTTTAATACACACTGTCACATGCTGAAATCATGTTTTTAAAACACAATTTCACAATTTTAACTGAAATCGTTCCAATGAAAACACGATTTCAAAAGGTAATGTGTATGGAGTGTGCAATAGGGAGTATGTAATCAGATTTTCAGAAATACAAATCAATCACAAGGTACATTTTACTGGTTACCTGCTTTTCCAAGGCTATGTAATCTCTATAACCACACAGATCAAAATTATTACAATTATGCTTTGTTGAAAAGGGTATCCTTGTTCATTAAATACAAACAAATTTCATATGGAATTTTGTTCAGAAAATTATTCATTTAGTTACATAGACAGAATGAATTACTTCCAGCCCACAAATTTATATTCAAGGGCTCACCACTTACCATAGTACACAATCCTAATCTATAAGCAATGTAGACCCCAAGATTGATGTTATGTACATTAAGAACAAACTGAATATGGTACTCAGAGGTATCCAAGCTAGTCTAAATGAATACAAACCATCTGAGATATCATTTTCAAGTAACTTTACCTTTCCCACCAAAACTTCATTAGCATGTTGCCCATAAATATCTGACGTATCAAAGAATGTGATTCCTTGACCGAATGCGTGCTTGATGATTGATATGCCAACCTCTTCAGGGACAGGATCATTGTAGCCTCCTGAAAGCCCCATACATCCAAACCCCAACTTTGAAACCTAGAGGACAAATAATACTGTAAGTAATTATTGAAGAAAAATACCTCTTGTTTTGGTGGAAGTAAATTTAAACAGGGATTCTAAGCTCTTTCCTCCCACATTTTCTCATGCGGGGAAAAAATTACTAGACAGACAAAAAGATTATAGGCAATGGTCTAGGCCTCTGATTATTTCTCAAGATGGAGTCCATGTGAATTTGATGAATCATTAAATACTGTCAAAGGTCAGAAAATAACTTGACAAGAAGGAAGTTTATTAACTTCTCATCTTATCTATACATTCAATATATAATAATGAAAACTTTGCAATAAATTTTACAAAACTCCTGTTGTGCCACATCATTTGCATCTTTTCTTACTTTTTAGTTTTTAATTGTTGCAATTTTCACTTTATTCAACCTTTTACCTACTTCAACCATTCTTCTTCTATCTTAATTTTCATATAAATTTCTTATTGCTTCCTTTCCACCTCTCTCCTATTCCTTCCAAGTTGTCCACGAAAAAAAGGTCATACTCTCTCTCTCTCTCTCTTTGATTTTGTTTCTCTTTTGGTGGATTTTTTGTTGTTACAACCACTTTTTTTCTTCTACTAATGGTTCTTTTTGTTATTGTTGATTTAACTGACACATCACATTTCTTTCTCTTTTTGGAAAATTTGTATCAGCTCTTATGCATATTTAGTTGTTTTGGTATTCCAATTCCTAGTTACACTTTTTTTTTTTTTACCTCATTGATTTGATTTTATTTGGGTTAATAATTAATTACTTGTTTTGCAAGTTATATTTGATTTTTTTAGGGTTTTGTTTAGATGTTAATTTATGAGACTTTACTCTATTTTGTTTATTTTTTAATCATTTTGTGGAAAAATTTTGTTTTCGTAGAGAAAGTACTCTCAGTAATTGATTTAGAAGCACTCTATAGTGCCACTTATTAAGACAAAAACAAGGGCTAGTCAAAGGAAAATAATCAGATTAGTGACAAGTTTTAGCTTTTGCAATTGTATTATTATTGTTGTTGTTGTTGCTGTTATAACACTTAATTATGAGATTTTGCTAATAATTGTTTGTTTGATAATCTTTTTGGGTGGACGAATTTGCAATTTATGCGGAGAAAAAATAGATTATCAATATCCAATTATTTTCCTAATCGGTTTAGTTAATCCTTGTTGAGCAACGATTGATATGACATTTTGTTTTTTTGCAAAGTTTCTTCATATGGAATGAGTATGTTTTGATTTAGCATATATTTACGAACGTATTGAGATAACAAATGTATTCAAAAAGAGAGATCATGATCATATTTTGTATACTTCAAAAAGATAAATTGGTTTGGTATTAAAGATAACATTAAAATAGAGGTTACAAGTTGAAGTTTTTTGAATGGTGGGAAGACTATTTTTCTCTTTCCTTTCTAACTAAATGATTGGAAAAACCTAATCCTCGTTATATTCTATCACTAGCGAATTGGCTTATAATATGAGCAGATGAAAATTTTAATATAAAAAGAAAGTAAAATATACATGTGTGTGTGCATATGTATATATTTAGTTTTTTTACTTATAAAGAACACAAAATTTCATTATTAAAAAAAGAAAGCAATGTTTATTTTAGTTTTAAAAAAATTCCTTGCTCTTGGTTGGTTTGGTAGAGGGTTATAAAAAAAAGAGCATTCAGTAATTAGTAGTTTAATACATCAAAATGAAAAAAAAAATGAGAAAAATACTTTTTTACAAATGACTAATCCTAATATAAGATTTTACCCATATTTTAAAAAATAAATTATATATTATTTATATTTCATTACAAAATAATCACATATTCTCATGCATCGTACTGTAAATCATAAGCATGACATGAGATTTAGGTGATGACATGAACTGATGATTTAATGACTATGCATTGTTCTATTCTGCCATCTATCAAAATTTTCCTGGTTTTTCTTTTCAAGATTCTCAATAAGGGGGGAACTTGAAGTTAAGGATAGTGGTTAAGGCCATAATGGAAAAAAAATAAGGGGATCAAACTGTCTTGGAACTCAAACAACATTTGGTAAGGGAGTCACTTAAGACTTACATTAACTCCATGTACATATTATGACTCTGTTCATGGGATACTAGGATCTATGCACTATGGCTACATTTGAGCATGCTATTGTCACAGCAGTTGTCTTGGTTTTCAAGAGACAATATCTAGTGTAGCTAATATCATTTGTTAAGTAGGAAAATCATTATGTAAAGAGAGGGGTATATATAAAGATAATCAAATATCATACTGCTTCATTTATGAGGACCATTAGAATCAAACTGCCCTGTTAATCTTCATAATCAATATTGTTACTGCACACACGTATGTGCAAAAGGGTCCTTATTTAGTTTGGATAGATATACTAGCAATACCAATTTTGCATTAGTGACTTGTAGAATTTTAGTTCAGTACACCTGCCACAAATTAGACCTAAAGCTTCTGAAAGGTTGCTTATCAGTAATACCAATTCACTCATAAATCAATTTTGATTTTCATTTGGTCATAACCTTCAATTTTATGCTCCCAGATAAGAAAGAGGATCATCTAGCTATGGCAAATTACATAACTTTACATTCAAGTTAAATTTCAATTATTTAGGCAGAATAGCCATTGCTATCTTTTCAGTGAGATATCTTTGAGGGGTTCAAGGGCTGTAAAGTATCAAAATTCTATGTTTCACAAACATGTTCTTATCAAGCACAACCATGAAATATCATTAATTTTCTCAATTAAAAGCTTTTAATTTGAAATTTCAATTAAACTAGGCAAGGGAAAAATCTATAGCGGTGGTATTCAATTCAACCATATGCAAGAGAAAAACTTTAATTTAAAAAAAAAAAAAAAAAAAAAAAAAAAAAAAAAAAAAAAACCGAGAGAGAAGGTACCTCAAATCCATGAGTTCCAAGTTTCACCCTAGGAATCTGAACTTTCTGCTCCTCAGCCATTCTTATTCTTACTTTAAAATCCTAATCTTTGTTTGCCTTACTTCTGTTGTCAGTTACATACATATACACACACGCCTATTCTTCCCTCAATTGCCTGCTTTGGGTGGAGACCCCACCAAAAGTTCTCCGACATTATAAAATCCAAAAAAAGAGATTATCATTTATATTCATGCATTATCTTATTTGGGATGTTTCTATGAAAGTACAGAAGCAAACAATGAGGCACACAACTTGGCTTAATTGGTGTATTATTGCTGCTACGACTAGTCAATATTTTTTTGTAGCAGTTAAGGATGATGGTCCCACTAAGATGGTGAACCAAAATATTGCTTAGAATTTGTATCATATCTACAGACACACATATCTTCCCCTTCAGTTTATGCATTGAATATAACCTTTTATATATTTACGGCAATACTTCTTGGAAGATGCTAAAGAATTCAAGATACATGAATCAAGGAGTTCACCTTTGAATAGCAGAGTAATATTAGGACTACAACTTGTTCACGTGGCACTGGCAAGTCATGAGGGGAGGAGTTGTGGACCCACTACTTTTACTTCTCAACCCACAACTTGTTACATGAGTAAGTTGTGGCAAAAATTGTGGTCTTAGCATTTTCTTAAATAGTAAGTAATTCTTAAAAGATGCTAAAGAATTCAAAGATACATGCATTAAGGAGTTCACTTATTTTTTTTTTTTTTTAAATTTTTATAAACTCAAGGAGTTCACCTTTAAATTGTAAGCTAATTTTCAGCCCCAGCTGGAACATAGAAGCAAACAATGAGGCACACAACTTGGCTTAATAGGTGTATTATTGCTGCTATGACTAGTCAATATTTTTTTGTAGCAGTAAGGATGATGGTCCCACTAAGATGGTGAACCAAAATATTGCTTAGAATTTGTGTCATATCTACAGACACACATATCTTCCCCTTCAGTTTATGCATTGAACATAACCTTTTATATATATATATAGCAATACTCCTTGAAAGATGCTAAAGAATTCAAGATACATGAATTAAGGAGTTCACCTTTAAATAGCAGAGTAATATTAGGACCACAACTTATTCATGTGGCACTGGCAAATCATGAGGGGTGGAGTTGTGGACACACTACTTTTACTTTTCAACTCACGACTTGTTACGTGAGTAAGAGCATGTTTGGTAGACTGTAATAAATACCGTAATGTAATAGTTATTCTTATATTTAGTTATTCTTTAGTTTGGTTATGTTCTTATTACAAGGAATAATCATTCCTTATGAATAGTTATTTTTCAAAATGAAGAATAATTATTCCTCTTTAAAATGTTGTATTAGCTATTCCTTAGCAAGTGCAATAATTTCAAAACTTAATATATTTCCAAATAAACAAACTTCTCGTATACATCTAATAATTATAAAAATAAAAAATCATAAAAAATAACATATATCTCTCTTAAATTTAAAAATAACGATATTTAAGGAGATATAATTATATGAGTAAGATATTTCCTAAAATAAATGTTAAGTTTCATTCTAATATTATAACTCACAACCAAACTAATGAATAGGTTTAGTTATTGCATTACAACACTTTATTACTAGCAATAAAGATTACAATTTCTGTCGTAATCCTCATTCAGTGTACCAAATGTACCCTAAGTTGTGGCAAAAATTATGGTCCAAGCATTTTCCTAAATAGTAAGGGTACGTTTGGTACACTGAATGAAAATTACGACAGAAATTGTAATCTTTATTATTAAGAATAAAATGTGTTGTAATGTAATAACTAAATATATTCATTAATTTGGTTATGAGTTATACCATTAGAATGAAACTTAACATTTATTTTTAGAAATTTCTTACTCATACAATTATATTTCCTTAAAAATAGTTATTTTTAAATTTAAAAGAGATATGTGTTATTTTTTATGATTTTTTATTGTTATAATTGTTCGATGTATATGGAAAATTTGTTTACTTGGAAATATATTAAGTTTTAAAATTATTGCACTTACTAAGGAATAGTTAATACAACATTTTAAAGAGGAATAGTTATTTCTCATTTTGAAGAATAACTATTCATAAGGAATTATTATTCTTTGTAATAAAAACATAATTAAACTAAAGAATAAATATACCATAGGAATAACTATTACATTACAGTGTCTATTACAGTCTACCAAACATGCCCTAAGTAATTCTTGAAAGATGCTAAAGAATTCAAAGATACATTCATCAAGGAGTTCACATTTTTTTTTTTTTATAAACTCAAGGAGTTCACCTTTAAATTGTAAGCTAATTTTCAGCCCCAGCTGGAACATTGAAGCAAACAATGAGGCACACAACTTGGCTTAATAGGTGTATTATTGCTACTACGACTAGTCAATATTTTTTTGTAACAGTAAGGATGATGGTCCACTAAGATGGTGAACCATAAGGATGATGGTCCCACTAAGATGGTGAACCAAAATATTGTGCGAAACTACACTATTGGTCCCTGAAGTTTAACCTATGTGCGTAATTGGTCCCTCAAGTTTGAAGCAAGCACAATTAGCAATACTTCTTGGAAGATGCTAAAGAATTCAAGATACATGAATCAAGGAGTTCACCTTTAAATAGCAGAGTAATATTAGAATCACAACTTGTTCACGTGGCACTGGCAAGTTATGAGGGGTGGAGTTGTGGACCCACTACTTTTACTTCTCAACTCACGACTTGTTACGTGAGTAAGTTGTGGCAAAAATTATGATCCTAACATTTTCTTAAATAGTAAGTAATTTTTGAAAGATGCTAAAGAATTCATAGATACATGCATCAAGGAGTTCACATTTTTTTTTATATATAAACTCAAGGAGTTCACCTTTAAATTGTAAGCTAATTTTCAGCCCAAGCTAGAACTCACCGATTTAAAAAATCAAACTTCTAGAAACTAGAGTCGAGCTTTAAAAAATTTGGGTGAGACTTAAGTCCAGTGCATGTAGTGCACTGAAGTCGTTAAGATGGTGACATGTGTTTAAAAGTAAACACGTGTTTAAAAGTAGACACGTGTTATAATCTCATCGGATTTAGTGCAACTGGACACTGGACCCATACCTCAACCAAAAAATTTCATGCCATTAAAAAAAAACAAAAATGAACTTGATACCACCAAATCGGTCCTGCAGTTCAAACTTTCTGACATCATTGATTATGTCACGTTATGCGACAAATGCGTTGAAGCTACAATCTTTCTTAGATCTAATTTGTCTAGCAGTTTATTAAATTATTGAATTCAAGTTTCTATTGTCCAGTTCAAGTAAGAGTCTTGCGAACTTTCTGCCTGACTTTAATGATTGCTTGAGCGAAGCTCAAACAAATATTCATGTCTTGCAGATCTTTACATAGCTTTTAACCCTTCATGCATTCTAAGTCTTTTGTTTGAGTTAGAATCCTATAGACATGTTAGCTGATGCTGAGGCTTTTTCTAGCAGGCTCCTTTAGTGAAAAAAACTTGTCATCACAGTAAAACTAGGCAGCATTGGCTGAAGTTTGTGAAACTATACTACGATTCATGACTCTCACTGTGGCTCCATTGAATAAAGAGGGGTAACCAGATTTGTAAACCATCTCTAAGATATTGGCCATCAACACATTTAATTGTGCCTAAAATGGAGGACAGTACTTCAAATACAGAGAACAACATCATAATCACACTAGCACACGTAATATCCTACAACATTGCCATTCTAAAAATTCAGTACTTTGTTATTCATCTCAATGAAAACCATCTTGAGCACAGGTTGGACTGTACTTTAGTAGCTGATCAGCATCATCTTTCACCATAAATTTTGCACGAAACGAACACCTCATATCAAATAAAGACTTTTAAGCTAATTTGCTGTCCCTTGATGGTGTATTTGCAAACTTCCATGAGCAGCGAATAAAATTATCACTTATTCTATCCCCTGCAACCTCATTGACAGGTATTACATCAGAAATCTCCTTCACATCTTCTCTACCGAGGTTCACTCTTATGGAACCAATGTTATCATCAAGATTTTTAATCTTAGTTGTCCCTAGAAAACATGAGCAAGGTCAGACAAAAAATTCAGGCTATACTTCAATTCATCTTAGCTGAAGAGCTAATCAAATAATTTTTTCTAAAAAAAAAAATTTTTAAGTGCCAACCAAATAAATTGTTGTCTTTAGACCAAAAGATAGAAATAAAAGAATGGGTAAAATACAGAAATTGTAAACATTGTCGAAGGAACTCATACAAAACTCAAAAATGATAAAGTTCAAGATTCAAGATGAAAGGAAGTTGACAATAATCATTAAATTGAACTTGTGAATTATATGAAGGAACCATGAAGAAATTATAGGCACGATTCATGAAAAATAAAAAATATTTTTTTGATAAGTATGAAAAATAAAAAAATATACTTCTAGTTCTATTTCTAAAACTGAAGTGAATGATCTTTGATAGTGCTAAAGGGAAAGAAAAAGAAAAACGTTCCAAGTAGCTGGTCCAATCTGTTGGGATTGAGGCTTTTAGTCGAGTTTGATTAATTTTTATTTTGTTTTGCCCTTTTTCTTCATAGGTTGAGTAAAGTTTTATTAAAATACTTTGACCTGTTCTGTTGAATAAAGTTTTATTACAATATTTTGACCTGTTCTTACTTCTCTTTACTCAGATGTTTTGAGGTACAAAAGAAGTATGACTGATGCATAATTTTATGCTGCATAACATGATCACATAACTTTGTACTCTCCCTAGTTGCTTTTGATTAGATGGACAAGGAAAACTGAAGTTCTTGATTTTTGAACTGCTCTAATTTCAAAAGGTTGTGACACTGAAATAATATATCTGAACTTTTCATTTATTTTGAAACCAGAATATCATAACAACATATCATGATCATGTCTAACAAGACAGATTTGCAAGTTGGCATTTACTACCAAGAAACATCATAAGTAGGTAAGAGTACCTTTTTTCCCCTTTTTTTTTAACTAGCTGGTGATGAAGGAGGAAGACTAATAGCACATAGAGTATTTAATATTGAATTTATAGTGATGGTTGATTTTTCAGTAGCCCAACCAATAAATAGAAAATCTTCTAATGATTTGTTTATCTCAAATTATTTTCTTCTTTCCAAGAAATTCAAAGGATGCTGGAAAATCTGAGCAACACATACAAGATTGAAGGTGAACAAGGTTCACAAGAGTCACTCACCAGGGATGGGAACCACATCATCTCCTTGATGAAGAATCCATGCAAGTGCAAGTTGTGCTGGGGTGCATCCATGCTTTTCAGCCAACTTTCCTAATCGAAAATAGAGGGTCTTGTTTTGATCAAAATTCTCTCCTTGAAATCTAGGATTTGCGTTCTGACAAAAGGTAAAAATTAGTCATCAGTCCAAGCTTAATCTCACAAGCAACAAGAGAAAAACAATAACTTCTAACAAGCCAAAAAAAAATCTGTTTATATAGATGCACAAATGAGGAATGAAAAACCAGCTACATACCAAAAAACTATTTGCAGGTATACTTTCTATGACTGCTTTGCCACCAAAAAATCCACGACCAAGAGGGCTGTATGGTACTATTCCAATTCCAAGCTCCCTGTACATTTTGGCATATATCCTTAAAGGACACTTTTCATGGCACAGTATGGTGTTCAAACAAATTGTAACAGCAGCATAGTAACAGGAAAATGCAAATGGCATGACAACCCAAGGCGGGGGAAATATAACATTTTATCCTAGGAGATAAATCTAATGCCAAAAATATAAAATTCAAATAAAAAGGTATATTTTTTAATAGAGCTAGTCTATCATACATCCATGTACATTTCTCTGATGCAAGAAACATGCCACAGCATTTTTCTGTTTTAAGCCTCAAGAACTTGAGATGTTGACTGATATATAAACATAATGGAAGAAGGTAACTGGAATGGTTTTAGTGCAGGAAGGCATGGATAAATTGTGAATAGAGATTTTGATTTTCTAATAATTTGGAATAGAGTATGAAGTTACCTGCAAAGAGGGATTATTTCTTCCTCAATTTCGCGAGTCCAGAGGGACCACTCCATTTGTACAGCAGTGATGGGATGAACTGCATGTGCCCTCCTTATTGTGTCTGCACTAGCTTCAGACAATCCAATATACTTTATTTTTCCTTCTTCCACCAACTTCTTAAGTTCCCCAATCTACCATAAAAAAAAAAAAAAAAAATTTAAAAAATTAATAGATGAATTACCTAGTTTACAACTTCTAGAAGCTGAAAGAGTCTAACAGCACTGCTTATGAATTTGAGTTAAGGCAACAATATATATAAAAATTGATGTCACTTGCAGAATGCATCTTAAAAAGGGGGAGAAAGAATTTTTGAAACACTTACAGTGTCTTCTATAGGTACTGAAGTGTCAACACGGTGCTGGTAGTAGAGATCAATATAATCCACATCAAGGCGCTTCAGACTACCCTCACAACAGGAGCGGACGTATTCAGGAGTACCATTAACTGTAACTCTATTAGCTTCCATTTTGACGATACCAAATTTTGTGGCTAACTGAATCTTCTCCCTAGGCAACTGCTTCAATGCCTGAAAAGACATAAATTTTATGAAACTCTTTACTCTTGAGCCACTTGCAGAAGTAACAACAATCGTGGCAGTCTGTGTTCTCATAAGATGGTCTACTAATATAGTTTCTGTTTCCACTAATGAATAGATAAATAGAAGCTTTCACCATCAGGGTTTGCTGTCACTATTTTGATTGTCATTTTTATGAAACCTGGTATAATGACAAATGTTTCTGGCAAAGGCTTCAGAAGCAAGTGATGGTTTTTTATTTTCCAAAAGAAATGCTTAAGGCTTTTCAATTAATGTGGACAATGCATGGACAATGGTTCTTCAGAAGTCCATTTCCAATGTTTCAGGTTTTAGATGCACATGAGATTGATCTCTGTAGCTAACAAGTTATAGATTCTTCCCAAGGGTAAGAAAGTGGCTTTGTTCATTAAGGTTGAAAGCCCAGAACTGAGCAATGCATTAATTTCTTGATACAAGAGATATAATAACAATATCATATCAAAATTTTAACACATATTGTACTCAATCCCTTCTTTTACAGAGTTTTTCAAACAAAGCCAAAACTTTTCCTATATCGTTCTTTGTTAATTAGGATATCCTAGTCTACAAAGAGATATTATCTAAACCATATAAATATATACAAATCCAAGCTCAGAGAAAGTTCAGCCCTTGAATTAAATTCAGCTACAAGGACAGCTAGAATTGACCTCTTTTTTTTGTGCTATTAATATTTGTGGGTAACTCTACCTGTGTCTATGCTTAGTGTTATATATTTTGTTCACAACTAGTCTCAAGTTTGGAAAAAGGAGGAGAGTTGCGGTAGGTTGATGGCCAGTGTAAAATTTAGTCACTCTATTATGAATGGATCCAATACAGATACTGGTTGTTATATTAATTTTTGTAGGTCCTGCAATTACTCATTGTCCTTACTCCATTTGCTCACTGTTTTATTACACCTTTTCCTTTGCTTTTAATAATTGTCCCTCTATCTTCATCTCTCTCAGCTCTTCATCTCTCATTCTCTCTCCAAACCATTAACAATGGAACACACACATCTTTAAATCCCAAAATCACATCTAGATCTTGCATTTTCCTTTGTGTTGAGTTTTTCATCTTTATATGTGTTATATTGTTTTCTATATGTTTATATGAAGTTAATTCTAGATATGGACATGATGCAAACAGATATCGCAAGAAGGTTCTAAAAATACTTTTTGAGGGAACTCTTTGATTCCTTCTATATTTTGTGGAAAATTAATTAGATTAGTGAAATAAAATTTGGAAAGTCTTTTAAGTCGTGTAATTGTAGATATGGAGATTGTAAACCCCTATAAAATGTCATGCATCTCACGGATATACTGCCAGTATAAATAAATCAGCAAAGGTATTCAAAGTTCAAACGCATTATAGCTAGCATAAATGAATATCGATCATCCAGTAAAATATTATTGTGCAGGTGCATTACCTTTCCAACCAAAACTTCATTAGCATTTGCTCCATAAACATCTGCTGAATCAAAGAATGTGATTCCTTTACTGAATGCATACTTGATGATTGATATGCCAACCTCTTCCTGGACAGGATCATTGTAGACTCCAGACAGCCCCATACAGCCAAACCCCAGCTTTGAAACCTGGAAGACAAATTACATTACAATCTAAAAAGTTTATAACAAGCAAAAAAATCTCTTATTTTGTGGAGGAGAACTCAAACAACCATTTCTTAACTCTTTCTCCCCATTCAGGCCTCTGATCACTTTTTTAAGAGAGAGTCCAAATGAATTTGATGATAGCATGTCTACTTGAGGTAAAAATATGTGATCCCAGTTTACAAAATGAATTACTTAACACTATCACGGCTCGTCAAATAGATCGACAAATGATACAGGAGAATAATTTATCAGCCTACCATCTCAAAAATATATAATGTTATAATTGTTTTGATCTTACTTATCAATTCTATCAGTTTTCAACTTATAACACTTCTAAAATTGTTGATCTATCAGTTCAAAAGATATAACCCCATTTATACCTGGAAAAAGGAAGAAATCTTTATATCTCATTTTGCCATTTAAGCACTTCGATAGATTAATAGGTAGACACGAAAAAACCCAGATATAATATATAAACTAAATGCAAAAGAACATAAAGAAAAGCTATATGATCTAAAAAGTTTAGATTTTTATGATGCCATTGCTGTGGGGAAGTCAAGCAATGAATTGGGTTTTAAATCAAATTCATTTTTTTCTCAGTTGTAGTACATGAATTTGGACAATTAGTACTACCTTGAGCAATTTCCAAACACATAGTAAAAGCGTATATTAAAGAATGAAATTGAAGTTTTGTGCTTTATCTTGTAGGGTATTGAAAATTTGGAAGTAAAACCAAGGAACTGAAATGCGTTTTACCTCAAGTCCCTGATTTCCAAGTTTCACTTTTGGAATTTGGGCACTGTGCTCGCCAGCCATCCTGTTCTTGTTTTCCACTTTTTTCTCTCAATTGGGTATTGGGATAAGACTTCTCTTATTGAAAAGATTATAGTGGGAAATGGGAATCCTCAGACAAACGTTATGTCTGGTTCAGGTTTTATAAACAGTCCAAAAGAGTTTGCCGTTTCCAAAATTGCAGTAACTGAAAAATGAAGTGGATAACAAAAGGTTCATTAATTTATTTTATTGGACCTTTGCTGTTTCTTTTTTAAATTATTAAAAAATAATTTATTTTAGATTTTTAAATATGTCTTGAGAGTCTTATAATTTAATTAGTTGAAATTTGCTTATATTTTTAACAAAGATATACATTATTCAAATTAGCATGTAACTTATGCAAATGCATGGATATATTTCAAATTAAACACAATTTTTATTAAAAAAATATAAATAATTAGTTAAATAATTAAAAAATAAAATAACATGTAACACATGTATACATATAGATATATTTAAAATTAAACACAATTTTTATCATAAAAATATAAATAATTAGTCAAATTATTTTTTTTAAAGTAAACATAATTAGTCACATATTAAAATTCTTACTTGAATTTAATATTATTTATGATCTTTTTTTCTTAATTTTTAATGAAATAGAATGTATGGTGATCTTTGTTGTGTGGTGATTTTTATTGAGTATATGTGATTTTTTTTTTAAATTTTTAAATTTATTAATATTAAATTCTTAATATTTTGCAGTCTAACTCAATTAGCAAAAAAATTTAAAAACTTAAGTGAATACATGACACAAACTTAAGAATATAATTATAGTGTGATATCTATATAAATTTACACATATGACGCAAAATTAAATTCTAATTTCAAATTATAATTGAACTTTCTCTAATTTTAACAAAGATATCCATTATTCAAATTAGCATGTAACCTATACAAATGCATGGATACATTTAAAATTAAACACAAATCTCTAACGTCTAATTATCAATTAAAACGAAATCAAATCTCTAATATGCTTATTTGTTTGGATGGTTTGCTTATGTAGTAAAAAAAACTGTGTCAATAGTCACCATAATAGTATCATAAATGTGAAATTTTCTCAATATTTTGGTGATAGTGGCAGCGGTGTCACTGGTTCATTAATGGGATGAATGAGTTTCACCAAACCAAACAGACTTCACATCCCACCTACCACCATTTGTTTATGCTTACCATCATAGTACTAGTCCTTCCATGACCGACAGATCACATCAAGTCTAAGCTACCAAACCCTGATTTAGCAATTTGCTTTTTTTTGGACACTGTTGAAGCAAATATATTGTTGTGATTAATAGTCTAGACAGATGGTCTCTGTTATTTTTTGAGAGCAACCCCATAAATAAATAATTTTCACAATTTTTTTACAACAATTGAATTAATAAATCTTAATTAGTTCTTATTTAGAGTTGTTTTTAAGTTTACATTTTTACTTACCATTAACCGCTTGTGACGTAAACAAGTATCAAATTATTTGTGTATAGACTTTTGATTTCCTAGCTTCTAATTTTTTTTCTTTTTGGTTGTTTTGTTATCAGGTGATTCAGGACCATTAACTCGGTTTAGCCCATATGCTAGCTGCCCTGGCCTTGTGATAGGAAAGAGCCCATCTCTATCTACGCCCACCTCTCATCTATGATTCAGGCCCAAAAATAAGATGGCCTGGATCCGAGTAATTTTTTTGCTTCTATAAAATCCTCTTATTAAGTAAAAATATAAATATATGGTTTCCCCTTAAAAATTAATTTAATTTTAAGTTTTTATCAAATTTACAAACCTATAATTTTCTTATAATTTTTTATTTTTTTATTTTGAGAAGAAAGAGATTTAAAAGATATTAATTTCATCATTCTATTCATGTAAAGTATGATGTACTAACGTGATTCTCTCAAATTTGGACGAAAATGATAGAGTGAGAGAGATTTAGTAGGTAAATATTTTATCAAAATCACAATTCTATTGTATGTTCTCTTCATATTCTCTTGATACCTATCAAATTTAAAGATGTTGAAGAATTAATAACTATTTTGTCTGCAAGACCTTAAATTTAACCTTTTATAAATCAAAATTATTTATAATGCATGCATATATAAATTATTTATTCATAATGTTCTTATTGACATTTTTTTTTTTAATAATATTATTGACATGAAATTTTTTTTTTTTTTTAAGAATACTAAATATTTTTGACACACACACGAGGAGAGAGGAGAAAGTTTTTAAAGAAACTTACAGTGGTGTATATCCAAAAAGATCTAACTCTTGGATATACAGCACAAGTTTTAAACCTCTTTAACTCACACTCATTTTCCAATGTGAGATTAACCCATTGTTTTTTCTTTTGAGAATACTAAATATTTTTGACACACACACGGAGAGAGGAGAGAAAGTTTTTAAAGAAACTTACAGTGGTGTATGTACAAAAGGGTCTAACTCTTGAATACATAGTACATGCTTTAAACTTTTTTAACTCACACTCATTTTCAAATGTGGGATTAACTTACTGTTTTTTCTTTTGAGAACTAAATGTTTTTGACATAGACACGAGAAGAGGAGAGAAGGTTAACATACGAATTAAGTATAAAAGGTATGTTGTCCATGGCCGTGATTATAAAAGTAGATATTGATTAGTATGACCATATAAAGTTACTAGTGGTATAGCTTAAACATTTTTTTTTTTTTTTTTTGAGAAACTGGTATAGCTTAAACTTGACTCTTAATTATTGTTGGTAGTTTCTGGTTGTAAATTTTTGCTGAAAGTTTATTCACTAATTTATAGAGAATTAATTAAAATATAATTGTATCTTGAAAAAAATAAAGAAAAATTGCACTTGCACATAAACAAATAGAAAAATATAAGCACTTGTTTGGTTAATTGAAAAAAAACAATGTTTTTTTTTTTTTTTTTTAAGTGGATCCCACCATTAAAAAATTGGTTTGGTTTTGGCATTTGTATTTAGTTTTCATTTTCAGGATTTTAAGAGCTAGATTTTTTTATTTTTTAGAATGCTAAGAGTTAAATTTGAATACAAAAAATAAATACAACTTTTTAACGTTTTGATTTTCTATGAATACGGATACAGTGGCATATTCGTAAATATTGTGAGAATTTAAAGTAACTTTTTTTAAAAAAAAAATTTTTTATAGAGGTCTAATATGTGTGAGTGAGAAAATTTACTTTTTTCTTTTTAAATAGAAAACAATGATCAAACCCAGATATGATGTATTTTATACTCAAATTATGTATTCAAAATAACTTACAAAACACTACCACATGTGAAAATAAGTGGTTTTTTTTTTTTTTCCTTCAATATTCAAATTTAGGATTTGAATATAGAATAAAGAAAATGAAAATTGGATACACCACTTTCTGAAACCAAATAGGTCCTAAGTGTTTTTTTTAAGTCAAGTGGTCAAGCTCTTTCACTAATAGGTGTTGGGATTATTCCTCGTTGAGACCAGGGATCTAAGTTTATTAACCTATACAAATTGGGAAAAAATTATACAGTCTTCATGGTAAATCATATCACTTGTCCACCATTCCACTAAAATACTCTTACTTGTTTAAAATTGCTAAGTTAGTAATTAATTTCTGCTTTAAAAATTTTTTTGACTCCGCAATTTTAAACAGGTAGGAGTCTTTTAGTTGAATGGTGGACAAGTGATGTAGTTAACCATAAAGACCTTATAATTTCTCCAAATTGGGGTGTACCAACTGCTAACTACCATAAATTCATTAAACGTTGTGTGACAATTGATGAGCTCTATGACTTGGGAAGAGAAGAAAGGTGCCATTCTTCTACCACATCTAGGGAAGGCATGGGATGATTAACCTAAACTCAAGAAAACCAAAATTAGATATTTTTATCCAATTAAAACTCAAAATTATATACATTTCCTTTCATAAAATTACATAAAAACAAAAACTTATATGACTTATTTTCCTAGTTACAATTTAAAGGAAATTACAACATGTTGGCCCTTTATATATATATATATATATATATAATTCAAAATTTACAATAAGAGATGGGGAATTTGAAATTTGGACGTCTTCGTTGCAACTACTTTGAAGTGCCAATTGGTTAAGGTATAAGGCTCTTAGCATGACATGCTAACTTTTAATTACGTTCTAAAAATATAAATGACAAATAAATTATTTATCTAAATCCTAAAATCTAAGCTTGAAGGCTATGTCATGATATTGGAAGTTGTAAGGTATTCATCTAGCCCGACCTTAAAATTGACCTTTTTAAGGGTCCATTTGGTTGGGAGTGAAACAGGGAGGATAGAAAAATGGGTGAGAGAAAAGTGGAAAGAAAACTAATTTTATGAGTATTTGGTTGTAGAGAATGGGACTGTAGTAGTGAAACCAGATTGTTTTCTTGGGGGGGGGGGGGGGGGGAATGTGTAAAAATATAGATAGTATTTTTTTTTTTTTTTTAAATTTCATAGAAATTGCAAGGAGGGGGAAGGATTTATTCAAAACCCAAGGGGGGCCATGGCCCCCTCTGCCCCCCCTCCCTTTGCCAATGAATGGGAGGATAGAAAATTGGTAGGGGTTGAGTGTTTTCTTCCCAAACCCATCAAAATTCTCTCTCCAAATTGGATGGAAAATAGAGGGGAGAGAAATAGTTGTAGTCAATGACTAAACTACCATCTCCTCCTCTTATGTGCTGGACATGCTTTTGCATTTTTTTTTTGGCAATATTTTGCTAGGCATGATAAGGTACAACTTCTTTGGTTTTTATGGGTGCTTTCTTTTGTTTTGCTCTTCTTCTGTTCTTTTTATTTATTTATTTTTTGGTTTAACTGGACATGGTTTTTCTTTAGTGTTTTTTTTTTTTTTTTTTTTTTTTTTTTTTGTGGGCACGATTTAAAAAAAAAAAAAATTGGGCCGGGGGATTTTCTTTTTATTTTTTTGGTTGGTTGTTTGCCACTTTTCTTTTTAATTGGGCATCATCACCCATCATCATATCGTGTCACATTTCACCATGTCATATAAGTATTCAGTCCAAATCAACAAATGAAAAAAAAGTTATTTGCACCCATAATAATAATAATAATAAAAGAGCGAAAATTTATAAAATGGCTAAAAGGTTATATCTGTATGCACTACTTGAAATTAATGGTGTCGCCCCTTCATCTCTTGCCAATCCTTGATCTATTTCCCTCTCTTCAAATTAATGAGAGATCGAGTTACATGCACATTCACAACATTGTGTGTTGATTAGGTAAAATTTTGGTCCGACTTCTTCAGACTTTATTGATCATGTGCAAAGATGTCTTTAGGTTTACTAAATGAAGTTATCTTAAGGAGTCGATGGTAGTTTGGGTGATAAATTTCTGGAAACTTGGATGAATATGGAGTTTGGTGCTTGGAACTTGGAAATGAACTATAACGTGTTTTCAGTGATTTTATAACTCGATGTGTTTGATGAAAATGCTTTTCAATTAGATTATCCTGAGGGATTATTAAGATTTTAGATTTCAATTAATCGTCAATTTTTAGAAAGATAATTAACTAAATATTATAAAATAACCATTATCCATTAGAATTATCCTACAAACTCTTAAGACATTTTTGTCTTTAAATTTAACCACTAAAATTTTGACTCATGACTAGTTAAAAATAATTCTTTTTATAAATCAATCATAATTAATTATTGATTATAGCTCATCTCAAATTACATTTTTATAATTTTACTGAACTTGGTTCTAAAAAAGGTATGGAAAATTCAAAAAAGCAGACCCTTTGTAAACTTGTTCCTTCATCTCTCTCTCTCTCTCTCTCTCTTTATTTATTTTTTATTTTTTATTACTTCAACCTTTAGAGCACCTCCAAACAAACACTAGGTTGGTCTCAGTTGTAGTGATTTTAACGACTTCCTCCTTCAATATTTTTTTCCCCACATAATGTTATTAGAATATGATTAGTAAGTTCTCTCATTCCCTAATTAGCTACTGTTGTCATTTGATAAGAAAATTAACGATGCATTTTTCTAACAGTATACTCACACTAAATACCTGTTTGGATAGAGCTTCTTTGCGTTTGCGTCTGCATTTTGTTTTTTTTTTTTTTTTTTTGGGAGAAGCACGTTTCTGTCTTTTCTAGTGAAACCCGTGCACTGTTCACGGGATCCAAAAACCTCTTTTCTCACCAAAACTTTTATTAAAAATGAGTCTCACGGTATTATTCACATATTTAAAAATTATTTTGCTATAGTGTTTTCAATTTTCAACAAAATAAGCAGTATCCAAAAACACCTTAAGTAGCAATTATTCATGTACTATCCACTTTAGCTTTATTAATCCTGAAAGTTTTTTGTTTAGATTGCAATTAGAGAGATGCTATGTCTACAATAATTTTACAACATTTTTACAACAAATCACAGGTGGTTAGTTGTTATTGGTTCAAATTTGAAACTAACACTAAGATTACTTTTTTGCCCCAACAATAATAACCAATAACAACCTGCCACTTAGAATTTGTTGTAAAAATGTTGTAAAAATATTGTAAACGTATCATTTTTCTTGCAATTAAGGATAGAAGAAAGAGCTATAATACCCCAATGCCTTAAAAAACTGAAAAACCATGACTTTTTAAACAAGTATGCCTGCCAAATTGTGGTATGGCTAGCTAATGCTTCTCCTTATCAATTAATACTTCACAAGCAAATTTTCTCGAGAGCCAAACCTAGATGGTATAGGTGAGTTTATATATAAATTCTTGTAGGCTAGTCTTAGTAGACTGCACTTGCAGTAAAACCAAGCAGTCAAGCTTTTGAATATAGTCTTTTAAAAAAAACCGAAATGTGTGCATGCGTAAACCATTCATTTTCTTTAGAAAAATGTATATGTGGGAAGCACTATCGATGTGGTCACTTTCCAACAAATGGTTCCTACAATGTCCTCCTATGTAAATCCATATAGCTACACAATCCAATTAAGAAAAACAATTATGAAAAAAAGTAAACGAGAGGGTACAAATCTCAACAACTTTGACAAAAATATATGCATGATTTTCTTATAATTGGCAAAGTCAGATGGATTACAGACTAATGCTCCAAATGCTATACCTAATCATGTGACAATTGGTCTATGATATATAATTGCTTTTCTGTGTATGTCTGGTGTCAATTAAATGCCTATAGTTGTAAACATGTTTATATACTAATTAATGGCTTCTTTGGTTGAATTATAAATCGAAAATGTTACCATCATCACTTAACAAAACTAAAGGTGGTTTCATATATTAATATCACCATAAAAAATTGTAGTAAATGCTCTGATAGATTATTGTTTTGTGTGCCTAATTAACAGAGAGAGAAAGAGAGAGTTGGGGGAAATTAATGTTCATTTCAATGGGTAGATTGGTAATGAAAAGCTTTTTCTTTCCTTAGTGTGAAGCTTAATTATGCAACACCTGTGGAACCATGCAAAATGGTCCCCTTTATACACTTTTGTGTTTTATACTCTTTCTGGTTCATGGTTGATGCTTACCTTACAAAGCACCCAATGAGAGAGAGAGAGAGAGAGAGAGAGAGAGAGAGATGGCATATATATGAAAGAAAGGGTCATCTATATATCCAACTTATAAAGTTATAAAAGGCTCTTAGGAAATATAGAAACTCTCACTAAGCTGTCTGCATGTGGTGGCGCAGGCGTGACAATATTCAATATGCTTCCTTAGGGACCACACGCATCCATCTTTTTGCCTGTTTTATACCATGTCATCTCTAAATAATGCTTTTCACATTACATTACATTTTAAGAAATAGCCACCTTGCCACTTTTTTTTTTCTCTCTCTCTCTCTCATTAATTTTCCTAAATTTAAGGATTTTTATTTTTGCTTTTACAATTTTGTCCTTTTAGTTTTAACAAATTAATAATATAATTTTTTTTTGACAAATTTAATAATTAATGAGACTAAAATCCTACTCTTTGTATAGAAATTAATGTGGACAAAGAAAAAATCTAGTAGGATAATGGAATGATCACTAAACTATAATTCAAATATATAAAATTCTTGTTATGTATGTGATAGCTTATAAGTTGAGTTGGCTTAGGTCTAGCGCATTAAATCCAATCTTTTCTCTTATAAGTTAATATTTTCTTTTATATATATATATATATATTATCATATCTTTTTGAATGAATGAACCCAATGGATAGGAGAAGAGTCTTCTAAAAAGAAAAGCATAGGTGAAGACAGAGTTTTGAACTAATATTTCCCAATTAATCTACCCGGTGCTTTTAATTGGGAGAGGTATAATACTTTATTTTTCTTTATTAGAAGAACCATGATTTGTTTCTCACTCTCCCGATATTTTAACTATCAATATATCGATGTTAGTGTGCAAGCCCATTGGGTTGGAGAAGAATCCCAATTAATATTGCTACTTAACAGTTGAGATTTAGGATATATACCTAAGATATCTTGTGAATCAAAATTGGAATTGCAAAACTCTATTTTATTCAATGTTACTATTATTGCTGCCACTTCTATGATTATCATTAGGGTTAACCGTAAGTATTTTGCCCACCTGAATTCTATTTGCAAAGGCATAAAAAGTGGCATCTGAGGTTTATTCTGTTAGCTTCCATCACAATCTGTCAAAACTTGCACATACAAATCATGTCTCTTTTCTCAAAAAAAAAAAAAAAAAAAAAAAAAAAAAAGAAAAGAAAAAATCATGTCTCAAAAAAAAATTGAAAAAAACAAAAAAATGGCTCATTACCAGTTGTGATTTAGAAATGTGACATTTTACTTATCTATGATTATGGAAAATAAGATTCCAAAAAACAATTAGGGAAAATAATATTAATTTTACCTATCTGCAAATTTTTGTAATTGTTAAATGCACTATTGTATTTTAATGGTATAATTTAAAAAAAAAAGAGCTCAAATGAGCAAATTAACATCTCAAATTAATATATTTGAAACCAAATGCCTCTATCACATTCACTGTCAAACAATATGTAATATGCCCTTGTTGTTGTTGTTATTATATATATATATATATATATATTATTGACAGAAATGTCAGACAACTCAGACAGTTAGACCAACTATTACCTTAAATATTTTGTTGAATCATTTTCACATGAGACAAAAATATAAAATGAGTTTGGAACTAGCAAGAATATACCTGAAGATAGTAGAAGTGCAACTCCTTTATAATTCCTCTATCTATTTATATCCTCTCATCCTTTCTTATCTATCAAGTCTTCCACCACAAGAAGAAGAAGCAATTGGAACAGAAAATTGATAAAGAAAAAGAGGATCTATGAGACTATACGCTACAACACAGTGATGGAGCATATAACAGTGGTGCTGTCGTGCACCACTAGCAGTTGAAGCTGCCAGCATGATCTGAGCTTTCCTCAGAAACCCTATATATCACTACAAGAAATTTGGTCTTTAGCGACGGCATATAGTCGTCACTAATGCTTTAAATATCGTCGCTAATTATATTGGCGACAAAAAATGTCGTCGCTAACTTTCGTTAAACGAAAGTGGTAACTAAAAAGTTTTTTAGTGACGATATAAATGTTGTCGCAAATACAATATTATTAACGACTACAAAGTCATCGTTAATAGTGACAATTGTCGTCATAAATAACTCGAAACCCCAAGACAAAATGTCGTCGCTACTAGCTCATTAGTAGTGAAGAATTTTTTTGTCGTCGCTAGTAGATTAGTATTAACGACGACATTTTTGTTGTCACTAATATGTCATTACTAGCGACGACACTTGCTGTCGCCACAGATAATGATATATAAGTGACCACAAACATGTCATCACTAAAAATTGCATATTAGCAATGATATTGTTTGTCGTCACTAATGATATGATAAAATATTAGCGATGACATTGTCGTCGCTAATAATATTTTACATTTTTTTTTCTTTAAAATTTACATTCAGAATTTTACATGGGTACCTATTGGGAAATAACAAAACACAATCCTATGCACATAAAAAATTTTCAATCACAAATACTCATATAAACATAACAATTGCTCAATCAATAACTACTAATAAGGGAAAATAATACCCAAGTTTAATATCATATACATAATATAAGTTCAAATCTATTCACTCAAATACTAATCAAATGATAACGAATTCCTCATGAAGATATGCAACCAAGCTAAAACTTGTTGCAATGAAATATATCTCCCCTCGACATCATCTATAACCCAAGGCATGCGACATTTTGACCTGAAATAAAGAGCATAAACCAATGTAAAGATCAACTAAAATAAATGACAAAAATGCTTACTAAATAGTTTTCACATTCAAGTAAAATTTTAACATTTTTTTTTCCCAAAAATACCATAACTAAGAAGATATGAAAGCTTTATGCATTTAACAAAACTTAATCTACATCAAGACTCATTCTCCTAAAGAAATAAGTCCAAATTAACAATCATAACAAAGAACATATCAAAAGATATTTGTAAAGAAATTAAAGTAAAAGAATTTAAAAGCAAATGAAAAATCATTAATACATACGAAATATCACTCATCTAAAAAACATATCATGAACTTAAAGCAAAAGAATTTAAATGGAGACACAAATAGATTGTTAATAAAACAAAAAATAAATAGAGAAAAAATAAATAAATAAATAAATAAAACCTAATTCTTTCTTATACTCCCCAAACCAAAAAGATAATAGTCTAGCATCATAGGAGAATCTTTCTTTTGGAGAATAACAGAAAGACAATAGATATGTTGAGTCCCAACATCCCAAACAAAAAAAAAAAGAGATAATTAATGTTTTTTCCCTACCATGTACAAATCACAATTCAATATACAATTTAAGTCCTTTATTGTTCATAGAATGCTACCAAAAAAACAAATGTAATAAATTATTACCTGAGTTAGATATGTCCAAAAAAGCAAGAAATAATATAAAATTATATTCTATACCATATTTTTATCTATAAATGGAGAAATTGACAAGAATCTCAAAGTAATTCTCTATTAGTTCTACACACTTATACTAAAATAGATGGAAATATTGTGAGAGATGAATGACATGGGAAGTGGTTACATTTAGAACTCAAGAGTGAAAGAATAAAACTAATCCACTTTTTTCAACTAAGCTGGGTTTTTTAATTGTCCCCCCCCCCCCCCCCCCCAAGATTTAAGAAATTAAACTACTCTCTTCCCCTTGGTACATTTTGGCCACATAGGAAATTATTGAAATACTCTAATGAAAGCGGTCCGCAGTTTTAATGAACATATACCGGTATAGTTAAATGCATGTCTTTTCAACCTATGAATTCACTTTATTTGCCACTTCAACAACCTACTGCACTACATCAAATTTAAACATTATTCTATTAGCATATTTAGTAGAATAGTATGACAAAAAAAGCAATGTGGTACTAGCATTCTATTAGCATATTTGTGGTACTAGCGTTTTTTCTTTAAAAAACTAACTGGTAAATACTGTGAATTCACTATGCTTATCACTTCAACAGCCTACAACACCACCATCAAATTTAAAACATTATGCTATTAACATGTTTAGTAGATCAATATTGAAGAACTAGCTAGTGAATACTGTGAACATGATAATTAAATAAAACATGTAGCATTACCAACTAACAGACAGAAAAGACAGGAATATCACTAATCCAAAACGTTTGTGATCTTGCTAGTAAAACAACCTAAATCCAAAAAAACCAAGACGCCTTGATATCATAAACAAAATTAAAATAGAAGGGAAAACCAAAAATAGAATCTTAGAACCAAATATTTTTATTTTTTCTTCACTTGCTTATTAAGCAAAATTACCAACATCAAGATGGCTTTCACCAAGGAACTTTAAGGTGGGGCGGGGGCAGAAAAAATCTATGCAAAATAGTCATTCAAAAATACACAAAACAATCAACACTCCCAATATCAATGTAAGTACCTTATATTACCATGTAAGCCACTCGTTTGCTCACCACTCAAGAACTCACCACAAAACAGTTATGAAATTCTAATGTAAACCACCTTAGAATTTTACAAGTATTTAAATAAAAAGCACTTACTATGCTCAAGCCAAACACATAGCTCTTCAAAAAAAATCAAAACTCACCACCAGCAAAGAATGCTTAGCTGTAAAAGATGAGTTTAATTTATAAGGAATTTTATTAATACAATAATTAAATATATACAACACATGAAATTCTAATGTAATATAATGAAAAAGAAGTAGATACCAACTAAAAACTTGCTTCATAAGCTCATAAGTTTCAAATAAGCAAAGCTTGGTTGGGTATTAAGAACACTAAAGTTCAAACAACTCCTCAAGTCAAGCCCACAGAGACATATAGATATCGCTAAAACTTCTGACTTCCATCAAAATCATAAAAAAATATAAAAGACAACAAGAAGGGCCAAAGTATCATGATAATCATGATTTCAAGCATATGGTATATCTGACTCACCACATGCCAAAAATGCATCATTATCAACATTCATGTCATCCGTAGACAGATGTAGCGTGTTCACAATCCCATAATCACCAGTCACATGATGTTCAGATTCATCATATCCCCATTTTCCATTAACATAGAACTTGTACTTCATGCAAGTTAATCCACTTATAAAGACATTCATGTCTGTTAAGAATCAAAATTTAAACATCTTTACCATTATGACATAAAAATTTGTATGCCTCATAGTAGGCATTCTTTATTCAAAAAGAAGAAATTTCAAAGGCTTGCATTTATTTTGACAGATTCAAGCACTTTAAGCCCATATACCAGTATAGTAATAATTAAAACTTTAGAATGCATTTTAAACCAAAATCAAAAATAAAAACCACAAAATTAACTCAAAGTGATACTAAGGTGAGAGGGGTTGTTGTACTTTCAGTTTCACTACATAGCAGGTCAGCCATCTTGTAAAAATGGTTTGGTACATGAAACATTATCCGATTGATTTGAAATTTTAAGGGAACATGACCCTATATGTATACAAGGTACCACAAAAAATTCAGTCCAAATGATTTTTCTATAATTTATTAAAAATCATGTATTGCAGCTGACTCAAGTCTGTCCATGATAGATTTAGGATCCCAAAAGAAAATTGTTATAGTTTTAATATTAGCCCAAATGCTTTGAGACTTTATTCACATTAAAACCATGTGTTAAAGCATATTAAAAACAAGGAATGAAACCCTTAATCTCGTATAAACAATGACCACGAAAACAAATTAAGAAACCAAAACTCATAACTCATAGAGTCAATTTACCAAACACTTGGTAAGCAAAAGGCACATGCTCACATTACTTGCACAAATTTATAGTTAACACTACACTCACACCCACATATGCCAAAGATCAAACTATTTGTGATAACAATTACAAATAGACATACAATTAAAGATAATGTAAAAAAGCAAAAGCGGTGGAAAGGAAAATAAGACCTGCGAAGCATCAGTTTTAGCTCAGTACTTTTGTCCTTTAAGGAAAATAAGGTGGACTGTGATTTGAGGCCTATATGACTACAAATTTTATACATTTGAATTTTAGAATGATGTTTAGATAATTATAGAGTGCAGTCTCAAAACTGGGTTAGCTGTATAACGTAAGTATGTGTTAAGCAAAATGCAAAAGCAAAAAGAAAGCTATATGATTAACTCTGTTTGAGTGGCTATGGGGATTAAAAAGTTTTACTGAAGTGGGCCTACCTAATCACTAAGTTCCAAATAAAATATTATAACATATTCTCAACTAGTATTTCCACTTCAAAAGCCCCTGAGACTGGCTCTCCAAATAAAATTAGAGATAAGGTAAGTCTGCCTACCAATCACTTCTTTTAGACTCTGCAAAAGTGAGAGCTTTGTACACTGAGTACAACATTCTTTGTTACTTATACAAACACCAATGGGTCTTACACTATTTTCTCAGGTACAAGAAATGCCATTTCATCTAAAGCATGTAGCCCCAATGACCCCCATTTAGGAAAATAAAAAATGAGACATGGGTTTGGGAGTATTCGATACCAACGAAATTCTTCTTGATTTTTACTTAGGGATAAAATTGACAACATTAATACACAAATGATAGCATTATTGCATTAACGCAGCCTATCTCTCAAAACAAGTTCGCAACAGAGTCAACACATTTGCGCCTTGCAATGCTTTTATCTTAGATTTTTTCTCCATATGCTTTATCCAAATTGTATACAACTCTAGGACAAAGGCTGGGGCGTTAGCAACCAAAACACCTATACAACTCTACATATTATATAATATATATTCTAGAAAAGCAATAATGTTCAGTAGCACGTAGCTATTGATAGTGAATTCATCAAAAAATAAAAAAATATATAATATTTATGGAAAACAAGCAAAAAGGGGGTGGGGTTGGAAAAGGAGGAAAATCAAACCTGTGGTGTTGTGAGTTTCGAGAATGAGCACGTGGAAAGCAAAGAATTCATCTTCATAGTCTAAAACCCTGTGGAACATCGGTCTTCTTAAAGCCAATACCTGTAGTAATTGTAGTTGTTGTTATTGTTCTACAATTAAATATCAATATATATAATCAATCGGAAAATGAAGAGAAGAGAAGATAGTTACGCCGATAGAATAGGGGGAAATCTGAAAAAAAAGAAGTGGGAAATCTGAAAAAAAGGGTAACTTTGTATCAGGAAAATGTGGGTGGAGGCAAAAAATGAGACTCAAAAGAGCGGGAAATCTGAAAAAAAAAAAAAATTAAGTGGGAGGCTGAAAATTTTGAAGTGGTGAGTGGGGGCTTATTGTGACTAAAATGGGACTTATTTTGAACTTTTTTTTTTTTTAATGAAAGAAACGTGTGGACTAAAAGATTATAACTTGATAAGTTTGTCTTTTATTAAAAATTAATGATATACTTTTTCTTTATAAAAAAAAAAATACTAATCACTAAAATGTTCCTCAAAACAAAAATAAAAAATGACTAATGGAGTAATTACGGTAAATATTTTTAAAAGGAAAATTAATTAGAATTTAATGAATTAAAATAATAATATCTTAAATTAAGATTAGATAGTGTATTTTTATTAAAAAAAAATAGAAAGAGATAATGATAAGTTAATGAATAGTCATAATTAACAGATAAAAATTTAAAACTAGTGATTTTTTTAGGGAAGAATTAATGGATAAACTCATTCCTAAAATATAGGAAAATTTGATAAATTTTAAATTAAATTAAAATTCCAAACAATTTGCACAAGACTAACATAGATTTGATTAAAAATAACAAATAAATATTGCGTGAAAATTACACCATTGCAGATTTAAAAAATATAGTTATTTGGAATTTGAAAAGAATAAAAAAATAATGAAGAAATAATATTTAAATGAGATAGAGAAAAGATAGAGAGTCGGTTGAAATGTGTATCTGAAAAATTGATTTTTTTTCATGAGAATGACCAAAATACCCCTAAACCTTGAAAATGACTAATATACCCCTAAGCCAAAAAAATGACCAAAATACCCATTGAAACCTCTAAAATGACCAAAATACTCCTGAAATCTCTGAAATGACAAAAAAATACCCTTAACTTGTAAAATGACCAAGATACTGCCGAAACTTCTAAAATGACCAAAATACCTCTAAAACCACTAGAATTAGTAAAAATACCACAAAATGACCAAAATACCCAAAATAACTCTTAAAATAATTAATATACCCTTGAAATCGCTAAAATGACAAAAAAAATGCCCTCAAATCCTATAGAATGAGAAAAAACATACTCTGAAACCTCTAAATAAAAAAAATACCTCGAAATTAATAAAATGATCAAAATACTCCGAAACCTCTCAAATGACCAAAAATACCTTGAAACCTCTAAAATGACAATTTTGGTCATTTAAGTAGTTAAGGAGTATTTTGGTTATTTTAGAAATTTCAGTATATTTTGGTAATTTTAGATGTTTGAAGGGTATTTGGGTCATTTTAGAGGTTTCAGGGAATTTTTGTTATTTTAGAGATTTTGATTGTATTTTTGGTCATTTTAGAGGTTTTGGGAGTATTTTTGATAATTTTGGAGGTTTCAGGAGTATTTTGGTTATTTTAGAGGTTTTAGGGTATTTTTAGTTATTAGAGATTTCGAGGGTATTTTGATAATTTTAGAGATTTTGGGGTATTTGCATCATTTACAAGGGTATCTTGATATCTTACATGCATCAAGAATACATGTTTAGATATTGATGACTTTGATTTTAGAGGAAAAAACAAAAATAGCTTTAGTTTGAAAACCACTTGAAAAACCTATGATTAGAAAGAGTTAATGTCAAGATAAAACGAAAATCTAATGTTGATCCAGAGGAGCACCTACCAGTATCTTCCTTTTAAACATTAAATTTTGAAAATTAGTACTTTTTATTGAAAGTATAATTTTAAAGGTAGTACTTTGAACTACTCCTAACACTCCCATGTGTCATCAAGGGGAAAACATAGCTTTAAATGAAGTACTTTGTGAAACATAATTTAATGGGATGGTCAAATTACAAGAACAAGACTAACCAAATCTCATGGAGTCACATGGCATGTGTTCATCATGCTCCAATTCATATTTAAATCTTGATCATTCGATTGGAAGAGAATATTCAAAATATTGTTGTTGGTGAAATTGAGAATAATTGGATGGTCAAATTGAGAGAATAGAGCCAATCAAAGTTTTTTTTGCCATGCGGGTACACGACACATGTCCATCACGCGCCATAGCCATAGTTTTGGGGTGGCAAAATCAACTCAAACCCATTTGACCACCCAAACCCACCCACTTAAATGAGTCCCAAACCCACCCAACTATTAATTGGGTTAAATGAATACTAACTCAATTAACAGGAATGTTTATTGGTTTTAATTGGGTACCCAATTAGACCCAATTATAATCTAAGTATCATTTCAACAAATCACCCAACTATAAAATACCCCAAAACCACTAAAATTACCAAAATACCCCCTCAACCTAAGGTTATGTTTGGTAACAGTTTTTATTTTCTATTTTCAAAAACTTGTTTTTGGGAATATAAATTAAAACAATTTTCTTGTATTTTTGAAATAAAAAACATGTTTGGTTAGCTAAAATTAAAAAGATAGTTTTTTGAAGAAAAAAATAGAAAATACTAAAATATGTTGTTACTAAGATTTCAACTCTAATATTAACTCATTAAATGAGACAGATTTATTAAATAAAATGCTTGTTTTCATTGACTTTTGAAAATTAGAAACTAAAAACAACATTTTACATGTTTTCAGTTTCTTTCACAAATTAAGTTTTGAGAACAATTTTTGTTTTCTGTCTATTTTGGGTTATCAAACAAGTTTTTTAGTCTTAAAAATTGAAAATTGTTTTTGGAAACAGAAAATAAGGGGAAAAAAACAATTACCAAACATACCATAAAAAAATAACCAAAATACCCATAAAACCTAAAAAAAGACCAAAATACCCCTTAAACCAAAAAAATGACACCTGAAAACCTAAAAATTACCAAAATACCCTCGAAACCCAAAAATGACCAAAATACCCCCCGAAACCCAAAAAATGACCAAAACACCCCCTAAAACCCAAAAAATGACCAAAAATACCCCAAAAATCCCAAAAAATGACCAAAATACCCCTGA
Organism: Quercus gilva; assembly: GCA_023621385.1. NCBI lineage: Eukaryota > Viridiplantae > Streptophyta > Magnoliopsida > Fagales > Fagaceae > Quercus > Quercus gilva. The sequence continues at coordinate 55,750,819 of CM042475.1, read as the reverse complement.
AACCTAGAAAATGACCAAAATACCCCAGAAACCTAAAAAATGACCAAAATACCCTCGAAGCCTAAAAATTAACCAAAAAAACCCTAAAACCTAAAAATGGTCAAATAACCCCGAAACCTAAAAAATGGTCAAAATTAGGGCTGTCCGTGGGTCGGGCGGGTCGGGTTTGTGCCCAACCCGTAACCGACCCGCCGGAGATCGGGTGGGGAGTTGCCGGACCCGCAACCGACCCGTATTATGGTCGGGTTTTACTGGTCGGGTTCCCGTCGGGTGAGCTGCGGTTTCGGGTGAGGCAGAAGAACCCGCCGGAGAGGACGAAAAGAGGTAGAAACGGTGAGATCTCTCCCGATCCGGTGCAATCTAGCCGGATTTGGCAGAGATTTCGCCAAATCCGATGCTTTTTCCCCCAAATCGTGCCAAGAATCGTCGGATCTGGTGTTTTAGTCACCGAAATCTGCCAAATCGCACGCAGAAACCCGCCGGAGAGGGACGAAAAACGGTAGAAAACGGCGAGATCTCTCCCGACCCGATGCGATCTAGCCGGATTTGGCAGAGATTTCGCCAAATTCGATGCTTTTTTCCCCCTAAATCATGCCAAGAATCGTCGGATCTGGTGTTTTAGTCACCGAAATCTGCCAAATCGCGCTGGAAAACTCGTCGGAAAGCTTGAAATCGGAGCTCATTGTTCTCTCTTCGGGCGGGTCGGGTTTGAACGGGTTTTGAAGGAAGGAAACCGAAACCGAACTGCCGGCGTCGGGTTTTGAAGCTCGGGACCCGCGTCCGACCACTGGATCTGTCGGATCGGGTTGTCACGGGTCTGGTATGGGTGGGTTGGGTGGGTCAGCGGGTCCAATGGACAGCCCTAGTCAAAATAACCCCGAAGCTTAAAATTTACCAAAATAACCTAGAAACCAAAAAATGACCAAAATACCCCCCGAAACCCAAAAAAGGACCAACTTACAGGTTTAGGGTGTATTTTTATCAACTTACAGGTTTAAGGGGCATTTTTGTCATTTTATAGGTTTTGGGATATTTTGGCAATTTTTTAGGTTTCGAGGATATTTTGGTCATTTTAAGGTTTAGGAGTTATTTTGGTAATATTTAGGTTTTAGGGCTATTTTGGTTATTTTTTAGGTTTCAGGAGTATTTTAGTTAATTTTTAGGTTTCAATAGTATTTTGATCATTTTTTAGGTATAAGGGGTTATTTTGGTCATTTTTAGGTTTTTAGGTTATCTTGGTTAATTTTTAGATTTCAGGGTTATTTTGGCCATTTTTAAGGTTTTGGGAGTATTTTGGTCATTTTTAGACTTTGAGGTTATTGTGGTCAATTTTTAGGCTTTGAGGTTATTTTGGCCATTTTTAAGTTTTGGGGGTATTTTGGTCATTTTTGGGTTTCAAGGGTATTTTTGGTCATTTTTTAGATTTTGGGGGTATTTTGGTAATTTTTAGGTTTCAGGGGTATTTTGGTCATTTTTTGGGTTTTGAGGGTATTTTGGTAATTTTAAAGTTTTAGAGGTATTTTGGTCATTTTTTGGAGTTCGGGTATTTTGGTAATTTTATAGGTTTCGGGGTTATTTTGGTAATTTTGAGGTTTTTAGGTATTTTGGTCATTTTTGAAGATTTTAGAATACTTTAGTCATTTTCACTTTAGGGGCATTTTGGTAATTTTGATAATTGGGTAATTGGGTAGGTTGGGGTTTACCCATAATAATTGGGTTGGGTTGGTTGGGTTTGGGTTAGAAGCAATTAGTTAAATAGGTTTTAATGGGTAAATGAGTTTTATACCCAACCCAATTATGCCCACCCAAACCTAAGTCCAAATCTTCTGTACTACTTGTTATGTACCACTCTATGTTCCACCAATCACTACTTGCCATGTTTTTATTTTACTCTCCTTATAAAATAAGCAAAGTTTAAAATGGAAAGTAATCATACACATGATAAGATGTGATTAGTGGAACATAAAGTGGTACACAAAAAGTGGTATAGAGGATTTGCATTCCCCAAACCCACCCATTTGACACCCTTACGCCATACTTAGATCTGGAATCCGACCGTCAGATTTGAAGATTGTAATGAAAGGTTAATTATGGTAAATTATGGTTACAATCAGACGGTTGGATTTAGAGAAATGTGCGGTCAAAGTTTAGTTAAAGTTGGTCAAATCCGGTCAAACTTAAAAGATGGTCCTGAGACCGCTGGATTTGGTGAAACTAGGTTAAGTGGGAAGGTTTTTAATGGGTTATTGGGTATTGGCATAGTTGTTAGCAAATCTTAAAGAATAAATAATTTTGCAAAATGATGAACATGATGTTAATATTGACTTAGATAGAGTTGATTAGGCAAGATGATGAAAAAAACTATTATTTTGGCTCATATATCATGTATTATCACTTTTGGGTTTAATCAATTTGAATATGTATGTTATAAATATATGTCAATTTGATTTATTTAGTTATTTTGCTAAATATTATTACACAATTGATGACTAAATTGGTTATTAGTTGAATATATTATGATTTTATACTGAATATACCATTCATATATATGTATCTATATTAAGTATTTTTGTATCTTATGATACATGATATAGAATAATAAAATATTGATTCACGATATGATTCACATTTCGATAACTATGGGTATTGGTTAGTATTAATTTTGAGTGAAATCAAAACATTACTGATTTTTGTTATTTTATCGATTTCAAGTTTCAAATGGGTAAAATTATGATTTGAGAGTATTTTGAAGCAACAAGCCCTCCTTGTCTCTTTGTTTTTATTTTTATTTTATTTTTTTATTTAACATATTTGAGAATATTTAATTACTTTATAGGTTTCAAGGTCATTTTGGTCATTGTATAAATTTGGGGGTATTTCGGTCATTTTAATGAGGTTAATGGTATTTTAATCATTTCAAATATTTTAAAGGAATTTGTGTCATTTTAAATATTTTAAGAGGCATTTGGAGGATATGATAAAAAAAATCATATTATATCAAAATTATTTTGGCCACATATTAGTGACAACAATCTTTGTCGTCATTAAAAGATCTCTAATAGCGACGACTTAATTTGTCAATAATATATAATCTACTTCCCTCCATTAATTCTCACCACTTTTTGAGAGTGAAAATTTTTCCCTCCATCATATTTTGGTAGATATATTTGTGACGACATGTCGTGTCATTGCTAAAAGGTGACTATCAGTGACGACAAGTTATATCGTTGCTAATAGCCTTCTATTAGCGACGACCAATGTGTCATCGCTAATAAAGAAAGCATGTATATAATATATTTACTATATATTTTTAGCCACATATCAGCGACGACACATAAGGTCCTTACTAAAAATGATTATTAGCGACGATAAATGTCGTCGTTAAAATAAATCTTATTTTAGCGACGGGAATGTCGTCGCTATAAAATTTATTGTTGTCGCTAAAAGTTTCCCTCCATTTTCCAAAAGTATATAAAATTCCCTCCATGGCGTTAGCGACGACTTATTAGCGACTACCTTAGTGTCGTCACTACTATGAACTTATTAGCGATGACCATATATTATTGTCGCTAATGTGTGCCTAATAGTGAAGACTTTTTGGTCGTCGCTAAAACATTGGTCGCAAAAGGCCAAAATTCTTGTAGTGTATGTGTATATATCTCGGAAAGAATAGATCATGTGGCAGTTTCACCTGTTGCTGGAAGCATGAGAAAACCCTAATCACCAGAGACCCTAATTCTGTCTTCTGGTTCACTTTCAAGATGCCCATTAGGGTTTCTTTCATCTAGAAACACTAGAAAGGTATCTTATTTTCTTTCATTTGATTTTCACTCATCTGGGTATAATTATTCCACGATTTACTCTCTATGCCAATATTATGTTTGCAAACTTCTTTTGTAGTATTTTGTGATATATATTATGAAATTTGTGTTCTTCTTTTGCGTCTATAATTTGGGAGATCTCATAAGATGGTGAGAGATGTTATGATTTTGAGTGACAGTTTTTGGGTATTTTAATGTGATTTTTCCAAATTATATTGTATAGGCATTTTTTTTCCTCTCATATTATTTCTCATCTATTCATAATTATATATTTTCTTTTGTCATGAGTTGGGATTGAATCCTAACTTGCATATATCTCTCAAGAATTTAAAAAGTGACAAAAATTATGTGCAATTTGAATCAGTTATATATTTTTCTTTTTTGGGATTTGTATCTGTAACTTTTTTTTTTTAGCTTTCTTTATTTTTAAAAATTTAATAGTTCATATATGAGATAGCTAGGCCCCAGGAACTGGTATGCTTTGTAAAGATTAAGCAAATGCCTGGGGAAACAGATTAATTATATATTGTATAGAAAGTCGGAAATGACTTAAGGCTTTAAAATTATATATCAATGAAGACATGGAATCTTTGGATATTAAGAGACCCTTCTTTGTTTTCATTTGCATCACAGTTTGAGGAACTCAATTGTAAATTTATCCATATACAAGGAAATTGAAGGAATTATCATTTTGAGAAATAGGTTGAGGTTCTCTTATTATTACGCCTTTTACAGTTTTACTTTGAACATTAGGAACCACAACATACAGGCCCTCGACAACTTTTCTGGTTTCTTGAGTAATAGCCGGCAAAACACTATATATGTATCTATTCTCTCTCATATAGGTTGATCAAATGGCTCAACATTTCAACATTTGATGTGAATTTATAATTTTAAACATTATCACTGGGACCAACTTTTATTTTTTCTAGGTCAAAGTAGATGACAAGGTTTTATCGTTGATACCCTCTCTCTCTCTCTCTTTGTGGTCCTAGGTTCATTTATTTTCTTGGCAAGTGCAATGTGAAGTTCTATTTGGATCTTTGGAAGAAAATATCAAATTTGTAATGATCTTTAGTCTTATATGGTCTAATTAATTATTGACTAAGACAAATATATCTTCATAAGTAATCACAGTCAATTTTCTTGGCATGTGTTTGTGAAGTTCTATTAGGAAGAAAACATCAATTATGTAATGATGTATAATCTCCTAAGTAATTATTGGCTAGAGTAGGTATAAATTCGTAAGCAAGCACAACTTTTCTACGCCATGAATGCTATGCCACTGCCTTATTTCTTTTACTTTCTTCCTTGAATGTAATGTCACTGCCTAATTTCTTCTGCCTTCTTCAAAGACCTTGACTCTCTCTCTCTCTATTATATGTATACATACACATGTATGTATGTAACTATTTATATATAGACATGCTGGTGTGTGTGCTTGTGTGGGTGGTGTAAGCCTTTATTAGATAAGGTTTGTGGATTGGACTGGAAAGAAAAGCAACATAACGTTTGATGTTTCTAAATTGTATGGTTGTTGGAGATTGTCAAACCAGCTTTTGTTTGGAAGCTCCATTTAGCTAAACTTTATAAGATCTTTATGGATTCTCACTGTAAGCCATGTAGCTGAAACGTCACCATTTCTCACAATATCTCTTCTTAATTTGTCTTAATCTTCCAAAGGGGAACAATGGTTGGTGGGTTGCTTGCTGGAGTTTGTTACATGCCATTAATGGGAGTTTCCATTGAAGTGAAGCAAACCTATAAAGTAAAAAACATTACATTGTGTTGGCGTTATATACGTTAGTCTTAGGCGACGTCTAACCTAAAATGTGTCCAAGTAATGACTTTTTGTACTCTAGTACATAGTTTGGAAACAAGACGGCAAGGTCATTTTTATGATTTTGGGGGAACAATGATCTTAAATGAAAAACATTCAGGAGGCATTTTTAAAAATTATTCTCAAGAGATTGATTCAGCCAATGCTGGCTTTTTCTTCTTCTAAGCATATTACATGGACTGATTGATTGTTGTAACCAAATCTTAATTTCAAAGTTTTAGGTTTAATTTATTTTTAGGCAGCTTAAAGTTCTTAAGGACATAATAACATTTAGGCTTCTTTTCTTCTGGGGTAGTTTCTATATGATCTTAATATGCTAGCTAGTTCCAGTCTCATCAATTTTGCCACATGCAAAGTATAACCCCAATAACTCTCATAAGATTACTACTAAGGCCATGGATATGATTAAGGGATAATGTCATGATCATAAAATGATTACATATTTTGAAACAAAGGAAACTAAATTCCTTGAAATCTATTATCTTTACACTTTCTTGATTCTTTTTGTTTTCTTAAGGCATTGTATTTTAGTCTAGAGACTTTTATTTGATGAAATCTGAGGATAATTATGCATCCACAAGATATCAATATATACAGGAAGCATATTTGTGGAGTATGAAAACGAATGACAACTAAAGTCTTAAAATTAATTTCAACACTTTAACATGTTAGACAATGCTTAACAGTTAATTTATTCAATCACCAACCACTTGCAACCTAACTCTATGGAAATGCTAATTTAGTGGGTGTTCATATCCCCCAGTGATTAATCTCACAACCCTCTGGATTGTTTTAAGGTTTGTTTGATATATTGAATGGAGATTACGATAAGAATTGTAATCTTTATTACTAGTAATAAAGTGTGTTGTAATGTAATAACTAAACTTATTCATTAGTTTGGTTGTGAATTATAATATTAGAATGAAACTTAACATTTATTTTAGGAAATATCTTACTCATACAATTATATCTCCTTAAAAATTGTTATTTTTAAATTTAAGAGAGATATGTGTTATTTTTTATAATTTTTTATTTTTATAATTGTTAGATGTATATGGAAAGTTTGTTTATTTGGAAAGAAATTAAGTTTAAAATTAATATTGTACTTACTAAGGAATAGCTAATACAACATTTTAAAAAGGAGTAATTATTCCTCATTTTGAAGAATAGTTATTTATAAGGAATGACTATTCCTTAAAATAAAAATATAACCAAACTAAAGAATAACTAAACCATAGGAATAACTATTACATTGCAGCGCTTATTACAGTCTACCAAACATGCTCTTAATATTTTCTTCTTCTTTTTTCAATCACAAACAACATGAGCAATATCAATATCATTTTATCATTACCATCAATTACCAACCGTGATTACTATTTCCACCACCATAATGATCAATGACTCAATATCACTAGCTACAACCATCGTGATCTTCATGTGTATCATACTACTGTTATTGTGGTCGTGACAATTGTTACTGCAAAGCACCACCAACTTGTCGACAACACCATCACAATTGTTACAAACTTATACTGTTATTGTGGGCACTAATGCATTACCATCACTGTACACCTCAATCCCACTTAGCATTGTTGTTGTTATCATGATTGTCACCACCACCAATATACTAGTAACCTTCAAGTAATACAACTCTAAAATGCTCATTGTTTGAGTTAAGAACGACCATTTTGGGAAAAAAAAATTATGATATATGATTATATATATGTGGGTTTCATATTTCGACATTTATTGTTATCAAATGGTATTATCAATTTCTTGTATTAATTTCACAGTTCTAAAATTTTTGGTGCATATGCTTTCAGTATTAATAGTTCAGTTCTAAAATTTTCAACACAAAATTCATAACTCATTCAGCAAAAAAAAAAAAAACACAAACTTCATGGCTCTATTAAACGGCACCTGTTTTGAGTTAAATAATTTAAAAAAATTTTAATTTCTTTCCAATGACGAGGTGTTCCAAGCTCTCCTTAACATGTGCGTTTCTTTCATTTCTCATGCAGTATAAGATTAGAAATAAATTTCTAGATGCTAATCAAAATTAGAATCTATATTTTTCACTTTTTACTCCTTTAAACTCTCCCAAAAAATCATTTCTAGAAGGCTATTGATTTGTTTTATTACAATTTTAACAAAAGAATAGATACAAAGCAGCTATTTTTTAATATATTTCAACCAAAAAATTTTGTATGATCTATAAATGAAACTCGGGGTTTTTTAAAAAAATCTTGAAAACTATATATAAATGAAATTTATTTTATACTAAATTTTGCAATAATTTCTTTTTCAATATGAAAAATTAAAAAATTCTTTAAAATTCATCTTCAATTTTGTTTCGAAACCTAGTTTTTTCAATAATTATGGTTGAAAATACTATATTTGTAATTGCAAATAGCAACTAAAGGAGAGATAACAAGTATAACTCTATAAATAAGTTGATAGACTATTGAGTTTCTATTCCTTAACTAGTAATTAATATAATTAAACATATTTAACAAATTTTTAAATCTCAAACGCAAACTACATTATATATTTATGAAAAGACATTGTTTAGTAGATCCCTAAGTTGGCTTACTACCAATTTATTAATTATATAATTAATATGTCTAGGCAGTTAATTAACCAATTTCTAGTACAATATAAAACAAGGAAATAAACAACAATCACAAAACAACTCACACACACTAAGACAAGGAATTGATCATGAAGTGAAAACCAAATTGGGAAAACACTTTGGGGCCAAGACTACATCAAATCCACTATGAAGATTGTTGTGATATAGATTTATTTTCAAGGCTTCTTGTACATTTAAAGAGACACCATAACCAAGTTACCTGCTCTTGCTTGCAACTGCTGACTCTAGTCTCAAATCTTCATAGTTATCCAATGCTGAAAGTTAAATCTTTAAAGATTTTGCATGTCTCTATGGGCTTCAAATCATTACTCCAACACATGGTAAGTGATCTTTGTTTTGAGTGGTAAAAGTCCCATTTTTAAAGGTAGTTATTTCATGATTTGTAAAGTCTCGCAACGAACAAACAAATATCAACAATTCTAAATGATTCATGTGCCTCTCAAATTCTCAATGATCCAAAGCTAAGATTAGAATAAACATCAACTAAACTGACGATTTAGTGCATGTAATTGAGAATTCATTGCAACATAAAGTATATACTTAATAATGGTGCACAATTATAAAGTCATCTTATTGAGGTCAAGCTTAACCTCATCTTTTAACATCTATTTTGTGTGCCTTACAAAATGGTGTTACTATAGTGACTATAGTACCACTTTCAATCATTTATAAATTTTTGATAAGCTCTTTGGTGGGTGGATGAAACAAGTTGTATGTCATCAAGTCCTCACATGATCTCATAGTAACCTTACGAAGAGAGTTGAAATAATTCTCTCTATAAATAAGAAAAAAAAATTCTTTCTTCTTTTTCATCCATGACTTCGTTTCGATACTTAAATGCATTAACTTTGAATGAATTATTATGCCTACGTACAAATTCCATATGGCTTATTAAAGAAAAAGCATGCTAGGTAAAAAATTGTATTTTTGTCGGGCAAATATTCAACTAAGAAAGGAAATATTGTGAATTATGAAGGTTGAAAAATTCATATTTATTATCTTATTGCATTTTAAATATTCTTTTAACTAAAAAAAATACACAAACAATAAAACAAAAAGGAAGAAGAAGAAGAAAATGCAACTAAGCAATCTTTGGGGTGAGGTCAAACATCACAATAGCTCCTAAATCCAGAACTTTTAACTTTGTCACAAACAACAAATAATCAAAACGTTATTCCAACACAATTATAGTTAGATGGCTAACTAATGATTTTATTTATTTATTTATTTATTTGGTTCTTTGGGTCAACTTTCAAATTGGGGTATAGTTTTCAAACTGAGGAGGGTTATGTGTAAATTATAGGATCCAAAATTTCAAATTAAATATATAATATACATTTTCAAATGGGCTCAAAACGTTTTCAAAAATTTATGGGAGTCCATGGCCCATTGGTCTTAGAGCAATTTCACATCAGTTTGTTGGGTATCCAATTTTGAAATCTACATTCGTTGGATCCTTTTGGTTGGACTTTGGATCTAGCTATGAACACAACCATGGTATTGTCTCCAGGTTTCTAAGGCCCACATGGCAAAACAATATTGGACCAATCAAGTCCAGTATATCCTAGCACAGCCCTCTTTGCATGCCTATTGTGAGCATTCACAACAGTGTAGTTATAATGCTATATTGTTAAAATTCAGCTCCAAAAACACAAAATAGGCGTTGCAGCAGTGGAGGCAAAACTTAAAATTTTAGATGATTTGCTACAGTGCACATCTATCTTTAGATGTGCACTGTAGCACATAGGTAAAAAAAAAAAAAAAAAAAAAATTTTTATTATCTTCTCTCTCTTCTAACATTAATAAAACATTTCCTTCTTTGTCTCTCCGGCTTCTCCTTTCTTCTTTCTTCCTCAAAATTTTTTTTTTCCCTCATCGTCGATCTTTGTCTGATCTCTGTCTGAATCTCTGTATGCTCGGCCAAAATCCAGTCGGTGGAGCTTGAAGAGCTCATCGCCGATCTTTGTCTGAATCTCCCATGGAAGTAGGTGATCAGCCTGAATCTCCCTCATCGCCGATCTGTTCCGCTGACCCGCCCTAAGCCCCATCACCCAATATTTGCCTCTCTTTCTCTCAGTCACTCTCACCTCTCTCTCTCAACATCTCTGACCCAAGCCTCCGCCGGCCTCAACGTCTTCGACCCAAGTCTCTCCTCACTCCTCTCTCTCGCCGATCTGTGATTGAGTTTTTATTTTATTTTTTATTTTATGTATTTTCATATGGATTTGGTGGCTGTGGTGGTGGTGGATGATTTTGGCTTTGGCAGTGGGTTTTGTGTATTTTGGCTTTGGTAGTAGCTTGTTCCTTGGTTTTGTTTTTGTTTTTTGTTTTTTTTTTTTTCTATATTGTGTTGTGGCTGCCAAAGTAGAGTGGTGGTTGTGGCCGGTGGTGGTGGTGGTGGTGGTGGTTGTGGCTGTGGTTGTGACTGTAGATGTTTTTGTGGGTAGTATGATATATTATTTTATTGTAAGAGATATATTATTTTATTGTGATGTTTATATTATTTTATTGTGATGTTTATATTATTTTATTGTATTGAAAGTTAAAATAGATTCACTGCTACAGCATTTATGTAACTAAAATAGATAAAGTGACTTTTTGTGTAGCTAAATGCTAAAATTTTAGATGCGTTGCTGTGAATGCTCTTAGGTTGGATTGTTTAGTCCTCTAATATTTACTTAAAAATAAGTAATAACTAGTTGCTAATATGTACGATGCACTGAATAGTTAGCAAATGTTAAATATATTCACATTTTAAAAAAAAAAAAACTTCACTTTGTTCAATACTACAATTAGTTAAAAATGAATGAAAGTCAATAATTCTACTTCAAAATAAAGGTTGAAAAATTATATAAAAATATTGATCATATATAAAACTTTCATCTCAAATATAACTTATGAATAAACTTATTTATAAGACAAAACAAAAATAAATATATTTTGAGAAAGAACCATATTGTGTCTTTTTTTTATAATGAAGAAGGCACACTAATTATGCTTTTACCATGCTATTCATTCCACAAAAACAATGGATAGACTTTCACAACATGGGAGACGACCTGACAAACAGACTTAAGCCTACTAGACATCAAATTTAAGATGGAATCACATCTAGATATGCATATTTTCTACCAAGCTTTTGGTATAGTTGTCTCTAAACCATTTATCTATCTGTCCAAACGGCAAGCATGGTGACCTAAAACAATTCATTAACTAAATTCAATTTAGTGAGCATGTAGATACACCTTATAGCACAAAACAATATTTACAAATTTCATTTAAAATATGATAACAATTTAGTGACTTTACATAGAAACTTTGATCTTTTTTTGGTTGAGAACACTAAGTATTTTTAACACATACACAGGGAGATGAGAGAAGGTTTTTTAAAGAAACTTATTACAGTGGTGTATATCCAAAAAGGCTTAACTCTTGAATACACAGCACATGCTTTAAACTTCTTTTACTTACACTTATTTTCCAATGTGGAATTAACCCATTATTTTTTCTTTTGAGAATACTAAATATTTTTACATAGAAACTTTGTTAGTTAAGTGTATATATGTACAATGGTCAAAATATAATATTTCAAACTAATATAAATAATAAAGCATAAAACATTCATTAAAAAATGATGACATATTCAACTATTTACATTGCATAAAAAAACTTATAGATCATAAGAAAATGTCATTATTATAAAAGAATAGCAATAGTTAATGCGCATGGAATTGAATATGTTCAATATGCAACACTCCTGATCTATCTTTAAAAAAAAAACTCCAAATGTTACTTTGCTATTTAAAAATTAATTAATGATCCACTATAATAACATTATTTCCCTCACAGTTAAAAATTAACAAAGACAAATACACAAAGCCATTAACAAATATACAGTTAAAAAAATTTTAAAAAAAAATTGACCGAAAAACCCTAACCTGAATGAGGAGAGTCGATTATGATGACAACGTCGGCCTTCAGTTAGCTATGGCAACTCAGGGGTTTGTGGAGGGATCGTCGGCCTTCAGTTAGCTATGGCAACTCAGGGGTTTGTGGAGGGATCATATATATCGAGGGATTGGAGCTTTTTTAAACCAAAACTAAATTATTAAAATAATAATAATAATACTTATCAAAAATAATAATAATAATAATAATAATAATAAGTTGGTTCCAGTTAGCTCAACTGATAAAATTTCTGATGGTTGAATAAGAGATCTGGAGTTCAATCTTGTCTACACCAAAAACCGATTGGTGTCTTGGTCTGATGATAAAGAGTTATTATCAGGAGTGGACGTCATAGGTTAAAACTATCTCAAAAAAAAAAATAATAATATGGAAAATTGTGGGAGTTACAAAGCTTATATATGTGGCAGACTCTTATGAGGTCAACGAAAAGTCAAAGGCTTTGGTTTTGTAGTACACTGATATTATGCCTGTGTGATGCACGGTTTAATCAAGAATCATGTATAAACTAAACAAAATAGGAAAGAATTTTCGAATTTAAGTAAAATTAAATAATAAAATAGATGTAACAATTTATTATCAAATTTATTAATAATTGATTCTCAAACCCTAACCATATGAATCAGATAAAACTTGATAAATTTATGTTAAACAAAAGACAAAAAATACAAAAAACCTATTCAATTTGATGAAAGAAATTAGAGTAAACAAATATTTAAAAAATTATTGTAAACAAATACATGCCTGTAAGGTTATAGGTAGAAGAAGAGATAAAAAAAAAAAAAAAGAAAATCATAAAGTAGGTATTTATCATGAATTATTTGATATATATACACTATACATTGAAGAAGTTGATATGAACATAAGGTCTAATGTCAGTCTAATTTGTGGAAGTATGAATTATAGGAAAAGAAAATAAGAACAAAATATTATAAGAACAAAATATTATATATATATATATATATATTGAAAATCTAAAAAATATGAACTAATAATGCTAAAATTTTAAGTTGATTTTAACGTATATATAATGTTAAGTTGATTGTAACGTATATATATGATATAATTTCTGTGTTTTTTTTTTTTTGAAAAATCTAAAAAATACTAATAATATTGCTGTTTTTGGACGTGTATTAATATAATTTATGTAAAAAAAAAATTAGATGAAGAATTAAGATTGTAATCAAATTAAGTTTATCAACTTGGAAATTATAGGAGAAGAAAATAAGACCAAAAAAATTATATCTATTTTAAAAAAAAATCTAAATAAATTTCTGCAATTTGATAAAGTCACTTGGTGCAACTACGGCTTCTAAGCTCAACTTTTATTATATAGTATATGACATAGACTAGTTGTAATTTAATAAAAAATAATGTATTTTTTTTGGTAAATAAAGATAATGTATTTCATAATCATATTTTCATTTATTATAGAAAAAATTTCAAATGTAATTTGTATCATTTTTGTCAAATCAAAATGAAAACAGTACAATTTTTTTTAGGAATTCAAAAACTAAGTTAGCGAAGATTTTCATTTTTTAATAAAATTTATTTGTAACATTTTTTATATCATTAAAAAGTATTCTTTTAATTTTAAACAAACATTCCCAAATTCAATTTTTTCTACCCTACAATCCAAAACACTAGAAAAGTTATCTCAAAAATTAATAAAACTCAACAAAACTACAATTCAAAATAAAAAAGAAAGGAAAAATAAAACTCATATTAAAGTCAAATCCATTCTCCCGAATATGTAAAACATATCAAATGTGATGTGATAAGACTAACCATCCAATGCATAATCAAATTTAAATTTTTTAATAAGGCTTAGATGTCACGCAATAGAAATAGGTGGCTGGTTTTTAGCAAAAGTACTAATTATAGATTTATACATGATTGTAACTATATATTTTTCCTTAATAATTAAAAAAAAAAAAATCACAAGAGTACAATTCCAAAGGCCAAAAAAGTACAGAATTTTGTTTTGTTTTTGTTTTTTTTTTGAAAGAAGAAGAAGTATTGTATAAATAGTGACATAGTCTAATCCAATATGTGATTAATGAATAGATAAATAAATAATTTTAAACACAAAATTGAATTTGTTTTCTTAAAATACTCAAAGAATACACTAACAAGATAAGGAAGATGAAGAACAATATAAAATATTCTCAAATACTTAAAACAATTATTCAAGTATCTAGGAACATCATATAAGAAATACGTAACAATTCGCTACTAATTAGTTAAATAAAAATTACAAATAGTGAAAGGAAAGTTCATAAAGACCATCTTCTTCAACTACACAAATTGTTCTTCGCTATATTGTACAGATTATCATGTTGTTTTCTAGATAAACTAAAATTTGACAACAACACAATCTAGGACTTGAATCTTCCACTCGGTGAGTTCATCAACTTAAATACCAGTTTTTGTTTTTTAAGGATCTTTATTTGTCCATTTCTGGAAATTTTCATCTTCAAGAATTTTATGGTTGATATCATTAATCCCTCCCATTCCCCCTCCTCTTGGGCTCATTGGATGAACTAATTTGAATTTAAAGTTTTGAACCTTTAAATTTATTGTTTTGTGCATCGGAAGATGTCACCATTGAAAGAAAGCATTGGTGTGGTGCAATTTTTAATTTTGCATTTCTCTTTCAGGATTAAAGGAACCATAGCTGTAGAAATTGCATCTGGCCTCTATTGGTACTTAAAGTATTGGTGTGGTGCTCATGTTTCATGGGACAAGACTGGTGGTGTTCAGATAGCTTCCATCCCCAAGCTAGGATCCTCTGGTAGGTTAGTATCAATACGCAATAGCTACATTGAACTCTTAATACCAGAATTGCTTAGCTTCCAATTAGCCCTGAAATGACCCCCTTTAAGTCTTATAAGATTTTTAGACGATTTTAGTAATTCTGTTTGTCCCACCAGTAGAGGTCTACTCATGATTGAAACCTTATTTTGTCATATAATTCAGGTAATTGAAAAATGGATAGTTGTTTCAGTGTTAATAAGTTTTGCATATTTTCAATAATAACTAAATCAAAATCTTATCATTTATGACTTTATTCTCTCTCAAATATCAATGAATACAAATCATCCTCAATAACTTTACTGATGTCTTTTACATTCTAATTTGAAGTATCACTTGTGAATTGTTAATGTGTTTTTCATTGTTTCCTTGTCCTGTATAAGTTTCTATCATTTGGTTCTCTTCTTGAATTCTATGCTTTTAGGTCCTCATTGTATTTATAATAGTTGATTTTTGGAACATTTGTTTGTTAATTATAGGAGTATTCTTTAATTCATTACATAGTATGGTGAGAGAATTCTCTCAAAATATGGATGCCAATGAAGATTTGAGTCCTACAGTCATGGATGCCAATGAAGATTTGAGTCCTACAGTTGGTAACTTGATTTTGTTGACATTTTTTCAAGCTAATATTGATTTTGTAGTATGAAGGACAACATATTTTGGCAGATTGTCTAATAGTATATTGCAATGAACATGGCTTGGACAATATTTTTTGGCAGGTTGTCTGAGAGTATATTGCACAGTGGACATGGCTAATATTGCACAATGGACAGTATTTTTTGGACAGTTTTTTGAACAGTGTATCTGACAACTTAGATAATTGATTGCACATGTAGCAAATTTTTTGGATAATTTTTTGTAACTAAAGAAGCTACTCAAACATGTTAAATATGTTAAATTGTACAAGTGCATGTTTGAGTAACTTCTAGTTAGATATTAATTATATATACAAGTGATTAATATTTTTTAAATGCAATGGCATATACTAAACTATTGTTCATTTTTTGGGATTGTCTTGTTTGTTTCCAAAGTGTAAGCAAACCTGTAGTACTACTTCTTGCACAGAAAAAATAAAGTTCTTTTTTTACTAGAGACATGCTTTCTTGTAGCTAAATTCATGGGCAGTATTTGGTTACAATTCCATTATCATGATTAACTTGTGAGTATTTGGGTAGTTTTAGCTGAATTATGGCTTGGAGTTTAGTGTGGCAAAAAGGCTTGATATAAATAGCTCAAGCTTGTGACTTTCAAGCTACTCACTGCGAAGCAAATGAATCCTACTGCGAAGTTTCAAGTCCTTCAAGGCGATTGGATTAGTTGTGAATGGATGTGAAGGTGTTGATCAGCAGTTATTATTACCATTAAAGTAATGCATGATAGTTCATTTTTTTGGTCTTATTATCATTTATCAAGTTTCTTTACTGCTAGATAAGGTATACCAACTTATCAAGTTGACTCATTATCTATTTTAGTTGGGATCAAAATCAAGATGTAGCTATTTTGGCATTCTTGAGACACTGAAATCACATATTTATATTGTGAAGCTAATTTAGCTAAAAGCTGTAAGGCGTTTTGTTTTGGGTTTTGTCCATTGCTTCATTGAAACAAATAACATGAATGAAGTAGAACCTGAAAGCTCAAGGAAGTTCATCACCAACAAAATTCATAATATAGCAAACTCTTACATTATCAAATTAAGGAAATATATTACATCTATGAAAGCTCATTTTGCTACTGGATGTACAAATTTCACTAATCTTTACAAAGAATTCTTCTTACTTTTCATTTCCTGCTTATCAACAAACTCAATGAATAAACACAGATCCAGGCCTCATAAAGAGAAAATGAGTCATGGCTGCCCCATGAACCCCAATCATTACATCACTTGCATTAAGAGCCCTATAAATCTTTGCCAATTCTGACTTAGAAAATCAATAATGCTCTTATCCCCCTCCATCAATGAAGAATCCACGGTAAGCTCATCATGGATTATCAAACCGACAATGGCTTCTGGGAAGCAATGGACTCTCTTGTCCCCACTAAAATCAATTGCTGGATAATCAGAGAATTGAGAAAGTACATCTCCATACTTCAAAATCCAACAATCATGATATTCAAGAATGACAAACACAACTTTCTTGTTAAAATGCTGGGAAGTAATGAACAAAGGCAGAATCCCATCATTGAATTCATGATGAACATTGCCCGTATAACCTCCAATTGAGAAGAACACAGCCGGAACATCATGTCGGACATCACAACGATAATTTACACCAGAATGCTCTTTCTAACATTCCCTTTCAAAACACAAATATCAGAACGAATACTGCTACTATCACAGCATATTTTTCCTGCATATACATAATAACAAAAAGAAAAAATCACTAATTAAAACCCATACATGTATTACAGAACAGTAACAATAAAATTAGTATCTTTCTAAACTTTAATAACAGTTCATGATTATATTGTTGGATCAAACTCAATCCAAAAGACAAAAATCAGCCCCTGCTCTGTTGCAGAGGACTAAAGAGGTGGGGTATCCCCTGTCACGCCCCAAACCTGATACTCGGATTTGTGACCATGACCGGCATGCTAATACCAAGCCTAAGCCTAATATTAACACTAATCAACTTAAACTTTTACAAAAGCTTTCCTATTTCTTTACATTCTTGTTTCTTTACTTAAAAGATATAACTTTTCCTGTGACATTCAGAGCATCTACACTGTACTCAAAAATAATATAATCCACCAATCATTCCAATTCTAAATCTCACATAATACATCTTTTAATACTTTAAAGTACACGAATTTTCATTAGATCCTAAAATACACAATATTACAGACTAACATCAAATTGCTAACTTATGATCTATACATTTAAAACTAAAAACTAACCCCTTCCAAACTCGACTAAGGCTCCCTCTGCTCCAAAATAAAACCTGTTGACTGAAAAATAATAGGGTGAGCTTCGAAGCCCAGTAAAGGTAAGATATATGAGAATTCAATAAGGACGCATGTAAATCCATTCATTTCATCTTATAATTGTTTGGATAGGAGAACAACTTTTCATGCATAGTATTTTATACTATATATAATAATAACGTATACGCTATTCATAGGAAAATAATTGTTCTCCTTTTTCTTATTAGAATAACATTATCCAAACCTTCGGATTGAATTCCTTTCATTCCTTACAAAGTTACCATATATATATATTCACATTGCAAAATAATCATTTTAACTTAAATCAGATAATCGGTAACTTTATCTTAAACTTGAAATATCTTAAAGAATAATAAAACTTTCCTTCATAAACTTCTTCTCGTAAAATATTATAATTTTCATAATCATAAAACTTAACGTTTCAGACAGAAAAACAGACATCTAATAACTTCTTAACATAATCTTATACATTCATCAGAAGTTTTATCTTTATAGCATAACAAAACTTCAGAAGCTTTTATCTTTAATGAACAGCTTTCTTTTCATTAGAAACTTCTTCTTTCTATGAGAGCTTTTACTTTTCACAATGCATTTAAATAAAATAATTCTCTCATGATTAATAACATAACATAACATAGCTGTTCATAAATAGCTTGTTAGTTAGTCCATATCTGATAAGTCTGTACTTATTTGGGAGGCTTCTAGCACCACGGTGCTAGGCATCCAGCATTCCCCACAATGCCAGGTATTCTAGGGATCACATCATAATACGTATCTTCCAACCATGGGGGTAGGTTGGCTTCCCCCAAGTTGGCCGTAACCAACAAGGGCGGGTACAGCAGAGCCAGTCCCACTTAGTGGCCAATCATATGACGTTTTCCATGGAAAGCCAGTAATTAACCCCTACTGGCAAAGTTCAGATCACCAGAGAACATAACCCGAAAACATTTTATACTCATTCATCATATTGAAATTCATAGTTTGCATTACATTTCGCAATAACAGCATTTCTATGGTTTTCTTTAATCATCATGTTCGTGGAATTAGTAATAGCAGCAATATGCTTAAATCATATACATAAGGTTTCGAAAGCTCACGAACATATCTTTGTCTGATAATGCTTACATGCCATATCTCTAATCAAAACCTTTTAATGCATAATATACTTTAAAATAACCTCATGACTTACCAAATGCCCATATAACTTATCCCTTACCTGAAAGCAGAGGAACCGAGAGCCTAAAGTCGAAAGAGCTTAGATCTGGCGACTGGTAACACCTAAACCAAAATCAAGGCTTGTTACTATCCATTATTCCTTAACATAAACTTACGCATTCATCTCAAAGCCTATCTCTTATAATCCAAGAAATCCTAATCCCACCTCAAAGAGGTTCCCACAAACACAAAATACGTTCATCATACAACGTGATGTACCAAATCATAGAGAAACAGACATTCTCACATTTATATCATATTTCCATAGGAGCTAACTTCATTTCAAAATGTGCTTTGAGATTAGGGCAATAATGCATGCATAAACATAAACTCTTTTAAACATGGTCATATGATCATATACACTCACATGGCAATGTACAATGCATTAAACAAAACAACTTCATAAATACACCCGTTGAATGGATTAGAAACCCTCCTATAGGGTACTAAACCTTGAACCAAGTCATGCAAAAATTAATCTATGATCTAGACATACCAAATGATGAGCATAATAAATTATAGCTCAAATCATTCACCCTAACTTTAGAATTAAATCCTTAAAGTTAGGCATGTCCCTTACTGCTCACTGTTTTACTCCAGCAGCATATGCTTCAATTGTAAAATGCAAATGGACTACCAAAACACTTTCAATCTTCATGAAATTATACAGAGAAACTCCCCTGTATGTCTATTATATACCATAAAAATTTCGGAGTCAGAGCATAAAACCATAATTTATTAAAAATCATACAAGACAGCGTGCTCAAATCTCTCCTGACAGAAATTCTTGCAACTTACAAATTAAATCATCATTTTTATGTTCATCCAAATTCTGTGAGACCACTTCCATAACAACCCTACATGTCTTAGATTTCATAGAAAATAACCCTAGCATCCAAATTCACTATATACAATTTAATACATAATTTATCATGCATGAACACAGAATCTGTCACAGTGACAGCTTCAGCACATGTTCTTTCTAAAATCATCAACAAATAGCAATTAGCCTTTATTTCATTTGGGTATTTTTATACCTATACAATACATATTAAAATACCCTAATAAGCATCCAATAGACCATAACACCATCAACTTTCAAATTACTAAAATAGAATCACAAGATTAGCTTCTAAAATCAGAACAGAGAACAAAGAAGGAAAATAAACCAAAACAATTATACTATCAAAACACCCAAAAACATATGAGGTTTAAATTACTTACACACACACTTTGAAGATGAAACCTTAGTGTTTAGGCTCTTAATTTCATCTTTAGAGAGGAATATTTTGTCTTGGTGAGAGAGGGAGGGCTGCCGTGTAAGAGCAAAGAGAGAAGAGAGAAAGAAGAACAAAGAAGGAGGAAAAAGAAGTAGAGAAAGAGGGGCTGGACTTCTGATCTGATGCAGCCAAGAAAATCAGAAAAGTGAGAAGACTTTTGGGTAGCAAAAAGAGGATAAGTGATGAGGACTTTGAGTGGAATACGTGTGGGGCTTAGGAAAAATCTCACCACCCACTTTTCCAACTTTCTTGCATTCACACTCACACTTCTCTACAAAAATAATTATCACTTTGCATATATATATATATATATATATCCTTACTTTTATAAAGTTATATCTAATAACTTAACCACTTAAGGTAATTTTTGTACATACTTAGTATATATTCATAATACAATTAGCCATTCCATTACTTATTTATAATCATTACAATTCTTATTCAAAAGTATTATAAAATAATACTTTTATTAAATACTCTTGAAAGTGGCTTAAAATAATAATTACCTATTTAAACACATAGTTTAATTATAAAATTGGGTTGGGGTGTTACTTCCCCGGGGGGGAGGGGGTTCCCATATCCCAAATTAAATTCACCAAACCTTAAACAGTTAAACACACAGCCAACATACAGCCATTTAAGATTAAAATTAATTGTTCTCACCTACTAAAAGGAGATTATATTATGAAGGTTTTATAATCACATGTTCAACTCCTTTCCAGAACATCAATAGTGTTGGATGAACTTAATTCTAGATTGGGAAATTAAAAAAAAAAAAAAAAAAAAAAAAAACAAAAACAAAAACAAAAAGATAGTAGTACTAACCATTAGAGACTGAAGAACACAGGGGAGTATTTGCACCCATATCAGCAAAGGGGTCTCCAAATGAATCTACAAAAGCCACAAATACACGTTAAGACTCAAATAAAACAGAGAAAAGCAAGAACAAACCAAAGGAACAAGAGAGAAGAGAGATGAGGAGAGAGAGAAGCCTAGGGATTTCCGTTGTAGGAAGTGGTGATTTTAGCGATTTCCGATGAGAGCTTCATCAACTTCTCTACACCAGATTCTCTCCAAATCCCAACCTTGCTCGTTTGGCTTCAAATGGTGACAATGAGGCTGAGGGAAGCGTGGAGGTGTTGAGAGAGTGGTGGAGGCGAGTGAGACACCAGTTGAAGTGGGAGATAAAGAGAGAGGAGAGAGTGATGACAGAGAAAGAGGCTTGGCCTTGTGTGGACTGGTACCGGGCTGCTGTGACAACGGATTGAAGGAGAGGAAGAGAATGGGTTGAAGGAGAGGCAGAGAGCAACCTCAAACGCAGGGGAGAGAGAGAAATTTGATTTTAGTTTGGGTTTACTCAGAGTTACCAAAACAGTGGGCGAGCTGAATGGGCGGGCCGAAATTTTTTAAGGGTAAAGTAGTATTTTTGTTATTTGGTGAGGTGTCAATGTTTGAAGTCATTAGATTAAATCTACGGATGAGAAAAGAGGTATTGCACGGGATATGGATCCGTGGAGGATTTGTCTTTGTGTTTATGTTTTGTGAGAGGCAATACAGCAAACTTTTTTAATCCTTTCTTTCTTTAAAGTTTGAAAAGGAATCAGAATGCCTCGCTACACTCCAAAAGGAAAGCGAAAAACGCGTACCCAATAAGTTTCTTCGTCTTTTCCTGGTGCTGGGTGAGTGTGAAAGTTTGAAAATGGATCAGAATGGTAAGCAAAACGACACCCCAAAAAGTTTTTTTAATGTTTGACTGCCAATTTTCTAAATTTATATATTACATTACGCGTTTGGGCCGCCAACTACGAAAGTAGTAGTACGCTACTACTATAATTTCACATTTGACTCTCTTAGTCTTCTTCGCCTCACAACAATTATCTAAATCTAACAGTCATTTCCTTTGCTCTGCCATTCCCATTCTCTCTCAAACTCATTTGAGAAATATCTTTTCTTCATAATTTTCATTCTCTTTGCTTTCTTTATCTCTTAAGACATTTCCAATTTCGTCACCTCTCTCTTTTTCCTCTTTCCTTTAGATCTTCTCAGCAATCTATATATCTAAATCACAATGGCTCTCACCAAACGATACATATATGATGTGTTTTTGAGTTTTAGAGGAGAAGATACTCGTAATGGTTTTACTAACAATTTAAATGGTATTTTGTGTCATAATGGTATTAACACTTTTATGGATAATAAACTCCGAAGAGGAGAAAATATTTCCACTGAACTTCTTGAAACTATTGAAAGTTCAAGAATTTCGATAATTGTATTCTCTAAAAACTATGCATCTTCTACTTGGTGTTTAGAGGAACTTGTCAAAATTCTTGAGTGTAAGAATAATGGCCAAGTGGTGTTACCGGTTTTTTACAAGGTAGATCCATCAGATGTACGTAATCAAAAAAGAAAGTTTGGAGAAGCATTCACAAAGCAAGAAGAAAAATTCCAGGATAATAAAAAGAAGGTGCAAAGATGGAGGGCAGCCTTAAAAGAAGCCAGCAATATATCTGGATGGCATTACAAAAATGAGTATGTGTTTACTATATCTTTACTTTGTTATCACCAATATATATATATATATATAGTCAACGCTTTAAAAAAATTTAATTAGATTCCAAAATTGAAATCTAATTTTGTGCCATCAAATTAATTTCTTCTAAAAAAATTTAATTTCTTAATTTTGGTGCAAGTATTTATTACTTATTGCAATAATCGAGAATTTTGTTAGTTTTATATTAAAGGAGATAAAACTTTCAATAGGAATTATGTCTTTTTTTCTTTAAATATAAGAATTTTATAGCATATTGAAGAATTGAACTTCTATTTTTAAAATTTTTATTTATTTTAAGACAATTAGACAACTAATTTTATTTTATTTTTTAAAAAAGAACCTTAAATTTGAAAGAGGGGTTATTATTTGGAATTTGAATTGAGTAGGATAATTCAAGAATAAAACCTTTCTAAAACTATACTTTAAAAACTGTAAGAATGTAATTTGAAAGGAAAAATTGTTAATCTCTGAAAATTGAACTATTTTTTTCAATGCCCGCACCAAGAATAAAAATATAATAATCAAAACCATAGTCTATAAAACTAACTTTGAAATATAACAAGAAGACCAAAGTCATAAAATGTACATAATAAAACAAAATTAAATATTACTACAACAAAGGCCAAACCATGGTAGTCCAAAAACCAAGAAAATAAAACCAACAAACAAAATAAAATGTGAATTTAAAATGAAATAAAATGAAATTATTGTACCAATAAATTACTACCATATAGCTAGAGGTAGAGCTATGTAATATCAAATTTGAGATGTCAACAGTATAGTAGATGAGTAATTGATGCTAATTGTCCCTAAATTTTAAATAGGCTTCAATTTGTGCCAAGTGTCATTCCATCTCATTTGTAAAATTTTGAATGCATAATACTTCCAGGTTCCAACCTATTTAAAACTATTTTAAATCAATTATAAAATTACTTAATCTAAAACTACTTCTAGCTCATTCTATTTAGGTCTCATTTGAAATTACTCCCAATATTTAAAATCTAGATTTTCTTACAAAAACTTATTATTAATTCAAAAATAAATTTCTATGAAAAATTATATTATTTTCTAAAATTTAATTGTTCATATCTATATCTTATTTTGAAATATGCATACATGAAATAAACTTGTTGCATCACAATAAAAAGAATTAAGTTAAGAAGTAAAATAATATATATATATATATAATTTATTTTACAAGCATAAACAATTTGCATTTTCCACTAAAGAATATTCTTACATGGCTTTTTTAAGAATTAACAAAATATAATAATCTTCTAAAAAAATGATGACCATATTTAGCTTATGTAGGAATCACAAAATGTATCTAATTGCATATTTTAAAATGTACTTATGCATATACATGAGATTACAAGCTAGTTAATATTTGCTAAACAATAACTCCCATGCAAAGCTTTATTATTTGCTTTTTAAAAAAAATGAAAATTAAAAAAAAAAAATTATATTTTGATCATATCTTTTATTAGTGAGCTAGCTAGGAAACAAGGTTCAATGATAGAAATCAAAAAATATATGATAAATAATCAGATCAATTAATTTGTAGCTTCTATCAAGTGATGTTTAGAAAATAAAAATGTTAATACCACAACAAAAATCACAACTTGTTCACATGGCAAGTTGTAAGTGGAGTATAATTGGTGAGTCCATATAAGTTTACAAATTTACCACTCACAATTTGTCCACTTGGCAAATTGTGAGTGGTGGAGTAAAAGTGATAGATTCATGCGGATCCACAACTCTACCACTCACAATTTGTCACACGAACAAATTGTGGCAAAGTTTTGGTTTTAGTTATGGTCATAGTATTACTCTTAGAAAATTTCCCCAAAATTTTCTAATAAATTCATTCAACTGTTAGAAGTGGATATTCAATAAGTTTTTCTCCTTTCCAAAGCAGATTTTCTATGCATCTTTGTGCTAAAAGCCTAAGATTGATTTTAGCACAAAGATGCATTTCCTAGCTTAACAAAAAAATAATGTTTGTACCAATAGTTCTCAAATCTATGAATTACGTGCCATTTAATTTAATTAACAAAATTTCAGTTCTAGTCCACAAGCTAAGCATTTTGAATTCAATCTAGATCATATTTCTATTTTCTAACATGTTTCTAATGCTTTTTGATTGGCAGCCACCCTCAATTTGGATTTATCCAAAAAGTTTTTGAAGAAATATCAAGGGTTAAATTAAATCATACACAAGTATTTGTTGTAAAATACCCAGTTGGAATAGACTCTCGTGTAGAGGAAATAAGTAGGCATTTAGATATTGAGTCAAACGATGTTCGCATGTTAGTGATCCATGGTCTTCCAGGGATAGGTAAGACAACAATTGCAAAAGCTCTTTTTAACTTAATTGCTTATCGTTTTGAAGGAAGCATCTTTCTAGAGAATGTTAGAGAAAAATCAAGAGCGAATGAGGGCATACTCCAACTACAAGAGGCAATTTATTCTGAGATCTCAGGGGGCAGAAATTTGAAGGCGCATGGTGTATTTAAAAGAATCAATGTGATAACGGAAATGCTTCATCACAAAAGAATTCTTTTAATTCTTGATGATGTGGACGAATTAGTCCAAGTAGAAAATTTGCTTGGAAAATGTGATTCATTTGCTTTTGGAAGTAGAATAATTATCACAACAAGAGAGGAAAAGGTGCTATCTACTCTTCAAGAAGACTGTAATCTAGCCTACGATAACTACAGGGTTAAGGATTTAAATCAACTTGAATCTTATGAACTCTTTTGTCAACATGCATTCAAAAGAAACAAGCCTACGAAAGATTATTTGGAGGTCATAGACCAATTTATATATTATGCCAAAGGCCTTCCATTAGCTCTAAAAATAATAGGTGCTGATTTGTACAAAAGAAATATACGTTATTGGAAAAGTTCATTAGAAAAGTATAAAATATTTCCCAATCCAAATATTCAACAAGTACTCAAAATAAGCTACGATGGATTGGACCAAACTCAACAGGATATCTTCCTTGAAATTGCATGTCTCTTCAAAGGATCCGACAAGGAAGTTGTTGTAGATATATTACAAAGTAGCTATTCATATGACCCATTCTGTGATATTGAAAAACTTATCGACAAAGGCCTCATAATTGTTGACAATGGCAAATTAGTGATGCATGATTTGATACAACAAATGGGTTTTGAAATTGTTCGACAAGAATCAGAGGTGTCAAAGAAACCTAAAAAACTATTAGGTGATGAGGATGCTCTTGAAGTACTAACAAAAGATACGGTATGTCATTTTTATTTATCTTTTCCCTTTTCTCACAATGCTAACATAATTAATTTTTTCTTATTTTCTTTGATTTTATCTTTTCAATCTTAAAGAAAATATAAGTTTAGCAGCACTAATTTTGTTTAAGATTTAATAATCATAAATTCTACTGTGAATGTGACTCGTGATTTTTTGTCCAATTAGGGATTAGATGAAATTCGAGGCATAACATTGTCCTTGCCACAACCAAGAAAGATGCAATTGAATCTTGGAGATCTGAAAAGTCTCAAATATTTGACAATTCGTAATGTAATTTGTGAAAACCTTAAATCTCTTCCCAATGGGTTAAGGTTACTTGATTGGAATGAGTATCATTTATCGTCCTTGCCATCCACCTTTGAACCTACAAAACTTGTTGTACTTAACATGCAAGGGAGCCACATTGAATTGAACGAGCATTTCGAGGTATAATCATAGCATTTATAAATTCTTATTAGGTTTTTTTTTTTTTTGTTAACAAGTATCTTCAGGGAAAAAGTTAAGGTGCATATATATATATATATATATTTTTTTTTTGCTAAAACCAAACTATGCATTTATTACTATATAAAATAAAATTTCTATAATTTTTTAATAAATAAAATCAAATTGTGCACAAGTATTTAAAAATGTACACAGAACCATAAAAGAATTTATGGTGCAAATCAATGAACAATTGACAAATGTTTTTTAGTGCTATAGATATTATAAGTTTTACTATATTGAACATACAAACTGATGTGTCACAAATTATAGAGACAATTCAAATATTCATTTATTTTAAAAGTATGCATTATAATTTATAATTGAATTGTTATTATTTCTTAATATATGCTCTTATTTTTTATTTTTATTTTTTGAAATGAGCTTGTAGCCTTATTTTGTTTTTTTCTTTTTTTGCAGAGGTGTCAATTCAAAATATTGAAATATATGGATTTCACGCATTGTAAAAATATTACAAAAATACCTGACTTATCAGTGATTGCCCCAAACATAAAGGAGTTGAAGCTTTTTAAATGCATAAATTTAGTTGAGGTTCATCAGTCCGTTGGACTTCTTGAAAAGCTTGAAATATGGAATCTCAATGAATGCCGAAATCTTAGAATTTTACCAATAAAGCTTCGGTTGAAATCTCTTAAATGCTTTTATCTCTTTGGAACGGAAAGATTAGCGTTGCTTTCATCAATGGGATATCTCACTGGTCTTCGTGAGTTAGTAATAAGTTTAAAAAACGTGAAAGATGTTCCAAGTAACATCTCTAATTTACAAAATCTTAGGAGGCTCTATATGTATGATTGTGAAGAATTTCCAAAAGCCATGGATAACCCTGGTTGCTTCCCCAATTTAGAATGTCTAGTTATCTTTCACGGCAACTTTACGAGCCTCCCTGAAATTGCTATCATATTTCCCCAATTAAAGATTCTAGAGCTTTACTGTTGCTGGAACCTTCAGAAAGTTCCAAGACTTCCACATTGTATACAAGATGTATCTACAGCAGGGTGTAATTCGTTGAATTCACAATCAAGAAGAAGATTATTGAATCAGGTCTCTCTTTCTTTCTCTCAAAGTTATAGAATTTTTTTGTTAATTGAAGATTATTACTAAATTTGCTAAACTGAAGTTTCTTAATTTTGCTAATGGCAAGCAGTTTGGAGAATTTATAGGGCTTCAACAAAATATCGTATGTGCAAGGGGAATACGGCATCAGGATTCCGATTTTGAAACAAGCTTTGAATCAGAATTAGAATTTGATTTCAATGAAGTGGACAATGAATCTGTATCAGAATTTGAACTCGATGAAGCTACATCTGAAACGGACTCAACATGGAAACTTTATGATGATTATTTGCTTACACTTCCAGGAAGTAAGATTCCAAAGTGGTGGTTCAACCATCAAAGTGTTGGAAGTTCCGTATCATTCTCGGTCGGTCGGAAACTTCCATCATTTGCTTTCTGTGTTGCTCTAAAAGTTGAACTTGAAGTGCCATATGAATTTAAATATAATATGTTTACTTGTTCTGTCTACATGTACATCAATGGTTTTGAAAGATGTCTTGTGTGTGTTAAATTTCAATTAGATTCATCATCTTTTATGTGGTTCCACTATATAAGAGATAGGTCTTTGGAAGACAATTCTAGGGGATTGGCCTGACATTGAGATTCGATTTGAATGTTCAAATTATGATCCTAAAATAGCAAAAATTACAATAGAAAGGTGCGGAGTCCATGTATCATGCATTTGTCCTCCTTGCAACTCTGCAGCAAATAAGAATTCAAGAAAGACTCAAACTTTCTTTCGATGAAAGATTAAAAATGTTTTTATGCAGAGTGGCTGCCGAAGTCCTCCCCTTTGAGAAAAAGCTTGTCGGATGCTTAAAAACCCAAGATGCCCATTGTCCTCTCTGTGAGATAGCAGAAGATTCTCTTTTACATCTATTTCAAACCTGTTCCTACGCCAAAGGAGTATGGTATGGTGGTAGATGGGGTTTTCGAGTTGAAAAGATCCAAGCTCAGTCTGTTATGGAATTTGTTGAACATATAATTGACCCCCCCAAGTGAGTTACTTGCAGAAAAAATCACCAAAGATGAATTCACACTGTATGCAGTAGTGGCAATGAAAATCCTTTGGATGGCACGACAGGAAGCTCTGTTTTCAAACTCTAAAGCCAGCATAAACCAGTTAGCCCATCGTCTGAACAAACAGTATGAGTTTTACTTGAGATCACTTGGGATTCCGGGGATAACCGAAGAGCAAGACATGGGAAGTGTTTGGACCAGGCCACCTAATCTATCGGTAAACCTTAGTTTTGCCTCCATGGCAAGCTGTTGTGTAATAATGTAGGCCTTGCAAAATGGGCCAGAACAAAAGGAGGAGGAGATAATATCCCCTTGTAAACGAGACATGGACTTCAATCCATGTCTGCTATGCTATGGAAGATTCTTGATTCAACTACAAAGATACATGTCAAGGTACTATTATTACATTTATTAAGATCCTTCTCCCTCTAAATTAATTGGTTCATTCATGTTATTGGGTACAAATCCAATTTGATAGGACATTAATGTAAACAAAATTAGAATGAATGAATGAAATTAGTCAATTTAGATTAGTTGAATTTGTTTTGATGTGCATTTGTTTTTCATTGGTTGAGCGTTATACCTTAATGTGGTAGGGAAACCAAATGTTATGGGATTTCAAACTCCTTCACTGAGCTCCTTCAGCTAATATTGTTCCATACAGTTTTGATGTGCCAATTGGTTTTATTATGACTTATATTTTCCTTTTATTCTGCTTTGAATAATCTGAAAATTGGGGAAAGCTAATACTCAGTTAAATAGGAGTGGAATTTCAAGGTGAGGGTAGGTGTAATACTTCTGTTAAAGCTATATGAATAGAAGAAAAAGTTAAAGATATTAGGTTTAAAATGAAAGACATTTAGGTGCCTCTGTAGTTTGCCTAATATGCATTTGTGGTGCAATTTATTTAGTGTAGCTTAGTAATCTGTAGGAAAATGAATTATAAACAAAGAAAGATCTTGATTTTGGGTGCTTAATATTCTATAATCATTACTTCATAATATATGCCATAGGCAACTTTGACATGATGAGAAGCATGTCTTATTTTGCAATTGATTCAGTAATTTATCTTTTCTTTGTTGGTATGGTGTCTAATTTGTTCATCATATGGGTAAATTCTAGATGCCCTTTTAGTACATACTTGTAATTTAATGTACATTTTTTGTATGCATTACAAGGATTTTGCTTCTTTTTTTCTTTTTTTTTTGGGTGGGAAATGGGGTATTGGCCTAATTCTTTTCATTTGTGATTGGTTGCATTGAATACCTTTTGCAGATTCTACCTTTCTGATATGTCATGTTAGCTGCAGGCAGCTTGGGCATGAATGGTAACAGGATATTGCAGCTGTTACAAAGTTGGCTATTAGGGAGTGTCTCCAGTATACAAGTAATTGATGCCATCTACTTATCTGATAAATAAATTTATGCATTTAGTTTTTGGGTACATGATGTATCTTGGTGCTAGTACTTCACTGTTTTATGTGTAATAAGTATGGTCCTTCAGCTTCTCAAAATGTCGATAGAAGTAGGATCCAGTAATTTAATAGCTGACACATATGGTTTAGATTTCTTAATTTTGTTTGAATAAATTAAAAACAACTTATTTTAAAGGCATCAAGTCTTCTAGGCTAAGATTTGTAGGCACTAACATTAACCTTGAGTATCAACACGGACATAATGTCTAACAAGGCAATTTTGAAAAATTAAACATCATGGTGCATTCATATAAAAAGGAGGTCTTTAACTATCATGAGCAAGGATAAGAAAAATGCTAGTGTTAAAAGCCTATTCATATCTTTCCTAAAACATTACATCAATAATCTGGGAAGTCTAGGCTGTGACATAGAGGCAAATGTATTAGCGATAATAGCTACCAAACCAAGGGAAATATTGATAAAGCACACAACACTGGATAATCAAACTTGCTGTTCTATTTTCATGTTAAACAGAAAATTCTTTGGGTATGGAGACCATTTTGCTCCTTTATAAATGCAAAGCCTTTCATTTTAGTATATTATTGTCTCTCCAAAGTTTTTTTTTCTTTTAAAGAGCTTTCATCTAGTGCTTCATGACTCATTAGACTGCATTAACCAAAATTTTTTTCTGAAGATATTTCATTAAGCTTGTTCAGTGTCTTCCCCTAATGCATTGTGCAAGGCTTATTTTCTTACATGTAACCATATCATAAAGTTTTTGCTTACATGTAATTTGGTCAAGCTTTTTTACATCACCAATAGGTACTCTACCAAATTTAAAAAAAAAAAAAAAAAAAAAAAAAAGAGGGTACTCTATGTGTTGTTTAAGCCTTTTTTATGTGACAAATAATTATTTTATTGATTATTCATTTTGTACAATTTGAATAGATTTGCATCTTAGAGTTCCCTAATTTTTCCTGCATTATCTCAAATGCTGGTTCTTGTATGTTCTACTTTCTCCTTTATTATGTGATTCTCATATTTCTAAGCCTTTTTTAATAATTGTTTTATGGCAAATCTAATTTAGACCCCTATGTTGCTGTTGTATTCTCTCCAAAAAAAAAATTCATTTCAAGAGCTTTTATATAGTGCTTCATGACTCATTAGAGATTAGACTAAACCAATTTAAAAAAAAAAAAAAAATTGAAGACATTTCAATAGGCTTGTTCAGTGTTTTCTAATGCGTTGTGTGAAAGATTTTTTTTTTTATGTGTAAGTGTAACCATATAATAAATATTTTCTTTACGAGCAGTTTGGTAAGCTTTGTTACATCATTAATAAGTACTCTCTGTTGTTTTAACTCTTTTTCATGTGACAAATAATTATTTTATTGATTTCGTGCAATTTGAATAGGTTTGCATCGAAGAGTTCCCATATCTTTTCTGCATTAACTCAAATGTGGGTTCTGGTGTGTTCTACTTTTTCCTCTATCAAATGATTTATTTCTAGGCATTTTTTCAATTGCTTTATGACAAATCTGATTTGTACCCCTATGTTGTTGTAGCAATATTGTCTCTCCAAAATCTGATTCAGGAGGTCTAGGCCTGTGCTTATGGCCTTAGTGGAATCTTCATTGGCTGGGGTTTCAGAATTAAAATCTTCTAGTGTTGAGATATCCTCATTTAACTCACACACGTGGAGGGATTTTTGAAAGAACAAAGTTTTGAATTAGTTCGGAAAGAAATCCTTCAAATTCTCTTTATATATATATATATATATATTTTTTTTTTATTGAATGTGAATTTCGATAATCTAATAATAGATTGCACTTTATTATTTTTTATTATATACTTATACTTGCAAAATTTTAAGGAGAAAAAAAAATCAATAGCTATACCATATATTAAATGTTTAATTTCAAGTTTTTACACCTTTAAATTATGCATAAAAAATACGTTTATGTAAACATGGCAAAATGGGCCGGGATTTGCTGACCCAACTCGAATCCAAATTTTTTCCGAAGAAAAAATGAAGGTGGAAATCACATTTTCGTCCCTATATTTTCAGGCAATTCCTACTTTGGTCCCTAGATTTTATTTTTACCGCTTTTAGTCTCTATCCTGAAAAACACTTCTCGTTTTGGTCTCTGTCGTTACATCAGAGATGGAAAATGCATACGTGGCAAATGACAGAATTAAAAAAAATGTTAAAAATATTTTATTTTATTTTAAAATAAAATAAAATTTTAGTTATCAATAATTTTAAAATAAAAAAATTAAAAATTTTAGTTAAAAATAATTGTTCTTCTTCCCCAAGAACACGATTGCCTAGAAAATTTTTTTTTTTCTACTTATCATCATCTTCATCCTCCACCTTCCCATCCTCCTCTTCGTCCTTATCATCATCTCTTAATCTCACTCTCTCAAAATCTTTGATTCCCACAAATTGGCAAGGCCTCCCTCTATCTTTCTCTGTTCTCTCCGCCTAGATCTCTCTTCCTCGATCACCGCCACTCAACACCACCGCCTATCCAGGTGGTGCTTCCCTCGTTTCTCACTACCAAACCCCACCGCCCTCTCTCTCCTTGAACTGAACATTCCCAGATCTCGCTTCTTTCTCTGTTTTCTTTCTCTCGCTTTGATTTACACCTAGATCTCCCTCAAATCTCTAGTTCAACCAAAGCCAAACCCCACGAGCACCACCACCATCCACGACAGGCACCACGACACCAAAGCCAAACCCATGGCATCTCGGTTTACTTTGTTGGGTTTGCTTTGTTGCTATTTGTGTTTTGAATCTTTGAAGGTCCTTTGTGTTTGTAGTGAGATAGTGAAAAATTGGCTGAGTAATTGTTGAAATCTTTGCGAAATAATCGGTTTTCATCTAACCTTGAGACACACATGGATGTGGTTTGTGAAAGAATTGGTTTTCATCTGAGTGAAAGAATCTTTAAAGGTCTGTGTTTGAATTTTGTGGAAGAACATATACAAATCTTGGAATAGAAATCCCTTGAATTTTCATTCGTTCTTAGTTATTCATTCTCCCTATTAGTATTTTATTTTTTCATATTTTTTTCATTTGCATTTTGTGTTCTTCTGATCTGGGTTTCTTTTTCTGGTGGAAATGAATGTGGGAGTTGTTGGGAAAGAAAGGTCGAGGGTGAACACTTGGCACAATGTGTTGATCACTATGCAGAAGAAGACCAAGGCATTGGTGGCAGAGCGTGAAGGGAAATTACTTTTGTATATGTTTTTGCTTGTTTGGATGCCAAGAAAATGAAATAAAAGAGAAGAAAATCTTTCTGGGCAACGGAAGAACATGAATAACAATAATTTTTAACTAAAATTTTTAATATTTTTATTTTAAAATTATTGATAACTAAAATTTTATTTTATTTTAAAATAACATATAATATTTTTAATATATATTTTTTTAATTCTGCCATTTGCCATGTGTGCATTTTCCATCTTTGATGTAATGGCAGGGACCAAAACGGGAAGCGTTTTTCAAGATAGGGACTAAAAGTGGTAAAAATAAAATCTAGGGACCAAAGTGAGAATCGCCTGAAAATGTAAGGACGAAAATATGATTTCCGCAAAAAATGAATCCACCCATGACTTGACCATTTTTTGCAAGTCAACTTGACCCAACTCGGCTAACTCGTGACATGACTTTTTTAAAAAAAAAAAATTGTAAAAAAGGAAAATAAGACACGGTTGGTTTTTTGTTTTGTTTGATGTGGGCTTTACAATGCAAAACACAAACTCAATTGACAAATATAATGTACATGATTATTATATTTTTATTAAACAAAATCAACTTTTTACATTTTTTGGATAACATCATTCAAATACAATGGTCTCAAGAAAACAATTAAGATATTTATCTAGTTGCATGCAAACGAATTGAAAGATGAATGATTACTGCATTATTCTTGCTTGAATAACACAATAAGTAAAGGCTTTTAGATATCAAATGACAAAGTACATGCTAAGATAATTTGGTTGCAATAGAGTTAAAACATATATTTAAAATTATAAACATTTATGAGAAACATTCATAAGTGTGAAAAGAATGAAGTCTAAGTATATCAATGAAATTAGCATCAATTATGGGTGCTTGAACCTACTTTTTAATAGTCCATAACCAGAACAAACCACTTTTCAAAATAAAAGAAAATGTTTTCTTGCGTGTCTATTGCTGAATAATGACATAATATTCACAAAAGAGACAATGTATAAATTAGTAAGCAATCAAACTCTGATGTATATTTCCAAATTGATACATAGTGTCAATCATAGTGAATCTAAAATTAAATACAACTATAGATTATTTTCTATGATATTAGATTATGAAATTGGTTTTTAAGATTGTAAATTTTTTATTTTTTTTTATCAAATTAGCTATCTAATATCCAATAAAAAAATTACCTATCTAATAAGGCATTTGTAATTTTGTTTTATGTTTTGGGGTGTTGATATTTTGAAGTGAAACTTGTGTGTTTGTTTTAATTCGACTCTCAAAAGATAGACTAGATTCCTTTGTGTTTGTGCTATTTTGTTTTGATTAACAATTTTGAGATTTGTATAATTTATAATTATTGAACAAATGTGAATTTGTTGAGCTGAGCTCTTTCTTGATATGAGCAGTAAATTTAAAATAATGCATTTCACATCAATTAATTTGCTGCGAAGCAAATATGTGTTAAAAAAAGAAAAAATCATGTGAAAAAATACTGGTCAACTCGATCCAACTTAACCTAATTTGCAACTTGATTGATCGACCCATTTTTAACTTGCTTAAAATGACCTGTTTTTGACACAAATTAATTGACTTAACCCAAATCCGACTTAACTTGCCCATTTCGTCTTGTGTTTATGGATTGAAAAGTAATTAACTTTCTATTTAAATGAAATTTGACATTTATGCTAACAACATAAAGAACATTTATTGCAATAATTAGGTTTTCAAAATATTCAATGAGGTTAATTTTGTCGTGGGAGTTGACTTTTCGATGTAGTACACATTTAAAAGGGCCTATGTTATGGAAGATTCTTGATTCAAATTCAAAGGAATATGCCTTTTTTTTGAGGAAACGGAGATATGCCAAGGTAAAGAAAAATAATTCCCTGTCTCTCGCTCTCAATTAATTTTCCAGTCAATAATCCCTCTCTTTGGATCATTTAATTGCGGCATTTTAGATTAGTTGATGTTGATCTGATTCATAGTCGTTTTTTCTTCAGTTGGGTTTTATTCCTTCATGAGGTAGAGAAACCAAATGTTATGGGATTTAAAATTAGGTGCTCACTGTTCTCTTCCTTCACTTCCTTATAGTTGTGCTGTGTCAATTGGTTTTGTTTTTATTTATATTTTCTTATTATTCTGCTTTGAAGAGTCCCTGAAAGATTATGAATGATAAATAATAAAGATCTTGATTTTGGGTGCTTAATAATATTCTATAATAATTCTTGTGTTAGAACATTAATTAGATGAGTAAATTCACAATTTCTTTAACAGTTTGAGCTTTTAGGACACGGCACTTGTTTTATTTGTAAAACGTAGAGATTGGTGCAAGGTACCGTAACTTTGATACCCATTTTTCACTGTATGCAGTAGTGGCGATGAAAAATCCTTTGGGATGCAAACACTAATAAAGCCAGCATAAAGCAGCTAGCCCATCGTCTTAACAAAGTGTGTGACTCTTACTTGAGATTACAAGGGAAATTGAAGACCAAAATAATGAGAACGCTTGGACCGTGATAGATATGCCTATTGCCTACCCGTGAACTGGAAATGCAACACCAATGTCTTCAATGGCCCAGCCCTTTCTAAATAAGGACGCTGACTTCAATTTATGTCCACCATTGAAGAAAATGAGAACCTCTTGATTGAACTTCAAAGAAAATGGCCCAGCCAAGGTACTATTATTTCGTTGATTTTTTTTTAAACGTTTTTTAATCACAAGTGAGTTACAAACAGAAAGAGACACCGAAGGTGAATGAGTTCACATCATATGCAGTGGTGGCGATGAAAGTCCTTTGGGAGGCACGAGAGGAAGTGCTGCTTTTTTGCAAACGCTAAACAAGTATGTGTCTTATTGTTTTGATGTATCATGTGATCAAAATAATGTAGGCTCGGCTGCGGTTCTCAGAGATCAAGACTGGAATGCCATTGGCCAAAGAGGAGAGTTTTGAACAAGTTGTAATGGAGGGTATAACGGTAAGAACGCCAAGTATTTGATAAAATGTTACTGTGGGCTAAATGAATGAACTCACTGTCTTACTTTTCGAGAGAGAAGTTTCAGTATATATATATATATATATCTCTTTCTTTTTGTTGTTGGACGAATCCAATCTAGAGATAATATTTATCTTGTTAGCTGGTTTGTAAGGATACATCTTAGGATTGATTTGTTTCAATTTTGTCATTATATTCTGAGCCAATAGAAGGATGTGCAGCAAATGTCATTAACTTCATTGCAAATCCAGCTTGCAAGAAGGATATTTCAGCTTTGGCTTCTTCTTCATTTGGAAATGGGATTAGATAATAATGTAGCCCACAACCTTGTAAAATGGGTAATGGGGTCTAATCACTCTAGTCTAATGTTGCCTGTTAACATTCCTCAGCTTGGCCTTTATTTTTTGTTAAGTAACGAAAAAATTTTATTAAAAAGAAAACATAACAAGTACACTGGGGGTGTACTCAGGGAAAAGTACAATTAATTCAAATTAAAATGCTCAAGCATATCTAAAAGGATAGAACAAGTAGGAAAATGAAAAGAAACACTCCAATCTAACAAAGTACGAAAGAAAAAGGCTTTAAATTAAAGGGTAATCCACTTACGACCCTCAAAACTTCTAGAATTCCATTCTTGCCAAAGACACCACATAATGCAATGAGGCACAGCGTTCCAAAAACCTATGTTTCTATGTCTGCTGAAATAACCCTGCCAAGCTGCGAACATATCAATATCAGCATAACCCATTGGAGTCCAAATAAACAGAACGTCATTATCCTCAGTCGAAAATCTATAGGGCAAAGAAGAAGAAGATGATCCATGGACACTAACCTCAATCCAAGTCTACTACCGTAGAAATGAGAAAATCTTGATTCAAATTCAAAAATATGACAAGGTAATATTATTACATTGAAACGTTTTTCTCTTATGTTATTTAGTATCAAGGAATGTCTCATTCTTTAGTTTTATTGTTTCATCTGCGCTTTTGATAGCTTTTATTGTTTCTCTAAGTATAACTTAACATTGGGAACCATCCAATTTGAAAGAAAATTATTGTAAATAAAAATTGGAACTAATGAAAACATTTGATAGTATTCTGTGGTAGTACCTTCCCTCATCGCTTCTTTAAAGATAAGATTATGTTACCTTCATCTCATTTAGTGTAGGGGTGCCTGTTTTGTCTAATAGCTGGTGTTGAGGATTATTTTAAATTCATAATTGTAATTCTTAGGAGGCTAAAGCACTCCTCTTCTCTAATAAAATTCCTCATTTACTTATTAAAAATAAATTGTTTGACTGTTCTCTTCCCTGTGCTATTCCTAGTTTATTTGTCTGTTAAGATTGATAATCAGCACGGCCATTAGTCTTTGTATTAAATTCCTTATTCTTTGTCTCTCATAAACAAGGGGTGGATGTTGAAGTGATGGGTTTAATCTGAATTGTGTGAATGATTTGTACTTACCAATCAAAACAACAACATAATCACTGAATTCTGTTTATGAAGCAAGCAATGGGGAAACTAAGATTGGGAGCTCTGCTTTTTGATGGCTAATAATTAATGCTCCACTGCTTCTATTTGTAATTTACTTATCAAAAGAAAAAATGTTCAGCCCTGGATTGCCATTGTTCAGGAAGAGTCAAGAAGATGCTTGGTGTGAGCCCTATTTTTTATATTTTCTTTCATCTTTTTGGCCATCGTACAACAACAACAAATCCCAAATATTGGGGTCAGTTGTTATGGACCCTCAACAAATAGTGTGCACCTTTATTTCATATCCTACTTTGGAAGAATCTAAACTACAAACTGTGTTTGTGCACCTTGCTTTCAAGTCATCTGGCTACTTTTATACCATACTAACTCTATAATTCTCTTAGCCTTGATCTGGTTATGAAAATAGGCTATAAAGGAATTTTAATCATCTTTCATTCATAAAATTTGAGGAAAAAGATAGAGCGCCACAGTATGGTTTGAGAATAAACTCTGACCTGTTTTCAATATCCCACACGGAAAATTTGAGCTGCATGACAACAATATGCTACTTTGCTATTCTTGTCCATGAGTCATCCAGCTACTTATATATCAAACTAATTGTGAACTTTTGTAAAAACAAACTTGATCCTAAACAAAATTAATTTTATAAATCTTGAAGTTTGATAGCGGAGAAAGGAATTATAGAATCTGGTTTTGGTGATTGACAACTTCTTGATGATGGACATTGAATTTTTGAACAGAAATGAAATTGATGAGGGAATTTGTTGGTCTTAATGAACTCCTAACATGGGTTGCAACATTTCTTATGCAGCTTCTTGCATTGTCAGTCTGCTGGTACCTACAGACTACAGTGTTACAGGCCAAGCCATGTTCATGTTCACTTATTTTGCTGTCTCGTGGATTTATCCAGAATAAGAATAATCGTCACATTGTGCTCTGTATTGGTTGTCTAGGTGATTGGGGGATCCCTCTCCTGAAGATTTTATAATTTCTTTTTTCACACTTGTATTATGTACAAATTCTAGATTATGTGTGCAGGTTGTGTATTTCGGCTATTACCTTCTCCATTACTATGTTCTCATATGCTGAAATACTTGCATTAGCCGACTTTTGTAGCAAATTTGATATCATTATTTTTATGGTATGTATGCTCTTTACACATGGTTTGTTTCGCGAAATTTGGCTAAGATTGATGCACCATCATTTTAATTAATACTCAAGAAAGGGTGAAGCAAGTTTTTTTGATTCATCTTGTGCTTCTCCTCAGTCCTTGGGAAATCAAGATCATCTGTCATGGATTGTTTCTAGGCAAGCAGGTTTCCTACTGGAATATGCAAATGATGTGTAAAGCTTTCATGGAATGTCTTTTTATATATTTTTCTTTGTAGCCTTAGCACAATACAAATTTGGAATGTGACATATTGCACATTGACTTTAATACATTTTCTGTTCTTTTATTACAAAAGTATCAAGATTTCTTTGATTCTGCCATTGTTGTGATCCTTTATGATGATTAGTTTCTGATGTCTCTAGAAAGATTCTTAGCAGTCTGTCTATTCAGAGCAGATGTGATTTAAAATTACTTCTTTGAGTCTTTTCATCTACTTTAATTTCTTGGCTGTTCTTGCAGTATATGGAATTTTTACCCTGCTTGGGGGCCATTTGATTTTATTATGAAAGTGATAATGAGTTGTCAAGGAAATCATTCCATTTTAAGTGATTAATTTTGCAATAAAATCTGTCTATATAGAATATGTACAATTGGGGGGAAATTTTTTACTTTGTTCAACCCTAGAAATGAACCCTTTCCAGGTTCTGCAAAAACTTTTCGGTTCCTGTGCGTTCTTAGAAATCACTTCACTGGTAAACACCATGTACTGTGAAACACATGAAAAGGCTGATACGTGTACTTCAATGCAAGAACCTAAGGCATAGGTCTTAGTTATTTTGAATTTTTGATTCAGTGAGAGAGAGAAAAAAAGAAAAAGAAACACAAAATCTGACAACTCAACAAGAAACTATCAATAGAGTTGAAGGATGAATGGGTAAAGGACTAAACAATTTATACCATATCCTGTTCTACAATGAAGAAGCTTTGTGCTTAAGAAATATGCATAACTGCTTCCAGGAAATGAAATTCCTACTCTGACTAGTTCTAGATACCAAAAATAAAAGAGAGGGGGAGAGAGTAGTTTCAAACTTGAAACCCATTGAGCTTGAATCTTCAAAAAATAATCTTGATTCAATTTACATATAAAAAAATCATTTTTAATTCAATATGACTATAGAGAGGCAGCAGTAAAATGTTTCCGTGAATTGGTTGTTTGCAACTACTCTCTCCCTCTCTCTAAATTTTGGTATCTGGAACAGTAACTGAAAAATGGGCTTTCTCTATTTCAAGCAAAATGGACCGGAGAAGATCCTGTTTCGGTTTTGTAGTAGTACTTTTTTCCCCTCATTTAGCCCTCTATTTGTCTGCTATGAAGTCATGACAGGTTGGAAACCAGCATAAAATTTGAATATTTTTATTGTTTGGGTGTTATTTATAGATTTTCAACCGATATTTAAAGGGTTTGTAGCATGAAGTTTTTGATGAATAGTGATTTTATCCAGAGTGGTTGCAAAGGTTCTTCCCTTCGAGCAAGAGATGGTCGGACACTCTGAAACCCAAAATGCCTATTATTGCCCCTTTGTAAAAAAGCAGAAGACTCAGTCTTACATCTATATCAATGTTGTCCCTATGCCAAAGGAATGTGGTATGGTGGTAGATGGGGTTTTCGAGTTGAAATGATCCAAGCTAAATCTGTAAAGGAGTTCATTAAACAAATAGTTGACCCCCCAAAGGAATTATTAGTAGAAAGAGTCACCAAAGATGAATTCACATTGTATGCAGTAGTGGCGATGAAAATCCTTTGGGATGCATGGGAGGAAGCACTGGTTTCAAACACTAAAGCAAGCATAAATCAACTAGCCCATCATCTTAACACACAGTATGACTACCTTGAGATCACTTAGGACTACGAGGGTAATTGAAGAGCAAAACAGGGAAAGTGCTTGGACCAAACCACCTGATCAACTAGTAAAGCTTAACTTTGATGCGTCATGTGATCAAAATAATGTAGGCTTGGCCGTGATATTCAGAAATCAAGAGGGGAATGGCAAAGCAATTAGACATGGGATAAGCCTCTGCAATAAGATGGGCAATGCCATTGGCAAATGAGGAGAGACTTGAGCAAGTTGTGGTAGAGGGTATAAAGGTAAGCACTCCGAGTATTTGATAAAATGTTACTATGGATATACTCTAAATACACATAAAAGTAAATCTTCCCTATAAGGAAATACACATAAAAGTAAATCTTCCGTATAAGGAAATATCTTGTCCATCACGTTTAGAATTACTCGAGAATTCCTATAAGGAAAAGACTTCTACTCTAAGTAAGATATGTCAATCCCTTACTACTATAAAAACTCCAATACCCACACAAAATAAGGTATGCATAATTCACCCCTTCTCTAGTACTCTAGAGTTGTGAGAATAATTCTAACTTAACCTTCGGAGGGTATTTGGCCGGCACCACACCGGTGCTCTCTTTTAGGTTTTCTCTTTGTGTTGTGCAGGTATTATTTTCGAGGCGTTGGTATCGTGTAGCTCACTAGTGAATTTCTCGGCATCATTAGTTGGCGCCATCTGTGGAAAACGCGGTTGAGTAAGCCATATCATCGTTTCCTGGACAAAAGGGTTGCATGGTACTTACTCGCTCAATGGCAACCACTAACGATGTTCAAGGAGAGGAACCACCCACGACTACCCTTAAGAGACAAGTTCGAACTCTCGCCGCTGCCGTGGAACGCCTCACCAAACAAAACCATAACCTGGAAGAACAGCTGCGCCAGAAGAATGCAGCACCGAATGACCAACGAGGAGATCATGAAGGGACCAGCGCTGAAAGAAGGAACCGAGAGAGACCTGAGGGTAGCAATGCCCCAAGCAGGCCCGAGAGGCAAAATATGAGCCTCACAGCACTCACGGACATAACTCCTCCACCTATTATCGCGGAGATGCAGGCGATGAAAGAACAGATGGAAGTCATGATGAACGCCTTCAAGGGAAGAGTGTCCAGCGATCTTGATGACCTGGTCAACCGCACCGACTCTCCGTTCACCGCAGCCATCAACTCTTTCCCTTTACCACATAAGTTTCGCATGACGCAGATTGACAGCTATGACGGAGTGAAAGACCCTTTGGATCACCTGGAAACCTTCAAAACTCTAATGCATCTTCAAGGGATAGCGGATGAAATCATGTGTAGGGCTTTCCCTACGACACTAAAGGGAGGAGCCAGAATTTGGTTCAGCCGACTGATGCTTAACTCCATCGGCACTTTCAAGGAGCCAAGCACTCAGTTCACTGCACACTTTATTGGGGACATAGGTACAAGAAGTCCACGGTGTGCTTAATGAGCATCAGGCAACGTGAGGACGAGACGCTGAGAGCCTACATAACGCACTTCAATAAGGAAGTGCTCTCGATCGATGAAACTGACAACAAGATACTAGAAACAGCTTTCACAAACGGGTTGCAAAAGGGTAAGTTTTTGTTCTCTTTATACAAGAACGACCTAAAAACCATGTCAGAAGTACTATATAGAGCAACCAAATACATGAATGCTGAAGACGCATTACTGGCATAGGAGGAAAAGCCAAGAAAAAAGGAGTGACAAGAAGAGGTCAGACGGGACCAAGGACCAAAGAGGCCTAGAACAGGAGACCGAAGGGATGAGAGACGCTCTAAGCCGCAAGGAGGAAGGTTTACGAGCTTCACCCCGTTAACTGCCCCGATAGACCAAGTCCTAATGCAAATAAATGACGAAGGGACTCTAAATTTCCCCGAAAAACTGAAAGGAAATCCTAGCAAGAGGTCTAGAGACAAGTATTGCCGCTTCCACCGTGATCACGATCACGACACAGCCGACTACTACGACTTAAACCAACAGATAAAGGTCCTTATTAGACAAGGAAAATTACAGAAGTTCGTCAGCAAAGAGAGAAGGGACTCGCAGCCTCAAGAGCAACAGTCATAACGAGATAATAAGCGTCCCAGACCCCCAATAGGAGACATAAGAATGATTGTAAGGGGCACAGCTGCAGGGTCATCCAAGAAGGCCCAAAAAACTTATCTCAGGATGGTTCACAATGTGCAACTGATGGGCTATGTACCAAAGATGGCACAGATAGAGAGCCCTATCATAGGGTTCTCAGAAAAGGATGCTTGGTGCCTTCGTCACCCTTATGATGACGCTCTGGTCATCACCCTACGAGTAGGAGACTTCAACATTCACCAAGTACTAGTAGACAATGGTAGCTCAGCAAACATCCTGTACTACTCAGCGTTTCAACAGATAAGAATTGATAGAGAATGATTAATACCAACAAACGCTTCGCTAGTTGGTTTCGGAGGTACGAGGGTATTCCCGTTGGGCGCAATCACACTTTCGGTATCAGTAGGTGATTATCCTCAACAAATCACAAAGGATGTAACTTTCCTTGTGGTCGACTGCTCGTCCGCCTATAATGCTATCATCGGGCGACCAACCCTTAATTCATGAAAAGCGATAACATTAACATACCACTTGATGATAAAGTTCCCCCTACGGAGTACGGGGTTGGAGAGTTACGAGGG
This sequence comes from Quercus gilva, assembly GCA_023621385.1. Classification (NCBI taxonomy): domain Eukaryota; kingdom Viridiplantae; phylum Streptophyta; class Magnoliopsida; order Fagales; family Fagaceae; genus Quercus; species Quercus gilva. Next base: position 55,707,038 of record CM042475.1, on the reverse strand, counting down.
AATCAGGTGGCCGCTCGTAAGTGTTACATTGCCATGCTAGAGATGGAAGACTACCAGCAGACCATGTGCATAAAAGAACAACGGACCACAGCGGAACCAGTTGAGGAATTAGAAGAGATATCCCTTGATGAATCAAGACCTGAAAAAACGACTAGAATGGGGACGTTAGCCAGCCGACCAACACGTCAAGCCTTAGCAGAATTCCTCAAGATGAATCAAGATGTTTTCGCCTGGAGTCACGAAGACATGCTAGGGATTGATTGCTCAGTCATAGTTCACAGGCTGAACGTGAACCCCGCATTCTCACCAGTCCGACAGAAAAAGCGAGTGTTCGCTCAGGAGCTAGACAAAGCCATAGCAGAAGAGGTCAAGAAGCTATTGGAAGCAGACTTCATTCGAGAAGTATACTATCCCGACTGGTTAGCAAACGTTGTGATGGTCAAGAAGGCCAATGGGAAGTGGTGGATTGTTGATTTCATGGACCTCAACAGGGCATGCCCAAAGGACAGTTACCCGCTACCTCGGATAGATACCTTAGTAGACTCAACGGCAAGGCACTAACTCCTGAGCTTCATGGATGCCTTTTCAGGTTACAATCAAATTAAGATGGACGAGGCTGATCAAGAAAAAACTTCTTTTGTCACCAGCCAAGGACTCTTCTGCTACAAAATGATGCCGTTTGGGCTCAAGAATGTGGGGTCGACGTACTAGAGATTGATGAACAAGATGTTCGCGCACCAGATTGGGAGGAACATACAAGTTTACGTTGATGACATGCTAGTAAAGAGCTTGCATGAAGACGATCATCTAGACGACTTTCGGGAGACATTCGACACATTCCGATCATATAACATGAAATTGAATCCGAACAAGGGCGCGTTCGGTGTGACGGCAGGAAAATTCTTAAGCTTCATGGTTTCCCATAGAGGTATAGAAGATAATCTGGAGAAAGTTCGGGCGATCATGGAGTTAGAGCCGCCAAAAACGATCAAGGAGGTACAAAGATTGAACGGTAAAATTGTGGCCCTAAATAGGTTCGTCTCGAAAGCGACGAACAAATGTCTTCCTTTCTTCCGTACTTTGAGGAAAGCATTCGAGTGGACGGATGAGTGCCAAAGAGCATTTGAAGATTTGAAGAAATACCTCTCATCTCCGCCATTACTCAACCCGTCCAAGCCAGGGGAAGTACTTTACCTCTACTTAGCGATTTCACAAGCAGCAGTTAGCGTGGCCTTAGTCAGGGAAGAGGAGGGATCTCAAAAACCCGTCTACTTTATAAGTAGAGCGTTCCGAGGAACGGAAGAGAGATACCCCCAAATAGAGAAATTGGCCTTCGCACTAGTAACTGCGACTCGAAAGCTCAAACTGTACTTCCAGGCGCACACCATTGTTGTCTTGACGGACCAACCCTTGAGAAAAGCCATGAGTAGCCCTGAAACTGCCGAACGGATGGCTTTATGGTCAGTAGAACTGAGTGAGTTTGATGTACAGTAACACCCACGAACCGCGATAAAGGGGCAAGCCGTGACTGATTTCATTGCCAAATTTGCTAGATCAAATGGCATAGGGATAGAAATAGTTGCACAGTGGAACATCTATACGGACGGATCTTCCAATAGACAAGCAGGAGGGGCTGGTATAGTAATCCAGACCTCGGAAGGGGATAAAATTGAGTGCATGATCCGACTGGACTTTCCCACAACTAACAACGAGGCCGAATATGAAGCACTGGTAGCTGGGCTAGACCTTGCGAAGGCGGCAGGAGCTGAAAACATAGTCGTATACTGCGACTCTCAAGTAGTAATAAGTCAGGTTAATGGCGGCTACGAGTGCAAGAATGAAAGAATGAAGAGGTATCTTGAGGAGGTTAAGAGTCGGCTCAGCAACCTCGAAGTCAGGTTTATTCAAATCCCAAGGGAGGAGAACGAATATGCCAACCGTCTTGTAAAAGCAGCATCAACAGAATTTATGTTTGTCCTAGAACAGGTATTGTCATTTGTTCAAAACTCATCACTTATTAATGACGGAGCAGATATGCAGGAGGTAGATTCTGAATGCAATTGGACAACGCCAATAATATCCTATCTCAAGGCCAGCGTATTGCCAGACGAGAAAGATGTTGTTAGAAAGCTGAGGGTTCAGGCATCACGGTTTGTGCTGATAAAAGATATCCTATACAAAAAGGGATTCTCTCGACCGTACCTAAGATGTGTAAGCCATAGGGAAGCAGATTACGTAATGAGAGAAGTCCACGAAAGTATTTGCGGAAACCATTCGGGGGCACAGTCATTAGTGCACAAATTGATCCGAATAGGATATTATTGGCCTACAATGCTGAAGGACGCGCAGGATTATGTCAAGGCCTGTGACAAGTGCCAAAGGTTCAGTAACCTCATTCGGCAACCGACCGAAGAGCTGACCCCCATGGCGGCCCCTTGGCCATTCGCTCAATGGGGACTAGATATCATAGGCCCCTTCCCTACTAGAGTCCGGCAGCTAAAGTTTCTGGTAATTGAAATCGACTACTTCACTAAATGGGTGGAAGCAGAAGCCTTGGCCACTATCACGGAGAAAAACATTTGAGGTTTTGTTTGGAGAAACATCATTTGCAGGTACGGGATTCCTACAGTGCTCGTGTCTGACAACAGAAAGCAATTTAACAACAGCGCATTTCGAGATTTCTGTTCAGAGCTGGGCATCAAGAATCACTACTCATTGCTAGCACATCCACAGGCCAATGGGCAAGTTGAAGTCACGAATCGTTCCTTGCTCAAAATCATCAAGACTCGGCTCGAGGGGGCAAAGGGCATTTGGCTGAACGAGCTACCGAGTGTCCTGTGGGCATATCAAACCACTGCAAGAACTTCTATCGGAGAAACACCGTTTCGACTGGCCTATGGAAGTGACGCTGTTATCCCAGCAGAAGTAGGACTCACAACCTATCGGGTGGAGAAATACGATGGAACTAAGATCGACGACGCCATGCGACTTCAGCTCGACCTAGTGGACGAACTGCGGACAGCTGCAGAACAAAGACTGGCGCGGTATCAGAATCTCATGGCAAAACACTACAACTCCAAAGTCAGGCATAGAGACTTCCAAGTGGGAGATCTTGTACTACAGAAGGTAATGGGCGCTACTAAAGATCCTTCACAAGGAAAGCTTGGCCCCAACTAGGAAGCACCTTACATGATCACATCATGGCAAAGGAAGGGAACCTACCACCTCGAGACTCTGGACGGACGAAAGCTGCAGCACCCGTAGAACACAGAGCACCTACGTAAATACTACCAATAGAAGCGAGATGAAGAACAACAGCACTCTCCAGTGTCTCAGTTTATTTAGTTTTTCTACAATTACTAGTTTTTCTTAGACAATTTTTTGATACAATATGTTTTAAGCCCGAGGGGGTAAGTACGTTTTTACAAACACATGGTTTTTAATTAATCAGGAGTATTCAGACACAACCATGTTTTTCTGGATCATTTTTACAAAATCTGCCATATGGACGGATATAAACTTAAGTCCACAAAGTGGACGGATCATCCTAAGTGGATGAAATATGAGTCCAAAAGTGGACAATATAAACTTAAGTCCACAAAGTGGACGGGTCATCCCATGTGGATGAAACTACAAAATCCACCACATGGACGGATATAAATTCAAGTCCACAAAGTGGACAGATAATCCCAAGTGGATGAAATACAAGTCCAAAAGTGGATGGATATAAATTCAAGTCCACAAAGTGGATGGGTCATCCCAAGTGGATGAAATACATGTTCAAAAGTGGACGGATATAAATTCAAGTCCACAAAGTGGACGAATCATCCCAAGTGGATGAAATACAAGTCCAAAAGTGGGCGGATATAAATTCAAGTCCATAAAGTGGACGGATCATCCCAAGTGGATGAAATACAAGTCCAAAAGTGGACAGATATAAATTCAAGTTCACAAAGTGGACAGGTCATCCCAAGTGGATGAAATACATGTCCAAAAGTGGACGAATATAAACTTAAGTCCACAAAGTGGACGGGTCATCCCAAGTGGATGAAATTTCAAGTCCAAAAGTGAACGGTTATAAATTTAAGTCCACAAAGTGGACAGATCACCCCAAGTGGATGAAACAACTTGTCCAAAAGTGGACGAATATAAATTTAAGTCCATAGAATGGACGGATCATTCCAAGTGGATAAGATTACAAAAGTAGGCGGATGTAAATTAGGTCCACGGACCATCCTGAAAAAAAAAAAAAAAATCCACAAAAAGGACAGTATTCCAAGTTTCCACAAGGTGGACGACATCATTCTTTAAACAAACAAAGATAAAGTGGACGGATGCATTCCACCAACATATAATATCGAACATGTCTACAAAATAGGCGAACAAAGCCAAAATAGAAAGAAAGTTGAACAGAATAAAATACCCATGAAAAGGAATGTTTACATATGACGGATGAATCATAAATTGTTCTCCAAATATCCTTACATAAAAATGAAAAATAAAAAGTAATCCTAATCCACGACGGGGGCTTCCTTTTCCTCATTACGACGGGCCTGACCATCTTGTGGATCACTTTCAACTATATTCTGGTCATTGGGTGCATTGTTGATAGGTGCATTCTCGCCAAAGAGCTCAGCCGTATCTTTCGATAGAGCAGGTTGAACGGAGGTCAGCTCCAGGGCATTGATGTTAACGGTGGACAAATCTAGCTCTGGATAAAGAACCTTCATTTAATGGATGGCCTCGTCAAAACCGTCACCATACGAGACTCCAAGCTTGGACAAAAGGGCATCAGAGTCGCAATACTCTCGTACTGCGGCTTCCTTCGCCAGACGAATCTCCTTTTCTTTATCTTCAAGAACCTGTTTTAGCTCATCCGTTAGCTTGTGGTACTTGTCTCAAGCTTCCTCCGCCAATTTTAGCTTCTTCTCCTGGATCACTTTCCAAGCCTTCAGCTCGACGAGCTCATCCTCCGTCAACTTTACTTTCTCCAATACGCGGCCTAAGGTCGTCTCATGATTGAGACACCGTCCCATCAACCCTTTCATCATGACCATGACCTGAAAATGGAAATGAGTTAATTCCAAAAGAAAATAGTCGGATAAAAAATAGGTGTGCAAGGTTACCTGACCGATGTTGAACAACCCCGTCTCTCCCATTGCCTCTGTCGAGTGGTTACTTAAATCCTCATAATCCTCAGACGTAATAATGGACGAGAGTTGCTCTAGAGCATGTTTAGGATCCTCTTGCAAGAGGATGGGTGGCTTCTTCAGATTGGTGGATGGACCCTTCATAAGCCCTTTGCTAGCCCCATGCTTCGCCGGGGTAATTGCCTTCGTGCCCTCGGCCATAAGAACTACGACAGGGTCCAAAGGGATCTTTGGTTTCTTCGGTGGACGGTCACCTTTGAGCGGCTGCTTTCTCTTGGCAGACGGGTTGCTTGTGCTCGTCTCCTTGGGATCAACAGTGTCGGCCTCCCTGTTCTTGGCAGCATTTGCCTTAATTATTGCTCTCCTCTTGGCGTCATCCATTTCTGAAAAGATGGACGAATGAAGCTAATTTCTTAAATAAGTAAAAATCGATTGTTCAAGTAGATTGGGAGCGACGAACTTACGTTGACGAACCCTGACTTCGTATTTGATGGCTGCTGGTGTTGGTACAGGTCCGTCACAGTACTAGTGGATGGTGTCAAGGTTGACTAATTTAGCCCAAGTCCTTTCCTCCGACGTAGTCTTTTCAAAAATTCTCTCAAGGAAGTTGTACTCCTCAAGATCAACTTGTGGACGCCGTCATACTGCAAAGAAAAGAAGACGGTTAAGAAGTTTTGGAATGATTATAGTAAACTGACATTAGGACGGGTGCATACCAGCTTAAGATAGTATGCCCCAAGTCGTGTCGACGGGCATGTGCTCCGTATCCCCTGGACGACACATCCACTCATCACCCTCTAAGAAAAAATAACTGCTCTTCCAGTTCCTGTTGGAGTCCGGAGTTTCATATATGACCTTCAACAACGGACTCCTAGCGACAAAACTGTATATCCCCCTTGATTTATCTATCTCATCTGGACGGTAGCAGTGAAGGAATTCCCACACCGTCAGCCTCCTAGTGCCTTTTGACCAAGCACCATACAGGATCTCCATTGCTATGAAGACCCTCAAGGCGTTGGGAGATACTTGGTTGACGGACAGGCCCAGATATTTAAGAAGCTCACGGTGAAGGGAGCTTACTGGAAACTTAAGTCCTGCCTTCAACATTTGTTCGTATATCCCGACACCGTCTACGCCTTCATAGTAGCATTTCTTTGATTTATAGGGTAGATGGATGGGGATATTATCTGGAATTTGGTAGTTGGCCCTGAGTGTTTTGAAGTGTGTCTCTTTGATAGTAGATGAAAAATCATTCACCATCCACTCTGGAAGCATGATGAACTCCCTTGGTCTATCAACTCCTACGACAGGTCCTATTGGTTGTTCCTCGCAGTCATTTGAACCTTCCTCTGGTTCAGCCAACTCCGTATCCTCATTTGTTGAGGACGGGGAAGAGGCGGACGAACTCCTCTCTTTATTGGGACTCTCTTGGTCTTTGTGACCTGACAGGTATACCTCCTCATAATCCACTCCGTCACAGACAATTGACTGATTACTTGACGCACTAGACATTGCCTACAAGTAACGACAAAACCTAAGACTTTGACAGGGCTAAGAATGGGTAATAGGATAAAGTTTTTAAGATATAAAAATTCATTTGACGACAGAAAGATGAGGAGAAATGTACTTACCAATTATGGAGTGAACGAAGTAGAGGTGGTGAAGATGGATGCAAACAACTAAACCAAGTAGTCTCTGACAAGGATGACGGATTGCGCTCTGACAAGTCTGTTTCTATGGAAAATGGAAAAATGAAATGTGAAGGTTGTGGTATTTATAAAGGAAGTGCAAAGAAGACGAAGCGACACCTCGATCCAAGGTAACGTCCATTGGAAGAACGACATATGTCCTGCTTCATTAATTTCATCCAGTCTGTCAGGGTATGAAACCGTCAACCCACAGGCCTCTAAACCGTCAACCCTTTGATCACAAACCGTCACCCTACGTGTCCTTAACTATGATGACGGACCCATGGGGTGAAGGGGCAACTGAAGAGGAAAAATCCAGACGGATGAATATGGGCCTGATGGATCATCCTCCATGGGCCGATATAGGCCGGGCCCGATGTCGATGGTCTGTTATGATCGGATCCCATATGAACGGACGGAATAGTGACGGGTCTACTACCCACACGACAGGAAGAAAACCTTAGTTGCGATATACTTGCGACGTACATCACAGAATCCCAAAATCAAAGGAATTCTAGTACAAAGCGGATTCTGGTAGATACACATAAAAGTAAATCTTCCCTACAAGGAAATATCTTGTCCATCACGTTTAGAATTACTCGAGGATTCCTATAAAGAAAAGACTTCTACTCCAAGTAAGAGATGTCAATCTCCTACTACTATAAAAGCCCTAATACCCTCACAAAATAAAGTACGCATAATTCACCCCTTCTCTAGTACTCTAGAGTTGTGAGAATAATTCTAACTTAACCTTCAGAGGGTATTTGGCCGGTACCACATCGGTGCTCTCTTTTAGGTTTTCTCTTTGTGTTGTGCAGGTATTGTTTTCGAGTGCGTTAGTATCGTATGGCTCATTGGTGAATTTCTCGGCATCATCACTTAAAATGATGTTTAAGCTATAAAGATGACCTTCTCTGTATTATCCAAGATTGTCCAAGTAGACATTTTTTTTTTTTGATGGGAAAGCTCAACAATATTTCATTCATAAGAGTTAAAAGAGGTTACATCATGCCAACATGCACTCTCAAAGAGGCCTGGGCATTCCTCAAGCCAGACTACACAGTCCTCCATGTTCGTAGCATGTTGTGCCAGTACATGGGCAGGGACATTTCCTTGCCTTTTAGTGTGAGAAAAGCCAAAAGTGCGGAAGCCTTGAACAAGTTTGAGAAATCCTGTTACAATGTTCTAAACTGAGGGTGCTAATGCTGACAGACCATGGATTGCGTTACAAACCGTTAGGGAGTCACCCTCAAATGTCACATCTCGAATCCTAACTTCCATGGCAAAGGAAACGCCTATCTCCATAGCCTTAGCCTCTACCTTTGCCTCAAGTGCCCCTAACGAAGTGTCCAGCTTTTTACTGAGAGCTGCAGTCACCTGGCCTGCCTCATCCCTGATAACCACTCCCAGTCCGACCTGCTTCCTTTTAGCAAACACAGCACCGTCGACATTTACCTTGTAGCACCCCGACAGAGGAGGGACCATTTAACAGCCACTTGGTTTCGTACACCGATGGGCATTGATCTTACATTTGCTACATGGAAATCCTCCAACAGCCGCATTGAGCTCTTCACCACTGCCCGACCACTTCGGCATTTACCACTGTGTATTATCTCATTTCGCTCTTTCCAAATACCCCATCAGATCATGACAGCCCGCTCTAAAAGGCCAGGTCGAGCCTCCTCCCATAATTGAAGATGCCATACGACATCCATGAAGTCCCATGTGGACTGAATTTCAAAGGGAAAAGAGAGCTTGCAAGAGGACCAAACATCCTTCGCGTGGCCACAGAACCAAAGCAAGTGGCATGTGGATTCCACGTGCACCCTACATACATCACAGTAGCTATCCTTTGTAATATTTCTCCTCCGAAGATTTTCCTTTGTGGCAAGAATGTTTCTGCAAGCTTTCCAAGCAAAGTGTTTGACTTTATTCGGCACATTCATCTGCCACAGTCTCCTCCAGATCTTTTTATGTGGCATAGAATTTGAGCATTCGGCTAGCCTGCACACTCCTTGGTCCTCTGAAGCCAAACAATATGCACTTTTGACAGAAAACCTTCCATTTTTGTTTTCGGCCCATGTTACCCTGTCTCCTACCCCGTTGGCACTTGAATCCAAATAAATTCATAAGATCCGAGCTAATCTGATCAAAATGAGAAACTTTGAACCTAAGCACGGTTGGCGTGAAGAAAATCCGATTTTAATTGGTTCGGATGTTAGGTTTCATTAATAGAAACTTGTAAAATCCACCCACCTTATCAATGAGTTGATTGGTTGTTCACATTATTTCTCAACCAAGGGAATGTCACGTTTATGACTCCTTTCACCGAAGGAATACCCTTTTCCCATAATTTGTTTTTTCTCAATTTTCATCTCATTTATGACTCTCTCTCTCTCTCTCTCTCTCCAAATAATAGAGGGTAGCAGATTATGCCACTAAGGGTGTGTTTGTTTTGGCTTCAAATGGTTTCCGGAAATCATTTTCCGTAAAATAGGCCGTTTGGGTGTGCAAGGAAAATTCGGTCAAACGGAAAATCATTTCCGTTGACCGAAAATTATGCCAAAAACGGGTGAAAATGGTTTCACCCGTTATTTTCACTTCAAATGAGAATTTTCCGGAAAAGCAACAGAGAGCACGAAGAGAGAGAGAGAGAGAGAGAGAGAGAGAGAAACCCATCGCCTTCACCCAGCACCAGATCAAGCCGGAGACGTCGCCGGCCATCGCCTTCGCACCGCGCCGATCTCGCCTTCAATCGCACCGCGCCGATCTCGCCTTCAATCGCACCGCGCGATCTCGCCACGAACGGCGAACCCCGAACCCAGAACCCATCTTCGATCGTCGATCTCGCCACGAACCCAGAACCCATCGCCTTTGCACCGACGAACCCAAAACCCAGAACCAGAACCCATCGCCTTCGCACCGGCGAGTTGCACCGTCGATGCGAACCGAGAACCCATCGCCTCTGACTGGATTTGAATTTTTTTTTTTGGTTTTGTTTCTGCTCTTAATTGCTGAAGTTTGCTGTGATTTTGAAATTTTTGGTAATAAAATTTGTTTTGATGCTGAGAAAATAGGTGAGAAAATGTGAAAATTGTGTAGGAAAATAGCATTTTCCTAATAGAACCAAACACATAAACTCAATTTTCCACAACAATTTTCATAATGCAACCAAACACCCAGAAAATATTTTCCTTTCCCGAAAATACCATTTCCGGAAAATATTTATTTTCCGAAAAATATTTTACGCAACCAAACACACCCTAAGTGACAACTTTTGCCAAATGTATTTTTGTTTCATTGCATTCTAATAATTTATTTTTATTTTTTATTCAATTCCTTCTATTCATTCAATAATTCTTAAACATGCCATTTAAAGGCCTCAATTATTTAGAAATTACTTGACTAGTTGTTTTTTCACAGGATATATATATATATATATATATTTTAATAATAGAGCATTGTTAAAGACCCATAAACATTTTTAAGTAAATGACTTTAAAAACCTGGGAAAAAGAAAAAAGAGACTACGAAAATGAAATTCTATTTTAATCAATTATTTATTTAATTTCATTATTTATATCAATAATTTGGACCATGAAATTGAGAACCAGTATGCAATAAAGTTGAGCTTTTTCATTATATTAATATCTTCCTATAACAACAGAAACAATTTATATCTCAGAGGGTTCAAAAAAAAAAAAAAAAAAAGTATAATAGAATAAACTTGGCACCAAAAAATAAGTGCCAGTAATTCTTTGGATAAGAAGGAAAAAGGAACAAGCCAAAAAACAAAAAGGACCCTTGTTAATTTCAAAGTGACACTGTTTTAGTTAGAGCTATGAAAATGCTACTTTCACAGTTGCTATTATCCGTGGATGTGGGTTTTGAAATCACCTTCCCTTGTTTGAGAAGGCTAGCTTCAAAGGTTGAAATTGAAATGGATTTTGATTTGACAGGTTTAATAATTTGAAGCCTATTTACGCATGCCGGTGATTTTGACATGTTCATTCAGTTAGTGATTTACAACACTCTTTACAACCTGGAAATCACCAATTGTCCCCCCAAGTCCAACATAACAGTATTTTGGGTCATACCAATGAATTCAACCAGGTTTGAAAGTGAACCGGAGTATTTTACACGGAGGAAATTTCTTGGTACTTTCCTGGGTCCAAAAGTTTCAAAGTGAATCAGAAAATGCATCAGCTTTCAGCTACACTCCAAAGTCCAGCTTGGGCGGGCCACCTGCTAAATATAAAATACAATAAATTTCACTAGCTATCCCGCGGTTTGGACAAATATCAAGGGGGTCCAGAAAATTACAAAACTGACTATTTTAGTCCTCAAGTCTAAGCGGACTTTAACACCGTTAAGCTCAGTCCTCTCATCCCTTTCTCTTTGCTCTCTCTTCTTAACGCCAAAAACTGTGTGTGTCAAGCTCAAGCTAGCCAAACTCAACAAATGACCAATAGGACAATCAAACACAGATCAATTCAAACAAGCAACCATCCAACATCAAACCTCAAACATACCCAGATCAAAAACATTTCAAAGCAAAACCAAGACCCATAACAAAACCAAACCCAAATCAACAATTTTTTTTAAAAACCCATACCCATGACGGCGAGCTCAGCCAGATTAGGATCTGCAACCGCCGGCCACCACTCATCGTGACCCACAAAGCCTTTGCTCAAACCAAAGCAAACCCACCTCGCCGATCCAAACCAAAATCACAAACCACCACCGCTGACCCACACCAAAACCCACGACGTTGCCGCTCAAAGACCACAAGAACCAACACCGATCCACACCGAAACTCACCAAAACTGCTTACCCACACTACCACACCGTCGCAAAGACAGCGATAGAAGAACAAAGAAACGTGAGAGTCAAAGAGAGGTTTGATAGAGGAAAGGATGAGGGAATCAGAGAGAGTGATGAGAAGAAAGAGAGTCAGAAGAAAAAAGGACCCGTGTGAGGGTGAGAGAGAAACCAAAAATAAATAACGGCGTTAGAGTTCGTTTGGACTTAAGGACTGAAATGGTCAGTTTTGTAATCTTTTGGACCTCCTTGGTATTTGTCCAAATCTTAGAGTTAATTAGTAAAATTTACCCATATTTATGTCCCAGTCTCCCAGATATATAAGCTACAATTTTTTTTTTTTTTTTTGGGAGGAATATAAGCTACTATAATTGATTAGTTAACATTTAATTTAATACTAGCTGCAGACTTATATGATGTCTGAAATATATACAAATATTATGTAATTGAGTATAGTATGTAAAAAGTAACACTTATTTCATGTATTGTCAATTTAAAAAAAAGATTTCTAACAATGTTTTTTTTTTTAATCTTTTTATCTCTACAAATATATCATTCTATTAATATTTTTTATTTGATTAATATTTTTTTAAGGTGAAACATATCCATCTAACTTTCTAGAGATTGATTCAGCCACTGCAAAGTATAAGTTGTATAACCATGCAAAGTATAATGTCATGAATATGATTAAGGGATAATAACCACAATAACTCTCTTCATAAAATTATTATTACTAATGCCATCAATATGATTAAGGGAAAATGTCATGATCATAAAATGATTACTATGGGGACAATTTTTGCTTCAAAGGCCAAGGGCTACACCATGTTGTAACCTTAGGCAATTTTTGTTGTCTCACATTGGAAGGAAAGCCTCCCTCTTTGCACCTTATAAGGCATGAATCAATGGCTTAAGAGTACCACTTCCTTGTCCCACATTGGAAGGAAAGTTTCCCTCTTTGCACCTTATAAAGCATGAACCAATGGCTTAAGAGTACCTTAAGGTGCAAAGAGGGAGGCTTTCCTTAAGGTGCAAAGAGGGAGACTTTCCTTCCAATGTGGGACAACAAAAATTGCCTAAGGTTACAACATGGTCTAGCCCTTGGCCTTTTAAGCAAAAATGGTCCCCACAATTACATATTTTGAAACAAAGGAAACTAAATATTCCTTGAAATCTATATTCTCTTTACACTTTCTTGATTCTTTTTGTTTTCTTAAAGCATTGCATTTAGTAAGCCTAGAGACTTTCATTTGGCGAAATCTGAGGATAATTATATATCCACAATATATACAGGAGGCATACTTGTGGAGTTTGAAAACGAATGCATGGCAACTCAAGTCTTAAAATTAATTTTGTTGGTGCAAATACAATAATAATAGAAACTAGTCGCTAACCCGTGCGATGCACGGGATAGTTAAATAAAATGACAATTAACCAACATCACGTTAAGGTAAAAGAATTAGTGAGAGACTGATTTGCCCACCAAGAATTTAAAAAAAAAAAGATTGATATAATAAAATCTAAGAAATTTAGAAATAGAAAATTGGGTTAATAATATGCATATTATAGAATCTCCAAATTATACTTCAAAACCAAACAAAACCCTTCAAATTCAAAAAATTCATATATAATATACCAAATAAAAATTTACCACACCTTAGGTTGGAAGACATAGGTTGCAGTTTTGATTTTTCTCTAAAAAATAGAGATGCTTCATCTGCTGTATACAATATAAAATAATTATTAGAAATTTCAACCCAAAAACCAAACCTACAAAAACACTATCAAAATATAGAGATTAACCCAAATACTTAGAAGAAAATAAATTCTAAATATAACAAAACAATAAGATAGAATGAAAATTTCAGGCACATATGAAAGCAAATAAAAAAGACAAAACCTACGTTTTTTTTTTTTTTTTTAGTTGAGTCTCTCTCCTTCTTATTTTTTTAATTTTAAAGTGAAGTTAAGTTTAGGATTTTGAGATGGTAATTGCTAGGGTTTTAAGGAGAGAAGAGAGAGTCCTACCAGGAGTCTAAATAATATAAACAATTCAAAATATGGAACATTATCAAATTTATAACACCTAATTCCATTATCTTCTACGTTGAATCCAAACAAATAATTAATTGAAATTAATTCAAACAAATAATTAATCAACAAAAATCAAAACTTTAATAAAAAAACAAAAAATCACATAAACCCAAATAAAAATTCTCAATAAAGCAAGAACATATAAAAATTTACCACACCTTGGGCTGGAAGACATAGGTTGCAACTTTGATTTTTCTCCAAAAAATAGAGATGCTTCATCTACCATATACAATATAAAATAATTATTAGAATTTTAACCCAAAAACCAAACCCATAAAAACACTATCAAAATATAGAGATTAACTCAAATACTTATAAGAAAATCAATTCTATAATAAAACAATAAGATAGAATGAAAATTTCAGGCACATATGAAAGCAAATAAAAAAAAACAAAACCTATGTTTTTTTTTTACGTGAGTCTCTCTCCTTCTTATTTTTTTAATCTTAAAGTGAAGTTGAGTTTAGGGTTTTGAGATGGTAATTGCTAGGGTTTTAAGGAGAGAAGAAATTTTGGTATTTTTATGCAAAAAACGTTATTTTAGGTCTAGATGATTTATTTCCTTGATTTTAGGCTATTTTAATGTTTTTTTAGGTCAAATTTGGTTCTATTATATTTAGGTATTAATTAGGGCTTATTTTAGAATATATTTTCTTATTCATCAAGTTTTATAGAGCCCTTAAATAGGCCTCCAAGTTTGTATACGTTTTTCAATATTATTGTTATAAGATATAAAACCTAAAATAAAAAGAATCAAAAATAAAAAGAAAAAGAAAATAGTGATGATGTGGAAAATTGTGAGAGTTTCAAAAGTTTCGGTTTTATATATATATATATAGATAATACAAAGAGAAACTGAATAGCACTTGGTTGGCTAAACTTTGTAGCCGGTGTCGTATGGCTAGAACAACCTTTCTATCTTTTTAGTGTATTTTTTTTTTTTTTTTGTGAGTATTGTAGTAGTTTGGATTGAGTCTGAATGAGTCTATTTATAGGCTCAATGGGCCTCACGAAATTACTACCCAATTTATTCAGATTAATTAGGTCCATTATTCTGATTTAGTGGGTGTTACAAGATTAATTGTTAGACATTAATCTGATGGGCTGGAGTTACACAATTAATGGTCTGATAAGGAGTTTCTGAAGAATGAAAAGGTCCTCCCCCTTGCGCACGTATCTAGCCCAATATTTGAGTCAATACATTTTAGCCCATTAATCACCACAATTAAAAAGAATAAAAAAGTCTCTCCCCTTTTCAATGTGGGATTAAACATTTTCACTAACTCCTCATCTTTCATATTCACTCCCATATCTTTTCATTTATATTATTACATTTATTCATTTTATTTATTTAATATTAAAATGCTCCAACAAATTTCAACTTTAACATGTTAGGCAATGCTTAACAGTTAATGTATTCAATCACCAACTACTAGCAAATTGCAATCTAACGCTATGGAAATGCTCATTAGTGGGTGCTGTTTATATCTCCCAGTGATTAATCTCACCCTTTGGATGTCATAATATTTTCTTTTTCTTTTTTGAATCACATACAACATGAGCAATATCGATATCATTTTATCATTACCATCAATTGCCACCGTGATTACTATTTCCACCACCATAATTAACAATTATGTCCATATACCACCATCGTGATCATCATGTGTATATTTTACTATTGTTATTGTGGTCGTGACAATTGTTACTGCAAAGCACCGCCAATTTGTGGACAACACCATCACAAATGTTACAAACTTATACAGTCATACCACCAATGTATTACCATCACTGTACACTTCAATCCCACTCACCATTGTTGTTCTTATCATAATTGTCACCACCACCAATACTAGTAACCTTCAAGTAATGCAACACTAAAATGCTCATTTTTTGCGTTAAGAACGACCATTTTGGGAAAAACAATTACTATAATATGTGTGGAGTTTCATATTTCGACACATTTATTGTTATCAAATGGTATTATCAATTTTTTTGTATTAATTTCACGGTACTAAAATTTTCGGTGCATATAGTTTCAATATTAATAGTTCAGTTCTAAAATTTCCAACACAAAATGCATAACTCTATTAAGTAGCACCTGTTTTAAGTTAAATAATTAAATTTTTTTTATTTCTTTCCAATGACGAGGTGTTCCAAGCTCTCTTTAACATGTGCAATTCTTTCATTTCTCATGCAGTATAAGATTAAAAATAAATTTCTAGATGCTAATCAAAATTAAAATTAAAATTTTTCACTTTTTACTCCATTAAACTCTCCCAGAATATCATTTCTAGAAGGCTATTAATTTGTTTTATTACAAATTTACAATATTAACAAAATAATAGAGTAAATTCTAGTTAGCTCAACTGGTAAAGTTTCTGATGGTTGAATAAGAAATATGGGATTCAATCCTTGTCTACACCAAAAACCCAACTAGTGTTTTGGTTTAATGATAAAGAGCTATCATTAGAAGTGGACACCATATATTAAAACTCTCTTTAAAAAAAAAAAAAAAACAAAAGAATAGATACAAATAGCAACTAAAGGAGTGATAAACAAGTATAACTACCCTATAAATAAGTTGATAGACTATTAATATAATTAAACATATTTGATAATTTTTTAAATCTCAAATACAAACTACATTATATATTTATGAAAAGACCTTGTTTAGTAGATCCCTAAGTTGGCTTACTACCAATTTATTAATTTTATAATTAATATGTCTAGGCCGCTAATTAACCAATTTCTAATACAATATAAATAAAAGGAAATAACAAGTGCTCTAAGTGCACCTGTTAATTGGATCATTTATTAAAAATATAATTTTTGGTAACTTTTATATTAAATGTGTGTCAAAAAACTAAAAAATAACTTTAAAAAAAAATACTAAGGTTAGATTATTTGTAAAATAGTTGAGACAAAAAAACAAATAAGTAGGGGGCCAAAGGCACTCTTGGTAAAATATTTTTAAATGATTGAGTTAAAAACCCTTAAATAAAAAAGTTTAAAAAATTGTAGAATGGGAAAGGGCGAACAAGTGAAGTTTTTGGGATGGAAATGAGATTTATTGCACTGCGATGTCAATTCTTACCCATTAAATAAATAAATATTCCTTTGTTCCACTTTTTGTGTTCTACTAATCACAATTTATCATGTATTTATTTGTTTGCTTGAACTCTCCTTATAGCCAAAATTAAAATAGAAAAATCAAACAAAAACTAAAGCAATCCATCAAATCCTTTTTTTTTTAAGAAGTTCATCAAAGTTTCTCTATTTGTGATAAATAGACAATTATCATCACAGAAAAACCCAAGAAAACAAAAAAGGCTTAGAGAGTGGAATGCCGGTAATGGTGTTTGTAGGCTGGCAGAGGCAAGGTGAGAAGGTTTGTTGCTGGTGAAAGTGGTGGTGAAAAGAAGAGTAGGTGTAGACATTGACTGGAGGGTTGAGACTTAGACTTGAGACTCGAGACTCGAGAAGGTCTGCGTGTGAGCGAGGTGGGTACCCACCACTACTATAGATGTGAGAGCATTAGCATTCCTATAGTAATTGTTGTAGCATTGCGGAGGATTTGTCTTTGTATTTATTCTAGTACAGCAAACTTTATTTTACACCATTATTTATGTGACTAAGTGATTATAAGCGGTGAAAAAAAAATAATAAATTTATGTGAAAGTAATAAATAATTATTTACATTTTATCACATAAAATACTTGTGAAAAAAATGGTATAATAAATGTTCTAGCCATAGAATAAGAGAAGGAGATTCATGTGAAAAATGAGAGGAAAGAAGAAAGAGGAGGCTGTACAAAAAGAGTGTGAAGAAAAGAAATTGCATCTTCCTTTCCTTTAATCCTTTCTTTCTTTCTTTAAAGTTTGAAAAGGAATTAGAATGCCTTCGCTACACTGCAAAATTAAGAGAAAAACGCGTACCCATTAAATTTCTTCATCTTTTCCTGGTGGGGGGTGTGTGTGAAAGTTTGAAAGGGAATTTCACTTTGGACGGCCAATTTTCTATTACGCGTTTGGGCCACCAACTACGAAAGTAGTAGTACGCTTCTACCGTAATTTCACATTTGACTCTCATTTTCTTCGCCTCAGTTTTCATTTCGTTCAAACTTAAAATTTTGTTTTCGGTTTCGGGTTCAGAAAATAAAATGTAAAACCAAATCGAAACGGAAAATCTGTATTAAACAGTAATACGTACAAAATACTCTAACAAGAAGACCACTAGTTTAGTGGTAAGATACGCGTGTGACAACACTTGGGGGTTCGAACCTTGATAATAACATTTTAATTTTTTCTCTCGTTTTATACATCAACTTGAAACCAAAAAAAAACCCTACTCTCTATACACTTCTCACTTCAGCCGCACCCTCACTTCTCACTTCAGCCGCCTCATTCTCTCCTTTTCTTCTTCTCTCGTTTTATACATCAACTTGAAACCAAAAAAAAAACCCTACTCTCTACACTTCTCACTTCAGCCGCACCCTCACTTCTCACTTCAGCGCCTCTCTCTTCTCTCTCAGTCGTCTTCGTCTCACAACAACTATTTAAATCTAACATTCATTTCCTTCGCTCTGCCTTTCCCATTCTGTCTCAAACCCATTGAGAATTCTCTTCTTCATAATTTTCGTTCTCTTTGCTTTCTTAAACTCATAAAACATTTTCAATTTCGTCACCTCTTTCTTTCTCCTCTTTCCTTTAGATCTTCTCAACCGTCTATATATCCAAATCACAATGGCTCTTCTAACTAATAAACAAGCCTTATCTGCGCCTTTCACCCAACGATGTAAATATGATGTGTTTTTGAGTTTCAGAGGAACAGATACCCGCAATAAATTTACTGACATTTTGAATGGCATTTTGCGTCAAAATGGTATTAACACCTTCATGGATGATGAGCTCCCGAGAGGAGAGAATATTTCCGCTGAACTTTTGGAAACTATTGGAAGTTCAAAGATTTCGATAATTGTATTCTCTAAAAATTATGCAACTTCCACCTGGTGTTTGGATGAACTTGTCAAAATTCTTGAGTGTAAAAAGAATGGCCAACTGGTGTTTCCGGTTTTTTACAAGGTAGATCCATCAGAAGTACGTAGCCAAAAGGGGAAGTTCGGAGAAGCGTTGGCAAAACATGAAGAAAATTTCAAGTATGACACGGACAAGGTGCAAAAATGGAGGGCCGCTCTAAATGAAGCTGGCAATTTATCTGGTTGGCATTACAAAAATCAGTATGTATTTAATCACTACTCTATTATCGCCACAAAATTTTACTATTAAAAAATAACTCCCAGAAGCTATATTGTTTGTTTGTTTATTTTTATTTTTTATTTTTTATGAAACTATTATATTTTGATCATATCTTTCATTACGGAGCTAGTTAAACTATAACGGTTAATGATAGCAAGAGAAGAATATATGATTGATACTTATCAATTATTTAGAAGCTTCTCCAAAGAAGATTTTCCATGCATCTTTGTGCAAAAAGACTAATATTGATATCCTAGCTGAACAATAAAAAAAAAGTATTTGTATTGACAGTTTAGATCAATGAATTATGTGCCATTTAATTTAATTAAAAAAAATTCAGTTGTAGTTCAGAAGCTAAACAAAATTAACAATTTTGAAATCAATTTAGGATCATATTTCTATTTCTAACATTTTTTTAATGCTTTGTGATTGGCAGCCTCCGTCAATTTCCGTTTATCCAAGAAATTTTTGAAACGATCTCACGTGAAATTTTTGAAGGGATCCCACGTGCTAAATTAAATTGTTTGGAAGAAGCTAAATACCCAGTTGGAATAGACTCTCGCGTAAAGGAAATAAGTGGGCGCTTAGATACTGAGTCAAACGATGTTCGCATGTTAGTGATCCATGGTCTTCCCGGAATAGGTAAGACAACAATTGCAAAAGCTACTTTTAACTTTATTGCATGTCATTTTGAAGGAAGCAGCTTTCTAGAAAATGTTAGAGAATACTCAAAAACAAATGATGGTGTACTCCAATTACAAGAGAAACTTTATTATGAGATCTCAGGGGGTAGAAATTTGAAAGGGTATGGTGTATTTAAAAGAATCAATGAGATAATGGAAAGGCTTCACCACAAAAAAATTCTTTTAATTATAGATGATGTGGACAAATTAGACCAAGTAACAGATTTGCTTGGAAAATGCAATTGGTTTGCTTCTGGAAGTAGAATTATTATCACAACAAGAGAGAAAAAGTTGCTATCTACTCTGCGGGAAGATTTTCATTTATTTTACTATAAGGTTAAGGAATTAGATGAACGTGAATCTGGTGAACTCTTTTGTCAACATGCATTCAAAAGAAACAAGCCTATAGAAGATTATTCGGAGCTCGTACACCAATTTATAGGTTATGCCAAAGGACTTCCATTAGTTCTAGAAATAATAGGTGTTGATTTATATGACAAAGATTTACAATGTTGGAAAAGTGCATTAGATAAGTACAAAAGAATTCCTAATTCGAATATTCAAGAAGTACTTAAAATAAGCTACGATGGATTGGAACAAATTCAACAGAATATTTTCCTTGATATTGCATTTCTTTTCAAAGGATTCTACAAGAAAGTTGTTGTAGATATATTACAAAGTAGCTATTTATATGACCCGCTCTGTGATATTGAAAAACTTATCGATAAATCTCTCATAATTGTTACAAAAGATGGCACATTATCGATGCATGACTTGATACAGCAAATGGGTTTTGAAATTGCTCGACAAGAAGCAGAAGTGTCAAAAAAACATAGAAGGCTATCGTGTTATGAGGTTGCTCTCGACGTACTAAATGGAGATACGGTATTAGTCCTTTTGATTTACCTTTTCCCTTTTCTCACAATGCAAAATGTAATTAATTTTTTCCCATTATGTTTGATTTATCATTTTAATGTTGAAGATGATTTTGTTTTAAATTTAATAATCATATGTTTTGTTGTATAACGTGATTCATGTGATTCTTTGTCTAATTAGGGATTAGATGAAATTCAAGGCATAGCATTGTCCTTGCCACAACCAAGAAAGATGCAATTGAATCTTGAAAAGATGAGAAGTCTCAAATATTTGATTTTGCGTAATGTAATTTGTGAAGACCTTAAATCTCTTCCCAATGGGTTAAGGTTACTTCATTGGAATGAATTTCCTTTATCGTCCTTGCCGTCCACCTTTGAACCTACACAACTCGTTGAACTTAACATGCGAGAGAGCCGCATTGAATTGGATGAGCATTTTGAGGTATAATTATAGCATTTATAAATTCTTATTAGATTTTTTTTTTTTTTTTTGCTAAAACCAATCCATGCATTCATTACTATATAAAATAAAATTTCTATAAATTTTTTTAATAAATAGAATC
Source organism: Quercus gilva (assembly GCA_023621385.1). Taxonomy (NCBI): domain Eukaryota; kingdom Viridiplantae; phylum Streptophyta; class Magnoliopsida; order Fagales; family Fagaceae; genus Quercus; species Quercus gilva. The sequence goes on along the minus strand of CM042475.1, from coordinate 55,685,905 downwards.
AAATTGTGCAGAAATATTTTAAAATGTTCACATAACCATAAAGAATTTATGGTGCAAATCAATGAACTATTGACAAATGTTTTTTTTTTTTTATTTTAAAAAAAAATGTGCTACAAATATTACAAGTTTTACTATGTTGAACATACAAATTGATGTGTTGTATTATAAAGAGATAATTCAAATATTTATTTATGAGGTGGTTGAAGCCTACCAATCACATTCGTTGTTACATTAATTTGTAAGTTTTATGTATATAAAATTGTAGCACCTTTAGCATTTTTATTTTAAAAGTGTGTATTATTATAATTCATAATTGAACGGTTATTATTTCTTAATATATGCTCTTAGCTTTTCTTTTTACTAATAAATTTTTTTTTTAAAAATCTTCTTTTGCAGAGGTGTCGATTCAAAGCATTGAAATATATGGACTTCACATCTTGTAAAAATATTACAAAAGTACCCGACTTATTAGTGATTGCCCCAAACTTAAAGAAGTTGAGGCTTTTAAGATGCAAAAATTTAGTTGAGATTCATAGGTCCGTTGGACTTCTTGAAAAGCTTGAAAACTGGGATCTCGTTGAATGCCGAAATCTTAGAATTTTACCAACAAAGCTCCAGTTGAAATCTCTTAAAAGCTTTGTTTTCTATGGCTCTAAATGTCTTGAGCAAGGAACGGAAAGAATATCATTTCTTTCATCAATAGGATATCTCACTGGCCTTCGTGAGTTAGGAATAAGTTTAAAAAACATAAAAGATGTTCCGAGTAACATCTCTGATTTACAAAATCTTAGGAGGCTCACTATGAATGATTGTGAAGAATTTCCAAAAGCCATGGATACCCCTGGTTGCTTCCCCAATGTAGAACGTCTAGATTTCTTTTACAGCAACGTTACTACCCTCCCTGAAATTGCTATCATATTTCCCCAATTAAAGATTTTATGGCTTTATTGTTGCTGGAACCTTCTGAAAATTCCAAGACTTCCACATTGTATACAGTTTGTATCTGCAATGGGGTGTAATTCGTTGAATTCAGAATCAAGAAGAAGATTATTGAATCAGGTCTCTCTTTCTTTCTCTCAAAGTTATAGAATTTTTTTTTGTTAATTGAAGATTATTACTAAATTTGCTTAACTGAAGTTTCTTAATTTTGCTAATGGCAAGCAGTCTGGAGAATTTATAGGGCTTCAACAAAATATCGTATGTGCAAGGGGAATATGGCATCAGGATTTTGAATCTGAAACAAACTTTGAATCAGAATCAGAATTTGATTTCGATGAAGCTACATCTGAAACGGGCTCTGCATTTGAAACGAACTCTAATCCTGAACCTGAAGCGGACAATGAATTTGTATCAGAATTTGAACTCGATGAAGCTACATCTGAAACGGACTTGACACGGAAACTTTATTATTCTTATACACTTCTACTTCCAGGAAGTAAGATTCCAAAGTGGTTCAATCATCAAAGTGTTGGAAGTTCCATATCATTCTCGGTCGGTCGGAAACTTCCATCATTCACTTTCTGTGTTGCACTAAAAGTGGAACTGAAGGATGATGTGCCACATGAATTGCTTACGTTTATCTGTTTTGTCTATATGTACATCAATGGTTTTAAAAGACGTCTTGCGAGTTATGAATCTCGTTCAGATCCATTATCTTTTATGTGGTTCGACCATAGAAGAGATAGGCCTTTGGAAGACATAATTCTAGGGGATAGGAATGACATTGAGATTCGATTTGAATGTTCAAATTATGATCCTAAAATAGCAAAAATTACAATAGAAAGGTGCGGAGTCCATGTATCATGCATTTGTCCTCCTCACAACTTCGCAGCAAATGAGGATGCTGACTTCAACCCATGTCCACCATTGAAGAAAATGAGAAACCATCGACCAACCTATGCCAAAGGTCCCCAAAAACACTACCTGTCCCACTTCGGATGGCTTCGAATCCGATTCCGACTCTGGAAACGGAGCTCTCGCCCAACCTTTCCAAGTGCAACGCTCATGTCCAGGTACTTTCTTCTTTTTTATTATTCACTCTCTCTGTTTGGAAAACCAAAGAAAAGGAAACAAACAAGTTTTTTTTTTTTTTTTAGGAAACTCAAGGGCTCTAAGGGAAATGGAAGAGATAGATCCCAGGGCTTTCAACAATGGAGCAGAAGATTCAGGGCTTCCAATCGCCCACACTTATGTCAGTGATGGTTCCAACTCCAAGTTATATCCCTTATCAAAGGAGGCAAGAAAATCCTGATCGAACTTAGATGCCAAGGTATGCCTCCTTCTTTAGTTGCATTTTTGGATTCACATCTTAATTAAAGGCTCACTTAGAATTTTTGCTCAAGTATTTATTGCAAACACTTGAATCAGTAATGATGACAGAGCCACGACTTCAGCATTGTTGGGTTGATTTCTGTAGCCGTTGATGAAAGCAATTCCTCATACATATGAGTTTGGGCCCAAAAATGATCATTTTGTTCCCTAGGATCCTCTGTTCTGGTATTTTGATGACTTCATACTTGATGGAACTGGGTTTAAGTCAGCATCCTCTGTTCTTGATTGAACTTCAAACAAATATGCCAAGGTACCATCATTACTCTGAATTCGGTTTTTTTTTTAATCCCAAGTGAGTTACAAGCAGAGTCACCAAATATGAATTCACACTATATGCAGTTGTGGTGATGAAAATTTTTTGGAGGCACGAGAGGAAGCACATCAAGTATTGGATAAAATTTTACTTTGGGCTGAATGAACAAACTCACTCTCTTACTTTACAAAAGAGAAGGTTCGATATACATATAATGGTAAATTACTGTAAAGATTACACTATTGTATTTCTATTGTTAGCTGGTTGTTGAGGATTTATCTTTTGTATTTCAGCAAACTTCATCAACTTCATTGTAAGTCCAGCTTGCAAGCTCGGCTAGGAATGGAAGAGCGAAGGATATTTTGGCTTTGGCTTCTTCGTTATTTGAAATGGGGTTAGATAACTTGGGCGCTTGGGTCTTCAAACACTCCAATCTAATGTTTCCTGTAAATGAGAACACTTGTTGCCTTATATCAAGAACATTAGCTGCTTTCTCTTAGGAAGTACATTCCCTTGTTGCTTCTTTACCAAGCCAAAATTTTGCTAGCTTCATCTCATTTACTGTTAAGTGCCTGTTTTGTCAGTGCTTTTTTTTTTTTTTTTTGTGTGTGGCTGAGTTCATTGTGTAACAAGCAGAAGGTTTTTGAACCAAGGAGTGATCAGGCATCAAGCATTTCATAGAATATGCCAAATGTTAGAGTAACTGATAGAGGCAGACCTTCTGGAGTTGTCACCACCATAACTGTGATTGCTGCGGCGAAAGGCATGATCAACCATTATGCACTTCATCTCTTATACTTTGAGTTTTAAATATTTGTGTGATTAATAAGATTTAGAGTGTCAGAGCAAAAATTGTTCTCTCTTGCCATCTCTTTAAAGTTGCATATTATGGTTTTATTATTTTAATTTTCTGTTCATATTTTTAAAACAAAACATTTGTGTTTTCAAACAACATCCATGGAGAGTGGTTACCTTAAGCATTATATTTTTGCTTTAAATCATGCATCAGTAATACCTGGCTGCTTGTCTTTGCTATTACTCCCACAAGATAAGCTGCCTGGTTTCTTTTGCTTGTCTTGTGCTATTACTTCCTGTTGGTAGTAGAGGAAAGGGGATTGGTTAAATTCATAATTCTCATGATGATGTTTCAATATTCCATTCTTTTTTATGCATACATATGTGAAATTTAGTATTCATAAGTTTTATCGCATTAGATATTGATTTCTTTGATTCTTTTTTCCCCTTCTGTTACAACATCAGCAACTAGTATTCTTTGGCATTGATTTTTGTGGAGATCCCTTAAGAAGATTGGCTTTTATTGTCTCTGGAAAGTTTCCTAAGTCCTACATGCAGCTCATGTAGTTATGAGTCAATCTTTTGTCATTTACTTTCTGATCTAACAGTGTTTGTCATTTTCAATACTCTTTCCCTATACAAGGATTGTGTTATCATCTTCATATGTTTTAATCAGTACAAGGGAAATACAATGAATTTTAAATGCTTTTATTTTCTTGGAATGAAATCCTTCAATGTAGAATATATTTAATTTGTAGGGAATTTTTATATTGAAATCGTAGAAATGGACCTTTTCTGCTTTTGCCAAAAAGCCGTTGGTGGGTGCTTGAACATTTGGAAGAATCACTATAGGGATATCTTGACCACATCATCTAATAAACACAATTGTATAGAAAATGTTTATGTATTGTGAAATACACTAAATAGCCAATAGAAGGTCTATATTTCAAGAAGCTAAGATGTGAGTTTCAATAATTTGATTCAGTGCTTCGAAGAACCGAAAATTGGAGAAGTTAAAAGAAAATATTAACAAGGTCAAAGACTGATGAGAAAAACTGTTAATATATCCTGATGTTTTTATTTGTTTGAAGAACCTTTATGCTTATGAACATGCGATTGATCTTGTTTGCAGAAAAGATGAATGCAATGAGTGAAAAGGCAAAGACCAAGCTGCTATTTCAATAAAAGTACCTGATTGCCCTCACTCTCAGTGTTGGCTTAGGCCATTGAGGTATGTTCATAAGCATTACTTTGTATGTTACCCTGCTTGGTATATTTTTGAATTAAGCTATTGAAAACTCTATCGATGTATGATTAACCTTCTCGCAAAACGAACTAAAACTTACTTTGAGCTGTAATTTGATAAAATAGTCACCTAAAACAGGCCCTGTTAGAGGTGATTTGTCCACAAGTTAGCTTGTAAAACTATATGTGGCCTGGTCATGAGATTTTCACTGCCTGGGCCAGGGCACCCAAAATTAAAGGCATTAACTTATAAATTAGTACGCTTGGCTCACAGCTTCTCATAGTCACCAAATCAATCAACTTCCTTTTCTCCACATTGGAATATGTTTAAAAAGTTGATGATACATTTTTAAATTACTCTTTCCTTGGCTAGCCGTCTTATTTAGGCCAAATTTATTGCTTCTCTATAATGAACACACTCTTTTTCTTTTTTTTTTTTTCTTTTTTTTTTCTTTATAATATTAAGGGGACACTAACATATTTAGTTGAAGGAAAATCAATGTATATTTCAAATAGGAAAAAATTCTTGTTGAACATCAGTGTGTACGGATACATACGTGTGCAACAACTGAAATCGTGAGATGAAGACACAATTTCCAACTTGAAATCGAGTCTTTAACTCACGATTTCAGTTTTTTGCACACCTATGTGTAAATACACACTGATGTGCAACAATCACTGCTCTTTCAAATAAGGTATGGCTAAAGTCTAAATATAAAATTTTATGCAAGTAAAAAAAAAAAAAGTAGAAGAATTGGGGCGTACACACACACACACACACACACATATATATATAAGTCCCATAGGAGGCAACAGCCACCCAGGTATCCCTTTGCTTTACATTTGATCATGGTCTGCTTAATTGGTACCACCCTTGCCCTTTGAAGCACAGGTGCGTTTCGGGACTCGGGTGCGGGTGCGAGTGCGAGTGCAGGACTCGGCAATTTTTGAAAAAGTAGGGTGCGGGTGCAGCGGGACTCGGCGATTAAAAAATTATTAAAAATATTTTTATTTATATTTTCTATATATTTTTACTATTAAAATATTCTTAAAAAACACATTGCCATCCCTTGATTCACAAAACAAAGAAAGAAGAAGGCAAGAAACACATTACTATGCCTCTGAGGTCAGAATTTTAGCTGTTCTGGCGAGTTTCAAGGCCGATATCGGCCTGTTTCGGCTGTTTTTGGCATGTTTCGGCTATCTTGGTTGCCGGCCGGTACGGCCTGATTCTGGTTGAATCGAAGCCGATTCGGCGTGAATCGAGCCGAGTCGGCACAAATCCGAGAAAAAAAAAAAAAACTCAAACGCGGCACCGATGAGAGGTCAACCGCGTTGGACGCCGCCTCCCGCGTCAGGCCGCGTCGGACTTGAGTGCGGCACCCTCCCAGCTGCGTCCGTGCTTTCTAGCCCTTGCCACATCACTTGAGATGTTTAGCAAGGGACATGTGGAATTGCAATATCTTTTTAAGAGTGCTGTTACATACACACTGGTGTGTATGGTGTGTGCGCTCCATGTCAACTCAAATTGTGACAATTTCAAATTTATAATTAAAATCATGTTTTGAACACACAATTTCCAAGTGCTGTGTGTAGTGTGTGCACTTCACAGTGTGCAACAACATTTTTTTTTTAATTATCCTACCTAGGAAAAAATAAACCTTTGACTTCCTTTTGTGGTATTGTTGTTCTCTTACTAGAGTTACCATTATACTTAGATGTATGTCATAAGCATTGTTGCAAAACCTGGGGAACGGAGTATTTTTGATAATTTCTTTTGTGTTTTTCTTCTTCTTATTGAAGCAAATTAAATTAAACAAACAATTTCCTATGCTTTTTTTTTTTTTTTTTAATTTCTTCTTCTTCTTCTTCTTCTAGAGGTGCCGTGTTGGGAACTTGAGGTAACCCTTCTTTCTAAGCTTTCCTTCAAGTGGAAAGTTGGTGGTCTTCTCAACAAGATAGTAAGAGCTTCTTTAATGCATGATCATGTGATGTTGCTTAGTTTGGTTACACTGTTACAGGAAGAAGAATAAAATTTGAAGTTGACTTGGAATAAATGCCCACATCATGATCATCATGTGGTTCTTTTGTGATCAGCTTGTTGTGAGCAGTCCTCCAATCAAGGGCAGGGTTAGGTGCAATGCAGCGGTTTGTCCTCATGATCATGTAATACTTTTATTTTTAATTTTTAAACAATAATTGCCCCCAAAAAATCTAGGATTTATCTTTGCTTATTTTTAATTATTAAATGTAATTGTTGAAGAAAAATGAATGGTGGGGACATAGTTGGGTTTAGGAGTTTCCATACTACGTAGAGTGGGCACATAGTTGGATTTATATCAAATGATGAGCTTCTTCTTTTGAAATTATTTATGGTTTAAATCTACTTGGCAGGTTTTGGCTGATTACTTTTGCTATGTCTAGATTGGTAGGTTCCTGTCATGGTAGAAGGATGTTGCAAATGAAAATCTAAGTGGCATGGTGCTTGTTTTATTTGTGAATCTAGAGATTGGTACAAGGTTCTTGCTGGTTGTTGGCATTGGCTTACTACCAGTGCTATTAGTCCTTCCATTAAGGAGGCCATTTAATATCTGGTGCAAAGAGGGTTCTAGTAATTTTGGTCTTGACAAGTAGCAGAGCTGTATCAAAATTAATTCTCAGGAAGGGTTGGACTCAAAGAACGTTCATTAGAAGCATCAGCAGCAGCAGGAAAAGTTTTTGCATCAAACAGGAGGATAGGAAGTTCTCTCTTCAGCAGCAGTGACACAAAGATGAAAGCTTGATTGCTTGTATTTTTTATTTCCCCTGATTTTGGTTGTAATTTTTAAAGATTATTTTACTTCTTTGATATGTTGACAGTAGATTTATTTCTTTGGTGTTTGGTTGGCTCTAAAGATATTTATAGCCTTTGTTGTATTGCATGTTTCTTTTAATAATAATTACTCCAAAGAAATCCAAGTTCTATCTTCTCATATTTGTGTTGTAGTTCTGATAATATGTCATGAATTGATGAGAAATGGATTTGAAGTAATGACTCAACCCATGTTTACATAATTCTATTTGATTGTTGAGAATTCCGAAGTGTTTTGTAATGATAAGAGAGACTATGCAATGAGCTGAGTTGGGAGTTGGGATTTACAAGGAAACCAAAGAGCAAAACAAGGAAAGTGTTTGCACCAGGCCACCTGCTCCATGGGCTAAGCTTAATTTTGCCTTAGTGGCAATATGTTGTGCAATAAAAAGCCCACAACCGGCCAAAATGGGCCCAAAAATAGCCTCAACGAATGGACTCTGTTCTCTTCTTTCCTTCCCAAAAAAGAAGAGAGAGAAAGTATCTATTTGCTTGCACAAAAAATCCTTTTTAAGTGATCTGACGTATGGACAAGGAATTTATCAAAACAATTAATTGCAACCTATAAGACAGTACTAATAAAAATCTTCTTGAATAATTTTTAGGCTCAATTTAAATCGTGATCAAGCTCAAAACATGACAATGTAATTTTGCCTATCAAGATTACCATAAGCAATAATTTTCTGCAGAGGTTTTTGATGAAAGAGTAAATACAGGCAAACATTTTTGTGTTTTTTGCAAGTAGCAGGTGCCTTTTGGAACTTATTGGTATCAAAAAATTCTCTCTCCGTATAAGAGCAGCCCCATTACCACTAACAATTCCCTTTATGTTGGTTTCAAGAACCACAGCCACTGCTTTTACACCTCCAGACTGATGCAAAGCCTCAAAGTTCTTTTTCCTCACCATGTCAATTAAGCCTTTTCATATCAACACTGAGAATGTAAATAGGTTTTTCATTCAAGGAACACTCATTGAAAGGCTGCACAATAATGGAATTGGTTAATTGGTGCTGTATACATGCAAGGGCAGTTGTAAATCGGTAGAACATCTTTGGTTCATTGTTTAGTAGATCATGATTTTTGGTCCTTTGTTTTGTTGCTTTTGGGGTACATTGGTTGATGTCAAAAAGGTGATAGATGTCCATTCTTGCTTGAAGGCACACATACAACACATAAATATCATCATTTGGCCGGTAGTTCCTCACTACCTTATGTGGACAATCTGGTGGGACTAGAATACTTGAACTTATATACATGTTGTACTAATGATTTTTTTGGGGGTTATTTACATTTATGATTGTAATTCTTTATGAGGCTTTACATTTTAACGCTACTCTTCTTTACCAAACTCATTTTATACTTATTAAAAAATTTTGTTCGATTATTCACTTCATTGGGTTGCCAGTGTTCCTAGATTATTTTTCTGTTCAGATCCAGAATCAGTATGCTATTGTTCTTTGTACCAAATGTCTTCTCCTTTGCCTTTCAGAAACAAGGGATGGGCGTTGAAGTCATGGGTTTAATATGATATGTGTAAACGATTAGGACATACCAATCAAAACAGCAATGTGAAGGCTGAATATTGTTTCTGAAGCAAGGAGGAATGGGGAAACTAAGATAGGGAGCTATGGGTTTAGATGGCTGGAAAAATGCCAAGACCCCCTAAACTTTGGACCAGTGGCCAATACAACTGAACTTTTATTTTAGCCCATTTACTCTTTAAACTTTACACACTTGCCAAATCGAGCCATCCCTTAAGTTTGCCGTTTAAATCACTAACGTCACTCATACGATCATACCAAAGTCAAACCAATGGAGACGGAGAGAAACAGAGAGGCTGCTTCATTGGAACTACCCTCTTCCTCCTACAAATTCAAGTTGATGTCGTCACGACGACAGCCCCAACACTCATTGGCAGTCAATATCTTCAGTCTTGGACCATAGCAAGTGTGTAGCTACGAAAGGATCTCAGTCAAAAATATATTGTCATTGGCCACGCGATCACAGTCACTAACATTGCTGAACCTCATCACCACCATAAGTCTCCTAAACTATTTCTTCTAGTGACGCGTTGCTGAATTTCTAGCAGAGGACATCATATCAGGTGCTATCACTAGACCAAGCCTTGTCGCTATTCCAAACCTTGGATCCTATGTTATTGATCTCTGCCTTGTTGGTCCTAGTGCTCTCCATTGGGTGGGTCTAGTCTCTTTGTTGTTGCTTGATGTATTCCGTTGACTTGGTTGTTGCTGATGGTTTAATTTCAATCCTTTCTTTGAGTTTTCTGAGTAGGAAGGAATTTGATAGAGTGGTTGGTGTTTTTGGTTGTATTTGTTGTTTGGGTGTTTCTTTGGTGAGGAGAAAGGGAATTTTCTGTGTTTTGGTTTTTGCTTGTAGGAAGTTGATGGTGAGTTTCCTTCTTGAGAATTCTTCTTTGTATTTGTTGAGAACTTCTAGTTGTTTCTTTGGGTTTTTGTTTTGGGTATTAATGAAGGGTAGTTTTCTAGTTGTGGAGGCTGTAAGTGGGTCTTTGATGAGTGAGAATGGTGGATAAGGTTGATGGTGGGTCTTTGATGAGTGAGAATGGAGGATAGGGGGTGTATTGGCCATTAGTCCATTAGTCCAAAATTTAAGCCTAGAGTTACATTGTTTAGGAAAAGTCAACAAGATGCTTTTTTTTTATAGAGATTTCCAACTTATGGCGTCCGCTCCTGATAATAGCTCTTTATCATCAGACCAAGACACTAATCAGTTTTTGGTGTAGGCGGGAATTGAACCCCAGATCTCTTATACAACCATAAGAGATTTTACTAGTTGAGCTAACTAGAACCACCCACGAGTTAACAAGTTGCTTGGTGTGGGCCTTTATATTTATCCTATCCTTGATCTTTTTATAAAAATAGGCTATAAGGAATGTTGATAATCATTTACTTGTAAAATTTGATGAAAAATAGAGAGGGTCACGGTATAGATAAAGTAAATGAACTTTAGTCTTACCCTTTTCCGGTATTTTGCTGGGAATATTTGAGCTTCATAAAACAACATTTTTTCTACTTTGCTATTCTTTGCTTTGAGTCATCTAGATACTTACACTATTGTAAAACTTGATCCGAAATAAAATTGGATCATAAAATTACTATAATCTTCTTGAACTTCAAAAGCGAAGAAGGAACTACAAAATTTGATTTTGGTAATCTTACAACTTCTTAATGATGGGTATTTGATTTTTTGAAGAGAAATGAAATTTCAAATCAGTGAGGGAATTTGACCGTACTAATTTAACTCCTAACAACTTGTTTGCCCAAGTGAGTCCACATTGGTTGGACTTTTTAATATGGACCTGATTTCAAGATTATTGATGGACCTACGCATCAGGCTTGTTTGAAATTGAATTCACCCAATTTTTGTTGCAACGGATTAGTCTATGGGCCCTTGGTCCACTTGGTCTTAGAGTAATTTCATCCCTATTTATTGGGCCCTACGCTAAGTCAGTTTTGAACACAACCGCTGTATTGTCTCTGGGTTTCTTAGCCCACCATAAGGATAAATAATATTGGACCAATCACGTCCACTATGTCCGAACACCGCCCTCGTTGCATAGTGGTTTTTTTTTTGGGAGATGAATAGTGGTTGCATAGTGGTTGTTAGGCTGGTTTGTTTAGTCCTTCAATATTGACTAAAAAATATGTAACAATGAATAAAAAGTGAAACAAGATAAAGAAGATTGAAAAAAAGGATTAAAAAGATATAGATAAAGATTTAGAAAAAAAAAAATACAAATTAAGTATGGGTGCAACATTTGTAGGTGTTTTTTGGAAGACTGCAAGAAAGGAATACAACTAGAAATGTTTTAGTTTGAGATTTATGTCCCACAATAGGTTCAAATAAAAATAAAATAAAAAACAAATAAAAGGTTAGAAGCTCAATCTCTCTTGGGAAAGAGACCAGTCTATTAAGTTTAAACTATACTATTTTGTTTACTATATGTGTGTGTATATATATATATATATATATTTTTTTTTTTTTCTTTTTTGAGAACCAAGTTTTTTTTTATAATTTAATTGTCATAATATGTGGAGAATGCGAATTCAAAACTGTGGCATTCTTCATAAAGAAAAAAACTAGTCAATATTGTTGAGTTATAAAGAACTTGATCTATTTGTATACTTATTCATTACTAGAAGCTCATTTGAGGAAAAAAAGAAAAAAGAAAAATCACTAAAAACAATTTTTAAAAAATTCGCTTTATTTGAAGATATAAAGAAACTTTTATTTGAGATTAGAGGGATCATAAGCTGGGTTATTTTGATAGCTTAAAGACATACTCTTCCTTATAAGTCTCGCTAGTATTTCCAAAAGTTTGACATTTTTGTAAGTGCTAATGTTGTAAGTATTGTCTTTTTATTCCCTCTTTCCCCATCTTCCTTGTCTTTTGTCTATATTATCTCAAAAAAAAAAAAAAAAATTTAATTAATTCCCCGCCATCAAGAAATGAACCTGAGATTATCCTTTTGATAAATACACCCTACTACGCAGTAATCATCAAACAAATTAAAAACCAAAAGCAACCCATTCAAAAAAGTTCTCTCACGGAAAAACCCAAGAAAACAACAAAAGCTTGAACATTATTCGTATGTGGAGAGTGGAATGCCCTTAATTAAACTTTAATTAAACACTTTAGTTGAGTTTTATACCTTTATGGGGTAAGGAAACCAAATGTCAATGGCATCTTCAGCGTTACTGAATCATTAACTAGTAAACAATGATGGGATGAATTGTTCAAATAACAAAATAAATGTACGCACATATAGCAACAATTTCAACATATTAATTATACTGGGTGGAGATTTTTGTTTTACTTATTTAATTTTTTTGCTGATGGCACCGGTTCTGGTGTCGCTGAATTTGCTGTGACGATTGAAACTATTAAGGGTACGTTTGGTACACTGAAGGGGGATTACGACAGGAATTGTAATCTTTATTACTAGGAATAAAATGTGTTGTAATGTAATAACTAAACTTATTCATTAGTTTGATTGTGAGTTATAACATTAGAATAACATTAGAATGAAACTTAACATTTATTTTTGGAAATTTCTTACTCATACAATTATATATCCTTCAAAATGTGTTTTTTTTTTTATGATTTTTTATTTTTATAATTGTTAGATATATATAGAAAGTTTGTTTACTTAGAAATATATTAAGTTTTGAAATTATTACATTTACTAAAAAATAGCTAATACAACCTTTTAAAGAGGAATAGTTATTCTTCATTTTGAAGAATAGCTATTTATAATGAATAGTTATTCCTTATAATAAAAACATAACCAAACTAAAGAATAACTAAATTATAGAAATAATTATTATATTAGAGCGCCTATTAGAGTCTACCATACATGCACTAAAACATGATTTGTTACCGTAATAATGTGCAATATTAGAATACATAATCTCTGTTTTTTTCTTTCTAGGTAAAGCCTTGAATCAGTCAACATATCATATAATTGCTCTTGTCTCTGCCTCTATCCACTGTTTTGTATCTCATGAAAGAAAACTAAATATGGACTCTTCTGTAGCTTTCTATTCCTCAACGCTCATTCTTATTTCCCCATCCTCCGCCAAGTACTCATACGAATCTTCTTCTTCAACTTTATATTTTGTTGGTTTGCTCTACTCTGTCCCTAGATCTCACTAAAACATTGCATGGTTTTATGCTATCCTTTTTGGGATTTGACGGAACTGCTCAAAGCTCTTGTAAGTACTTCAAACCCTTTTGTTTCAGTTTTTTGATTGGTTGCATTATGATTTGTTGTTCTTGATTTATACTTGATTGATGAATAGCAATATGCCTTGATGATTAGGAACTCGGAGGAAAGAGGGGAGAAGGTGAAAGTTAAAAGCAACTTCTTCTTTGTGTCGAAATTTCTGGTACACTACTTAGTGCGGATGGAATGGTTGTAAAAATGTCTGAATGGGCTTTCTCGTGTGTTTTTGTTATTTGTCTGTGCTTTCTCTTGGACTTGCATGTTTTAATTTTCAAACATACACCTTTGAACTTGGTTGCTTTAAATCTGGCCGATATTGTGTTATTTCTTTGTGGGAGAATACAATGCATAGACATGGAATTTAGACTGAAAGATTATATATTAATCACTGAATTGCCCTTAACTGACCTTTCATTTTGAGGTGAGCCAAACACTATCAAAATTTTAATTTGACAACCTCTACAATTTGTGTTGCCAATAAATTCAAGCAGCTCAAGTGACAAATAAGTACACGCAGCTTGAATTTAGAACTAAAATACCTGAGTTTAATCATCACTACCAGTAATGAGATAAAAATAATATTAGTTTATATTTTGACACCTTAAAGATGTGTTTGTATGCATTTACTTGAGTTCTACCAATATTGTTATGTTTCTCTCTTTTTTTCTTTTCGTTTCTTTTCTTTTTTTGAGAATCATGTCTATAAGTTTTTATTAATAATTCAATACAGGATAAATTCTTTTAAGGTGCATAATCCGCTGAATTCACTTACTTTTACAGAAATATATGTGTGATCAATCCTAAAACGTATATGTATTACTTTCTTGGGCCAAGTTTGATTGTGGTATCCTTATGATAATAGTTATTTTTGTACTAGTCGCTAACCCATGCGATGCAAGGGAAAATTCAAAAAAATGTTCAAAAATTTTTTTTTTTTTTAATTCATCTTCCTCTAGATTGATGAGAGCTATAAGATTAATTCCTCATATTCATGTACTTAAACAACAAGTTTAAATGGTTAAATGTTGCAAGTTTGATGAATCCAAAATCATGACTTTTAAAAATACTTCATTCCAGACTTACAAAAGTAAGTTTATGAATCTTTACTCCTCCTTCGGCAAGCACAATTATTTTCCAAATAAATCTCCTTTCAAATATTGTTTCTCATTATTGGTACATTTTGTAGTTGGAAAAGAAATATGCAATTCTAATGTTTTGTTCATATTGCAAAGTTACATGCTATTTATAATTTGTTTATAAATATTTGAAGATTGATCTATTTAATGAGGCATGTTATATAAACTAATTCATTAAAAAAAATGTCATATGTTTCTTGAAAATTCAATTGGTTGAAAACACAATCGGTGCTATCTAACAAATTTCGACTTTGAATTCATTATATTTTATTAAAATGCAAAACTCCATTTAAGACTAACAAGTATTTGCTAAACTATCTAGCCATGCAACTATATAAGTTGATAGTGTATATTTTGTGTGTGGGAATGTGGATATGCATACACAAAAACATACAAAATTAAAATACAAATTTTGTGTTCCTACTTCTCTATAAAATTTAAAAGGCAATAAAAACCAACATCAAAGTTGAATAAAAATTGTATCCGAAAATATAATATAAAAGACATTTCTTATTAACTTATATCCCAAAATTTTAAGGAACATCTCAAGTAGTTTAGTAGCTAAACATAGCTTTTAGTAACTATAGCATTCAGCAAGAACTTTCAATATCTAGCCTAATTTACAATTTTTTTTTCAATAAGTAGCCTAATTTACATACATGACAGCTTGGCAACTGAGAGAATACTTCCACTGAAACTTCTATGGTACCATCAAACCCCAAACTTGTCAACATGCGCTAATAGCCTTTGAGACATTTGTTAGTTCCTCTCTCCTTTAGATTCAATTTTTCCACCATGTTCTATAATAAGTTACATACAATTATCATAGAACTCCTAATCATAACTTGAGGCAAGTTTTCAAGAACTTCATAGAACTAAAATTATAATTTTCTTCCACTCTATCTATGTGTGGGAGTGCGCCATCAGGTACACAATTCAATGTAAACATTCATCTTTACTCTATAAAAAAAAAAAGGTAAATAATCATCAGTTGAATTATTTTCATTTAAAATAGATTTTGGATGCATATTTGATTCAATAACTAAGTAAAAAAATAATTAATAGGAGTTTCATTGAATGTATTATGTTGAACCTATGACTATATAAGATTTCAAAGAAAATGTTACCCATTTACAGCTTAATATAAAGGAAAAACAAAAACCTTGAGATAAAAGACAGGTAGCTCGTTATCTTTGTCTAAGTCCCCCCACATCACCATTTACATCCAGTAAATCAATACGAACTACAAAACACAAACATAGAAAACTCATCAAATTTTTCTCAGAAGTAAAACAATAGTACAAATACAAAATAAGTTTTCACTGAATCCTTAACATTCAAATAGTAAGCAACATAATTGATGTTAGTTGCATTGAAATCTATACATAAAATAAAAATCCATAAACAATTTCATCTAGAATAAGAAAATTGTGTTATTTCAATTTCAACTAACAAATCAAACGACAAAGCTATTTTAGGGGAAGGAAAGAATTAAAACAAAAACATGCCAACAGACTACCTAGATGTTCATGGCCTTCATGTTGGACTTAAGTTGTTCATGGCTTTCTTGTTAGACTAAAGTTGGCTTCCTAGACAATAAAAGTTTATAAAATTTCCACACTATTACATTCCTCAAAATTCACCAAATTTGAAACAATATTCTAACTGCAAAATGTATGTACTAAAACCCCGATAACTTGCTTAAAATTTAAAAATTAACAAAATCAAAATTCTTTCATTTAAAAAAAAAAAAAAAAAAACCTTTCTAGGTAAACTCTATAAAATAAGCAAATTTAAGAGGAAGAGAGAGAAAGAGAGATTTATCGTGCACAAAATGCTTTCGCCAATTCATTACAATTATCTAACATTTCCAATAATCCAACAGCAATATCAGGATCTATATCATTTTTCTTATATTTCTTGATCACTGCATCAATTCTATGTCCTATTTCATTATTTGTATCATAGTTATAGTGCTGAGCGAATGTAGGTTTTTTCCCTTCAATAGGAAGAAGTGACCTAATCCTATGATAATTTTGGCCATTGAGATGGAAAACATATGGGCCTGTACCATTATTTACCGACCTGTCTACTTTACCACCCAAAGAGGTAAAAGCAAACAATGAAATTCTTCCAAGAAGAGGTATATTTTCTCTATTTCTTGTCTTCTTTGTTTCTTAAATTTATCATATATTTTCAACTCTTTTCTTAAATTTATATTTTCAACTCTTTTACTTTTACTTGTGACTCATTTAACTTGAAATTTCATGGAATCAGATAGCTAAATATATAGATAAACAGCTGATTTACATACTCTTTCTAAGAATAACTCCATTGCCCAACCTTTTCATTAATCTTCTTAATCAAAGTCTAATATAAAGAATATTAAAAATAATAAAAAATATTATTTCTATATAGTATTTTTATAGAATTCAAAATAGGGTTTATATTATTTACGTGTAATCCAACATACACATATTAGTGCATTTAAGGTCTGAAATATTTAATTAGTTAACTCATGTTAAACATTACTAACATCTCCTTGTTTAAAATATTGTGTCAATTTTTTTTTGGTTTGTCTTTTGGTTGTATTTGCATATTCTAAACACATTGATTCTAATTCCTTTTCATCCATTTGTTAGTAGAGTAATAGAGTTAAAACAGAACTCATTTGTGTGGGCAGTTGGATTTTTTTTTTCTTTTTTTCTTTTTTGTCTCTTCTTTCATTTTTTACTTCAGTAGTTTAGATTGATTTCAGCATTCTCAAATAGTTAAGTAATAGAATTTTCGTTAGAATCAATTTTCTTAGAGCAAAAATTGTGTCATCACTGAGTTTTTCTTGGAGTTATGAATTCTTATTTTTTATGCAGCAACTGGAATTTATATGTTTGAGTAAAGTAATACAATAATTTATATAAAATTGGCTAAGCCACAAATCAAAAACCATTGTACAGTGATAAACTAATATTAATATAATTATTATAAATAAATAGTATCTCTCTCACCAAACAATGGATATTCAAAGTAATTAAAATTATTATCCTAACTGTATAATGCCCCACCAATCAAACTACCAAATATGCTAGAACTCGAGTCCTCCATCAATTCTAAATAATGCATATTCTTATGTTATGATTAGGGGAAAATACAAACCAAAAGGGAGTGAACCCACACATGGGGTAACGTGAGAATTGTAGAGAGTAAATGGTAAAAAAGCAAAAGCAACACAGAGCAATGTAAATAAACAAAAAAGCAATGTAGAGCAACCCCAATGAAACCAAACGGCATGTTGAGGCAGAGCAAGAGTGATAGAAAAATCAAAAACAAAAGTCAACACACCGTATCATCTACCCGACGCCTATATGATCCTGGCCAAAACCCATTAAGTGAAAACAACATAGTGTCTCACCAATGAAACTGACTTAGTCCCTAAAACTTGATCCGTCTCAATCACTGATTTGACGGCATGCCGAAAAGAGTGTATACAGCCGATACTCAGACATTGTAAATGCCAACCTAAACCTTGTAAAAGGTTTGAGAGGCAGAATCCTTAGACAATGTAAATGCCAACCTAGGCTAAAACCAAAAACACTACCATGTTTAGATTAAAACCAAAAAAAGAAAAAAAGAAAAAAAGAAAAAAAGGCACTCCCACACAGCCACAATTCTACACTCCCATGTTTAGATTATAAAAAGAACACTCCAATGCACAGAAATACACTCCCACGTATATATTAAAAAGAAACATTCCCCCCCCCCCCCCCCCCCCCCACCAAAAAAAAAAAAAAAACACTCCACATCCCACGTTTAGATTTAAGAAAGAAAAGAGAAAATAAATAAATAAAAACCCAATCCCTAGTTTAACTCGAATACCCCAAACTTAAAGCATTCTTACCCATATTCCTTAATCAAATTCAAATTGAACCCAAACACCTAATTCAATATCAGTACGACCAAAATATAAGTATATAACCAAATCTATTAAATCTACATTGACACAAACACAGAAAATTGTTTCAGCTGCAACAATATTGCCTTATTTTGCACATACTACACGAACTAATTTGAGTCGCATCACAACACTTAAGAGGCAGTAGGCAGTAACAAAATGTAAGAAAGGAATAAAAAAATCAAGCAATCAAGCAAAAAGAATAAAGCAGAAAACAAACTGGGAGTTAGAGATGCCTGAACTGAAGTATCCAACTTCTATCAGTATTTATAAACTATGAGGAAAGGAGTAAGGAAGATAGAGAGGCTGCCGTTAGAAGGTGGGGAAGGGGAAGGAACATATTTTGCGTAAAAAGTCTGCGGTTAGAAAGTGGGGAAAGGGAAGTCACACAGTTTGCGTGAGAAAACTGCCATTAGAAGGCGGGGAATGGGAAGGAACACGTGAGAAACAAAAGGGAAGGAAATTAAGGAGGTTGAAACCATGATTTTCAAAGGGTTTTTAGTTTAGAAGGCTTGGGTTTGGGCTTTAAGTTAGAATTTAATTTATAAGTGGTGGGCTGGTGGAATTAAATTTAAAAGAAGTGGGCTCTATGGTGGAGATAGTTAGGAAATAATTTTAGTTTTATTAGTATTTTAAAATTGATAAAAATTATTTTAAAATTTTAGGATAAATTTAAGAAAGAGGATGGGAATAACATGGCTACTACGCTTCAGCTTTTAGTAATATATATAGATATAGATTTGAATCTAATCTTAATATACCATAGGTGCTCACAGCTTTTAAATGTCTTGATCTCTTCATGTTATTGGAACTTGACACTATGGTTGATATTAACACTTTCCTTTGTTAGAAAATATTTGTGATCTAAACTCCTTTTCTGGAAAAAAAAATTTTTTCTATCTATATTTTTCATGATTGGAATTTAGTTTGAAAAACATGAAGTTCTCTATAAAATTTGTGATCTCTCTTTTGTTGAATGCTTGATGATATATGGGTTTTATTCTTTAGGTGGAGAACTATATTTCAAATCTCAATTAATTATTTGGTCTTTTTATCATGATGTGAAATTTGACATGTTCATCTATGAAGTTGCAAATTTGAGATATGGGTTTTTAGCCTATTGGATTAGTTAAAGGAAATTGGGAATGATTTGAGAAAGACCCAATTTGAATATGTGACTACTAAATTTTTAGTAGAATGGGAAATTCTGGAGTTTAAAATGAGACAAAGATTTTAAATCTTGAAAATGAGATATAGATTGAAGACAGTTAGAACAAGTTATTTGAATAAGTCATTTTACTGCCAACCTAGGTGGTCATTTCGTAGGTTATTAGAAGCTTGGTTGCATTGAGAAACTTACTTACTTTTAAGATATAAGAAATTATTTTTGAGATATGACCATAAGTTATTTTTTTTTGTCTCTCATCATGAGTCAATAGCATTGCTTATATGCCTTTTTCTTTTTCTTGGTCATTTAAATTTTGTTAACCTATATGGTTTACTTCTTTGATCTTTTTATCATCCTCTGGCATTTCCCCTTTAACCTCTAGTTTGATTTGAACTGTGTTACATATAAGGTTCAAATTTTGTGCTTTGGTTAAATGATATAACTCATATAACTATACAAAGTCTGATTTGGCCCGAGTGGCAGGATGTTTTGCAGAGAGTTCATTAACCATGGAGACCATAATTCAACGGTCAACTATGAGCAGTTTGGTGTGTTAATTCTGATCCACCTTCAACCATATTGCACCTAGAGGTGCCATGTTTGGAACTTGAGGTAATACTTCTTTCTAAACTTTCCTTTAGGTGGAAAGTTGGTGGTCTTTATCCACAAGATATTGAGAGCTTCTTTAATGCATGATTATGTGATGTAGCTTGTAGCTTGGTTACCAGAAGAAGAATAAAATTTGAAGTTAACTTGGAATAAATGCCCACATCATAATCATCATGTAGTTCTTTTGTGATCAGCTTGTTGTGAGCAGTCCTCTAATCAAGGGCAATATTAAGTGCAATGCAATGGTATGTCCTCATGATCATATAATACTTTTATTTTTAATTTGAAATAATAATTGCCACCAAAAAATCTAGGATTTATCTATGCTTATTTTTAATGATTAAATGTGATTATTGAAGAAAAAAGATTGGTGGGGACATGGTTGGGTTTAGGAGTTTCCATATTATGTAGAGTGGACACGTAGTTGGATTTATATCAGATGATCAGCTTCTTCTTTTGAAATTATTTATGGTTTAAATCTACTGGGCAGGAGCAGCCTAGCCTTAGCACAACTTTTGCTATGTCAAGGTTGGTCGGTTCCTGTCATGGTTGAACCGTTGAAGGATGTGGCAAATGAAAATCTAATGGGTTAGAGGTTATGTGAGGGCTATTGGAGCAGCGTTGCTGCGGAACTTTGGGCCTGAGAGGGATGGGATTCACTTATGTATTTTCCTCAAATTGGTGGCAGTGGAAATTGAGCTAGCTGCGAAGCTGGTTATTGATCTCTTGAAAAAGGAAGTTGGGACCCAAATGGGGATGATGCTTTTGTGGTTGACTGTAGAGAAGGATTGAAGGAAATTCCTCTAGTTAGAGTTCAACATTGCTACCGGGAAGCCAACAAGTGTGTTGATGCACTAGCTAGAAAGGGAGCCCTTCTATCTCAGGAAATTGTTGTTTTTGTAGAGCCCCCATCGGATGTTTCTCTGCTCCGTAGTTTTGATTTTGTAGGCACTATGTATGACCGTCATGTTTACTCCTTTTGGAGGTTGCTTAGTTGTTAATGATAATTTCCATTCCACCAAAAAAGGAAAAAGAAAAAAGAAAATCTAAATGGCATGACGCTTGTTTTATTTGTAAATATAGAGATTGGTGCAAGGTGCTTGCTGGTTGTTATTGGCTTTCTACTACTGCTATTTGGCTTTCCATAGGAGGTCTTTTTAAATATGGTACAGAGAGGGTGCTGGTGATTTTGGTCTTTACAAATGGCATAGCTGTACTGACATTTATTGGTTGGACTCTACTGTTATATTGTTCATAAGAAGCATCAGCAGCAGGTTGAAATTTTTTTGCATCAAACAAGAGGATAGGAGGTTGTCTCTCAAGCAACAGACGCACAAAGATGAAAGCTTGACTGCTTGTGGTTTTTGTTTTGGCTTGGTTTTATTTATATTTCCTGGTTTTGGATGGATTGGTAATTTGGTATATAGATATAAACTAGGATTTTTATGATGTAATTAACAAGGACACTATTTTACTTCTTTGATAGTACTAACAGAACAGTAGATTTACTATTTCAGAGTTTGTTTGGCTCTAAAGATATTTATAGTCTGTATGAGAGCAGTTGCTTGTTTTAAGTAGTCGTCTAATCAAGCAGAGTCTTTGTGTATTGCCCAATTCTTTTAATAATACCTACCCAAAAAAAAAAAAAAAAAAAAAAAAAAAAATCCAAGCTTAATCCTGTTATATATGTTGCAATTCTTATAATATATGATGATTGAAGACAAATGAATTTGAAGTAATGACTCAATCCATGAAAATATAATACCATTTGATTGGCGAGAACCCTCAAGTGTTTTGTAATGAATTGATAACAGAAGACTTTTTAATGATGGCCTAGAAGCTGTCAATAACAAGTCAAGCATGGCTGAAGACAAGTGCACCACTGTGTTTGGTTTAGAGAATGAAAAATTTGGAACTCATCTTTAAGTTCACTATTTGATTCTTCCTCTGGTCTAATTTCCAAAATTGCATCCTCTTCCACACTGCTCCCATTCTTCAAACGAGGCATTAACAAAAAATTTTTAAGCTCTTTGTTGATAACCAACAAAATAATATGCAAGTCTTTTTATTTCTCAAGTGGCATATGATTTTTTAAATTGACAAAGATCAATATATAATGGGTCATACTTGTTGGTGTCAAAAACTACGCATCTTCTACTTGGTGTTTGGATGAGCTTGTCAAAATCCTTGAGTGTAGGAAGAAGGGTCAATTTGTGCTACCAATTTTTTATGAGATAGGTCCATCAGTAGTGCGTAAGCAAAAGAGAAAGTTTGGTAAAGCGTTAGTAAAGCATGAAAAAAATTCAACATGAACAAGGCGCAAATATGGAGGGTAGCTCTAGAAAAAGCTGGCAATTTATGCGGTAGGCATTACAAAAAAGGGTATGTATTTAATGACTACTTTGTTATCTCCAATTAATTTTACAGTTAAGCAACAACTCCCAAGAGCTTTATTTATTTATTTATTTATTTTTTGAAATTATCAAATTTTTATACTTTGATCATATCTGTTATGAGGGAGCTAGTTAGGCTATAAGGGGTCAACGTTAGAAAGAGAGGAATATATGATCAATAATCTAATCAATTACTTAGAAGTTCCTCCCACATAATCTTTATAAAATTTTACCCCAATTTCTTAATAGATTCATTTAAGCTAGTATTTAGAAGCGGATATTCAATAGGTCTGTTTCCTTACCTAAGTAGATTTTCCATATGTCTTTGTGTTAAGAGCCCAAAATTGATTTCCTAGTTGGACAGAAAAAAAAAAAAAAAAAAAAACAGGGCTTCAAAGTGATAGTTCTTAGATCTATGACTATGAGTTACATACCATTTACTTTTATTAACAATATATATCAGTCATAGTACACAAGCTAAACAATTTGAATTTAGTTCATGTTCATATTTGATTTTCTAACATGTTTTTAATGATTTGTAAATGGCAGCTACCCTCAATATCAATTTATCCAAGAAATTTTTGAAGACATATCTCCATTTGTTGGTAAGACAACAATCGCCAAAACTAGTTTTGACTTAATTACATATTGTTTTGAATGAAATAGTTTTCTAGTAGACGTTAGAGAAAAATCAAGAACAAATTAAAAAAAATGCTACCTAACACGCTAGGTATATATTTAGATCCCACATACCCAATTTTATGGCTTATTCACTTATAGCCTAAACTAACAATTAATGTCCAATATAAGTAATTAGCCAATTTCACATTGCATGCATATTCAAGTAGTTACTAAAGAAAGTAAAGCAATATGAAAAACGGAATAAAGAGAAGCAAACCACATGAAAACACCAAATGTGTGAAGTGAAAAACCCAGAGTCTTCATCGTAAAAACCTCTCCACGACACCACTGTTGGACCTCCACTAGTGAATAGTTGCAGTACAAGTTTGCATTAGACCCTTCAAGCCTAAGCAGCTAAGCTACCATAATACTCAAGCCCTTCAAGCTCCAACTCATTGCATTAGCAAATGATACTTGCCCTATATATTAAGCACTTACACATTGGGTTTCATTTGCATCAAACACAATTAATTTTTTATGTCTCTTAATCAGTATTAGTATCAAACTCCCTTCCCTTTTCAATCTATTTTTCTATTTACTTTGACATAGTTTATTAAATCAGCCTATGCCTTCAATATAGGTAAGATGAAAGGTGATTATAGCTTACTTCATGAGCTCAATGGTAACAAAGAGAATTGGAAGATTAAGGCTCGAGTCACACGACTATGGGATGTCTACAATCTCAAGAACAAAGATTTTATGAGCTTGGATATGGTCTTGCTAGATGAACAGGTCAGATGCACATACAACCATACATCAACTCTAAACTAGACAACTTTTTGTTTTTCTACAATCTCAAGAACAAAGATTTTCTGAGCCTGGATATGGTCTTGCTCAATGAACAGGTTAAATGCTCATACAACCATACGTCAGCTATAAACTAGACAACTTTAAAAAAAAAAAAAAAATATTTATGTTAATGATATTGCTTTTTAAAAAAAAAAAATAGTAATAATGATTGATTGTTTAATTCATGATTGTATAAGGGCAATCACATACATGCAAGGATCAAGGATGCATTTGTTCATCAATTCAGGGAATTATTACAAGAAGGCAACATCTATTACATAAAGAATTTTGGTGTTATTCCTTACCAGATTGATTACAAAATAGTCACCAATGAACATATGATCAAGTTCTATGCAACAACAATAGTCAAACCAGCAGGGTCAGACCATCCTGCAATCCCAAAATATAAATTTGAATGTGTTCCATTTGAACATTTGAGTGGTCGGTGTGACAGAAAGGTCTACTTAACAGGTATTGATGCTTATAAATTTTGTTATATTAACTCTATATTCATATAATTGAAAGGTTTGATTAAAGGAGAAAAAATAAAGTTGCATGTCCTTGATGTATTTGATCATGTAAATTATGTAGATGTTATTGGAAAAGTGTCAACCATTTCCCTTGTGTATGAGAAAGACAAAAATGGAAAGCCATTGAAGAGAAGGATCAGGTACAGATTAGAATTACATGTCAAGGATGAAAGTGGCAGCACAATATTTGTGGTATTTGACAAGGAAGCAGAGAAAATTGTTCGTATTCCTGTTACACAAGTCTATAATACAGAAATAAAGGTATAATATTTATAGCTTTGTAACACTTCTTGAGGTTATGAACTTATCATGATTTTTAAGATTTCCATATATATCTTTCGAATATTTAGTATAACAAATGAATCTTTTGTGTGTGTGTCTATATATATATATATATATAAACCCCCATATGACAGGATGAGGATGATGATGAGGATGTTGTTCCAAAGCCAATAAAGAATTTACTTGGAAAAACATACATGTTCCAGATAAAAATCAATCCAAACAACAATTTCACTACAAAACAAAATTTCAAAGCCATTCACGTGTTTGAAGATCATGTGTATAAGCAGTTGCAACATGAACAGGTATACTGTGTCAATAACAACTATTAATTATTGGATTTGTTTATAAGGTTATCCATGTAAATTATCATAACTACATATATTCATGTAGGAGGAGAAAAATCAGATTCTTCCCCTGAAACGAGCCATTGATGTGGATGTTGAGATTGAAAGAGAAGTTCCTAAAGCTAAAAGAAATGGAAAGTAAGTATAATTGAAAATTTTTTGAACACATTTTTTGGAAAAAAAAAAAAAAAACCTAATATGATGCGAATTTGAATTTACCTGACCATCCATATCTTTTAGAGCTATGGTGGTAGTTGATATTGTGGGAGCAGCTTTCCATACTAATAAGAAATGGACGTTCATGATAGCAAACTATCCTCATGTAACTCTATGATCATCTTAACCTGAAAGTGTTAGTTACATATGAAATCTAATGTTGTATATTACAATGCAGGTTGATTGAGTCAGAGGCAAGTGCTAATGAAGAAAAGGATGTTGATGACAAAAACGAAGAAAAAGAAAAATGTTGTAGAGAAAGAAGAATCTAATTTGGATGAAAGAAACGTTACAATTTTTTTTTTTTGAACCTGAAACGATAGAAACTTTTATTTGAACTAAATCAAGTATACAAAGTAAGGCTAGACCGAATCATCTAGCACTGGGGGGGGACATCAGCGAAACATGCTGTGATGTCCCAAATGAAAACCGATATACATACTATCATGCAAGTGAGTCCCAACTCCCACACTAGTTACCAGACCCAGCTATACCCGTTGTGCAGCGTTTAAGCCTTGATATTCCTCAAGCAATCCTGTTGCACTTTCAAAAATCACCTTCGGATGAAGCTGGACCGAGCGAGTGACCTGTAGAAAAGTTCCTTGATCCTCATCCCCCAAATGCTTTCTTCTACAAGATTCCAATTCTGTAGGGCTGAGCAGAGAGACCAATTATTTTTGACTTTCCTCAGTTGGTGGGGTTGCATCATACATGAACGCTTTTCAACCTTAGTAGCAACTAGCAACAAGCAAAGCAGAAAACTCTTTAATTATTTCTTCTTCATTTGTTTTTCAACATGCAAGAAGTAATATGTTTTTACCATTTCTTTGTTTTTTTAATGAATAGTTCTTTTACTTTTGTAATTTCTTTTGAATAAATAGTTGAGCAATGCAAATGGCTCATACTTCTTCCTCATCCAAAATATATATCAAGTCTCATCAAAGAGAGGTAGGCTTCCACCCAGAAGACACAGAGGCTGAATGAAGGATGGTGCTAACATGTATGTTTAAAAAAAACTACATATAATATAAACATATTTAAGTATAAGGATATTCTTGTATAAATTCATATGATTGTATAAAAATGATTCAGGGATTGTATTTGATGCCCTCATGGGTTTATCCATTTCAAACATCTTAGAAGGGGTGGGGCAGAAACTCCAAACCTTTTAGTAAGCCAGGGTCTCTCATGTGTAACGACAAGGAAATAGACTAGCACATATCTTAGTAAAATATGCCAAAGAAATAGAAAATTCTGATAGTTTTGTAACCTAGATAAAGGAAAATTCACCATTGATTGAGTTGAAATAGCCATTTGATTTTCTACAAAATTCAATTTCTTTCAGGCGTAAATATATATTTTTTTTTTTTTAAGTTGTTTTAGAAAAACATGTTAAGGTATAAATGTGAATGTACAAGTAAAATATAATAAACTATACAAAGAAATTAGTCATTTGATTTGCTGCTAAATTCAATTTATTTTAATTGTAAAAAATTTTTAAAATTGTTTTAACAAATAAAAGTGTGAAGTTTTAAAGGTTAGTGGACGAGTATGTACAGCTGATAAACTAAACAATTTGATTTCGAGATGGGAGTAGTCATGTGGTTACTCTAGGCGGAGCCTGATTGCATTTGCTTCATTGCAATTTTATTTTTTGATAAGTAATGAAATTTATTATTAAGATAGATTAATTCACGCCCAATATTTGCTTCTCTCAAGACTGCACCATAAGAAGCACGTAAAGTAACACTAATTTTGTGATTGGACCACACCACCTAATCTTGGGGGTAAACCTCAATTTTGCCTTAGTGGCTATTTGTGGTGCAATAAAGAGCCCAAAACCTGTCAAAATGGGCCCCAAAAGAACCTCAAATAAATAGGCTCTGTTATCTTCTTTCTTTATCCAAAAAAAAAAAAAAAAAAAAAAAGAGAAAACAAATACAACTGGTGAAATAATGAAGTAAAATACTATCCCAGGCCCAGCCCTTTGTATCTTATGGAAGATCCAATTGAGCGTTATATACCTTTGTGAGCTACGGCAGAAAGAACATACTAGGTGCTCAATTTTCTCATTCTTATTCGGTTTAGTATTTTTCCTATAGTTGTGTTGTACGGAAAGGAATTGCAAAGAAATTGGGCTTAAAATTGAATTGCAAAGAAAGACATTTGGGTACTTCTATGGTTTGCCTAATTATGCATTTTTGGCGCAATTTTACGTAGTGTAAACTTGGTAACTCTGTAGGATAATAAGTGATAAACAAATAAAATCTTGATTTCTGATACTCAATTTTCTAGAAGCATTCTTGTTTATGGGACAGATCGCTGGCTTGTTACTGTGTCAGCATATGAATGAACTCTCGATTTTGTAGTATAGTCCTTTTCCTTTCTTGTTTACTTACTCCTCTATCCATCTACTATGAAGCCATGGCAGGTTGGAAACTAGCATAAAATTTGAATAGTGTGATTGTTTAGGCTTTGTTTATAGATTTTCAATCCATATGATATGGGTTCTTAGTATGAAGTTTTTGATGAAGAATGATTTTAAGTAGATGATTTACCATGTGATAACATTGTATCGTTATAACCAAATACAAGAACTGACGGACTTTTTTCTGCATGAATTGTTTGTTGCTGCTTTATGCCACTGTTGTCAAATTTAATCAAATTAAAAATATAATGAATAGAGAAATTTTGTGCAGTACAAACACTTTTTTGGAGATGCTATGTGAGGTTGATGGGTGTGATGTGGAGGAATTGGTGTTTGGCAGTGGCCAGAATAGCAAGAAGTTATGGTCGCCGCTTAGAGTACGTGTTATTGTATAATAATGCTGTGAAAACAATGTACTGAGGTGGCTATATACACCAGCACCACTTCAATGTCATATATAGGGGTTGATTTTGTTGATAAAAATGTATAGGGGTTGATTAATATTGCTTTTCCTGTATGTTGTGGTAATTAAATCCCAAACTATAGTATGGTGGGTGCACATGGGCAGTATAGTTATATTGTGAGGTATTCTATTAATTGGTTGAGTGTTATACCTTAATGAGGTAGGGAAACCAAGTGTTATGGGATTTGAAAACTCCTTCACTGAGCTCCTTCAGTTAATATTGTTCTGTATAGTTTTGCTGTGCCAATTGGTTTTATTATGACTTATATTTTTCCTAGTGCTCATTTCTGTCCAAAAATGGGTTGGATAGAACAGGTTATCTGAATAAGTCATTTTATTGCCAACCTAGGTGGTCATTTCTTAGGTTATTAGAAGTTTGGATGCATTAAGAAACTTACTTGATTTTAAGAAATAAGAAAGCATTTTTGGTGTATGAACATAGGTTATTTGATCTCTCTCTCTCTCTCTCTCATGATTCAATACATTTCATAGATGGCTTTTTCTTTTTCTTGACCATAAAGTGACAAGACTTTTGCCAAATGAATTTTTGTTTCATTGCATTCTAATCATTTTTTTTTTTTTTTTGAATTCCTTCTATTCATTCAATAATTCTTAAACATACCATTTAAAGGCCTAAATTTAGAAATTACTTGACTAGTTGTTTTTTCACAGGAATTTTTTTTTTTTTTATTATAAATAATAGAGCTTTGTTAAAGATCCATAAACATTTTTAAGTAAATGACTTTAAAAATCTGGGAAAAAAAAGAGATTATGAAAATGAAATTCTATTTTAATCAATTATTTATTTAATTTCATTTCTTATATCAATAATTTGGACCATGAAATTGAGAACCGGTATGCTATAAAATTGAGGCTTTTCATTATATTAATATCTTCCTGTAACAACAGAAATAATTTATATTTCAGAGGATTTCAAAATATATATATATATATATTTCAGAGTTTCCCTTATAATGGAATTTACTATTGTGGAAGAAATAAATCTTTTCCTAATCATATATTGTCCTCTTCGGAAATGACTTTAAACCTTAGTCCTCCTTAGGCCAAAGGCTTATAAGGTAAGAGTGGGAGGCGTCTCTCTTCGATGTTCGATTGTGAGTGATCAACTAAAAATAGTGGATTCTTGTAAACAATAGTGGGTTGAAAGTTGAAACTTGAAAGTGTCCACCACTTACAATTATACATATCTACTATTATGAAATCAAGTGTGTGATTGAGTGTATTCCTAGAATTATTTGTTGACATAACTCTTGTACCACGACCTTTTTCATTACCTTGGTATGGTTGATTCTCTAAATAATAGAGAAAAAGTGAGCAGTTCATATAAAAGTGACAAAAAAACAATCGGTCATAATTTGACATGTTTGAATTGTAGTAACAGTTTGGGTTCTAGAAGAACTCTTGTGAAATATATCTTCATTAGAAAATAAAATTAACAAATACACAAATAAAATGTACATAATTTTCCTTTTCTTTTATAATTTGAAGTTATCCATATTATTCTCACAATTATTTTTTATTTTAAAAATCAATGTAATGAAAGTGCTCTTAAAAACACTACCTTGGATAGGATTCTTCTTTAAAAATCAAGGAAATGAAAGTGCCAAAATTTGTCATTTTCAATACAAAATGATACTGTGCGGATCACATGGTTTGGGGCCTTTGGGCATATCAACTCTCTTCTCAGTCTCATCAGTCATCCCTTGTACAATCTGAAATTCACCACATTAACAACTTATCCTTTTGAGTGGGCTGTAATTATGGATAATAGGTACAAGTAATTAAACGAGTGATGGTCACAGTTCACCTACAAATTAAATATTTTCTTTTTTAATTAGAACCACCTGCAAAATTAAATGTAAATTAAAACACTGTCCGGAGCTGTTGGACGTGGACCTGCAAAATTAAGAATGAGTACTTGCACGGATAGCTTTTAATTTACGTTCTTAAATTTGCAGTTTCAACCTCCAACCACTCAGGACAGTATTTTAATTTACATTTTATTTGTAGGTGACTTGTGACCATCACTTAATTTACTTGTACCTCCTCTCAAAAAAAAAAAAAAAATGTTGTATCCAATAGTCATAAGTCATATGCACAGCCATTAATATTTAGTTCGGTTAAGATGAACCCTTAGATATTTGTAAAATAAAGTTTTTATACTATTTTTTATAGAAAATATAAAAGGTTGTGAAAAAAAATTAATCATTTTTTTCATTAAAAATTTCTAAAATATTTTTTAAACCAATATTCTTACTACATCAATTAAGTTTTCTCATATTAAATTACAAGCCACTCAAAAGGAAAAGCGGCAATATTATATCATTTGTCATTTTGTAAGCAAACCTTTTTTTTTTTTTTGATAAAACAATAGTATTTAGACCTCTCCGAGTATTTGATTATTTCTTTAAGTGTATGCAGTCTCTTAGTCTCTCTCTCATACACACACGTACAAGGTTATTACGTGGAATAATTATTTAAGGGTGGCCCCAAAAATGCTAGTAAGTGATTTCAAATCCAAAATCTCATGGATATCATAAGATCTTATAAACCACTTAGCTAGTCTCTTGGAGTTGTAAGCAGCAAGTTATTAATATGGGAAAGTTCAGATTCTACAACCGGATGAGAATGAGAAGAAAATTGATCTCCCAAGTCCCAAGTTTGTGGGTTCTATGTATTGTTAGAAGTTAGGTGTACGTGTGCACAGGAAACATGGTATTTTTTAATTTTGTGATTTTCCAAAGGCCCCAAACTATGCGATTTTGACAACTGACAATTGAAAATAATGGGGGTAACGCTGAGTGTGCATTTTTTTTATAATGAAAATGAAAAAAATTGGCAAGAGTAACCCCATTAGCTTATTATGTGTTAAAAAATATATATTTTTAGCACTCAAAAAAATTATTTTTATTATTTTAACAAACTACTTAACAATACAGTCAACACACTTCTTTTATAGCTTTCAATTAAAAAACGTAGTTAGCACACAAGATGGAGGTCATCTACATTTGGTGTACTAAAATAGCATTTTGAGAGTTTTAGAACACTCGACGCTAATGCTCTAAAATTAGATGTAAAAAAATGGATGTCCATAATATTATTGTTGTCTACATAGATTTCTATTAGCTGTATCTATTTCTATTAGGCTATTAGCTATTAACTATATAAAAAGCACCAATGCCCTTACAGTACACATTTGGTTAATTGACTTCCTTTATCCCTTTTTTTTTTTTTTTTTTTTTTTGAACAGCTGCTACACTGCCAATTTGGTTTGTTTAATTGGCATTGTAGTTACAGTGCTTTGGTTTCAACCTCTCCACTATTGTTGCTTTCTTTTATTTTTTTTTTCTCTGTTTTTTTTTTCTTTTCTTTTTTTCTCTACTATATTTTGTTGTGTTTCTAGGCTTCTTTTTTTGTTTAGTCAATTTTAGTAAACCAAAACTCATTGCTTTAGGCACAATTTTCTTTAGTTGGCTTTTTATTTTATTTTTAAATGGATGGTTAAAGTGGTTAGCCCAATTTAAAACTAGTAGCAATTTACCACCTAAGATTTATTATGAAAATATAGTAGACGTAACATTACTCTAAAATAAAATAATAAAATATCAGACTATGACCCACCATAGCTAAAAATAAAAGTATTGTAAAAATATCGTGACTTTTTGTTATATTTCTAAACTTCTTTTTTGGTTTATTCAATTTGTTGAACTAAAATTCATTGTTTAATGCATAATTTTTTTTACACATTGTTTCAAGTTTTTTTTTTTTTTTAAATAAAAATAAAAACACACACACACACACACTGTTTTACACACACATAACACACACACAAATTGACGAAGTAACACTTTCCTCTTTTATGTTCGGGGTAGTTACATTCTCCTCTTAAACTAAAGTTGAATAATTATTTCACTATTTATATTTTGTAAATGAGCACAAACCCTTATTGTTACTCTCTTAGTTAAACCCTAACAAAATCTTATAATTCCTAAAATATTTCATTGTGCAATGTCTAATATATTCCTACTAAATTTTAATGTCCCAAAAAATTTCTGTGTGTATTTTGAATTTTATGTGGTAGACTAGTTGTGGGCACCCGAAGAACGAAGAAGAGGGCCGAGGAGTTAGGCTAGTGGGCCAAGGCCCTAGGAAGGGCATGGAGGAACCTGTCTTGGGCCGAATGCAGAGCTGTTCGGGGGCCCAGGAAATAGATAGTTCCCCAGGAGAGAACAAGATCTTCAGGGGCAGCGCGCTAAGTACCAAAGAGGAAGCCTCCTCGGCCAAGGAGGGCGCAGATGAGTGGCAGACAGGCGGCCGTCTGGGCAGTAGCCCCCAGTCACGTCAGTAATAAATGGCGCACACCAACTCTGTCAGCCGCATTAAATGAAGAGGTGACCTGAAATGATGCCCGTCACAGTGATACCAGCTACTGCCGCCGCCTGCTCCTAGGGAGAAGATAGGCGACAGATGTCAAAAGATGAGCAAGGGATAACCAAGATGGACGGGGCAGATCAGAATATGAGGGCCTATATAAGGGGAAAGGCTGGGGGCCTATGGGGGGTCGGATGTTTGTTTGTTCAAGCCCATCTCTTGTAAAAATTCTATTGTATTGGATCTAAGAAAGGTGAAGCCCGCCTCACTACCCTGGACTTTGTCTGACCATTTTTGGGTCCTTACAATTGGCGCCGTCTGTGGGAAACAGCAAACTCCGACGGACACATCTTGAGTAGGAATGGCAAATGAGGACAGAATGGAGGAGGGATCGGTTGGATCACGAAGGGCAGACCCTTTCCTGGACATGGAGCGCAAAGGGGACAGGCAACGAGTTCGTGGCACATCAGCAGGGCCGCACCGCTCAAGGCGAGAGGGGCAGGACCGGCCACGCAATGAGAGTCGAGCCCAGCGCGGGCGGGACACGCTGGCATTGCAACGAGAAATCGATCACCTGCGCAGGAGGTTGCGGCGGAAAGAGCGCAATAGGAGAAGCCCGTCGACGGCTTCAAGTGAGGGCTCACGAGGAAGCCCAGAACCACTGTACCGGCGCAGGTCCCGAACCCCACCTGATGAAGCGTACTTGGACGCCTCGGATGAGGACGACCGTAGGCGTGAGAGGGTATCCTCTCGTCACGATAGAAGGAACGACGCCATGAGCAAGGCCCTAAAGCAAATCTCCAAATCACCCTTTGTCAGGAGGATTAACAAGGCCAGGCTCCCTCATCGTTTCTCCCAGCCCATATTCGCCATATACAATGGGAGAACGGATTCGGTGGAGCACGTCAGCCACTTCACCCAGAAGATGGCCATACACTCGGACAATGAGGCACTCCTGTGTAAGGTCTTCCCTTCCAGCCTTGGGCCTGTGGCCATGCGCTGGTTCGATGCATTGGGAGAGGGATCCATAACGTCCTTCTAGGAGTTGACTAGAGCATTCGGCATGAGGTTCATCACCTGCAGCAGGGCACCCAGACCATTGGACGCCCTGCTATCCATGACGATGAGGGAGGGGGAAACCCTCAAAACCTACGCCGACCGCTATTGGGAAATGTACAATGAGGTGGACGGGGACTTCGAAGATGTCGCGGTAAGAACCTTCAAGGTCGGCCTTCCAACCGACCACGACCTGAGGAAGTCTTTAACAATGAAATCCGCATCCAACATGCGCCAACTCATGGAACGCATTGAAACCTACAAAAGGTTGGAAGAAGACCAAATCCAAGGGAAAGGCAAGGCCGGGTTGTACCCCGAAAAGGGAGATCCTCGGGGAGGAGGATACCGTAACGACCGGTCACGAAGGGAGTTCCCCGGCCGACCGGCCCCCGAAGGGGTTCATATGGTAAACTCGCTGTTCAAAAAGTCGATGCACCAGATACTGGAAGAAATTAAGGACGAGCCATTCTTTAGTTGGCCAAACAGAATGGGCGGGGATCCGGCCAAGAGGAACCAAAACCTCTATTGCCACTATCATCGGGACAAGGGTCACAAGACGGACGACTGCAGGACATTGAGAAGCCATTTAAGCCAATTGGCAAGGGCAGGGAAACTGGGCCGTTTCTTGAACCGGCCAACAGGACAGATGGGGCCCTTAGAGGCGGGATCGCACCAGGCCGATCATCCACGACCGGCCCTGGGCACTATTAACATGATCTTGGTCGAATCAGTTGGAGGCGCCGGGCCGAGCCCCCAGGTCCTGTCTGTGGTGGAGGGCCCGAGACCGGGGGAGGAACAGTGGCCTGACAAGAGGCCGAGAATGGCGATCCCCGACCTCAGTTTCTCTGAGGAAGACAAAAGGGGAACCCAACAACCACACGAGGATGCCTTGGTCGTTACAATCAGAATTGGGGGATACGACGTCAAAAGGGTACTAATTGACCAAGGGATTCAAGCTGACGTGATGTATCCCGATCTGTACAGAGGATTGGGTCTCAAACCCGAGGACCTAGAGGCGTGCCACTCCCCACTCATGGGGTTTGACGGGAAAACGGTAGTCCCTTTGGGAAGAATCAAGCTTCCCGTGCAGGTTGAAGGCAGGGAAGTCCGGGTGAGCTTCATAGCCGTGGAGGCTTTCTCCCCTTATACGGCCATCCTCGGCAGGCCGTGGCTGCATTCCATTGGTGCCGTACCCTCGACCGTGCATCTTAAGGTCAAGTACCCCATTCACGAGGGCGTAGGAGAGCTGGCGGGGGATCAGGCGATGGCCCGACGATGCCTGGCAGCTGCTGGCGCACCACGTTCGCCTGACCAGAACCCCCGTGGCAGATATGCGGCCCAATAGCAATTACAGGGGGCTGCCCACGAGAGTGTTGACTGGAACATGCGAGGAGCAATATTTTCAGATAGGGTTGCAGTTGCACCCTAGAGAAAGGATGGAGTTAGTGGAGTTCCTGAAGGCCAACCTGGATGTGTTCGCATGGGATGCAAGCGACATCCCAGGGATCAGCCTCGAGCTGGCGTGCCACCGCCTGAACGTGAATCCAGGGGTGACCCCGCGAAAGCAACCACCTTGGCGATCGTCTGACGCACACGCCGAGGCAGTTAGGGAGGAGGTGGTCAGGTTAAAACAGGCCGGGGCCATAAAGGAAATCTTCTACCCCGATTGGCTGGCCAACACGGTTGTCATACAGAAAAAGAGTGGGAAATGGCGGGTCTGCGTAGATTTTACCGACCTCAACCGGGCCTGCCCAAAGGACCCTTTCCCGATTCCCAGGATAGACCAGTTAGTCGACGCCACGGTAGGGCATCCTCGGATGAGCTTCCTGGACGCGTTCCAAGGGTATCATCAAATACCCTTGTCCTCGGCCGACCAGGAGAAGACAGCCTTCCGTTCTCCCATTGGCAACTTCCACTATAGGGTAATGCCCTTCGGCCTCAAGAACGCCGGCTCCACTTACCAGAGGATGGTCACTCGCATGTTTGAGAAGCATCTGGGGAGGAACATGGAAGCGTACATAGATGATATGGTGGTCAAAAGTAAAAGGGCAGAGGACCACATTGCAGATTTGACAGAAATCTTCGCAGTGCTCAAAAAGCACAAGCTACGGCTCAATGCATCGAAGTGCTCTTTCGGGGTGAGCTCGGGCAGATTCCTGGGGTACATGATCACTCATAGGGGAATCGAGGTTAACCCCGACCAAATTAAGGCCATTAATAACCTGCATTCCCCCCGAAACCCGAAGGAGGTACAGAAGCTAGCCGGAATGACGGCAGCACTAAGCCGGTTTATCTCCCGGTCCGCGGACAGGTGCCGCCCCTTCTTCCAGCTACTGCACAAGTGGAAAGACTTTGAGTGGACTGAGGAATGCGCCCGAGCATTCGAAGATCTCAAGGCATACTTGTCCAACCCACCAATCCTGTCCCAGCCAGACAGGGAAGAAGTTTTATACGCCTACCTGGCAGTCACGGAGCATTCTGTCAGCTTCGTACTAATCAGAAATAATGACGGGGCCCAACGGCCGGTTTACTACGTCAGCAAGTCGTTGCAGGCAGTAGAGATGCGATATCTCCCTTTGGAGAAGGCGATCTTAGCTATCGTACACGCCACGAAGAAGCTCCCACATTACTTCCAAGCCCACACCGTGGCGGTGCTGACTCAGCTGCCACTGCAGGCCTTGATGAGAAAGTCCGACTACACGGGTAGAGTTGCCAAGTGGGCCACTAGGTTGGGGGCTTACGATGTCAAGTACCTGCCCCGCACGGCCATAAAAGGGCAAGTCTTAGCCGACTTTGTGGCAGAGTTTTCCGAGGGTACCTGTGAGGGGTTAAGCGTGGCGACGAGCCTAACGATCTCGACCACTTCCACCATCCCCTTATGGCGGGTCTACACGGATGGGGCCTCTAATCGAAAGGGGGCCTATGGGGGGTCGGATGTTTGTTTGTTCAAGCCCATCTCTTGTAAAAATTCTATTGTATTGGATCTAAGAAAGGTGAAGCCCGCCTCACTACCCTGGACTTTGTCTGACCATTTTTGGGTCCTTACACTAGTAGTTATGCTTGAAAAGTTAGAATGATGATATATGGTGTTCTATTTGTTACCTAGAGAACACTAATTTATTAGGTTTAAATCTTTTACACTTATAATTTTATCTAATAGAAACTTTGATGACATATGTCTTTTGTTTTTTTTATTTATTTATTTTCCTGCTTAAAAGAGTATTCATTAAAAATAAGTAAGCTAAACATTATAGTTAGACTCTTAAAATAAGATAATAAATAATGAAATATGAATAACAAAATCTTCATTGTTGGTGATTGTAAATATTTAATTTAATGAAGATCTTCAAAAAAATTACAGCATATATTATCATTCATTGCGAAAATTTCAATATTGTAGAAAGATGATAACATTCATGATCATTCTTTGTAGCATTTTTTGGTGAGTAGATATTACATTTAGTAAATAAGTTCTAAAAAATTGTCATAGTACATAGATATTCAAATAGCTATTTTAAATTTAAATACATAATTTCATACTTTTTTAACAAAAAAAATCTATATAAATTTTCTCACTAAAGAGACATCACGTGCCTTGCATGTGCATCCCACACTAGTTTAAAAACAAATGCCAATAATTCTTTGGATAACAAGGACAAGGTAACAAGCCAAAAAAATAAAAAGGACCCTTGTTAATTTCAAAGTGACATTGTTTTAGTTAGAGCTATCAAAAAGCTATTTTCACAATTGCTATTATCTGTGGATGTGGGTTTTGAAATCACCTTCCCTTGCTTGAGAAGGCTAGCTTCAAGGGTTGAAATTGAAATTGATTTTGATTTGACAGATTTAATAATTTAAAGCCTATTTATTACGCATGCCGGTGATTTTGACATGTTCATACAGCTAATTATTTACTACACTCTTTACAACCTGGAAATCACCAATTGTCCCCCAAGTCCAACATAACAGTATTTCGAGTACAAACACACGTCAGCAATGACCTTTAATCGATTTCAATTGGACCGAATCAGTCATCATAACTGTATGCATAATAGTTTAGCAAAAAATAAGTGTATGTATAATAGAATGTCATTACAAGCTCATCAAAAAAAAAAAAAAAAGAATGTCATTACAAGCCAATAGTATAGACTCAAAGATTTCAACCTTACCGTATCTGTAGACTGCAAATAAATAAATATTAATTGATTGGTTATTGGGTCATACAGATGAATTCATGAAAGTTCTGAAAGTGAACCAGAGTATTTTACTATTTTACACGTGGAAATTTCTTGAATAGAGTGGGTTTCAGTTAGTTCAATTGGTGAAGTTTTTAATGATTGAATAAAAGATTTGGAGTTTAATCCTTGTTTACACCAAAAAACTAATTACTAGTGTTTTGATTTAATGATAAAGAGTTATCATTAGAAGCGGACGCTAAAAGCTGAAACTTAAAAAAAAAAAAAAAAAAAACAAAAACAAAAGAATAGATACAAAACAACTATTTCCTCAAAACGGAAATAGTTTTGTATGATCTATAAATGAAACTCGGGTTTTTAAAAAAGATCTTGAAAACCATATATATATATATATGATTGATTTTATACTAAAATTTGTAATAATTTCTTTTTCAATATGAAAAATTAAAATTTCTTTCAAAAATCATCTTCAATTTTGTTGCGAAACCGAGTTTTTTCAATAATTATGGTTGAAAATACTATATCTATAATTGCAAATAGCAACTAAAGGAGTGATAACAACTACCCTATAAATAAGTTGATAGACTATTGATATAATTAAACATATTTGATAATTTTTTAAATCTCAAATACAAACTACATTATATATTTATGAAAGGGCCTTGTTTAGTAGATCCCTAAGTTGGCTTACTACCAATTTATTAATTTTATAATTAATATGTTTAGGCAGCTAATTAACCAATTTCTAATACAATGTAAATAAAGGAAATAACAAGTGCTCTAAGGGCACTTGTTAAATGGATCATTTATCAAAAATATAATTTTTGGTAACTTTTATGTTAAATGTGTGTAAAAAAAAACTAAAAAAAAACTTTAAAAGAAAATAGAAAAATACTAAGGTTAGATTATTTGCAAAATAGTTGAGACAAAAAAACAAATAAGTAGGGGGCCAAATGCACTCTTGGTACAATATTTTTAAATGATTGAGTTAAAAACCCTTAAATAAAAAAGTTTAAAAAATTGTAGAAAGGGAAAGGGCGAACAAGTGAAGTTTTTGTGATAGAATGAGATTTATTGCACCGAGATGTCAATTCTTACCCATTAAATAAATGAATATTCATTTGTCACACTTTTTATGTTCTACTAATCACAATTTGTCATGTATTTGTTTGTTTGCTTAAACTCTCCTTATAGCCAAATTTAAAATAGAAAAATCAAACAAAACCTATAGCAATCCATCAAATCCTTTTTTTTTTTTTTAATAAGTTCATCAAAGTCTCTCTATTTGTGATAAATAGACAATTTTCATCACAGAAAAATCCAAGAAAACAAAAAAGGCTTAGAGCATTCACATCAAGAATGCCAAATATTTTAGCATTTAACACCCCAAAATCCTACTTTATCAATTTTAACATACCATTTTACAATTCACCAAACATCAAACATTCTATTTTTTTTACAACTTCATTTAAATAATATTATTTTATTTTTCCACTTTCTCTATTCCTCCCACTTCCTTCTCAACGGTTAGTTACTGTCAGCCTCCACCACCATAAACTATCAACATTCAACAGCAAACTCAGACTGGCCAACCCACTGCCACCACAATCAGCATTCATTCAAAAATCAACCCCATAGCCACAAAAAAAAAAAAAAAAAAACAGCAACAACAACAACAACAACAAACTAAACTAAACTTGAGAGAGAGAAGCTCACCGTGAGAGGAAGAGAGGGAGGCGGAGGAACCCACAAACCCAAGACCCACGGCTACCACGGCGAGCAAAACCCATCAAACCCAAGATCCACGGCTGCCACGGCGAGCAAAACCCATCAAACCCAAGACCCACGCCTCAGCCACAGCAACCCAACTCAGTCACCACCCGCCTCGTTCTCAACCCCAACCAAAACCCACCACCCCGATCTCAACCCCAGCCAAAACCCACCACCCCGATCTCAACCCCGGTCACGTCGATGATCTACGAACCCAGACCCATGAACCCAGACCCGTGAACTTAGACCCACAAACCCAGACCCATAAAATCGCTGGAGCACATCAGACCACGACCCACGACCCACGACCATCGGCGGAGCACAATCATCGGCAGAGGACACTCATCGGTGAATCAGAGAGAGAAGAAAGAAGTGGAGAGAGGAAAGAGGAAGATAGAAGAGAGAGAGAGCCTGAGGGAATAAAAAAATCATTTTTGTTTTACAATTGTAGCTACAGTGCGGTCTCAAATTTGAGATTGCACTGTAGCTTGAATCTTAAAAATTTGAGATTTAGCCGGTTTGATGGAGTGGTGTTTTGTCTCAAAAATGCTAAATATCCTATTTTTTAGCATTTTTGAGACAAAACACCACTCCATCAAACCGGCTAAATCTCAAATTTTTAAGATTCAAGCTACAGTGCAATCTCAAATTTGAGACCGCACTGTAGCTACAATTGTAAAACAAAAATGATTTTTTTATTCCCTCAGGCTCTCTCTCTCTTCTATCTTCCTCTTTCCTCTCTCCACTTCTTTCTTCTCTCTCTGATTCACCGATGAGTGTCCTCTGCCGATGATTGTGCTCCGCCGATGGTCGTGGGTCGTGGGTCATGGTCTGATGTGCTCCAGCGATTTTGTGGGTCTGGGTTTGTGGGTCTAAGTTCACGGGTCTGGGTTCATGGGTCTGGGTTCGTAGATCATCGACGTGACCGGGGTTGAGATCGGGGTGGTGGGTTTTGGCTGGGGTTGAGATCGGGGTGGTGGGTTTTGGTTGGGGTTGAGAACGAGGTGGGTGGTGACTGAGTTGGGTTGCTGTGGCTGAGGCGTGGGTTTTGGGTTTGATGGGTTTTGCTCGCCGTGGCAGCCGTGGATCTTGGGTTTGATGGGTTTTGCTCGCCGTGGTAGCCGTGGGTCTTGGGTTTGTGGGTTCCTCCGCCTCCCTCTCTTCCTCTCACGGTGAGCTTCTCTCTCTCAAGTTTAGTTTAGTTTGTTGTTGTTGTTGTTGTTGCTGTTTTTTTTTTTTTTTTTTTTTTGTGGCTATGGAGTTGATTTTTGAATGAATGCTGATTGTGGTGGCAGTGGGTTGGCCAGTCTGAGTTTGCTGTTGAATGTTGATAGTTTATGGTGGTGGAGGCTGACAGTAACTAACCGTTGAGAAGGAAGTGGGAGG
The DNA here is from genome assembly GCA_023621385.1 of Quercus gilva. Classification (NCBI taxonomy): domain Eukaryota; kingdom Viridiplantae; phylum Streptophyta; class Magnoliopsida; order Fagales; family Fagaceae; genus Quercus; species Quercus gilva. Next base: position 55,644,871 of record CM042475.1, on the reverse strand, counting down.
AATAGAGAAAGTGGAAAAATAAAATAATATTATTTAAATGAAGTTGTAAAAAAAATAGAATGTTTGATGTTTGGTGAATTGTAAAATGGTATGTTAAAATTGATAAAGTAGGATTTTGGGGTGTTAAATGCTAAAATATTTGGCATTCTTGATGTGAATGCTCTTAGAGAGTGGAATCAAGAATGCCGTTAATGGTGTTTGTAGGCTGGCAGAGGCAAGGTGAGAAGGTTTGTTGCTGGTGAAAGTGGTGGTGAAAAGAAGAGTAGGTGAAGACATTGACTGGAGGCTTGAGACTTGAGACTTGAGACTTGAGACTCGAGGTGGTCTGCGCGTGAGCGAGGTGGGTACCCACCACTACTGTAGTTGTTATTGTTGTAGCATAGTGGAGGATTTGTCTTTGTGTTTATTCTGGTACCGCAAACTTTATTTTACACCATTATTTATGTGACTAAGTGATTATAAGTTTCGAAAAAAATAATAAATTTATGCGAAAGTAATAAATAATTATTTATATTTTATCATATAAAATATTTGTGAAAAAAATGGTATAATAAATGTTCTAGTCATAGAATAAGAGAAGAGAAGGAGATTCATGAGAAAAATGAGAGGAAAGAAGAAAGAAGAGGCTGTACAAAAAGAGTGTAAAGATAAGAAATTGCATCTTTCTTTCCTTTAATCCTTTCTTTCTTTAAAGTTTGAAAAGGAATCAGAATGCCTTTGCTACACTGCAAAATTAAGCGAAAAATGGGCAAAAATAGTCATATTCCACATTTTAACAAAATTTGTGGCAAACTAACACAGTTTCGAAAATGTTTTGAAATGTACCATTTTTTTAGTATTCAAGTTTCACAAAATTGAGTTCTAAATAGTACTTGAGTTCAGTGAACTCGAGTTTCTAAGTGAATCCAAATCTTCTATCCCACTTTTTCTACTCCACTTTATACTCCACCAATAAAAACTTACCATATATTCACCTGATTAATTAAATATTACTATTATTGACTTATTAATACTACCATTATTAATTAATAATAGTATTTAATTTGTCAAATGAACATATGACAAGTTTTTATTGGTAGAGTATAAAGTAAAACAAAAAAAATAGGACAGAAGATTTAAACTCTTTTTAAATGACTTAGAATTTGTGCAATTAAAAAAATAATACAGTACTCAATATTATAAAAATTAAGTACTTTTTTATAATACTCGAGTTTGACAAAATCGAATACTTTATTTATTTATTTTTTTCCTTTTATTTAGTAAAAAGTAATACGGTACTCTTACAAAACTTTTCCTGCAAAGCCACCTGTCCAATAGGTAAGACACTGTATCATATTTAAAAATGTACCACCAGTCCAACAGGTAAGACACTGTATCATATTTAAAAATGTATCTCTTGAGCATGAGTCTACTGTCGGGTGCCGACACCCACATGTTCAGCCCACTCTTTTGCTAATGAGCTTGTTGGATAAGTGTTGAGAAGTCAGCAGAGTGAAATGTGTTTGCTGAGTAGCTTGACCGAAAGAGAAGAATGGGAATCATCTTTTTCTCTATAACTATGTATAAAAGTTCAGCAACATTTATAAAGGGATGTACAAAAGTTAAGTCACATAAATGATGACGTGATGTTAAACTTGTAAAACACGTTAAAGGAAGAAAAGAAGAAAAAGATGAAGAAATATAAAGTAAGGCCATTCGGCCATTTGGAAAAGGCGAAGAATACAGTAAAGCCATTTAAGTAAAATTTTTGTATGCAACAAAAAGTAGGAAAAAAAAAAACTTGAGTTATATAAAGAAGTATTTGATTTTAGTAATATCAAGTATCATATTATTTTTTTAATTATAAAATTTTCAGGTCAGTAGTGGACTAGTGTCACGTTACGATTTATTAAAAATTCGAATTTGCTGAACTCAAGTACTATTTAAAATTTAATTATGTAAAACTTGAGTTTTAAAGAAATAATAAATTATTAAATATTTTTAAAACAATGTTAATTTACCACAAATTTTGTCAAAACATAATATTTGACTATTTTTACCCGAAAAACGCGTACCCATTCATTTCTTCATCTTTTCCTGTAGGTGTGTGTGAAAGTTTGAAAGTGAATTTCACTTTGTACGGCGAATTTTCTATTACGCGTTTGGGCCCCCAACTACGAAAGTAGTAGTACACTGCTACTTTAATTTCACATTTGACTCTCTCATTTTCTTCGCCTCAGTTTTCATTTCGTTCAAACCTAAAGTTTTGGTTTCGGTTTCGGGTTCAAAAAATAAAATCTAAAACCAAATCGAAACGCGTACCCATTCATTTCTTCATCTTTTCCTGGTGGGTGTGTGTGAAAGTTTGAAAGTGAATTTCACTTTTTGGACAGCGAATTTTCTATTACGCGTTTGGGCCACCAACTACAAAAGTAGTAGTACACTATTACTGTAATTTCACATTTGACTCTCTCATTTTCTTCGCCTCAGTTTTCATTTCGTTCAAAGCTAAAATTTTGGTTTCGGTTTCGGGTTCAAAAAATAAAATCTAAAACCAAATCGAAACGGAAAATGTGTATTAAAAATTAATATGTACAAAATATTCTAAGAAGAAGACCACTAGTTTAGTGGTAAGATATGCGTGTGACAACACTTGGTCCAGGTTCGAACCTTGATGATAACATTTTAATTTTTTCTCTCGTTTTATATACATCAAAAAAAAAAAAACCCCTACTCTCTACACTTCTCACTTCAGCTGCCTCATTCTTTTCTTTTCTTCTTCTCACGTTTTATACGTCAACTTGAAACAAAAAAAAAAAAAAAAAAAAAAAAAAAAAAAAAAAACCCTACTCTCTACACTTCTCACTTCAGCCGCACCCTAACTTCTCACTTCAGCGCCTCTCTCTTCTCTCTCAGTCATCTTCGCCTCACAACAACTATTTAAATCTAACATTCATTTCCTTCGCTCTGCCTTGCTCATTCTGTCTCAAACCCATTGAGAAATCTCTTCTTCATAATTTTCATTCTCTTTGCTTTCTTAAACTCGTAACATTTTAATTTTTTCTCTCGTTTTATACTTCAACTTGAAACAAAAAAAAGAAAAAAAGAAAAAGAAAAAAGAAAAACCCTACTCTCTACACTTCTCACTTCAGCCGCACCCTCGCTTCTCACTTCAGCGCCTCTCTCTTCTCTCTCAGTCATCTTCACCTCACAACAACTATTTAAATCTAACATTCATTTCCTTCGCTCTACCTTTCCCATTCTATCTCAAACCCATTGAGAAATCTCTTCTTCATAAAACATTTTCAATTTCATCACCTCTTTCTTTCTCTTCTTGTCTTTAGATCTTCTCAACCGTCTATATATCCAAATCACAATGGCTCTTCTAACTAATGAACCAGCCTTCTCTTCGTCTTCCACCCAACGATCTAAATATGATGTGTTCTTGAGTTTCAGAGGAGAAGATACCCGCAATGATTTTATTAGCAATTTGAATGGTATTTTGCGTCATAATGGTATTAACACCTTCATAGATGATGAGCTCTCGAGAGGAGAGAATATTTCTGCTGAACTTTTCGAAACTATTGAAAGTTCAAAGATTTCGATAATTGTATTCTCTAAAAATTATGCAAATTCCACTTGGTGTTTGGATGAACTTGTCAAAATTCTTGAGTGTAAAAAGAATGGCCAAGTGGTGTTTCCGGTTTTTTTCAAGGTGGATCCATCAGAAGTACGTAGCCAAAAGGGGAAGTTCGGAGAAGCGTTGGCAAAACATGAAGAAAATTTCAAGTATGACACGGACAAGGTGCAAAGATGGAGGGCCGCTCTAAATGAAGCTGGCAATTTATCTGGTTGGCATTACAAAAATGAGTATGTATTTTTTTTTTTTTTATACTAAATGAGTATGTATTTAATCACTACTCTATTATCACCACAAAATTTTACTATTAAAAAATAACTCCCAGAAGCTATATTGTTTGTTTGTTTGTTTTTATTTTTAATTTTTATGAAACTATTATATTTTGATCATATCTTTCATTACGGAGCTAGTTAAACTATAACGGTTAATGATAGCAAGAGAAGAATATATGATTGATACTTATCAATTATTTAGAAGCTTCTCTTACAAAATCTTTAGAAAATCTTCTTTTCCAAAGAAGATTTTCCATGCATCTTTGTGCAAAAAGACTAATATTGATATCCTAGCTGAACAATAAAAAAAAAGTATTTGTATTGACAGTTTAGATCCATGAATTATGTGCCATTTAATTTAATTAACAAAATTTCAGTTGTAGTTCAGAAGCTAAACAAAATTAACAATTTTGAATTCAATTTAGGAGCATATTTCTATTTCTAACATTTTTTTAATGCTTTGTGATTGGCAGCCTCCCTCAATTTCCATTTATCCAAGAAATTTTTGAACGGATCTCACGTGCTATATTAAATTGTTCGCATTTATTTGTTGCTAAATGCCCAGTTGGAATAGACTCTCGCGTAAAGGAAATAATTGGGTGCTTAGATATTGAGTCAAATGATGTTCGCATGTTAGTGATCCATGGTCTTCCTGGAATAGGTAAAACAACAATTGCAAAAGCTATTTTTAACTGTCTTGCATGTCATTTTGAAGGAAGCAGCTTTTTAGAAAATGTTAGAGAAAGTTCAAAAACAAATGATGGTGTACTCCAACTACAAGAGGCACTTTATTTTGAGATCTTAGGTTGTAGAAATTTGAATGTGCAGGGTGTATCTAAAAGAATCAATGTGATAATGGAAAGGCTTCACCACAAAAAAAATTCTTTTAATTATAGATGATGTGGACAAATTAGACCAAGTAGAAAATTTGCTTGGAGAATGCAATCGGTTTGCTTCTGGAAGTAGAATTATTATCACAACAAGAGAGAAAAAGTTGCTATCTACTTTGCGAGAAGATTATCATTTATTTTACTATAAGGTTAAGGAACTAGATGAACGTGAATCTCGTGAACTCTTTTGTCAACATGCATTCAAAAGAAACAAGCCTATAGAAGATTATTTAGAGCTCGTACACCAATTTATAGGTTATGCCAAAGGACTTCCATTAGTTCTAAAAATAATAGGTGCTGATTTGTATGACAAAAATTTACAATGTTGGAAAAGTGCATTAGATAAGTACAAAAGAATTCCTAATTTGGATATTCAAAAAGTACTTAAAATAAGCTATGATGGATTGGAGCGAATTCAACAGGATATTTTCCTTGATATTGCATGTTTTTTCAAAGGATTCTACAAGGAAGTTGTTGTAGATACATTACAAAGTAGCTATTCATATAACCCGTCCTATTGTATTGAAAAACTTATCGATAAATCTCTCATAGTTGCAAAAGATGGCAAATTATTGATGCATGACTTGATACAACAAATGGGTTTTGAAATTGATCGACAAGAAGCAGAAGTGTCAAAAAAACATAGAAGGCTATCGTGTTATGAGGATGCTCTCGACGTACTAAATGGAGATACGGTATAAGTCCTTTGATTTACCTTTTCCCTTTTCTCACAATGCAAAATGTAATTAATTTTTTCCCATTATGTTTGATTTATCATTTTAATGTTGAAGATGATTTTGTTTTAAATTTAATAATCATATGTTTTGTTGTATAACGTGATTCATGTGATTCTTTGTCTAATTAGGGATTAGATGAAATTCGAGGCATAGCATTGTCCATGCCACAACCAAGAAAGATGCAATTGAATCTGGAAAAGACGAGAAGTCTCAAATATTTGATTATTCGTAATGTAATTTGTGAAGACCTTAAATCTTTTCCCAATGGGTTAAGGTTACTTGATTGGAATGAATTTCCTTTATCGTCCTTGCCATCCACCTTTGAATCTACAAAACTCGTTGAACTTAAGATGACTTGGAGCCACATTGAATTGGATGAGCATTTTGAGGTATGATCATAGTATTTATAAATTTTTATTAGATTTTTTTGGTTAACGAGTACTTTTATAGAATAAGTGAAGGTATATATATATTTTTTTTTGGGCTAAACCAAACCATGCATTTATTACCATATAAAATAAATTTTCTATAATTTTTTTAATAAATAAAATCAAAATGTGCACAAATATTTAAGAATGTACACATAACCATCAAGAATTTATGGTGCAAATCAATGAATTATTGACAATTTCTTTTTTATTTGAAAAAAAAAAAAAAAAAAAAGGAGTAGTGCTACATATAATACAAGTTTTACTACATTATCACAAATTATAAAGAGACAATTCAAATATATATTTGTGAGGTGGTTGAAACCAACCAATCACATTCATTGCTACATTTGTTTGTAGCCTTTATGTTTATAAAATTGTAATACCTTTAGCATTTTTATTTTAAAAATGTGTATTAAAATTCATAATTGAAAAATTATTACTTCTTAATCTATATTCTTAGCTTTTTTTTTTAATTTAATTTAATTTTTATTTTTATAATTTTATTTTTTTTGAAATGAGCTCTTAGCCTTATTTTGTTTTCTTCTGCAGAGGTGTCGATTCGAAACATTGAAATATATGACTTTCGCATTTTGTAAAAATATTACAAAAGTACCCGACTTATCGGTGTTTGCCCCAAACACAAAGCAGATGAACCTTTTTAGATGCATAAATTTAGTTGAGGTTCATCAGTCCGTGGGACTTCTTGAAAAGCTTGAATTCTGGAATCTCAATGAATGCCCAAATCTTAGAATTTTACCAACAAAGCTCCAGTTGAAATCTCTTAAAAGCTTTTATCTCTCTGGTCATGAAAGTCTTGAGCAAGGATTTCTCTCATCAATAGGATATCTCACTGGCCTTCGTGAGTTAACAATAAGTTTAAAAAACGTGAAAGATGTTCCAAGTAACATCTCTGGTTTAAAAAATCTTAGGAGCCTTTATATGCATGATTGTGATGAATTTCCAAAAGCCATGGATACCCCTGGTTGCTTCCCCAATTTAGAACATCTACATATCCTTAACGGAAACTTTACTACCCTCCCTGAAATTGCGATCATATTTCCCCAATTAAAGAGTCTAGGGCTTTACTATTGCTGGAACCTTCCGAAAATTCCAAGACTTCCACATTGTATACGCTTTGTACATGCAATGGGGTGTAATTCGTTGGATTCACGATCAAGAAGAAGATTATTGACTCAGGTCTCTCTTTCTTTCTCTCAAAGTTATAGATATTTTTTTTAATGGAAGATTATTACTAAATTTGCTAAACTGAAGTTTCTTAATTTTGATAATGGCAAGCAGTTTGGAGAATTAATAGGGTTTCAACAATATTTCATATGTGCAAGGGGAATACAGCATCGGGATTTTGATTCTGAAACAAACTTTGAATCAGAATCAGAATCAGAATCAGAATTTGATTTCGATGAAGCTACATTTGAAACGGGCTCTGCATCTGAAACGAACTCTAATCCTGAAGCGGACAATGAATCTGTATCAAAATTTGAACTCGATGAAGCTACGTCTGAAATGGACTGGACATGGAAACTTTATGATTATTATTCACTTGCACTTCCAGGAACTAAGATTCCAAAGTGGTGGTTCAACCATCATAGTGATGGAAGTTACGTAGCATTCTCGGTCGGTCGGAAACTTCCACCATTTGCTATCTATGTGGCTCTAAAAGTGGAACTGAAGGATGATGTGCGATATAAATATGAATTTTGTATGTTTACCTGTTCTGTCCTTATGCGCGTCAATGGTCTTGGAAGATGTCTTGCATATGCTAATTTGAATGTAGATTCATCATCTTTTACATGGTTCGTCTATATAAGAGATATGTCTTTGAAAGGCATAATTCTAGGGGATTGGAATGACATTGAGATCCTATTTGAATGTTCAAATTATGGTCCTTATATAGCAAAAATTACAATAGAAAGGTGCGGAGTCCATGTATCATGCATTTGTCCTCCTTGCAACTCCGCAGCAAATGAGGATGCTGACTTCAACCCATGTCCACCATTGAAGAAAATGAGAAACCATCGACCAACCTATGCCAGACGTCCCCAAAAACACCACCCATCCCACTTCGGATGGCTTCGAATCCGATTCCGACTCTGGAAACGGAGCTCTCGCCCAACCCTTCCAAGTGCAATGCTCACGTCCAGGTACTTTCTTCTTTTTTATTACTCACTCTCTCTGTTTGGAAAACTCAAGAAAAGGAAACAAACATGTTTTTTTTTTTGGAAACTCAAGGGCTCTGAGGGAAAATGGAAGAGATAGATCCCAGGGCTTTCAAAAATGGAGCAGAAGATTCAGGGCTTCCAATCGCCCACACTTATGTCAATGATGGTTCCAACTCCAAGTTATATCCCTTATCAAAGAAGGCAAGAAAATCTTTATCGAACTTAGATGCCAAGGTATGCCTCCTTCTTTAGTTGCATTTTTGGATTCACATCTTAATTAAAGGCTCAATTATAGAATTTTTGCTCAAGTATTTATTGCAAACACTTGAATCAGTAATGATGACAGAGCCACGACTTCAGCATTGTTGGGTTGATTTCTGTAGCTGTTGATGAAAGCAATTCCTCATACATATGAGTTTTGTGCCCAAAAATGATCATTCTGTTCCCTAGGATCCTCTGTTCTGGTATTTTGATGACTTCATACTTGATGGAATTGGGTTGAAGTCAGCATCCTCTGTTCTTGATTGAACTTCAAACAAATATGCCAAGGTACCATCATTACTCTGAATTCAGTTTTTTTTTTTTTTTTTTTATAATCCCAAGTGAGTTACAAGCAGAGTCACCAAATATGAATTCACACTATATGCAGTTGTGGTGATGAAAATTATTTAGGAGGCACGAGAGGAAGCACATCAAGTATTTGATAAAATGTTACTTTGGGCTGAATGAACGAACTCACTCTCTTACTTTACAAAAGAGTAGGTTCGATATACATATAATGGTAAATTACTCTAAAGATTACACTATTGTATTTCTATTGTTAGCTGGTTGTTGAGGATTTATCTTTTGGATTTCAGCAAACATCATCAACTTCATTGTAAGTCCAGCTTGCAAGCTCGGCTGGGATGGAAGAGCAAAGGATATTTTGGCTTTGGCTTCTTCGTTATTTGAAATGGGGTTAGATAACTTGGGCGCTTGGGTCTTCAAACACTCCAGTCTAATGTTTCCTGTAAATGAGAACACTTGTTGCCTTATATCAAGAACATTAGCTGCTTTCTCTTAGGAAGTACATTCCCTTATTGCTTCTTTACTAAGCCAAAATTTTGCTAGCTTCATCTCATTTACTGTTTAGTGCCTGTTTTGTCAGTGCAATTTTTTTTTTTTTTTTGTGTGTGGCTGAGTTCATTGTGTAACAAGCAGAAGGTTTTTGAACCAAGGAGTGATCAGGCATCAAGCATTTCATAGAATATGCCAAATGTTAGAGTAACTGATAGAGGCAGACCTTCTGGAGTTGCCACCACCATAACTGTGATTGCTGCAGTGAAAGGCATGATCAACCATTATGCACTTCATCTCTTATACTTTGAGTTTTAAATATTTGTGTGAGTAATAAGATTTAGAGTGTCAGAGAAAAATTGTTCTCTCTTGCCATCTCTTTAAAGTTGCATATTATGGTTTTGTTATTTTAATTTTCTGTTCATATTTTTAAAACAAAGCATTTGTGTTTTCAAACAACATCCATGGAGAGTGGTTACCTTAAGATAATATTTTTGCTTTAAATCATGCATCAATAATACCTGGCTGCTTGTCTTTGCTATTACTCCCACAATACAAGCAGCCTGGTTTCTTTTGCTTGTCTTGTGCTATTACTTCCTGTTGGTAGTAGAGGAAAGGGGATTGGCTAAATTCATAATTCTCATGATGATGTTTCAATATTCCGTTCTTTTTTCATCGTAAATGCATACATATGTGAAATTTAGTATTCATAAGTTTTATCACATTAGATATTGATTTCTTTGATTCTTTTTTCCCCTTCTGTTACAACATCAGCAACTAGTATTCTTTGGCATTGATTTTTGTGGAGATCCCTTAAGGAGATTGGCTTTTAGTGTCTCAGGAAAGTTTCCTAAGTCCTGCATGCAGCTCATGTAGTTATGAGTCAATCTTTTGTCATTTACTTTCTGATCTAACAGTGTTTGTCATTTTCAATACTCTTTCCCTATATGAGGATTGTGTTATCAGCTTCATATGTTGTAATCAGTACAAGGGAAATACAATGAATTTTAAATGCTTTTATTTTCTTGTAATGAAATCCATCAATGTAGAATATATTTAATTTGTAGGGAATTTTTATATTGAAATCGTAGAAATGGACCTTTTCTGCTTTTGCCAAAAGGCTGTTGGTGGGTGCTTGAACATTTGGAAGAATCACTATAGGGATATCTTGACCACATCATCTAATAAACACAATCGTGTAGAAAATGTTTATGTATTGTGAAATACATTAAATAGCCAATAGAAGGTCTATATTTCAAGAAGCTAAGATGTGAGTTATAATAATTTGATTCAGTGCTTCGAAGAACAGAAAATTGGAGAAGTTAAAAGAAAATATTAACAAGGTCAAAGACTGATGATGAGAAAAACTGTTAATATATCCTGATGATTTTATTTGTTTGAAGAACCTTTATGCTTAAGAACATGCCATTGATCTTGTTTGCAGAAAAGATGAATGCAATGAGTGAAAAGGCAAAGACCAAGCTGCTATTTCAATAAAAGTACCTGATTGCCCTCACTCTCAGTATTGGCTTAGAACATTGAGGTATGTTCATAAGCATTACTTTGTATGTTACCCTGCATGGGATATTTTTGAATTAAGCTATTGAAAACTCTATCGATGTATGATTAACCTTCTCGCAAAACGAACTAAAACTTACTTTGAGCTGTAATTTGATAAAATAGTCACCTAAAACAAGCCCTGTTGGAGGTGATTTGTCCACAAGTTAGCTTGTAAAGCTATATGTGGCCTGGTCATGAGATTTTCACTACCTGGGCCAGGATACCCAAAATTAAAGGCATTAACTTATAAATTAGTACGCTTGGCTCACAGCTTCTCATAGTCACCTAGTCACCAAATCAATCAACTTCTTTTTCTCCACATTGGAATATGTTTAAAAAGTTGATGACACATTCTTAAATTACTCTCTCCTTGGCTAGCCGCCTTATTTAGGCCAAAATTTATTGCTTCTCTATAATGAACACACTATTTTTTTTTATTTTTTTTTCTTTATAATATTAAGGGGACACTAATATATTTAGTTGAAGGAAAATCAATGTATATATCAAATAGGAAAAAATTCCTATTGAACATCAGTGTGTATGGATACATAGGTGTGCAACAACTAAAATCATGAGATGAAGACACAATTTCCAACTTGAAATCGAGTCTTTAACTCACGATTTCAGTTTTTTGCACACCTATGTACACATTGATGTGCAACAATCACTGCTCTTTCAAATAAGGTATGGCTAAACATAAAATTTTATGCAAGTAAAAAAAAAAAAAAAGAGCAATAATTTTCCTAGTGTACCATTGATGTTACCTTAATCCCATCAAAACCTCTAGCTTTCAAATGGGATTAAGTGGTTTTGATATCTGAAAAAGTAGAAGAATTGGGGCATGCACACACACACACACACACATATATATAAGAAATATTAAAAACTCAATCCCATAGGAGGCAACAGCCACCCAGGTATCCCTTTGCTTTACATAGATCATTGGTACCACCCTTGCCACATCAGTTGAGATGTTTAGCAGGGGACATGTGGAATTGCAATATCTTTTTAAGAGTGCTGTTACATACACATTGGTGTGTATGGTGTGTGTGCCCCATGTCAACTTAAATTGTGACCATTTCAAATTTATAATTAAAATCATGTTTTGAACACACAATTTCCAAGTGTTGTGTGTAGTGTGTGCACTTCACAGTGTGCAACAACAATTTTTTTTTTTAATTATCCTACCTAGGAAAAAATAAACCTTTGACTTCCTTTCGTGGTATTGTTGTTTTCTTACTAGAGTTACCATTATACTTAGATGTATGTCATAAGCATTGTTGCAAAACTTAGGGAACTGAGTATTCTGATAATTTCTTTTTCGTTTTTCTTCTTCTTATTGAAGCAAATTAAATTAAACAAACAATTTCCTATGCTTTTTTTACAAAAAATTTCTTCTTCTTCTTCTTCTTCTAACTTATGGTAATTGTTGGCCTTATAATTTGGTTTCAATATGGAAGTAGTCATGAGGCCACTTTGCTCTGAGTTTTATTTGCATGTGCTTCAATGTAATTTTATTAAGTATGATTTAGGCCTTCTGCGTTGCTGATTTGTTAAATATGACAAAAATATAACTAACATCAAACGTGTATTGGTATTATAGTTAGTCAAGTTCGGAGCAAGTTTTCGAATCCACTAAAGTTTTATGGTCCGTTTGGATTGAGGGGGAGTAGAGGAAAGTAGAGTAGAGTTGGTCAGAAATTAGCCTAATATCTGGTAAGCTCTACTTTACTCCCTCCTGCTTCTCCTCCCTTCTCCCTCAATCCAAATAGACCATTAGTTTTTTTAATACGATTATCAAACTAATGATTTTTTTTACTTCTTTGTCCATTTTAATGTATGAATTTCACCCTCAATCTTGTTGGTCATTTATTCCTCCAACTGTATTGCTAAGAAAATTCAAGGACGAATCACTTTTCCTTTGAAATTCTGTAGGAATTTTTGACACTTAGTAAAACTAATAATTACTTCGCTATAGCTATTGATTTGTCATAGGACCCATCTTAGTTAATGAATTGGCCGTGGGGGGAGAGCTCTTCATTTTACCCTGATGTCATGTTAAAGGTTGGCTAGAATGTAGTCTCTTTAATATATATCCCTTAGTCTCAACAGCTTCCTTTTAGTGGATATGAACAACCTACTCACTTTTCATCTTCACTAAAACTCCACTTCTCTTTTTCCCAAAGTCTTCAACACGGATTATAGAATTAATTGATATTCATACTCAAATCAAAAACAGCCCAAGAAAGTGTTGCTTTCTTAGTAGGGCACTAGAAATCTTCACAAGTGATTCAGAATCTTTTTTTGAATACAGTAGTGGCAATGAAAATCCTTTGGATGGCAAAAGAGGAAGCTTTGTTTTTAAACACTAAAGCCAGCATAAATCAGTTAGCTCGTCGTCTAAACAAATAGTATGACTTTTACTTGAGATCACTTGGGATTCAGTGGAAAACCGAAGAGCAAAATAGGGGAAGTGTTTGGACGAGGTCACCTAATCAATGGATAAACCTTAGTTTTGACTCCGTGGCAAGATATTGTGTAATAATGTAGGCCAAAGCCTTGCAAAATGGACCAAAACAAAAGGAGGAGGAGATACTAACCCTTTGTAAACAAGATGCTGACTTCAATCCATGTCTGCTATGCTGTGGAAGATTCCTGATTCAACTACAAAGAACATTTTTAGGGTATGAGCATAGGTTGTTTGATCTCTCTCTCTCTCTCTCTCTCTTATCATGAGTCAATAACATTTTTTAGATGGCCTTTTCTTTTTCTTAGCCATTTAATATTATGTTGGCCTATTGGTTTACTTCTTTGACCAACATGATATACCATCTCCTGACCTGTCCACTTTAACATCTAGTTTGGGGTTAGCAAGGTATTGCTTTACTTATGAGGTTTGAATTTTGTATTTTGATTAAATGATATAATAATAGAGTGTTTGATATGGCCAGAGTGGCAGGATGTTTTGCATAGAGTTCATTAGCCATGGAGACCATGATTCAATAGTCAAATATGAGCAGTTGGGTTAAGTGGGTTAATTCTGATCCACCTACAGCCATATTGCACCTGGAGGTGCCGTGTTGGGAACTTGAGGTAACCCTTCTTTCTAAGCTTTCCTTCAAGTGGAAAGTTGGTGGTCTTCTCAATAAGATAGTAAGAGCTTCTTTAATGCATGATCATGTGATGTTGCTTAGCTTGGTTACACTGTTACAGGAAGAAGAATAAAATTTGAAGTTGACTTGGAATAAATGCCCACATCATGATCATCATGTGGTTCTTTTGTCATCAGCTTGTTGTGAGCAGTCCTTTAATCAAGGGCAGGGTTTGGTGCAATGCAGCGGTTTGTCCTCATGATCATGTAATACTTTTATTTTTAATTTTTAAACAATAATTGCCCCCAAAAAATCTAGGATTTATCTTTGCTTATTTTTAATTATTAAATGTAATTGTTGAAGAAAAATGAATGGTGGGGACATAGTTGGGTTTAGGAGTTTCCATACTACGTAGAGTGGGCACATAGTTGGATTTATATCAGATGATCAGCTTCTTCTTTTGAAATTATTTATGGTTTAAATCTACTTGGCAGGTTTTGGCAGATTACTTTTGCTATGTCAGATTTGTAGGTTCCTGTCATGGTTGAAGGATGTTGCAAATGAAAATCTAAGTGGCATGGTGCTTGTTTTATTTGTGAATCTAGAGATTGGTACAAGGTTCTTGCTGGTTGTTGGCATTGGCTTACTACCAGTGCTATTAGTCCTTCCATTAAGGAGGCCATTTAATATCTGGTGCAAAGAGGGTGCTGGTAATTTTGGTCTTGACAAGTAGCAGAGCTGTATCAAAATTAATTCTCAAGGAGGGTTGGACTCAAAGAATGTTCATTAGAAGCATCAGCAGCAGCAGGAAAAGTTTTTGCATCAAACAGGAGGATAGGAAATTTTCTCTTCAGCAGCAGTGACACAAAGATGAAAGCTTGATTGCTTGTATTTTTTATTTCCCCTAGTTTTGGTTGTAATTTTTAATGATTATGTTACTTCTTTGATATGTTGACAGTAGATTTACTTCTTTGGTGTTTGGTTGGCTCTAAAGATATTTATAGTCTTTGTTGTATTGCATGTTTCTTTTAATAATAATTACTCCAAAGAAATCCAAGTTTTATCTTCTTATGTTTGTGTTGCAGTTCTGATAATATGTCATGAATTGATGAGAAATGGATTTGAAGTAATGACTCAACCCATGTTTACATAATTCTATTCGATTGTTGAGAATTCCCAAGTGTTTTGTAATGATAAGAGAGACTATGCAATGAGCTGAGTTGGGAGTTGGGATTTACAAGGAAACCAAAGAGCAAAACAAGGAAAGTGTTTGCACCAGGCCACCTATTCCATGGGCTAAGCTTAATTTTGCGTTTATGGCAATATGTTGTTTAATAAAAAGCCCACAACCGGCCAAAATGGGCACAAAGATAGCCTTAACAAATGGGCTCTGTTCTCTTCTTTCCTTCCTAAAAAAAAGAGAGAGAAAGTATCTATTTGCTTGCACTAAAAATTCTTTTTTAGTGTTCTGACATATGTACAAGGAATTTATTAAAACAATTAATTGCAACCTATAAGACAGTACTAACAAAAATCTTCTTGAATAATTTTTAGGCTCAATTTAAATCACGATCAGGCTCAAAACACGACATTGTAATTTTGCCTATCAAGATAACCACAAGCAATAATTTTCTGCAGAGGTTTTTGATGAAATAGTAAATACAGGCAAGCATTTTTGTTTTTTTGCAAGTAGCAAGTGCCTTTTGGAACTTATTGATACCAAAAAATTCTGTGTATAAGAGCAGCCCCATTACCACTAATAATTCCCTTTATGTTGGTTTCAAGAACCACAGCCACTGCTTT
Source organism: Quercus gilva (assembly GCA_023621385.1). Taxonomy (NCBI): domain Eukaryota; kingdom Viridiplantae; phylum Streptophyta; class Magnoliopsida; order Fagales; family Fagaceae; genus Quercus; species Quercus gilva. The sequence goes on along the minus strand of CM042475.1, from coordinate 55,629,231 downwards.
TACTCCTCCAGACTGATGCAAAGCCTCAAAGTTCTTATTCCTCACCATGTCAATTAAGCCTTTTCATATCAACACTGAGAATGTAAACAAGTTTTTCATTCAAGGAACGCTCATTAAAAGGCTGCACAATAATGGAATTGGTCAATTGGTGCTGTATATATGCTGTATGCAAGGGCAGTTGTAATCAGTAGACCATCTTTGGTTCATTATTTAGTAGATCATGATTATTGGGCCTTTGTTTTGTTGCTTTTGGGGTACATTGGTTAATGTCAAGAAGGTGATAGATGTCCATTCTTGCTTTAAGGCAAACATACAACACATAAATATCATCATTTGGTTGGTAGTTCCTCACTATCTTATGTGGACAATCTGGTGGGACTGGAATACTTGAACATATATACATGTTGTACTATGATTTTTTTGGGGGTTATTTACATTCATGATTGTAATTCTTTATGAGGCTCTACATTTTAACGCTACTCTTCTTTACCAAACTCATTTTATACTCTGGAAAAAATTGTGTTTGATTATTCACTTCATTGGGTTGGTAGTGTTCCTAGATTATTTTTCTGTTCAAATCCAAAATTAGTATGCTATTGTTCTTTATACCAAATGTCTTCTCCTTTGCCTCTCAGAAACAAGGGATGGGCGTTGAAGTCATGGGTTTAATATGACATGTGTAAATGATTAGGATGTACCAATCGAAATCGAAACAGCAATGTGAAGGCTAAATATTGTTTCTGAAGCAAGGAGGAATGGGGATATTAAGATAGGAAGCTCTGGGTTTAGATGGCTGGAAAAATGCCAAGACACCTCCCTCAACTTTGGACCAGTGGCCAATACACCCGAACTTTTATTTTAGCCAATTTACTCCTTGAACTTTACACACTCCCAAATCGAGCCATCCCTTAAGTTTGCCGTTTAAATCACTCACGTCACTCATACGATCATACCGAAGCCAAACCAATGGAGAAGGAGAGAAACAGAGAGGAGAGAGAGGCTGCTTCATTGGAACTACCCTCTTCCTCCCACAAATTCAAGTCGACGTCGTCACAACGACAGCCCCAACACTCACTGGCAGCCTAGGATTTCTCAAGTCTTAGTCAATGTCTTCAGCCTTGGTCCATAGCACGCATGTAGCTACGAAAGGATCTCCGTCAAAAATATATGGTCATTGGCCACGCGATCACAGTCACTACCATTGCTGAACCTCATCACCACCATAGGTCTCCTAAACTATTTCTTCTAGTGATGCGCTACCGAGTTTCTAGCAGAGGACACCATCTCAGGTGCCATCACTAGACCAAGCCTTGCCGTTGTTCCAAACCTTGGATCCTATGTTATTGATCTTTGCCTTGTTGGTCCTAGTGCTCTCCATTGGGTGGGTCTAGTCTCTTTGTTGTTGCTTGATGTATTGCGTTGACTTGGTTGTTGCTGATGGTTTAATTTCAATCCTTTCTTTGAGTTTTCTGAGTAGGAAGGGATTTGATAGAGTGGTTGGTGTTTTTGGTTGTATTTGTTGTTTGGGTATTTCTTTGGTGAGGAGGAAGGGAATTTTCTGTGTTTTGGTGTTTGCTTGTAGGAGGTTGATGGTGAGTTTCCTTCTTGAGAATTCTTCTCTGTATTTGTTGAGAACTTCTAGTTGTTTCTTTGGGTTTTTGTTTTGGGTATTAATGGAGGGTAGTTTTCTAGTTGTGGAGGCTGTAAGTGGGTCTTTGATGAGTGAGAATGGTGGATAAGGTTGATGGTGGGTCTTTGATGAGTGAGAATGGAGGATAGGGGGTGTATTGGCCGTTAGTCCAAAATTTAAGCCTCAGAATTACGTTGTTTAGGAAGAGTCAAAAGATACTAGTTGTGGGCCTTTTTTCTTATCCTATTCTTGATCCTATTATAAAAATAGGCTATGAGGAATGTTGATAATCATTTACTTGTAAAATTTGATGAAAAATAGAGAGGGTCACAGTATAGATTAAGTAAATGAACTTTAGTCTAACCCTTTTTCAATATTTTGCTGGGAATATTTGAGCTTCATAAAACAATATTTTTTCTACTTTGCTATTCTTTGCTTTGAGTCATCCAGATATTTACACTATTGTAAAACTTGATCCGAAATAAAATTGGGTCATAAAATTACTATAATCTTCTTGAAGTTCAAAAGCGAAGAAGGAACTACAGAATCTGATTTTGGTAATCTTACAACTTCTTAATGATGGGTATTGATTTTTTGAAGAGAAATGAAATTTTAAATCAGTGAGGGAATTTGACAGTACTAATTTAACTCTTGCCCAAGTGAGTCCACATTAGTTGGATTTTTTAATGTAGACCTGATTTCAAGATTATTGATGGACCTACGCATCAGGCTTGTTTGAAATTGAATTCACCCAATTTTTGTTGTAACGGACTAGTCTATGGGCCCTTGGTCCACTTGGTCTTAGAGTAATTTCATCCTTGTTTATTGGGCTACGCTGAGTCAGTTTTGAACACAACTGCTATTTTAGATAAAGAAGATTGAAAAAAAGGATTAAAAAGATACAGATAAAGATTTAGCAAAAAAAAAAAAAAAAAACAGATTAAGTATGGGTGCAACATTTGTAGGTGTTTTTTGGAACATTGCAAGAAAGGAATACAACAAGAAATGTTTTAGTTTGGGATTTATGTCCCACAATAGGTTCAAATAAAAATAAAATAAAAAACAAATAAAAGGTTAGAAGCTCAATCTCTCTTGGGCAAGAGACCAGTCTACTAAGTTTAAACTATACTGTTTTGTTTACTATATGTGTGTGTATATAGATATATATATATATATATATGTATTTTTTTTTTTTGAGATCCAAGTTTTTTTTAATAATTTAATCTATAATAATAATAATAATAATAATAAGTAAAGTTAGACGTGGCAAAACGGGCGGGTCGGGTCAATCGGGTCACAAGTCATGGGTCAAAACAGGTCATTTTTAAACAGGTCAATCAGGTCGCGGGTCGAGTCGGGTAGCAGGATGGGTCGAGTTGACTCGTATTTTTCAAACAAGTTTTTTTTTTTTTTTTTTTGGGAAATAGATGCAATTTATCAATTGTTTTTGAGTTTCTTAACTGTGATTAGATTCTCACTGGTGATACTGTTACCAATTACCACTAAACACTTGATACGCAAATTTGGTGCAACTCTTGTTCCAGCTTTCTAAAAGCTAATCTTGGTATAATTTTCGATCTGGTTAAAGTAGGAAGAGAAATGAAGGTGGCAAGTAAAGAATGACAAACTATAATGGAATACATAACATATTAAGTGAAGAAAAATAAGTAAATATTTTGCAAGAATTACACCTCAATCTCAATCTACTCAACGTTGGTAGACGTGGCAAAACGGGTGGGTTGAGTCGGGTTTGGGTAGGGTCAATCGGGTCGTGGGTCAAAACAGGTCATAGGTCAAAACGGGTCAATCGGGTTGCAAGTCAAACAGGTCGAGTCAGAAAATTCTGACCCCTTTTTCCATGTCTAAGTAAAGTTGAGAGAAAATTCAATTAGATTTCAAATTTGAATTAAATTAAAGTTTAATTTTACGCCATGTGTCCCATCTAATTTAAGTTTTTTAATTTTTGTGCCAAGTGAGTTAATCTATATCTATATATATAATAATAGGCGAAGCAGAGAGAGTGTGAAATTGAATTCCAAATTAGAACTCTAATTGTGTGCCACGTGTACACACCAAATTAGAAAATTAAATTCCAAATTAGAACTCTAATTGTGTGCCACGTGTACACACCAAATTAGAATTCCTAATTAGAGTTTTAATTTTGTGTCATATGTCTAGAATTTGCAATTGAAGTTGAATTTTGCATCATGTGGCTAAATGTATGTGGGCTCATTCTCATTAAAACCATTTCTATATATTGGGTCAAGTGAGTTACTGTGCTAATTAAGTTTTTTCTTGATTTTGCAATCAAACGTGAAAATCGAAGAGATTAATATCGGTGAAATTGAAGTTGAATTTTGTATCATGTGGCTAAATGTATGTGGGCTCATTCTCATTAAAACCACTTCTATGTATTGGGTCAAGTGAGTTACTGTGCTAATTAAGTTTTTTCTTGATGTTGCAGTCAAACATGAAAACCAAAGAGATTAATATCGGTGATAAGAACTTGGTTTGGGTACATTGCATAATTTCCAAAAAGATAGCAAAGCCAGAGTTTGCATCTTTGTTATAAATTGCTTACAAAGTTTGCATCTTTACATTTGCATTGAGTTTTGGATTAAAGTGCTTTCTTCTTGATTCTGACACTGAGTTATGTTTACTATTCACTTACAAAGTTTGCATCTTTACATTTGTTATAAATTGCTAATATGTGATTAGATGCACATTATGCCTAAAATTCACTATCCTTATATTTGGCTTTTTGTTCAGGTTTGGCACCTATAACAATGAAGAAAGCACTGCTGTGGACCGATGGATGATACTTTTTGCAGGCTGCAAAGGAACTTAGTAATCAATGGAATCTCACGCGAATTGGAGAGGACTCGGATCTAGATGTCTAGATGGCAGATGTGAGTCACTATGTTTTTAAAATTTTTAGTGAAGGTAAAGGTTATGAACAATGTAAATTTTCCGAAGAGAGATTTATTATTCTATATTTACGCAAGTTTGGTCACCTTCTTGGAGTGGATCACTCCACCTTGTCTTTCTACTGGAATTTTTTATTCAGATTGTTACAATTTAGTCCGAAATTTTATTTGAATTTTCCTATTGTTGTTACTATCATATATTATCATTTCAATTGTTCAATTAGAATATGAAATTAGAGTCCAATTTTACTATACATGTGTACAATCTAATTATTTTTAATTTTGCTGTCATGTGTAGAAGCCAATGAGATGAAATTAATAACACATTAAACACTCATACTTTGGGAATCGATAGTACCAATCTAAATCCATTGGACCTGCTTCGTGCTAATACAACTATGAAGGATGTATAAAAACACGCACAAACCCATCTCTCTATAAAAAGAGATTGGAGAGAATTTCTTTTATCAGCCATGGAACTTCAGAGGTTTTTTCTTCACACAAATGCCCATCATGTTACAAAATGACCAATCGTAAAACTACAAAATGAGTACAACTCTGAGGGGTTTTTTTTTTTTTTTAATTTTTAATTTTTTAAGTTACGAAAATTTCAATCACCAATAGAGATTGAAGATTCAAAAGTGTGAATGGATCTTTTGGATAAACATTGTCACCAAGGTTTATCTTTCTGTGTAAAATATATATACTGCTAAGTTTTATTAATGAAATTTTATGGTTAATAATATGAATTTAGACTTAACTGAGCCTTTTAAATATGAATAAATTTATGATTAATAATATATCCATTCCCGTGCGGTAGCACGGGGCTACATACTAGTATATAATAATAGGTGAAGCAGAGAGAAAATCCAATTAGATTTCAATTGGATTCTTAATTTTACGCCACTTGTCCTAACCAAAACTCAAAAAAAAAATCTAATTAGAATATAAATTTGACTCTAATTTTGTGTCATGTATTTTATCTAAATTTTCTAATTTTTGTACCCAAATAAATGATGCATTAACATTTAACACGGAAGTCAAGAAAACCACAATGATAATGCTCATTATCCTAAGCAAGAACATCTTACCTGCACACTTTTATGGAGATTATAAATTGGACTCCAATTTTGTGTCATATATCTTATCTAAATTTTCTAATTTTTGTGCCCAAATAAATGATGCATTAACATTTAACACGAAATTCAAGAAAACCACAATGATAATACTGATTGGCCTATGCAAGAACATCTCACCTGCACACTTTTATGGGTGATCTCAATAGAGTCTAGATCTCTTCTAATCCCACAACCAGAACCAAGTAGTCCAACGAGAAAGACTATAAAAGTAAAACATCATCTCCTCCTAATTCCATATCATCATCCCATGTCTCCTCCTTTCTCAACCTCTACCAACTAGATCCACACACTACCCTCTCCTCCTCCTTACAGATTTCTCAGAGCAAGGTTTGGTTCAAACACAATGTTCAATCCCACTCTTCCTTGCTTCACACTCTCATACATTAGCGCTTCATTAGCGCCACCAAGAAGATTCCAAGCTCAATGATCAATTTTTATTTTTTAATGTCCCTTTATATATTTTAAATAATAAAATGCAATATTCTCTTTTTTCTTCACTGTAGCATCTCTTAAATAATAAAATGCAATATATTCTTTTTTTTATTCATTGTTTTATCTAATGCTATCCTATGTATGATAAACCAAAAAAAAAAAGACCAATAGCATTACTTAAATAATAAAATGTAATATATATTTTTCATTGTTTGATTTAATTCTATCATCCGTGTGATAAACCCACAAAAACAAAAACAAAACAAAAACAAAAAAATTGGCCAATAGCATCATTACAATTAACCAATCCCGTGTGGTAGCACGGGGTTACATACTAGTTTAATATAAAAATTGAATTTCAATTAAAGTTTAATTTTGTACCATGTGTCCCATCTAATCTAAGTTTTTTAATTTTTGTGTCAAATGAGTTAATTTAGTGTAAAAAACGAGGAGTTCAATATAAGTAAACTATAAAAAAAAAAATTTGAATGATTTTATATTTATGAGCCTTTTTTTTGTATAACTAAAAACAATTCAATTTTATAAGTCATATATATATATATATATAGCCAAATCTAAGAGAAAATCCAATTAAATTTTAAACTGGAGTCTAATTTTGTGCCACGTGTCTTATCTAATTTTTAAATTTGTGTTTCAATTGAATTATTAGATGCAAAAAATTAAAGAGTCTAAATTCAATTAGATTCTAAATTGAATTTTAATTGGAGTTTAATTTTGCGCATGTGTTCCATCTTTTTTTTTTTTTTTTTTTTTTTTTTTTTTTTTTGTGGCAAGTAAATTATTAAATGCAAAAACAGAAGTGTCTGGATTTAATTAGATTCTAAATTATATATATATATATATATATAATTGTAATTGTTTTTAAATGTATCCATGCATATGCGTAGAGTTACACACTAGTTGTTATAATACGTGGATGCGAATTCAAAACTGTGGCATTCTTCATAAAGAAAAAACTAGTCAATATTGCTGAGTTATAAAGAACTTGATCTATTTTGTATACTTATTCATTACTAGAAGCTCATTTGAGAAAGAAAAAAAAATCCCTGATGATGATGCCGAAAATCTCACCAGTGAGTTGCACAATGCTTGTACGCTCGAAACAACACCTGCACAACAAAAAGGAGAAGACCTAACAGAGAGCATCGGTGTGGTGCCAGCCGAATACCCTCCGAAGGTCAAGTTAGAACTTCTTTCAACTCTAGAGTGCTAGAGAAGGGTTAATTATGCGTACCTCGATTTGTGAGGGTATTGGGGCTTTTATAGTAGTCGAAAGTTGACCTTTTTTACTTGGAGTCGAAGTCTTTCCTTGTAGAAATCCTCTTGAGGAGTCCCAAACGTGATGGACAAGTCATATTCCTTATAAAGAAGATCTCCATCGATGCACGCAGCTTCTAGAACCCTAATTGCGCTATGTTGACACCCCATTTTGCAACCCGCATTTAACCTCACCGGGAGGGTAAAAGGGTAATTTTGACTTGGAAATATGCATCTTAATTCTGGTCATTAGATTCTTAATCTCATTTCATCAAAATGATCTTGATGTTGTAACGATTAAATCGACTGGTCATAAGCCCTAATCAGACCATCAGATTGAAAGTTATCATCAAATCAAGTTTTAATGGCCGAGGTGCACTATCACAAATTGAGTCTGACTATATGTGATTATGAACAATTGATTCCAATTGGTTATAATTCTAATCAATTTGAGATCAATGATGTGTCATAATTTGATTGGTTGGGACTACATTTTATGGTGAGATTGCATATACCTAATTAATTAGATAGTTAAACATTAATTCTTTAATGAGTAATTTGTGCAATTATCTTTTAATTAGTGTAAATTTGGAACCAATTAAGTCTGAAATTGGAGTGATTGGAGCCATTTAATGTTAATTGGGGACTAATTTGGGAACTATTAATGTTAATTGTGCTGAAACCATTTTCTAACAAATGACCTCTGCTCACTATTTCATCGATATCTCTCAGAATATTTTGAATCTACGAATGAGGTTAATTTTCCCAGAAACTAGACATTCGGGGCTTCAATTTGAGCACAAGAATGAGACAATTCCGATCAGAATTGAGTCAGATATGATTTTTTGAAGTAAGCTCTACAAGCTGTTACAGCAGCTACGGGAAAACCGAATTTTGGCTTGTTCCTCACTCCTACCAATCTTTCCATTTAATGCACTAGATTTTCCCCAAGGCTAAAATGAGGTCTAGGTTCATGATTCTTTGTCAACCCTCATTAAATGGTCTTCCATTCATATTTCCTCCACCACTACTATATAAACCCCTCTCTACTTCATTCCAAAGCACAAAAAAACTCCCTCTCTTCTCCTCTCTTAAGTTCTAGTGAAGTAGAGTAGTCTTGTCATATCTTGGTCTTCCTGAGATTCAAGGTATTGAGTGAGACTCACTCTCCCTCTCCTAGTTCTTCTTTTTTTTCTCCTCCCTTAGGACCTCTACCAAGAGTTTCCTCCTCCACCATATGGATCTTGCATGAAGGTAAAATCTCTTTCCCTAACTAGTTTTTTATGTTGCCATAATGAGAATTTAGGATTAAAGCATGATAGTAATTATCTAAATTCCCTTGAATATGTTTGAATGTTCTTATATGTTCTTATGTGTTCTTCACATATTCTTGGTTGTTCATCACATGTTCATGCATATCACTAGCTTTGATCTTAAATCCACATAAAAAATATGAAAAATATGTTTGTTTCATAATTCTTTCAAATTCTTGAATCTAGGATATCACCATCCACACACATTCACTAGAATTTATATTTTCAATCCAAATGCAATGCTTAATAAATTGAATTAGGGTTCATCACATGCACACACATTAAATTCAACATGTAAATTGATTGATAACATATTGGATGATGTGATATGAATGTTGGCCACCATAGTCTAGAAGACCGGTTTCACCGGGTAAGGTGGGTGCCTAACACCTTCCTACCTTGTAACATAGACTCCGAGCTTAGATCAAGGGTTAGTAGATCGAATGCTTATCCATGTAATTTTCGATTTTTAGATTGTAACTAGGAAACAAAGCCATGTACTTTATCTTAGATTGTATCTAGGACCAAAGCCATGTAATTTTCCTATATTCAATGTAAATTCAATTTCAAATTAATAAAATGATGAATTTTTTTAATTATGGTTTTCTTATTTTTCCAAGAATTAAATAAGTGGCGACTCCATTGTTAGACCCTTAATCTAAAGGGGAAAATATAACTAGTCGAACCTCCATTTTGAGAGGCAATAACACGACTCCACCCATTCACGTGGGTTTGGCCCAACACTCCTATAAAAAAGGGGGGCCGAGGGCGCGGTCTCTCACACGCTAGGACTCTAATTATCCCTAGAATCTAGGGGTGTGCCGCAAGTATTCCCATATAGGGATTCTGTCTGACATGTGGCCAGCAAATCCGTTCTCACCTAGTCTTGCACCTAATGGGCCCGTCCATCAACATTGCTTGGATCCGTCAGCTTATTTTCTCCTCTTCAGTTGCCCCCTTCACCCTATGGGTCCGTGATTTCGGAGTGAAAGGACCCGTGGGGTGATGGTTCGATTTAGATCTTGAGAGACTTATCAGTCTTTGACAGGCTAGCCCGAAATTATTTATGGCGTAGGGGACCTAAATTTTGAGCAAGGCACTTTTGGGTGACATGGTCCATCTGTCCTCCTGTAGGTAAGAAGACTTAGAATTTTCACCAAGGCATTCGCGGGTGACTTGGTTCGTCCTTCCACCCGTAGGTAGTAGGACTTAAAATTTGTACCAAGGCACTTGTGAGTGATTTGGTCCGTCCTTCCACCCGTAGGTAGAAGGACATAAATTTTGTACCAAGGCACATGAGTGACTTGGTCTGTCCTTCCACCCGTAGGTAGAAGGACATAAATTTTGTACCAAGGCACTTGTGAGTGACTTGGTCCGTCATTCCACCCGTAGGTAGTAAGACTTAAATTTTGTACCAAGGCACTTGAATGACTTGGTCCGTCTTTCCACCCGTAGGTAGAAGGACTTAAATTTTGTACCAAGACACTTTAATGACTTGATCCGTCCTTCCACCCGAAGGTAGTAGGACTTAAATTTTGTACCAAGACACTTGAGTGACTTGGTCCGTCCTTCCACCCGTAAGTAGAAGGACATAAATTTTGTACCAAAGTACTTGAGTGACTTGGTCCGTCCTTCCACCTGTAGGTAGAAGGACATAAATTTTGTACCAAGGCATTTGAGTGACTTGGTCCGTCCTTCCACCCGTAGGTAGTAAGACTTAAAATTTGTACCAAGGCATTTGTGAATGACTTGGTCTGTCCTTTCACCCGTAGGTAGTAGGACTTAAAATTTTGACCAAGGCACTTATGAGTGACTTAGTTTCGTCCTTCCACCCGTAGGTAGGAAGACCTGAATTTTGTACCAAGGCACTTGTGAGTGACTTGGTCCGTCCTTCCACCCGTAGGTAGTAGGACTTAAATGTTGTACCAAAGCACTTGCGAGTGACTTGGTCCGTCCTTCCACCCGTAGATAGGAAGACCTGAATTTTGTACCAAGGCATTTGTGAGTGACTTGGTCCGTCCTTCCACCCGTAGGTGGGAAGACTTAAATTTTGTACCAAGGTACATGTGAGTGACTTGGTCTATCCTTCTACCCGTAGATAGTAGGACTTAAATTTTGTACCAAGGTACTTGTGAGTGACTTGGTCCGTCCTTCCACCCGTAGGTAGTAGGACTTAAATGTTGTACCAAGGCACTTGTGAGTGGCTTGGTCCGTCCTTCCACCTGTAGGTAGTAGGACTTAAATGTCGTACCAAGGCACTTGTGAGTGACTTGGTCCGTCCTTCCACCCGTAGGTAGGAAGACTTAAATTTTGTACCAAGGCTCTTGTGAGTGACTTGGTCCGTCCTTCCACCCGTAGGTAGGAAGACCTGAATTTTGTATGAGAATTAGGCGCCATCGGCATCCTTGATCGTCGGTATCCTTGGTTGTCGATCCATCCTATTGGGATGAGGATTAGGTGTTTGTCGGCTTCCTTTTGTAGTGTTTAGCCCTGAGGTCTTGCTAAAGCGTTGGCCTTTGTCTTGGGCTTATACGTAGGATTGGGCATCCTTTTGCATGGTTGGCCATTGATACGTGATGCCCAAACTTTCAACCTTCGGGACGCGTTTTAGTCCTCTATTAGCATGCCATTCTTAAGGTATTTTGTCCGTCCACCTTTGAGTGTTAAATTTGCCCAAAATTTTTTTTTTTTTTGGTGTTTGTGTCTGTCCACCTTCCTTTCTTTTGTGTTGGCCATCCACTTTTGTGCATCCGTCCAACCTCTTTTTTTTTTTTTTTTTTTGGGGTACATTCATCTGTCACCTTTTTCTTTTTGTTAATGGACATGCATCCGTCCCTTTTTTTTTTTTTTGAGTCCGTCCACTTCTTCATAGACATGCATTTTTTCTTTTTGTTGTTGTTGCATCCGTCCACTTGTTCATGGACATGCATCTTTTTTTTTTTTTTTTTTTTTTTTTTTTGAGTCCGTCCACTTGTTCATGGACATGCATTTTTTCTTTTTGTTGTTGTTGCATCCGTCCACTTGTTCATGGACATGCATCCTTTTTTTTTTTTTTTTTTTTTGGTCATGGACATGCATCCCTTTTTTTTTTTTTTTTTTTTTTTTTTTTGAGTCCGTCCACTTGTTCATGGACATGCATTTTTTTCTTTTTGTTGTTGTTGCATCCGTCCACTTGTTCATGGACATGCATCTTTTTTTTTTTTTTTTTTTTGGATGTCCGTCCACTTTCTTCATGGACATGCATGGAAATTTTTTGGTTAACAGACATGCATCCGTCCATTTTTTTTTGTGTGGATGTCCGTCCACTTTCTTTATGGACATGCATCCGTCCATTTTTTTCTTTTCCATCCACTTTTTGGGTTGTCATTTTTTGGTTACGGACTTGTTGAGGTGACTAAGTGTTACCTCGTCACCTTGTTGGTCGTCCACTTGGGGTCGTGAACTTGTTGAGGTGACTAAGTGTTACCTCGTCACTTTGATGGTTGTCCACTTGGGGTCGTGAACTTTGTTGAGGTGACTAAGAGTTACCTCGTCACCTTGTTGGTCGTCCACTTGGGGTCGTGGACTTGTTGAGGTGACTGTGTTACCTCGTCACCTTTTTGGTCGTCCACTTGGGGTCGTGGACTTGTTGAGGTGACTAAGTTTTACCTCGTCACCTTGATGGTCGTCCACTTGGGGTCATGGACTTGTTGAGGTGACTAAGTTATCTCCTCACCTTTTTGGTCATCCACTTGAGATCGTGGACTTGTTGAGGTGACTAAGTTTTACCTCGCCTTTTTGGTCATCCACTTGAGGTCGTGGACTTGTTGAGGTGACTAAGTTTTACCTCGCCACCTTGATAGTCGTCCACTTGTGGTTGTGGACTTCTTGAGGTGACTAAGTGTTACCTCGTCACCTTGATGGTCGTCCACTTGAGGTCGTGGACTTCTTAAGGTGACTAAGTGTTACCTCCTCACCTTGATGGTCGTCCACTTGAGGTCGTGGACTTGTTGAGGTGACTAAGTTTTACCTCGCCACCTTGATAGTCGTCCACTTGGGGTCGTGGACTTCTTAAGGTGACTAAGTGTTACCTTGTCACCTTGTTAGTCGTCCACTTGGGATGATCCGTCCATCTTGTGGACTTAGTTTATATCCGATCACCTTGTGGATTTTTTATTTTTTCATCCTCTTGGGATGATCCGTTCAGCTTGTGGACTTAGTTTTATATCCATCCACCTTGTGGACTTTGGATTTTTTATCCTCTTGGGATGATCCGTCCAACTTGTGGACTTAGTTTTATATCCGTCCACCTTGTGGACTTTGGATTTTTTATTCTCTTGGGATGATCCATCCAGCTTGTGGACTTAGTTTATATCCATCCATTTTTTGGACTTAGTTTATCGAGTAGGAAGAACACAAGCGTGTCTGACTATTTCTCTTATTGAAAGAAAACCATGTAGAAGAAAAAGGTACCTGCCCCCTTGGGCTTAAAAAGGCACTTGTAGAAAGAATCGTTTGAAGTAAAAACTTGCGATAGCAAAACTAAATAATAGAAAAAATTGTTCGTAGTAAAAAACTAATAAAAACTTAGTAATAAACTGGAAACTGGGGGGGGGGGGGGGGGGGCGTCGATGCTCTTCATGTCGTCTTTACTAGTGGTTTCTCCGTAGGTACTCTGTGTTCCATGGTTGCTGCGGCTTTTGCCCGTCCAGTGTCTTGAAGTGGTAGGTTCCCTTCCATCTCCATCATAGCAATGTAGCACTCTCGTGCGGCCATTTGATTTCCTCGTAGCTCTCCCACCCCGTGCTCCGTAGGAAATTTGATCATTAGGTGGTATGTTGACGTTACCGCCTTCCATGAGTTGAGGGTGGGTCGTCCGATGATAGCATTGTAAGCAGATGAGCAGTCGACCACAAGGAAAGTCATCTCCCTTGTGATCCGTTGAGGATAATCACCTATTGTTACCGAAAGCGTGACCACGCCTAATGGAATACCCTCGTACCTCCAAAGCCAATCAGCGGAGCATTTGTCGGTATTAACCGTTCTCTATCAATCCTCATCTGCTGGAACGCCGGGTAGTATAAGATGTCCGCTGAGCTACCATTGTCGATTAGCACTCGGTGCATGTTGAAGTCTCCCACTTGTAAGGTGATAACAAGCGCGTCCTCATGAGGGTGGTGAAGACGTCGGGCATCCTCTTCTGAGAATCCTATGATCGGGCTTTCCATCCGTGCTATTCTTGGTACGGAGCCCGTTAGTTGGACGTCATGAACCATCCTGAGGTATGTTTTTCTGGCCTTTTTGGATGACCCTATAGTTGTCGTGCCCCCTGTGATCATTCTTATATCCCCTATAGGTGGTCTGGGGTGCTCGTTATCTCGGCGGGGTGGCTGCTCTTGATGTTGATGATCCATCTTTTCCTTGCTGACGAACTTCTGCAACTTTCCCTGTCTAATGAGGGCTTCAATCTGCTGTTTTAGGTCATAGCAGTCAGCTGTGTCATGTCCGTGATCGCGATGGAAGCGACAGTACCTATCTCTAGACCGTTTGTTGGGATCTCCCTTCAGCTTTCCAGGGAAAGTCAGTGTCCCCTCGTCCTTGATTTGCATGAGGACTTGGTTAATAGGAGCGGTCAGTGGAGTGAAGCTTGTGAATCTCCCCGTAGGGGGCTCGGAGCGCCTATCATCCCTTCGCTCTCCGGTTCTTGCCGTCTTCCGCCCTCTTTCCTCTCAGGCATCTTCCTGCCTTTCTCTCTTCTTGGGCTTTTCCTCGAGAGCTAGTAGAGCGTCTTCGGCATTCATATATTTAGTGGCCCTGTAGAGCACGTCCGACATAGTTTTCGGGTCATTTTTATATAGTGAAAACAAAAACTTACCCTTCCTCAGCCCATTCGTAAATGCTGCTACGAGTATTTTATCGTCGGCCTCGTCGATTGAGAGTGCTTCCTTATTAAAGCGGGCTATGTAAGATCTGAGTGTTTCATCTTCTCGTTGCTTGATACTCATCAAGCATGCTGTGGACTTCTTGTATCGGTGTTCTCCAATAAAGTGCGACGTGAATTGGGCGCTCAGCTCTTTAAAGGTGCTGATGGAATTAGGCGTCAGCCTGCTGAACCAAATTCTCGCCGGGCCCTTCAGCGTTGTAGGGAAGGCCCTACACATGATCTCGTCCGCTACTCCTTGAAGATGCATCAGGGTCTTGAAGGTCTCAAGATGATCCAGTGGATCCTTCACCCCGTCATAACTGTCTATATGCGGCATGCGGAACTTATGGGGTAGGGGGAAGGAGTTGACGGCCGCGGTGAAAGGCAAGTCGGTGCGGTTGACCAAGTAGTCAAGGTCACTGGACACTCGTCCTTTGAGCGCGTTCATCATAACCTCCATCTGCTCCTTCATCGCTTGCATCTCTGCGACAATATGTGGCAGAGTTGCATCCGTGAGGGATGGCATGTCTAAATTTTGCCTCTCCAGTCTGCTTGGGGCGTGGCTACCCTCAGGTTTCTCCTTGTTTTTTCTTGCAGTGCTGGTCCCTTCTTGATCTTCTTGTTGGTCATTCGGTGCTGCATTCTTCTGGCCCAGCTGTTCTTCTAAGTCGTGGTTTTGTTTGGTGAGACGTTCCATGGCGGTAGCGAGAGTTCGAACTTGTCTCTCGAGGGCAGTTGTGGGTGGTTCCTCTCCTTGAACGTTGTTGGTGGTTGCCATTGAGCGTGTGAGTACCATGCAACTCTTTTGTCCAGGAAGCGATAATATGGCTTACGAATCGCGTAATTCCCCACAGACGGTGCCAACTGATGATGCCGAAAATCTCACCAGTGAGTTGCACAATGCTTGTACGCTCGAAACAACACCTGTACAACAAAAAGGAGAAGACCTAACAGAGAGCATCGGTGTGGTGCCGGCCGAATACCCTCCGAAGGTCAAGTTAGAACTTCTTTCAACTCTAGAGTGCTAGAGAAGGGTTAATTATGCGTACCTCGATTTGTGAGGGTATTGGGGCTTTTATAGTAGTCGAAAGTTGACCTTTTTTACTTGGAGTCGAAGTCTTTCCTTGTAGAAATCCTCTTGAGGAGTCCCAAACGTGATGAACAAGTCATATTCCTTATAAAGAAGATCTCCATCGATGCACGCAGCTTCTAGAACCCTAATTGCGCTAGGACTCTAATTACCCCTAGAATCTAGGGGTGTGCCGCAAGTATTCCCATATAGGGATTCTGTCTGACATGTGGCCAGCAAATCCGTTCTCACCGAGTCTTGCACCTAATGGGCCCGTCCATCAACATTGCTTGGATCCGTCAGCTTATTTTCTCCTCTTCACCTGAAAACAATTTTTAAAAAATTAGCTTTATTTGAAGATATAAAGAAATTTTTATTTGAGATTAGAGGGATCATAAGCTGGTTATTTTGATAGCTTAAAGACATACTCTTCTTTATTAAGAAAATTAAAACTTAATTCCCCTCCATCAGGAAATGAACCTGAGATTATCCTTCTGATAAATACACCCTACTACACAGTAACCATCAAACAAATTAAAAACCAAAGGCAACCCATTCAAAAAAGTTCTCTCACAGAAAAACCCAAGAAAACAACAAAAGCTTGAACATTATTGGCACGTGGAGAGTGGAATGCCCTTAATTAAGCTTTAATTAAACACTTTAGTTGAGTAAGGAAACCAAATGTCAATGGCATTTCCAGCGTCACTGAATCATTAACTAGTAAAAAATGATGGGGTAAATTGTTCAACTAACAAAATAAATGTACGCACATATAGCAACAATTTCAACATATTAATTATACTGGGTGGAGATTTTTTTTTTTTTTAATTTAATTTTTTCGCTGATGGCACCAGTTCTGTTGCTGCTGAATTTGTTGTGACGATTGAAACTATTAAAACATGATTTGTTACTGTAATAATGCACAATATTAGAATACATAATCTCTGTTTTTTCTTTCTAGGTAAAGCCTTGAATCAGTCAACATATCATATAATTGCACTTGTCTCTGCCTCTATCCACTGTTTTGTATCTCATGAAAGAAAACTAAATACGGTACTCATACGAATCTCTTCTTCTGCAACTTTATATTTTGTTGGTTTGCTCTACACTGTCCCTAGATCTCACTAAAACATTGCATGGTTTTATGCATTGAACTAAAGATAACAATATATGCAATCCTTTTTGGGATTCGTCAGAATTGCTTAAAGCTCTTGTAAGTACTTCAAACACTTTTTGTTTCAGTTTTTGGATTGGTTGCATTATGACTTGTTGTTCTTGTTTTATACTTGATTGATGAATAGCAATATGCCTTGATGATTAGGAACTTGGAGGAAAGAGGGGAGAAGGTGAAAGTTAAAAGCAACTTCTTCTTTGTGTCGAAATTTCAGGTACATTAATTAGTGCGGATGAAATGGTTGTAAAAATGTCTGAATGGGCTTTCTTGTGTGTTTTTGTTATTTGTTTGTGCTTTCTCTTGGACTTGCATGTTTTAATTTTTGAACATACACCTTTGAACTTGGTTGCTTTAGATCTGGCCGATATTGTGTTATTTCTTTGTGGGAGAATACAGTGCATAGACATGGAATTTAGACTGAAAAATTAAGTTTTAACCACTGAATTGCCCTTAACTGGCCTTTCATTTTGAGGTGAGCCAAGCACTATCAAAATTTTAATTTGACAACCTCTACAATTTGTGTTGCCAATAAATTCAAGCAGCGCAGGTGACAAATAAGTACATACAGCTTGAATTTAGAACTAATATACTTGAGTTTAATCATTGATAGCAGTAATGAGATAAAAATAATATTAGTTTATATTTTGGCACCTTAAAGATGTGTATGTATGCATTTACTCCAATTCTACCAATATTGTTATGTTTGTCTCTCTTTTTTTTTTTTTTTTTTTTTTCTTTTCTTTTTTTGAGAATCATGCCTATGAGTTTTTATTAATAATTCAACTATTGTCCTTTCGGATTTGTTATTGTTTCTTGGTGAAATTCTTATTCAATGGTTTTGTTATACTTTTGAAGAAGAAATTTAAATTTGACATAAATAATTTCTGGCATAGACGTCCTTTGGGTTTGTAGTTAATCATTAGTATATAATGATTAATATTCTTTTGTACCTTGTTGATATGCTTATGACAACTACTACTAGGTATGGGAAAGTTAAATTAAGTATTTCATTGTTTGATGTTTTAAAAGCAAAAGAATTTCTACTCGCTAAATTAATTTTTGTTCTCTAACCTGGGAAATTTGTTTAAATTACCTTTTTGAATACTGCATTTAAACACAGGAATATTCCAAGTACCATTCTTTTTTCTTTTCTTTTTTTTATCAAACCTTGATAATTTATTTAGCATTGCATTTAAACACTGCCGTTAGTTTGCTACAGAACAAAAATGTGGCTAATTTAAAACAGTTAAATTGAACAACCATATAAAGCTTAGAATCTGGTTTTTGATATTGTGCTATAAATGGATGGGTTGCAGCAATAATCATAAAAGCTGATTCAATGTTCTGGATAGAAATCAAGGGAGTGTATCTATCTACCGACTCGAATAATCACTAGGCTCTCAAAGTGTGTGAATTTTCTTGAATGTATTCTGGTTTCTTGGGGGTCCATTTCATGTCTTTGGTAAATATCTTAAACCTTTCAGCTTGGTGTTGTTTGTCTTTTAAAACTATTAATTAAAGAGGGACCTAACTATGCTCCACAAAGAAAGAAATTTGCGCTTATTTCGGGATATGGCACAAAGATATAAGATATGCTTGATAAGGAAGTTGCTTACCGAGAATACAAGGGAGGTTAGTGTTAAGAGGCTTAGTTTCACTGACTGTAAGGATTGCCAACTACTGCTCATGCTGGTTGGAAGAGGAAGATGGAGGCAAGTGATGAGGAGTGGCATATGTTGGCAAAAACAGAGGGGGAAAAGATGTTAATTGGATATCATATGATTAGGAGACTCAGATTAGAGAGGCGTTAAGATGTTTATAAATGACTGTACGTTTAAGCAGGGTTAATATATATAACCTTTGACATATTAACGAGATACACAAAATATGATATGTACCTTCCTTCTTATATTAGTATTTGTAAAACTATGATTGTTATTTTGTCATGGTGTGGAAATATGCTTCACTTCTTCTAACTATTAGCTATAGATTCGTCTCTTATTAACATTTAACCAAAGAGGATTTGGATCCAAGCCATTACTCGTGCCATTTTGTGTTAGTCTTCGTAGTTTAACTTCTATAAAAATAAGAGGTCCTCAATTTAACACATTAATAGATTTGGATATAAAACCCAGGTCAAGGTAAAGTTTAGACTAAAACCTTGCTCTAACGAGTTAAAAGTAGCCAAACCAAATGAAAGCAGAATTTCTTGTCTGCCACTTGGAAACACAAGCAGGCCAAAACATTGTTCATTACTCCCTTGACATCAGCATCGTACCCTAACAATCAACATGTCTTTTGCAGGGAGGAGCTATATATTGACTAGGGGGCAATGGCCCTCCTAATTTTTTTTTAAAAAATATTATTTTATTAATAAGTCCTAATATTAGCAATTTTATTAAATAAAATTACACATTACCCCTCTTAACAATACTATCAATTCTTTTAAGAGTAATGTTATATCCACAAAGTTTTTTACAACATTTTTACAAACTATTAAGGTAGTAAATTCTTATTGATTCGCACATTTGCATCACTTTTTACTTACCAATAACCACTTACTATATTAGCAATTTGTAAAAAAAATTTGGTTTTAGCATTTTCCACATTTTAAAAGACATAAAAAAATTAATAGATTAAATCTAAAACAAAATATATAAGCTCAACAACAAAAATTACCAATTATAAAACTGAAAAAAACTAAGCCCAATCAACCTATTTTATCCAAACAAACAACTTGGTCATTTAAAAAGTTTTAAGCAAAAATCCTTAGGTGTATAGTAGTAAAGTCAAAAGCCGGAGTTGCCGCATATAGCGAGTAGCAGGGCTACCCTCTAAATCCAAGTTCTAGCTCTGTTGTGATCATTTGTCCTTGTTCCCTGTTACAATATCTGTTAACCATATCATGACATACAAACACATATGCACATAAACAAATAAAGAAAAAGAAAGGTTGTGTGAAAAGAAGAATCTTAGGTGAGAAAAGAAAAAATAAAAATAAAGAAAGAGAAGGGATAAGACGAAGAACAAAGAAAAAAAAAGTGGGTAAGTCAAAATAGAGAGGAAATCGTGTCCTCCTTTGCTTTCTTTTAAGTTTGAAGTAGAGAAACCAAATGTTATGGGATTTAAAATTAGGTGCTCAATGTTCTCTTCCTTCACTTAATATTATTCCTTATAGTTGTGCTGTGTCAATTGGTTTTGTTTTTACTTAAATTTTCTTATTATTCTGCTTTGAAGAGTCTGAAAAATTGGGGAAACTAAACAACTAAATTGCGGAGAGAGACCTTTGGCTGTCTCTATAGTTTGCTTTATTATGCATTTGTTGTATAATTTTTTTAACTCTGAAAGATTATGAATGATAAATAATGAAGATCTTGATTTTGGGTGCTTAATATTCTATAATAATTCTTGTGTTAGAACATCAATTAGATGAGTAAATTCACAATTTCTTAATAATTTGAGCTTTTAGGACGCGGCACTTGTTTTATTTGTAAAACGTAGAGATTGGTGCAAGGTACCGTAACATTGATACCCATTTTACACTGTATGCAGTAGTGGCGATGAAAATCCTTTGGGATGCACGGGAGGAAGCTCTGGTTTCAAACACTAATAAAGCCAGCATAAAGCAGCTAGCCCATCGTCTTAACAAGGAGTGTGACTCTTACGTGAGATCACTTGAGATTACAAGGGAAATTGAAGACCAAAATAATGAGAACGCTTGGACCATGATGGACGCTGACTTCAATTTATGTCCACCATTGAAGAAAATGAGAACCTCTTGATTGAACTTCAGAGAAATATGCCAAGGTACTATTATTTTGTTGATTTTTTTTTTAAACGTTTTTTAATCACAAGTGAGTTACAAACAGAAAGAGTTCCCAAAGATGAATGAGTTCACACCATATGCAGTAATGGCAATGAAAGTCCTTTGGGAGGCACAAGAGGAAGTGCTGCTTTTTTGCAAATGCTAAATAAGTATGTGTCTTACTGTTTTGATGTATCATGTGATCAAAATAATGTAGGCTCGGCTGCGGCCCTCAGAGATCAAGACTGGAATGCCATTGGCCAAAGAGGAGAGACTTGAACAAGTTGTGATAGAGGGTATAACGGTTGTTAAAGATATATTAGACATATTAGCCCAATGTAATAGGCCCAAGCTTAATTATACTTTGTGTGTAAGCTAAGTCTCTTACTTGTACTAAAAGTCTATTAGTTTAGGGTTTAGTCTATTATATATACCTGTGTTATGACTCATTGTAACATAGGTTATTGTACTACACTCTTACATAATAAAGATGTAGCCCTTAAGAAATTCCTCCGTGGATGTAGGCCGTCAAGGCTGAACCACATAACCTTCGTGTTCTCGGTGTTCCTATTCTATGCTTCCCCTTCCGCATTCACTCTAGCATATACAACATAGTATAACACATCACGTTGCTAATAATATATTTAACAACAGCAAGAACTCCAAGTATTTGATAAAATGTTACTATGGGCTAAATGAATGAACTCGCTGTCTTACTTTTCAAGAGAAAAGTTTCAGTATATATATATATATATATCGTCCTTTTTGTTGTTGGATGAATCCAATCTAGATATAATATTTATCTTGTTAGCTGGTTTTTAAGGATACATCTTAGGATTGCTCTGTTTCGATTTTGTCATTATATTCTGAGCCAATAGAAGGATATGCAGCAAATGTCATTAACTTCATTGTAAATCCAGCTTTCAAGAAGGATATTTCAGCTATGGCTTCTTCTTCATTTGGAAATGGGATTAGATAATAATGTAGCCCACAGCCTCGTAAAATGGGTAATGGGGTCTAATCACTCTAGTCTAATGTTGCCTGTTAACATTCCCCAGCTTGGCCTTTATTTTTTGTTAAGTAACGAAAAAAATTTATTAAAAAGAAAACATAACAAGTACACTGGGGGTGTACTCAGGGAAAAGTACAATTAATTCAAATTACAATGCTCAAGCATATCTAAAAGGATAGAACAAGGAGGAGAATGAAAGAAACACTCCAGTCTAACAAAGTATGAAAGAAAAAGGCTTTAAATAAAGGATAATCCACTTACGACCCTCAAAACTTTTAGAATTTTATTCTTGCCAAAGATGCCACATAATTCAACGAGGCATAACGTTCCAAAAAGCTATGTTTCTATGTCTGCTGAAATAACCCTGCCAAGCTGTGAACTTATCAATATTGGCATTAACCATTGAAGTCCAAATAAACAGAACGTCATTATCCATAGCTCAAAATCTATAGGGCAAAGAAGAAGAAGAAGATGATCCATAGACACTAACCTCAATCCAAGTCTACTACTATAGAAATGAGAACATCTTGATTCAAATTCAAAGTACATTGAAACATTTTTCTATTATGTTATTTAGTATCAAGGAATGTCTCATTCTTTAGTTTTATTGTTTAATCTGCACTTTTGATAGCTTTTATTGCTTCTCTAAGTATAACTTAACTAGCGCATTCATAAGATTGGGAACCATCCAATTTGAAAGAAAATTATTGTAAATAAAAATTGAAACTAATGAAATAACATTTGATAGTATTCTGCTGTAGTACCTTCCCTCATTGCTTCTTTAAAGATAAAATTATGTTACCTTTATCTCATATAATGTAAGGGTTCCTGTTTTGTGTAATAGCTGGTGCTGAGGATTATTTTAAATTATAATTGTAATTCTTAGGAGGCTCAAATTTAAAGCACTCCTCTTCTCTATTAAAATTCCTCATTTACTTATTAAAAATAAACTGTTTGATTGTTCTCTTCCCTGTGCTATTCCTAGTTTATTTGTCTGTTAAGATTGATAATCAGCACGGCCATTAGTCTTTGTTCCAAATTCCTTATTCTTTGTCTCTCATGAACAAGGGGTGGATGTTGAAGTGATGGGTTTAATCTGAATTGCGTGAATGATTTGCACTTACCAATCAAAACAACAACATAATCGCTGAATTCTGTTTATGAAGCAAGGGATGAGGAAACTAAGATTGGGAGCTCTGCTTTTTGATGGCTACTAATTAATGCCCCACTGCTCCCAATTGTAATTTACTTATCAAAAGAAAAAATGTTTAGCCCTGGATTGCCATTTTTCAGGAAGAGTCAAGAAGGTGCTTAGTGTGAGCACTATTTTTTTTTTATATTTTCTTTCATATTTTTGACCATCGTACAACAGCAACAACAAATCCCAAATATTTGGGGTCATTTATGGATCCTCAACAAATAGTGTGGACCTTTATTTCATATCCTACTTTGGAAGAATCTAAACTACAGACTGTGTTTGTGCGCCTTACTTTCAAGTCATCTAGCTACTTTTATACCATACTAACTCTATAATTCTCTTAACCTTAATCTGATTATGAAAATAGGATATAAAGGAATTTTAATCATCTTTCATTCGTAAAATTTTAGGAAAAAGATAAAGCACCACAGCATGGGTAGAGAATAAACTCAGTCTGACCTGTTTTCAATATCCCACAAGGAAAATTTGAGTTGCATGACAACAATATGCTACTTTGCTATTATTGTCCATGAGTCATCCAGCTACTTATATATCAAACTAATTGTGTACTTTCGTAAAAGAAACTTGACCCTAAACAAAATTCGGACATAAAAGTAATTTATAAATCTTGAAGTTCGACAGCAGAAAAAAGAATTATAGAATCTGGTTTTGGTGATTGACAACTTCTTGACGATGGACATTGAATTTTTGTCCAGAAATGAAATCGATGAGGGAATTTGATGGTACTAATGAACTACTAACATGGGTTGCAGCATTTCCTATGCAGCTTCTTGCATTTTTGGTCTGCTGGTACCTACAGACTACAGTGTTATAGGCCAAGCCGCGTTCACATTCACTTATTTTGCTGTCTCGTGGTTTTATACAGAATAAGAATAATCATCACATTGTGCTCTGTATTGGTTGTCGAGGTGAATCTTATACTTCATTGAATGCATTATTGCTCTTGTTTGAGAATATGATTGGGGGATCCCTCTCCTGAAGATTTTATAATTTCTTTTTTCAGGCTTGTATTATGTATAAATTCTAGGTTATGCGTGCAGGTCGAGAATTTTGGCTATTACCTTCTCCATTACTATGTTCTCATACGCTGGAATACTCGCGTTAGCTGGCTTTTGTAGCAAATTCGATTATTTTTATGGTATGTATGCTCTTTACACATGGTTTGTTTCCCGAACTTTGGCTAAGATTGATGCACCATCATTTTAATTAATACTCAAGAAAGGCTGAAGCAAGTTTTTTGAGTCATCTTATGCTTCTCCTCAGTCCTTGGGAAATCAAGATCATCCGTCACGGATTGTTTCTAGGCAAGCAGGTTTTCTACTGGAATATGCAAAATGATGTGTAAAGCTTTCATGGAATGTATTTTTCTATATTTTTCTTTGCAGCCTTAGCACAATACATATTTGGAATGTGACATATTGCACATTGACTTTAATACGTTTTCTGTTCTTTTATTACGACAGTACCAAGATTCTTTGATTCTGCCATTGTTGTAATCCTTTATGATGATTAGTTTCTGATGTCACTGGCCACTGCTTTGATTTTCCTGCCCTTGAATCATCCAGCCACTTCTATATCAAATTAATTGTGTACTTACATATCAGAGGGTATTCCTCAAGGTTGTCATAAACCTGCTTCTTACATCCGAAAACATTTTATAATGAAACAAAAGCATTTTATAATGAAACAAACAGAACCTTAAATCATGTTGTATTGATTAGATTTTTTTTCTTTTCATGAAGAGAATATTGCTTATGGTCTGGTATTTTGAATGATAGGAAACAGGAAATTGCTGTGTAAATATCAACCTGCCATGCTGGGCAATATTGAATAGTACTAATGAAAACTTTGATTCAGATCCAAACAATTTTATTTTTAGGCCCACGAGTCACGACATGCTCTTAATTTTGGTCTTGCAAGTCATCTAGAAGCGGATTACAATTTTGTAGGCAAGGGATTGCTTGATACTTTCCTAGATCCAAATTTCCTAAAGTTAGCAGCGCATACCCAACAAAGAAATAAGAAATTTCCTCTGAGTCCAAATGTTTGAAAATGAATTAGAACATGGGCCAAAATTGGAATTTAACCATGATTGTCAAACAATATAGTTAGTATACACTATTTCAAAACTATATATTTTAGTAACATCTTGAGTCTAAAAGATTCGAATTAGAGCCTATAAATTGAGTCTCAAAGACTCGGTTTTTATGTTCTGTTCAGATTCGAGCTGGCGTTTTTCCACGTAGCGTCCACCTCTTCATCCCTCTCAGAGTGTTCAAGCGTTGTAATGTTTCCTTCTTCAATTTCTATTTATAAAGCCAATACATATTCTTCAGTAACGTAAATTAAAGATCTTGGAGTTGTTTTTTTATGAGCAAAATCCCACCACCATCGTATCAAGCAACCCAAAGCCCAGAAATTTCCCAAACCTAGAAAGATCTAAAGTTGTTCTTTAATGAGTGATATCGGTAGATCATTGGTGGTGGTGGGGTGCAGTTGAGATCTGTGGCTTCCGGATGGGTTTTCAGTTTTCTTATGGCTTGGGTTTTGGGGTTGATGATAATTTCGAGATCTCTATAGTGTGGGTTGGTTCCAATGCTCTATTTGGTGGCTGAGAAAACCTGGGAAATCAGTTTTCTTTCAAGCATGGTGCTTTTTTTTTTTTTTTCCTTTAAATAAAGAAAGGAAGGATCGATGGTGGTGGTGGTGCTGGGTTTGAGATATAAAGCAAGTCTTAGAGACTCGATTTTCAGGTGGATGCCACGTGAAAAAAAATGCGCCAAATCAGATGTGATCAGAGCATGGAAACCGAGTCTTTGAGACTCGATTTATAGGCCTAAATCAAGTCTTTTAGACTCGAGATGTTAATAAAATATAGGGTAAATTGCAATTTACACCCCTAATGTTTGGGGGTGATTGGATTTTACACCCTGAAGTTTCAGAATTTGAATTTTACCCCCTGAAGTTTGAGGTGCTTGGATTTTACACTCTAACGTTTCAGAACTTGGATTTTAACCCCTAAAGTTTAGGTTGTATGGATTTTACACCTCCGAATTCTGAAACTTTAGAGTGTAAAATCCAAACATCCCAAAACTTTAGAGAATAAAATCCAAAATCTTCTAAAATATAGAGGGTAAAATCTAAGTTCTGAAACGTTAGGGTGTAAAATCTAAACATCACCAAACTTCAGGGGGGTAAAATCCAAATTTTGAAACTTCAGGGTGTAAAATCCAGTCACCTCCAAACGTTAGGGGTGTAATTTGCAATTTACCCTAAAATATATAGTTTTGAAACAGTGCCTACTAATTATATTATTTGATAATCATGGTTAAATTCCAATTTTGGCCTAGAACGTGTCAGCTAAACTCCAAAAGTTTGAAAGTGAATCAGAATGATAAGCAAAGCGACCAATTTTCTATTTTTATCACATTACATTTGGGCCACCAACTACGAAAGTTGTACGCTACTACTGCAATTTCACATTTGACTCTCTCAGTCTTCTACTCTTCTTGGCCTCACAACAGCTATCTAAAATCTAAAAAACATGTGGCTCAAAAAAAAAAAAAAAAAAAAAAAATCTAAATAACGTTCATTTCCTTCACTCTGCCATATCCATTCTCTCTCAAACCATTAAGACATACATTTTTATAAGTTTTCATTCCCTTGGATTTCTTAAAGTCTTAAAACATTTCCAATTTCATCACCTCTTTCTTTTAGATCTTCTCAACCGTCTATATATCCAAATTACAATGGCTCTTCTAACTAACAAACAAGCCTTCTTTTCGTCTTTCACCCAACGATCTAAATATGATGTGTTCTTGAGTTTCAGAGGAGAAGATACCCGCAATGGTTTTACTAGCAATTTGAATGGTTTTTTGAGTCTTAAAGGTATTAACACCTTCATGGATGATGAGCTCCAAAGAGGAGAGAAAATTTCCACTGAAATTTTCGAAGCTATTGAAAGTTCAAAGATTTCGATAATTGTATTCTCTAAAAACTATGCAACTTCCACTTGGTGTTTGGATGAACTTGTCAAAATTCTTGAGTGTAAAAAGAAAGGCCAAGTGGTGTTTCCGGTTTTTTACAAGGTAGATCCATCAGAAGTACGTAGCCAAAAGGGAAAGTTTGGAGAAGCGTTGGCAAAACATGAAGAAAGTTTCAAATATGACACGAACAAGGTGCAAAGATGGAGGGCCGCTCTAAATGAAGCTGGCAATTTATCTGGTTGGCATTACAAAAATGAGTATGTATTTAATCACTACTCTATTATCACCACAAAATTTTACTATTAAAAAATAACTCCTAGAAGCTATATTGTTTGTTTGTTTGTTTGTTTTTATTTTTATTTTTATTTTTTTATGAAACTATTATATTTTGATCATATCTTTCATTACGGAGCTAGTTAAACTACAACAGTTAATGATAGCAAGAGAAGAATATATGATTGATACTTATCAATTAATTAGAAGCTTCTCTCACAAAATCTTTAGAAAACATTCTTTTCCAAAGAAGATTTTCCATGCATCTTTGTGCAAAAAGACTAATATTGATATCCTAGTTGAACAATAAAAAAAAATTTATTTGTATTGACAGTTTAGATCTATGAATTATGTACCATTTAATTTAATTAACAAAATTTCAGTTGTAGTTCAAAAGCTAAACAAAATTAACAATTTTGAATTAATTTAGGATCATATTTCTATTTCTAACATTTTTTTAATGCTTTGTGATTGGCAGCCTCCCTCAATTTTCGTTTATCCAAGAAATTTTCGAAGGGATCTCAAGTGCTAAATTAAATTGTTCTCATTTATTTGTTGCTAAATACCCAGTTGGAATAGACTCTCGCGTAGAAGAAATAAGTGGGTGCCTAGATATTGAGTCAAACGATGTTCGCATGTTAGTGATCCATGGTCTTCCTGGAATAGGTAAGACAACAATTGCAAAAGCTACTTTTAACTTTATTAAATGTCATTTTGAAGGAAGTAGCTTTCTAGAAAATGTTAGAGAAAACTCAAAAACAGATGATCGTGTACTCAAATTACAAGAGGAACTTTATTATGAGATCTCAGGGGGTGGAAATTTGAAAGTGCATGGTATATCTAAAGGAATCAATGATATAATGGAACGGCTTCACCACAAAAAAATTCTTTTAATTCTAGATGATGTGGACAAATTAGTCCAAGTAGAAAAATTGCTTGGAAAATGCAATTGGTTTGCTCCTGGAAGTAGAATTATTATCACAACAAGAGAGAAAAAGTTGCTATCTACTCTGCGAGAATATTGTCATTTATTTTACTATAAGGTTACGGAATTAGATGAACATGAATCTCGTGAACTCTTTTGTCAATATGCATTCAAAAGAAACAAGCCTAAAGAAGATTATTTGGAGCTCGTACACCAATTTATAAGTTATGCCAAAGGACTTCCATTAGTTCTAGAAATAATAGGTGCTGATTTATATGACAAAGATTTACAATGTTGGAAAAGTGCATTAGATAAGTACAAAAGAATTCCTAATTCGGATATTCAAGAAGTATTTAAAATAAGCTACGATGGATTGGACCAATCTCAACAGAATATTTTCCTTGATATTGCATGTTTTCTTAAAGGAATCTACAAGAATTGGGTTGTAGATATATTACAAAGTTGCAATTTTCATGACCCATACTATGATATTGAAAAACTTATCGATAAATCTCTCATAGCTGTTGCAAAAGATGGCAAATTATTGATGCATGACTTGATACAACAAATGGGTTTTGAAATTGCTCGACAAGAAGCAGAAGTGTCAAAAAAACATAGAAGGCTATCGTGTTATGAGGATGCTCTCGACGTACTAAATGGAGATACGGTATAAGTTCTTTTGATTTACCTTTTCCCTTTTCTCACAATGCAAAATGTAATTAATTTTTTCCCGTTATGTTTGATTTATCATTTTAATGTTAAAGATTATTTTGTTTTAAATTTAATAATCATATGTTCTGTTGTATAACGTGATTCATGTGATTCTTTGTCTAATTAGGGATTAGATGAAATTCGAGGCATAACATTGTCCTTGCCACAACCAAGAAAGGTGCAATTGAATCTTGAAAAGATGAGAAATCTCAAATATTTGATTATTCGTAATGTAATTTGTGAAGACCTTAAATCTTTTCCCAATGGATTAAGGTTACTTGATTGGAATAAATTTCCTTTATCGTCCTTGCCATCCACCTTTGAACCTACTAAACTCGTTGTACTTAACATGCAAAGGAGCCACATTGAATTGGACAAGCATTTCGAGGTATAATCATAGCATTTATAAATTCTTATTAGGTTTTTTTTTTGGTTGCTAAAACCAAACCATGCATTTATTACTATACAAAATAAATTTTCTATAATTTTTTTAATAAATAAAATCAAATTGTGCACAAATATTTTAAAATGTACACATAACCATAAAGAATTTATGGTGCAAGTCAATGAACTATTGACAAATGTTTTTTTTTTTTAAAAAAAGAGTAGTGCTACATATATTACAAGTTTTACTATATTGAACATGCAAATTGATGTGTCACAAATTATAAAGAGATAATTCAAATATTTATTTATGAGATGGTTGAAGTCTACCAATCATATTTATTACCACATTAATTTGTAAGTTTTATGTTTATAAAAGAGTAAAATGCAAAACTGACCCTTTAAGTTTCTTCAGATTTCATTTCAGTTTTCTAACTTTGCGTTTGTTCTTTTCAGTCCTCTAACTTTCAAGTTTATTCAATTAAGACTTTTCCATCAACTTTTGTTATATGTTGTGGTTAATTTTTCAATTTTATAAATTTTTCTTCAAATTTTTTAAATTAAAAAAATTCAATTAATGAGTGAAAAATATTCTCTAAGCTTTTTTTTCAAAAAATTTTAACAAAAGTTAACGGAAATGCCTTAATTGAATAAATATGAAACTCAGAGGACTGAAATGAACAAATACAAAGTTAGAGAACTGAAATGAAATCTAAAAAAAGTTAGAGGATCAGTTTTGCATTTTAGTCTTTATAAAATTGTAGTACCTTTAGCATTTTTATTTTACAAGTGTGTATTATAATTCATAATTGAATGATTATTATTTCTTAATATATGCTCTTAGCTGTTTGTTTTTTGAAATGAGCTGGTAGCCTTATTTTGTTTTCTTTTTACTAATAAATTTCAAAAAAAAAAACTTCTTCTTCTGCAGAGGTGTCGATTCGATGTACTGAAACATATGGATTTCACATTTTGTAAAAATATTACAAAAGTGCCTGACTTATCGGTGATTGCCCCAAACATAAAGGGATTGGCCCTTGAAAAATGCATAAATATAGTGGAGGTTCATCAGTCCGTTGGACTTCTTGAAAAGCTTGAATTATGGTCTCTCAGTCACTGCCCAAATCTTAGAATTTTACCAACAAAGCTCCAGTTGAAATCTCTTAAAAGGTTTTATCTCATTGGCACTAAAAGTCTTGAGCAAAGATTTGCGTTGCTTTCATCAATAGGATATCTCACTGGCCTTTGTGAGTTAGCAATAAGTTTAACAAACGTGAAAGATGTTCCAAGTAACATCTCTGATTTACAAAATCTTAGGACGCTCATTATCCATGATTGTGATGAATTTCCAAAAGCCATGGATACCCCTGGTTGCTTCCCCAATTTAGAAAGTCTATATATCTTTGACAGCAACTTTACTACCCTCCCTGAAATTGCTATCATATTTCCCCAATTAAAGATTCTAGCGCTTCTCTGTTGCTGGAACCTTCTGAAAATTCCAAGACTTCCGCATTGTATACACGCTGTATCTGCAATAGGGTGTAATTTGTTGAATTCACAATCAAGAAGAAGATTATTGAATCAGGTCTTTCTTTCTTTCTCTCAAAGTTACAGAATTTTTTTTGTTAATTGAAGATTATTACTAAATTTGCTAAACTGAAGTTTCTTAATTTTGCAAATGGCAAGCAGTTTGGAGAATTTATAGGGCTTCAACAAAATATCGTATGTGCAAGGGGGAATACGGCATCAGGATTCTGATTCTGAAACAAACTTTGAATCAGAATCAGAATTTGATTTCGATGAAGCTACATCTGAAACGGGCTCTGCATTTGAAACGAACTCTAATCCTGAAGCGGACAATGAATCTGTATCAGAATTTGAACTCGATGAAGTTACATCTGAAACGGACTGGAAATGGAAACTTTATGATTGTTATTCACTTATACTTCCAGGAACTAAGATTCCAAAGTGGTGGTTCAACCATCAAAGTGTTGGAAGTTCCATATCATTCTCGGTCGGTCGGAAACTTCCATCATTTGCTATCTGTGTGGCTCTAAAATTGGAACTGAAGGATGTGACATATAGATTTGATAGGTTTAATTGTTCTATCTACATGAACATCATTGGTTTTGAAAGATTGCTCGTGTCTACTAAATTTTCATTAGAATCAGCATCTTATATGTGGGTCAACTATATAAGAGATAGATGTTTGGAAGACATAATTCTGGAGGATTGGAATGAAATTAAGATTCGATGTAAATGTTCAGATTTAGATCCTGAAATTGCAAATATTGCAATAGAAAGTTACGGAGTCCATGTAAATGAGAATGCTGACTTCAACCCATGTCCACCATTGAAGAAAGTGAGAACCTCTTGATTGAACTTCAAACAAATATGCCAAGGTACTATCATTACTCTGAATTCGGTTTTTTTTTTTTTTAATCCCAAGTGAGTTACAAGCAGAGTCACCAAATATGAATTCACACTATATGCAGTTGTGGTGATGAAAATTCTTTAGGAGGCACGAGAGGAAGCACATCAAGTATTTGATAAAATGTTACTTTGGGCTGAATGAACGAACTCACTCTCTTACTTTACAAAAGAGTAGGTTCGACATACATATAATGGTAAATTATTGTAAAGATTACACTATTATATTTCTATTGTTAGCTGGTTGTTGAGGATTTATCTTTTGGATTTCAGCAAACATCATCAACTTCATTGTAAGTCCAGCTTGCAAGCTCGGCTGTGAATGGAAGAGTGAAGGATATTTTGGCTTTGGCTTCTTTGTTATTTGAAATGGGGTTAGATAACTTGGGCGCTTGGGTCTTCAAACACTCCAGTCTAATGTTTCCTGTAAATGAGGACACTTGTTGCCTTATATCAAGAACATTAGCTGCTTTCTCTTAGGAAGTACATTCCCTTGTTACTTCTTTACCAAGCCAAAATTTTGCTAGCTTCATCTTATTTACTGTTAAGTGCCTGTTTTGATAGTGCAATTTTTTATTTTTTTTGTGGCTGAGTTCATTTTGTAACAAGCAGAAGGTTTTTTGAACCAAGGAGTGATCAGGCATCAAGCATTTCATAGAATATGCCAAATGTTAGAGTAACTGATAGAGGTGGACCTTCTGGAGTTGCCACCACCATAACTGTGATTGCTGCAGTGAAAGGCATGATCAACCATTATGCACTTCATCTCTTATACTTTGAGTTTTAAATATTTGTGTGAGGAATAAGATTTAGAGTATCAGAGCAAAAATTGTTCTCTCTTGCCATCTCTTTAAAGATGCATATTATGGTTTTGTTATTTTAATTTTCTGTTCATATTTTTAAAACAAAGCATTTGTGTTTTCAAACAACATCCATGGAGAGTGGTTACCTTAAGCATAATATTTTTGCTTTAAATCATGCATCAGTAATACCTGGCTGCTTGTCTTTGCTATCACTCCCACAAGACAAGCAGCCTGGTTTCTTTTGCTTGTCTTGTGCTATTACTTCCTGTTGGTAGTAAAGGAAAGGGGATTGGTTAAATTCATAATTCTCATGATGATGTTTCAATATTCCGTTCTTTTTTCATCGTAAATGCATACATATGTGAAATTTAGTATTCATAAGTTTTATCGCATTAGATATTGATTTCTTTGATTCTTTTTTCCCCTTCTGTTACAACATCAGCAACTAGTATTCTTTGGCATTGATTTTTGTGGAGATCCCTTAAGAAGATTGGCTTTTAGTGTCTCTAGAAAGTTTCCTAAGTCCTACATGCAGCTCATGTAGTTATGAGTCAATCTTTTGTCATTTACTTTCTGATCTAACAGTGTTTGTCATTTTCAATACTCTTTCCCTATACGAGGATTGTGTTATCATCTTCATATGTTGTAATAAGTACAAGGGAAATACAATGAATTTTAAATGCTTTTATTTTCTTGTAATGAAATCCATCAATGTAGAATATAATTAATTTGTAGGGAATTTTTATATTGAAATTGTAGAAATGGACCTTTACTGCTTTTGCCCAAAGGCTGTTGGTGGGTGCTTCAACATTAGGAAGAATCACTATAGGTATATCTTGACCACATCATCTAATAAACACGATCGTGTAGAAAATGTTTATGTATTGTGAAATACATTAAATAGCCAATAGAAGGTCTATATTTCAAGAAGCTAAGATGTGAGTTTCAATAATTTGATTCAGTGCTTCAAAGAACTGAAAATTGGAGAAGTTAAAAGAAAATATTAACAAGGTCAAAGACTGATGAGAAAAACTGTTAATATATCTTGATGTTTTATTTGTTTGAAGAACCTTTATGCTTAAGAACACGCGATTAGATCTTGTTTGCAGAAAAGATGAATGCAATGATTGAAAAGGCAAAGATCAAGTTGCTATTTCAATAAAAGAACCTGAGCCATCCTCTCAGTATTGGCTTAAGCCATTGAGGTATGTTCATAAGCATTACTTTGTTTTGTTACCCTGCTTGGGATATTTTTGAATTAAGCTATTGAAAACTCTATCGATGTATGATTAACCTTCTCACAAAACGAACTAAAACTTACTTTGAGCTGTAATTTGATAAAACAATCACCTAAAACAAGCCCTATTAGAGGTGATTTGTCCACAAGTTAGCTTGTAAAACTATACATGGCCTGGTCATGAGATTTTCATTGCCTGGGCTAGGGCAACCAAAATTAAAGGCATTAACTTATAAATTAGTATGCTTGGCTCACAGCTTCTCATAGTCACCTAGTCACCAAATCAATCAACTTCCTTTTCTCCACATTGGAATATGTTTAAAAAGTTGATGATACATTCTTAAATTACTCTCTCCTTGGCTAGCTGCCTTATTTAGGCCAAATTTATTGCTTCTCTATAATGAACACACTTTTTTTTTCTTTATAATATTAAGGGGACTCTAACATATTTAGTTGAAGGAAAATCAATGTATATTTCAAATAGGCAAAAATTCTTGTTGAACATCAATGTGTACAGATACATAGGTGTGCAACAACTGAAATCGTAAGATGAAGACACAATTTCCAACTTGAAATCGAGTCTTTAACTCACAATTTCAATTTTTTGCACGCCTATGTGTAAATACACACTGATGTGCAACAATCACTGCTCTTTCAAATAAGGTATGGCTAAACATAAAATTTTGTGCAAGTAAAAAAAAAAAAAAAAAAAAGAGCAATAATTTTCCTGGTGTACCATTGATGTTACCTTAATCCCATCAAAACCTCTAGCTTTCAAATGGGATTAAGTGGTTTTGATATCTGAAAAAGTAGAAGAATTGGGGCGTACATACGTACACACACACACACATATATATAAGAAATATTAAAAACTCAATCCCATAGGAGGCAACAGCCACCCAGGTATCCCTTTGCTTTACATTTCATCATGGTCTGCTTAATTGGTACCACCCTTGCCACATCAGTTGAGATGTTCAGCAAGGGACATGTGAAATTGCAATATCTTTTTAAGATTGCTGTTAATTACACACTAGTGTTGTATGGTGTGTGTGCCCCATGTCAACTCAAATTGTGACCATTTCAAATTTATAACTGAAATCATGTTTTGAACACACAATTTCCAAGTGCAATGTGTAGTGTGTGCACTTCACAGTGTGCAACAACAATTTTTTTTTTTAATTATCCTACCCAGGAAAAAATAAACCTTTGACTTCCTTTTGTGGTATTGTTGTTCTCTTACTAGAGTTACCATTATACTTAGATGTATGTCATAAGCATTGTTGCAAAACCTGGGGAATTGAGTATTCTGATAATTTCTTTTGCGTTTTTCTTCTTCTTATTGAAGCAAATTAAATTAAACAAACAATTTCCTATGCTTTTTTTAAAAAAATTTCTTCTTCTTCTTCTTCTAACTTATGGTAATTGTTGGCCTTATAATTTGGTTTCAATATGGAAGTAGTCATGAGGCCACTTTGCTTTGAGTTTTATTTGCATGTGCTTCAATGTAATTTTATTAAGTATGATTTAGGCCTTCTGCGTTGCTGATTTGTTAAATATGACAAAAATATAACTAACATCAAACGTGGACTGGTATTATAGTTAGTCAAGTTCGGAGCAAGGTTTCTAATCCACTAAAGTTTTATGGTCCGTTTGGATTGAGGGGGAGTAAAGGAAAGTAGAGTAGAGTTGGCCAGAAATTAGCCTAATATCTGGTAAGCTCTACTCTACTCCCTCTTGCTTCTCCTCCCTCCTCCCTCAATCCAAATAGATCATTAGTTTTTTTAATATGATTATCAAACTAATGATTTTTTTTACTTCCTTGCCCATTTTAATGTATGAATTTCACCCTCAATCTCATTGGTCATTTATTCCTCCAACTATATTGCTAAGAAAATTCAAGGATGAATCACTTTTCCTTTGAAATTTTGTAGGAATTTCTGACACTTAGTAAAACTAATAATTACTTCGCTGTAGCTATTGATTTGTCATAGGACTGGTCTTAGTTAATGAATTGGCCGTGGGGGGAGAGCTCTTCATTTTACCCTGATGTCATGTTAAAGGCTGGCTAGAATGTAGTCTCTTGAATATATATCCCTTAGTCTCAACAACTTCCTTTTAGTGGATATGAACAACCTACTCACTCTTCATCTTCACTAAAACTCCACTTCTCTTTTTCCCAAAGTCTTCAACACGGATTATAGAATTAATTGATATTCATACTCAAATCAAAAACAGCCCAAGAAAGTGTTGCTTTCTTAGTAGGGCTCCAAAAATCTTCACAAGCGATTCAGAATCTTTTTTTGAATGCAGTAGTGGCAATGAAAATCCTTTGGATGGCAAAAGAGGAAGCTTTGTTTTCAAACTCTAAAGCCAGCATAAATCAGTTAGCTCGTCGTCTAAACAAACAGTATGACTTTTACTTGAGATCACTTGGGATTCAGTGGGAAACCGAAGAGCAAAACAGGGGAAGTGTTTGGACGAGGTCACCTAATCAATGGATAAACCTTAGTTTTGACTCCATGGCAAGATGTTGTGTAATAATGTAGGCCATAGCCTTGCAAAATGGACCAAAATAATAGGAGGAGGAGATACTAACCCTTTGTAAACAAGATGCTGACTTCAATCCATGTCTGCTATGCTGTGGAAGATTCGTGATTCAACTACAAAGAAACATGTCAAGGTACAATTATTACATTTAAGATCCTTCTCCCTCTAAATTAATTGGTTCATTCATGTGATTGGGTACAAATCCAATTAATGTAAACAAAATCTCAATGAATGGATGAAATTAGTCAGTTTAGATTAGTTGATTTTGTTTTGATGTACATTCTTTTTTCATTGGTTGAGTGTTTCACCTTAATGAGTTAGGGAAACCAAATATTATGGGATTTGAAAACTCCTTCACTGAGCTCCTTCAATTAATATTGTTCTGTATAGTTTTCCTGTGCCAATTGGTTCTATTATGACTTATATTTTCCTTTTATTCTGCTTTGAATAATCTGAAAATTGGGGAAAGCTACTCGGTTAAATAGGAGTGGAATTTCAACATGAGTGCAGGTGTAATACTTCTGTTAAAGCCGTATGAATAGAAGAAAAAGTTGAAGATATTAGGCTTAAAATTGAATTTCAAAGAAAGAACTTTGGCTGTCTTTATAGTTTGACTCATATGCATTTGTGGTGCAGTTTATTTAGTGTAGCTTAGTATCATAGGATAATGAATTATAAACAAATAAAGATCTTGATTTTGGGTGCTAAATATTCTATAATTATTACTTCTTATAATATATGCCATAGGCAACTTACACATGATGAGAGGCATGTCTTATTTTGCAATTGATTCAGTAATTTATCTTTGCTTCTTTGAAATGGTGTTTAATTTGTTCATAATATGGGTAAATTTTAGATTCCCTTTTAGTATATACTTTTAATTTAATGTACATTTTTTTTAATGCATTACAAGGTTTTTGGTTTTTGTTTTTTTTTTTTTTTTTTGGGGTGGGGGGGGGGGCGGGGGGGGGGGGGGGGGGGGGTGGGGGGGGGGGGGGGGGTGTTGGAAATGGGGGCATTGGCCTAAATTTTTTCATTTGTGATGGTTGCATTGAATACCTTTTTCAGGTTGTACGTTCAGTTTATTGAATGTGTTCCTAGTTTATTGCCCTCCAGTCTTACCAATAACTAATTTTCTTGGGATGATATCATGAGAACTACTAGGACTCGGCCTTCTCAAGTAAGCTAGATTAGAAGATTATTTTCTCCAACTACTTAAGTAGATGCCATTTCTGCTGACAAGTTATTAACATGGGTAAGCTCAACATATTTACTTTGTCCTATTCGTTGACTTCTTGTTTAACCTCTTTTCCCTGCTTGTGTGTGCCTTGTGTGCCATTTGTATATATGTCGTTGCAGATTCTCACTTAGTTTAATGACCTATTCATTCAGGGGCCAGCTAATCTGATATGTCATGTTAGCTGCTGGCAACTTGAGCATGAATGGCAACAGGATACTGCAGCCATTACAAAGTTGGCTATTAGGGAGTGTCTACAGTATGCAAGTAATTGATGCCATCTACTTATCTGATAAATAATTTATGCATCTACTTTTTGGGTACATGATGATGTACCTTGTTGTTAGCACTTCACTGTTTTATGTGAAATTATAATGAACTTTCAACTTCTCAAACTGTGGATAGAAGTAGGATCCAGCAAATTTAATAGCTGACATATAAACTTGAGATTTCTTAATTTTGGTTGAATAAATTAGAAAAAACTTATGAAAAGGCATCAAGTCTTCTAGGCTAAGATTTGTAGCCACTATCATGAATCTTGAGTATCAACACGGACGTAATGTCTAACGAGTGTCATGGGGCACTCATATAAAAAGGTCTTTTACTATCATGAGCAAGGAATTTTCTTTTGGATGTCTAACGATGTAAATAAAAAAAATGCTAGTGTTCTAAGCCAACATTACATCAATAATCTGGGAAGTCTAGTGTATGACAAATATAGAGGCAAATGTATTTGCGATAATAGCTTCCAAACCAGGGGAAATATTGAGAAAGCACACAACAGTGGATAATCGAACTTGCAGTTCTTTTTTCATGTTAATCAGAGAATTCTTTGGATATGGAGACCATTTTGCTCCTTTATAAATGCAAAGCCATTCATTTTAGTATATAATAGTCCCTCCAATTTTTTTTTCTTTTAAAGAGCTTTCATCTAGTGCTTCATGACTCATTAGGCTGCTTTAACCAAAACATAATTCTGAAGATATTTCATTAAGCTTGTTCAGTGTCTCTTTGCCCAATGCATTGTGTGAAGGCAAATTTTCTTACATGTAGCCATATCAAAATTGTTTTTGCTTACGTGCAGTTTGGTAAGCTTTTTTACATCATTAATTGGTAATGTATGTGTTGTTTTAGGTCTTTTTTATGTGACAAATAATTATTTTATTGATTTCATTTTTTACAATTTGAATAGGTTTGCATCTCAAAGTTCACTTATTCTTTCTGCATTATCTCAAATGCTGGTTCTTGTATGTTTTACTTTTTCCTCTGTTGTTGTGGTATTCGTTCCAAAAAATCTTCATTTCAAGACCTTTTATAGTGCTTCATGACTCATTAGAGATTAGACTCCTTCAATAAAATAAAAAAAACTGAAGAAATTATATGCTTTTTCAGTGTCTTCCCCTAATGCATTGTGTGAAATATTTATTTATTTATTTATTTGTAACCATATAATAAAGTTTTTGCTTATGTGTAATTTGGTAAATTTTTTTACATCATTAATCAGTACTCTGTGTTGTTTTAATTCTTTTTCATGTGACAAATATTATTTTATTGATTGTTCATTTTGAACAATTTGAATACATTTTCATCTTAGAGTTCCCATATCTTTTCTGCATTATCTCAAATGCTGGTTCTGGTGTGTTCTACCTTTTCTTTTATCAATTGATTTATTTCACTGCACTTTTTCAAATGCTTTATGACAAATTTGATTTGTACCCCTATATTGCTGTAGTAGTATTGTCTCTCCAAAATCTGATTCAGGAGGTCTAGGCCTGTGCTTATGGCCTAAGTGGAATCTTCATTGGCTGAGGTATCAGAATTAAAATCTTCTAGTGTTGAGATATCCTCGTTTACCATGTCAAGATATAATTCCAGATCATTGGCAGTAAAGGTATCAATAACTTGTGTAACTTCATGCCAAATTTAAGATGACATTTTTTTTTTTTTTTTATATATACAAGTACAGACCTTGGATGAACTAAAATGGCATCTCCAGCTTTATTAAATCATTAACTAGCAAACAATGATGGAGGTGAAATGTTCAAATTAACCAAATAGTTTGTTTCCCCGGTAAATTTACCCACATGTAGCAACAATTTCAAAAGATTAAGTATACTTGGTGGAGATATTTAATTGAGGATAGTATAAGGACTGCTGCAACTGGAAATCTCCAACTCTTTACTACTAAAAGTTCGATCCACACGAAATTTGATACAATTTATATGCTTTGCAATGAGTCATTGTCTAAAAGCATAACCCTGTGCATTGCAATTATATTATTTATCCTTTTGCCAAAGAAATATTTGTTATGCTATCAATTTGAGATTGTTATATTTATTTTAAGTTGTGGACTGAATTGTCACTAATAATATTGATATTATCCACTATGTAGAGTTGCATCCTTGAGGCACAGGCAATATGTGCTGAGCACATGACAAAATAAGGGTAGCAATGGCATTGTAACCTACCCCATCTGTAAGTGTACATGAGTAATTGTGTAACATGTTAACTGTTTGAGTCAAAGTTCCAGATGCTTGAATTCTAGATAAATAGAATTTTCCAGTGAGATATACTTGGCATGTCGTCGGAGGATTATTGATTTCATTAAGGGGTTAATGCAAATGTTCTTATCAATGTGTCTCAATCCACACTATATCCTACTTGTTGCTAACTGAAAGGACAAAGCATTTGACTTTTGGATTTTATATGGTTGATGGTACATCAGGTTGGGACATAGCATATTTTTCTACACTAGACGCACCTACACCCATTGAACATGCACTAATTAATGCCATATATGCTCTATAGTAGTCATACAGATAAAGTACATGCAACAAGTAATTTATAAGTCATGATTTTTACATCATTCCCACGTTTATGAGCAACACACTCGATGATACCATATGTTGATAAACTATATTTTCCTTCTCCTTTTCATTTGTTTATTGTGTTTTACAATTCAAATCCTTATTAAGAGCGGTCAACTTTCCATATTTCAAATATAGAACTAGATGATCAAATTTCATTTTGAACTTACCTCCATAAACCTAGGCAACAAGAAAAGTTTGAGTGTTATAGTTAGTTTATTGTACTCTCTATTTTGTCAATTAGCAGCTACATGAAAAAGAGGTAAAGAGTTGATACAAATGAGGCTGCATATTTTCTAATTGACTTTTGTAAAATCTAGAATGTGGCAATGTTAACGTTTACGGTGTAGGTGTGCATATATACTAATACAAGTTTGTGCATGTACAGGAAGTCCTTGATATTGGTTTGCATGAAACATTTGCAACATGAAGATGCCAAGAATTGGAAGCTTATATCCATGGATACACTTCCAATACAAAATAAATACATTTAAGGTGCATAATCTGCTTAATTCACTTACTTTTACAGAAATATCTGCGTGACCAATCCCAAAATGTTTATACATTATTTATTTGGACCAAGGTGATTGTGGTATCTCTATGATAATATATATTTTGTTTCTCTTATTATGTGCAACATTGTTGTGCCCTTCCAAATAGAAAGTAATCTAAATCTACCATGTTGTGTAAATTTCATTAGGGTTTAATTAGATCTTAATCTACTCTTAATATACCATAGGTCCTCGCATCTTTTCCATGTTTTGATCTCTTTATGTTATTAGAACTTGACACTATGGTTGATATTGACACTTCCCCTCTTTGTTCAAAATTATTTGTGAACTAAATGCCTTTTTTTTTATTAAAAAAATTGTATTTGTTTCTTTGATTATTGGAATTTAGTTTAAAAAACATGGAGTTCTCTATAAAATTTGAGATTTCTCTTTTTTTGAATGCTTTTATGATATATGTTTTTTATTCTTTAGGTGAAGAACTATTTTCCAAATCTGAATTAATGGTTTTTTTGTTATTATATGATGTAAAATTTGACATGTTTATCTATCAAGTTTTAGTTTGGGATATGGGTTTTTATCCTATTTGATTAGTTTAAGGAACATTAGGAAAGATTTGAGAAAGACCCAAGTTGAATATGTGACTACAAAATTTTCAGTGATATGCAAAAATTATGGAGTTTAAAATGAGACAAAAATTGTAAAATTTGAAAAATGAGATATAGATTGAAGACAATTCTCTTTTCTAGTGCTCAGTTTTGTCCCAAAATGAGTTGGGTAGAACAGGTTATTTGAATAAGTCATTTTACTGCCAACATAGGTGGTCATTTCTTAGGTTATCAGAAGCTTGGATGCATTGAGAAACTTACTTGATTTTAAGATATAAGAAAGCATTTTTAGGGTATGAACATAGGTTGTTTGATCTCTCTCTCTCTCCCTTATCATGAGTCAACAACATTTTTTAGATGGCTTTTTCTTTTTCTTAGCCATTTAATTTTATGTTGGCCTATTGGTTTACTTCTTTGACCAACATGATATACCATCTCCTGACCTTTCCACTTTAACATTTAGTCTAGGTTTAGCAAGGTACTGCATTACTTATGAGGTTTGAATTTTGTATTTTGATTAAATGATATAATAGCTTCTAATATGGCCAGAGTGGTAGGATGTTTTGCATAGAGTTCATTAGCCATGGAGACCATGATTCAATAGTCAAATATGAGCAGTTGGGTTAAGTGGGTTAATTTTGATCCACCTACAGCCATATTGCACCTGGAGGTGCCGTGTTGGGAACTTGAGGTAACCCTTCTTTCTAAGCTTTCCTTCAAGTGGAAAGTTGGTGGTCTTCTCAATAAGATAGTAAGAGCTTCTTTAATGAATGATCATGTGATGTTGCTTAGCTTGGTTACACTGTTATAGGAAGAAGAATAAAATTTGAAGTTGACTTGGAATAAATGCCCACATCATGATCATCATGTGGTTCTTTTGTGATCAGCTTGTTGTGAGCAGTCCTCTAATCAAGGGCAGGGTTAGGTGCAATGCAGTGGTTTGTTCTCATGATCATGTAATACTTTTATTTTTAATTTTTAAACAATAATTGCCCCCCAAAAAATCTAGGATTTATCTTTGCTTATTTTTAATTATTAAATGTAATTGTTGAAGAAA
Organism: Quercus gilva; assembly: GCA_023621385.1. Taxonomy (NCBI): domain Eukaryota; kingdom Viridiplantae; phylum Streptophyta; class Magnoliopsida; order Fagales; family Fagaceae; genus Quercus; species Quercus gilva. Next base: position 55,586,757 of record CM042475.1, on the reverse strand, counting down.
AATGAATGGTGGGGACATAGTTGGGTTTAGGAGTTTCCATACTACGTAAAATGGGCACATAGTTGGATTTATATCAGGTGATCAGCTTCTTCTTTTGAAATTATTTATGGTTTAAATCTACTTGGCAGGTTTTGGCAGATTACTTTTGCTATGTCAAGATTGGTAGGTTCCTGTCATGGTTGAAGGATGTTGCAAATGAAAATCTAAGTGGCATGGTGCTTGTTTTATTTGTGAATCTAGAGATTGGTACAAGGTTCTTGCTGGTTGTTGGCATTGGCTTACTACCAGTGCTATTAGTCCTTCCATTAAGGAGGCCATTTAATATCTGGTGCAAAGAGGGTGCTGGTAATTTTGGTCTTGACAAGTAGCAGAGTTGTATCAAAATTAATTCTCAGGAAGGGTTGGACTCAAAAGAACGTTCATTAGAAGCATCAGCAGCAGCAGGAAAAGTTTTTGCATCAAACAGGAGGATAGGAAAGTTTTCTCTTGAGCAGCAGTGACACAAAGAGGAAAGCTTGATTGCTTGTAGTTTTTATTTCCCCTGGTTTTGGTTGTAATTTTTAAAGATTATTTTACTTCTTTGATATGCTGACAGTGGATTTACTTCTTTGCTGCTTGGTTGGCTCTAAAGATATTTATAGTCTTTGTTGTATTGCGTGTTTCTTTTAATAATAATTACTCCAAAGAAATCCAAGTTTTATCTTCTTATATTTGTGTTGCAATTCTGATAATATGTCATGAATTGATGAGAAATGAATTTGAAGTAATGACTCAACCCATGTTTACATAATTCTATTCGATTGTTGAGAATTCCCAAGTGTTTTGTAATGATAAGAGAGACTATGCAATGAGTTGAGTTGGGAGTTGGGATTTACAAGGAAACCAAAGAGCAAAACAAGGAAAGTGTTTGCACCAGGACACCTGCTCCATGGGCTAAGCTTAATTTTGCTTTAGTGGCAATATGTTGTGCAATAAAAAGCCCACAACCGGCCAAAATGGGCCCAAAAATAGCCTCACAAAATGGGCTCTATTCTCTTCTTTCCTTCCCCAAAAAAAAAGAGAGGGAAAGTAAATACAATTGGTGATCTAAAGAAGTAATACCATCCCAGGCCCAGCCAGCCTTTTGTATCTTATGGAAGATTCAGTTGAGTGTTATAATATTTATGATACACCTTATGGTGCTCTCTAACTCATGAATATGTTTCTTCAGCATTTTGATCTTCTCCTCTATTTCCTTTTCTCTTTTCTGGTCTTTATACAGTACCTCGTAGTTTATGGATGTCCTTGCTATGCTTCCGCATAAGTGAAATCTCCATTGGCAGGGAGTTCAGAATTAAGATCAACTAGTGTTGAGATATCACCGTTTAGCACATCAAGACATAATTCCAGATTGTTGGATGCAAGGGTATCAATAACTTGTATAACATCATTGCAAACCAATTGTCAACTCTAACATTGACATATTTTGTATAAACAAGTACAAACCTTGTATTATTCTAATAACTTCATGGGCATCTTAAGCCTTATTGAATCATTAACTGGTAAACAATGATGAGGTGAATTGTTCAATAACAAAATAAACGTACCCACATATGCAACAATTTCAACAGATTTAAGTATACAGAATTGAGATATGTAATTGAGGTTTAGTACTAGGACCATTGAGACTGAAAATCCCTAACTTATGATAACATTGAATCAACCACTGCACATTCACACCTCATCTCCATTAAATGCTTTCTGCACTATGTATTTGACTTGTATTGCTTTCAAATCTTAGTTGGTGAGATTGGATATATAGTACTGTTGGCATCTCTTCTGTGGTCTCTATTGAAACTGTTAGAGCATAATTTGTTACTGTCATGAAATATCAGAATTCATAAGTATCCATATTTTCTGTTTTTAGTCCCTAGGTAAAGCTGTAAATTAGTTAAAGCATATAACATCCTTCTTGTATCTTCCTCTACCGATAGTTTTGTATCCCCGATAAATTAAGAAAATAAATATGGACACCATCTGAAGCTTTCTACTCGTCCATAATATTCATATTTGATTTTTCCTTTACTCATTTTTGACAATTTCAATCTATTATTTCGAGATGACCTATAAAGTGGATGATTGATGGAAATTGTGAAACACCAATAGTTACGAGAGAAAAACATACTAAAGTGATGTATCTAACTTTTAATAAGAAAAATGTAAAGAGTTTTGATTTTTATCCAACAAGCTTTCATTTTACCATTAGTGACATTAAAGTTTTGTAATTCGTCCATAAAAAAAAGAGCAAAGGATATGCTGTGGCTTTCTCACAGTTTATTACATTCCCTATACAGCTTCTTGAATTATTGGTTGGCCAGTGTGTACAATGTTAAAGGCTGCCCCAGGGGCTGTTTCTTATTTTGCTATATTATTGGTAATCTCGAAAGAGAGAGATCATTTCATTGTCCCCTAAATCCATTACTGCTCACTTGTAAGGTTTTATTGTAAATGTCTAATTTTGTATACAAAGATGTTACTACTTTTTAGCAACTTAAATGTCATTAATTTTAGGAAGACAATGACACATGGAAATGATGAACCCATGGTTCCTCTGAATTTCTGACAAGTTGATGGAAGAAAGAAAAAAATAAAAATTAGACAAATTGATTGATATGCAACACCAGAGAGGATTTGGACACAAACCATGTCACATTGTGTTAGTCATGGTCTTCATTGCTCATTTTTTTCTAAACTTGACATACATCCTATTGGCTCAATTCATTATAGTTTAACTCAAAAACTAATTTGTAATTTGATATTAGAGTAAAAATCTTTATAACTATAAGTTCTTAGATTTTGAGACGTTGATAGATTTAAATATATAATCCCATGTCAAGATAAAGTTCAGACTGAATAGCAATAGTAGCCAAGGTGTCAAAGAAAACGATGAAAGCATTGTTACTTTTCCTAGGACTCAAATGAGAGGTGGTTAACATTAAGAAATAGAAATGTTCACCAATTCGTCCATGACCAAAACACAGTTTTTTACAACCTTGACATCACTATCGTCCCCCAACATATCTTTACCCTCTTGCCCTCTCACCACTGCCACCACTACCAGTTAACAGTATCTTGATGTAGAACAAAAATGCACACATCAGCACTCGATTTTATCAGACTTATTCTGATGCATCTCAAAATATATTGGATCTATGCAGTACCTTTGTTTCAAAATCTCTATTTCCCCCCTTTCCCTAAGACTATATATGCTTAAGAAGATTAGATAACTAGAATACCTGTGGCATTCAAATGTCAACATGACAAATCAAAATATGTCAAGGAATGTGCCCATTGTTCACGAGTAAAACATTTTTAGACTTGAAATCCCTGTGAAATACCCTTGCAAGGAAATTGGTTCTAGATTCAGTAAAAGCATGAAGAATTAAGTCTGTATTATTGCACTTTTTACATTACAGATGCTTGTGCAGCCAAACATTGAAATTTAATCTAAAATATGGTGGAAAATTTTAAGCAGCAGAAATTGCAGTATTTAGAATATTTTGGCTATCTGAGGTATGATTATGCAGGTACAAGGACCACCCTTCCAAAGGTGTGATAGAAAAGTTCACACAACGATCAGTGACAACAAGTTGACATAGGCTCATCTGGAGAAGCAAAATAATGTGGCATAATGGGATTTGTAAACTATTAGATAAAGTACTATATTAGTCAAGTTGTCTAAGAAAAAGTTCCTTCAACAAATCAATTATTAACTTAGAATATGTTTTGAATTCTCACTTATGAAATTCATCACTTTAGACATCATCAAGATTAGATTACCTTGATAGTGAAGGTACTCCAATGCAATCCTTACCTCTGTAGGATAAAATTCAAAATCATCAAAGACTTCAGGTCGGTTGGAAATTTGAAATAAAACTTAGCAACAATTCACAGGGAAAATAAGACTGTGATAGATTGAAAAAAAAATATGTCAGCAATATATTGTATCTATTTGCTTGTACAAAAAATTCTTTTAAGTGTTTTGACCTATGTACAAGGAATTTTTCAAAACAATTAATTGCAACCTATAAGACAGTACTAATAAAAATCTTCTTGAATAATTTTTAGGCTCAATTTAAATCATGATCAGGCTCAAAACATGACTATGTAATTTTGCCTATCAAGATTACCGCAAGCAATAATTTGCTGCAGAGGTTTTTGATGAAAGAGTGAATACTGGCAAGCATTTTTGTTTTTTTGCAAGTAGCAGGTGCCTTTTGGAACTTATTGGCATCAAAAAATTCTTTCTCTGTATAGGAGTAGCCCCATTACCACTAATAATTCCCTTTATGTTGGTTTCAAGAACCACAGCCACTGCTTTTACTCCTCCAGACTAATGCAAAGCCTCAAAGTTCTTATTCCTCACCATGTCAATTAAGCCTTTTCATATCAACACTGAGAATGTAAACAGGTTTTTCATTCAAGGAACGCTCATTGAAAGGCTGCACAATAATGGAATTGGTCAATCGGTGCTGTATATATGCAAGGGCAGTTGTAAATTAGTAGACCATCTTTGGTTCATTGTTTAGTAGATCATGATTTTTGGTCCTTTGTTTTGTTGCTTTTGGGGTACATTGGTTGATGTCAAGAAGGTGATAGATGTCCATTCTTGCTTGAAGGCACACATACAACACATAAATATCATCATTTGACTGGTAATTCCTCACTATCTTATGTGGACAATCTGGTGGGACTGGAATACTTGAACATATATACATGTCGTACTATGATTTTTTTTGGGGGGTTATTTACATTCATGATTGTAATTCTTTATGAGGCTCTACATTTTAACGCTACTCTTCTTTACCAAACTCATTTCTCAAGTCTTAGTCAATGTCTTCAGCCTTGGTCCATAGCACGTGTGTAGCTGCGAAAGGATCTCCGTCAAAAATATATGGTCATTGGCCACGCGATCACAGTCACTACCATTGCTGAACCTCATCACCACCATAAGTCTCCTAAACTATTTCTTCTAGTGATGCGCTGCCGAGTTTCTAGCAGAGGACACCATCTCAGGTGCCATCACTAGACCAAGCCTTGCCACTGTTCTAAACCTTGGATCCTATGTTATTGATCTCTGCCTTGTTGGTCCTAGTGCTCTCCATTGGGTGGGTCTAGTCTCTTTGTTGTTGCTTGATGTATTGTGTTAACTTGGTTGTTGCTGATGGTTTAATTTCAATCCTTTCTTTGAGTTTTCTGAGTAGGAGGGGATTTGATAGAGTGGTTGGTGTTTTTGGTTGTATTTGTTGTTTGGGTATTTCTTTGGTGAGGGGGAAGGGAATTTTCTGTGTTTTGGTGTTTGCTTGTAGGAGGTTGATGGTGAGTTTCCTTCTTGAGAATTCTTCTTTGTATTTATTGAGAACTTCTAGTTGTTTCTTTGGGTTTTCGTTTTGGGTATTAATGGAGGATAGTTTTCTAGTTATGGAGGCTATAAGTCAGTAAGTGGGACTTTGATGAATGAGAATGGTGGATAAGGTTGATGGTGGGTCTTTGATGAGTAAGATTGGAGGATAGGGGGTGTATTGGGCACTAGTCCAAAATTTAGGAGGGTGTCTTGGCATTTTTTCTTACTTCTTGTGGTGTTTAAACCTTAGAGTTATATCGTTTAGGGAGAGTCAACAAGATGCTTGGTGTGGACCTTTATACTTATTTTTTTGGCTATAAGGAATGTTGATAATCATTTTATTCATTTACTTGTAAAATTTGATGAAAAATAGAGGGTCACGGTATAGATAAAGTTACTGTGTGTTTGTATGGAGGTGAAATAAGGTGGATGGAAAACTTTGGTGAGAAAATGAAAAGGAAAACTTTTTCGAGTATGTTTGGTTGGGTGAAGAGGAAGGAAAATAAATAGTGGGACCTAAGTATTTTCTCTCTGAGCCCACATAAAAGTTTTCTCTCTAAAATGGATAGAAAACTAAGAAAGGAAAGCTCATGAAATGAACTTCCAAAAATACCCTTGAAATTCACCTCCAAGTGTTGGCTTTTTTTTTTTCCTCTCTGGACATGTAGCTTTCTTCTTTCCTTTTTAGTGCTCATATGTTTATTTTCTCATTAATTTTGGTTGGTTTTTGTTTTTGTTCTTTTTTTTTTTTTAGAAAATAGTTTTGGGTTAATTTCTTATGCTTTTTATTTTTTATTTTTTTACTGAAGTGTCCATCTATGCACAATTTTTTTAAAGTATAATGTGTTACTTTTTGTTTTATTTAATAGGAACATGATGATTCTTCTCAAAAAAAAAAAAAAAAAAAAAGGAACATGATGATAAATTTATACAAACTTTATTTTCAACCAAACAAAAGAAAAAATTTCATCCCTCCACTTTTTCACTCTCTCAATCAAACACAAATGAGGGAAACTAAAATCTTTTCTATCTTTCCACTTTTCTATCCTCTCTCTATTTTCTATCCTCCCATTTTTCCATCTTCTCAACCAAATAGACCAAATAGTGGGGTTTAAGTGTTTTCTCTCTAGGTCCACCAAAAAGTTTTCTCTCCAAAATGGAGAGAAAACTAAAAGAGAAAAGCTCATGAAATGAGCTTCCAAAAATACCATTGGAATTCACCTCCAAGTTTGCAAAGTGTTGGTTTTTTTTTTTTTCCTCTTACTAAAGTGTGTTGTCTTCCTTTTTCTTCTTTTTTTTTTTTTTTCCTTTTATTTTTTCTTGCTCTTGTACTAACGTGTTGGTTTTTTTTTTTTTTTTAAATTTTTTTTGCTTGCTTTTGTCTAGACATGTTGGCTTCTTTTCTTCTTTTATTTTTTACTTTTTTTCTGGACGAGTAGCTTTCTTCTTTCTTTTTTAGTGCTCAAATGTTTATTTTCTCATTAATTTTGGTTGGTTTTTTTTTTTTTTTTGGTTCCTTTTTTTTTTTTTAGAAAATAGTTTTGGGTTAATTTCTTATTCTTTTTTTAATTTTTTTTACTAAAGTTTTCATCTATACACAATTTTTTTAGAGTATAATGTGTTACTCTTTATTTTATTTAATAAGGACATGATGATAAATTTATATAAACTTTATTTTCAATCAAACAAAAAAGTTTTCAATCCCTCTACTATTCCACCCTTCCTTTTTTTTTTTTTTTTTTGAGAAAGAATTACAACATGCTGCTAACCCCATAGCTCGAACCCTTTCCTCCCTAGACTCCCAAGCACTTTGTGCATGGAGAGATGCCAATTCAACTACAAGGCTTTTGGCAACTATTCCACCCTTCCAATTGAACACAAATGAGGAAAACTAAAATCTTTTCTATCCTCCCACTTTTCCATCATCTTTCCATTTTCTATCATTTTACTTTTCCATCCTCCCAACCAAATGGACCCTAACTTTAGTAGGACCCTTTTTCAATATTTTGATGGGAATATTTAAGCTTCATAAAACAACGATTTTTCTACTTTGCTATTCTTTACCTTGAGTCATCCAGATACTTACACTATTGTAAAACTTGATCCGAAATAAAATTGGGTCATAAAATTACTATAATCTTCTTGAAGTTCAAAAGCGAAGAAGGAACTACAGAATCTGATTTTGGTGATCTTATATACAACCTCTTAATGATGGGTATTGATTTTTGGAAGAGAAATGAAATGAAATCTCAAATCAGCGAGGGAATTTGATAGTACTAATTAACTCTTGCCCAAGTGAGTCCACATTATTTGGACTTTTTCATGTGGACCTGATTTCAAGATTATTGATGGACCTATGCGTCAAGCTTGTTTGAAATTGAATTCACCTAATTTTTGTTGTAACAGACTAGTCTATGGGGCCTTGGTCCACTTGGTCTTAAGAGTAATTTCATCCCTGTTTGATGGGCTACGTTGAGCTAGTTCTGAACACAACCGCTTTATTGTCTCTGGGTTTCTTAGCCCAATATTAGACCAATCAAGCAATCACGTCCACTATGTCCGAACACTGCCTTCGTTGCATAGTGTTCTTTTTTTGGGAGATGAATAATGGTTTTTAGGCTGGTTTGTTTAGTCCTTCAATATTGACTCAAAAATAAGGAACAATGAATAAAAAGTGAAACAAGATAAAGAAGATTGAAAAAAAGGATTTTAAAGATACAGATAAAATTTAGAAAAAACAAAAACAAAACAGATTAAGTGTAGGTGTTTTTTGGAAGACTGCACGAAAGGAATACAACTAGAAATGTTTTCGTTTGGGATTTATGTCCCACAATAGGTTCAAATAAAAATAAAATAAAATAAAAAAACAAATAAAAGGTTAGAAGCCCAATCTCTCTTGGGAAAGAGGCCAGTCTATTAAGTTTTTTTTTTTTTGGTCATAAGGAAAACAGAAAAGAAAAACTACAAAAAAAAAAACTTAACTCAGTGCAGTGCCTAGCCACACTACCCCCAAAAAGATCATTCTCAACAACACCAACCAAATCCTCAGGGGGATTCTCAAAAACAATGAAATTTTGGTCTTGAACTGTCCCCTTCCTCGCCATAAGATCCGCGCAACTATTAGCTTTACGGTAGCAATGCTTTACCCGAATTTGAGGGATTTCATAGATCAGATTCCTACAATCCTCAAGGAGGGAAGAAATCGATCTATTAGAGTACTGGGGATTTCCTAACATATCCACAACAGCCTTCGCATCCATCTCGATCTCCACCATGTTCAGATTCCTCTCCACACAAAGCATAAGCCCATCTCGAATAGCCCATAATTCAACCATAAGGCTAGAAGCAATGCCAATGTTCCTGGAAAACCCAACAATCCATCTACCAGTCCAATCTTGAATGACACCACCTCCACCAGCTAGACCTGGGTTACCCAACAACGACCTATCTGTATTTAGCTTCAACCACCCTGTTGCTGGTTTATCCCAATGAACTTGTTTAATCACCGTATGAGGTTTTCCTTTCTTTGGATAGGCACAAAAGAAGTATTCCACAGAGTTGCTCATAATATCTTTTGCAATGTGAGGGTTTTGTGCCTTATTATTAAAAACATATTGGTTTCGATTTTTCCAGATACTCCAAACAGCAAAGGAGAAAATGATATTCCAAGGAGGCTGATTTTCATCAATAGCTTTCCCAGCCTTGCCATTAGTTGCCAACTAGTTTTCCAGATCAGATACAAAGAAGTACCTATCAAAATCCACCGCCCCCAACTCATTCCACACCGGTTTAACCAAATCGCAGTTACGAAGAGCGTGGGTAATAGTCTCAGTTTCTTTCAAACACCGAGGACACCGGCCATCAACTGCCATTCCCCTAGCAGATAAACACCCATTAACCCCAATACTGTTGTGAATGCACTTCCAAAGAAAAAATTGAATTTTTGGGAGAGTTTGAAGTTTCCAAATCCATTGTCCACTAAAATCTAAGTTTGGATTCAAACCAGAGGCCATTCTATAAGCACTTTTTAGATTAAACTCCCCACGAGGAGACTCCTTCCACATAATTTTATCTCCTCTCAAAGAAGCTAAGGCAAAAGGAATGGCTTGAATTTCCAATTTGAGAATGGGAGGAAACTCAAAGGGGATATGATCCCACTTCCACCCCTTTGAGGATGCTATATCCTTAACTTTCCACTCCACTACCCCCCTAGGCAGAGGACCCTGAACTTGCTGTCTTAGGGAGCCATTTTTTGTCCAAGCAACATACCAAAAGTTTAGGTTACTGTCTTTCCCAATCGCCCATCTAACTCCTTGCTGAAACATCTTCGCACCTTTATTCATACCTCTCCAAATTTGAGACCTTGGCAAACTATTGGGATTCCTCAAGTTTAGTCTTCGGTTTGTGCAGTACTTGGCTTTAAGAACTCGCCCCCATAAACTCTCATTTTCAGTATGGAATCTCCAATTCAGTTTGGTTAGCAACGCTAAATTCCTCCCTTTAGCACTTTGCAGTCCGAGCCCACCTTCAACTTTTGGTTGAGTCACCTTCCTCCAACCCACCAAGTGGACTTTCCTCGCCGATTCTGTCGAACCCCACAAAAAGCTCCTATTCACTCGATCTATGCCCTCTAAAATTCTGGTCGGGAGGAGATTACATTGCATAACATAAGCAGGAATCGTAGAGGATGAAGCCTGAATAAGGACCGCCCGACCCACTGGTGAAAAGAGATTAGCCTTCCATCCAGCAAGTTTGTTCTTGACTCTATCCAAGATGAAGTTAAACTCCAAAGAGGATGAGCCAGGATGCTTAAAAGGGATTCCAAGATACTTACCAATATTAGAGGTGGAGGCAAAGCCCAACATGTCATAAAAGGACTCCCTTACTTCCCTGTCTACATTTGGCGAAAAATAGACACGAGATTTATCCGCACTAATAGTCTAACTAGTTTTGCTGCAAAACTCATCCAGGACTTCCTTAATAGATAAGCAATTAGCTTGGTCTGCCTTCGTAAAAAGCACAATATCATCAGCAAACATTAGGTGAGAGAAGGCTAAACCACCTTGGGAGGTTTTGACCGGATTCCAAAGCTTCAGGCCACATTTCTCCTCTATGAACTGCCCCAAATATTCCATACAAAGGATAAACAAATAAGGCGACAAAGGATCACCTTGTCTTATTTCCCTAGACGGGAGAAAAGGCTCAAGACTCCCCCCATTAAAAAGAATCGACGAGGAGCTAGAGTTCACAAGCTCATAATAAGGTCGAGAAGATTTTGCGGCAAATTTATTTTTGTAAGCACTTCACAGATAAAACTCCACTCAAGTTTATCGTAAGCCTTTTCCATATCAATTTTCACTACCATATAGACTGTGCCTCTCTTCTTCTTACTAATCGAATGGATAAGCTCCTGGACGATTAATGCGTTATCGATCCCTTTCCTCCCAGGAATAAAGGCCGTTTGGAGAGGAGATACCAACTTCTCCAGGTAAGATCTTAAGCGAGCTACAATGATCTTCGTAACTATTTTATACACTATGTTGCAGAGACTTATGGGTCTGTAGTTCCTTAAGGTCTTCGGACCTTGGATTTTTGGAATAAGCACTATGTGGGTTCTGTTGAGATACTCCGGCATACTTTTGGCGCCAAAAATGCTCTTTACTTCCTTAATCACAGATTCATCTACCATTGGCCAAAAATGTTAAAAAAAACTGGCATGTAGTCCATCCGGACCAGGGGCTTTATTTGCCTTAAGAGACCAAAGCCTTGCCACAATCTCTTCGATAGTAACTCTCTGGCTTAAAACATCCCTTTCCTTATTGGAGAGACAGACTTGCCACCTTGTTTCAAGAATCAAATCTCTCGTGGATGAAAAAAGAGAAGCTGTGTAAATATCGTAAAAACCCTTACGGATAAACCCCATCACCTCCTCCTCTACATCAATCCACTCACCCACACTGTTTTTAATAGCAGTGATACGGTTCCTGTTTCTTCTAACAATCGTCGAGACGTGAGTTTATTAAGTTTAAATTATACTGTTTTGTTTACTCTCTCTCTCTCTCTCTCTATATATATATATATATATATTTTTTTTTTTTTTTCTTTTTCTTTTTGAGAACCAATTTTTTTTTTAATATAATTTAATTGTTATAATATGCGGAGAATGTGAATTCAAAACTGTGGCATTCTTCATAAAGAAAAAAACAAGTCAATATTGCTGAGTTATAAAGAACTAGATCTATTTTGTATACTTATTCATTACTAGAAGCTCATTTGAGGAAAAAAAAGAAAAAAAGAAAAATCACTAAAATTTTTTTTAAAAAAATTAGCTTTATTTGAAGATATAAAGAAATTTTTATTTGAGATTAGAGGGATCATAAGCTAGGTTATTTTGATAGCTTAAAGACATGTTCTTCCTTATAAGCCTCTCTAATACTTTTAAAAGTTTAACCTTTTTGTAAGTGCTAATATTGTAAATTTTGTCTTCAGGAAATGAACCTGGGATTATCCTTTTTAATAAATACACCCTACTACACAGTAATCATCAAACAAATTAAAAACCAAAAGCAACCCATTCAAAAAAGTTCTCTCGGAAAAACCCAAGAAAATAACAAAATCTTGAACATTATTGGTACGTGGAAAGTGGAATGCCCTTAATTAAACACTTCAGTTGAGTTTTATACCTTCATGGGGTAAGGAAACCAAATGTCAATGGCATCTCCAGCGTTACTAAATCATTAACTAGTAAACAATGATGGGGTGAATTGTTCAAATAACAAAATAAATGTAGCACGTATGGCAACAATTTCAACATATTAATTATACTGGGTGGAGATTTTTTTAATTTTTTTCGCTGATGGCACCGATTCTGTTATCGCTGAATTTGTTGTGACGATTGAAACTATTAAAACATGATTTGTTACTGTAATAATGCTTAATATTAGAGTACATAATCTCTGTTTTTTCTTTCTAGGTAAAGCCTTGAATCAGTCAACATTTCATATAATTGCTTTTGTCTCTTCCTCTATCCACTGTTTTGTATCTCATGAAAGAAAACTAAATATGGACTATTCTGTAGCCTTCTTTTCCTCAACGCTCATTCATATTTCCCAATCCTCCGCCAGGTACTCATACGAATCTTCTTCTTCTTCAACTTTATATTTTGTTGGTTTGCTCTACTCTGTCCCTAGATCTCACTAAAACATTGCACGGTTTTATGCATTGAACTAAAGGTAACAATATATGCAATCCTCTTTGGGATTCATCAGAACTGCTTAAAGCTCTTGTAAGTACTTCAAATCCTTTTCGTTTCAGTTTTTTGATTGGTTGCATTATGATTTTTCGTTCTTTTTTTATACTTGAGTGATGAATAGCAATATGCCTTGATGATTAGGAACTTGGAGGAAAGAGGGGAGAACGTGAAATTTAAAAGCAACTTCTTCTGTGTGTTGAAATTTCAGGTACCTTAATTAGTGCGGATGAAATGGTTGTAAAAATGTCTGAATGAGCTTTCTTGTGTGTTTTTGTTATTTGTCTGTGCTTTCTCTTGGACTTGCATGTTTTAATTTTCAAACATACACCTTTGAACTTGGTTGCTTTAAATCTGGCCGATATTGTGTTATTTCTTTGTGGGAGAATACAGTGCATAGACATGGAATTTAGACTGAAAAATTAAGTTTTAACCACTGAATTGCCCTTAACTGACCTTTCATTTTCAGGCGAGCCAAAACACTATCAAAATTTTAATTTGACAACCTCTACAATTTGTGTTGCCACTAAATTCAAGCGGCGCAGGTGACAAATAAGTATATACAGCTTGAATTTAGAACTAATATACTTGAGTTAATCATTGCTAGTACTAATGAGATAAAAATAATATTAGTTTATATTTTGGCACCTTAAAGATGTGTATGTATGCATTTACTCGAATTCTACCAATATTTTTATGTTTGTCTCTTTTTTTTTTTTTTTTTGAGAATCATGTCTATGAGTTTTTATTAATAATTCAACTATTGTCCTTTCGGATTTGTTATTGTTTCTTGGTGAAATTCTTATTCTATGGTTTTGTTATACTTTTGAAGAAGAAATTTACATTTGACATAAATAGTTTCCGGTAGACATCCTTTGGGTTTGTAGTTAATCATTAATATATAATGATTAATATTCTTTTGTACCTTGTTGATATGTTTATGGCAACTACTACTAGGTATGGGAAAGTTAAATTAAGTATTTCTTTGTTTGATGTTTTAAAAGCAAAAGAATTTCTACTCGCTAAATTAATTTTCGTTCTCTAACCTGGAAAATTTGTTTAAATTACCTTTTTGAATACTGCATTTAAACACAGGAATATTCCAAGTACCATTCTTTTTTTTTATTATCAAACCTTGATAATTTATTTAGCATTGCATTTAAACATTGCCGTTAGTTTGCTACAGAACGAAAATGTGGCTAATTTAAAACTATTAAATTAAACAACCATAAAAAGCTTAGAATCTGGTTTTTGATATTGGGCTATAAATGGATGGGTTGCAGCAATAATCATAAAAGCTGATTCAATGTTCTGGATAGAAATCAAGGGAGTGTATCTATCTACCTACTCGAATAATCACTGAATAATCACTAGGCTATCAAAGTGTGTGAATTTTCTTGAATGTCTTCTGGTTTCTTGGGGGTCCATTTCATGTCTTCGGTAAATATTTTAAAGCTTTCAGCTTGGTGTTGTTTGTCTTTTAAAACCATTACTTAAATTGTTTGCATGTACTTATCGCTTATATTTTTGAACTACTTATGCTCTACTGAATGGAACGGCTACTCATTAAAAAGGGACCTAACTATGCTCCACAAAGAAAGAAATTTGCGCTTATTTCGGGATATGGCACAGAGATATAAAATATGCTTGATAAGGAAGTTGCTTACTGAGAATACAAGGGAGGTTAGTGTTAAGAGGCTTAGTTTCACTGACTGTAAGGATTGCCAACTGCTGCTCATGCTGGTTGGAAGAGGAAGATGGAGGCAAGTGATGAGGAGTGACATTTGTTGGCAAAAACAAAGGGGGAAAAGATGTTAATTGGGTATCATATGATTGGGAGACTCAGATGAGAGAGGCGTTAAGATTTTTATAAATGACTGTACCTTTAAGCAAGGTTAATATATATAGCCTCTGATATATTAACGAGATACACAAAATATGATATGTACCTTCCTTCTTATATTAGTATTTGTAAAACTATGATTGTTATTTTGTCATAGCGTGGAAATATACTTAACTTCTTCTAAGTATTTGCTATGGATTCATCTGTTATTAACATTTAACCAGAGAGGATTTGGACCCAAGCCATTATTCGTGCCACTTTGTGTTAGTCTTCGTAGTTTAACTTCTATAAAAATAAGAGGTCCTTAATTTAACACATTAATAGATTTGGATATAAAACCCAGGTCAAGGTAAAGTTCAGACTAAATGAAAGCCTAATTTCTCGTCTGCCACTTGAAAACACAAGTGAGCCAAAACACTGTTCATTACTCCCTTGACATCAACATCGTACCCTAACAATCAACATGTCATTTGCAGGGAGGAGCTATATATTGACTAGGGGCAGTGCCCCCTTAAATTTTTTTTAAAAAAATATTATTTTATTAATAAGTACTAATCTTAGCAATTTTATCAAATAAAATTACACTTTGTACCTCTTAACAATATCATTAATTTTTTTAAGAATAATGTTATAGTCACAGAGTTTTTTACAACATTTTTACAAACTATTAAAGTAGCAAATTCTTATTGATTCATACACTTATATCACTTTTTACTTACTAATAATCACTTACCATATTAGAAATTTGTAAAAATTTTGTAGTATTAGCATTTTCTATATTTTAAAGGACATAAAAAATTAATAGATTAAATCTAAAACAAATATATAAACTCAACAAAATTAGCTCAACAACAAAAATTACCAATAATAAAACTAAAAAAAAAATTAAGCTCAATTAACTTATTTTATCAAAAACAAACAACTTGGTCATTTAAAAAGTTTTAAACAAAACTCCTTAGTGGTAAAGTAGTAAAGTCAAAGACCGAAATTGCCGCACATAATGAGCAGAGGGTTACCCCCTAACTCCAAGTTTTAATTCTGTCCTAATTATTTGTCCTCGTACCCTGCTACAGTATCTGTTAACCATATCATGACATACAAACAAATACGCACATAAATAAATAAAGAAAAAGAAAGGTTGTGTGAAAAGAAGAATCTTAGGTGAGAAAAGAAAAAATAAAAATAAAAAGAGAAGGGAAAAGACGAAGAACAAAGAAAAAAAAAAGTGGGTAAGTCGAAATAGAGAGGAATTGTGTCCTCCTTTGCTTTCTTTTAAGTTTGAAAATAAATCAAATCTTATTTTTTAGGGTATTTTTATCCATCTATCTTACCATTTTCATTTTATGAATATGTTATTTTAACAGCCCAACAATCCTAAGATTACGTTTCCAATACGAAAGTCATGTAAAGATGCAGTGCTAAGGGAAGCTCAGTAAGGAATGGAATTAAAGGTTATTGAACACTTGATCAACAAGAATCAAATATGATAATCTAAATCTAACAGAAAAGCTGCTTAACAGAACATCAAAAATAAAAGAAAAAGAAAAATTGAAACAGAGTATTACATATCAAACGTCTCATTGAAATTTGGTTAAATTACAATAACCTCCTTGAGGTTTGGGGGTATTACCAAGCACATCCAACAATTTTAAAAAATGACCAATTTGGTCCTTAGGCACTAACACCGTTTGTACACCGTTTATTAACTTTTTTTTTTTCCTTTTTTTTCTTCTCTCCCTTCAAGCCAGAAAATTTCTTTTCTGTCCCTAACCTCCGACGACACTCCGGCGAAAATTACAAAAAAAAAAAAAAAAAATCCCTTTCAAACTAATTGAAACCCAAAAAAAAAAAAAAAAACCAGCAAAAACCCAAGCCAAACAACAAACATAAATCTCTTTGTAAATTCCCACTGAAATCTTCTAAAAATCCCAACAGAAACCCCAAAAAACCAGCAAAAATCTCAGCCAAACAACATAGAAAATCAACACAACCCCAACTATCATCAAAAAACAGAAAAAACACACCATATCACAAGATCGGCTTCATCGTCGATCTTCATCGTCTCCTGACGAAATACTACCCAAATCCGAAATCCAAAGGCCAGCCACAATCCACGACGCTGCCACAAAGATGATGAGAGAGTCTGTTGAAGGCAAGATACAGATCAAAGCACCACCACCATCACCATGTGGGTTCCGATCTGAGAGAGAGGGACGAAACTCCGATAAACGGCGTTGATGGCGTCAAACCTGCGATGGGAATCGGGAAGTTCTTTGCGTGGTGGTGTTGCCGGTGACCAAACTCATGGGTTTCACCGATTAGAGAGAGCTCTAAGAGAGAACTCAGAAGAGAGTTTACGAGAGGGTGAGCCTCCATGCTCTTCCACGATGAAACTCAGCCAACACCACCACAAAAATGGCCTCTCATCTCACTTTTCTCTCTAAAACCCGAGACCAACAAACATCTTATTCCTATCCGATTCTCATTCCCTCAAAACCCCAAACCCACTCTTCGATCTATAAGCTAGAGGGTCTTAGATGACACGTGAAACACGGATCGGCCGTATGGAGGTTGAGAAGATGATGGATCCATTGAGAACAACGGTCTAGTTGCGTGTGGGTCTGTATCGGCCATGAGAGTTTCAGAGATTTGAGAGAGAGCTGGAGGTTAGAGAGAGAGATTTTCTGGCGTGAAGGGAGAGAAGGAAGAAAAGGAAAACAAAAAGATTAAAAATAAATTGTATATAAACGGTGCACAAACGGTGTTAGTGATTAAGGACCCAATGGGTCATTTTGTAAAACCTTTGGATGTGTTTGGTAATACCCCAAACCTCAGGGTAGATTATTGTAATTTACCCTTGAAATTTTACTAAACATATGCGAATAACAAAAAAAATTGCAACACTCAGTGACTATCAGATTTTGGAACTGCCGAAGCTAGTGCTTCCTAATATGATACTGGAATCGAATCATCAACAAGGCTTTTAATTTTAAGACCCTATTTTGTAATAGTATTTAAATAACGAAAACTGTTATTTAAACACCACAAAACGTATTTTTATACATTTTTTTATCCATGCGTATTTTTACAAAATTTAAATAACGTTAATAAAAATCTTTTACCAAACGGGCATCGATAGATTTGGACACAACCTGACTGAATCTTGACGAAACCATTTTTCCCATTTAAAAAAAATAATAATAATAAATTAGCATATTCATACCGGCAGTGATTTACTACACTCTTTCTAACCTATAAATTACCATTGTACCCCAATGTAGCAGCATCTTAATATTATAATATGCAAACAGTCAACAGCAAATACCTTTAATCTAATTCAATTGGGCCAAGTCAGTCATCATAACTGTGTATACATCATAATGACAATATGACATCACTAACCAATATAGACTCAAAATATAGACTCAAAGTTTATTTTTTGGTAGAAAAACTCAACGATTTCAACCTCACCGACGTTACCGTACTTGCAAATGATTTGAGCCCATGGCCTCACGAAATGGGCCCAAAAAGAAAAAAGAGAGAGATACTATCCTGGTCCTGGCCCATTAAACGAGAGTGGGGAAGACCACTGATGGATACAGGGTTGTTTTTACTTTTTACTGCCTCAGCGCAAAGATGCTGACTTTAATTTATATCTACTACTATGGAAGATTTTTTTTTTTTTTTTTTTTTTTTTTAACTCACACACATGGAGGGATTTTTGAAAGAACAAAGTTTTGAATTAGTTCGGAAAGAAATCCTTCAAATTCTCTTTTTATATATATATATATATATATTTTTTTTTTTTATTGAATGTGAATTTCGATAATCTAATAATAGATTGCACTTTATTATTTTTTATTATATACTTATACTTGCAAAATTTAAAGGAGAAAAAAAATCAATAGCTATATCATATATTAAATGTTTAATTTCAAGTTTTTAAACCTTTAAATTATGCATAAAAAATATGTTTATGTAAACATGGCAAAATGGGCCGGGATTTGCTGACCCAACCCGAATCCAAATTTTTTCCGAAGAAAAAATGAAGGTGGAAATCACATTTTCGTTCCTACATTTTCAGGCAATTCCTACTTTGGTCCCTAGATTTTATTTTTACCGCTTTTAGTCCCTATCCTGAAAAACGCTTCCCGTTTTGGTCCCTGCCATTACATCAGAGACGGAAAATGCATACATGGCAAACGACAGAATTAAAAAAAATGTTAAAAATATTTTATTTTATTTTAAAATAAAATAAAATTTTAGTTATCAATAATTTTAAAATTAAAAAATTAAAAATTTTAGTTAAAAATAATTGTTCTTCTTCCCCAAGAACATGGTTGCCTAGAAAAAGAAATTTTTTCTGCTTATCATCATTTTCATCCTCCACCTTCCCATCCTCCTCTTCGTCCTTATCATCATCTCTCAATCTCACTTTCTCAAAACCTTCGATACCTACAAATTGGCAAGGCCTCCCTCTATCTTTCTCTGTTCTCTCCGCCTAGATCTCTCTTCCTCGATCACCGCCACTCAACACCACTGCCTATCTAGGTGGTGCTTCCCTCGTTTCTCACTACCAAACCCCACCGCCCTCTCTCTCCTTGAACTGAGCATTCCCAGATCTCGCTTCTCTCTCTGTTTTCTTTCTCTCGCTTCGATCTACCCCTAGATCTCCCTCAAATCTCTAGTTCAACCAAAGCCAAACCCCACGAGCACCACCACCATCCACGACAGGCACCACGACACCAGAGCCAAACCCATGACATCTCGGTTTACTTTGTTGGGTTTGCTTTGTTGCTATTTGGGTTTTGAATCTTTGAAGGTCCTTTGTGTTTGTAGTGAGATAGTGAAAAATTGGTTGAGTAATTGTTGAAATCTTTGCGAAATAATCGGTTTTCATCTAACCTTGAGACACACATGGATGTGGTTTGTGAAAGAATTGGTTTTCATCTGAGTGAAAGAATCTTTAAAGGTCTGTGTTTGAATTTTGTGGAAGAACATATACAAATCTTGGAATAGAAATCCCTTGAATTTTCATTCGTTCTTAGTTATTCATTCTCCCTGTTAGTATTTTATTTTTTCATTTTTTTTTTTCATTCGCATTTTGTGTTCTTTTGATCTGGGTTTCTTTTTCTGGTGGAAATGAATGTGGGAGTTGTTGGGAAAGAGAGGTCGAGGGTGAACACTTGGCACAATGTGTTGATCACTATGCAGAAGAAGACCAAGGCATTGGTGGCAGAACGTGAAGGGAAATGACTTTTGTATATGTTTTTGCTTGTTTGGATGCCAAGAAAATGAAATAAAAGAGAAGAAAATCTTTCTGGGCAACGGAAGAACATGAATAACAATTATTTTTAACTAAAATTTTTAATATTTTTATTTTAAAATTATTGATAACTAAAATTTTATTTTATTTTAAAATAAAATATAATATTTTTAATATTTTTTTTAATTCTGCCGTTTGCCACGTGTGCATTTTCCATCTTTGATTTAATGGCAGGGACTAAAACAGGAAGCGTTTTTCAAGATAGGGACTAAAAGCGGTAAAAATAAAATCTAGGGATCAAAGTGAGAATCGCCTGAAAATGTAAGGAAGAAAATATGATTTCCGCCAAAAATGAATCCACCCATGACTCGACCATTTTTTGCAAGTCAACTTGATCCAACTTGGCTAACTCGTGACATGACTTTTTTTTTTTTTTTTTAAATTGTAAAAAAGGAAAATAAGACATGGTTGGTTTTTTGTTTTGTTTGATGTGGGCTTTACAATGCAAAACACAAACTCAATTGACAAATATAATGTACATGATTATTATATTTTTATAAAACAAAATCAACTTTTTACATTTTTTGGATAACGTCATTCGAATACAATGGTCTCAAGAAAACAATTAATATATTTATCTAGTTGCATGCAAACGAATTGAAAGATGAATGATTACTGCATTATTCTTGCTTGAATAACACAATAAGTAAAGGCTTTTAGATATCAAATGACAAAGTACATGCTAAGATAATTTGGTTGCAATAGAGTTAAAAATAGATATTTAAAATTATAAACATTTATGAGAAACATTCATAAGTATGAAAAGAATGAAGTCTAAGTATATCAATGAAATTAGCATCAATTATGGGTGCTTGAACCTACTTTTTAATAGTCCATAACCAAAACAAACCACTTTTCAAAATAAAAGAAAATGTTTTCTTGTGTGTCTATTGCTGAATAATGACATAATATTCACAAAAGAGACAATGTATAAATTAGTAAGCAATCAAACTTTGATGTATATTTCCAAATTGATACATAGTGTCAATCATAGTGAATCTAAAATTAAATATAACTATAGATTATTTTCTATGATATTAGATTATGAAATTGGTTTTTAAGATTGTAAATTTTTTATTTTTTTTTATCAAATTAGCTATCTAATATCCAATAAAAAAATTACCTATCTAAGAGGGCATTTGTAATTTTGTTTTATGTTTTGGGGTGTTGATATTTTGAAGTGAAACTTGTGTGTTTGTTTTAATTCGACTCTCAAAAGATAGACTAGATTCCTTTGTGTTTGTGCTATTTTGTTTTGATTAACAATTTTGAGATTTGTATAATTTATAATTATTGAACAAATGTGAATTTGTTGAGTTGAGCTCTTTTTTGATATGAGCAGTAAATTTAAAATAATGCATTTCACATCAAGTAATTTGCTGCGAAGCAAATATGTGTTAAAAAAAGAAAAAATCATGTGAAAAAATACTGGTCAACTCGATCCAACTTAACCCAATTTGCAACTTGATTGATCGACCCATTTTTAACTTGCTTAAAATGACATGTTTTTGACACAAATCAATTGACTTAACCCAAACCCGACCTAACCCGCCCATTTTGTCTTGTGTTTATTAATGTAATTAAATTTCTATTAAAATGAAATTTGACATTTATGCTAACAACATAAAAACATTTAATGCAATAATTAGGTTTTCAAAATATTCAATGAGGTTAATTTTGTCGTGGGAGTTGACTTTTCGATGCAGTACACATTTAAAAGGGCCTATGTTAAGGAAGATTCTTGATTCAAACTCAAAGGAATATGCCTTTTTTTTTTTTTTTTGAGGAAACGGAGATATGCCAAGGTAAAGAAAAATAATTCCCTGTCTCTCGCTCTCAATTAATTTTCCAGTCAATAATCCCTCTCTTTGGATCATTTAATTGCGGCATTTTAGATCAGTTGATGTTGATCTGATTCATAGTCGTTTTTTCTTCAGTTGGGTTTTATTCCTTCATGAGGTAGAGAAACCAAATGTTATGGGATTTAAAATTAGGTGCTCGCTGTTCTCTTCCTTCACTTCCTTATAGTTGTGCTGTGTCAATTGGTTTTGTTTTTATTTATATTTTCTTATTATTCTGCTTTGAAGAGTCTGAAAATTGGGGAAACAAAACAACTAAATTGCGAAGAGAGACCTTTGGCTGTCTCTATAGTTTGCTTTATTATGCATTTGTTGTATAATTCTTTTAGTAGGAACTCTGAAAGATTATGAATGATAATTAATAAAGATCTTGATTTTGGGTGCTTAATATTCTATAATAATTCTTGTGTTAGAACATTAATTAGATGAGTAAATTCACAATTTCTTTAACAGTTTGAGCTTTTAGGACACGGCATTTGTTTTATTTGTAAAACGTAGAGATTGGTGCAAGGTACCGTAACTTTGATACCCATTTTACACTGTATGCAGTAGTGGCGATGAAAAATCCTTTGGGATGCAAACACTAATAAAGCCAGCATAAAGCAGCTAGCCCATCGTCTTAACAAAGTGTGTGACTCTTACTTGAGATTACAAGGGAAATTGAAGACCAAAATAATGAGAACGCTTGGACCGTGATAGATATGCCTATTGCCTACCCGTGAACTGGAAATGCAACACCAATGTCTTCAATGGCCCAGCCCTTTCTAAATAAGGACGCTGACTTCAATTTATGTCCACCATTGAAGAAAATGAGAACCTCTTGATTGAACTTCAAAGAAAATGGCCCAGCCAAGGTACTATTATTTCGTTGATTTTTTTTTAAACGTTTTTTAATCACAAGTGAGTTACAAACAGAAAGAGACACCGAAGGTGAATGAGTTCACATCATATGCAGCGGTGGCGATGAAAGTCCTTTGGGAGGCACGAGAGGAAGTGCTGCTTTTTTGCAAACGCTAAACAGGTATGTGTCTTATTGTTTTGATGTATCATGTGATCAAAATAATGTAGGCTCGGCTGCGGTTCTCAGAGATCAAGACTGGAATGCCATTGGCCAAAGAGGAGAGTTTTGAACAAGTTGTAATAGAGGGTATAAAGGCAAGAACGCCAAGTATTTGATAAAATGTTACTGTGGGCTAAATGAATGAACTCACCGTCTTACTTTTTGAGAGAGAAGTTTCAGTATATATATATATATCTCTTTCTTTTTGTTGTTGGACGAATCCAATCTAGAGATAATATTTATCTTGTTAGCTGGTTTTTAAGGATACATCTTAGGATTGCTTTGTTTCAATTTTGTCATTATATTCTGAGCCAATAGAAGGATGTGCAGCAAATGTCATTAACTTCATTGTAAATCCAGCTTGCAAGAAGGATATTTCAGCTTTGGCTTCTTCTTCATTTGGAAATGGGATTAGATAATAATGTAGCCCACAACCTTGTAAAATGGGTAATGGGGTCTAATCACTCTAGTCTAATGTTGCCTGTTAACATTCCTCAGCTTGGCCTTTATTTTTTGTTAAGTAACGAAAAAATTTTATTAAAAAGAAAACATAACAAGTACACTGGGGGTGTACTCAGGGAAAAGTACAATTAATTCAAATTACAATGCTCAAGCATATCTAAAAGGATAGAACAAGTAGGAGAATGAAAAGAAACACTCCAATCTAACAAAGTACGAAAGAAAAAGGCTTTAAATTAAAGGGTAATCCACTTACGACCCACAAAACTTCTAGAATTCCATTCTTGCCAAAAACACCACATAATGCAATGAGGCACAGCGTTCCAAAAAGCTATGTTTCTATGTCTGCTGAAATAACCTTGCCAAGCTGCGAACATATCAATATCAGCATAACCCATTGGAGTCCAAATAAACAAAACGTCATTATCCTCAGTCGAAAATCTATAGGGCAAAGAAGAAGAAGATGATCCATGGACACTAATCTCAATCCAAGTCTACTACTGTAGAAGTGAGAAAATCTTGATTCAAATTCAAAAATATGACAAGGTAATATTATTACATTGAAACGTTTTTCTCTTATGTTATTTAGTATCAGGGAATGTCTCATTCTTTAGTTTTATTGTTTCATCTGCACTTTTGATAGCTTTTATTGTTTCTCTAAGTATAACTTAACTAGCTCATTCATAACATTGGGAACCATCCAATTTGAAAGAAAATTATTGTAAATAAAAATTGGAACTAATGAAATAACATTTTATAGTATTCTGTGGTAGTACCTTCCCCTATTGCTTCTTTAAAGATAAGATTATGTTACCTTCATCTCATTTAATGTAGGGGTGCCCGTTTTGTCTAATAGCTGGTGTTGAGGATTATTTTAAATTCATAATTGTAATTCTTAGGAGGCTAAAATTTAAAGCACTCCTCTTCTCTAATAAAATTCCTCATTTACTTATTAAAAATAAATTGTTTGACTGTTCTCTTCCCTGTGCTATTCCTAGTTTATTTGTCTGTTAAGATTGATAATCAGCACAGCCATTAGTCTTTGTATTAAATTCCTTATTCTTTGTCTCTCATAAACAAGGGGTGGATGTTGAAGTGATGGGTTTAATCTGAATTGTGTGAATGATTTGTACTTACCAATCAAAACAACAACATAATCACTGAATTCTGTTTATGAAGCAAGCAATGGGGAAACTAAGATTGGGAGCTCTGCTTTTTGATGGCTAATAATTAATGCTCCACTGCTCCTATTTGTAATTTACTTATCAAAAGAAAAAAATGTTCAGCCCTGGATTGCCATTGTTCAGGAAGATTCAAGAAGATGCTTGGTGTGAGCCCTATTTTTTATATTTTCTTTCATCTTTTTGGCCATCGTACAACAACAACAAATCCCAAATATTGGGGTCAGTTGTTATGGACCCTCAACAAATAGTGTGCATCTTTATTTCATATCCTACTTTGGAAGAATCTAAACTACAAACTGTGTTTGTGCACCTTGCTTTCAAGTCATCTGGCTACTTTTATACCATACTAACTCTATAATTCTCTTAGCCTTGATCTGGTTATGAAAATAGGCTATAAAGGAATCTTAATCATCTTTCATTCATAAAATTTGAGGAAAAAGATAGAGCGCCACAGTATGGGTTGAGAATAAACTCTGACCTGTTTTCAATATCCCACACGGAAAATTTGAGCTGCATGACAACAATATGCTACTTTGCTATTCTTGTCCATGAGTCATCCAGCTACTTATATATCAAACTAATTGTGTACTTTTGTAAAAACAAACTTGATCCTAAAAAAAATTAATTTTATAAATCTTGAAGTTTGATAGCGGAGAAAGGAATTATAGAATCTGGTTTTGGTGATTGACAACTTCTTGATGATGGACATTGAATTTTTGAACAGAAATGAAATCGATGAGGGAATTTGTTGGTCTTAATGAACTCCTAACATGGGTTGCAACATTTCTTATGCAGCTTCTTGCATTGTCAGTCTGCTGGTACCTACAGACTACAGTGTTATAGGCCAAGCCACGTTCATGTTCACTTATTTTGCTGTCTCGTGGGTTTATCCAGAATAAGAATAATCGTCACATTGTGCTCTGTATTGGTTGTCGAGGTGATTGGGGGATCCCTCTCCTAAAGATTTTATAATTTCCTTTTTCACGCTTATATTATGTACAAATTCTAGATTATGTGTGCAGGTTGTGTATTTCGGCTATTACCTTCTCCATTACTATGTTCTCATATGCTGGAATACTTGCATTAGCCAACTTTTGTAGCAAATTTGATATCATTATTTTTATGGTATGTATGCGCTTTACACATGGTTTGTTTCGCGAAATTTGGCTAAGATTGATGCACCATCATTTTAATTAATACTCAAGAAAGGCTGAAGCAAGTTTCTTTGATTCATCTTGTGCTTCTCCTCAGTCCTTGGGAAATCAAGATCATTTGTCATGGATTGTTTCTAGGCAAGCAGGTTTCCTACTGGAATATGCAAAATGATGTGTAAAGCTTTCATGGAATGTATTTTTATATATTTTTCTTTGTAGCCTTAGCACAATACAAATTTGGAATGTGACATATTGCACATTGACTTTAATACATTTTCTGTTCTTTTATTACAAAAGTATCAAGATTTCTTTGATTCTGCCATTGTTGTGATCCTTTATGATGATTAGTTTCTGATGTCTCTAGAAAGATTCTTAGCAGTCTGTCTATTCAGAGCAGATGTGATTTAAAATTACTTCTTTGAATCTTTTCATCTACTTTCATTTCTTGGCTGTTCTTGCAGTATATGGAATTTTTACCCTGCTTGGGGGCCATTTGATTTTATTATGAAAGTGATAATGAGTTGTCAAGGAAATCATTCCATTTTAAGTGATTAATTTTGCAATAAAATCTGTCTATATAGAATATGTACAATTGGGGGGAAATTTTTTACTTTGTTCAACCCTAGAAATGAACTCTTTCCAGGTTCTGCAAAAACTTTTCGGTTCCTGTGCGTTCTTAGAAATCACTTCACTGGTAAACACCATGTACTGTGAAACACATGAAAAGGCTGATACGTGTACTTCAATGCAAGAACCTAAGGCATAGGTCTTAGTTATTTTGAATTTTTGATTCAGTGAGAGAGAAGAAAAAAAAGAAAAAAAAGAAACACAAAATCTGACAACGCAACAAGAAACTATCAATAGAGTTGAAGGATGAATGGGTAAAGGACTGAACAATTTATACCATATCCTGTTCTACAATGAAGAAGCTTTGTGCTTAAGAAATATGCATAACTGCTTCCAGGAAATGAAATTCCTACTCTGACTAGTTCTAGATACCAAAAATAAAAGAGAGGGGGAGAGAGTAGTTCCAAACTTGAAACCCATTGAGCTTGAATCTTCAAAAAATAATCTTGATTCAATTTACATATAAAAAAATCATTTTTATTTCAATATGACTACAGAGAGGCAGCAGTAAAATGTTTCCGTGAATTGGTTGTTTGCAACTACTCTCTCCCTCTCTCTAAATTTTGGTATCTGGAACAGTAACTGAAAAATGGGCTTTCTCTATTTCAAGCAAAATGGACCGGAGAAGATCCTGTTTCGGTTTTGTAGTAGTACTTTTTTTCCCCTCATTTAGCCCTCTATTTGTCTGCTATGAAGTCATGACAGGTTGGAAACCAGCATAAAATTTGAATATTTTTATTGTTTGGGTGTTGTTTATAGATTTTCAACCGATATTTAAAGGGTTTGTAGTATGAAGTTTTTGATGAAGAGTGATTTTATCCAGAGTGGTTGTAGAGGTTCTTCCCTTTGAGCAAGAGATGGTCAGACACGTTGAAACCCAAAATTCCTATTATTGCCCCTTTGTAAAAAAGTAGAAGACTCAGTCTTACATCTATTTCAATGTTGTCCCTATGCCAAAGGAATGTGGTATGGTGGTAGATGGGGTTTTCGAGTTGAAATGATCCAAGCTAAATCTGTAAAGGAGTTCATTAAACAAATAGTTGACCCCCCAAAGGAATTATTAGTAGAAAGAGTCACCAAAGATGAATTCACACTGTATGCAGTAGTGGTGATGAAAATCCTTTGGGATGCATGGGAGGAAGCACTGGTTTCAAACACTAAAGCAAGCATAAATCAGCTAGCCAATCGTCTTAACACACAGTATGACTACCTTGAGATCACTTGGGACTATGAGGGTAACTGAAGAGCAAAACAGGGAAAGTGCTTGGACCAAACCACCTGATCAACTGGTAAAGCTTAACTTTGATGCGTCATGTGATCAAAATAATGTAGGCTTGGCCGTGGTCTTCAGAAATCAAGAGGGGAATGTCAGAGCAATCAGACATGGGATAAGCCTCTGCAGTAAGATGGGCAATGCCATTGGCAAATGAGGAGAGACTTGAGCAAGTTGTGGTAGAGGGTATAAAGGTAAGCACCCCAAGTATTTGATAAAATGTTACTATGGATATATATATATATATATATAATGGTAAAATACAGTACAGACTACAGATTGCACAATTGGATTGCTATTTCTCTTCCTGTTTTATAGTCCAATGAATCTGTGTTAGAGATAATCTTTATATTGTAAGCTGGTTGTTGAGGATTTATCTTTTAAATTTTAGCTAACATCATCAACTTCATTGCAAATCCAGCTTGCAAGCTCGGCTGGGAATGGAAGAGCATAATGAAGGATATTTTGGCTTTGGCTTCTTTTTCAGATAATAATGTAGTGCACCGCCTCATAAAATGGGCATTGGGGTCTAATGACTCTAGTCTACTATTGCCTGTAAAAGTTCCCCCAACAGTAAAGCAGGCCTTGGCCTTTGATGCTGCATTTGGGACGCTGACTTTTTACCAAGTCTACTACTGAAGAAATGAGAACGTCTTCATTCAAATTCAAAGAAATATGACAAGGTACTATTATTACATTGAAACTGTTTTTCTATAATGTTTTTTAAGTATTAAGGAATGCCTCATTCTTTAGTTTTATTGTTTCAGTTGCCTTATTGACTGCTTTTGCCCCTACTCTCACTATAAATTAACTACTCGTTAATATGATTGGGTAACATTCAATTGGAAAGGACATTAATGTAAAGAAAAATCAAATTAATGAAAGAAATTTATCTTTGCTTTTCTTAGCTCACTGAATTTGTTGTCTTTTTATTTCTCAAATGGCATATAATTTTCTTAAATTGACAAAAATCAATTTCTAATGGGTCATACTCAAGGGGTCACTTCTAGCTTGTAGCTAAATTAGAGTTATTAGATTATTTAAGCCAAAGTTACTTAAAAAATAAGTTAATGGTCTTTTGACCAAATTGTGCCTCCCTCCACATCATTACAACGTGGAGTTGAGGTCTCGGTTTTAATTTTGTGTGAATATGGAAGTATTTTCTTTGAAAGTATTATAATTTTTATAAAGAAAAGTTCAGATTAGTAGAATAATGAAAAATAAAACTCAATTTTTAGAACTAAAATATTGAAAACAAGCAGATAGAAGTTCGTTACCTCTCTCTCCTCTTTCTAATATGTTGCTCACACAGTCACACATCCTAGTGGACTTGCATTCGTTTTCTTGCCCACGCTACACTCCCACTCCAATATGATTAGAGGAACTATAGGTGGAGCAATTAGGCATATATTGATGCCAACTCCTCGGAAATTAGTCACTTTTGGAAAAATATGTGTGTTTGGACTATGGTTTATCAATTTATTAATACTTAGCACCAATTCTGAAAAGTCACTTAGATGCTAATGAGGTCTCTCTTGGAATCTTTGATCTTTTTGAAGGTACTCATGTTTAAATTCAATTTGATGCCCCTAAGTTCACATGATGTGTATTCTAGCTACGTAATTGTTGGAAATATAATTTGATTTTAATATGGGAGTAGTCACGAGGTTACTCTAGGCCTAGCTAGGACTGTATATGCTTCATTTTAATTTTAGTTAGTATGACTTAAGGCTTTCCAGATAAAAGTTTTGTTAAATATGACAAAATATAAATAAGATCAAATGAATTGATATTCCAGTTGGCCAAGTTTAGAATAAATTGTCTTATTGAATGAAATATGATTTTTATATTATTTCTTCTCAAACAAATAATGGTTATTTCTCCTTGTGGTCTTGAACATACCTCATGTTAGGGCTAACTGGAACCTTTCTCCAGAATTAATATCCCTTGGCACTATATTTAATATTCACTTCACCTAAAAAAAAAATTCATGTATTACAAATGATTTGGAATTATTGGCTGAATCTTGGATACTTTTCTCTTTGGGAGGGGGGGGGGGGGGGGGTGGTGAGGTTGGGGGATTATTGCATTGATTATCATTTACTATTTCAGGAAGCAGAGCATATTTGCTTAGACAACTGCTTGCCAGAAACCGCACTACACTTGAAGAGCCAAACCAGTCGACCAAGACAAAGCTGCAAGTCCAATGCAAGCACCCCATTGCCCCCAATCAGCCTCTCGGTACTAACAATTAACAAACCACTTCTCTAAGCCCACCATCACTAGCTGAAAAACTATGGCAAACCTTAGAATTATTAAAAACATCTTGTTCTTGAATAACCCCTGAATTTCTTCTTCTCTGTTTGCCTAGCGTCAAACATATTGAAGACTTGACAGAGGAAAAAGTGTTGAAAATGAGGGTTTCTTTCACCATCTCACACATGCCAAAGATAGATCATGCCCTACTTTGTAGCATCAGTATGACTTCTATGGTTCTGGTTATAAATTGCTTTGATTGATGGCTTTACTATGAAGTCATTGTGTGGCCATAGCTAAAGTTGATGCAAGGGCAGCAACTTTCATAGTGAGCTGGAACTGAATGAACTTTTGAATTTTCTTATATACACACCTTCTCCTCCTCAAAACTGTTACCACAGAAGTAAATAACCAAGATGACAATATTAGATGTTGATTTCGTTTATTCTTTTTTCCCCTTCTGTTACAATATCACCAGCAAGTATTCTTTGGCTTTTCCTTTTATGGAGACCACTTAAGATGATTGGAATGTCTCTAGGAAGTTTCCTAAGTCCTACATGCAGCACATATAGCTGTGAGTCAATTTTTTGTTATTTACTTTCTATTCAGCTATATTTTCCATTTTCAACACTCTTTCCCTATATCAAACTGTGTTAGCATCTTTATGAGTTATAAAGAGTACAGGGGAATTACACTTTATTTTCTTGTGATGAAATCAATCAATGTAGAATATACTTAATTTGTAGGGAATTTTTATATTGCAATCATAGGAATGGATTCTTTATACATGTGCCTAATGTTTTTACTTGCATGAAGAATCTTTACGCTTAAGAACTTGTGATCTTGTTTGCAGAAAAGATGAATACTCTTAACAAGTGAGTGAAGAGGCAAAGAACAAGTTGCAATTGCAATAAAAGTACCTGATTGCCCTCACTTCAGCTCCCAGTATTTGCTTAGGCCATTGAGGTATGTTCATAAGCATTACTTTTTGTGTTACTCTGCTTGGGATATTTTGAATTAAACTATTGAAAACTCTATCAAAGTTTGATTAACCTTCTTTCAAATCGAACTAAAACTTACTTTGAGCTTTAGGTTGATAAAACAATCACCCGAAACGAGCGCTATCAGAGGTGATTTGTGCGTAAGTTAGCTTGTAACTGTATGCAGCCTGGTCACAAGATTGTTATTGCCTGGGCTAGGGCATGTATAGCTTAGTGGGGCCAGGTCACCCAAAATTAAAGGCATTAACTTATAAATTAGTACACTTGGCCCATAGCTTTTCATAGTCACCTTGTCACCAAATTAATCAACTTTTTTTTCTCTACATTGGAATGTGATCATACATTCTTAAATTACTCTCTCCTTAGTTAGCCACCTTGGCACCTTGTTTAGGCCAATTTTATGTATATTGCTTCTCTCTAATGAACACACTTTTTTTTTCTTTATAATATAACCTAGGGTCTTTTTTTAAGGGGATAGTAACATATTTAGTTGAAGGAAAATATATGTATATTTCGAATAAGGTATGGCTACAAATAAAATGTTAATGCAAGTAAAAATTCTCTTAGTAAAGACCAATAATTTTCCTGGTGCACCTTTGATGTTACCTTAATCCCATCAAAATCTCTTGCTTTCAAATGGGATTATGTGGTTTTGATATCTGAAAAAGTGGAAGAATTGGGGCATATAGTACAAAGGTTTATCTCTCTCTCTCTCTCTCTCTCTCTCTCTCTCTCTTTCTCTCTAAGAAATTTTTTAAAAAATCAATCCCATGGGAGGCAACAACCACCCTAGCCTCCCTTTGCTTTGCATTTGATCATGGTCTACTTAATTCGCACTAGTACTGCCCCTGCTACATCGGTTAAGATGTTCAAGAGGGGACATGTGGAATTGCAATTTTTTTAATATCCTACTTAGGTAGAAATTAATCTTCATCTTCCTTTTGTGATATTGTTTTTCTCTTGCTAGAGTTACCATTATACCTAGATGTACTATGACTTGAGCATTGTAGCAAAACCTTGGGAATTGAGTATTCTGATAATTTCTTTTGGTTTTTTTTTTTTTTTTCTCCTTATTGAAGCAAAAAATTTAAAGTCTTGTTTCTTGACAATCGATCATCTTTCTATACCAATTATATCCAACTTAAGAAAAGATGGCATACAATTTCCTTCTGTAAAATATTTATAAAAAAAAGTATATTTTTGTAACTTGTCAATGTGTAAATGTGTTTTTTTCTTTTTTCTTTTCTCTAACTTATAATAATTGTTGGTAATATAATTTGGTTCCAATACTAAAGTAGTCATGAGGTCACTTTGCTCTGAGTTCAGTTTTCATATGCTTCATAGTAATTTTAGTTAGTATGATTTAGGGCCTTCTATATTGCTGATTTATTGAATATGACAAAAATATAACTAACATTAAAAGTGGTTTGATATTCTAATTAGTCAAGTTTGGAGCAAGTTGTTTGATCCACTAAAGTTTGAGTTTTTTAATATTATTCTCAAACTAATGGTGTTTATTACTTCTTTGTCCATTTGAATGTATGAAATTCACCCTCGATGTCATTGGTCATTTATTTCTTAATTGTATTCCTATGCAAATTCAAGGACGAATGACTTTTCTTTTTCTTTTTTTTTTAATTTCATAGAAAATTTTGATACTTAGTAAAGCTAATAATTACTTTGGAATAGCTATTGATTTGTCATAGGATTGGTCTTCATTAATGAATTGGCCTTGTGGGGAGAGCTTTCTTTTTACCCTGATGTCATGTTAAAGGCTGGCTAGAATGTAGTCTCTTGAATATATATATCCCTTAGTCTCGGGGGCTCCCTTCTAGTGGGTGTGAACAACCTTCTCACTCTTCATCTTCACTGAAACTCCACTTCTGTTTTTATCTGAATCTAAGTCTAACATGGATTATAGAATTTATTGATATTCATACTCAAATCAAAGACAAGGCCAAGAAAGTGTTGCTTTCTTTGTAGGGCTCTAGAAATCTTTACAAGCGATTCAGAATCTACTTTGTAAATAGTATTGGTTGTGTCTAAACCAATTGCTTCTTGTTTTATATATCAAGAACATTTGATACTATTCTGTGGGAGTACCTTCCCTCATTGCTTCTTTTAAAGGCAAAATTCTATTACCTTCATCTCATTTAATGTACAAGTACCTATTTTGTCAGCACAGATACTTATGTCTTACCCCAGTGTCTCACAATCAGAGATCCCTAGCCAAGGCATGATCAACTATCATGTATATCATAGAATAAGCCAAAGTTGTCTAACAACCAGAGGCAAGCCTTTTGCAATTGCCAACACCACGATTATGACTAGCAGTGACAATACCAACAAGTGCATTGAAATATGTTGGTGCTGCCTGTCTCTCAATACGTCCACCCTGATGTCTCCACTCTATGGGGAGAACTTTTCAAATTGCATGGATTGCTTGAAGTTATAGACAGTAGAAATAGCAACAACCAAAATGACAACGACAATAATACGCCCACCATGATAATCGTATGCTGTTTGATTCCAAAGGCAGAGAGATTATAGCAGAGGCCAAAGGTACAATAACAATGGTTGCCTTAAGTGCTTTAAAGACACAACTGAGAAAGCCTTTCGCTGGTTCTTTTTGGTACTTTTTGGCACCAAAAACATTCTTCCAATGAATAAGATCACCCACATTACCTTTAATAACTTGCTTTATGTAGGTTTCAAGAAACACAGCCAGTGCTTTTATTCCATACTGACTCAAAGCCTCAAAGTTTTTATTCCTCACCATGTCACTGAGCCACTTCAAATCGACATTGAGAAAGGAAATGGATTTGTTATGAAAGCAACCCTCATCACCAGGTTGAACATCAGTGGTCCTGGTCAATTGGTGCTGTATATGTGAAAGATTAGTTGTAAATCAATACACCATCTTTGGTTCATTGCTTAGTAGGTCATGATTTGTGGTCCTTTCTTCTGTTGCTTTTGGGTTACATTGGTTGATGCCAAGAAGGTGATAGATGTTATTGTTGCTGGAAAGGAACATATAATCAGGACACTAGTAGCATTTGGCAGTTCCTCACTGTCTTATGTGGACAATTTGGAGGGACTTGTATAACTGAACATTTGAAGTCATGGAGAAACTAGTTAAAGAGATCAAATCTAGTTTCTTGAATCTGCAAATTGAATGTTGTACGATGAATTTTTTGGGGACCATTTAACTTTATTATTGTAATTCTTTAAGAGGCTC
Source organism: Quercus gilva (assembly GCA_023621385.1). Lineage (NCBI taxonomy): Eukaryota > Viridiplantae > Streptophyta > Magnoliopsida > Fagales > Fagaceae > Quercus > Quercus gilva. The sequence goes on along the minus strand of CM042475.1, from coordinate 55,552,845 downwards.
CACATTTTGAACACTACTCTTCTTTAATAAAACTCATAATTACTTATAAAAAATAAGTGTTTGATTGTTTACTTCCTTGGGCTATTCCTAGTTTATCTTTCTGTTAAGATTGTCAATTAGTATGGCCATTGGTCTTTGTACCAAATGGCTTCTCCTTTCCCTCTCATAAACAAGGGGAAGATGTTGTGGGTTTAATATGAAATGTGTAAATGATTAGTATTTACCAATCAAAACTGCAATATGATCGCTGAATTCTGTTTGTGAAGCAAGGGATGGAGAAACTAAGATAGAGAGCTCTGTGTTTTGATGGCTCTCTCTTATGATGTTTAGCTATGAAATGACATTGTTCACGAAGAATCATAGTCTGCACACATTCAACACCTTAATACAGATGTAAGTTTGAAAATCTTACATAAGATATCTCTCCTTGGCCATTCTAGAGCCTTGAATTCCTATAACCCAATACCTAATGGTTTTAGGGAAGGCACATAATTGGAATGACCTTTGATTGAAACAATATGGCTTTTTTTGCTTCAAGCATGTACCCATCATAGCCTTGTCTAAACTGTAGGATCTTGTCATCATAAAAATATCAACGTTTTCCATCTGCTTTTCAAGCTAACAATTTTGAACATTACAATGTTCACTTCTGCTTCACCTACTAAATCCCTGTTTGGCTTGAGATTTTAGACTTTGCACTAAATTAGCTATAGCTTTGGAGTTATTGTCTCTAGTGATCATCTTAACATTTTACTTTGGCAATTATGCCTTATTGTTCACATAAACCATTATGTTGTAGTCCACGTTGTTTTTGTTGTTCTAGCGCTGGTTGAGATCATTCAACACCGCTAGCCTTGATAGCCCGAATAAGATCAGAGGGTTTTCTTCAAGGTCAGCATGAACCTTCTCCTTCTCCTCCTATTTGTTGGACGTGTTGTATTCCAAGCTCATATCTGCTGTATCACTATGATTGCGAAAATTGCATTATTTACTTTTGATCCATATACCACTTAGCTATCTTTCTTTGGACATAATATTTGAAATATATTCCCAATATTTTCCATGAAAGAGAGATAGCATCCCATGTTGCACTTAATGCTACTTTGTTTTGCTTGGCTGGGTGCTTAGTTACTAGAATATTCTAGCTATTGATGATATGATTAACTTTCCTATACTGCATTGGTGGGTCTGGAGGAAGTTTTGTGGCTCAACTGTACTCTGTATGGCATGCATTGAGTGCGTTACGATTTGTCCTGGTATTGCATTCTATAACTACATTTTCTAAATCAGCCAATTCTAAATGCAAAGAAAAGTGTTACTGCACTCCTTCTAAACTGAAAACTTGCACTCCTAGTTCAGCATTGGTGAGCTTTGTTGCATATTTTAAAGAAATTGGAATGCTGAAATGACAGCATAAGTTGGATGAGAATCTTATGAGAAACAAAGAGTGTACTTTTGTTGGGACATATGGAAAAGTAATTAGATGAATTTAGTAAGGAAAAATTATTTAAATATAATGGAAGTAGTTGTTGTGGTGACTATTAATTTGTGATGTTAGTAGTCTTAATACTTAATGAAGAGGAAAAATCCAGACGGACGAATATGGGCCTGATGGATCATCCTCCGTGGGCTGATATAGGCCGGGCCCGATGTCGACGGTCTGTTATGAACGGATGGAATAGTGACAGGTCTACTACCCACACGACAGGAAGAAAACCTTAGTTGCGATATACTTACGACGTACATCACAGAATCCCAAAATCAAAGGAATTCTAGTACAAATCGGATTTTGGTAAATACACATAAAAGTAAATCTTCCCTATAAGGAAATATCTTGTCTATCACGTTTGAATTACTTGAGGATTCCTATTAGGCTTAACATTGAATTTTGAAGAAATACCTTTGGGTGTCTCTATACTTTGCCTAAAATGCATTTGTGGTGCAGTTTATTTTAGTGTAGCCAAGTAATTAGTAGGATAATGAATTATAAACAAATAAAGATCTCGATTTTGGGTGCTTAATATTCTATAATCATTAATTTTTAAAATATATGCCATAGGCAACTTAGACATGATGAGAAGCATGCCTTATTTTGCAATTGATTCAGTAATTTATCTTTTCTTTGTTGCAATAGTGTCTAATTTTTTCATCATATGGGTAAATTTTAGATTCCCTTTTAGTATATACTTGTAATTTATTGTACATTGAATTTATACATTATAGGCGTAAATGCACTTTTGGTTTCTATATTTTGGGTCAATTTCTATTTTGGTCTCTACATTTTCATTTTACCACTTTTAGTTCCTAAAATGAAAAACACGTTCCATTTTCATCCTTGCTGTTACTCACTTAATGGAAATTACTGATGTAGTAAATGAAATGCACTGTTGGCACAGTAAATGCTGACATGGATATTAAAATAATATTAAAAAAAACATTTAGTATTTAAAACATGCAACATCATTATTTTAATTTAAAATTTTAAAAATAAAGAATTTCTAATTTATCAATTTTAATTTAAATAGAAAAAAAAATATAAATAAAAAAGTCTTTCTACAAGCTCCAAGTTCTCTCTCCGTGAATAATATAGAAATTAGAATTTCTAATTTATCACTTTCTAATCTCCAAGCTCTCTTTCTCTCGATGAAAATCTCAAGCGCTCTCTCAAGGTGAAGGTGGAGGTGGCTGATGGTGGTTTAAGGTGAAGGTGGATCGGAGGTGACTGAAGGTGGTTTCTGTTGAAGGTGAGCTCTCTCTCTCTCTAAATCCATGGCCGAAATCCCAACTCTCTCTCTCTCTCTCTCTCTCTCTCTAAATTCATGGCCGAAAACCTAGCTTTCTCTCTCTATACACGTTAACAATTAAAATATTGTTATTTAATTATACAACACGCTACAGTACAATTCTGCTTTAGCAAGTTTGCTAAAAATGCTATAACTTTTTTGGTGGTTAACATTAAGAAATAGAAATATTCATCAGTTCATCCAGACCAAAACACTATGCTCTTTACAACCTTGACGTCACTATTGTCCCCAAACATATCTTTACCATCTTGCCCTATCACCACTGCCACCACTACCTATTAACAGTATCTTGATGTAGAACAAAAATGCGCACAACAGTACTCAATTTCATCTGATTTATTCTAAGGCATCTCAACATATATTGGATCTACCTGTTAACATTATCGAAATTGCATCTAAAATATGCTGGCAAACTTTAAGCTGCAATAATTAGAGTATTTTGGCTATCTAAGGCATGATTATGCAGGTACGAGGACCACTCATCCAGAGGTGTGATAGAAAAGTTCACATAACAATTAGTGACATTAAGTTGACACAGGCTCATCTGGAGAGCAAAATACTATGGCATAATGGGATTTATAAACTATTAGATAAAAGTATTATATTAGTCAAGTTGTCTTGTCTCAGAAAAAGTTCCTTCAATAGATCAATTATTAACTTCGAATATGTTTTGAATTTTCACATATATATGAAATTCATCACTTATTATACACAATCAAGATTAGCTTCTCTTGGCAGTGAAGGTACTCCAAACCAATGACGACCTCTGCAGAATAAAATTCACAATCATTAATGATTTCAGGTCAGTTGGAAATTCGGAATAAAACTTTGCAACAATTCACAGGGAAAACAAGACCATGATAGATAGGAAAAAAAATAAATGTCAGCAATATATTGCATCCATTTGCTTGCACAAACAATTCTTTAAACATTCTGACATTTGTAGAAGGATTTATCAAGACAATTAGTTGCAGCCTATAGGACAGTACTAATAAAAATCTTACTAGGTCAAAGTAGATGACAAGGTTTTATCCTTGATACCCTCTCTCTCTCTCTTGGTGGTCCTAGGTTCATTTATATTCTTGGCGAGTGCAATGTGAAGTTCTATTTGGAAGAAAATATCAAATTTGTAATGATCTTTAGTCTTATATGGTCTAATTAATTATTGACTAGGACAAGTAAATCTTCATAAGTAATCACAGTCAATTTTCTTGGCATGTGTTTGTGAAGTTCTATTAGGAAGAAAACATCAATTATGTAATGATGTATATATCTCCTGAGTAATTATTGGCTAGAGTAGGTATAAATTCCTAAGCAAGCACAACTTTTTTACGCCACGAATGCTATGCCACTGCCTTATTTCTTTTACTTTCTTCCTTGAATGTAATGTCACTGCCTAATTTCTTCTGCCTTCTTCAAAGAACTTGACTCTCTCTCTCTATTATATGTATACATACACATGTATTGTATGTATGTATGTATGTTACTATGTATATATAGACATGCTGGTGTGTGTGCTTGTGTGGGTGGTGTAAGCCTTTATTAGATAAGTTTTGTGGATTGGACTGGAAAGAAAAGCAACATAACGTTTGATGTTTCTAAATTGTATGGTTGTTGGAGATTGTCAAACCAGCTTTTGTTTGGAAGCTCCATTTAGCTAAACTCCATAAGATCTTTATGGATTCTCACTGTAAGCCATGTAGCTGAAACGTCACCATTTCTCACAATATCTCTTCTTCATTTGTCTTAATCTTCCAAAGGGAACAATGGTTGGTGGGTTGCTTGCTGGAGTTTGTTACGTGCCATTAATGGGAGTTTCCATTGAAGTGAAGCAAACCTATAAAGTAAAAACCATTACATTGTGTTGGCGTTATATACGTTAGTCTTAGGCGGCGTCTAATCTAAAATGTGTCCAAGTTATGACTTTTTGTACTCTAGTACATAGTTTGGAAACAAGACGGCAAGGTCATTTTTATGATTTTGGGAGAACAATGATCTTAAATGAAAAACATTCAGGAGGCATTTTTAAAAATTATTCTCAAGAGATTGATTCAGCCAATGCTGACTTTTTCGTCTTCTAAGCATATTACATGGACTGATTGATTGTTGTAACCAAATCTTAATTTCAAAGTTTTAGGTTTAATTTATTTTTAGGCAGCTTAAAGTTCTTAAGGACATAATAACATTTAGGCTTCTTTTCTTCTGGGGTAGTTTCTATATGATCTTAATATGCTAGCTAGTTCCAGTCTCATCAATTTTGCCTCATGCAAAGTATAACCCCAATAACTCTCATAAGATTACTACTAAGGCCATGGATATGATTAAGGGATAATGTCATGATCATAAAATGATTACATATTTTGAAACAAAGGAAACTAAATTCCTTGAAATCTATTATCTTTACATTTTCTTGATTCTTTTTGTTTTCTTAAAGCATTGTATTTTAGTCTAGAGACTTTTATTTGATGAAATCTGCGGATAATTATACATCCACAAGATATCAATATATACAGGAAGCATATTTGTGGAGTATGAAAACGAATGACAACTAAAGTCTTAAAATTAATTTTAATACTTTAACATGTTAGACAATGCTTAACAGTTAATTTATTCAATCACCAACCACTTGCAACCTAACTCTATGGAAATGCTAATTTAGTGGGTGTTCATATCCCCCAGTGATTAATCTCACAACTCTCTGGATTGTTTTAGGGTACATTTGGTACACTGAATGGAGATTACGATAGGAATTGTAATCTTTATTACTAGTAATAAAGTGTGTTGTAATGTAATAACTAAACTTATTCATTAGTTTGGTTGTGAATTATAATATTAGAATGAAACTTAACATTTATTTTAGGAAATATCTTACTCATATAATTATATCTTCTTAAAAATTGTTATTTTTAAATTTAAGAGAGATATGTGTTATTTTTTATAATTTTTTATTTTTATAATTGTTAGATGTATATGGAAAGTTTATTTATTTGGAAAGAAATTAAATTTAAAATTATTGTACTTACTAAGGAATAGCTAATACAACCTTTTAAAGAGGAATAATTATTCCTCATTTTGAAGAATAACTATTCATAAGGAATGACTATTCCTTGTAAAAAAAACATAACCAAACTAAAGAATAACTAAACCATAAGAATAACTATTACATTATAGCGTTTATTACAGTCTACCAAACATGCCCTTAATATTTTCTTCTTCTTTTTTCAATCACAAACAACATGAGAAATATCAATATCATTTTATCATTACCATCAATTACCAACCGTGATTACTATTTCCACCACCATAATGATCAATGACTCAATATCACTAGCTACAACCATCGTGATCTTCATGTGTATCATACTACTGTTATTGTGGTCGTGACAATTGTTACTGCAAAGCACCACCAACTTGTCGACAACACCATCACAATTGTTACAAACTTATACTGTTATTGTGGGCACTAATGCATTACCATCACTGTACACCTCAATCCCACTTAGCATTGTTGTTGTTATCATGATTGTCACCACCACCAATATACTAGTAACCTTCAAGTAATACAACTCTAAAATGCTCATTGTTTGAGTTAAGAACGACCATTTTGGGAAAAAAAAATTATGATATATGATTATATATATGTGGGTTTCATATTTCGACATTTATTGTTATCAAATGGTATTATCAATTTCTTGTATTAATTTCACAGTTCTAAAATTTTTGGTGCATATGCTTTCAGTATTAATAGTTCAGTTCTAAAATTTTCAACACAAAATTCATAACTCATTCAGCAAAAAAAAAAAAAAAAAAACACACACACACACACACACAAACTTCATGGCTCTATTAAACAGCACCTGTTTTGAGTTAAATAATTAAAAAAAAATTTAATTTCTTTCCAATGACGAGGTGTTCCAAGCTCTCCTTAACATGTGCATTTCTTTCATTTCTCATGCAGTATACGATTAGAAATAAATTTCTAGATGCTAATCAAAATTAGAATCTATATTTTTCACTTTTTACTCCTTTAAACTCTCCCAGAAAATCATTTCTAGAAGGCTATTGATTTGTTTTATTACAATTTTAACAAAAGAATAGATACAAAGCAGCTATTTTTTAATATATTTCAACCAAAAAATTTTGTATGATCTTTAAATGAAACTCGGGGTTTTTTTAAAAAATCTTGAAAACTATATATAAATGAAATTTATTTTATACTAAATTTTGCAATAATTTCTTTTTCAATATGAAAAATTAAAAAATTTTTTAAAATTCATCTTCAATTTTGTTTCGAAACCTAGTTTTTTCAATAATTATGGTTGAAAATACTATATTTGTAATTGCAAATAGCAACTAAAGGAGAGATAACAAGTATAACTCTATAAATAAGTTGATAGACTATTGAGTTTCTATTCCTTAACTAGTAATTGATATAATTAAACATATTTAACAAATTTTTAAATCTCAAACGCAAACTACATTATATATTTATGAAAAGACATTGTTTAGTAGATCCCTAAGTTGGCTTACGACCAATTTATTAATTATATAATTAATATGTCTAGGCAGTTAATTAACCAATTTCTAGTACAATATAAAAAAAGGAAATAAACAACAATCACAAAACAACTCACACACACTAAGACAAGGAATTGATCATGAAGTGAAAACCAAATTGGGAAAACACTTTGGGGCCAAGACTACATCAAATCCACTATGAAGATTGTTGTGATATAGATTTATTTTCAAGGCTTCTTGTACATTTAAAGAGACACCATAACCAAGTTACCTGCTCTTGCTTGCAACTGCTGACTCTAGTCTCAAATCTTCATAGTTATCCAATGCTGAAAGTTAAATCTTTAAAGATTTTGCATGTCTCTATGGGCTTCAAATCATTACTCCAACACATGGTAAGTGATCTTTGTTTTGAGTGGTAAAATTCCTTTCAAGAATATAGCAATTAGAAAAGTTGAAAGATTTCGTGGCTTTGGCAAGGTTTTCTCAAGGAATTCTTTGTTCATTTATCTCTTTTTATAGTAGGATTATAATTTGGTCATATAATGTGGTGTAGGGTTTAAGGATTGAGAAGCTAGAAAGGCATGCGAAAGCCCAAGTCAATAGTTTTCCTTAACAAGTTTGCTCGATCAAGTGTTGGGTGAACATTAGGCGAAACATTGAGCCCAATAACTTTTTGAATACACTTGATTTTGTTCAACTAATCTTCATTGCTCGGCCAAAATTCTTAAACTTGCACCGTGAACAACTTTATTTAGACTTCAACCTTACTTACACCAAATGAGAGGCAACAAACAAACAATTACAATGAAACTTTTTCCAGAGAATAAAGTCCCATTTTTAAAGGTAGTTATTTCATGATTTGTAAAGTCTCGCAACGAAAAAACAAATATCAACAATTCTAAATGATTCATGTGCCTCTCAAATTCTCAATGATCCAAAGCTAAGATTAGAATAAACATCAACTAAACTGACGATTTAGTGCATGTAATTGAGAATTCATTGCAACATAAAGTATATACTTAATAATGGTGCACAATTATAAAGTCATCTTATTGAGGTCAAGCTTAACCTCATCTTTTAACATCTATTTTGTGTGCCTTACAAAATGGTATTACTATAGTGACTATAGTACCACTTTCAATCATTTAGAAATTTTTGATAAGCTCTTTGGTGGGTGGATGAAACAAGTTGTATGTCATCAAGTATAGTCCTCACATGATCTCATAGTAACCTTACGAAGAGAGTTGAAATAATTCTCTCTATAAATAAGAAAAAAAAATTCTTTCTTCTTTTTCATCCATGACTTCGTTTTGATACTTAAATGCATTAACTTTGAATGAATTATTATGCCTACGTACAAATTCCATACAGCTTATTAAAGAAAAAGCATGCTAGGTAAAAAATTGTATTTTTGTCGGGCAAATATTCAACTAAGAAAGGAAATATTGTGAATTATGAAGGTTGAAAAATTCATATTTATTATCTTATTGCATTTTAAATATTCTTTTAACTAAAAAAAAAAATACACAAACAATAAAACAAAAAAGAAGAAGAAGAAGAAAATGCAACTAAGCAATCTTTGGGGTGAGGTCAAACATCACAATAGCTCCTAAATCCAGAACTTTTAACTTTGTCACAAACAACAAACAATCAAAACGTTATTCCAACACAATTATGGTTAGATGGCTAACTAATGATTTTATTTATTTATTTATTTGGTTCTTTGGGTCAACTTTCAAATTGGGGTATAGTTTTCAAACTGAGGAGGGTTATGTGTAAATTATAGGATCCAAAATTTCAAATTAAATATATAATACACATTTTCAAATGGGCTCAAAACGTTTTCAAAAATTTATGGGAGTCCATGGCCCATTGGTCTTAGAGCAATTTCACATCAGTTTGTTGGGTATCCAATTTTGAAATCTACATTCGTTGGATCCTTTTGGTTGGACTTTGGATCTAGCCATGAACACAACCATGGTATTGTCTCCAGGTTTCTAAGGCCCACATGGCAAAACAATATTGGACCAATCAAGTCCAGTATATCCTAGCACAGTCCTCTTTGCATGTCTAGTGTGAGCATTCACAGCAGTGTAGTTATAATGCTATATTGCTAAAATTTAGCTCCAGAAATACAAAAAAGGCGCTGCAACAGTGGAGGCAAAACTTAAAATTTTAAATGATTTGCTATAGTGCACATCTATCTTTAGATGTGCACTGTAGCACATAGGTAAATTTTTTTTTTTTTTATTATCTTCTCTCTCTTCTCACATTAATAAAACATTTCATTCTTTGTCTTTCTCTATCTCTTCGGCTTCTCCTTTCTTCTTTCTTCCTCAAAATTTTTTTTTCCCTCATCGCCAATCTCTGTCTAAATCTTTGTATGCTCAGGCTAAAATCCAGTCAGTGGAGCTTGAAGAGCTCATTGCCGATCTCTGTTTGAATCTCCCATGGAAGTAGGTGATCAGCCTGAATCTCCCTCATCGCCGATTTGTTCTGCCGACCTGCCCCAAGCCCCATCGCCCAATATTTGCCTCTCTCTCTCTCAGTCACTCTCACCTCTCTCTCTCAACATCTCTGACCCAAGCCTCCGCCGGCCTCAACGTCTCCGACCCAAGTCTCTTCTCACCCCTCTCTCTCGTCGATCTATGATTGAGTTTTTATTTTATTTTTTATTTTATGTATTTTCATATGAATTTGGTGGCTGTGGTGGTGGTGGTTGATTTTGGCTATGGTAGTGGTGGTGGATGATTTTGGCTTTGGCAGTGGGTTTTGTGTATTTTGGCTTTGGTAGTAGCTTGTTCCTTGGTTTTGTTTTTGTTTTTTTTTTTTTTTTTTTTTCTATGTTGTGTTGTGGCTGCCAAAGTAGAGTGGTGGTTGTGGCCGGTGGTGGTGGTGGTGGTTGTGGCTGTGGTTGTGACTGTAGATGTTTTTGTGGGTAGTATAATATATTATTTTATTGTGATGTTTATATTATTTTATTATATTGAAAGTTAAAATAGATTCACTGCTGCAGCATGTATGTAGCTGAAATAGATAAAGTGACTTTTTGTGTAGCTAAATAGCTAAAATTTTAGATGCACTGCTGTGAATGCTCTTAGGCTGGATTGTTTAGTCCTCTAATATTTACTTAAAAATAAGTAATAACTAGTTGCTACTCTGTGCGATGCACTGAATAGTTAGCAAATGTTAAATATATTCACATTTAAAAAAAAAAAAAAACTTCACTTTGTTCAATACTACAATTAGTTAAAAATGAATGAAAGTCAATAATTCTACTTCAAAATAAAGGTTGAAAAATTATATAAAAAGATTGATCATATATAAAACTTTCATCTCAAATATAATTTGTGAATAAACTTATTTATAAGACAAAACAAAAATAAATATATTTTGCGAAAGAACCATATAGTGTCTTTTTTTATAATGAAGAAGGCACACTAATTATGCTTTTACCATGCTATTCATTCCACAAAAACAATTGATAGACTTTCACAACATGGGAGACGACCTGACAAACAGACTTAAGCCTACTAGACATCAAATTTAAGATGGAATCACATCTAGATATGCATATTTTCTACCAAGCTTTTGGTATAGTTGTCTCTAAACCATTTATCTATCTGTCCAAACGGCAAGCATGGTGACCTAAAACAATTCATTAACTAAATTCAATTTAGTGAGCATGTAGTTATACCTTATAGCACAAAACAATATTTACAAATTTCATTTAAAATATGATAACAATTTAGTGACTTTACATAGAAACTTTGTTCTTTTTTTGGTTGAGAACACTAAGTATTTTTAACACACACACACGGGGAGATGAGAAAAGGTTTTTTAAAGAAATTTATTACAATGGTGTATATCTAAAAAGGCCTAACTCTTGGATACACAGCACATGCTTTAAACTTCTTTTACTCACACTCATTTTTCAATATGGAATTAACCCATTATTTTTTCTTTTGAGAATACTAAATATTTTTACATAGAAACTTTGTTAGTTAAGTGTATATATGTACAATGGTCAAAATATAATATTTCAAACTAATATAAATAATAAAGCATAAAGCATTCATTAAAAAATGATGACATATTCAACTATTTACATTGCATAAAAAAACTTATAGATCATAAGAAAATGTCATTATTATAAAATAATAGCAATAGTTAATGCGCATGGAATTGAATATGTTCAATATGCAACACTCCTGATCTATCTTTAAAAAAAAACTTCAAATGGGACTTTGCTATTTAAAAATTAATTAATGATCCGCTATAATAACATTATTTCCCTCACAGTAAAAAATTAACAAAGACAAATACACAAAGCCATTAACAAATATACAGTTAAAAAAATTTAAAAAAAAATTGACCGAAAAACCCTAACCTGAATGAGGAGAGTCGATTATGATGACAACGGCGGCCTTCAGTTAGCTATGGCAACTCAGGGGTTTGTGGAGGGATCATATATATCGAGGGATTGGAGCTTTTTTAAACCAAAACTAAATTATTAAAATAATAATAATAATACTTATCAAAAATAATAATAAGTGGGTTCCAGTTAGCTCAACTGATAAAATTTCTGATGGTTGAATAAGAGATCTGGAGTTCAATCCTGCCTACATCAAAAACCAATTGGTGTCTTGGTCTGATGATAAAGAGCTATTATCAGGAGTGGACGCCATAGGTTAAAACTATCTCCAAAAAAAAAAAAATAATATGGAAAATTGTGGGAGTTTCAAAGCTTATATATGTGGCAAACTCTTATGAGGTCAACGAAAAGTCAAAGGCTTTGGTTTTGTAGTACACTGATATTATGCCCGTGTGATGCACGGTTTAATCAAGAATCATGTATAAACTAAACAAAATAGGAAAGCATTTTCGAATTTAAATAAAATTAAATAATAAAATAGATGTAACAATTTATTATCAAATTTATTAATAATTGATTCTCAAACCCTAACCCTATGAATCAGATAAAACTTGATAAATTTATGTTAAACAAAAGACAAAAAATATAAAAAAAACCTATTCAATTTGATGAAATAAATTACAGTAAACAAATATTTAAAAAATTAGTGTAAACAAATACATGCCTGTAAGGTTATAGGTAGAAGAAGAGATAAAAAAAAAAAAAAAAAAAAAATCATAAAATAGGTATTTATCATGAATTATTTGATATATATACACTATACATTGAAGAAGTTGATATGAATAAAAGGTCTAATGTCAGTCTAATTTGTGGAAGTATGAATTATAGGAAAAGAAAATAAGAACAAAATATTATATCTATATGTAGGGCCAAATTTTGTAATGGACCCTAGACAATAGAATTTGTAGAGCATGGGTAGAAAAGAGGTAGGCACTAACAAAAACCTGGCGCAGCCAGTGTCCAAACTTCTAATGTAATCTTGATAAGAATCAAAGGTTCCCTGGGGAATCACTGTTATGGTCTTTCTAGGGCCTCAATGAGGATCTTGGCCGTGTTTTTGGGTGTTTCCTTCTCTTCGGCTTAGTCCGAAGAGTTCAAACCCTCCTCGCCCCTCACTTTCTCCCCCCCCCCCCTCCCTGAGATAGGGAATCATCTTTTGTTATATAGCCTCCTTTCTTCCGTTCTTATCCGTCCACTTGTCAGTTATCCAGACGTTGTGCATTAGGGCCCGTCCCATCGCCTACTTTTTCAGGTTTTATGTCAGTTCCCAGACGCTCTGGCATACTTTAAAAGTTGAAGTGATTGAGGCCTCCAGGTTTATTAATCATATCATCATTTAAAGAAACCAGGATGTTGGTGAGACACCTTTCAGTGGGGGAAGGATATTTTCCCCTTATCCACGTAACCTGGCCGAGGACATAGGCGTCTTCGGACAGGCCTTTTTGAGGCCCAGGGCCCATCTTCTGTTTTCGGCCCGTGCTTTCCTTGGTGCGGGCCTTGGGCCGGCTGTGAAATGGGCCATGTACGTTGACATTTAGGGCCTCACAATAGCCCCTCAAAATTCTACTGCCTGTCCCCTCGGGCGGGGAGGAGGATTTTGATCTGCCCGGCGCACTTTCATGCTCTGTGGAACGTTATCCCTCCGTTTAGCGTTATTACAGCGGTTTTTGTAATTATTCTTTTGGCACTCCGTTTCTTGTGTTTTTCGTCGTTAATAGGGCTCGTCACTTAGCATCAAAAAAGGGTGGATGCCGCCGTAGATTTGGGTTCGTGGTAAGTTTCAAAAACCCTGGTTCTACCCTATGCTTATATCGCCCTATAGTGACTAGTTTTTGTATAGGTTTGGGTCTGAAGACCATACAAGACCTCAGCTCTTCTAGCACTCAGAATTTAGTATTTAGTGGAGTGGTCCTCCCCTCGGCCTGTCTTTGGACCGTGCGGTGCACAAAATTTGTCTAAAACTTATTTTACTTATTGGAAGTAGCTGGTTTCACGAGGCTGGTGTCCGAGGATCATACAATGCCTTGGGTCCGCCTAGTACCTGATTTTCTTGTTTTAAGTTTGTTAGTTTCCCCAAAAGCTAGTGTCCGAGGACCATACAATGCCTTGGTTCTGTCTAACACTTAATTTACTTTTTGGAAGTAGCTGGTTTCCCCAGAGGCTTGAGTCCGAAGACCATGCAATGCCTTAGTTCTGTCCAGTACTTGATTTTTTTGTTTTAAATTTGTTAGTTTCCCCAAAGGTTGGTGTCCGAGGACCATACAATGCCTTGGTTCTGTCTAACACTTAATTTACTTTTTGGAAGCAGCTGGTTTCCCCAGAGGCTTGAGTCCGAAGACCATGCAATGCCTAGGTTCTGTTCAGTACCCAGTTTTCGAAGTAGCTGGTTTCCCCAGAAGCTTGAGTCCGAAGACCATGCAATGTCTAGGTTCTGTCCAGTACCTGATTTTCTTGTTTTAAGTTTGTTAGTTTCCCCAAAGGCTGGTGTCCGAGGACCATACAATGCCTTGGTTCTGTCTAACACTTAATTTACTTTTTGGAAGCAGCTGGTTTCCCCAGAGGCTTGAGTCCGAAGACCATGCAATGCCTAGGTTCTGTCCAGTACCCAGTTTTCGAAGTAGCTGGTTTCCCCAGAGGCTTGAGTCCGAAGACCATGCAATGCCTAGGTTCTGTCCAGTACCCAGTTTTCGAAGTAGCTGGTTTCCCCAGAGGCTTGAGTCCGAAGACCATGCAATACCTAGGTTCTGTCCAGTACCTGATTTTCTTGTTTTAAGTTTGTTAGTTTCCCCAAAGGCTGGTGTCCGAGGACCATACAATGCCTTGGTTATGTCTAACACTTAATTTACTTTTTGGAAGCAGCTAGTTTCCCCAGAGGCTTGAGTCCGAAGACCATGCAATGCCTAGGTTCTATCCAGTACCCAGTTTTCGAAGCAGCTGGTTTCCCCAGAGGCATGAGTCCGAAGACCATGCAATGCCTAGGTTCTGTCCAGTACCCAGTTTTCGAAGTAGCTGGTTTCCCTAGAGGCTTGAGTCCGAAGACCATGCAATGCCTAGGTTCTGTCCAGTACCCAGTTTTCGAAGTAGCTGGTTTCCCCAGAAGCTTGAGTCCAAAGACCATGCAATGCCTAGGTTCTGTCCAGTACCTGATTTTCTTGTTTTAAGTTTGTTAGTTTCCCCAAAGGCTGGTGTCCGAGGACCATACAATGCCTTGGTTCTGTCTAACACTTAATTTACTTTTTGGAAGTAGCTGGTTTCCCCAGAGGCTTGAGTCCGAAGACCATGCAATGCCTAGGTTCTGTCCAGTACCCAGTTTTTGAAGTAGCTGGTTTCCCCAGAGGCTTGAGTCCGAAGACCATGTAATGCCTAGGTTCTGTCCAGTACCCAGTTTTCGAAGTAGCTGGTTTCCCCAGAGGCTTGAGTCCGAAGACCATGCAATACCTAGGTTCTGTCCAGTACCTGATTTTCTTGTTTTAAGTTTGTTAGTTTCCCCAAAGGCTGGTGTCCGAGGACCATACAATGCCTTGGTTCTGTCTAACACTTAATTTACTTTTTGGAAGCAGCTAGTTTCCCCAGAGACTTGAGTCCGAAGACCATGCAATGCCTAGGTTCTATCCAGTACCCAGTTTTCGAAGCAGCTGGTTTCCCCAGAGGCTTGAGTCCGAAGACCATGCAATGCCTAGGTTCTGTCCAGTACCCAGTTTTCGAAGTAGCTGGTTTCCCCAGAGGCTTGAGTCCGAAGACCATGCAATGCCTAGGTTCTGTCCAGTACCTAGTTTTCAAAGTTTAGTTATTTACTTCAATTATTTACTCGTGGCCGTTTAGTTCTACATTGCGTGTTTTGCCTCTTCGTTTGATGGGACTTTCTGACTACGAGGCGTCTTTTGGGTTGTCTGAGTGATGTGTGGTGACATTTCGGTTCTATTTCGTTACTGAGGCGCCTCCTCATTAATGCCAGCCACGGATCCACGAAGATCTAACGGTTGACAAGCCCCTCGGAATTTGGGACGGAGTTATTGCCTCCGGAAATCTCTCCCTGGAATTTATTGCGGATTTTTCCTCATCAATATCCTATCGTCTATATAAGGCGTTTCTAGGGCAACCCTCTCCTTCACACTTTCACAAACATCCATCTTAGCCCTCCTCCGAAGATATCACAAAGACAGGAGATTCTGTCAAAAATAGCCATTCGAGCCCCTTCGAATGAGTTGGTCCTTGGATAGGGCGGTCTTGGGGATGCACAGCCCCTATCAGGAACCGAGGATGGCACTCCGACCTTGGGGTTGGAGTGGGGGAAAACCACAGGTCCTCCTTCTTTTCAACCTAACCAAGGGAGGAAGCCCCCTTCCCCTCCGGAGGAGGGTCCATGAAGAACGTAACCACCTCCTCTTGGGTATGGGTCCTTGACCCTCCAAGCCGGCCGCACTGGGGGTGGGAGGGAAACCAGGCGGAACCCAGAAGCGGAGCCCTCCTGTGCCTCTACCTCTCCCACCTCCTACGTGGCCCTTCTTCCCTCTAATCCTTCTTCTCTCTTCTTCTTTTGCTCATCGACCATCCTTCCCTTCTTTCTTTTTCCTTTTTATCTCTTCTATTTCCATCTCCCAACCAGTCTCCCCCTCTTCATTTCCTCCTCTCTTGCTTCACTCCTTTTCTATCTTTTGTTCCTCAGTCAGCTTCGCTTTCTGCTATTTGTTCTTCATCTCTTCTTTTGCTTCTTTTCTATCTTCTGTTCCTCAGTCAGCTTCGCTTTCTGGTATTTGTTCTTCTGCCGGCTCCGTCAAGCGTCCGCCTTTGTAGTTAGTTTTAGAACAAGCCCCACGGGCTTCACTTGTAAAAGATGTAATTTTACTTTATGTATGAATGAAAGAAGTAGACCTGTTTTGTGTTACCTATATGTATTTTTTTTTTTTTTTTTTTGTTCTTGCAATTGCTAACTCTTGGATGAACGTTGTTGCTATAATTTGTACTGTTTTGGTGTTTTGTTTTTCGAAAACGTTGTCTTTGGTTTCTTTACGCCGACCACCGCACTCGCTAGCGCGCAAAACCCCTTCCCCACAGACGGCGCCAATTGTAGGGCCAAATTTTGTAATGGACCTTAGACAATAGAATTTGTAGAGCATGGATAGAAAAGGGGTAGGCACTAACAAAAACCTGGCGCAGCCAGTGTCCAAACTTCTAATGTAATCTTGATAAGAATCAAAGGTTCCCTGGGGAATCACTGTTATGGTCTTTCTAGGGCCTCAATGAGGATCTTGGCCGTGTTTTTGGGTGTTTCCTTCTCTTCGGCTTAGTCCGAAGAGTTCAAACCCTCCTCGCCCCTCACTTTCTCCCCCCCCCCCCCCCTCCCTGAGATAGGGAATCATCTTTTGTTATATAGCCTCCTTTCTTCCGTTCTTATCCATCCACTTGTCAGTTATCCGGACGTTGTGCATTAGGGCCCGTCCCATCGCCTACTTTTTCAGGTTTTATGTCAGTTCCCAGACGCTCTGGCATACTTTAAAAGTTGAAGTGATTGAGGCCTCCAGATTTATTAATCATATCATCATTTAAAGAAACCAGGATGTTAGTGAGACACCTTTCAGTGGGGGAAGGATATTTTCCCTTTATCCACGTAACCTGGCCGAGGACATAGGTGTCTTCGAACAGGCCTTTTTGAGGCCCAGGGCCCATCTTCTGTTTTCGGCCCGTGCTTTCCTTGGTGCGGGCCTTGGGCCGGCTGTGGAATGGGTCATGTACGTTGACATTTAGGGCCTCACACTATATATATATATGTATATATATATTTTTTTGAAAATCTAAAAAATATGAACTAATAATGCTAAAATTTTAAGTTGATTTTAACGTATATATAATGTTAAGTTGATTGTAACGTATATATATGATATAATTTCTGTGTTTTTTTTTTTTTGAAAAATCTAAAAAATACTAATAATATTGCTGTTTTTGGACGTGTATTAATATAATTTATGTAAAAAAAAAAAAAAATTAGATGAAGAATTTGGATTGTAATCAAATGGAAATTATAGGAGAAGAAAATAAGACCAAAAAAATTATATCTATTTTTTTAAAAAAATCTAAATAAATTTCTATAATTTGATAAAGTCACTTGGTGCAACTACGGCTTTTAAGCCCAACTTTTATTATATAGTATATGACATAAACTAGTTGTAATTTAATAAAAAATAATGTATTTTTTTGGTAAAAAAAGATAATGTATTTCATAATCATATTTTCATTTATTATAGAAAAAATTACAAATGTAATTTGTATCATTTTTGTCAAATCAAAATGAAAACAGTACAATTTTTTTTAGGAATTCAAAAACTAAGTTAGCGAAGATTTTCATTTTTTAATAAAATTTATTTATAACATTTTTTATATCATTAAAAAGTATTCTTTTAATTTTAAACAAACATTCCCAAATTCAATTTTTTCTACCCTACAATCCAAAACACTAGAAAAGTTATCTCAAAAATTAATAAAACTCAACAAAACTACAATTCAAAATAAAAAAGAAAGGAAAAATAAAACTCACATTAAAGTCAAACCCATTCTCCCGAATATGTAAAACATATCAAATGTGATGTGATAAGACTAACTATCCAATGCATAATCAAATTTAATTTTTTTTAATAAGGCTTAGATGTCACGCAATAGAAATAGGTGGCTGGTTTTTAGCAAAAGTACTGATTATAGATTTATACATGATTGTAACTATTTTTCCTTAATAATTTAAAAAAAAAAAATCACAAGAGTACAAATCCAAAGGGCAAAAAAGTACAGAATTTTGTTTTGTTTTTGTTTATTTTTTTTCTGAAAAAAGAAGAAGTATTGTATAAATAGTGACATAGTCTAATCCAATATGTGATTAATGAATAGATAAATAAATAATTTTAAACACAAAATTGAATTTGTTTTCTTAAAATACTCAAAGAATACACTAACAAGATAAGGAAGATGAAGAGCAATATAAAACATTCTCAAATACTTAAAACAATTATTCAAGTATCTAGGAACATCATATAAGAAATACATAACAATTTGCTACTAATTAGTTAAATAAAAATTACAAATAGTGAAAGGAAAGTTCATAAAGACCATCTTCTTCAACTACACAAATTGTTCTTCGCTATATTGTGCAGATTATCATGTTGTTTTCTAAATAAACTAAAATTTGACAACAACACAATATATAACATATTATAATATGCTTTTCCTCCAAATCAAGTCAACAACAAACACCATTCATAAAAAGCATTAAGTATTGTAAATAAAATGGTAAAAAAATATATTTGCATGAAGGAACATGTATAAATTAGTCAGTAATAGGATAATGGAGGTACAAACCTCTAGTAAGAGATCTATAACACGCTTGATTTGGACGAGTTGTCAAGTTGTATATTTTCTACCATTAAAGATTGATTAAGCAAGACTTGTGAATACCTTTTTATGGACAATATTTTTTCTTCATTGATTTCATTTTTCAATTATAAACATCAAAATTAAAGTTGAGGAACATGTAAAGGAAAAACTAATTGTAAAGTTAAAACCGTCAAAGATGAATATTTATAGACAATATTTTATTTTAATTTTTCATTGATTTATTATACAGACAGTATTTAAGGGTCTACCTAGTTATGTGTGTTGGACATGACCCTTAAGCACATGCTACTCTCTTTTTGTGCTACATAACCCTATATGCAACAATTATTATATACAAATATGTATGAAAACCTTTCCAGAAAGAATAATAATGTTATCAATGACATGGCATATAAGATGTCTCAATAAAAGTGTAGCAATAATAACAGTTGCGCTTCAGTTTTTGGAATGCCCTTAATGGTGTTTGTGGGCTGGCAGTCTGGCGGAGGCAGGCAGAGAAGGTTTGTTGCTGGTGAAAGTGGGGGTGAAAAGAAAAGTAGGTGTAGACATTGACTGGAGGGTTGATGCTTGAGACTCGAAAAGGTGTGCGTGAGTGAGGGTAAGATAGCCAAGAAGGTGAGGTGGATGCCCACCACTACTACACTTGTTATTGTTTTTGCATTGTGGAGGATTTGTCTTTGTGTTTATGTTTTGTGAGAGGCAAGACAGCAAACTTTTTTAATCCTTTCTTTAAAGTTTGTAAAGGAATTAGAATGCCTCGCTACACTCCAAAAGTAGAGCGAAAAACGCGTGCCCAATAAGTTTCTTCATCTTTTCCTGGTGGTGGGTGAGTGTGAAAGTTTGAAAATGGATCAGAATGGTAAGCAAAACGACACCCCAAAAAGTATTTTTAACATTTGACTGCCAATTTTCTAAATTTAACATTACGCGTTTGGGCCACCAACTATGAAAGTAGTAGTACGCTACTACTGTAATTTCACATTTGACTCTCTCAGTCTTCTTCGCCTCACAACAATTATCTAAATCTAACAGTCATTTCCTTTGCTCTGCCATTCCCATTCTCTCTCAAACTCATTTGAGAAATATCTTTTCTTCATAATTTTCATTCTCTTTGCTTTCTTTATCTCTTAAGACATTTCCAATTTCGTCACCTCTCTCTTTCTC
Source organism: Quercus gilva (assembly GCA_023621385.1). Lineage (NCBI taxonomy): Eukaryota > Viridiplantae > Streptophyta > Magnoliopsida > Fagales > Fagaceae > Quercus > Quercus gilva. Next base: position 55,532,544 of record CM042475.1, on the reverse strand, counting down.
CTCTTTCCTTTAGATCTTCTCAGCAGTCTATATATCCAAATCACAATGGCTCTCACCAGACGATACATATATGATGTGTTTTTGAGTTTCAGAGGAGAAGATACTCGTAATGGTTTTACTAGCAATTTAAATGGTATTTTGTGTCATAATGGTATTAATACTTTTATGGATGATAAACTCCGAAGAGGAGAAAATATTTCCACTGAACTTCTTGAAACTATTGAAAGTTCAAGAATTTCGATAATTGTATTCTCTAAAAACTACGCATCTTCTACTTGGTGTTTAGAGGAACTTGTCAAAATTCTTGACTGTAAGAATAATGGCCAAGTGGTGTTACCGGTTTTTTACAAGATAGATCCATCAGATGTACGTAATCAAAATAGAAAGTTTGGAGAAGCATTCACAAAGCATGAAGAAAAATTCAAGGATAATAAAAAGAAGGTGCAGAGATGGAGGGCAGCCTTAAAAGAAGCCAGCAATATATCTGGATGGCATTACAAAAATGAGTATGTGTTTAATATATCTTTACTTTGTTATCACCAATATATATATATAGTCAACGCTTTAAAAAATTTAATTAGATTCCAAAATTGAAATCTAATTTTGTGCCATCAAATTAATTTCTTCTAAAAAAAATTAATTTCTTAATTTTGGTGCAAGTATTTATTACTTATTGCAATAATCAAGAATTTTGTTAGTTTTATATTAAGGGAGATAAAACTTTCAATAAGAATTATCTCTTTTTTTCTTTAAATATAAGAATTTTATAGCATATTGAAGAATTGAACTTCTATTTTTAAAATTTTTATTTATTTTAAGACAATTAGACAACTAATTTTATTTTATTTTTTAAAAAAGAACCTTAAATTTGAAAGAGGGATTATTATTTGGAATTCGAATTGAGTAGGATAATTCAAGAATAAAACCTTTCTAAAACTATAATTTAAAAACTGTAAGAATGTAATTTGAAAGGAAAAATTGTTAATCTCTAAAAATTGAACTATTTTTTTCAATGCCCGCACCAAGAATAAAAATATAATAATCAAAACCATAGTCTATAAAACTGACTTTGAAATATAACAAGAAGACCAAAGTCATAAAATGTACGTAATAAAACAAAATTAAATATTACTACAACAAAGGCCAAACCACGGTAGTCCAAAAACCAAGAAAATAAAACCAACAAACAAAATAAAATGTGAATTTAAAATGAAATAAAATGAAATTATTGTACCAATAAATTACTACCATATAGCTAGAGGTAGAGCTATGTAATATCAAATTTGAGATGTCAACGGTATAGTAGATGAGTAATTTGATGCTAATTGTCCCTATATTTTAAATAGGCTTCAATTTGTGCCAAGTGTCATTCCATCTCATTTGTAAAATTTTGAATGCATAATACTTCCAAGTTCCAACCTACTTAAAACTATTTTAAATCAATTATAAAATTACTTAATCTAAAATTACTTCTAGCTCATTCTATTTAGGTCTCATTTGAAATTACACCCAATATTTAAAATCTAGATTTTCTTACAAAAACTTATTATTAATTCAAAAATAAATCTCAATGAAAAATTATATTATTTTCTAAAATTTAATTGTTCATATCTATATCTTATTTTGAAATATGCATACATGAAATAAACTTGTTGCATCACAATAACAAGAATTAAGTTAAGAAGTAAAATAATATATATATATATATATTTAATTTATTTTACAAGCATAAACAATTTGCATTTTCCACTAAAGAATATCCTTACATGGCTTTTTTAAGAATTAACAAAATATAATAATCTTCTAAAAAAATGATGACCATATTTAGCTTATGTAGGAATCATAAAATGTATCTAATTGCATATTTTAAAATGTACTTATGCATATACATGAGATTACAAGCTAGTTAATATTTGCTAAACAATAACTCCCATGCAAAGCTTTATTATTTGCTTTTTAAAAAAATGAAAATTAAAAAAAAAATATATTTTGATCATATCTTTTATTAGTGAGCTAGCTAGGAAACAAGGTTCAATGATAGAAATCAAAAAATATATGATAAATAATCAGATCAATTAATTTGTAGCTTCTATCAAGTGATGTTTAGAAAATAAAAATGTTAATACCACAACAAAAATCACAACTTGTTCACATGGCAAGTTGTAAGTGGAGTATAATTGGTGAGTCCATATAGGTTTACAAATTTACCACTCACAATTTGTCCACTTGGCAAGTTGTGAGTGGTGGAGTAAAAGTGATAGATTCATGCGGATCCACAACTCTACCACTCACAATTTGTCACACGAACAAATTGTGGCAAAGTTTTGGTTTTAGTTATGGTCATAGTATTACTCTTAGAAAATTTCCCCAAAATTTTCTAATAAATTCATTCAACTGTTAGATGTGGATATTCAATAAGTTTTTCTCCTTTCCAAAGCAGATTTTCTATGCATCTTTGTGCTAAAAGCCTAAGATTGATTTTAGCACAAAGATGCATTTCCTAGCTTAACAAAAAAAAAAAAATAATGTTTGTACCAATAGTTCTCAAATCTATGAATTACGTGCCATTTAATTTAATTAACAAAAGTTCAATTCTAGTCCACAAGCTAAGCATTTTGAATTCAATCCAGATCATATTTCTATTTTCTAACATGTTTCTAATGCTTTTTGATTGGCAGCCACCCTCAATTTGGATTTATCCAAAAAGTTTTTGAAGAAATATCAAGGGTTAAATTAAATCATACACAAGTATTTGTTGTAAAATACCCAGTTGGAATAGACTCTCGTGTAGAGGAAATAAGTAGGCATTTAGATATTGAGTCAAACGATGTTCGCATGTTAGTGATCCATGGTCTTCCAGGGATAGGTAAGACAACAATTGCAAAAGCTGTTTTTAACTTAATTGCATATCGTTTTGAAGGAAGCATCTTTCTAGAGAATGTTAGAGAAAAATCAAGAGCGAATGAGGGCATACTCCAACTACAAGAGGCAATTTATTCTGAGATCTCAGGGGGCGGAAATTTGAAGGTGCATGGTGTATTTAAAAGAATCAATGTGATAACGGAAATGCTTCATCACAAAAGAATTCTTTTAATTCTTGATGATGTGGACGAATTAGTCCAAGTAGAAAATTTGCTTGGAAAATGTGATTTATTGGCTTTTGGAAGTAGAATAATTATCACAACAAGAGAGGAAAAGGTGCTATCTACTCTTCAAGAAGACTGTAATCTAGCCTACGATAACTACAGGGTTAAGGATTTAAATCAACTTGAATCTTATGAACTCTTTTGTCAACATGCATTCAAAAGAAACAAGCCTACGGAAGATTATTTGGAGGTCATAGACCAATTTATATATTATGCCAAAGGCCTTCCATTAGCTCTAAAAATAATAGGTGCTGATTTGTACAAGAGAAATATACGTTATTGGAAAAGTTCATTAGAAAAGTATAAAATATTTCCCAATCCAAATATTCAACAAGTACTCAAAATAAGCTACGATGGATTGGACCAAACTCAACAGGATATCTTCCTTGAAATTGCATGTCTCTTCAAAGGATCCGACAAGGAAGTTGTTGTAGATATATTACAAAGTAGCTATTCATATGACCCATTCTGTGATATTGAAAAACTTATCGACAAAGGCCTCATAATTGTTGACAATGGCAAATTAGTGATGCATGATTTGATACAACAAATGGGTTTTGAAATTGTTCGACAGGAATCAGAAGTGTCAAAGAAACCTAAAAAACTATTGGGTGATGAGGATGCTCTTGAAGTACTAACAAAAGATACGGTATGTCATTTTTATTTATCTTTTCCCTTTTCTCACAATGCTAACATAGTTAATTTTTTCTTATTTTCTTTGATTTTATCTTTTCAATCTTAAAGAAAATATAAGTTTAGCAGCACTAATTTTGTTTAAGATTTAATAATCATAAATTCTGCTGTGAATGTGACTCGTGATTTTTTGTCCAATTAGGGATTAGATGAAATTCGAGGCATAACATTGTCCTTGCCACAACCAAGAAAGATGCAATTGAATCTTGGAGAGATGAAAAGTCTCAAATATTTGACAATTCGTAATGTAATTTGTGAAGACCTTAAATCTCTTCCCAATGGGTTAAGGTTACTTGATTGGAATGAGTTTCCTTTATCATCCTTGCCATCCACCTTTGAACCTACAAAACTTGTTGTACTTAACATGCAAGAGAGCCACATTGAATTGAACGAGCATTTCGAGGTATAATCATAGCATTTATAAATTCTTATTAGTTTTTTTTTTTTTTTTTTGTTAACAAGTATCTTCAGGGAAAAAGTTAAGGTGCATATATATATATATATATTTTTTTTTTTTTTTTTGCTAAAACCAAACCATGCATTTATTACTATATAAAATAAAATTTCTATAATTTTTTAATAAATAAAATCAAATTGTGCACAAGTATTTAAAAATGTACACAGAACCATAAAAGAATTTATGGTGCAAATCAATGAACAACTAACAAATGTTTTTTAGTGCTATAGATATTATAAGTTTTACTATATTGAACATACAAACTGACGTATCACAAATTATAAAGACAATTCAAATATTCATTTATTTTAAAAGTGTGCATTATAATTCATAATTGAATTGTTATTATTTCTTAATATATGCTCCTAGCTTTTTTTTTTTTTTTTTTTTTTTTTTTTTTTTTTTTTTTTTTTTTTTGAAATGAGCCGTAGCCTTATTTTGTTTTCTTTTTACTAATAAATTTCAAAAAAAAAAAAAAAAACTTCTTCTGCAGAGGTGTCGATTCAATATATTGAAATATATGAATTTCAGATATTGTAAAAATATTACGAAAATACCCGACTTATCAGTGATTGCCCCAAACATAAAGAAGTTGGAGCATTCTGGATGCATAAATTTAGTTGAGGTTCATCAGTCCGTTGGACTTCTTGAAAAGCTTGAATACTGGAGTCTCGATAGCTGCCAAAATCTTAGAATTTTACCAACAAAGCTCCAGTTGAAATCTCTTAAAAGCTTTTTTCTCTATGGCTATGATAGTCCTGAGCAAATAACGGAAGGATTAGCATTGCTTTCATTAGCAGAATTTCCCACTGGCCTTCGTGAGTTATCAATAAGTTTAAAAAACATGAAAGATGTTCCAAGTAACATCTCTGATTTAAAAAATCTTAGGTGGCTCACTATGCATGATTGTGATGAATTTCCAAAAGCCATGGATACCCCTGGTTGCTTCCCCAATTTAGAACGTCTAGATATCTTTCACAGCAACTTTACTACCCTCCCTGAAATTGCTATCATATTTCCCCAATTAAAGATTCTAGATCTTTACTGTTGCTGGAACCTTCAGAAAATTCCAAGACTTCCACATTGTATACAAGATGTATATGCAACAGGGTGTAATTCGTTGAATTCACAATCAAGAAGAAGATTATTGAATCAGGTCTCTCTTTCTTTCTCCCTCTCAAAGTTATAGAATTTTTTTTGTTAATTGAAGATTATTACCAAATTTGCTAAACTGAAGTTTCTTAATTTTGCTAATGGCAAGCAGTTTGGAGAATTTATAGGGCTTCAACAAAATATCGTATGTGCAAGGGGAATACGGCATCAGGATTCTGATTCTGAAACAAACTTTGAATCAGAATCAGAATTTGATTTCGATGAAGCTACATCTGAAACGGGCTCTGCATTTGAAACCAACTCTAATCCTGAAGCGGACAATGAATCTGTATCAGAATTTGAACTCGATGAAGCTACATCTGAAACGGACTCAACATGGAAACTTTATGATTCTCATTCACTTACACTTCCAGGAAGTAAGATTCCAAAGTGGTGGTTCAACCATCAAAGTGTTGGAAGTTCCGTATCATTCTCGGTCGGTCGGAAACTTCCATCATTTGCTTTCTGTGTTGCTCTAAAAGTTGAACTTGACGTGTCATATGAATTTAAATTTAATAAGTTTACTTGTTCTGTCTACATGTACATCAATGGTTTTGAAAGATGGCTTGGTGATATTGAATTTCTATTAGATCCAGTATCTTTTATTTGGTTCTACTATATAAGAGATAGGTCTTTGGAAGACATAATTCTAGGGGATTGGAATGACATTGAGATTCAATTTGAATGTTCAGATTATGATCCTAAAAGAGCAAAAATTACAATAGAAAGGTGCGGAGTCCATGTATCATGCATTTGTCATCCTTGCAACTCCGCAGCAAATAAGGTGGCCCAAATAAGAATTCAAGAAAGACTCAAACTTTCTTTTGATGAAAGATTAAAAATGTTTTTATGCAGAGTGGCTGCCGAAGTCCTCCCCTTTGAGAAAAAGCTGGTCGGATGCTTAAAAACCCAAGATGCCCATTGTCCTCTCTGTGAGATAGGAGAAGATTCTCTTTTACATCTATTTCAATCCTGTTCCTACGCCAAAGGAGTATGGTATGGTGGTAGATGGGGTTTTCGAGTCGAAAAGATCCAAGCTCAGTCTGTTATGGAATTTGTTGAACATATAATTGACCCCCCAAGTGAGTTACTTGCAGAAAAAATCACCAAAGATGAATTCACACTGTATGCAGTAGTGGCAATGAAAATCCTTTGGATGGCACGAGAGGAAGCTCTGTTTTCAAACTCTAAAGCCAGCATAAACCAGTTAGCCCATCGTCTGAACAAACAGTATGAGTTTTACTTGAGATCACTTGGGATTCCGGGGATAACCGAAGAGCAAGACATGGGAAGTGTTTGGACCAGGCCACCTAATCTATCGGTAAACCTTAGTTTTGCCTCCATAGCAAGCTGTTGTGTAATAATGTAGGCCTTGCAAAATGGGCCAGAACAAAAGGAGGAGGAGATAATATCCCCTTGTAAACAAGACATGGACTTCAATCCATGTCTGCTATGCTATGGAAGATTCTTGATTCAACTACAAAGATACATGTCAAGGTACTATTATTACATTTATTAAGATCCTTCTCCCTCTAAATTAATTGGTTCATTCATGTTATTGGGTACAAATCCAATTTAGGACATTAGTGTAAACAAAATCAGAATGAATGAATGAAATTAGTCAATATAGATTAGTTGATTTTGTTTTGATGTGCATTTGTTTTTCATTGGTTGAGCGTTATACCATAATGAGATAGGGAAACCAAATGTTATGGGATTTCGAACTCCTTCACTGAGCTCCTTCAGTTAATATTGTTCCATACAGTTTTGATGTGCCAATTGGTTTTATTATGACTTATATTTTCCTTTTATTCTGCTTTGAATAGTCTGAAAATTGGGAAAAGCTAATACTCAGTTAAATAAGAGTGGAATTTCAAGGTGAGGGCAGGTGTAATACTTCTGTTAAAGCTATATGAATAGAAGAAAAAGTTGAAGATATTAGGTTTAAAGTGAAAGACATTTGGGTGCCTCTATAGTTTGCCTAATATGCATTTGTGGTGCAATTTATTTAGTGTAGCTTAGTAATTTGTAGGAAAATGAATTATAAACAAATAAAGATCTTGATTTTGGGTGCTTAATATTCTATAATCATTACTTCTTATAATATATGCCATAGGCAACTTAGACATGATGAGAAGCATGTCTTATTTTGGAATTGATTCAGTAATTTATCTTTTCTTTGTTGGTATGGCCTAATTTGTTCATCATATGGGTAAATTCCTTTTAGTATATACTTGTAATTTAATGTACATTTTTTGTATGCATTAAAAGGATTTTGTTTCTTTTTTTTTTTTTTGGGTGGGAAATGGGGTATTGGCCTAATTCTTTTCATTTGTGATTGGTTGCATTGAATACCTTTTGCAGATTCTACCTTTCTAATATGTCATGTTAGCTGCTGGCAGCTTGGGCATGAATGGTATCAGGATATTGCAGCTGTTACAAAGTTGGCTATTAGGGAGTGTCTCCAGTATACAAGTAATTGATGCCATCAACTTATCTGATAAATAAATTTATGCATTTAGTTTTTGGGTACATGATGTATCTTGGTGCTAGTATTTCACTGTTTTATGTGCAATAAGTATGGTCCTTCAGCTTCTCAAAATGTCGATAGAAGTAGTATCCAGCAACTTAATAGCTTACATATATGGTTTAGATTTCTTAATTTTGTTTGAATAAATTAAAAACAACTTATTTAAAGGCATCAAGTCTTCTAGGCTAAGATTTGTAGGCACTAACATTAACCTTGAGTATCAACACGGACATAATGTCTAACAAGGCCATTTTGAAAAATTAAGACATTGTGGTGCATTCATATAAAAAGGAGGTCTTTAACTATCATGAGCAAGGATAAGAAAAATGGTAGTGTTATAAGCCTATTCATATCTTTCCTAAAACATGACATCAATAATCTGGGAAGTGTCGGCTGTGACATAGAGGCAAACGTATTAGCGATAATAGCTACCAAGTACCAAACTAGGGGAAATATTGATAAAGCACACAACAGTGGATAATCAAACTTGCCGTTCTTGTTTCATGTTAAACAATGGATAAAGACCATTTTGCTCCTTTATAAATGCAAAGCCTTTCATTTTAGTATATTATTGTCTCTCCAAAGTTTTTTTTTCTTTTAAAGAGCATTCATCTAGTGCTTCATGACTCATTAGACTGCATTAACCAAAAAATTTTTCTGAAGACATTTCATTAAGCTTCTTCAGTGTCTTCCCCTAATGCATTGTGCAAGGCTTATTTTCTTACATGTAACCATATCATAAAGTTTTTGCTTACATGTAATTTGGTCAAGCTTTTTTACATCCATCAATAGGTACTCTACCAAATCAAAAAAAAAAAAAAAAAAAAATAAAAAAGGTACTCTATGTGTTGTTTAAGACTTTTTTGTGACAAATAATTATTTTATTAATTGTTCATTTTGTACAATTTGAATAGATTTGCATCTTAGAGTTCCCTTATTTTTTCTGCATTATCTCAAATGCTGGTTCTTGTATGTTCTACTTTCTCCTTTATTGTGTGATTCTCATATTTCTAAGCCTTTTTTTATAATTGTTTTATGACAAATCTAATTTTGACCCCTATGTTGCTGTTGTATTCTCTCCAAAAAAAATTCATTTCAAGAGCTTTTATATAGTGCTTCATAACTCATTAGAGATTAGACTAATTCAATAAATAAAAAAATTGAAGACATTTCAATAGGCTTGTTCAATGTTTTCCTTAATGCATTGTGTGAAAGATTATTTTTTTTATGTGTAAGTGTAACCATATAATAAATATTTTCTTTACATGCAGTATGGTAAGCTTTTTTACATCATTAATAGGTACTCTCTGTTGTTTTAAGTCTTTTTCATGTGACAAATAATTATTTTACTGATTGTTCATTATGTGCAATTTAAATAGGTTACATCGAAGAGTTCCCATATCTTTTCTGCATTATCTCAAATGCGGGTTTTGGTGTGTTCTACTTTTTCCTCTATCAAGTGATTTATTTCTAAGCATTTTTTCAATTGCTTTATGAAAAATGTGATTTGTACCACTATGTTGTTGTAGCAGTATTGTCTCTCCAAAATCTGAAGAGGTCTAGGCCTGTGCTTATGGCCTTAGTGGAATCTTCATTGGCTGGGGTTTCAGAATTAAAATCTTCTAATGTTGAGATATCCTCATTCATCACATCAAGCTATAATTCTAGATTGTTGACAGTAAAGGTATCAATAACTTGTGTAACATCATGCCAACCCAATTCTGTTGTAAACTCTAACGTGACATTTTTGTATGTACGAGTTCAAACTTTGTGTAAAATCAAATAGCAAATTGATATTGTGCTGCCTTGCCAAATACAGTGAAGGCTCTTTGTCTTTATTCACTAATCAGTTACAGAGTTCCTACTTTTTGACAGATGTAGACGAAGAGTTTGAATTCAAATATACAAAAGCTAAAATGTTATCTGTGAGCTGAGTTGTTGTAATCTTGGCTGTTATCCTCCTGCTATGTAATCTTGATATTTGAATTTTGAATGGCAGAGGTAATCTTATCCTTCACACGCCCCTCAAGCTCAAGGATAGAGGAACAAACTTGAGCTTGGTCTGAAGAGAGACAAATTTAGGAGAGGACAGTGGCTTTGTAAAGATATCAGCAATCTGATCGCAACTAGAGAGAAAACGAATATTAATTGACTTGCGCCCCACCATATCACGTACAAAATGAAAATCAATTTCAACATGTTTTGTAGGGGCGTGGAACACAGGATTGGAGGATAAATATGTAGCACCAATGTTGTCAAACCATAAAAGAGGTGGAGGTGAAACAGGGAAGCCTAGTTCAAAAAGCAGAGAAGTCAGCCAAGATATTTCTGCTGCAGTGTTAGCCAATGCTTTATATTCCGCTTCAGTGCTTGAATGAGCTACAATAGCTTGTTTCTCTCAACCCCAAGAGATGAGATTAGTGCCAAGATAAATGCAATAGCCACCAGTTGATCTTCTGTCATCGTGAGAACCTGTCCAATCAACATTGCAGTATGCTTGAATGAAAGAATCATTGGAATGTTGAAAGTGAAGACCAAAATTGAGTGTATGTTTGAGGTATATGAGAAGGCGTTTAGTAGCTTGCCAATGAATAACAGTTAGGAGGTGCATGAACTGAGAGAGTTTATTAACAACAAAGGCAATGTCAGGCCGTGTAATGGTCAAGTATTGCAGCCCTCCAACTGTGCTACGAAAAAGTGTGGGGTCTTCATAAGAAGTTTCATCAAAGGCAGATAAACTAGTGGAAGCGGCCATAGGTGTACTGACTGGTTTAGCCTTAAGCATGTTAGTTTTCTTCAATAAATCTAGAATATATTGCCTTTGAGAAAGAAGAACACCATTTTCATGAGGAAGAACTTCAATGCCAAGGAAGAAATTCAAAGATCCCAAATCTTTAATGCCAAAATCCACGCCTAGCAGTGAAATCAACTCAGTAATGGCAGATGAGTTAGAGCAAGTAATTAAGATGTCATCTACATAAATCCAAATATACATGGTAATCTTATCCTTAACACCTTGGATTAACTAAAATGGCATCTCCAGCTTTATTGAATAATTAACTAGCAAACAATTATGGAAGTGAAATGTTCAACTAACCAAATAATTTGTTTTCCCGATAAATTTTCCCACATGTAGCAACAATTTCAACAAATTAAGTATACTTGATGGAGATATGTTATTGAGGATAGTATAAGGACTGTTGCAACTTAAAATCTCCAACTCTTCTCTACTAAATGCTCCACGGGAACTTTCACACAATTTCTATGCCTTGTGATGAGTCATTGTCTAAAAGCATAACCCTGTGCATTGCAATTATATTATCATTTCTTTTGCCACAGATATATTTGTTATGCTATCTATTTGAGATTGTTATATTTATTTTAAGTTGTGGACTAAACTGTCACTAGTAATATTGATTATTTTCATTTATGTAACCCACTATGTAGAGTTGCATCCTTGAGGCATAGGCAATATGCACTGATCATATGACAAAAATAGGGTTGCAATGGCATTGTAAGTGCACTCGGTGATTGTGTAACATGTTAACTGTTTGAATTATAGTTCCAAATGCTCAGATTATGGATAAATAGGATTTTCTAGTGAGCTATACTTGGCATGTTGTCGGAAGATTATTGATGTCATTAAGGGGTTAATGCAGAAGTTTTTATCAATGTGTCTCAATCCACACTATATCCTACTTCTTGCTAACTAAAAGGAAAAAAGAGTTTAACTTTTGGATTCTATACCGTCGATGGTACATTAGGCTGGGACATAGTTGGCACATATTTCTACACTAGACACACCTACACCCATAGAACATGCACTAATGCATGCCATATATGCTCTATAGTAGTCATATAGATAAAGTACATGCAACAAGTAATTTATGGTTAAGTCATGATGTTTACATCTTTCCCACGTTTGTATGAGGTTCAACACACTCGATGATATCGTATGTTGATAAACTACTTTTTCCTTATCCTATTCACTTGTTTATTGGGTTTTACAAGTTTGGGCATGTACAAGAAGTCATTGATATTGGTTTGCATGAAACATTTGCAACATGAAGATGCCAAGAATTGGAAGCTCATATCCATGGATACACTTCCAATACAAGATAAATACATTTAGGGTGTATAACTTGCTTAATTCACTTATGTTTATGTATTATTTATTTGGGCTGAGGTGATTGTGGTATCTTTATGATAATATATATTTTGTTTCTCTTATTATTTGCAACATTGGTGTGCCCTTCCAAACTGAAAGTAATCTAAATCTCCCATGTTGTGTAAATTTCATTAGGCTTTAATTAGATCTGAATCTACTCTTAATATGCCATAGGTGCCTGCAGCTTTTACATATTTTGATCTCTTTATGTTATTGGAAATTGACACTACGGTTGATATTAACACTTCCCCTCTTTGTTCAAATTTATTTTTGATCTAAATGCCTTCTTTTTTTATTTTACCAAAAAAAAAAAATTGTATCTGTTCCTTTGATGATTGGAATTTAGTTTGAAAAACATGGAGTTCTCTATAAAATTTGTGATTTCTCTTTTCTTGAATGCTTTTATGATATATGGGTTGTATTCTTTAGGTGGAGAACTATATTTCAAATATGAATTAATGGCTAATTTTTTTTAAAATTTTTTTTTATCATGATGTGAAATTTGACTTGTTTATCTATGAAGTTGCAGTTTGAGATATAGGTTTTTATCCTATTGGATTAGTTTAAGGAACGTTGGGAAAGATTTGAGAAAGATCCCAGTTGAATATGTGACTACAAAATTTTTCAGTAATATGCAAAAACTTTGTGGTTTAAAATGAGACAAAGATTGTAAATTTTGAAAATAAGAAATAAACTGAAGACAGTTCTCTTTTCTAGTGCTCAGTTCCGATCCAAAATGGGTTGGGTAAAACAGGTTATCTGAAGAAGTCATTTTACTGCCAACCTAGTTAGTCATTTCTTAGGTTATTAGAGGCTTAGATGCATTAAGAAACTTACTTGATTTTAACAAATAAGAAAGCATTTTCAAGGTACGAACATAGGTTATTTGATCTCTTTCTCTCTCTCTTATTTTGAGTCAGTAACATTTCTTAGATGGCTATTTTATTTTCTTGGCCGTTTGATATTATGTGGGCCTATTGGTTTGCTTCTTTGACCAACTAGATATACCATCTCCTAACCTTTCCACTTGAACATCTAGTCTGGGTTTAACTTTGATTAAATGATATAATAATATGGTGTTTGATATGGCTAGAGTGGCAGGATGTTTTGCAGAGAGTTCATTAACCATAGGGACCATGATTCAAATTCAATAGTCCAATATGAGCAGTTGGGGTAAATGGGTTAATTCTGATCCACCTTCAACCATATTGCACCTGGTGGTACAATGTTGGGAACTTGAGGTAACCCTTCTTTCTACATTTTCCTTCAGTTAGAGGTCTTCTCAACAAGATAGTGAGAGCTTCTTTAATGCATGGTCATGTGATGTAGCTTACCTTGGTTACCGGAAGAAGAATAAAATTTAAAGTTGACATGGAATAAATGCCCACATTGCGATCATCATGTTGTTCTTTTGTGATCAGCTTGTTGTGAGCTGTCCGCTGATCAATGGCAGGATTAGGTGCAATGTAGCGGTTTGTTCACATGATCATGTAATGCTTTAGTTTTGATTTTTTAGTAATAATTGCCCCAAAAAATATAGGATTTATCTTTGCTTATTTTTAATGATTAAATGTGATTATTGAAGAAAAAAGAATGGTGGGGACATTGTTGGGTTTAGGAGTTTCCATACTATGTAGAGTGGAGACGTAGTTGGATTTACATCAAATGATCACCTTCATATTTTGAAATTATTTATGGTTTAAATCTACTTGGCAGGAGCAGCCTGGCTTTGGCAGACAACTTTTGCTATGTCAAGATTCATAGGTTCCTATCCTGGTTGAAGGGTGTGGCAAATGAAAATCTAAGTGGCATGGCACTTGTTTTATTTGTAAATCTAGAGATTGGTACAAGGTTCTTGCTGGTTGTTAGCATTGGCTTGCTAATACTGCTATTAGTCTTTCCATTAAGGAGGCCTTTTTTAAATCTGGTGCAAAGAGGGTGCTGGTGATTTTGGTCTTGACAAGTAGCACAATTGTATCAAAATTAATGCTCAGGAAGGAATGTAATGGTTGGACTCAAAGAACGTCCATTAGAAGAAACAGCAGAAGCAGGAAAAATTTTTGTATCAAACAGGAGGATAGGAAGTTCTCTTTTCAGGTTTGAGCAGCAGTGACACAACGATGAAAGCCTAATTGCTTGTTTTTTCCCCCCTGGTTTTGGATGTATTGATGTATAGATACTAACTTATTTTCCCATGACATAGTTTTTGTCTAATGTACCAAAAAAAAAAAAAAAAGCACTATTTTACTTCTTTGGTGTTTGGTTGGCTCTAAAGATATTTAGAGTCTTTGTTGTATTGTCTGTTTCTTTTCATAATACCTACTCCAGAGAAATCCAAGTTTTATCTTCTTATATCTGTGTTGCAGTTCTAATCATTTGTGGTGATTGAAGTCAAATGAATTTGAAGTAATGACTCAACCCATGTGTACATAGAACTTTTTGATTGGCTCTTATTCTCAAGTGTTTTGTAATGATATGAGAAAGACCATGCAATGAGTTGACTTGGGACTTGGGATTTTTACAACAAAACCAAAGAGCAAAACAAGGAAAGTGATTGCACCAGGCCACATGATCCAAGGGCTAAGCTTAATTTTGCTTTAGTGGCAATATGTTGCGCAATAAAGAGCCCACAACCAGTCAAAATGGGCCCAAAAAGCATCACAAAAATGGGCTGTTCTCTTCTTTCCTTCCCAAAAAAGAAGAGAGAGGAAACAAAATACAATTGGTGAACTAAAGAAGTAATACTATCCCACGCCCAGCCCTTTGTAACTTATGGAAGATTCAGTTGAGCGTTGTAATTATATACCTTTTATGGTGCTGTCTTACTCATGAATATGTTTCTTCAGCATTGTGATATTCTTCTCTATTAGACTATTTCCTTCTCTCTTTTCTCGTCTTTGTACAAGACCTCAATTGGTAGGGAGTTCAAATTCCAGATTGTTGGATGCAAGGGTATCAATAACTTGTCAACTCTAACATTGCATATTTTGTATAAACAATGATGAGGTGAATTGAATCACTAATTGGTAAACAATGATGAGGTGAATTGTTCAATAACAAAATAAATGTACCCACATATGCAACAATTTCAATAGATTAAGTATGCAGGGCAGAGATATGTAATTGAGGTTAGTATTAGGACCATTGAGACTGAAAATCCCTAATTTATGTTAACATTGAATCAACCACTGCACATTCATACATCATCTCCACTAAATGCTTTCTACACTATGAATTTGACTTGTAGTATTTCAATAGATTGGACTTACTATTGGCATCTCTTCTGTATTGAAACTGTTAGAACATGATTTGTTACTGTCATGAACCATTCAGGCAATATCAGAATTCATAAGCATCCATATTTCCTGTTTTTAATCCCTAGGTCACATCCTTCTTGTATCTACCTCTACCCATAGTTTTGTATCCCCAGAAAGATTAAATAAGAAAACAAATATGGATACCATATGAAGTTTTCTACTTGTCCATAATGATTCATTTTTGATCTTTCCCTTACTCATCTAGTTTTTTGACAATTTCAATTTATTATTTCAAAATGACCTACAAAGTGGATGACTGATGGAAATTGTGAAACACCAATAATTACGAGAGAAAAACATACTAAAGTGATATATCTAACTTTAATAAGCAAAATGTAAATAGTTTTGATTTTTATCCAACAAGCTTTCATTTTACATTTTTTTACCATTAGTGAAATTAAGGTTTTGTAATTCGTCCATAAAAAAAGAACAAAAGGATATGCTGCGGCTTTCTCACAGTTTATTACATTCCCTATGCAGCTTGTTGAATTATTGGCTGGCCAGTACGTACAATGTTAAAGGCTGCCCCGGGTGTTGTTTCTTATTTTGCTATATTATGGGTCATCTGGAAAGAGAGATCATTTCATTGTCCCGAGTCCATTACTGCTTACTTGTAGGTTTTTATTGTAAATGTCTAATTTTGTATACAAAGATGTTTCCACTTTTTAGCAACTTAAATGGCATTAATTTTAGGAAGACAATGACATGGTTCCTCTAAATTTTTGACAAGCTGATGTAAGAAAGAAAAAAAAAATTAGACAAATTGATTGATATGCAAAACCAGAGAGGATTTGGACACAATCCATGCTACATCGTGTTGTCATGGTCTTCATTTTTCATTTTTTCTAAACTTGATATACATACTGTTGGCTCAATTCATTATAGTTTAACTTACAAACTAATTTGTAATTTGATATTTTGAGTGAAAATCTTTATAATTATAAGATCTTAGATTTTGAGATGTTGATAGATTTAAATATATAATCCTATGTCAAGATAAAATTCAGACTGAATAGCAATAGTAGCCAAGGTGTCAAAGAAAATGATGAAAGCATTATTACTTTTCCTAGGACTCAAATGAGAGGTAAAGTAATAGAAATGTTCACCAATCCGTCCATGACCAAAACATAGTGTTCTTTACAACCTTGACATCACTATCGTCCTCCAACATATCTTTACCCTCTTGCCCTATCACCACTGCCACCACTACCTGTTAACAGTATCTTGATGTAGAACAAAAATGCACACATCAGCACTTGATTTTATCAGATTTATTCTAATGCATCTCAAAATATATTGGATCTGTGCAGTACCTTTGTTTCAAAATCTCTATTTCCCCCCTTTCCCAGAGACTATACATGCTTAAGAAGATTAGATAACTAGAATACCTGTGGCTTTCAAATGTCAACATGACAAATCAAAATCTGTCAAGGAATGTGACCATTGTTCACAAGTAAAACATTTTTAGGCTTGAAATCCCTGTGAAATACCCTTGCAAGGAAATCAGTTCTAGATTCAGTAAAAGCATGAAGCAAGTTTGTATTATTGCACTTTTTACATTACAGATGCTTGTGCAGCCAGACATTGAAATTGAATCTAAAATATGCTGGAAAATTTTAAGCAGTAGAAATTGCAGTATTTAGAATATTTTGGCTATTTGAGGTATGATTATGCAGGTACAAGGACCACTCTTCCAAAGGTGTGATAGAAAATTTCACACAACGATCAGTGACAACAAGTTAACATAGACTCATTTGGAGAAGCAAAATACTGGGGCATAATGATATTTGTAAACTATTAGATAAAGTACTATATTGGTCAAGTTTTCTAAGAAAAAGTTCCTTCAACAAATCAATTATTAACTTAGAATATGTTTTGAATTCTCACTTATGAAATTCATCACTTTAGACATCATCAAGATTAGATTACCTTGACAGTGAAGGTTCTCCATTGCAATCCTACCTCTTTAGGATAAAATTCAAAATCATCAATGACTTCAGGTCGGTTGGAAATTTAAAATAAAACTTAGAAACAATTCACAGGGAAAATAAGACCATGATAGATTGGAAAAATATATATATATATATATATATGTCAGCAATATATTGTATCTATTTGCTTGCACAAAAGATTCTGTTTTAGTGTTCTGACATATGTACAAGGAATTTATCAAAACAATTAATTGCAACCTATAAGACAGTACTAATAAAAATCTTCTTGAATAATTTTTAGGCTCAATTTAAATCATAATCAGGCTCAGAACATGACTATGTAATTTTGCCTATCAAGATTACCACAAGCAATAATTTTCTGCAGAGGTTTTTGATGAAAGAGTGAATACAAGCAAGCATTTTTGTTTTTTTGCAAGTAGCAGGTGCCTTTTGGAACTTATTGGCACCAAAAAATTCTTTCTCTGTATAAGAGCAGCCCCATTACCACTAATAATTCCCTTTACGTTGGTTTCAAGAACCACAGCCACTGCTTTTACTCATTCAGACTGATGCAAAGTTCTTATTCCTCACCATGTCAATTGAGCCTTTTCATATCAACACTGAGAATGTAAACAGGTTTTTCATTCAAGGAACACTCATTGAAAGGCTACACAATAATGGAATTGGTCAATTGGTGCTGTATATATGCAAGGGCAGTTGTAAATCAGTAGACCATCTTTGGTTCATTTTTTAGTAGACCATGATTATTGGTCCTTTGTTTTGTTGCTTTTGGGGTACATTGGTTGATGTCAAGAAGGTGATAGACGTCCATTCTTGCTTGAAGGCATACATACAACACATAAATATCTTCATTTGGCTGGTAGTTCCTCACTACCTTATGTGGACAATCTGGTGGGACTGGAATACTTGAACATATATACATGTTGTAGTCATAGTCAATGTCTTCAGCCTTGGTCCGTAGCACGTGTAGCTGCGAAAGGATCTCCGTCAAAAATATGTGGTCATTGGCCACACGATCACAGTCACTACCATTGCTGAACCTCATCACCACCATAAGTCTCCTAAACTATTTCTTCTAGTGATGCGCTACCGAGTTTGTAGCAGAGGACACCATCTCAGGTGCCATCACTAGACCAAGCCTTGCCGCTGTTCTAAACCTTGGATCCTATGTTATTGATCTTTGCCTTGTTGGTCCTAGTGCTCTCCATTGCGTGGGTCTAGTCTCTTTGTTGTTGCTTGATGTATTGCGTTGACTTGGTTGTTGTTGATGGTTTAATTTCAATCCTTTCTTTGAGTTTTCTGAGTAGGAAGGGATTTGATAGAGTGGTTGGTGTTTTTGGTTGTATTTGTTGTTTGGGTATTTCTTTGGTGAGGAGGAAGGGAATTTTCTGTGTTTTGGTTTTTGCTTGTAGGAGGTTGATGGTGAGTTTCCTTCTTGAGAATTCTTCTCTGTATTTGTTGAGAACTTCTAGTTATTTCTTTGGGTTTTTGTTTTGGGTATTAATGGAGGGTAGTTTTCTAGTTGTGGAGGCTATAAGTCAGTAAGTGGGACTTTGATGAATGAGAATGGTGGATAAGGTTGATGGTGGTCTTTGATGAGTGAGATTGGAGGATAGGAGGGTGTCTTGGCATTTTTTCTTACTTCTTGTGGTGTTTAAACCTTAGAGCTATATCGTTTAGGGAGAGTCAACAAGATGTTTGGTGTGGACCTTTATACTTATTTTTTTGGCTATAAGGAATGTTGATAATCATTTTATTCATTTACTTGTAAAATTTGATGAAAAATAGAGGGTCACGGTATAGATAAAGTTACTATGTGTTTGTTTGGAGGTGAAATAAGGTGGATGGAAAACTTTGGTGAGAAAATGAAAAGGAAAACTTTTTAGAGTATGTTTGGTTGGGTGAAGAGAAAGGAAAATAAATAGTGGGACCTAAATATTTTCTCTCTGAGCCCACAGAAAAGTTTTCTCTCTCAAATGGATAGAAAACTGAGAAAGGAAAGCTCATGAAATGAACTTCCAAAAATACCCTTGAAATTCACCTCCAAGTGTTGGCTTTTTTTTTTTTTTTCCTCTCTGGACGTGTAGCTTTCTTCTTTCCTTTTTAGTGCTCATATGTTTATTTTCTCATTAATTTTGGTTGGTTTTTGTTTTTGTTCTTTTTTGTTTTTAGAAAATAGTTTTGGGTTAATTTCTTATACTTTTTATTTTTTATTTTTTTACTGAAGTGTCCATCTATGCACAATTTTTTTTAAGTATAATGTGTTACTTTTTGTTTTATTTAATAGGAACATGATGATTCTTCTCAAAAAAAAAAAAGAAAAAAAAAGAAAAGAAAAGGAACATGATGATAAATTTATACAAACTTTATTTTCAACCAAACAAAAAAAAATTTCATCCCTCCACTTTTCCACTCTCCCAATCAAACACAAATGAGGAAAACTAAAATCTTTTCTATCTTTCCACTTCTCTATCCTCTCTCTATTTTCTATCCTCTCATTTTTCCGTCCTCTCAACCAAACAAACCAAATAGTGGGGCTTAAGTGTTTTCTTTCTAGGTCCACCAAAAAGTTTTCTCTCCAAAATGGAGAGAAAACTAAAAGAGAAAAGCTCATGAAATGAGCTTCCAAAAATACCATTGGAATTCACCTCCAAGTTTGCAAAGTGTTGGTTTTTTTTTTTCCTCTTACTAAAGTGTTTTGGCTTCCTTTTTTTTTTCTTTTTTTTCTTTTTTTTTTTCCTTTTATTTTTTCTTGCTCTTGTACTAACGTGTTGGTTTTTTTTTTTTTTTAATTTTTTTTAAAATTTTTTTTGCTTGCCTTTGTCTGGACATGTTGGCTTCTTTTCTTCTTTTATTTTTTACCCTTTTTCTGGACGAGTAGCTTTCTTCTTTCTTTTTTATTGCTCAAATGTTTATTTTCTCATTAATTTTGGTTGGTTTTTTTTTAGAAAATAGTTTTGGGTTAATTTCTTATTCTTTTTTTAATTTTTTTACTAAAGTTTTCATCTATACACAATTTTTTTAGAGTATAATGTGTTACTTTTTATTTTATTTAATAAGGACATGATGATAAATTTATATAAACTTTATTTTCAACCAAACAAAAAAGTTTTCAATCCCTCTACCATACCACCCTTCCTTTTTTTTTTTTTTTTTTGAGAAATAATTACAACATGCTGCTAACCCCACAGTTCGAACCCTTTTCTCCCTAGACTCCCAAGCACTTTGTGCATGGGGAGGTGCCAATTCAGCTACAAGGCTTTTGGCAACTATTCCACCCTTCCAACCGAACACAAATGAGGAAAACTAAAATCTTTTCTATCCTCCCACTTTTCCATCCTCTTTCCATTTTCTATCATTTCACTTTTCCATCCTCCCAACCAAATGGACCCTAACTTTAGTCGGACCCTTTTTCAATATTTTGATGGGAATATTTAAGCTTCATAAAACAACAATTTTTCTACTTTGCTATTCTTTACCTTGAGTCATCCAGATACTTACACTATTTTAAAACTTGATCCGAAATAAAATTGGGTCATAAAATTACTATAATCTTCTTGAAGTTCAAAAGTGAAGAAGGAACTACAGAATCTGATTTTGGTGATCTTATATACAACTTCTTAATGATGGGTATTGATTTTTGGAAGAGAAATGAAATGAAATCTCAAATCAGCGAGGAATTTGACAGTACTAATTAACTCTTGCCCAAGTGAGTCCACATTAGTTGGACTTTTTCATGTGGACCTGATTTCAAGATTATTGATGGACCTATGCGTCAGGCTTGTTTGAAATTGAATTCACCTAATTTTTGTTGTAACCGACTAGTCTATGGGGCCTTGGTCCACTTGGTCTTAAGAGTAATTTCATCCCTGTTTGATGGGCTACGTTGAGCTAGTTCTGAACACAACCGCTTTATTGTCTCTGGGTTTCTTAGCCCAATATTGGACCAATCAAGCAATCACGTCCACTATGTCCGAACACTGCCTTCGTTGCATAGTGTTCTTTTTTTGGGAGATGAATAGTGGTTTTTAGGTTGGTTTGTTTAGTCCTTCAATATTGACTCAAAAATAAGGAATAATGAATAAAAAGTGAAACAAGATAAAGAAGATTGAAAAAAAGGATTTTAAAGATATAGATAAAATTTAGAAAAAACAAAAACAAAACAGATTAAGTGTAGGTGTTTTTTGGAAGACTGCACGAAAGGAATACAACTAGAAATGTTTTCGTTTGGGATTTATGTCCCACGATAGGTTCAAATAAAAATAAAATAAAATAAAAAACAAATAAAAGGTTAGAAGCTCAATCTCTCTTGGGAAAGAGGCCAGTCTATTAAGTTTTTTTTTTTTTTTTGGTCATAAGGAAAACAGAAAAGAAAAACTACAAACAAAAACTTAACTCAGTGCAGCGCCTAGCCACACTACCCCCAAAAAGATCATTCTCAACAACACCAACCAAATCCTTAGGGGGATTCTCAAAAACAATGAAATTCTGGTCTTGAACCGTCCCCTTCCTCGCCATAAGATCCCCGCAACTATTAGCTTCACGGTAGCAATGCTTTACCCGAATTTGAGGGATTTCATAGATCAGATTCCTACAATCCTCAAGGAGGGAAGAAATCGATCTATTAGAGTATTGGGGATTTCCTAACATATCCACAACAGCCTTTGCATCCATCTCGATCTCCACCATGTTCAAATTCCTCTCCACACAAAGCATAAGCCCATCCCGAATAGCCCACAATTCAACCATAAGGCTAGAAGCAATGCCAATGTTCCTGGAAAACCCAACAATCCATCTACCAGTCCAATCCTGAATGACACCACCTCCACCAGCTAGACCTGGGTTACCCAACGACGACCCATCTGTATTTAGCTTCAACCACCCTGTTGCTGGTTTATCCCAATGAACTTGTTTAATCACTGTATGAGGTTTTCCTTTCTTTGGATAGGCACAAAAGAAGTATTCCACAGAGTTGCTCATAATATCTTTTGCAATGTGAGGGTTTTGTGCCTTATTATTAAAAACATATTGGTTCCAATTTTTCCAGATACTCCAAACAGCAAAGGAGAAAATGATATTCCAAGGAGGCTGATTTTCATCAATAGCTTTCCCAGCCTTGCCATTAGTTGCCAACCAGTTTTCCAGATCAGATACAAAGAAGTCCCTATCAAAATCCACCGCCCCCAACTCATTCCACACCGGTCTAACCAAATCGCAATTACGAAGACCGTGGGTAATAGTCTTAGTTTCTTTCAGACACCGAGGACACCGGCCATCAACCGCCATTCCCCTAGCAGATAAACACCCATTAACCCCAATACTGTTGTGAATGTACTTCCAAAGAAAAAACTGAATTTTTGGGAGAGTTTGAAGTTTCCAAATCCATTGTCCACTGAAATCTAAGTTTGGATTCAAACCAGAGGCCATTCTATAAGCACTTTTCAGATTAAACTCCCCACGAGGAGACTCCTTCCACATAATTTTATCTCCTCTCAAAGAAGCTAAGGCAAAAGGAATGGCTTGAATTTCCAATTTGAGAGTGGGAGGAAACTCAAAGGGGATATGATCCCACTTCCACCCCTCTGAGGATGCTATATCCTTAACTTTCCACTCCACTACCCCCTTAGGTAGAGGACCCTGAACTTGCTGTCTTAGGGAGCCATTTTTTGTCCAAGCATCATACCAAAAGTTCAAGTTACTGTCTTTCCCCATTGCCCATCTAACTCCTTGCTGAAACAACTCCGCACCTTTATTCATACCTCTCCAAATTTGAGACCTTGGCAAACTATTGGGATTCCTCAAGTTTAGTCTTCAGTTTGTGCAGTACTTGGCTTTAAGAACTCGCGCCTATAAACTCTCATTTTCCGTATGGAATCTCCAATTCAGTTTGGTTAGCAATGCTAAATTCCTCCCTTTAGCACTTTGCAGTTCGAGCCCACCTTCAACTTTTGGTTGGGTCACCTTCCCTCAACACACCCAGTGAACTTTCCTCGCCGATTCTGTCGAACCCCACAAAAAGCTCCTATTCACGCGATCTATGCCCTCTAAAATTCTGGTCGGGAGGAGATTACATTGCATAACATAGGCAAGAATTGTAGAGGATGAAGCCTGAATAAAGACCGCCCGACAGGCTGGTGAAAGGAGATTAGCCTTCCATCCAACAAGTTTGTTCTTGACTCTATCCAAGATGAAGTTAAACTCCAGAGAGGATGAGCCAGGATGCTTAAGAGGGATTCCAAGATACTTACCAATATTAGAGGTGGAGGCAAAGCCCAACATGTCACAAAAGGACTCCCTTGCTTCCCTGTCTACATTTGGCGAAAAATAGACACGAGATTTATCTGCACTAATAGTCTGACTAGTTTTGCTGCAAAACTCATCCAGGACTTCCTTAATAGATAAGCAATTAGCTTGGTCTGCCTTCGCAAAAAGCACAATATCATCAGCAAACATTAGGTGGGAGAAGGCTAAACCACCTTGGGAGGTTTTAACCGGATTCCAAAGCTTCAGGCCACATTTCTCCTCTATGAACTGCCCCAAATATTCCATACAAAGGATAAACAAATAAGGCGACAAAGGATCACCTTGTCTTATTTCCCTAGACGGGAGAAAAGGCTCAAGACTCCCCCCATTAAAAAGAATCGACGAGGAGCTAGAGTTCACAAGCTCATAATAAGGTCGAGAAGATTTTGCGGCAAATTTATTTTTGTAAGCACTTCACAGATAAAACTCCACTCAAGTTTATCGTAAGCCTTTTCCATATCAATTTTCACTACCATATAGACTGTGCCTCTCTTCTTCTTACTAATCGAATGGATAAGCTCCTGGACGATTAATGCGTTATCGATCCCTTTCCTCCCAGGAATAAAGGCCGTTTGGAGAGGAGATACCAACTTCTCCAGGTAAGATCTTAAGCGAGCTACAATGATCTTCGTAACTATTTTATACACTATGTTGCAGAGACTTATGGGTCTGTAGTTCCTTAAGGTCTTCGGACCTTGGATTTTTGGAATAAGCACTATGTGGGTTCTGTTGAGATACTCCGGCATACTTTTGGCGCCAAAAATGCTCTTTACTTCCTTAATCACAGATTCATCTACCATTGGCCAAAAATGTTAAAAAAAACTGGCATGTAGTCCATCCGGACCAGGGGCTTTATTTGCCTTAAGAGACCAAAGCCTTGCCACAATCTCTTCGATAGTAACTCTCTGGCTTAAAACATCCCTTTCCTTATTGGAGAGACAGACTTGCCACCTTGTTTCAAGAATCAAATCTCTCGTGGATGAAAAAAGAGAAGCTGTGTAAATATCGTAAAAACCCTTACGGATAAACCCCATCACCTCCTCCTCTACATCAATCCACTCACCCACACTGTTTTTAATAGCAGTGATACGGTTCCTGTTTCTTCTAACAATCGTCGAGACGTGAGTTTATTAAGTTTAAATTATACTGTTTTGTTTACTCTCTCTCTCTCTCTCTCTCTATATATATATATATATATATTTTTTTTTTTTTTCTTTTTCTTTTTGAGAACCAATTTTTTTTTTAATATAATTTAATTGTTATAATATGCGGAGAATGTGAATTCAAAACTGTGGCATTCTTCATAAAGAAAAAAACAAGTCAATATTGCTGAGTTATAAAGAACTAGATCTATTTTGTATACTTATTCATTACTAGAAGCTCATTTGAGGAAAAAAAAGAAAAAAAGAAAAATCACTAAAATTTTTTTTAAAAAAATTAGCTTTATTTGAAGATATAAAGAAATTTTTATTTGAGATTAGAGGGATCATAAGCTAGGTTATTTTGATAGCTTAAAGACATGTTCTTCCTTATAAGCCTCTCTAATACTTTTAAAAGTTTAACCTTTTTGTAAGTGCTAATATTGTAAATTTTGTCTTCAGGAAATGAACCTGGGATTATCCTTTTTAATAAATACACCCTACTACACAGTAATCATCAAACAAATTAAAAACCAAAAGCAACCCATTCAAAAAAGTTCTCTCGGAAAAACCCAAGAAAATAACAAAATCTTGAACATTATTGGTACGTGGAAAGTGGAATGCCCTTAATTAAACACTTCAGTTGAGTTTTATACCTTCATGGGGTAAGGAAACCAAATGTCAATGGCATCTCCAGCGTTACTAAATCATTAACTAGTAAACAATGATGGGGTGAATTGTTCAAATAACAAAATAAATGTAGCACGTATGGCAACAATTTCAACATATTAATTATACTGGGTGGAGATTTTTTTAATTTTTTTCGCTGATGGCACCGATTCTGTTATCGCTGAATTTGTTGTGACGATTGAAACTATTAAAACATGATTTGTTACTGTAATAATGCTTAATATTAGAGTACATAATCTCTGTTTTTTCTTTCTAGGTAAAGCCTTGAATCAGTCAACATTTCATATAATTGCTTTTGTCTCTTCCTCTATCCACTGTTTTGTATCTCATGAAAGAAAACTAAATATGGACTATTCTGTAGCCTTCTTTTCCTCAACGCTCATTCATATTTCCCAATCCTCCGCCAGGTACTCATACGAATCTTCTTCTTCTTCAACTTTATATTTTGTTGGTTTGCTCTACTCTGTCCCTAGATCTCACTAAAACATTGCACGGTTTTATGCATTGAACTAAAGGTAACAATATATGCAATCCTCTTTGGGATTCATCAGAACTGCTTAAAGCTCTTGTAAGTACTTCAAATCCTTTTCGTTTCAGTTTTTTGATTGGTTGCATTATGATTTTTCGTTCTTTTTTTATACTTGAGTGATGAATAGCAATATGCCTTGATGATTAGGAACTTGGAGGAAAGAGGGGAGAACGTGAAATTTAAAAGCAACTTCTTCTGTGTGTTGAAATTTCAGGTACCTTAATTAGTGCGGATGAAATGGTTGTAAAAATGTCTGAATGAGCTTTCTTGTGTGTTTTTGTTATTTGTCTGTGCTTTCTCTTGGACTTGCATGTTTTAATTTTCAAACATACACCTTTGAACTTGGTTGCTTTAAATCTGGCCGATATTGTGTTATTTCTTTGTGGGAGAATACAGTGCATAGACATGGAATTTAGACTGAAAAATTAAGTTTTAACCACTGAATTGCCCTTAACTGACCTTTCATTTTCAGGCGAGCCAAAACACTATCAAAATTTTAATTTGACAACCTCTACAATTTGTGTTGCCACTAAATTCAAGCGGCGCAGGTGACAAATAAGTATATACAGCTTGAATTTAGAACTAATATACTTGAGTTAATCATTGCTAGTACTAATGAGATAAAAATAATATTAGTTTATATTTTGGCACCTTAAAGATGTGTATGTATGCATTTACTCGAATTCTACCAATATTTTTATGTTTGTCTCTTTTTTTTTTTTTTTTTGAGAATCATGTCTATGAGTTTTTATTAATAATTCAACTATTGTCCTTTCGGATTTGTTATTGTTTCTTGGTGAAATTCTTATTCTATGGTTTTGTTATACTTTTGAAGAAGAAATTTACATTTGACATAAATAGTTTCCGGTAGACATCCTTTGGGTTTGTAGTTAATCATTAATATATAATGATTAATATTCTTTTGTACCTTGTTGATATGTTTATGGCAACTACTACTAGGTATGGGAAAGTTAAATTAAGTATTTCTTTGTTTGATGTTTTAAAAGCAAAAGAATTTCTACTCGCTAAATTAATTTTCGTTCTCTAACCTGGAAAATTTGTTTAAATTACCTTTTTGAATACTGCATTTAAACACAGGAATATTCCAAGTACCATTCTTTTTTTTTATTATCAAACCTTGATAATTTATTTAGCATTGCATTTAAACATTGCCGTTAGTTTGCTACAGAACGAAAATGTGGCTAATTTAAAACTATTAAATTAAACAACCATAAAAAGCTTAGAATCTGGTTTTTGATATTGGGCTATAAATGGATGGGTTGCAGCAATAATCATAAAAGCTGATTCAATGTTCTGGATAGAAATCAAGGGAGTGTATCTATCTACCTACTCGAATAATCACTGAATAATCACTAGGCTCTCAAAGTGTGTGAATTTTCTTGAATGTCTTCTGGTTTCTTGGGGGTCCATTTCATGTCTTTGGTAAATATTTTAAAGCTTTCAGCTTGGTGTTGTTTGTCTTTTAAAACCATTACCTAAATTGTTTGCATGTACTTATCGCTTATATTTTTGAACTACTTATGCTCTACTGAATGGAACGGCTACTCATTAAAAAGGGACCTAACTATGCTCCACAAAGAAAGAAATTTGCGCTTATTTCGGGATATGGCACAGAGATATAAAATATGCTTGATAAGAAAGTTGCTTACTGAGAATACAAGGGAGGTTAGTGTTAAGAGGCTTAGTTTCACTGACTGTAAGGATTGCCAACTGCTGCTCATGCTGGTTGGAAGAGGAAGATGGAGGCAAGTGATGAGGAGTGACATTTGTTGGCAAAAACAAAGGGGGAAAAGATGTTAATTGGGTATCATATGATTGGGAGACTCAGATGAGAGAGGCGTTAAGATTTTTATAAATGACTGTACCTTTAAGCAAGGTTAATATATATAACCTCTGATATATTAACGAGATACACAAAATATGATATGTACCTTCCTTCTTATATTAGTATTTGTAAAACTATGATTGTTATTTTGTCATAGCGTGGAAATATACTTAACTTCTTCTAAGTATTTGCTATGGATTCATCTGTTATTAACATTTAACCAGAGAGGATTTGGATCCAAGCCATTATTCGTGCCACTTTGTGTTAGTCTTCGTAGTTTAACTTCTATAAAAATAAGAGGTCCTTAATTTAACACATTAATAGATTTGGATATAAAACCCAGGTCAAGGTAAAGTTCAGACTAAATGAAAGCCTAATTTCTCGTCTGCCACTTGAAAACACAAGTGCGCCAAAACACCGTTCATTACTCCCTTGACATCAGCATCCTACCCTAACAATCAACATGTCATTTGCAGGGAGGAGCTATATATTGACTAGGGGCAATGCCCCCTTAAATTTTTTTTTAAAAAATATTATTTTATTAATAAGTACTAATTTTAGCAATTTTATTAAATAAAATTACATTTTGTACCTCTTAACAATATCATCAATTTTTTTTAAGAATAATGTTATAGTCATAAAATTTTTTACAACATTTTTACAAATTATTAAAGTAGTAAATTCTTATTGATTCATACACTTATATCACTTTTTACTTACTAATAACTACTTACAATATTAGAAATTTGTAAAAATTTTGTAGTATTAGCATTTTCTATATTTTAAAGGACATAAAAAATTAATAGATTAAATCTTAAACAAATATATAAACTCAACAAAATTAGCTCAACAACAAAAATTACCAATAATAAAACTAAAAAAAAATTAAGCTCAATTAACTTATTTTATCAAAAACAAACAACTTGGTCATTTAAAAAGTTTTAAACAAAACTCCTTAGTGGTAAAGTAGTAAAGTCAAAGGCCGAAATTGCCGCACATAACGAGCAGAGGTTACCCCCTAACTCCAAGTTTTAACTCCGTCCTAATTATTTGTCCTCTTACCCTGCTACAGTATCCGTTAACCATATCATGACATACAAACAAATATGCACATAAATAAATAAAGAAAAAGAAAGGTTGTGTGAAAAGAAGTATCTTAGGTGAGAAAAGAAAAAATAAAAATAAAAAGAGAAGGGAAAAGACGAAGAACAAAGAAAAAAAAAAGTGGGTAAGTCGAAATAGAGAGGAATTGTGTCCTCCTTTGCTTTCTTTTAAGTTTGAAAATAAATCAAATCTTATTTTTTAGGGTATTTTTATTCATCTATCTTACCATTTTCATTTTATGAATATGTTATTTTAACAGCCCAACAATCCTAAGATTACGTTTCCAATACGAAAGTCATGTAAAGATGCAGTGCTAAGGGAAGCTCAGTAAGGAATGGAATTAAAGGTTATTGACCACTCGATCAACAAGAATCAAATATGATAATCTAAATCTAACAGAAAAGCTGCTTAACAGAACATCAAAAATAAAAGAAAAGAAAAATTGAAACAGAGTATTACATGTCACACGTCTCATTGAAATTTGGTTAAATTACAATAACCTCCTTGAGGTTTGGGGGTATTACCAAGCACATCCAACAATTTTAAAAAATGACCAATTTGGTCCTTAGTCACTAACACCGTTTGTACACCGTTTATTAAACTTTTTTTTTTTTTTTTCCTTTTTTTTCTTCTCTCCCTTCAAGCCAGAAAATTTCTTTTCTGTCCCTAACCTCCGACAACACTCCGGCAAAAATTACAAAAAAAAAAAAAAAAAATCCCTTTCAAACTAATTGAAACCCAAAAAAAAAAAAAAAAACAGCAAAAACCCAAGCCAAACAACAAACATAAATCTCTTTGTAAATTCCCAATGAAATCTTCTAAAAATCCCAACAGAAACCCCAAAAAACCAGCAAAAATCTCAGCCAAACAACATAGAAAATCATCAACACAACCCCAACTATCATAAAAAAAAAACAGAAAAAACACACCATATCACAAGATCGGCTTCATCGTCTCCTGACGAAATACTACCCAAATCCGAAATCCAAAGGCCAGCCACAATCCACGACGCTACCACAAAGAGGATGAGAGAGTCTGTTGAAGGCAAGATCCAGATCAAAGCACCACCACCATCACCATGTGGGTTCCGATCTGAGAGAGAGGGACGAAACTCCGATAAACGGCGTTGATGGCGTCAAACCTGCGACGGGAATCGGGAAGTTCTTTGCGTGGTGGTGTTGCCTGTGGCCAAACTCATGGGTTTCGCCGATTAGAGAGAGCTCTAAAGAGAGAACTCAGAAGAGAGTTTAAGAGAGGGTGAGCCTCCATGCTCTTCCACGATGAAACTCAGCCAACACCACCACAAAAATGGCCTCTCATCTCACTTTTCTCTCTAAAACCCGAGACCAACAAACATCTTATCCCTATCTGATTCTCATTTTCTCAAAACCCCAAACCCACTCTTCGATCTATAAGCTAGAGGGTCTTAGATGACACGTGAAACACGGATCGGCCGTATGGAGGTTGAGAAGATGATGGATCCATTGAGAACAAAGGTCTAGTTGCGTGTGGGTCTGTATCGGCCATGAGAGTTTCAGAGATTTGAGAGAGAGCTGGAGGTTAGAGAGAGAGATTTTCTGGCGTGAAGGGAGAGAAGGAAGAAAAAGAAAACAAAAAGATAAAAAATAAATTGTATATAAACGGCGCACAAACGATGTTAGTGATTAAGGACCCAATGGGTGATTTTGTAAAACCTTTGGATGTGTTTGGTAATACCCCAAACCTCAGGGTAAGTTATTGTAATTTATCCTTGAAATTTTACTAAACATATGCAAATAACAAAAAAAATTGCAACACTCAGTGACTCTCAAATTTTGGAACTGCAGAAGCTAGTGTTTCCTAATATGATACTGGAATCAAATCGTCAACAAGGTTTTTAATTTTAAGGCCTTATTTTGTAATAGTGTTTAAATAACGAAAATTATTGTTTAAACACCACAAAATGTATTTTACACATTTTTTTATCTACACGTATTTTTACAAAATTTAAATAACATTAATAAAAATATCTTACCAAACGGGCATCGATAGATTTGGACACAACCTGACTGAATCTACGAACGTGACGAAACCATTTTTCCCATTTAAAAAAATAATAATAATAAATTAGCATATTCATACGGACAGTGATTTACTACACTCTTTCCAACCTGTAAATTACCATTGTACCCCAATGTAGCAGCATCTTAATATTATAATATGCAAACAGTCAACAGCAAATACCTTTAATCTAATTCAATTGGGCCAAGTCAGTCATCATAACTGTGTATACATCATAATGACAATATGACATCACTAACCAATATAGACTCAAAGTTTATTCTTTGGTAGAAAAACTCAACGATTTCAACCTCACCGACGTTACCGTACTTGCAAATGATAATAATTAAAAATCTAGAGGTCACTTATAGCTTGTAGATGATTTGAGCCCATGGCCTCACGAAATGGGCCCAAAAAGAAAAAAGAGAGAGATACTATCCTGGTCCTGGCCCATTAATCGAGAGTGGAGAAGACCACTGATGGATACAGGGTTGTTTTTACTTTTTACTGCCTCAGCCCAAAGATGCTGACTTTAATCTATATCTACTACCATGGAAGATTTTTTTTTTTTTTTTTAACTCACACGCGTGGAGGAATTTTTGAAAGAACAAAGTTTTGAATTAGTTCGGAAAGAAATCCTTCAAATTCTCTTTATATATATATATATATATTTTTTTTTTTATTAAATGTGAATTTTGATAATCTAATAATAGATTACACTTTATTATTTTTTTATTATATACTTATACTTGCAAAATTTGAAGGAGAAAAAAAAATCAATAACTATATCATATATTAAATGTTTAATTTCAAGTTTTTACACCTTTAAATTATGCATGAAAAATACGTTTATGTAAACATGGCAAAATGGGCTGGGATTTGCTGACCCAACCCGAATCCAAATTTTTTCCGAAGAAAAAATGAAGGTGGAAATCACATTTTCGTCCCTACATTTTCAGGAAATTCCTACTTTGGTCCCTAGATTTTATTTTTACCGTTTTTAGTCCCTATTCTGAAAAACGCTTCCCGTTTTGGTCCCTGTCGTTACATCAAAGATGGAAAATGCATACGTGGCAAACAACAGAATTAAAAAAAAAATGTTAAAAACATTTTATTTTATTTTAAAATAAAATAAAATTTTAGTTATCAATAATTTTAAAATAAAAAAATTAAAAAGTTTAGTTAAAAATAATTGTTCTTCTTCCCCAAGAACACGGTTGCCTAGAAAAAGAAATTTTTTCTGCTTATCATCATCTTCATCCTCCACCTTCCCATCCTCCTCTTCGTCCTTATCATCATCTCTCAATCTCACTCTCTCAAAACCTTTGATACCGACAAATTGGCAAGGCCTCCCTCTATCTTTCTCTGTTCTCTCCGCCTAGATCTCTCTTCCTCGATCACCGCCACTCAACACCACCGCCTATCCAGGTGGTGCTTCCCTCATTTCTCACTACCAAACCCCACCGCCCTCTCTCTCCTTGAACTGAACATTCCCAGATCTCGCTTCTCTCTCTGTTTTCTTCCTCTCGCTTCGATCTACCCCTAGATCTCCCTCAAATCTCTAGTTCAACCAAAGCCAAACCCCACGAGCACCACCACCATCCACGACAGGCACCACGACACCAAAGCCAAACCCATGACATCTCGGTTTACTTTGTTGGGTTTGCTTTGTTGCTATTTGTGTTTTGAATCTTTGAAGGTCCTTTGTGTTTGTAGTGAGATAGTGAAAAATTGGCTGAGTAATTGTTGAAATCTTTGTGAAATAATCGGTTTTCGTCTAACCTTGAGACACACATGGATGTGGTTTGTGAAAGAATTGGTTTTCATTTGAGTGAAAGAATCTTTAAAGGTCTGTGTTTGAATTTTGTGGAAGAACATATACAAATCTTGGAATAGAAATCCCTTGAATTTTCATTTGTTCTTAGTTATTCATTCTCCCTGGTAGTATTTTATTTTTTCATTTTTTTTTCATTTGCATTTTGTGTTCTTCTGATCTGGGTTTCTTTTTCTGGTGGGAATGAATGTGGGAGTTGTTGGGAAAGAGAGGTCGAGGGTGAACACTTGGCACAATGAGTTGATCACTATGCAGAAGAAGACCAAGGCATTGGTGGCAGAGCGTGAAGGGAAATGACTTTTGTATATGTTTTTGCTTGTTTGGATGCCAAGAAAATGAAATAAAAGAGAAGAAAATCTTTCTGGGCAATGGAAGAACATGAATAACAATTATTTTTAACTAAAATTTTTAATATTTTTATTTTAAAATTATTGATAACTAAAATTTTATTTTATTTTAAAATAAAATATAATATTTTTAATATATTTTTTTTAATTCTGCCGTTTGCCACGTGTGCATTTTCCGTCTTTGATGTAATGGCAGGAACTAAAACGGGAAGCATTTTTCAAGATAGGGATTAAAAGCGGTAAAAATAAAATCTAGGGACCAAAGTGAGAATCGCCTGAAAATGTAAGGACGAAAATATGATTTCCACAAAAAATGAATCCACCCATGACTTGACCATTTTTTGCAAGTCAACTTGACCCAACTCGGCTAACTCGTGACATGAATTTTTTAAAAAAAAAAAATTGTAAAAAAGGAAAATAAGACATGGTTGGTTTTTTGTTTTGTTTGATGTGGTCTTTACAATGCAAAACACAAACTCAATTGACAAATACAATGTACATGATTATTATATTTTTATAAAACAAAATCAACTTTTTACATTTTTTGGATAACCTCATTCAAATACAATGATCTCAAGAAAACAATTAAGATATTTATCTAGTTGCATGCAAATGAATTGAAAGATGAATAATTACTGCATTATTCTTGCTTGAATAACACAATAAGTAAAGGCTTTTAGATATCAAATGACAAAGTACATGCTAAGATAATTTGGTTGCAATAGAGTTAAAAAATATATTTAAAATTATAAACATTTATGAGAAACATTCATAAGTGTGAAAAGAATGAAGTCTAAGTATATCAATGAAATTAGCATCAATTATGGGTGCTTGAACCTACTTTTTAATAGTCCAAAACCAAAACAAACCACTTTTCAAAATAAAAGAAAATGTTTTCTTGCGTGTCTATTGCTGAATAATGACATAATATTCACAAAAAAGACAATGTATAAATTAGTAAGCAATCAAACTTTGATGTATATTTCCAAATTGATACATAGTGTCAATCATAGTGAATCTAAAATTAAATACAACTATAGATTATTTTCTATGATATTAGATTATGAAATTAGTTTTTAAGATTGTAAATTTTTTATTTTTTTTATCAAATTAGCTATCTAATATCCAATAAAAAAATTACCTATCTAATAGGGCATTTGTAATTTTGTTTTATGTTTTGGGGTGTTGATATTTTGAAGTGAAACTTGTGTGTTTGTTTTAATTCGACTCTCAAAAGATAGACTAGATTCCTTTTTGTGCTATTTTGTTTTGATTAACAATTTTGAGATTTGTATAATTTATAATTATTGAACAAATGTGAATTTGTTGAGCTGAGCTCTTTCTTGATATGAGCAGTAAATTCAAAATAATGCATTTCACATCAAGTAATTTGCTGTGAAGCAAATACGTGTTGAAAAAAAAAAAAAAATCATGTGAAAAAATGCTGGTCAACTCAATCCAACTTAACCCAATTTGCAACTTGATTGATCGACCAATTTTTAACTTGCTTAAAATGACCTGCTTTTGACACAAATCAATTGACTTAACCCAAACCCAACCTAACTCGCCCATTTTGCCTTGTGTTTATGGATTGAAAAGTAATTAACTTTCTATTTAAATGAAATTTGACATTTATGCTAGCAACATAAAGAACATTTAATGCAATAATTAGGTTTTCATAATATTCAATGAGGTTAATTTTGTCGTGGGAGTTGACTTTTCAATGCCGTACACATTTAAAAGGGCCTATGTTGTGGAAGATTCTTGATTCAAATTCAAAGGAATATGCCTTTTTTTTTTTTTTTTTTTGAGGAAACGGAGATATGCCAAGGTAAAGAAAAATAATTCCCTGTCTCTCGCTCTCAATTAATTTTCCAGTCAATAATCCCTCTCCTTTGATCATTTAATTGCGGCATTTTAGATTAGTTGATGTTGATCTGATTCATAGTCGTTTTTTCTTCAGTTGGGTTTTATTCCTTCATGAGGTAGAGAAACCAAATGTTATGGGATTTAAAATTAGGTGCTCACTGTTCTCTTCCTTCACTTCCTTATAGTTGTGCTGCGTCAATTGGTTTTGTTTTTATTTATATTTTCTTATTATTCTGCTTTGAAGAGTACCTGAAAGATTATGAATGATAAATAATAAAGATCTTGATTTTGGGTGCTTAATATTCTATAATAATTCTTGTGTTAGAACATTAATTAGATGAGTAAATTCACAATTTCTTTAACAGTTTGAGCTTTTAGGACACGGCACTTGTTTTATTTGTAAAACGTAGAGATTGGGGCAAGGTACCGTAACTCTGATACCCATTTTACACTGTATGCAGTAGTGGCGATGAAAAATCCTTTGGGATGCAAACACTAATAAAGCCAGCATAAAGCAGCTAGCCCATCGTCTTAACAAAGTGTGTGAGTCTTACTTGAGATTACAAGGGAAATTGAAGACCAAAATAATGAGAACGCTTGGACCGTGATAGATATGCCTATTGCCTACCCGTGAACTGGAAATGCAACACCAATGTCTTCAATGACCCAGCCCTTTCTAAATAAGGACGCTGACTTCAATTTATGTCCACCATTGAAGAAAATGAGAACCTCTTGATTGAACTTCAAAGAAAATGGCCCAGCCAAGGTACTATTATTTCGTTGATTTTTTTTAAACGTTTTTTAATCACAAGTGAGTTACAAACATAAAGAGACACCGAAGGTGAATGAGTTCACATCATATGCAGCGGTGGCGATGAAAGTCCTTTGGGAGGCACGAGAGGAAGTGCCGCTTTTTTGCAAACGCTAAACAAATATGTGTCTTATTGTTTTGATGTATCATGTGATCAAAATAATGTAGGCTCGGCTGCGGTTCTCAGAGATCAAGACTGGAATGCCATTGGCCAAAGAGGAGAGTTTTGAACAAGTTGTGATAGAGGGTATAACGGTAAGAACGCCAAGTATTTGATAAAATGTTACTGTGGGCTAAATGAATGAACTCACTGTCTTACTTTTCGAGAGAGAAGTTTCAGTATATATATATATATATATATATCTCTTTCTTTTTGTTGTTGGACGAATCCAATCTAGAGATAATATTTATCTTGTTAGCTGGTTTTTAAGGATACATCTTAGGATTGCTCTGTTTCAATTTTGTCATTATATTCTAAGCCAATAGAAGGATACATTATTCTATTTTTTTTTTTTCAAGTTCCTCCATTTCAGCACCTGTACATCAATCAAGTTCTATTTCTTAGCTATATATGTTAGGTGTTTGACAAAAGGCCTACAAGAGCAACTGTTGTACATGTATTGGAATAATAGAATAAATGAACTGGCATAAACTATTTGATGATGGCCCATGGTCACTAATCTGCATCTTGCTGTTCAATGTGTAATTAAGTCATGTATTTCTGTTTTATAACTTCTATTCATGGGTGTATAGTTTTGCTATATGAAAAATGGGGTTAATTGACTTGATTGTATTTTTGAAGACTAGGTTGGATTACTGATGTGTGGAATTCTGTTACCTGATTGTTTGATTCTCTGCTGGTAGATGGGTGCTTTAATAAAAATATGTTGGATTGCTTTAATTGGAAACATAACTATGCAAATATTTATGTGTGCTGTTTCAAGTCCACCCTTTGCAAATTATTTATAAGGCAAACAGTGTTATGGTCAAGGGTGAAGGTTCTTAATTTGAATACTTTGTTTTGGCTTTTGGATCCTTTGGGCATATTTTGATATGATTAGGCTAGGTGGCCATGCAGAATCCATTGTGCCATTTAGAATACTTAATATTTACATTTTCTTACTCTATGCAAATCGAGTGCATTTGATTTATGTGTAGGAACTGTAAGCAGCGAAATCATGAGAAAGAGATTGTCATACAAATTGTCAGATTGCTTGCTGCCACCTCCAAGGTTTGACACTTATCTTTGCTTTTTTATTTTCATTTTGTTAATCTCTGCCCATTCACTGGGGATTCTCATTTCTGTATTGCTGTTTGAAATGCTGTAATTGTAATTCTTAGGAGGCCCAAATTTAAAGCACTCCTCTTCTCTAATAAAATTCCTCATTTACTTATTAAAAATAAATTGTTTGACTGTTCTCTTCCCTGTGCCATTCCTAGTTTATTTGTCTGTTAAGATTGATAATCAGCACGGCCATTAGTCTTTGTACCAAATTCCTTATTCTTTGTCTCTTGTAAACAAGGGGTGGATGTTGAAGTGATGGGTTTAATCTGAATTGTGTGAATGATTTGTACTTACCAATCAAAACAACAACATAATTGCTGAATTCTGTTTATGAAGCAAGCAATGGGGAAACTAAGATTGGGAGCTCTGCTTTTTGATGGCTAATAATTAATGCTCCACTGCTCCCATTTGTAATTTACTTATCAAAAGAAAAAATGTTCAGCCCTGGATTGCCATTGTTCAAAAAGAGTCAAGAAGATGCTTGGTGTGAGCCCTATTTTTTTATATTTTCTTTCATCTTTTTGGCCATTGTACAACAACAACAAATCCCAAATATTTGGGGTCAGTTATGGATCCTCAACAAATAGTGTGGACCTTTATTTCATATCCTACTTTGGAAGAATCTAAACTACAGACTGTGTTTGTGCACCTTACTTTCAAGTCATCTGGCTACTTTTATACCATACTAACTCTATAATTCTCTTAACCTTGATCTGGTTATGAAAATAGGCTATAAAGGAATTTTAATCATCTTTCATTCATAAAATTTGAGGAAAAAGATAGAGTGCTACAGTATGGGTTGAGAATAAACTCTGTCTGACCTGTTTTCAATATCCCACATGGAATGACAACAATATGCTACTTTGCTATTCTTGTCCATGAGTCATCCAGCTACTTATATATCGAACTAATTGTGTACTTTTGTAAAAATAAACTTGATCCTAAAAGAAATTAGGACATAAAAGTAATTTTATAAATCTTGAAGTTTGACAGCGGAAAAAGGAATTATAGAATCTGGTTTTGGTGATTGACAACTTCTTGATGATGGACATTGAATTTTTGAACAGAAATGAAATCGATGAGGGAATTTGTTGGTCTTAATGAACTCCTAACATTGGTTGCAACATTTCTTATGCAGCTTCTTGCATTGTCATTTGTCGATCTGCTGGTACCTACAGACTACAGTGTTAGAGGCCAAGCCACGTTCATGTTCACTTATTTTGCTGTCTTGTGGGTTTATCCAGAATAAGAATAATCATCACATTGTGCTCTGTATTGGTTGTCGAGGTGAATCTTATAGTTCATTGAATGCATTATTGCTCTTGTTTGAGAATATGATTGGGGGATCCCTCTCCTGAAGATTTTATAATTTCTTTTTTCAGGCTTGTATTATGTACAAACTCTAGATTATGTGTGCAGGTTGTGTATTTTGGCTATTACCTTCTCCATTACCATGTTCTCATACACTGGAATACTCGCATCAGTCGGTTTTGTAGCAAATTTGATATCATTATTTTTATGGTATGTATGCTCTTTACACATGGTTTGTTTTGCGAAATTTGGCTAAGATTGATGCACCATCATTTTAATTAATACTCAAGAAAGGCTGAAGCAAGTTTTTTTGAGTCATCTTATGCTTCTCCTCAGTCCTTGGGAAATCAAGATCATCTGTCATGGATTGTTTCTAGGCAAGCAGGTTTCCTACTGGAATATGCAAAATGATGTGTTAGGCTTTCATGGAATGGATTTTTATATATTTTTCTTTGTAGCCTTAGCACAGTACATATTTGGAATGTGACATATTGCACATTGACTTTAATACATTTACTGTTCTTTTATTACAAAAGTATCAAGATTTCTTTGATTCTGCCATTGTTGTGACCCTTTATGATGATTAGTTTCTGATGTCTCTAGAAAGATTCTTAGCAGTCTGTCTATTCAGAGCAGATGTGATTTAAAATTACTTCTTTGAATCTTTTCATCTACTTTTTTCTTGGCTGTTCTTGCAGTATATGGAATTTTTACCCTGTTTGGGGGCCGTTTGATTTTATTATGAAAGTGATACTGAGTTGTCAAGGAAATCATTCCATTTTAAGTGATTAATTTTGCAATAAAATATGTCTATATAGAATATGTACAATCAGGGGGAAATTTTTTTACTTTGTTCAACCCATGAAATGAACCCTTTCCACGTTCTCCAAAAACTTATCGGTTCCTGTGTGTTTTTAGAAATCACTTCACTGGTAAACACCATGTACTGTGAAACACATGAAAAAGCTGATACATGTACTTCAATGCAAGAACCTAAGGCATAGGTCTTAGTTATTTTGAATTTTTGATTCAGTGAGAGAGAGAAAAAAAAAAACACAAAAAAAAAAAACACAAAATCTGACAACTCAACAAGAAACTATCAATAGAGTTGAAGGATGAATGGGTAAAGGACTGAACAATTTATACCATATCCTGTTCTACAATGAAGAAGCTTTGTGCTTAAGAAATATGCATAAATGCTTCCAGGAAATGAAATTCATACTCTGACTAGTTCTAGATACCAAAAATAAAAGAGAGGGAGAGAGAGTAGTTGCAAACTTGAAACCCATTGAGCTTGAATCTTCAATAAATAATCTTGATTCAATTTACATATAAAAAAATCATTTTTAATTCAATATGACAATAGAGGGGCAGCACTAAAATGTTTCCATGAATTGGTTGTTTGCAACTACTCTCTCTCTCTCTCTCTTTCTCTCTCTCTCTCTCTCTAAATTTTGGTATCTGGAGCAGTAACTGAGAAATGGACTTTCTCTATTTCAAGCAAAATGGACCTGAGAAGATCCTGTTTTGGTTTTTTAGTAGTACTTATTGTTATTTATTTATTTATTTTTTTCTCATTTAGCCATCTATTTATCTACTATGAAGTCATGACAGATTGGAAACCAGTATAAAATTTGAATGTATTTATTGTTTGGGTGTTGTTTATAGATTTTCAACCGATAGTTAACAGGGTTTGTAGTATGAAGTTTTTGATGAAGAATGATTTTATCAAGAGTGGCTGCAGAGGTTCTTCCCTTCGAGCGAGAGATGGTCGGATGCTCTGAAATCCAAAATGCCCATTATTGCCCCCTTTGTAAAATAGCAGAAGATTCAGTCTTTCATCTATTTCAATGTTGTCCCTATGCCAAAGGAGGTATGGTGGTAGATGGGGTTTTCAAGTTGAAATGATCCAAGCTAAATCTGTAAAGGAGTTTATTGAACAAACAGTTGACCCCCCAAAGGAATTATTAGCAGAAAGAGTCACCAAAGATGAATTCACACTGTATGCAATAGTGGCAATGAAAATCATTTGGGATGCATGGGATTAAGCACTGGTTTCAAACACTAGAGCAAGCATAAATCAGCTAGCCCATCGTCTTAACACACAGTATGACTCTAACTTGAGATCACTTGGGACTACGAGGGGAACTGAAGAGCAAAACAGGAAAAGTGCTTGGACCAAACCATCTAATCAACTGGTAAAGCTTAACTTTGATGCATCATGTGATCAAAATAATGTAGACTTGGCTGTGGTCTTCAGAAATCAAGAGGGGAATGGCAGAGCAATCAGACATGGGATAAGCCTCTGCAGTAAGATGGGAAATGCCATTTGCAAATGAGGAGAGACTTGAACAAGTTGTGGTAGAGGGTATAAAGGAAAGCACCCCAAGTATTTGATAAAATGTTACTATGGATATATATAATGGTAAAATATAGTACAGATTGCACAATTAGATTGCTATTACTCTTCTTGTTTTATAGTCCAATGAATCTATGCTAGAGATAATCTTTATACTGTTAGCTGATTGTTGAGGATTTATCTTTTAAATTGCAGCTAACATCATCAACTTCATTGCAAATCCAGCTTGCAAGCTCGGCTGG
Organism: Quercus gilva; assembly: GCA_023621385.1. NCBI lineage: Eukaryota > Viridiplantae > Streptophyta > Magnoliopsida > Fagales > Fagaceae > Quercus > Quercus gilva. The sequence continues at coordinate 55,491,420 of CM042475.1, read as the reverse complement.
GAATGGAAGAGCACAATGAAGGATATTTTGGCTTTGGCTTCTTTTTTCAGATAATAATGTAATGCACAGCCTCATAAAATGGGCACTGGGGTCTAATGACTCTAGTCTATTGTTGCCTGTAAACGTTCCCCCAACAGTAAAGAGGGCCTTGGCCTTTGATGCTGCATTTGGGACGCTGACTTTTTACCAAGTCTACTACTGAAGAAATGAGAACCTCTTCATTCAAATTCAAAGAAATATGACAAGGTACTATTATTTCATCGAAATTGTTTTTCTATAATGCTTTTTTAGTGTTAAGGAATGCCTCATTCTTTAGTTTTATTGTTTCGGTTGCCTTATTGACTGCTTTTGCCACTTCTCTCACTATAAATTAACTACTTGTTAATATGATTGGGTAACATTCAATTGGAAAGGACATTAATGTAAAGAAAAATCTAATTAATGAAAGAAATTTGTCTTTGCTTTTCTTAGCTCACTGAATGTTTTTGTTGTCTTTTTATTTCTCAAATGGCATATAATTTTCTTAAATTGACTAAAGTCAATTTCTAATGGGTCATACTCAAGGGGTCACTTATAGGTAGCTTGTAGCTGAATTAGAGTTATTAGATTATTTAAGCCAAAGTTACTTAAAAAATAAGTTAATGGTCTTTTGACCAAATTGTACCTCCTTCCACATCATTACAACGTGGAGTTGAGGTCTTGGTTTTAATTTTGTGTGAATATGTAAGTATTTTCTTTGAAAGTATTATAATTTTTAGAAAGAAAAGTTCAGATTAGTAGAATAATGAAAAAGAAAACTCAATTTTTAGAACTAAAATGTTGAAAACAAGCAGATAGAAGTTCATTACCTATCTCTCCTCTTTCTAGTATGTTGCTCACACAGTCACACATCCTGGTGGACTTGCATTCGTTTTCTTGCCCATGTTACACTCCCACTCCAATATGATTAGAGGAACTATAGGTGGAGCAATTAGGCATAAATTGATACCAACTCCTCAGAAATCAGTCATTTGGAAAAATATGTGTGTTTGGACTATGGTTTATCAATTTATTAATACTTAGCACCAATTCTAAAAAGTCACTCAGATGCTAATGAGGTCTCTCTTGGAATCTTTGATCCTTTTGAAGGTACTCATGTTTAAATACAATTTGATGCTCCTAAGTTCACATGATATGTATTCCAGCTAAATAATTGTTGGAAATATAATTTGATTTTAATATGGGAGTAGTCACGAGGTTACTCTAGGCCTAGCTAGGACTGTATATGCTTCATTTTAATTTTAGTTAGTATGACTTAAGGCATTCCGGATAGTAGTTTTGTTAAATATGACAAAATATAAATTAGATCAAATGAATTGATATTCTAGTTGGCCAAGTTTAGAGTAAGTTGTCTTATTGAATAAAATATAATTTTTATATTGTTTCTTCTCAAACAAATAATCGTAATTTCTCCTTGTGATCTTGAACATATCTCATGTTAGGGCTAACTGGAACCTTTCTCCAGAATTGAAATCCCTTAGCACTATATTTAATATTCACTTCACCTAAAACAAAAATTCATGTATTACAAATGATTTGGAATTATTGGCTGAATCTTGGATACTTTTCTCTTTTTTTTGGGGGGGTGGTTGGGGGATTATTGCATTGATTATCATTTACTATTTCAGGAAGCTGGGCATCTTTGCTTAGACAACTGCTTGCCAGAAACTGCACTACACTTGAAGAGCCAAAGCAGTCGACCAATACAAAGCTGCAAGTCCAACGCAAGCATCCCATTGCCCCCAATCAGCCTCTCGGTATTGACAATTGACAAAACACTTCTCTAAGCCCACCATCACTAGCTGAAAAACTATGGTAAACCTTAAAATTATTAAAAATATCTTGTTCTTGAATAACCCCTAAATTTGTTCTTCTCCAGTTGCGTAGGGTCACCCAAAATTAAAGGCATTAACTTATAAATTTGTACACTTGACCCATAGCTTTTCATAGTCACCTTGTCACCAAATTAATCAACTTCTTTTTCTCTACATTGGAATATGATCATACATTCTTAAATTACTCTCTCCTTAGTTAGCCACCTTGTTTAGGCCAATTTTATATATATTGCTTCTCTCTAATGAACTCATTTTTTTTTCTTCTTTATAATATAACCTAGGGTCTTTTTTTAAGGGGACAATAACATATTTAGTTGAAGGAAAATATATTTATATTTCAAATAAGGTATGGCTAGAAATAAAATTTTAATGCAAGTAAAAATTCTCTTAGTAAAGACCAATAATTTTCTTGGTGCACCTTTGATGTTACCTTAATCCCATCAAAACCTCTTGCTTTCAAATGGGATTATGTGATTTTGATATCTGAAAAAGTGGAAGAATTGGGGCATACAGTACAGGGGGCAACAGCCACCCTGGCCTCCCTTTGCTTTGCATTTGATCATGATCTGCTTGATTTGTACCGGTACTGCCCTTGCCGCATCGGTTGAGATGTTCAGGAGGGGACGTGTGGAATTGCAATTTTTTTTAATATCCTACTTAGGAAGAAATAAATCTTCATCTTCCTTTTGTGGTATTGTTGTTCTCTTGCCAAAGTCACCATTATACCTAGATGTACTATGACTTGAGCATTGTTGCAAAACCTTGGGAACTGGGTATTCTGATAATTTCTTTTGTGTTTCTCTCCTTATTGAAGCAAAAAATTTAAAGTCTCCTTTGTTGATAATCAATCATCTTTCTATACCAACTATCCAACTTATGAAAAGATGGCATACAATTTCCTTCTATAAAATATTTATAAAAAAAAGTATTTTTTGTAACTTGTCAAGGTGTATTTGTGTTTTTTTTTTTCTTTTTTTTTCTTTTTTTTTCTCTAACTTATAATAATTGTTGGTAATATAATTTGGTTTCATTACGAGAGTAGTCATGAGGTCACTTTGCTTTGAGTTCAGTTTTCATATGCTTTATTGTAATTTTAGTTATTATGATTTAGGGCCTTCTATATTGTTGATTCGTTGAATATGACAAAAATATAACTAACATTAAAAGCGGTGTGATATTCTGGTTAGTCAAGTTTGGAGCAAGTTGTTTGATCCACTAAAGTTTGAGTTTTTTAATATTATTCTAAAACTAATGGTGTTTATTACTTCTTTGTCCATTTGAATGTATGAAATTCACCCTTGATGTTATTGGTCATTTATTTCTTAACTGTATTCCTATGAAAAATTCAAGGAGGAAGGACTTTTTTTTTTTTTAAGTTTCATAGAAATTTTTGATACTTAGTAAAACTAATAATTACTTTGGAATAGCTATTGATTTGTCATAGGATTGGTATTATTTAATGAATTGGCCTTGGGGGGAGAGCTTTCTTTTTACCCTAATGTCACGTTAAAGGCTAGCTAGAATGTAGTCTCTTGAATATATATCCCTTAGTCTCGGCAACTCCCTTCTAGTGGGGTGTGAACAACCTTCTCGCTCTTCATCTTCACTGAAACTCCACTTCTGTTTTTCTTTGAATCTAAGTCTAACATGGATTATAGAATTTATTGATATTCATACTCAAATCAAAGACAAGCCCAAGAAAGTGTCCCTTTCTTGGTAGGGCTCCAGAAATCTTTACAAGCGATTCAGAATCTACTTTGTAAATAGTATTGGTTGTGTTTAAACCAACTGCTTCTTGTTTTATATATCAAGAACATTTGATACTATTCTGTGGGAGTACCTTCCCTCATTGCTTCTTTTAAAGGCAAAATTCTGTTACCTTCATCTCATTTAATGTACAAGTACCTGTTTTGTCAGTGCAGATACTTATGTCTTACCCCAATGTCTTACAATCAGAGATCCCTATCCAAGGCATGATCAACTATCATGTATTTCCTAGAATAAGCCAAAGTTGTCTACTAGCCCAAGGCAGACCTTTTGTAATTGCCAACACCACGATTATGACCAGTAGTGACAATACCAACAAGTGCATTGAAATATGTTGGTGCTGCCCATCTCTCAATACGTCCACCCTAATGTCTCCACTCTTTGGGGAGAACTTTTCAAATTGCCTGGATTGCTTGAAGTTATAGATAGTAGAAATAGCAACAACCAGAACGACAGTAACAATAATACTCCCACCATGATAATTGTATTATGTTTGATTCCAAAGGCAGAGAGATTATAGCAGAGGCCAAAAGTACAATAACAGTGGTTGCCTTAAACGCTTTAAAGACATAACTGAGAAAGCCTTTTGCTGGTTCTTTCTGGTACTTTTTGGCACCAAAAACATTCTTCCTAGGAATAAGATCAGCCACATTACCACTAATAACTTGCTTTATGTAGGTTCCAAGAACCACAGCTAGTGCTTTTACTCCATACTGACTCAAAGCCTCAAAGTTCTTATTCCTCACCATGTCACTGAGCCACTTAGATCAACACTGAGAAAGGAAATGGATTTGTTATGCAAGCAACCCTCATCAACAGGCTGAACATCAATGGTCTTGGTCAATTGGTGCTGTATATGTGAAAGATAAGTTGTAAATCAGTACACCATCTTTGGTTCATGGCTTAGGTCATGATTTTTGGTCCATTCTTCTGTTGCTTTTGGGTTACATTGGTTGATGCCAAAAAGGTGATAGATGTTATTGCTGCTAGAAAGGTACATATAATCAGAACATAAGTAGCATCTAGCAGTTCCTCACTGTCTTATGTGGACAATTTGCAGGGGCTTGAATAACTGAACATTTGAAGTCATGGAGAAACCAGTTAAAGAGACCAAAATCTAGTTTCCTGAATCTACAAATTGAATGTTGTACAATGAATTTTTTGGGGACCATTTAAATTTATGATTGTAATTCTTTAAGAGGCTCTACATTTTGAACACTACTCTTCTTTAATAAAACTCATTAATTACTTATAAAAAAAAAAATAAGAGTTTGATTGTTTACTTCCTTGGGCTATTCCTAGTTTATATTTCTGCTAAGATTGTCAATTAGTATGGCCATTGGTCTTTGTACCAAATGGCTTCTCCTTTCCGTCTCATAAACAAGGGGAAGATGTTGAAGTTGTGGGTTTGATCTGAAATGTGTAAATGATTAGTATTTACCAATCAGACTTGCAATATGATCGCTGAATTCTGTTTGTGAAGCAAGGGATGGAGAAACTATGGAGTGAACACTGTTCAGGAAGAATCATAGCATGCACACCTTCAACACCTTAATACAGATGTAAGTTTGAAATCTTACATAAGATACAATTATCTCTCCTTGGCCACTCTAGAGCCTTGAATTCCTATAACCCAATACCTAATGGTTTAAGGGAAGGCACATAATTGGCATGGCCTTTAACTGAAACAATATGGCTTTTTCTGCTTCAAGCATGTACCCATCACAGCCTTGTCTAAAATGTAGGATCTGGTCATTGTAAAAATATCAACATTTTCCATTTGCTCTTTAGGCTAATAATTTTGAACATTACAATGTCCACTTTTGTTTCACCTACTAAATCCCTGTTTGGCTAGAGGTTTTAGAGTCTTAGACTCTGCGCAAAATTAGCTATAGCTTTGGAGTTAATTGTCTCTAGTGATCATCTTAACATTTAACTTTGGCAATTATGCCCTATTGTTCACACAAACAATTTATTATGTCATAGTCCACGTTTCTGCTGTTCTAGCATTGGTTGAGATCATTCAACACCACTAGCCTTGATAGCCCGAATAAGATCAGAGGGTTTTCTTCAAGGTCAGCATGAACCTTCTCCTTCTCCTCCTGTTTTGTTTGTATTCCAAACTCATATCTGTTGTATCACTATGATTGCAAAAATTGCATTATTTTCTTCTGATCCATATACCTCTTAGCCATCTTTCTTCTAATGCTACCTTGTTTTGCTTGGCTGGGTGCTTAGTTACTAGAATATTCTAGCTATTGATGATATGATTAACTTTCCTACACTGCATTGGTGGGTCTGGAGGAAGTTTTGTGGCTCAACTGTACTCTGTATGGCATGCATTGGGTGTGTTACGATCTGTCCTGGTATTGCATTCTATAACTACATTCTCTAAATCAGCCAATTCTAAATGCAAAAAAAAGTGTTACTGCACTCCTTCTAAACTAAAAACTTGCACTCCTGGTTCAGCATTGGTGAGCTTGTTGCATATTTTAAAGATATTGGAATGCTGAAATGACAGCATAAGTAGGATGAGAATCTTATCAGAATCAAAGAGTGTACTTTTGCTGGGACATATGGAAAAGTAATTAGATGAATTTAGTAAGGAAAAATTATTTAAATATAATGGAGGTAGTTGTTGTGGTGACTATTAATTTGTGATGTTAGTACTTAAAATGATGTTTAAGCTGTAAAGATGACCTCTGTATTATCCAGGATTGTCCAAGTAGACTTGAATCCAAATAAATCCATAAGATCCGAGCTGACCTGAACCAAAATGAGAAACGTTGAACCTAAGCACGGTTGGCATGAAGAAAATCTGATTTTAATCGATTCAGGATGTCGGGTTTCATTAATAGAAACTTGTAAAATCAACCCACCTTATTAATGAGTTGATTAGTTGTTCACATTACTTCTCAACCGAGGGAATGTCATGTTTCTAACTCTCTCCCCCGAAGGAATACCCTTATCCCATAATTTTTTTTTCCTCAATTTTGATCTCATTTATGACTCTCTCTCTCTCTCTCAAGTGACAAGACTTTTGCCAAATGAATTTTTGTTTCATTGCATTCTAATCATTTATTTTTATTTTTTTATTTAATTCCTTCTATTCATTCAATAATTCTTAAACATACCATTTAAAGGCCTCAATTTAGAAATTACTTGAGTCGTTTTTTTTTCACAGGAATTTTTTTTTTTTTTTTTTAATAATAGAGCTTTGTTAAAAACCCATAAATATTTTTAAGTAAATGACTTTAAAAACCTGGGGAAAAAAAGAGACTACGAAAATGAAATTCTATTTTAATCAATTATTTATTTAATTTCATTACTTATATCAATAATTTCGACCATGAAATTGAGAACTGGTATGCAATAAAGTTGAGCTTTTTCATTATATTAATAACTTCCTGTAACAAAAGAAATAATTTATATTTCAGAGGATTTCAAAAAAAAAAAAAATCAGAGTTTCCCTTATAACAGAATTTACTATGATTTAGCATTTAAAAATAAGTGCCAATAATTCTTTGGATAAGAAGGACAAGGTAACAAGCCAAAAAAATAAAAAGGACCCCTGTTAATTTCAAAGTGACATTGTTTTAGTTAGGGCTATGAAAATGCTATTTTCACAATTGCTATTATCTGTGGATGTGGGTCTTAAAATCATCTTCCCTTGTTTGAGAAGGCTAGCTTCAAGGGTTGAAATTGAAACGGATTTGATTTGACAGATTTAATCATTTGAAGCCTATTTACGCATGCCGGTGATTTTGACATGTTCACACAGTTAGTGATTTACTACACTCTTTGCAACTTGGAAGTGGAAATCCCCATTGTCCCCCAAAGTCCAACATGACAGTATTTGATATACAGACACACTTCAGCAATGACCTTTAATCAAATCAATTGGACCAAATCAGTCATCATAAACTGTAATCAATCATCATAAACTGTATGTGTAATAGAATGACATTACCAACCAATATAGACTCAAAGATTTCAACCTTACCGTATCTGCAAATAAATAAATATTAATTGATTGGTTATTGGGTCATACGGATGAATTCAACCAGGTTTGAAAGTGAACCAGAGTATTTTACACGGAGGAAATTTCTTGGTAATTTCCTGGGTCCCAAAGTTTCAAAGTGAATCAGAAAATGCTAAATATAAAATAGAAAAATGATATGTCCACAATATTTTCACAACATTTTTACAACAAATCCTAAGTGGCAGATTATTACTGGTTGTTATTATTAGGGTAAAAAAGTAATTTTAGTATTAGGTTCAAATTTGAACTAATAACAACTAACCACTTATGATTTATTGTAAAAATATTGTCGAGAAAAATAAAATGTTATCCCTATCTACTCTGTTTGCTAAATATATTTATGTCCCAGTCTCGTAGATATATAAGCTACTATAATTGATTGGTTAACATTTAGGGTGCGTTAGTTTCAAAAAAAAAAAAAAAAACATTTAAGGTGTGTTTGGTAAGAGATTTCTAGTAACATTGTTATTTTATAAAAATACGTGTCGATTAAAAAGTGTGTCAAAATACGTTTAAAGTTGTTTAAACACTGAAAATTGTTATTTAAACCACAGTACCAAACAACCCCTTAATTTAGGGTAAATTCTAGAAAACTACCCTGAAATTTGAGCTAATACCAATTAGGTCCAAAACGTCTCAAAACTAACCAACTTAGTTTTTAAAAAATAAGAATGACAATTTTGCATTGGGATGTCAATTCGATAAATAAATGAATATTACTTTATCCCACTTTTTGTGTTCTACTAATCACAATTTATCATATTTGTTTGTTTGCTTGAACTCTCCTTATAGCCAAAATAAAATGGAAAAATCAAACAAAACCTAAAGCAATCCATCAAATCCCTTTTTTTTTTAATTAGTTCATCAAAGTTTCTCTATTTGTGATAAATAGACAATTTTCATCACAGAAAAACCCAAGAAAACAAAAAAGGTTTAGAGAGTGGAATGCCGTTAATGGTGTTTGTAGGCTAGCAGAGGCAAGGTGAGAAGGTTTGTTGCTGGTGAAAGTGGTGGTGAAAAGAAGAGTAGGTGTAGACATTGACTGGAGCATTGAGACTTGAGACTCGAGGTGTGTCATCTGTGTGAGTGAGGGTAAGAGGGCCAAGGAGGCGAGGTGGGTACCCACCACTACTACACTTGTTATTGTTGTGGCATTGAATACTGTGGGCCCCTTGCTATAGAGTGCGTCTTCCACTTACTTTTCCTCTAATCCTTTCTTTCTTTAAAGTTTGAAAAGGAAAAGGAAAAGGAATCAGAATGCCTTCGCTACGCTCCAAAAAGTAAGCAAAAAACGCGTACCCAATAAATTTCTTCATCTTTTCCTGGTGGATGGGTGTGAAAGTTTGGAAGTGAATCAGAATGGTGAGCAAAACACCGCTCCAAAAAGTATTTTTTACTGCATTGGACGACCAATTTTTATTTTTATCTATGCTCCTGTTTAAGGACTTTCTTTGTTTGGAACGAATTTTTTTTTATTTTAAAATATTTCTAGATTTAAATAGAGACAAAATTAAAGAATAATTTGGTAAAAACACATGTTTAACTTGCACTAAAATATTGTCTACAAAATAAGAACACTCTTCTACTAATTCACTTTTTCAAAACAATGTTTATTTATTTATTTATTTTTAAAATAGAAAAATGGATATGAATTATCCCATGTTTTACTCTAACGGACCCATGTTTTAGTCTTAAAAACTGATTTTATTATGTCAAGTGTAAAAAGCGTTTTGCACTTTTCAATTACCAACCAAAAATTTTTTCCCTCCTTTTTACAGCCGATTATTATTATTATTATTATTATTATTATTATTATTATTATTATTTGAATCCTTACAGCCGATTAAATTTATCATTTTTATTTTTTTTAATCCTAAAAAAATGATTTTAATTTGCCAACCACGTTTTCCACTTATCCAATTACTAAATTCAATTTTTTTCTCTCTTTCAACAAATTGTAAACTAAATTCAAACTTTTTTAAGAGATAAACTTAAACAATTTTTTTTTATTAGCAGAAAACTTATATAATTTTCACAACAATTGCTAACCACGTTTTCCACTTTCTCAATTACCAAAAAAAAAAAAAAAAAAAATTCCCTTTTATTACAAATTATAACTCGATTTTCTAAAAATCGAGTTTCAAATATAAAACTCAATTTTTAGAAAATCGAGTTTCAAAACAGGGGCATATCCCTAAATAATTTGAGACAGAGGGCATTTTGCTGGAAAGGTTGTCTGAAATAGGTATTTTGCCATTTTGGCCTTTGTTTCTCAAAAAGTACAAAGTTGTGAGGTTCTCAGGTTTGTCTATTTAACTCTGTTGGATTTGATTATTCATTTCATTTATCATCAATTGAATTCAACTTAAATTCGTAGTTTTGCTGTTCGATCTCCATAAATTATTTGGTTTTCATTTTCATTTTCTTTTCTTTTGTGAGTTTGTAGGTGTAAAGGAACCTTTTTAAGCAACCCAAGTTTGAGAACAAATAGTAAGACGAGTAGACAAGGTATAGTTTGGATTTGTGTTTTCAAATTTTGTAGCTTTAATGGATTGGTAATTTTCCTATCTATGATTCTATATAGGGTGAAAATGGTTCAAATTTGTTCTTGAAGGGTTTTAATACTTTGTTTTTTTATCAATAAAAATGTACTTTCAAAAAATATTTGTTGGTTAAACATAAATAAGAATGGATTTTTTAAAAGTGAAAATCCTATGTCAATTTAAACAATTTCTTTAATTTAATAAAAGCTTCTGCTGTTGTAGGAAAAAAAAAAATCAAACAAAAAGTCAGCACTAGGATTCAACAGATGGTACATTTACAGATAATTTATAGGACTGAAATGAAAAACTCCCTTCACATATTTTTCAACTATTTTCTTTTCTTCCTTTTTTTTTTTTTTTTTCATTCAAAACTTCACTAAATCTATCTCCAATTTTTAATATCTTCTTTACTTTTTTTTTTTTTTTGCATTAAAATACTCTCTTTTTATTTTTTGGAAATTTGGATTTATGTTGTTTTTAGGTGACTAAGAACCTTGGAAAATGAATGGAAATTTGAAATGTTTATTATTTGATAATTGTTGAGGATTCTTTTTTCTAGCAACCAAAACCATATCATTAGTAACTCACTTTTTAATTTACTTACAGGTTGATTTAGTAAATTAAGAAGGGTGATCTGGGATTTGCTCTGCCAAATTCTCAAAGACAATTAAAGACACATCTTCCTCTTCTTTCTTCTTTATTTTGGATGTTTTATTTTGTGATTTAATAGTCTTTACATCAAAATAAATATCCCTAACCTAGGGGTGTGATGAGTATTATGCGTTTATAGGTGAAATAATTTTTCATCACACCCCTAGGTTTTTTTGTGATTGAAAAATTTAGTAATTCCAAATTATAATGAATGCAAATTATTAACTTTTTCCCAAAATAATAGAAGAGCCTCTGAGCACGCGCTCACCACCAACTATGAAAGTAGTAGTACGCTACTACTGTAATTTCACATTTGACTTTCTCGGTCTTCTTCGCCTCACAACAACTATCTGAATCTAACATTCATTTCCTTCACTCTGCCATTCCCATTCTCTCTCAAACCCATTGAGAAATCTCTTCTGCATAATTTTCATTCTCTTTGCTTTCTTAAACTCTTAAAACATTTTCAATTTCGTCACCTCTTTCTTTCTCCTCTTTCCTTTAGATCTTCTCAATTGTCTATATATCCAAATCACAATGGCTCTTCTAACTAATAAACGAGCCTTCTTTTCGTCTTTCACCCAACGATCTAAATATGATGTGTTCTTGAGTTTCAGAGGAGAAGATGCCCGCAATGGTTTTACTAGCAATTTGAATGGTTTTTTTAAGTCTTAAAGGTATTAACACCTTTATAGACGATGAGCTCCAAAGAGGAGAGAAAATTTCCATTGAACTTTTCGAAACTATTGAAAGTTCAAAGATTTCAATAATTGTATTCCCTAAAAACTATGCAACTTCCACTTGGTGTTTGGATGAACTTGTCAAAATTCTTGAGTGTAAAAAGAAAGGCCAGGTGGTGTTTCCGGTTTTTTACAAGGTGGATCCATCAGAAGTACGTAGCCAAAATGGAAAGTTTGGAGAAACATTGGCAAAACATGAAGAAAGTTTCAAGTATGACATGAACATGGTGCAAAGATGGAGGACCGCTCTAAATGAAGCCGGCAATTTATCTGGTTGGCATTACAAAAATGAGTATGCATTTAATCACTACTCTATTATTACCACAAAATTTTACTATTAAAAAATAACTCCCAGAAGCTATATTGTTTGTTTGTTTTTATTTTTATTTTTTTATGAAACTATTATATTTTGATCATATCTTTCATTACGGAGCTAGTTAAACTACAACGGTTAATGATAGCAAGAGAAGAATATCTATATATAAAAAGTATCAATGTGCAAAGCAATAGTAGCAAAGCTACAGTGATTTTGGTTTATTCAACCAAACTGTTTCACTTGCCTTTTTTTTTTTGTGTGTGTGTGTGGAAAATATCGTCTGAGCACGCTTTTTTACTTTTTTATATCCATATTAGCTGTTAAAATATTATCACAAACAAATTGCCACAATATTTTCACAATTTTTGAGGTATTAATTTCTTATAAGCTAAAAAAAAAATATCATACTGGAACCAACCGCAACTAAAAATAAATGTATTGTGAAAAAAAAGTGCGACTCCCATAACATTTTTCACAACACATTCATAACAAATCATAGGTGGTAAATTGTTATTGGTTTTAATTTAAACTTATCAATAAAATTGCTTTTTTGCCTCCCAATAACAACTTGTAACAACTTACTATTTTATGATTTGTTGTGTAAATGTTGTGAACATAGCATTTCTCTTCTGAAAATATTAAGACATTTTGTTGTCATCATAATATTTTCACAACTACTAAAGTGTCAATTTTTTACGAGTCAAAATAATATATAACAAAATTATAAGGGTAATACGAAAATGTTATACCATTATGTTGTGTTTCTAGAATTTTTTTCTTTTTTTGGTTTAGTCCAATTTGTTGAACCAAAATTCACTATTTCACATACAGTTTTCTTGGGTTGACTTTTTGTATTTTTTTTTATTGTATTTTTATCTTTACGCACCATTTTAAGTAAAAATACATAGTTTTACACATACAAAAAATAAAAAATAAAAAACTTAGGATAAAAACACTTTTCATCTTTTATGTTTGGGGTAGTTCACAATTCTTCCTTAAACTTTAAAATCAAACAATTTTCCCCTTAATATTTTGGAAAAAGAGCAGATATGACATATTGTTATTCTCTCAGTTAAACCCTAATGAAACCTTATGATTCTTAAAATATTACATTGTGTAATGTCTAAAATACTCCTACTAAATTTTAATATTCTAAATTTTTTTCACATATTTTGAGTTTTAGATGGAAATAATGCTTAGAAGTTGGAATTGTGATATAAGGTGTTTTATTTATTACCTAAAGAACATTCTAGATTTAAATCTTTGAAACTTATAATTTATTTAAGGGGAAATTCAATGACACATGCCTTTTTTTTTTCTTTTTTTTTTCTTGCCTAAAATGAGTGTTCATTAAAAACTAAGTAAGCTAAATATTGCACCTAAACTCATATAGAATGATATAGATGAAAGTATGAATGAAATTTTTTTCATTGTGTATGGTTGAAGATATTTGATGAAAAACTTCAATTGTAGCATATGATATCATTCATTATGAAAATTTAAATATTGTGACAATGTCTTAACAAAGCTCAGTTGCTTATTGTTGAAAGATGGTAATATTCGTTATCATTCTTAAAAGTTTTTGGTGGGTGGATATTGCCTTTAGTAACTAAGTACCAAGAAACTATTATAGTAAAAAATATATATTCATATGTTAAATAGATACCATAACTTGTGTGTGATTAACTATTAAAATTCTCATACAAATAAAATTAACTTTGTATGGCATACATTTTTTATGTATATAGTTTCATACTTCTTCAAATAGAAGATTTATTTTAATTTTCTCATTTAAGAGGTAGCACGTGCCTTGCATGTGCCACCCTACCTAGTATGATTGATACTTATCAATTGATTAGAAGCTTCTCTCACTAAATCTTTAGAAAATCTTCTTTTCCAAGGAAGATTTTCCATGCATCGTTGTGCAAAAAGACTAATATTGATATCCTAGCTGAACAATAATAAAAAAAAAAAAGGTATTTGTATTGACATTTTAGATCTATGAATTATGTGCCATTTTAATTTAATTAACAAAATTTCAGTTGTAGTTCAGAAGCTAAACAAAATTAACAATTTTGCATTCAATTTAGGATCATATTTCTATTTCTAACATTTATTTTAATGCTTTGTGATTGGCAACCTTCCTCAATTTATGTTTATCCAAGAAATTTTTGAAGAGATCTCAAGTGCTAAATTAAATTGTTCGCAATTATTTGTTGCTAAATACCCAATTGGAATAGACTCTCGTGTAGAGGAAATAAGTAGGTGCTTAGATATTGAGTCAAACGATGTTCGCATGTTAGTGATCCATAGTCTTCCTAGAATAGGTAAGACAACAATTGCAAAAGCTATTTTTAACTTAATTGCAAATCGTTTTGAAGGAAGCAGCTTTCTAGAAAATGTTAGAGAAAACTCAGAAACATATGATGGTGTACTCCAATTACAAGAGATACTTTATTATGAGATCTTAGGGGGTAGAAATTTGAAAGTGCATGGTGTATCTAAAAGAATCAAAGCGATAATGGAAATACTTCATCACAAAAAAATTCTTTTAATTCTTGATGATGTGGACAAATTAGTCCAAGTAGAAAATTTGCTTGGAAAATGCGATTGGTTTGCTTCTGGAAGTAGAATCATTATCACAACAAGAGAGGAAAAGGTGTTATCTACTCTTCAAGAAGACTGTCATCTAACCTACTATAACTACAGGGTTAAGGAATTAGATAAATATGAATCGCACGAACTCCTTTGTCAACATGCATTCAAAAGAAACAAGCCTACGAAAGATTATTTGGAGCTCGTAGGCCACTTTATACATTATGCCAAAGGCCTTCCATTAACTCTAAAAATAATAGGTGCTGATTTATATGAAAAAAATTTACAATGTTGGAAAAGGCATTTATTATTGTAAATAAAATGATAAAAAAATATATTTGCATCCAGGAACATGTATAAATTAGTCAATAATAGGATAATGGAGGTACAAACCTCTGGTAAGAGTTTTATAACACACTTGATTTGGACTAGTTGTCAAGTTGTACATTTTCTACCATTAAAGATTGATTAAGCAAGACTTGTGAATACCTTTTATCGACAATTTTTTTTTCTTCATTGATTTTATTTTTCAATTATAAACATCTAAATTAAAGTTGAGGAACATGTAAAGGAAAAACTATATGTAAAATTAAAATCATCCAAGATGAATATATATGGACAACATTTTGTTTTAATTTTTCATTGATTTATTATATGAACAAGTGTCTAAGAGTTCACTTAATTATGTGCGTTGGACATGACCCTTAGACACATATTACTTTTTTTTTTTCTGCTACATAACCTTATACGCAGTAGTTATTGCATATAAGTATGTATGAAAACCTTTCCCAAAAGAACAATAATGTTACCAAAAGATGTTACCAGTAACGTGCCGTATGAGATGTCTCAATAAGATGTTACCAACGCGCTTCAGTTTTTGGAATGCATTTATTGGTGTTTGTGAGCTGGCAGTCTGGCAGAGGCAGGTTGGGAAGATTTGTTGCTGGTGAAAGTGGGGGTGAAAAGAAGGGTAGGCGTGCGTGTAATTACCCCACCACTACTACAGTTGTTATTGTATTGTGGATTATTTGTGAGACGCAATATAGCAAACTTTTAATCCTTTCTTTCTTTAAAGTAAGCGAAAGAAAATGTGAAAGTAGGGGTGAAAAGAAAAGTAGGTGTAGACATGGACTGGAGGGTTGATACTTGAGACTCGAAAAGGTGTGCGTGTGAGTGATGGAAAGAGAGCCAAGAAGGTGAGGTGGGTACCCACCACTACTACACTTATTATTGTTTTTGCATTGTGGAGGATCTGTCTTTGTGTTTATGTCTTGTTAGAGGCAATACAGCAAACTTTTTTAATCCTTTCTTTCTTGAAAGTTTGAAAGGGAATCAGAATACCTCGCTACACTCCAAAAGTAAAGCGAAAAACGCGTACCCAATAAGTTTCTTCGTCTTTTCCTGGTGGGGGTGGTGGGTGAGTGTGAAAGTTTGAAAGTGGATCAGAATGGTAAGCAAAACGACACTCAGAAAAGTATTTTTAACATTGGACTGCCAATTTTCTAATTTTATATTACATTACGCGTTTGGGCCACCATCTGCGAAAGTAGTAGTACGCTACTACTGTAATTTCACATTTGACTCTCAGTCTTCTTCGCCTCACAACAATTATCTAAATCGAACATTCATTTCCTTTGCTTTGCCATTCCCAATCTCTCTCAAACTCATTTGAGAAATTTCTTTTCTTCATAATTTTCATTCTCTTTGCTTTCTTAATCTCTTAAGACATTTCCAATTTCGTCACCTCTCTCTTTCTCCTCTTTCCTTTAGATCTTCTCAGCAGTCTATATATCCAAATCACAATGGCTCTTTCAACCAACAAACCAGTCTTATCTTCCTCTCTCACCAAACAATACATATATGATGTGTTCTTGAGTTTCAGAGGAGAAGATACCCGCAATGGTTTTACTAGCAATTTGAATGGTATTTTGCGTTATAATGGTATTAACACTTTCATGGACGATAAACTCCGAAGAGGAGAAAATATTTCCACTGAACTTCTTGAAGCTATTGAAAGTTCAAGAATTTCGATAATTGTATTCTCTAAAAACTATGCATCTTCTACTTGGTGTTTAGAGGAACTCGTCAAAATTCTTGAGTGTAAGAATAATGGCCAAGTGGTGTTACCGGTTTTTTACAAGGTAGATCCATCAGATGTACGTAATCAAAAGAGAAAGTTTGGAGAAGCATTCACAAAGCATGAAGAAAAATTCAAGGATAATAAAAAGAAGGTGCAGAGATGGAGGGCAGCCTTAAAAGAAGCCAGCAATATATCTGGATGGCATTACAAAAATGAGTATGTGTTTAATATATCTTTACTTTGTTATCACCAATATATATATATATATATATATATAGTCAACTCTTAAAAAAAATTTAATTAGATTCCAAAATTGAAGTCTAATTTTGTGCCATCAAATTAATTTCTTCTAAAAAAAATTAATTTCTTAATTTTGGTGCAAGTATTTATTACTTATTGCAATAATCGAGAATTTTGTTAGTTTTATATTAAAGGAGATAAAACTTTCAATAAGAATTATGTCTTTTTTTCTTTAAATATAAGAATTTTATTTCATATTGAAGAATTGAACTTCTATTTTAAAATTTTTTATTTATTTTAAGACAATTAGACAACTAATTTTATTTTATTTTTTAAAAAAGAACCTTAAATTTGAAAGAGGGATTATTATTTGGAATTCGAATTGAGTAGGATAATTCAAGAATAAAATCTTTCTAAAACTATAATATAAAAACTGTAAGAATGTAATTTGAAAGGAAAAATTGTTAATCTCTAAAAATTGAACTATTTTTTTTTTCAATGCCCCCACCAAGAATAAAAATATAATAATCAAAACCATAGTCTATAAAACTGACTTTGAAATATAACACGAAGACCAAAGTCGTAAAATGTACATAATAAAACAAAATTAAATATTACTACAGCAAAGGCCAAACTATGGTAGTCCAAAAACCAAGAAAATAAAACCAACAACCAAAACAAAATGTGAATTTAAAATGAAATAAAATGAAATTATTGTACTAATAAATTACTACCATATAGCTAGAGGTAGAGCTATGTAATATCAAATTTGAGATGTCAACGGTATAGTAGATGAGTAATTTGATGCCAATTGTCCCTATATTTTAAATAGGCTTCAATTTGTGCCAAGTGTCATTCCATCTCATTTGTAAAATTTTGAATGCATAATACTTCCAAGTTCCAAACTATTTAAAACTATTTTAAATCAATTATAAAATTACTTAATCTAAAACTACTTCTAGCTCATTCTATTTAGGTCTCATTTGAAATTACTCCCAATATTTAAAATCTAGATTTTCTTACAAAAACTTATTATTAATTCAAAAATAAATTTCAATGAAAAATTATATTTTTTTCTAAAATTTAATTGTTCATACCTATATCTTATTTTGAAATATGAATTCATGAAATAAACTTGTTGCATCACAATAACAAGAATTAAGTTAAGAAGTAAAATAATATATATATATATATATATTATTTATTTTACAAGCATAAACAATTTGCATTTTCCACTAAAGAATATTCTTACATGGCTTTTTTAAGAATTAACAAAATATAATAATCTTCTAAAAAAATGATGACCATATTTAGCTTATGTAGGAATCATAAAATGTATCTAATTGCATATTTTAAAATGTACTTATGCATATACATGAGATTACAAGCTAGTTAATATTTGCTAAACAATAACTCCCATGCAAAGCTTTATTATTTGCTTTTTAAAAAAATGAAAATTAAAAAAAAAATTTATATTTTGATCATATCTTTTATTAGTGAGCTAGCTAGGAAACAAGGTTCAATGATAGAAATCAAAAAATATATGATAAATAATCAGATCAATTAATTTGTAGCTTCTATCAAGTGATGTTTAGAAAATAAAAATGTTAATACCACAACAAAAATCACAACTTGTTCACATGGCAAGTTGTAAGTGGAGTATAATTGGTGAGTCCATATAGGTTTACAAATTTACCACTCACAATTTGTCCACTTGGCAAGTTGTGACTGGTGGAGTAAAAGTGATAGATTCATGCGGATCCACAACTCTACCATTCACAATTTGTCACACGAACAAATTGTGGCAAAGTTTTGGTTTTAGTTATGGTCATAGTATTACTCTTAGAAAATTTCTCCAAAATTTTCTAATAAATTCATTCAACTGTTAGAAGTGGATATTCAATAAGTTTTTCTCCTTTCCAAAGCAGATTTTCTATGCATCTTTGTGCTAAAAGCCTAAGATTGATTTTAGCACAAAGATGCATTTCCTAGCTTAACAAAAAAATAATGTTTGAACCAATAGTTCTCAAATCTATGAATTATGTGCCATTTAATTTAATTAACAAAATTTCAATTCTAGTCCACAAGCTAAGCATTTTGAATTCAATCCAGATCATATTTCTATTTTCTAACATGTTTCTAATGCTTTTTGATTGGCAGCCACCCTCAATTTGAATTTATCCAAAAAGTTTTTGAAGAGATATCAAGGGTTAAATTAAATCATACACAAGTATTTGTTGTAAAATACCCAGTTGGAATAGACTCTCGTGTAGAGGAAATAAGTAGGCATTTAGATATTGAGTCAAACGATGTTCGCATGTTAGTGATCCACGGTCTTCCAGGGATAGGTAAGACAACAATTGCAAAAGCTCTTTTTAACTTAATTGCATATCGTTTTGAAGGAAGCACCTTTCTAGAGAATGTTAGAGAAAAATCAAAAATGAATGAGGGCATACTCCAACTACAAGAGGAAATTTATTTTGAGATCTCAAGGGGCGAAAATTTGAAGGCGCATGGTGTATCTAAAAGAATCAATGTGATAATGGACATGCTTCATTACAAAAAAATTCTTTTAATTCTTGATGATGTGGATGAATTAGTCCAAGTAGAAAATTTGCTTGGAAAATGCAATTGGTTTGCTTTTGGTAGTAGAATCATTATCACAACAAGAGAGGAAAAGGTGCTATCTACTCTTCAAGAAGACTGTAATCTAGCCTACTATAACTACAGGGTTAAGGAATTAAATCAACTTGAATCTTATAAACTCTTTTGTCAACATGCATTCAAAAGAGAGCCTATGAAAGATTATTTGGAGCTCATAAACCAATTTATATATTATGCCAAAGGCCTTCCATTAGCTCTAAAAATAATAGGTGCTGATTTGTACGAGAGAAATATACGTTATTGGAAAAGTTCATTAGAAAAGTATAAAATATTTCCCAATCCAAATATTCAACAAGTACTCAAAATAAGCTACGATGGATTGGACCAAACTCAACAGGATATCTTCCTTGAAATTGCACATCTCTTCAAAGGATCCGACAAGGAAGTTGTTGTAGATATATTACAAAGTAGCTATTCATATGACCCATTCTGTGATATTGAAAAACTTATCGACAAAGGCCTCATAAGTGTTGACAATGGCAAATTAGTGATGCATGATTTGATACAACAAATGGGTTTTGAAATTGTTCGACAAGAATCAGAAGTGTCAAAGAAACCTAAAAAACTATTGGGTGATGAGGATGCTCTTGAAGTACTAACAAAAGATACGGTATGTCATTTTTATTTATCTTTTCCCTTTTCTCACAATGCTAACATAGTTAATTTTTTCTTATTTTCTTTGATTTTATCTTTTCAATCTTAAAGAAAATATAAGTTTAGCAGCACTTATTTTGTTTAAGATTTAATAATCATAAATTCTGCTATGAATGTGACTCGTGATTTTTTGTCCAACTAGGGATTAGATGAAATTCGAGGCGTAATATTGTCCTTGCCAAAACCAAGAAAGATGCAATTGAATCTTGGAGAGATGAAAAGTCTCAAATATTTGACAATTCGTAATGTAATTTGTGAAGACCTTAAATCTCTTCCCAATGGGTTAAGGTTACTTGATTGGAATGAGTTTCCTTTATCGTCCTTGCCATCCACCTTTGAACCTACAAAACTTGTTGTACTTAACATGCAAGGGAGCCACATTGAATTGAACGAGCATTTCGAGGTATAATCATAGCATTTATAAATTCTTATTAGGCTTTTTTTTTTTTTTTGGTTAATGAGTACTTTTAGAGAATAAGTTAAGGTGTCAATTCAGCTACAAGGCTTTTGGTATTATGCTGTAAGCTTTATGCTTATGAAATTGTAGTACCTTTAACATTTTTAGTTTAGAAGTGTTTATTATTATTCATAATTGAATGGTTATTATTTCTTAATATATGCTCTTAGCCCTTTTTTTTTTTTAATGGGCTCTTAGCCTTATTTTGTTTTCTTTTTACTAATAAATTTATTTATTTATTTATTTATTTATTTATTTATTTTTTTTTTTTGTTTGCAGAGGTGTCGATTTGAAACATTGAAATATATGGATTTGACGCAGTGTAAAAATATTACAAAAATACCCGACTTATCAGTTATTGCCCCAAACATAAAGGAGTTGCAGCTTTCTAAATGCATAAATTTAGTTGAGGTTCATCAGTCTGTTGGACTTCTTGAAAAGCTTGAATTATGGAGTCTCAATGAATGCCGAAATCTTAGAATTTTACCAACAAAGCTCCAGTTGAAATCTCTTAAAAGCTTTAATCTCTTTTTCTCTGAAAGTCTTGAGCAAGGAACGGAAAGATTAGCGTTGCTTTCATCAATAGGATATCTCACTGGCCTTCGTCAGTTATCAATAAGTTTAAAAAACGTGAAAGATGTTCCAAGTAACATCTCTGATTTAAAAAATCTTAGCACGCTCTGTATGTATGATTGTGATGAATTTCCAAAAGCCATGGATACCCCTGGTTGCTTCCCTAATTTACGACGTCTAAATATCTTTTACAGCAACTTAACTACCCTACCTGAAATTGCTATCGTATTTCCCCAATTAAAGTTTCTAGCGCTTAACTGTTGTTGGAACCTTTCGAAAATTCCAAGACTTCCACATTGTATGCAGGCTGTATCTGCAACAGGGTGTAATTCATTGAATTTACAATCAAGAAGAAGATTAGTGAATCAGGTCTCTCTTTCTTTCTCTCAAAGTTATAGAATTTTTTTTTTTGTTAATTGAAGATTATTACTAAATTTGCTAAACTGAAGTTTCTTAATTTTGTTAATGGCAAGCAGTTTGGAGAATTTATAGGGCTTCAACAAAATATCGTATGTGCAAGGGGAATACGGCATCAGGATTCTGATTCTGAAACAAACTTTGAATCAGAATCAGAATTTGATTTCGATGAAGCTACATCTGAAACGGACTCGCCATGTATATTTCATGGTGCTTATTCACTTGCACTTCCAGGAACTAAGATTCCAAAGCGGTGGTTCAACCATCAGAGTGTTGGAAGTTCCATATCATTCTCGGTCGGTCAGAAACTTCCATCATTTGCTATCTGTGTGGCTCTAAAATTCGAAACGAAGGTTGATTTTCCAAATGAATTTCAGCCGTTCAACTGTTCTGTCTACATGTACATCAATGGTGTTGAAAGATTTCTTGTGCGTGCTGAATTTTATTTAGAACAAGTATCTTTTATGTGGTTCCACTATAGAAGAGATACGTCTTTGGAAGACATAATTCTAGGGGATTGGAATGATATTGAGATTATATTTAAATGTTCAGATTATGATCCTAAAATAGCAAAAGTTACAATAGAAAGGTGCGGAGTCCATGTATCATGCATTTGTCCTCCTTGCAACTCCGCAGCAAATAAGAATTCTTGAAAGACTCAAACTTTCTTTCGATGAAAGATTAAAAATGTTTTTATGCAGAGTGGCTGCGGAAGTCCTCCCCTTTGAGAAAAAGCTCGTCGGATGCTTAAAAACCCAAGATGCCCATTGTCCTCTCTGTGAGATAGCAGAAGATTCTCTTTTACATCTTTTTCAAACTTGTCCCTATGCCAAAGGAGTATGGTAAGGTGGTAGATGGGGTTTTCGAGTCGAAAAGATCCAAGCTCAGTCTGTTATGGAATTTGTTGAACATATAATTGACCCCCCAAGTGAGTTACTTGCAGAAAGAATCACCAAAGATGAATTCACACTGTATGCAGCAGAGGCAATGAAAATCCTTTGGATGGCACAAAAGAAAGCTCTGTTTTTAAACTCTAAAGCCAGCATAAACCAGTTAGCCCATCGTCTAAACAAACAGTATGAGTTTTACTTGAGATCACTTGGGATTCCGGGGATAACCAAAGAGCAAGACATGGGAAGTGTTTGGAACAGGCCACCCAATCAATCGGTAAACCTTAGTTTTGCCTCCATGGCAAGCTGTTGTGTGATAATGTAGGCCTTGCAAAATGGGCCAGAACAAAAGGAGGAGGAGATAATATCCCCTTGTAAACGAGACATGGACTTCAATCCATGTCTGCTATGCTATGGAAGATTCTTGATTCAACTATAAAGATACATGTCAAGGTACTATTATTACATTTATTAAGATCCTTCTCCCTCTAAATTAATTGGTTCATTCATGTTATTGGGTACAAAGATAGGACATTAATGTAGAAAAAATCAGAATGAATGAATGAAATTAGTCAATCTTGATTAGTTGATTTTGTTTTGATGTGCATTTGTTTTTCATTGGTTGAGCGTTATACCTTAATGAGGTAGGGAAACCAAATGTTATGGGATTTCAAACTCCTTCACTGAGCTCATTCAGTTAATATTGCTCCATACAGTTTTGATGTGCCAATTGGTTTTGTTATGACTTATATTTTCCTTTTATTCTGCTTTGAATAGTCTGAAAATTGGGAGAAGCTAATACTCAGTTAAATAGGAGTGGAATTTCAAGGTAAGGGCAGGTGTAACACTTCTGTTAAAGCTATATGAATAGAATAAATAGTTGAAGATATTAGGTTTAAAATGAAAGATATTTGGTGCTTCTATAGTTTGCCTAATATGCATTTGTGGTGCAATTTATTTAGTGTAGCTTAGGAATCTGTAGGAAAGTGAATTATAAACAAATAAAGATCTTGATTTTGGGTGCTTAATATTCTATAATCATTATTCTTATAATATATGCCATAGGTAACTTAGACATGATGAGAAGCATGTCTTATTTTGCAATTGATTCAGTAATTTAGCTTTTCTTTGTTGGTATGGTGTCTAATTTGTTCATCATATGGGTAAATTCTATATGCCCTCTTAGTATATACTTGTAATTTAATGTACCTTTTTTGTATGCATTACATGGATTTTGCTTCTTCTTCTTCTTTTTTTTTTTTTTTTTTTGGGGGGGGGGGTGGGTGGGAAATGGGGTATTGGCCTAATTCTTTTCATTTGTGATTGGTTGCATTGAATACCTTTTGCAGATTCTACCTTTCTGACATGTCATGTTAGCTGCTGGCAGCTTGGGCATGAATGGTAACAGGATATTGCAGCTGTTACAAAGTTGGGTATTAGGGAGTGTCTCCAATATACAAGTAATTGATGCCATCTACTTAACTGATAAATAAATTTATGCTTATAGTTTTTGGGTACATGATGTATCTTGGTGCTAGTACTTCAGTGTTTTATGTGTAATAAGTATGGTCCTTCAGCTTCTCAAAATGTCGATAGAAGTAGGATCCAGCAATTTAATAGCTGACATATATGGTTTGGATTTCTTAATTTTGTTTGAATAAATTAAAAACAAGTTATTTAAAGGTATCAAGTCTTCCAGGCTAAGATTTGTAGGCACTAACATTAACCTTGAGTATCAACACAGACATAATGTCTAACAAGGCAATTTTGAAAAATTAAGTCGTCATGGTGCATTCATATAAAAAAGGAGGTCTTTAACCATCATGAGCAAGGATAAGAAAAATGCTAGTGTTATAAGCCTATTCATATCTTTCCTAAAACATTACATCAATAATCTGGGAAGTCTAGGCTATGACATAGAGGCAAATGTATTAGCGATAATAGCTACCAAACCAGGGGAAATATTGATAAAGCACACAACAGTGGACAATCAAACTTGCCGTTCTTTTTTCATGTTAAACAGAAAATTCTTTGGGTATAGAGCCCATTTTGCTCCTTTATAAATGCAAAGCCTTTCATTTTAGTATATTATTGTCTCTCCAAAGTTTTTTTTTTCTTTTAAAGAGCTTTCATCTAGTGCTTCATAACTCATTAGACTACATTAACCAAAAAAAATTTCTGAAGACATTTCATTAAGCTTGTTCAGTGTCTTCCCCTAATGCATTGTGCAAGGCTTATTTTCTCACATGTAACCATATCATAAAGTTTTTGCTTACATGTAATTTGGTCAAGCTTTTTTACATCATCAATAGGAACTCTACCAAATCAAAAAAAAAAAAAAAAAAAAAAAAAGGGTGCTCTGTGTTGTTTAAGCCTTTTTTATGTGACAAATAATTATTTATTGATTGTTCATTTTTTACTATTTGAATAGATTTGCATCTTAGAGTTCCCTTATTTTTTCTGCATTATCTCAAATGCTGGTTCTTGTATGTTCTACTTTCTCCTTTATTATGTGATTCTCATATTTCTAAGCCTTTTTTTATAATTGTTTATGGCAATTCTAATTTAGACCCCTATGTTGTTGTTGTATTCTCTCCAAAAAAAATTCATTTCAAGAGCTTTTATATAGCGTTTCATGATTCATTAGAGACTATGAAGACATTTCAATAGGCTTGTTCAGTGTTTTCCTTAATGCATTGTATGAAAGATTATTTTTTTTATGTGTAAGTGTAACCATATAATAAATATTTTCTTTACATGCAG
The DNA here is from genome assembly GCA_023621385.1 of Quercus gilva. Lineage (NCBI taxonomy): Eukaryota > Viridiplantae > Streptophyta > Magnoliopsida > Fagales > Fagaceae > Quercus > Quercus gilva. The sequence goes on along the minus strand of CM042475.1, from coordinate 55,466,154 downwards.
TTTGGTAAGCTTTTTTACATCATTAATAAGTACTCTCTGTTGTTTTAAGTCTTTTTCATGTGACAAATAATTATTTTATTGATTGTTCATTTTGTGCAATTTGAATAGGTTTGCAACGAAGAGTTCCCATATCTTTTCTGCATGATCTCAAATGCGGGTTCTGGTGTGTTCTACTTTTTCCTCTATCAAGTGATTTATTTCTAAGCATTTTTCCAATTGCTTTATGACAAATCTGATTTGTACCCCTATGTTGTTGTAGCAGTATTGTCTCTCCAAAATCTGATTCAGGAGGTCTAGGCCTGTCCTTATGGCCTTAGTGGAATCTTCATTGGCTGGGGTTTCATGATTAAAATCTTCTAGTGTTGAGATATCCTCATTTATCACATCAAGCTATAATTCCAGATTGTTGACAGTAGAGGTATCAATAACTTGTGTAACATCATGCCAACCCAACTCTGTTGTCAACTCTAACGTGACATTTTTGTATGCACAAGTACAAACCTTGTGTAAAATCAAATAGCAAATTGATATTGTGTTGCCTTGCCAAATACGGTGAAGGCTCTTTGTATTTATTCACTAATTAGTTACAGAGTTCCTACTTTTTGACAGATGTACATGAAGAGTTTGAATTCAAATATACAAAAGCTAAAATGTTATCTGTGAGCTGAGTTTTTGTAATCTTGGTTGTTATCCTCTAGCTATGTAATCTTGATATTTGAATTTTGAATGGCATAGGTAATCTTATCCTTAACACGCCCCCTCAAGCTCAAGGATAGAGGAACAACCTTGAGCTTGATTTGCAGAGAGACAAATTTAGAAGAGGACAGCGGCTTTGTAAAGATATCAGCAATCTGATCACGACTAGAGAGAACGAATATTTATTGACTTGTGCGCCACCATATCACGTACAAAATGAAAATCAATTTCAACATGTTTTGTACGGGCGTGGAACACAGGATTGGAGGATAAATATGTAGCACCAATGCTATCACACCATAAAAGAGGTGGAGGCGAAACGAGGAAGCCTAGTTCAAAAAGCAGAGAAGTCAGCCAAGATATTTCTGCTGCAGTGTTAGCCAAAGCTTTATATTCCGCTTCAGTGCTTGAACGAGCTACAGTAGCTTGTTTCTTGCAGATCCAAGAGATGAGATTAGTGCCAAGATAAATGCAATAGCCACCGGTTGATCTTTTGTCATCGCGAGAACCTGCCCAGTCAGCATTGCAGTATGCTTGAAGGAAAGAAACATTGGAACGTTGGAACTTGGAATAAATGCCCATGTCGCGATCATCATGTAGTTCTTTTGTGATTAGCTTGTTGTGAGCTGTCTGCTGATCAAGGGCAGGAATAAGTGCAATGCAACGGTTTGTTCTCATGATCATGGAATGCCTTAGTTTTTTTAATAATAATTGCCCCAAAAAATATAGGATTTATCTTTGCTTATTTTTAATGATTAAATGTGATTATTGAAGAAAAAAGAATGGTGGGGACATAGTTGGGTTTAGGAGTTTCCATACTATGTAGAATGGGGACGTAGTTGGATTTATATCATATGATCACCTTCATATTTTGAAATTATTTATGGTTTAAATCTACTTGGCAGGAGCAGCCTAGCTTTGGCAGACAACTTTTGCTATGTCAAGATTCATAGGTTCCTATCCTGGTTGAAGGGTGTGGCAAATGAAAATCTAAGTGGCATGGCGCTTGTTTTATTTGTAAATCTAGAGATTGGTACAAGGTTCTTGCTGGTTGTTAGCATTGGCTTACTACTATTGCTATTAATCTTTTTTAAATCTGGTGCAAAGAGGGTGCTGGTGATTTTGGTCTTGACAAGTAGTGCAACTGTATCAAAATTAATGCTCAGGAAGGAATGTAATGGTTGAACTCAAAGAAGGTTCATTAGAAGCAACAGCAAAAGCAAGAAAAGTTTTTGTATCAAATAGGAGGATAGGAAGTTGTCTTTTCAGGCTTGAGCAGCAGTGACACAAAGATGAAAGCTTGATTGCTTGTTCCCCCCCCCCCCCCCCCCCCCCCTAGTTATGGATGTATTGATGTATAGATACTAACTTAGATTTTCCCATGACATAGTTTTTGTCTGATGTACAAAAAAAAAGGCACTATTTTACTTCTTTGATATACTGACAGTAGATTTACTTCTTTGGTGTTTGGTTGGCTCTGAAGATATTTATAGTCTTTATTGTATTGTTTGTTTCTTTTCATAATACCTACTCCAAAGAAATCCAAGTTTTATCTTCTTATATCTATGTTGCAGTTCTGATAATTTGTGGTGATAGAAGTCAAATGAATTTGAAGTAATGACTCAACCCATGTGTACATAGAACTTTTCAATTGGCTCTCATTCTCAAGTGTTTTGTAATGATAAGAGAAAGACCATGCAATGAGCTGACTTGGGACTTGGGATTTTACAAGGAAACCAAAGAGCAAAACAAGGAGAGTGATTGCACTAGGCCACATGATCCAAGGGCTAAGCTTAATTTTGCCTTAGTGGCAATATGTCGCGCAATAAAGAGCCCACAACCAATCAAAATGGGCCCAAAAAAGCATCACAAAAATGGGCTCTGTTCTCATCTTTCCTTCCCATAAAAGAAGAGAGAGGAAACAAAATACAATTGGTGAACTAAAGAAGTAATACTATCCGAGGCCTAACTCTCTGTAACTTATGGGAGATTCAGTTGAGTGTTATAATTATATTATTATATACCTTATGGTGCTCTCTAACTCATGAATATGTTTCTTCAGCATTGTGATCTTCTTCTCTATTAGACTATTTCATGTAGTATTAAATTAATTAAACAAAATTATTTAATACTAAACAAATCTAGGTTAATTTGATACATTAAATACATAATTTGATGAATAATACCAACTAAACTAATGTTAATTTCATATAGAGAATTGAATATCGTAGTTGAATCATAAATATTAATAAAAAGAAATAAAAATATATTACGATTAAAAAAAATACTTTATTTTGGATATATAACGATACATAGTTAAGTAAAGTTAAAATCTAAATTTTAATTTTATATCTTGTTTTTAAGAGAGGAAGATAGATATTATTTGGTGTGTGGCTTTATAGGGTATCAATTTACAAAAATTAAAGTATCAAACTATTAGGAGAGATTAATTTATAATTGATGATTTAACACATTTGCAACATTTTTTTGAAACGATTTAGAGTTTCAATTGGGTTAGGGTTCTCTATTGGTCTCGTACATTGAAAGTCTTAATAGAAATGAAAAGGGAAAATGCACTTAAAGCACTATAAAATGTTCACAATATGATGTGACATTGACTCTCATTGATGAAATTTATCAATCTAACTAATGAATGTTTAAATCACTTTTTTCTAATTAGTAATATGGCAATTTGTAAATCAATATAAAATATGTAGTATTTTTAACATCACTAATAAAAAAAAAATGCACAAACCTTTAGAAAATATATATAATTTTATAAAAATTTGAGCCTTTAGTCATTGGAAGTGGGGCCTTTTTCCGTAAGGGAATTTATTTTTTGTGTGAGGCCTTAGGCCTTAGGCCTAGGCCTTGGGCTGGCCCTAGCCTTATTGAATCATTAACTGGTAAACAATGATGAGGTGAATTGTTCAATAACAAAATAAATGTACCCACATATGCAACAATTTCAATAGATTAAGTATACAGGGCAGAGATATGTAATTGAGGTTAGTATTAGGAACATTGAGACTGAAAATCCCTAATTTATGTTAACATCGAATCAACTGTTAAGGACATATTTTATGTAGTTGGCTAATCTTTTGACAAAACGCACTTTACTTATATTTGGGTAGATCTAGGATGTGTTTAATAGGATGTATTAATGTGTTTAAACGACTTCAATAGATTTACCCACATGTAGCAACAATTTCAACAAATTAAGTATACTTGGTGGAGATATTTAATTGAGGATAGTATAAGGACTGTTGCAACTTAAAATCTCCAACTCTTCTCTACTAAATGCTCCACCCAAACTTTGACACAATCTATATGCCTTGTGATGAGTCATTGTCTAAAAGCATAACCCTGTGCATTGCAATTATATAATCATTCATTTTGCCACAAATATATTTGTTATGCTATCTATTTGAGATTGTTATATTTATTTTAAGTTGTGGACTGAACTGTCACTAGTAATATTGATAACTTTCATTTATGTAATTGATAGAGTCATGGAAGATTAATATGCTTTTACTTTGCAAATTCGCCTATTCAAGAATTATTTTATTGGGTTCTCATGTGAAGTCCTATTGAAGTGAAAGTAGTACCCTTTTAATGGTCTAAGTATGAGTCTTTTAGGGTTAAAACAGTTTTTAATTTGGGTTTTATTTTATTAGTTATGGTTAGTTTTATATTGTGGGGCAAATATGAAATTTCTATGATTCTTGCGAATTAAGGGTATTTTGGTAATTTTGTTGAGTCTAGAATCTTCTAGGGTTTTAAGTATCTTAGGTTTATTTACTTTGGGTCCAAGCTAGTATTTATTAGGTTTTATTAGTAGTCCTAATACTAGTAGGAATCATATTAATACTAGTACAAGTAAGAGTTTTTATTTATTTATGGTGCTCAATGTATTAAAGAAGTAGAATGAGTTGATTAATAAAATTGAGTGTTTTGAGCAATGGGCATGTTGGCCTTTGTCGTTTCTTTCTCTTTCTCTCTTTTCTTTATTTTCTCTTCTTTCTTTCACGGGTACTGTTCACACAGCCCTAGCTTCTCTCTAATGCTTCTTCTTTCCTACCCTAAATCCACCCCAACTAAAAGTAGACAAATCCCTAATTTGTCCTGCATCAGTAATCCACCATGTAAAGTTGCATCCTTTAGGCACAGACAATATGTACTGATCATATGACAAAAATAGGGTTGCAATTTGTAACCGACTCCATCTGTAAGTGTACTAGGTAATTGTGTAACATGTTAGTTGTTTGAATTATAGTTCCAAATGCTCAGATTCTGGATAAAAAGGATTTTCTAGTGAGCTATACTTGGCATATTGTCGGAGGATTATTGATGTCATTAAGGGGTTAACGCAGTTGTTTTTATCAATGTGTCTCAATCCACACTATATCCTACTTCTTGCTAACTTAAAGGACAAAGCGTTTGACTTTTGAATTCTATACCGTCAATGGTACATCAGGTTGGGACATAGTTGGCACATATTATTACTACACTAGACACACCTACACCCATAGAACATGCACTAATGCATGCCATATATGCTCTATAGTAGTCATATAGATAAAGTATGCAACAAGTAATTTATGGTTAAGTCACGATGTTCACTTCTTTCCCATGTTTGTATGAGGTTCAACACACTCGATGATACCATATGTTGATAAACTACTTTTTCCTTCTCCTTTTCATTTGTTTATCGGGTTTTACAATTCAAATCCTTATTAAGAGCAGTCAACTTTCCATATTTCAAATATAGACATGGAACTTCAAATTTCTATTTGAACTTACCTCCATAAACCTAGGCAACAGGAAAAGTTTGAGTGTTATAGGTAGGCCATTGTACTCTGTTTTGCCAAGTAGCAACTACACGAACAATGAGGTAAAGAGTTGATACAAATGAATCCTGCATTTTCTAGTTGGCTTTTGTAAAATCTAGAATGTGTCAATGTTAGCGTTGACAGTGTAGATGTGCATATATACTAATACAAGTTTGGGCATGTACAGGAAGTCATTGATATTGGTTTGCATGAAACATTTGGAACATTAAGATGCCAAGAATTGGAAGCTCATATCCATGGATACACTTCCAATTCAAGATAAATACATTTAAGGTGCATAACCTGCTTAATTCACTTACGTTTATGTCATTTATTTGGGCCGAGGTGATTGTGGTATATTTATTGAAGATGGAAAAAATCCGCGCGCATTTATGACGGGCTATCTTCATGACGGGCCATAATCTTGACGGGTCAGAGCGTTGATGGGCCAAATTTATGTGGGCCAGTTGAGTCGTGAGGCCCACGGATGGAACCCTAGCGCCACTAAGATTCTATATGATATGCTCATTAATGATTTCTCTCCACAAGGAAAAACCTTGTCCATCAAGTCTAGGATTCTATAAAGAAGAGTCCTATAAGGGAATGATTCCGCAATTTACGCGTATAAGGATTCCTATATGGAAAAGACTTCTACTCCAAGAAAGAGAGTTCAACCCTCCACTACTATAAAAGCATCGATATCCTCACAAATTAAGGTACGCATAATTTACCCTCTCTAGCACTCTAGAGTTGTGAGAATATTTCTGACTTGACCTTCGGAGGGTATTCGGCCGGCACCACACCGGTGCTCTTCGCAAGGTTTTCTCTTCTTTTTACTGTGCAGGTTTACATTTGAGTGCGTAGGAATCGTGCAGCTCACTGGTGAGATTTTCGGCATCATCAGTTGGCGCCGTCTGTGGGAAATAAGAGATTCATAAGCCATATCGCTTCCCGGACAAAAGAGTTGCATGGTACTCACGCGTTCAATGGCGACCACCAACGACGTTCAAGGAGTAGAACCCCCCACAACTGCCCTCGAGAGACAAGTTCGGACACTTGCTGCAGCTGTGGAGCGCCTCACTAAGCAAAACAACGACCTAGAAGAACAGCTGCGTCAGAAGAACGCAGCACCAAACGACTTACAGGGAGACCAGGAAGGGACCAGCGCTGCAATCAAAAACCAGGAGAGAGTTGAAGCCAGCCGCGCCCCAACAGGGACGGAGAGGCAGAACGTAGGCATGCCATCCCTCACGGATGCAACTCCTCCCCACATAGTCGCAGAGATGCAAGCAATGAGAGAACAGATGGAGGTTATGATGAACGCGCTCAAAGGGCGAGTCTCTAGTGACCTTGACGATCTAGTCAACCGCACTGACTCCCCCTTCACCGCAGCCGTGAATTCCTTCCCCCTGCCGCACAAATTTCGGATGCCAAATATCGACAATTATGACGGACTAAAGGACCCTCTGGATCATCTAGAGACATTCAAAACATTGATGCACCTTCAAGGGGTCGCGGATGAAATAATGTGCAGGGCTTTCCCCACCACGCTGAAAGGAGCTGCTAGGATCTGGTTCAGTCGGTTGACACCGAACTCCATCAGCACATTCAAGGAATTGAGCGCCCAATTCACATCCCACTTCATCGGGGGACATAGGTACAAGAAATCGACGGCGTGCCTAATGAGCATCAGGCAGCGGGAGGACGAGACGCTCAGATCCTATATAACTCGTTTCAACAAGGAGGCACTCTCGATCGACGAAGCCGACGATAAGATACTAGTGGCAGCCTTCACAAACGGGTTGCGAAAGGGTAAATTTTTGTTCTCTATATACAAGAATGACCCGAAAACCATGACGGAAGTCCTCTACAGGGCAACGAAGTACATGAATGCAGAAGACGCATTACTGGCAAGGGAGGATAAGCCGAAGAAAAGAGAACGGCAGGAAAACACCCGGCAGGACCAAGAGAGGAAAAGACTCAAGACCGGGGACCGACGGGAGGACCAACGATCAGGACCCCAAGGAAGAAAGTTTTCAAGCTTCACCCCGCTGAATGCCCCGGTAGACCAAGTCCTAATGCAGATTAAGGACGAAGAGGTTCTGACCTACCCGGGGAAGCTCAAGAGCAACCCCAACAAGCGGTCCAGGGACAGGTACTGCCGTTTCCATCGAGACCACGGTCACGATACGGCCGATTGCTACGACTTGAAACAGCAGATTGAAGCCCTTATCAGACAAGGGAAATTGCAGAAGTTCGTCAGGAAAGAAAGGACGGATCCTCCGCCTCAGGAACAGCAACCTCCAAGAGGGAATGAGCGCCCCAGACAGCCTATCGGAGACATTAGAATGATCATAGGAGGAACAACGACGGCAGGCTCATCCAAGAAGGCCAGAAAAAGCTACCTCCGGATGGTTCAAAACGTTCAGCTGACAGGCTCGGTTCCGAAGATAGCCCGAAAGGAAAGCCCCATAATCGGGTTTTCGGAAGAAGATGCACGACGCCTTCATCACCCACATGATGATGCACTCGTCGTCACTCTACAGGCCGGGGAGTTTAACGTGCACCGAGTCTTGGTCGACAATGGCAGCTCAGCGGACATCCTATACTATCCCGCTTTCCAACAAATGATGATTAACAGGGAACAGCTGGTGCCGACGGACGCACCGCTGGTAGGATTTGGAGGGAGTAAAGTATTCCCGCTAGGTGCAATCACACTTTCTGTGACGGTGGGAGATTACCCTCAGCAGATAACGCGGAACGTAACATTCCTCGTAGTCGATTGTTCGTCCGCATACAACGCCATCCTTGGACGACCAACTCTCAACGCTTGGAAGGCCGTAACTTCGACATACCATCTAATGGTCAAGTTCCCCACGGAATACGGGGTCGGGGAGCTGCGGGGAGATCAGGTGGCTGCCCGCGAATGTTACTTGGCTGCCTTAGAGGTGGAAAATCACCAGCAGACGATGTGCGTAGAAGAACAGCGGGTCACTGCAGAACCCGTTGAAGAGCTAGAGGAGATTATCCTGGACGAATCAAGACCTGAACGTACGACCAGGATAGGGACCTCAGCCAGCCGGGCCGTGCAGCAGGCCCTCAGGACATTCCTCAGGGGGAACCAAGACGTTTTCGCTTGGAGCCACGAAGACATGCCTGGGATCAGTCGCTCCGTTATGGTTCACAAGCTGAATGTGAACCCTACATTTTCGCCTATACGACAGAAAAAACGTGTATTCGCCCAGGAACGGGACAAGGCAATAGCAGAAGAAGTAAAGAAGTTACTCGAGGCAAACTTCATCCGAGAAGTCTATTACCCCGACTGGTTGGCAAACGTCGTGATGGTAAAGAAGGCAAACGGAAAGTGGCGAATGTGTGTCGACTTCACGGACCTCAATAGAGCGTGCCCAAAAGACAGCTATCCGTTGCCTCGGATAGACACTTTGGTAGATTCGACGGCAAAGCATCAACTCTTAAGCTTTATGGATGCCTTCTCGGGATATAATCAAATCAAGATGGACGATGCTGATCAGGAGAAGACCTCCTTTGTGACAAGCCAAGGGCTATTTTGCTACAACGTAATGCCGTTTGGGCTCAAGAATGCAGGAGCGACATACCAGAGACTAATGAACAAAATGTTCACGCACCAAATTGGGAGGAATGTACAGGTGTACGTCGACGACATGCTTGTAAAAAGTCTCCTAGAACAAGACCATCTTAGGGACCTGCAGGAGACATTCGACACCCTCAGGTCCTACAATATGAAGTTGAACCCAAGCAAGTGCGTATTCGGAGTGACGGCAGGGAAGTTCTTGGGGTTCATGGTATCCCACAGAGGAATCGAGGTCAACCCGGAAAAGGTACGGGCCATCATGGAGTTAAAACCACCGAGAACGGTGAAAGAGGTGCAGAGCTTGAATGGAAAGATCGCAGCCTTAAACCGATTCGTCTCCAGAGCGACGGACAAATGCCTACCGTTCTTCCGCATCTTAAGGAAGTCATTTGAATGGACCGATGAGTGCCAGAAAGCGTTTGAGGACCTGAAGAAGTACCTCGCTTCTCCGCCACTCCTCAGTCCGGCCAAGCCAGGGGAAGAACTCTACATCTACTTAGCGGTCTCACGGGCAGCCGTCAGCGCGACCTTAATAAGAGAAGAACAAGGTACTCAACTGCCCGTCTATTTCGTAAGTAGGGGCTTTCGGGGGGCAGAAGAGAGGTACCCCCAGATGGAGAAATTGGCCTTCGCACTGGTAACTGCAGCAAGAAAGCTCAAGCCGTATTTTCAAGCCCATGCCATCGTCGTCATGACGGATCAACCCCTGAAGAGAGCCCTGCGCAGCCCTGAGGCGGCCGGACGAATGGCTTTATGGGCAATAGAACTCAGCGAGTTCGATATACAGTATCGCCCGCGAACTGCCTTGAAAGGCCAAGCTGTAGCAGACTTTATCGCCGAGTATACCCCGTCAGAAGAGAAGGGGGCATGCACTCCCAGAGAATGGAGCATCCACACGGACGGCTCTTCTAACAGGCAAGCTGGAAGAGCTGGGGTGGTAATTCGAACCCCGGACGGGGATCAAATCGAATGCATGATCCGATTGGATTACTCAACCACAAACAACGAGGCCGAGTATGAGGCATTAGTGGCAGGATTGGATCTCGCGGCAGCAGCAGGTGCTGAAGTCATGGTCGTACATTGCGATTCCCAGGTGATAACAAGTCAGATTAATGGCATCTATGAATGCAAGAACGAAAGGATGAGGAGGTACCTAGAAAAGGTAAAGAATCGGATCGACGGCCTCAAAGTACGATTCATTCAAATCCCAAGGGAGGAGAATGAATGCGCCGACCGTCTGGCAAAGGCAGCCTCGGCAGAGCCTATGCTAGTCCCCGATCAAGTATTGTCATTCATCCAAACATCTTCGACTATTGACGGCGGAGAAGTGCATGAAGTGAATTCGGCGAATGATTGGACCGCACCGTTGTTAGCATACCTGAGGGCGGGCACGCTACCAGACGGGAAAGAAGCAGCTAGAAAATTGAGAGTCCAGGCTTCACGGTTCGTACTAATCAAAAACCGTCTGTACAAAAGGGGATTCTCACGTCCGTATCTGAGGTGTTTGAACCCTGACGAGGCAGATTACGTGATGAGGGAGGTCCATGAAGGTATCTGTGGAAATCATTCTGGTGCACGATCGCTGGTGCATAAACTTATCCGAGCAGGATATTACTGGCCCACAATGCAGAAGGACGCACAAAGCTATGTCAAGAGGTGTGACAAATGTCAGAGATTCGGCAATCTGATAAGGCAGCCAACCGAGGAGCTCACACCCATGACGGCCCCATGGCCATTCGCCTAGTGGGGACTAGACATCATGGGCCCTTTTCCAACGGCGATAAGGCAACTAAAGTTCCTAGTGGTCGGTATCGACTACTTCACCAAGTGGGTGGAAGCAGAGGCCCTAGCCATCATCACGGAGAAAAACATTCGAAGCTTCGTTTGGAGGAACATTATCTGCCGATACGGAATACCGAGAGTGCTTGTCTCCGACAATGGAAAGCAGTTCGACAACAACGCATTCAGGAGTTTCTGTTCAGAGTTAGGCATCAAGAACCATTACTCTTCGCCCGCACACCCGCAAGCCAACGGGCAGGTCGAGGTCACGAACCGAACCCTGCTCAAGATGATCAAGGCCCGGCTCGAGGGGGCAAAGGGCACCTGGCCTGACGAGCTGCCAAGCGTACTGTGGGCTTATCGTACAACTGTACGGGTCCCAACGGGAGAAACACCGTTTAGGCTAGCATACGGAGCTGATGCGGTCATACCGGCAGAGGTAGGGCTTACTAGCTATCGCGTGGAGAATTACAGCGATGACAACAACGAAGAAGCCATGCGACTCCAGCTAGATTTAGTGGACGAAGTCCGTGCTACGGCGGAACAGAGATTGGCAAGATACCAGAACCTGATGGCGAGATACTACAACTCAAATGTCAGACAAAGAGACTTCCAGATCGGCGACCTTGTGCTAAGAAAAGTGATGGGAGCTGCCAGAGACCCCTCTCAAGGAAAACTCGGCCCCAACTGGGAAGGACCCTACAGGATCTCGTCTTGGCAAAGAAAAGGGACCTACCACCTTGAAACTCTGGACGGACAGAAGTTACAGCACCCTTGGAACACAGAACACCTACGGAGATACTACCAGTAGAGATGACAACTTGAGAAACGGCACCTGGAGCATCTTTTTATTTAGACTTTTTTTACTTTTAAGTTTCCGCTACAATAAGCCCAACGGGCAGGCTATTACTTTGGTTTTGCTACAATATTTTCTTTCTTTAGCCCAAGGGGGCAAGTACTTTTTTGAGAATGAATGATTTTTTACTCAAAATTAATGTCCTACAGGCTCTACTTAGAATCCCAAATCCACAAGATGGACGGATATCCCCAAGAGGGACATGACTAACGGTCCGCAACTAAGACGGACAACCCCAAGAGGGTTAAAATTTTAAGAAGTCCATAAAGTGGACGGGCAAAAGTCCATAAAGTGGACGGGTCTCCCCAAGAGGGATAAGATCCTATGTCCGCAATATAGACGGACAAACCCAAGAGGGTCAAAATTTTTACCAAGTCCATAAAGTGGACGGGCAAAAGTCCATAAAGTGGACGGATCTCCCCAAGAGGGATAAGATCCTAAGTCCGCAATATAGACGGACAACCCCAAAAGGGTTAAAATTTTTACCAAGTCCATAAAGTGGACGGGCAAAAGTCCATAAAGTGGACGGATCTCCCTAATATGGGAGTATCCCAAATCCGCAACTTAGACGGACAGCCCCAAGAGGGTTAAATTTTTATCAAGTCCACAAAGTAGACGGACAAAAGTCCTCAAAGTGGACGGACATCCACAGGATAGACCTATTTAACAGTCTTCAACTAAGACGGACGTCCCCCAAAAGGGTTAAATAAAAATATATATATATATATAAAGTAGACGGACAAAAGTCCTCAAAGTGGACGGACATCCCCAAGAGGGACATGATCCAGTCCGAAACAGAGACGGACACCCAAAAGGGTTAAAATTTTTCGTCAAGTCCACAAAATGGATGGACAAAGCCCATAATGTGGACGGACAAAGTCCATAATGTGGACGGACGAATTTTGAAGCTATAAATTAGACGGACTACCCAAAGGATTTAAAAATAAAAAATAACCTCCTTAAAGAAGGACGGATACCTTTTGAACACCTACTGTCCACCAAGACGGTGTTTCCTTTTTATGACGGACGACAAATACGAATTATGACTCAATCACACAGATAAGCAGCTAGGGCATCAAAATACGAGGCGAGTAAATAATAAGCATTGACGGACAAAATATCCATAAAGAAATGTTTAAACATTGGAAAGTAGACGGAGTCATAAACTGTTATCCAAATATTTTTACATATCAAAAATTATAAAGGAAAAGTAAAAACTAAGCTACGACGGGCGCGTCTTTCAGTTCTTCACGACTGATATTTTTTTCCTTAGATCCACTTTCAACAGATGGCTTATCAGCACGGCCAGTCTCACCGTCCTTGGGGTCATGTTGAGGGATCTGCGGGTCTACTGAAGCATTGACGGGCGGATTCTCTTCAAAAAGTTCATCCGTATTTCCGGAGTCAGCAGGACGGGTAGAAGTAAGCTCTTGTGCATTTACATTGACGGACGAAACGTCAAAATCCGGATATAGTGCTTTCACCTGACGGATAGCCTCGTCAAAACCTTCATTGAAAGAATCTCCGAGCTCGGACAGCAGGGCGTCTGAATCACGGTATTCTTGGACGGCTGTTTCCTTGGCCAAACGGATTTCTTTCTCTTTGTCCTGAAGGACTATCCTCAGTTCCTCCGTCAGTTTGAACAACTCGTTCCGGTCCGTCTCAAGCAGTTTGAACTTCTTCTTCTGAGCTACCTTGTAAGCCTTCAGCTCCAAAAGCTCTTCCTCCGTCTTCTTGGCCTTGTCCCATAGACGGCCTAGGGTCATCTCATGGTTGAGACACCGTTCCGCGAGTCCCTTCACCATGACCACGGTCTGAAATATATTCAAAAGTCAGGAGCAGTAAGACGGGCAATGAGTGAATATATATAAGGTGGACGGGCTTACCTGAGCAATGCTAAATAGACTTGTTTCACCCATGGCCTCCGTCGAGTGATTACCCAGGTCTTCGTAATCCTCGGAGGTGAGAAGGGTGGACAGTTTCTCCAAAGCATAACTGGGGTCGTCCTGAAGAAGGGGAAGTGGCTTCTTCGCTTCAGATGACGAACCCTTCATCAGCCCTTTGCCAGCCCCATGCGTTGTTGGGGTGACCGTCTTGGTGCCTTCGGCCATGAGTCCCACGACGGGCTCCAGCGGAACCTTGGGCTTCTTTGGCGGACGGTCACCCTTGGACGGTTGCTTGCGCTTGGAGACCGTCGCATCTGTCTGTTCAGCGGCTTTAGCTGTCCTGTTTTTTGCTACATTATCCCGTATGAGTGCCCTTCTCTTGGCAGCATCCATTTCTGAAAGAATAAAGGAAAGAGTTAGCTCCGTGAAAAAAAAAAATCTCGTTGTAAAGAAAAAAGAGAGGTGTCGAACGTATGTTGACGGATCCTTTCTTCGTACTTAATGGCTTGTGGTGAAGGTACAGGCCCGTCACAGTACCAGCAGATTGTGTCAAGGTTTACTAATTTCGCCCAAGTCCTCTCCTCCGGCGTAGTCTTTTTGAAAATCCTTTCAAGGAAACTAAACTCCTCAATACTTACTTGGGGGCGACGACGGACTGCAAACAAAGAAGACGGTTAGAAAAATTTTTCAAAATAAATTGAACAGTTTAAGAAGTATCCTAACTAGGACGGACACATACCATTCTCAGATAAAATGCCCTAAGTAGTATCGACAGGCATATGGTCCGTCTCTCCTGGACGGCACATCCATTCGTCACCTTCTAAGAAAATGTATCTACTCTTCCAGTCTCTGTTGGAGTCTGGGATTTCATATATAACCTTTAGTAGCGTACTCCTAGGTACAAAACTATATATACCCCTAGACTTGTCGATCTCGTCCGGACGGTAGCAATGTAAAAATTCTCGTACCGTCAATCTCCTAGATCCGTCCGACATAGCCCCGTACAGAACCTCCATCGCAATGAAGATCCTCCAGGCGTTTGGAGATACTTGGTTGACGGACAAACCCAAATACTTAAGCAGCTCACGATGAAGGGAGCTCAGTGGGAATCTAAGTCCAGCCTTCAACATTTGCTCATATATACCAACACCGTCCACCCCTTCATAGTAACACTTCTCTGATCTGTAAGGTAGACGGATGGAGACACTATCTGGAATCTGGTAGTTATCCCTAAGTGTTTTAAAGTGGTTTTCCTTAATTTTTGATACGAAATCATTCACCGTCCACTCTGGTAGCATGACGAACTCCCTTGGTCCGACAGCCCCTACGACGGGTCCTACTTGGTTTTCATCGAGCTCTACATTTTCAACAAGGTCTACGTCCTCACTTGTTGAGGACGGAGAAGATGAAGACGGACTCCTATCATCGCTAAGACTCTCTAGATCCCTATGACCTGACTGGTGTACATCCTCATAATCCGTCCCGTCACGGACGAATGATTGGTTACTAGACGCACTAGACATTTCTAGGTATTGACGACTAAAGAAATGATGACGGATATATGATGAGGAATAAAAATCTGACGGATGAACTAAATGGTAAAAAGTACTTACCGGTCAGTAGAGTATGAACGGAGGAAATTTGATGGAGACGAATGCGGATTACTAGCCTGACAATTATGACGGATTGAGCTCTGACAAAGTGTTCCTAAGCAAAAGTGGAGAATGATAGGCAAGGACTTGGTATTTATAAAAGGATGCACGGAAGACGAAGCGACGCTTCGATTTATTACAACCCCCAACAGCACCGAGACGCGTGTCACAGTACTTGGATCGAAATTAATTGTGCGCGCGGAAACCGACGGACCGCTGTTAGCCTACCCGTCATATTGCGCACCCGTCATAAATGTAGACCGTCATATCAACCTTTTCACCCCGTGAATCCTATGAATCCTGACGGATTCACGGAGTGAGGGGGCAACTGAAGATGGAAAAAATCCGCGCGCATTTATGACGGGCTATCTTCATGACGGGCCATAATCTTGACGGGTCAGAGCGTTGATGGGCCAAATTTATGTGGGCCAGTTGAGTCGTGAGGCCCACGGATGGAACCCTAGCGCCACTAAGATTCTATATGATATGCTCATTAATGATTTCTCTCCACAAGGAAAAACCTTGTCCATCAAGTCTAGGATTCTATAAAGAAGAGTCCTATAAGGGAATGATTCCGCAATTTACGCGTATAAGGATTCCTATATGGAAAAGACTTCTACTCCAAGAAAGAGAGTTCAACCCTCCACTACTATAAAAGCATCGATACCCTCACAAATTAAGGTACGCATAATTTACCCTCTCTAGCACTCTAGAGTTGTGAGAATATTTCTGACTTGACCTTCGGAGGGTATTCGGCCGGCACCACACCGGTGCTCTTCGCAAGGTTTTCTCTTCTTTTTACTGTGCAGGTTTACATTTGAGTGCGTAGGAATCGTGCAGCTCACTGGTGAGATTTTCGGCATCATCATTTATGATAATATATATTTTGTTTCTCTATTATTTGCAACATTGTTGTGCCCTTCAAAACTGAAAGTAATCTAAATCTCCAATGTTGTGTAAATTTCATTTGAGTTTAATTAGATCTGAATCTAATCTTAATATACCATAGGTGCTTGCAGCTTTTACATGTTTTGATCTCTTTATATTGTTGGAAATTGACACTACGGTTGGTATTAACAATTCCCCACTTTGTTCAAATTTATTTTTGATCTAAATTCCTTCTTCTTTTTTTATTTTTTATTTTATAAAAAAATATATCTATTTCTTTGATGACTGGAATTTAGTTTGAAAAACATGGAGTTCTCCATAAAATTTGTGATTTCTCTTTTGTTGAATGCTTTTATGATATATGGGTTTTATTCTTTAGGTGGAGAACTATATTTCAAATCTGAATTAAGGGTTAATTTTTTTTATCATGATGTGAAATTTGACTTGTTTATCTATGAAGTTGTAGTTTGAGATATGGGGTTTTATCCTATTGGATTAGTTTAAGGAACATTGGGAAAGATTTGAGAAAGACCCAAGTTGAATATGTGACTACAAAACTTTTTAGTAATATGCGAAATTTCTATAGTTTAAAATGAGACAGAGATTGTAAATTTTGAAAATGAGACATAGATTGAATACAGTTATCTTTTCTAGTGCTCATTTCTGATCCAAATTGGGTTGGGTAAAACAGGTTATCTTAATAAGTCATTTTACCATCAACCTAGGTGGTCATTTCTTAGGTTATTAGAAGTTTGGATGCATTAAGAAATTTACTTGATTTTAAGAAATAAGAAAGCATTTTTGGGGTATGAACATAGGTTATTTGATCTCTCTCTCTCTCTCTCTCTTATCATGAGTCAACAACATTTCTTAGATGGCTTTTTCTTTTTCTTGGCCATTTAATATTATGTTGGCCTATTGGTTTGCTTCTTTGACCTACTTGATATACCATCTCCTGGCCTTTCCACTTTAACATCTAGTCGGGATTTAACTTTGATTGATATAATAATATGGTGTCTGATATGGCCAGAGTGGTAGGATGTTTTGCAGAGAACTCATGAACCATGGCGACCATGATTCAATAGTCAAATATGAGCAGTTGGGTTAAATGGGTTAATTCTAATCCACCTTCAACCATATTGCACCTGGTGGGTGCAATGTTGGGAACTTGAGGTAACCCTTATTTCTACACTTTCTTTCAAGTAGAAAGTTGGAGGTCTTCTCAACAAGATAGTGAGAGCTTCTTTAATGCATGATCATGTGATGTAGCTTAGCTTGGTTACCAAAAGAAGAATAAAATTTGAAGTTGACTAGGAATAAATGCCCACATCGCGATCATCATGTAGTTCTTCTGTGATCAGCTTGTTGTGAGCAGTCCTCTAATCAAGGGTAGGATTAGGTGCAATGCAGCGGTTTGTTCTCAAGATCATGTAATACTTTAGTTATAATTTTTAAATAATAATTGCCCCAAAAAATATAGGATTTGTCTTTGCTTATTTTTAATGATTAAATGTGATTATTGAAGAAAAAAGAATGGTGGGGACATTAGACATAGTTGGGTTTAGGAGTTTCCATACTATGTAGAGTGGGACGTAGTTGGATTTATATCAGATGATTAGCTTCTTATTTTGAAATTATTTATGGTTTAAATCTACTTGGCAGGAGCAGCTTGGCTTTAGCAGACAACTTTTTCTATGTCAAGATTGGTAGGTTCCTATCCTGGTTGAAGGGTGTGGCAATTAAAAATCTACTTGGCATGGCACTTGTTTTATTTATAAATCGAGAGATTGGTACAAGGTTCTTGCTGGTTGTTAGAATTGGCTTACTACTACTACTATTATTCTTTCCATTAAGGAGGCCTTTTTCAAATCTGCTGCAAAGAGGGTGCTAGTGATTTTGGTCTTAACAAGTAGCACAACTATATCAAAATTAATGCTCAGTAAGGAATGTAACGGTTGGAATCAAAAAACGTTCATTAGAAGCAGCAGGAAAAGTTTTTGCATCAAACAGGAGGATAGGAAGTTGTCTCTTGAATGGCAGTGACACAAAGATGAAAGCTTGATTGCTTGTTTTTTTTCCCCCCTGGTTTTGGATGTATTGATGTATAGATGCTAACTTAGATTTTTCCATGACGTAGTTTTTTGTCTGATGTACCCAAAAAAAAAAAAAGCACTATTTTACTTATTTGATATACTGACTGTAGATTTGCTTCTTTAGTGCTTGGTTGGCTCTAAAGATATTTATAGTCTTTGGTGTACTGTCTGTTTCTTTTCATAATACCTACTCCAGAGAAATCCAAGTTTTATCTTCTTATATTTGTGTTTTAGTTTTGATAATTTGTGGTGATTGAAGTCAAATGAATTTGAAGTAATGACTCAACCATGTGTACAAAGAACTTTTCAATTGGCAAGAATTCTCAAGTGTTTTGTAATAATAAGAGAAAGACTATGCAATGAGCTGACTTGGGAGTTGGGACTTTACAAGGAAACCAAAGAGCAAAACAAGGAAAGTGATTGCACCAGGCCACATGATCCAAGGGCAAAGCTTAATTGTGCCTTAGTGGCAATATGTTGCGCAATAAAGAGCCCACAACCAGTCAAAATAGACCCAAAAAAAGCCTCACAAAAATGGGCTCTGATCTCTTCTTTCCTTCCCAAAAAAGAAGAGAGAGGAAACAAAATACAATTGGTGAGCAAAAGAAGCTATACTATCCCAGGCCCAGCCCTTTGTAACTTTATTGAAGATTCAGTTGAGCATTATAATTATATACCTTATCGTGCTCTCTAACTCATAAATATGTTTCTTCAACATTGTGATCTTCTTCTCTGTTAGACTATTTCCTTCTCTCTTTTCTTGTCTTTGTACAAGACCTCAATTGGCAGGGAGTTCAAATTCCAGATTGTTGGATGCAAGGTATCAATAACTTGTCAACTCTAACATTGCATATTTTGTATAAACAAGTACAAACCTTGTATTATTGTAATAACTTCGGGGGCATCTTAAGCCTTATTGAATCATCAACTAGTAAACAATGATGAGGTGAATTGTTCAATAACAAAATAAATGTACCCACATATGCAACAATTTCAATAAATTAAGCATACAGGGTAGAGATATGTAATTGAGGTTAGTATTAGGACCATTGAGACTAAAAATCCCTAATTTATGTTAACATTGAATCAACCACTGCACATTCATACCTCATCTCCACTAAATGCTTTTTGCACTATGAATTTGACTTGTAGTGTTTCAATAGATTGGATTTACTGTTGGCATCTCTTTTGTATTGAAACTGTTAGAACATGGTTTGTTACTGTCATGAACCATTTAGGCAATATCAGAATTCATAAGCATCCATATTTTCTATTTTTAATCCCTAGGTCACATCCTTCTTGTATCTGCCTCTACCCATAGTTTTATATCCCCAGAAAGATAAATTAAGAAAATAAATATGGATACCATCTAAAGCTTTCTACTCTTCCATAATGATTCATATTTGATCTTTCCCTTACTCGTCTAGTTTTTTGACAATTTCAATCTATTATTTCAAAATGACCAACAATGTGGATGACTGAAGGAAATTATGAAACACCAATAATTACGAGAGAAAAACATACTAAAGTGATATATCTAACTTTAATAAGAAAAATGTAAAGAGTTTTGATTTTTATCCAACAAGCTTTCATTTTACTATTAGTGAAATTAAGGTTTTGTAATTCGTCCATAAAAAAAGAGCAAAGGATATGCTGCGGCTTTCTCACAGTTTATTTAATTCCCTATACAGCTTCTTGAATTATTGGTTGGCTAGTGTGTACAATGTTGAAGGCTGCCCCAGGGGTGGTTTCTTATTTTGCTATATTATGGGTTACCTGGAAAGAGAGAGATCATTTCATTGTCCCCTAAATCCATTACTGCTTACTTGTAAGGTTTTATTGTAAATGTTTAATTTTGTATACAAAGATGTTACCACTTTGTAGCAACTTAAATGTCATTAATTTTAGGAAGACAATGACAAATGGAAAAGATGAACCCATGGTTCCTCTGAATTTTTGATAAGCTGATGTAAGAAAGAAAAAATAAAAAATTAGACAAATTGATTGAAATGCAACACCAGAGAGGATTTGACACAAACCATGCCACATTGTGTTAGTCATGGTCTTCATTTTTCATTTTTTTCTAAACTTGATATACATACTCTTGGCTCAAATCATTATAGTTTAACTCAGAAACTAATTTGTAATTTGATATTAGAGTGAAAATCTTTATAACTATAAGTTCTTAGATTTTGAGACATTGATAGATTTAAATATATAATCCCATGTCAAGATAAAGTTCAGACTGAACAGCAATAGTAGCCAAGGTGTCAAAGAAAATGATGAAAGCATTGTTACTTTTCCTAGGACTCAAATGAGAGGTGGTTAACATTAAGGGTCCGTTTGGTTGGAGGAGTGGAAAAGTGGGAAGATGGAAAATTAGTGGGAGGATAAAAAAGTGGGAGGATAGAAAAGATTTGGTTTTTCCTCACGTGTGTTTGGTTGGAGGGGTGGAAAAGTGGAAGGGTGGAAAATTTTTTTGTTTGGTTGGAGAGAAAAAGGAGAGGATGAAAAATATAGTTTATATAAATTAACTATTATGTCCTTTTTATATAATATATAAGAAATAGATATATTTACACTCATTAAATAATATAAAAATTAACACAAATACATATACATTTATATTACTTTTCTTTATTATTATATATAATTTAAAATTTATGGGCAACAAAAATTGATTATGCGTTAACTGGGAAGATATTTTCAACAAACAAAAAAAAAAATGAATGTCATATGAAAAAAAAAAATCAACAAGAAACAATAGATTAATACAATAGAATGAGGAATATAATGAAAAAAAAAAAAAAAAAAAAAAAAAAAAAAAAAAAAAAGAGAGAGAGAAGAGAACCTGGAGTTCACGTTGCTGTGCTGTGAAGATGCTAAAGAGATAAGGATGAAGAGGCAAAAGGTTAATCAGGTCATAGGCAGTGGGAAAGTGAGAGGGGTAGGTGAGAACAATAAAAAGTGAGGGTATTTTTGTCACCTAGTAGGCCTCAATGTTTTCTCCCCTATTTTCTCTCCATTTTGGAGAGAAAAGTTTTTGTGCGTCCAGGTGGAAAATTCCTGGGCCCCTCACAAAAGTTTTCTTTTCCCTCATTCCAACCAAACAACACACAAATTCATTTTTTCTCCTATTTTCTCTCCAAAGTTTTCCATCCTCCCTATTTCACCTCCAAACAAACATACCCTAAGAAATAGAAATGTTCACCAATTTGTCCATGACCAAAACACAACGTTCTTTACAACCTTGACATCACTATCGTCCTTCAACATATCTTTACCCTCTTGCTCTATCACCACTGCCACCACTACCTGTCAACAGTATCTTGATGTAGAAAAAAAATGTACACATCAGCACTTGATTTTATCAGATTTATTCTAATGCTTCTCAAAATATATTGGATCTATGCAGTATCTTTGTTTCAAAATATCTATTTCCCCCCTTTCCTTGAGACTATATATGCTTAAGAAGATTAGATAACTAGAATACCTATGGCTTTCAAATGTCAACATGACAAATCAAAATCTATCAAGGAATATGCCCATTGTTCACGAGTAAAACATTTTTAGGCTTGAAATCCCTGTAAAATACTCTTGCAAGGAAATCAGTTCTAGATTTAGTAAAAGCATGAAGAAGTAAGTCTGTATTATTGCACTTTTTATATTATAGATGCTTGTGCAGCCAAACATTGAAATTGAATCTAAAATATGCTGGAAAATTTTAAGCAGCAGAAATTGCAGTATTTAGAATATTTTGGCTATCTGAGGTATGATTATGCAGGTACAAGGACCACTCTTCCAAAGGTGTGATAGAAAAGTTCACACAACGTTCAGTGACAACAAGTAGACATAGGCTCATCTAGAGAAGCAAAATATTGTGGCATAATGGGATTTGTAAACTATTAGATAAAGTACCATATTAGTCAAGTTGTCTAAGAAAAAGTTCCTTCAACAAATCAATTATTAACTTAGAATATGTTTTGAATTCTCACTTATGAAATTCATCACTTTAGACATCATCAAGATTAGATTACCTTGACAGTGAAGGTACTCCAATGCAATCCTTAACTCTGTAGGATAAAATTCAAAATCATCAATGACTTTAGGTCGGTTGGAAATTTGAATAAAACTTAGCAACAATTAATTGCAACCTATAAGACAGTATTAATAAAAATCTTCTTGAATAATTTTTAGGCTTAATTTATATCATGATCAGGCTCAGAACATGACTATGTAATTTTGCCTATCAAGATTACCACAAGCAATAATTTTCTGCAGAGGTTTTTAATGAAAAAGTGAATACAGGCAAGCATTTTTGTTTTTTTGCAAGTAGCAGGTGCCTTTTGGAACTTATTGGCACCAAAAAATTCTTTCTCTGCTGGTTTCAAGAACCACAGCCACTGCTTTTACTCCTCCAGACTAATGCAAAGCCTTAAAGTGCTTAATCCTCACCATGTCAATTGAGCCTTTTCATATCAACACTGAGAATGTAAACAGGTTTTTCATTCAAGGTACGCTCATTGAAAGGCTGCACAATAAGGGAATTGGTCAATTGGTGTTGTATATATGCAAGGGCAGTTGTAAATCAGTAGAACATCTTTGGTTCATTGTTTAGTAAATCATGATTTTTGGTCCTTTGTTTTGTTGCTTTTGGGATACATTGGTTGATGTCAAGAAGGTGATAGATGTCCATTTTTGCGTGAAGGCACACATACAACACATAAATATCATCATTTGGCTGGTAGTTCCTCGCTATCTTATGTGGACAATCTGGTGGGACTGGAATACTTGAACATATATATACATGTTGTACTATGATTTTTTTTGGGGGTTATTTACATTTAGGATTGTAATTCTTTATGAGGCTCTACATTTTAACGCTACTCTTCTTTACCAAACTCATTTTATACTTAGGAAAAAATTGTGTTTGATTATTCACTTCATTGGGTTGGCAGTGTTCTTTGTACCAAAAGTCTTCTCCTCTGCCTCTCAGAAACAAGGGATGGGCGTTGAAGTCATGGGTTTAATATGATATGTGTAAATGATTAGGACATATCAATCAAAACAGCAATGTGAAGGCTGAATACTATTTCTGAAGCAAGGAGGAATGGGGAAACTAAGATAGGGACCTCTGGGTTTAGATGGCTGGAAAGACACCCTCTAAACTTTGGACCAGTGGCCAATACACCCTGAACTTTTATTTTAGCCAATTTACTCTTGAAACTTTACATACTTGCCAAATCGAGCCATCCCTTAAGTTTGCTGTTTAAATCACAAACGTCACTCGTACGATCATACCAAAGCCAAACCAATGGAGAAGGAGAGAAACAGAGAGGAGAGAGAGGCTGCTTCATTAGAACATCCCTTTTCCTCCCACAAATTCAAGTCGACGTCGTCACAACGACAACCCCATCACTCATTGGCAGTCTAGGATTTCTC
The DNA here is from genome assembly GCA_023621385.1 of Quercus gilva. Lineage (NCBI taxonomy): Eukaryota > Viridiplantae > Streptophyta > Magnoliopsida > Fagales > Fagaceae > Quercus > Quercus gilva. Next base: position 55,442,417 of record CM042475.1, on the reverse strand, counting down.
AAGTCTTAGTCAATGCCTTTAGCCTTGGTCCATAGCATGTGTGTAGCTGTGAAAGGATCTCCGTCAAAAATATATGGCCATTGGCCACGCGATCACAGTCACTACCATTGCTAAACCTCATCACCACCATAAGTCTCCCAAACTATTTCTTCTAGTGACGCGCTGCCGAATTTCTAGCAGAGGACACCATCTCAGGTGCCATCACTAGACCAAAGCCTGGCCACTGTTCCAAACCTTGGATCCTATGTTATTGATCTTTGCCTTGTTGGTCCTAGTGCTCTCCATTGCGTAGGTCTAGTCTCTTTGTTGTTGCTTGATGTATTGCGTTGACTTGGTTGTTGCTGATGGTTTAATTTCAATCCTTTCTTTGAGTTTTCAAAGTAGGAAGGGATTTGATAGACTGGTTGGTGGAATTTTTTTTCCATTTAACAATAAATATAAAAAAATTTAGTTAGTTGGTATTTTTGAGAAGAATGTTGAAAACTAGCATCTCGAGTGTCTAAAACTCGAGTTCCAAGATAAAACTCGAGTTTTAGACACTCGATTTGTAAGCGGATGGGTCCGATTTGGAAAAAAATCCATGTGGAAATCGAGTTTTAAACACTCGAGTTCCGGAAAACGCCGTTATAGGGCTTAAAAACGCCACTATAGGGCTCTTGTATGACACTTATGAAAAAATTTTGCAGGAAACGCCGCTATAGAGCTTTAAAACATCACTGTAGAGCTTAAAAACGCCACTATAGGGCTTCCTGAACCTGGCATGGGCACTTATAAAAAAAATTTTGCAGGAAAACGCCACTATAGATCACTATAGGACTTAAAAACGCCACTATAGGGGCGATCACACAAAATTTTTTTTGCATAGAACTCGAGTTTCTAAAACTCGAGATTTGTATGGCATTTTCAGCGGCAAAACTCTTGCAAAGCGAGTCTTTGAGACTCGATTTTTAATATGGATCTCGAGTTTCTAAAACTTGAGATGCTATTTTTCTTAATTCTTACCAACGTTGTCTAACTTACTACTTTCTTCCCCCACCCACCGCTACTCTGCCCATTCCCCCCTGGTTGGCGTTTTTGGTTGTATTTGTTGTTTGGGTATTTCTTTGGTGAGGAGGAAGGGAATTTTCTGTGTTTTGGTTTTTGCTTGTAGGAGGTTGACGATGAGTTTCCTTCTTGAGAATTCTTCTCTGTATTTGTTGAGAACTTCTAGTTGTTTCTTTGGGTTTTTGTTTTGGGTTTTAATGGAGCGTAGTTTTCTGGTTGTGGAGGCTGTAAGTGGCTCTTTGATGAGTGAGAATGGTGGATAAGGTTGATGGTGGGTCTATGATGAGTAAGAAGGGAGGATAGGGGGTGTATTGGCCACTAGTCCAAAATTTAGGAGGCTTCTTGGCATTTTTTCTGACTTCTTATGATGTTTTACCCTCAAGGTTACATTGTTTAGGGAGAGTCAAAAAGATGCTTGGTGTGGCCTTTATATTTATCCTATCCTTGATCCTATTATAAAAATAGGTTATAAGGAATGTTGATAATCATTTACTTGTAAAATTTGATGAAAAATAGAGAGGGTTACGGTATAGATAAAGTAAATGAACTTTAGTCTGACCTTTTTTCAACATTTTGCTGGGAATATTTGAGTTTCATAAAACAACATTTTTTCTACTTTGTTATTCTTTGCCTTGAGTCATCCAAATACTTGCACTTTTGTAAAACTTGATCCAAAATAAAATTGGGTCATAAAATAACTATAATCTTCTTGAAGTTCAAAAGCGAAGAAGGAACTACAGAATTTGATTTTGGTGATCTTACAACTTCTTAATGATGGGTATTGATTTTATGAAGAGAAATGAAATGAAATCTCAAATCAGTGAGGGAATTTGACAGTACTAATTTAACTACTAACAACTTGTTTGCCCAAGTGAGTCCACATTAGTTGGACTTTTTAATGTGGACCTGATTTCAAGATTATTGATGGACCTACACATCAAGCTTGTTTGAAATTGAATTCACCCAATTGTTGTTGTAATGGACTACTCTATGGGCCCTTAGTCCACTTGGTCTTAGAGTAATTTCATCTTTGTTTATTGGGCTATGCTGAGTCAGTTCTAAACACAACCGTTGTATTGTCTCTGGGTTTCTTAGCCCACCATAAGGATAAATAATATTGGACCAATCACGTCCGCTATGTCCAAACACCGCCCTCGTTGCATAGTGTTCTTTTTTTGGGAGATGAATAATGGTTTTTAGGCTGGTTTGTTTAGTCCTTCAATATTGACTCAAAAATAAGGAACAATGAATAAAAAGTGAAACAAGATAAAGAAGATTGAAAAAAAGGATTTTAAATATACAGATAAAATTTAGAAAAAACAAAATAAGTGTAGGTGTTTTTTGGAAGACTGCACGAAAGGAATACAACTAGAAATGTTTTAGTTTGAGATTTATGTCCCACGATAGGTTCAAATAAAAATAAAATAAAAGGTTAGAAGCTCAATCTCTCTTGGGAAAGAGGCCAGTCTATTAAGTTTAAATTATACTGTTTTGTTTTCTCTCTCTCTCTCTCTATACATATATATATATATATATATATATTTTCTTTTTCTTTTTCTTTTTCTTTTTCTTTTTGAGAACCAAGTTTTTTTTTTTTTTTTTATAAAATCTAATTGTTATAATATGCAGAGAATGTGAATTCAAAACTGTGACATCAATATATATATAAAAGCAGAGACCTCATGTGAGAGTGCATGAGGTCCTGCCACGTGGCACTCTAATGTTGCATTTAGCATTTTTTACCTCTTTTCATTAAGTATTTTTTACTATTACTCAATAGATCATAGTAACTTATTTTTACTATTATATAAATTTAGCATTTTTTACTTTTTTTTATTAAATTTTTTTAACTGTTACCCAATAGATCATAGTAACTTCTTTTTACTATTATATCAAATATGAGCTGTTTTTTGACAATTAGACCAATTAAACCAAAAGATATTCCCTACAAAATGAACTACCATTTAAGAGTAGACCAAACCTTATGAAAAACTCAAGCCCAATTATTACCTTACATATTACGATCAAAGTGTGACCTTTCCCACGTGTAAATCAAAGCAAAAACTCTTACCCTCTTACAAACTCTCTTCTTTCTCCCTCACGTATAGATGATGCTTTTAGAAAATCTCATTTTCATGAAATCATGTCTCAATTTTTCCCCAATTTCAATTCAATATGCTTTTGTCTATTAATAATGTTCTATGCAATTTATGCAGACAAATTCTCTGTCATCGACCAGTGCAACAAAAATATATATAAATCTTGAGATCACTGAGGTTGTTGAAATAATTGACAAATGCATATTTCTAAAATTTATAATAACAAAAAAGTATAATAAATAGCATATACTATCTCACAAAATGCCATTATCTTAATATTTTCTTTAAAAAAAATTCAATGATAAGAATGGTAAAAAACATGATCCTATACAAGAAATACCAAAAATACATGCAAAACAATTTTCATAGGATGATTTATCTTTAAATAATATGAAGACAATAGTAAAGATAAAATGCATTGAATGAAATCCTACGAAACAGGTTTGTTAATCATTTCAAATTATAATCATCTTGTACATTAAAAAATATTAATACATCATATTATTTACATTAAAAAAATACATATTAATTTCAAAGTTTATTGCAAGATGTGAACTGTTAGGGTATTGCAACAGTAAGTCACAATGATACAACAATGAGTTGGTATTACATTTTGTGCGTACTTTGTGAAAGGAATGTCAAACCACAAGTAGGATCATTTTGGTGAGCAAAATGTGAAACAAAAACAAATCTTTCTATCCCAAAGTTGGAGGCACTCACATCAACTACATATTCTCCATATATATATATACACATATATATATACACACAATTGCAAAATACTTCAGATACAGGATTCAAATTGAATTTTTTGATGCACTAACAAAATAAATTTTGTGATATTTGATCGAGATGCCAAGAAAATCCGAAATAAATCTACAAAAAAGAAATTGAGGTACAACTTATTTAAATTATTGTAAAACTATTTATATTGGAGAAGGAATCCCACGTGATTTGAAAAAAAAATAAGAAAAAATGGATTTTCCTATTTCATTTGAATAAATTCAATCTAAAGGATAGTTTTGAAAATTACATAGTTGCTAAGATTTTTGATACACCTTCAAATGACAAAAATGTATAGAAGGAAAAAAAAATATACACAATCCAATATGCTATATTAATTCTTTTTGCTGCACTATTCCAAAATTAACGACAAAGTCCAAACTTCGTAAGATCCAATCAAGAATCTCCCCATGCCAATTCATTAGTGATTAACACAAATGATGGAACAAAAGGAAAAAGTGATGAAAGCTAAAAAACTGAACAAATATGGACGGACTAAACTTCAAACGTTGAAGATGGAGAAACTGATGATGATAACAAGCGTCACCATACTGCAATAACAAAGCACTGAACAAACAAAAAAAAAAAAAAAAGATTTCGTAATGAAGCTTTTTATTACATCACATAATAAATATCAATAATATAGAATGAATTAACATACTTTTATCAATTTTTATTATACAATATTACTCCAAAATTGTTTTAATTATTACTCATTACTTGAACAAAATAATTATAATAGATATATGTGTGCAATTTATAATTGTTACTTTTTATGATGAACTCATTACTAACAAAGTTTTATAATAAATATGCTATAATCTATGTATAATATTTTCTAAAAACAAATTTACAGAAAACATTACAACATTATCCGTGCATCACACGGGCAACTTACTAGTTCTTCATAAAGAAAAAAACAAGTCCATATTGCTGAGTTATAAAGAACTTGATCTATTTTGTATACTTATTCATTACTAGAAGCTCATTTGAGGAAAAAAAGAAAAATCACTAAAAACAATTTTTTTAAAATTAGCTTTATTTGAAGATATAGAGAAATTTTTATTTGGGATTAGAGGGATCATAAGCTAGATTATTTTAATAGCTTAAAGACATGTTCTTTGTTATAAGTTTCTCTAGTACTTTTAAAGGTTTGACCTTTTTGTAAGTGTTAATATTGTAAGTCTTGTCTTTTCACTCCCTCTTTCTCTATTCCCTTGTCTTCTGTCTATATTATCTCCAAAAAAAAAACCCTTAATTTCCCTCCATCAGGAAATGAACCTGAGACTATCCTTCTGATAAATAGTAAATACCCCCTACTACACAGTAACCATCAAACAAATTAAAAACCAAAAGCAACCCATTCAAAAAAGTTCTCTCTCGGAAAAACAACAAAAGCTTGAACTTTATTGGTACGTGGAGAGTGGAATGCCCTTAATTAAACTTTAATCAAACACTTTAGTGGAGTTTTATACCTTCATGGGGTAAGCAAACCAAATGTCAATGGCATCTCTAGGGTTACTGAATTATTAACTAGTAAACAATGATGGGGTGAATTGTTCAAATAACAAAAAAAAATGTATGCAAATATAGCAACAATTTCAACATATTAATTATACTGAGTGGAGATTTTATTTAATTTTTTCACTGATGGCACCGGTTCTGTTATCGCTGAATTTGTTGTGACGATTGAAACTATTAAAACATGATTTGTAACTGTAATAATGCGTAATATTAGAATACATAATCTCTATTTTTTCTTTCTAGGTAAAGCCTTGAATCAGTCAACATATCATATAGTTGCTCTCGTCTCTGCCTCTATCCACTGTTTTGTATCTCATGAAAGAAAACTAAATATGGACTCTTCTGTAGCTTTCTATTCCTCAACACTCATTCATATTTCCCCATCCTCCACCAGGTACTCATACGAATCTTCTTCTTCTTCTTCAACTTTATATTTTGTTGGGTTGCTCTACTCTGTCCCTAGATCTCACTAAAACATTGCATGGTTTTATGCATTGAACTAAAGATAACAATATATGCAATCCTTTTTGGGATTCGTCGGAACTGCTTTAAGCTCTTGTAAGTACTTCAAACCCTTTTCGTTTCAGTTTTTTGATTGGTTGCGTTATGACTTGTTGTTCTTGTTTTATACTTGATTGATGAATAGCAATATGCCTTGATGATTAGGAACTTGGAGGAAAGAGGGGAGAAGGTGAAAGTTTAAAGCAACTTCTTCTTTGTGTCGAAATTTCAGGTACATTAATTAGTGCGGATGAAATGGTTGTAAAAATGTCTGAATGGGCTTTCTTGTGTGTTTTTGTTATTTGTTTGTGCTTTCTCTTGGACTTGCATGTTTTAATTTTCGAACATACACCTTTGAACTTGGTTGCTTTAAATCTGGCCGATATTGTGTTATTTCTTTGTGGGGGAATACAGTGCACGGACATGGAATTTAGACTGAAAAATTAAGTTTTAACCACTGAATTGCCCTTAACTGACCTTTCATTTTGAGGTGAGCCAAACACTATCAAAATTTTAATTTGACAACCTCTACAATTTGTGTTGCCAATAAATTCAAGTGGCGCAGGTGACAAATAAGTATATACAGCTTGAATTTAGAACTAATATACTTTGAGTTTAATCATTGCTAGCAGTAATGAGATAAAAATAATATTAGTTTATATTTTGGCACCATAAAGGTGTGTATGTATGCATTTACTCGAATTCTACCAATATTGTTATTTTTGTCTCTCTCTCTCTCTCTTTTTTTTTTTTTTGAGAATCATGTCTATGAGTTTTTATTAATAATTCAACTATTGTCCTTTCGGATTTGTTATTGTTTCTTGGTGAAATTTTTATTCTATGGTTTTGTTATACTTTTGAAGAAGAAATTTACATTTGACATAAATAATTTCCGGCATAAACATCCTTTGGGTTTGTAGTTAATCATTAGTATATAATGATTAACATTCTTTTGTACCTTGTTGATATGCTTATGGCAACTACTACTCGGTATGGGAAAGTTAAATTAAGTATTTCATTGTTTGATGTTTTAAAAGCAAAAGAATTTCTACTCACTAAATTAATTTTTGTTCTCTAACTTGGGAAAATTTGTTTAAATTACCTTTTTGTATTCTGCATTTAAACAAAGGAATATTCCAAGTACCAATCTTTTTTTTATCAAACCTTGATAATTTATTTAGCATTGCATTTAAACACTGCCATTAATTTGCTACAGAACGAAAATCTGTTTGAATCATGCTCTTTCAAGCATTCAAGCCGTGACCTTAACAAGGTTGCCCACGAGCTGGCACAATATGCTTGGAGGAGTGCAAGTTCGCATATCTGGAGTGGAGTCACACCCCCAATGGTTGCTTATTTAATTCAATCTGAGATGTGTACTGTATAGCTATGTTGTCTGGCCTGTATCTGAACTCACTTTGTTGTACTCTTTGTTTGGTTATTAATGCCATCTTATTTCCCTTTCAAAAAGAACGAAAATGTCGCTAATTTAAAACTGTTAAATTGAACAACCATATAAAGCTTAGAATCTGGTTTTTGATATTGGGCTACAAATGGATGGGTTGCAGCAATAATCATAAAAGCTGATTCAATGTTCTGGATAGAAATCAAGGGAGTGTATCTACCTACCTACTCGAATAATCACTGAATAATCACTAGGCTCTCAAAGTGTGTGAATTTTCTTGAATGTCTTATGGTTTCTTGGGGGTCCATTTCATGACTTTGGTAAATATCTTAAACCTTTCAGCTTGGTGTTGTTTGTCTTTTAAAACCATTACTTAAATTGTTTGCATGGTGGTGTTGCTGGTGGCCAAACTCGTGGGTTTCACCGATTAGAGAGAGCTCTAAGAGAGAACTCAGAAGAGAGTTTAAGAGAGGGTGAGCCTCCATGCTCTTCCACAGTGAACCTCAGCCAACACCACCACAAAAATGGCCTCTCATCTCACTTTTCTCTCTAAAACCTGAGACCAACAAACATCTTATTCCTATATGATTCTCATTCCCTCAAAACCCCAAACCCACTCTTCGATCTATAAGCTAGAGGGTCCTAGATGACACGTGAAACACGGATCAGCCGTATGGAGGTTGAGAAGATGATGGATCCATTGAGAACAAGGGTCTAGTAGCGTGTGGGTCTATATCGGCCATGAGAGTTTTAGAGATTTGAGAGAAATTTTCTGGCGTGAAGGGAGAGAATGAAGAAAAGGAAAACAAAAAAATAAATAAATAAATAAATGGATAATAAACGGTGCACAAATGGTGTTAGTGATTAAGGACTAAATTGATCATTTTGTAAAACTTTTGGATGTGTTTGGTCATACCACAAACCTCATGGTAGGTTATTGTAATTTACTCTTGAAATTTTACCAAACATATGCCAAATAACAAAAAAAATTGCAACACTTAGTGACTCTCAGATTTTGAAACTGTCAAAGCTAATGTTTCCTAATATGATACTGTAATCAAATTGTCAACAACGCCCTTAATTTTAAGGCCTTATTTTGTAATAGTGTTTAAACAACGAAAACTGTTATTTAAACATCACAACAAGTATTTTCACAAACTTTTTTATCTATATGTAATTTTACAAAATTTAAATAACGTTAATAAAAATCTCTTACCAAACGGGCCTATGGCATTGATAGATTTGGACATAACCTGACTGAATCTAGGAACATGACAAAACCATTTTTCCCATTTAAAAAAATAATAATAATAAATTAGCATATTCATACGGTTAGTGATTTACTACACTCTTTACAACCTCTAAATTACCATTGTACCCCAATGTAGCAGCATCTTAATATTATAATATGCAAACACTCAACAACAAAAACCTTTAATCTAATTCAATTGGGCCAAATCAGTCATCATAACTGTATATATAGCATAATGACAATATGACATCACCAACCAATATAGACTCAAAGTTTATTTTTGGTAGAAAGACTCAACGATTTCAACCTCACCGACATTACCGTATCTGCAAATGATAATGATTAAAAATCTAGAGGTTACTTATGGCTTGTAGATGATTTGAGCCCATAGCCTCACGAAATGGGCCGAAAAAGAAAAAAGAAAAAGAAAAAAGAGAGAGATACTATCCTGGCCCATTAAACGGGAGTGGAGAGGACCACTAATGGATGCAGGGTTGTTTTTACTTTTTACTGCCTCAGCCCAAAGATACTGACTTCAATCTATATTTGCTACGTTATGGAAGATTTTTTTTTTTTTTTTTAATTATTTAACTCACACACGTGGAGGGATTTTTGAAAGAACAAAGTTTTTAATTAGTTCAGAAAGAAATCCTTCAAACTCTTTTTATATTTTTTTTTTATTGAATGTAAATTTTGATAATCTAATAATAGATTGCACTTTATTATTTTTTATTATATACTTATACTTGCAAAATTTCAAAAAGACAAAAAAATCAATAGTTATGTCATATATTAAATGTTTAATTTCAAGTTTTTACACCTTTAAATTATGCATAAAAAATACATTTATGTAAACATTGCAAAACAGGCCTGGATTTGCTGACCCAACCCGAATCCAAATTTTTTCCGAAGAAAAAATGAATCCACCCATGACTTGACCATTTTTTGCAAGTCAACTCGACCCAACTTGGCTAACTTGTGACATGACTTTTTTTTTTTTTTTTTTTTAAATTGTAAAAAAGGAAAATAAGACTTGGTTGGTTTTTTTTTTTTTTTTTGATGTGTGCTTTACAATGCAAAACACAAACTCAATTGACAAATATAATGTACATGATTATTATATTTTTATAAAACAAAATCAACTTTTTACATTTTTTGGATAACGTCATTCGAATACAATGGTCTCAAGAAAACATTTAAGATATTTATCTAGTTGCACGCAAACAAATTGAAAGATGAATGATTGATGCATTATTCTTGCTTGAATAACACAATAAGTAAAGGCTTTTAGATATCAAATAACAAAGTACATGCTAAGATAATTTAGTTGCAATAGAGTTAAAAAAATATATTTAAAATTATAAACATCTATGAGAAACATTCATAAGTGTGAAAAGAATGAAGTCTAAGTATATCAATGAAATTAGCATCAATTATGGGTGCTTGAACCTACTTTTTAATAGTCCATAACCAAAACAAACCACTTTTCAAAATAAAAGAAAATGTTTTCTTGCGTGTTTGTTACTAAATAATGACATATGTAAGGACTGGATTTGATCCTAGGCCCAAAACAATGAATTTGTAGAGAATGAGTCAAAGAACTATGCTTTAATGCATGGATAACAGTTAAAGTAGGTTTTCATGACAATCAAATAGAAATGAACCAAGTTTGTACAAGAGAATTTGTCCTCGACACAATCCGAGGAGTTCTGTTCTAGTAAATATTGGATGAGAATGGTTACGGGAGTTGTTGAGATTATTACAGTGCTTTCTCTATTTCTTCCCCCATCCTCTTTTTCATGAAGGGCCAATTCCATTTTATAGTTCCCTTTGGATGATCTTGATCCTACACTTGTTGATCTTTTAAGCCACCGCTTGAGTGATTGTCCCATCAGACACCCTTTCTGGCCTTCTGTGAGTTGTGGTTGCCGAAACAGCATTGTTCAGGGGTATTTTTCACATAAATGCGGTCAAAAAGTTAGCTGTAGGGAATTCAATGCAGTGTAGCAACTTTCCCTTAGATATTTTTGAGTCCTTATCCTTCTTGTACGTTCATGATGCTCGTCCCTATCATTAGAACTTCCTGAAAGGTCACTTTGATCATTAAAATCTATACCCGATTTGCATTTAGCTTATCCGAGGAGATATTCCATTTTATAGTTCCCTTTGGATGATCTTGATCCTACATTTGTTGATCTTTTGAGCCACCACTTAAGTGATTGTCCCATCAGACACCCTTTCTGGCCTTCTGTGAGTTGTGGTTGTTGAGGCAGCACTGTTCAGGGGTCTTTTCCACATAAATGTGGTCAAAAAATTAGCTGCAGGGCATTCAATGTGGTGTAGCAGCTTTCCCTTAGATATTTTTGAATCCTTATCCTTCTTGTATGTTCATGATGCTTGTCCCTATCATTAGAACTTCCTAGAAGGTTACTTTGATAATTAGAATCTATACTTGATCTGCATTTAGCTTATCCGAGGAGATATTCCTTCACGGACTTAGACTACTCGCGATCTTGACCAAAGCCCCACGCTCTTGGCCGAAACCCAAGACCCAATTGTATGATCTGGGTCCTTGACCCCACAATATGTAAGGACCAGATTTGAGTTTCTAGCCCACAGCGTGGATGGACTTAGGCCCAAGAAACCCAAAACAATGAATTTATAGAGAATGAGTTGAAAAAACTAGGCTATAGCTAATCAAACAAACACTAGGAAGAGTTCAAAGGATAAGAGAATGAAAAGAAAGGGTTATATTGAAGGAAAATTGTCCTCGGCAATGTCTGAGGAGAGCTATTCTTATATATTATTCTCAAATTTGTTTACAAGTTTGGTTTCTGAGTGCTACAGTCTTTTTTCTTCCAAATTTCCCATCCCCTGTCTCATTATCCCTTATTTCTTTTATAGTGTCTCTCCCTTTAACCCCAGCCTTCCACGTGCATACCAGCTGGTTGGTGTGGATACTTGTCCCATCAGCCCTTACCATAAATCTTCATGTAGTAGCTGTAAGGCTGAAATGCACTGTTCAAGTATCACCTCCACATTAATGCGGCCAGAGAGTTAGGTACAGAGTTTTTAATGCGGAGGTAGCAGCTTTCGCTGGAGATATCACATGATCATGTTCTGTCCTATTCACCTGCAGTACTTATCTTCTTATATGGAATGGTATGGAAGGTTGCCTTTGTCGGTAAAACCCTTCTTCGTACCTCGGCCTTTGTCAATCAAGAAAGGGTTCGTCCTCGGCATAGTTTCTCGGACTGTTACAATCAACACTATCTTCTTTGCCTACAATTGTAGGCTTCTATGACACCACGTGTTCGTCCTCGAACATGTCCTCGTCCTTGGTTTGGGCCTTGGGCCCGATACATATGTGGATGAGTATCTTTGGACCCTCCGGCCTCATAACATAATATTCACAAAAGAGACAATGTATAAATTAGTAAGCAATCAAACTTTGATGTATATTTCCAAATTGATACATAGTGTCAATCATAGTGAATCTAAAACTAAATACAACTATAGATAGATTATTTTCTATGATATTAGATTATGAAATAGATTTTTAAGATTGTAAATTTTTTATATATTTTTATTTTTTATCAAATTAGCTATGCAATATCCAATAAAAAAATTAGCTATCTAATAGGGCATTTGTAATTTTGTTTTATGTTTTGGGGTGTTGATATTTTGTAGAAGTGAAACTTGTGTGTTTGTTTTAATTCTATTTTCAAAAGGTAGACTAGATTCCTTTGTGTTTGTGCTATTTTTTTTTTTATTAACAATGCTGAGATTTGTATAATTTATAATTATTGAACAAATGTGAATTTGTTGAGCTGAGCTCTTTCTTGATATGAGCAGTGAATTCAAAGTAATGCATTTCACATTAAGTAATTTGCTGCGAAGCAAATACATATTAAAAAAAAATTATGTGAAAAAATACGGGTCAACTCGATCCAACTTAACCCAATCTGCAACTTGATTGATCGACCCATTTTTAACTTGCTTAAAATGACCTGTTTTTTACACAAATCAATTGACTTAACCCAAAACCCGACCTGACTCGCCCATTTTGTCTTGTTTTTAAGGATTGAAAAGTAATTAATTTTCTATTTAAATGAAATTTGATATATTTGCTAATAACATAAGAACATTTAATTCAATAATTAGATTACATTTAATTCAATAATTAGATTTTTAAAATATATAATGAGGTTAATTTTGTTGTGGGAGTTGACTTTTCGATGCAGTATGGATTTAAAAGGGCCTATGTTATGGAAGATTCTTGATTCAAATTCAAAGAAATGTGCCATTGTTTTTTGAGGAAAAGGAGATATGCCAAGGTAAAGAAAAATAATTCCCTATCTCTCGCTCTCAATTAATTTTCCAGTCAATAATCCCCCTCTTTGGATCATTTAATTGCGGCATTTTAGATTAGTTGATGTTGATCTAATTCATAGTCGTTTTTCTTCAGTTGGGTTTTATTCCTTCATGAGGTAGAGAAACCAAATGTTATGGGATTTAAAATTAGGTGCTCAGTGTTCTCTTCCTTCACTTCCTTATAGTTGTGCTGTGTCAATTGGTTTTGTTTTTATTTATGTTTTCTTATTATTCTGCTTTGAAGAGTCTGAAAATTAGGGAAACAAAACAACTAAATTGCGAAGAGAGACCTTTGGCTGTCTCTATAGTTTGCTTTATTATGCATTTGTTGTATAATTCTTTTAGTAGGAACTCTGAAAGATTATGAATGATAAATAATAAAGATCTGGAATTTGGGTGCTTAATATTCTATAATAATTCTTGTGTTAAAATATTAATTACAATATTTTGAGCTTTTAGGACACGGCACTTGTTTTATTTGTAAAACGTAGAGATTGGTGCAAGGTACCGTAACGTTGATACCCATTTTACACTCAGCATAAAGCATAAAGCAATAATGAGTCTGGTTTCAAACACTAATAAAGCCAGCATAAAGCAGCTAGCCCATCGTCTTAATAAAGAGTGTGACTCTTACGTGAGATCACTTGAGATTACTAGGGAAATTGTAGACCAAAATAATGAGAATGCTTGGACCGTGATAGATAGGCCTATTGCCTACCCGTGAACTGGAAATGCAACACCAATGTCTTCAATGGCCCAGCCCTTTCTAAATGAGGACGCTGACTTCAATTTATGTCCACCATTGAAGAAAATGAGAACCTTTTGATTGAACTTCAAAGAAATATGCCAAGGTACTATTATTTCGTTGAATTTTTTTTTTTTAAACGTTTTTTAATCACAAGTGAGTTACAAACAGAAAGAGTCACCAAAGATGAATGAGTTCACACCATATGCAGTAGTGGCGATGAAAGTCCTTGGGAGGCACGAGAGGAAGTGCTGCTTTTTTGCAAACGCTAAACAAGTATGTGTCTTACTGTTTTGATGCATCATGTGATCAAAATAATGTAGGCTCGGCTGCGGTTCTCAGAGATCAAGACTGGAATGCCACTGGCCAAAGAGGAGAGTTTTGAACAAGTTGTGATAGAGGGTATAACGGTAAGAACGCCAAGTATTTGATAAAATGTTACTATGGGCTAAATGAATGAACTCACTGTCTTACTTTTAGAGAGAGAAGTTTCAGTGTATATATATATATATATATATCTTCCTTTTTGTTGTTGGATGAATCCAATCTAGAGATAATATTTATCTTGTTAGCTGGTTTTTAAGGATACATCTTAGGATTGCTCTGTTTCAATTTTTTCATTATATTCTGAGCCAATAGAAGGATATGCAGCAAATGTCATTAACTTCATTGTAAATCCTACTTGTAAGAAGGATATTTCAGCTTTGGCTTCTTCTTCATTTGGAAATGGGATTAGATAATAATATAGCCCACAGCTTCGTAAAATGGGTAATGGGGTCTAATCACTCTAGTCTAATGTTGCCTGTTAACGTTCCCTAGCTTGGCCTTTATTTTTTGTTAAGTAACACAATTTTTTTATTAAAAAGTACACTGGGTGTGTACTCTGGGAAAAGTACAATTAATTCAAATTACAATGCTCAAGCATAACTAAAAGAGTAAAACAAGGAGGAGAATGAAAAGAAACACTCCAATCTAACAAAGTATGAAAGAAAAAGGCTTTAAATTCAAGGATAGTCCACTCATGACCCTCAAAACTTCTAGAATTCCATTCTTGCCAAAGACACCACATAATGCAATGAGGCATAGCGTTCCAAAAAGCTATGTTTCTATGTCTGCCAAAATAATCCTGCCAAGCTGCAAACATATCAATATCGGTATAACCCATTGAAGTCCAAATAAACAAAACGTCACTTGCCCATAGCTCAAAAGCTATATAGGGCAAAAAAGAAGAAAATGATCCATGGACACTGACCTCAATTCAAGCCTACTACCGTAGAAATGAGAATATCTTGATTCAAATTCAAAGAAATATGACAAGGTTATATTATTACATTGAAATGTTTTTCTATTATGTTATTTAGTATCAAGGAATGTCTTATTCTTTAGTTTTATTGTTTTGTCTACACTTCTGATAGCTTTTATTGCTTCTCTAAGTATAACTTAACTAGGTCATTCATAAGATTGGGAATGATCCAATTTGAAAGAAAATTATTGTAAATAAAAATTGGAACTAATGAAATAACATTTGATAGCATTCTGTGGTAGTTCCTTCCCTCATTGCTTCTTTAAAGATTAAATTATGTTACCTTCATCTCATTTAATGTAGGGGTGCCTGTTTTGTCTAATAGCTGGTGTTGAGGATTATTTTAAATTCATAATTGTAATTCTTAGGAGGCTCAAATTTAAAGCACTCCTCTTCTCTAATAAAATTCTTCATTTACTTATTAAAAATAAATTGTTTGACTGTTCTCTTCCTTGTGCTATTCCTAGTTTATTTGTCTGTTAAGATTGATAATCAGCACAGCCATTAGTCTTTGTACCGAATTCCTTATTCTTTGTCTATCATAAACAAGGGGTGGATGTTGAAGTGATGGGTTTAATCTGAATTGTGTGAATGATTTGTACTTACCAATCAAAACAACAACATAATTGCTGAATTTTGTTTATGAAGCAAGCAATGGGGAAACTAAGATTGGGAGCTCTGCTTTTTGATGGCTAATAATTAATGCTCCACTGCTCCCATTTGTAATTTACTTATCAAAAGAAAAAATGTTCAGCCCTGGATTGCCATTGTTCAAAAAGAGTCAAGAAGATGCTTGATGTGAGCCCTATTTTTTATATTTTCTTTCATCTTTTTGGCCATCGTACAACAACAACAAATCCCAAATATTTGGGGTCAGTTATGGATCCTCAACAAATAGTTTGGACCCTTATTTCATATCCTACTTTGGAAGAATCTAAACTACAGACTCTGTTTGTGCACCTTACTTTCAAGTCCTCTGGCTACTTTTATACCATACTAACTCTATAATTATCTTAACCTTGATCTGGTTATGAAAATAGGCTATAAAGGAATTTTAATCATCTTTCATTCACAAAATTTGAGGAAAAAGATAGAGCGCCACAGTATGGGTTGAGAATAAACTCTGTCTGACCTGTTTTCAATATCCCACACGGAAAATTTGAGCTGCATAACAACAATATGCTACTTTGCTATTCTTGTCCATGAGTCATCCAGCTACTTATATATTGAACTAATTGTGTACTTTGGTAAAAATAAACTTGATCCTAAAAAAAATTAGGACATAAAAGTAATTTTATAAATCTTGAATTTTGACAGCGGAAAAAAGAATTATAGAATCTGGTTTTGGTGATTGACAACTTCTTGATGATGGACATTGAATTTTTGAACAGAAATGAAATCGATGAGGGAATTTGTTGGTCTTAATGAACTCCTAACATTGGTTGCAACATTTCTTATGCAGCTTCTTGCATTGTCGGTCTGCTGGTACCTACAGACTACAGTGTTATAGGCCAAGCCATGTTCATGTTCACTTATTTTGCTGTCTCATGGGTTTATCCAGAATAAGAATAATTATCACATTGTGCTCTGTATTGGGTGTTGAGGTGAATCTTATACTTCATTGAATGCATTATTGCTCTTGTTTGAGAATATGATTGAGGGATCCCTCTCCTGAAGATTTTATAATTTCTTTTTTCAGGCTTGTATTATGTACAAACTCTAGATTATGTGTGCAGGTTGTGTATTTCGGCTATTACCTTCTCCATTACTATGTTCTCATACACTGGAATACTTGCATTAGCCGGCTTTTGTAGCAAATTTGATATCATTATTTTTATGGTACGTATGCTCTTTACACATGGTTTGTTTCACGAAATTCGGCTAAAGATTGATGCACCATCATTTTAATTAATACTCAAGAAAGGCTGAAGCAAGTTTTTTTGAGTCATCTTATGCTTCTCCTCAGTCCTTGGGAAATCAAGATCATCTGTCATGGATTGTTTCTAGGCAAGCAGGTTTCCTACTGGAATATGCAAAATGATGTGTTAAGCTTTCATGGAATGTATTATTATATATTTTTCTTTGTAGCCTTAGCACGGTACATATTTGGAATGTGACGAATTGCACATTGACTTTAATATATTTACTGTTCTTTTATTAAAAAAAGTATCGAGATTTCTTTGATTCTGCCATTGTTGTGATCCTTTATGATGATTAGTTTCTGATGTCTCTAGAAAGATTCCTAGCAGTCTGTCTATTCAGAGCAGATGCGATTTAAAATTTCTTCTTTGAATCTTTTCATCTACTTTTTTCTTGGCTGTTTTTTGCAATATATGGAATTTTTACCCTACTTGTGGGCCATTTGATTTTATTATGAAAGTGATAATGAGTTGTCAAGGAAATCATTCCATTTTAAGTGATTAATTTTGCAATAAAATCTGTCTATATGGAATATGTACAATCGGGGGGAAATTTTTTACTTTGTTCAACCCTAGAAATGAACCCTTTCCACGTTCTCCAAAAACTTATCGGTTCCTATGTGTTTTTAGAAATCACTTCACTGGTAAACACCATGTACTTTGAAACACATGAAAAGGCTGATACGTGTACTTCAATGCAAAAACCTAAGGCATGGGTCTTAGTTGTTTTGAATTTTTGATTCAGTGAGAGAGAGAGAGAGAGAGAGAGAGAGAGAGAGAGAGAGAGAGAAACACACACACACACAAAAAACACACAAAATCTGACAACTCAACAAGAAACTATCAATAGAGTTGAAGGATGAATGGGTAAAGGACTGAACAATTTATACCATATCCTGTTATACAATGAAGAAGCTTTGTGCTTAAGAAATATGCATAACTGCTTCCAGGAAATGAAATTCCTACCCTGACTGGTTCTAGATACCAAAAATAAAAGAGAGGGAGAGAGAGTAGTTGCAAACTTGAAACCCATTGAGCTTGAATCTTCAATAAATAATCTTGATTCAATTTACATATAAAAAAATCATTTTTAATTCAATATGACTACAGAGGGGCAGCACTAAAATGTTTCCATGAATTGGTTGTTTGCAGCAACTCTCTCTCTCTCTCTCTCTCTCTCTAAATTTCAGTATCTGGAGCTGTAACTGAGAAATGGACTTTCTCTATTTCAAGCAAAATGGACCTGAGAAGATCCTGTTTCAGTTTTGTAGTAGTACTTATTGTTTTTATTTATTTTTTCTCATTTAGCCATCTATTTGTCTACTATGAAGTCATGACAGGTTGGAAACCAGTATAAAATTTGAATATTTTTATTGTTTGGGTGTTGTTTATAGATTTTCAACCAATAGTTAAAAGGGTTTGTAGTATGAAGTTTTTGATGAAGAATGATTTTATCCAAAGTGGCTGCAGAGGATCTTCCCTTCAAGGGAGAGATGGTCAGACGCTTTGAAACCCAAAATGCCCTTTATTGCCCCCTTTGTAAAATAGCAGAAGATTCAGTCTTTCATCTATTTCAATGTTGTCCCTATGCCAAAGGAGGTATGGTGGTAGATGGGGTTTTCAAGTTGAAATAATCCAAGCTAAATCTGTAAAGGAGTTCATTGAACAAATAGTTGACCCCCCAAAGGAATTATTAGCAGAAAGAGTCACCAAAGATGAATTCACACTGTATGCAGTAGTGGCAATGAAAATCATTTGGGATGCACGGGAGGAAGCACTGGTTTCAAACACTAAAGCAAGCATAAATCAGCTAGCCCATCGTCTTAACACACAGTATGACTCTAACTTGAGATCACTTGGGACTACGAGGGGAACTTAAGAGCAAAACAGGAAAAGTGCTTGGACCAAACTACCTGATCAACTGGTAAAGCTTAACTTTGATGCGTCATGTGATCAAAATAATGTAGGCTTGGCTGTGGTCTTCAGAAATCAAGAGGGGAATGGCAGAGCAATCAGACATGGGATAAGCCTCTGCAGTAAGATGGGAAATGCCATTGGCAAATGAGGAGAGACTTGAACAAGTTGTGGTAGAGGGTATAAAGGAAAGCACCCCAAGTATTTGATAAAATGTTACTATAGATATATATAATGGTAAAATACAGTACAGATTGCACAATTGGATTGCTATTACTCTTCCTGTTTTATAGTCCAATGAATTTGTGCTAGAGATAATCATTATACTGTTAGCTGGTTGTTGAGGATTTATCTTTTAAATTGCAGCTAACATCATCAACTTCATTGCAAATCCAGCTTGCAAGCTCGGCTGGGAATGGAAGAGCATAATGAAGGATATTTTGGCTTTGGCTTCTTTTTTCAGAAAATAACGTAATGCACAGCCTCATAAAATGGGCACTAGGGTCTAATGACTCTAGTCTATTGTTGCTTGTAAACGTTCCCCCAACAGTAAAGAGGGCCTTGGCCTTTGATGCTGCATTTGGGACGCTAACTTTTTACCAAGTCTACTACTGAAGAAATGAGAACCTCTTCATTCAAATTCAAAGAAATATGATAAGGTACTATTATTATATCGAAACTGTTTTTCTATAATGCTTTTTTAGTGTTAAGGAATGCCTCATTCTTTAGTTTTATTGTTTCGGTTGCCTTATTGACTGCTTTTGCCACTTCTCTCACTATAAATTAACTACTCGTTAATATGATTAGGTAACATTCAATTGGAAAGGACATTAATGTAAAGAAAAATCTAATTAATGAAAGAAATTTGTCTTTGCTTTTCTTAGCTCACTGAATGTGTTTGTTGTCTTTTTATTTCTCAAATGGCATATAATTTTCTTAAATTGACTAAAATCAATTTCTAATGGGTCATACTCAAGGGGTCACTAATAGCTTGTAGCTGAATTAGAGTTATTAGATTATTTAAGCCAAAGTTACTTAAAAAATAAGTTAATGGTCTTTTGACCAAATTGTACCTCCTTCCACATCATTACAACGTGGAGTTGAGGTCTTGGTTTTAATTTTGTGTGAATATGGAAGTATTTTCTTTGAAAGTATTATAATTTTTACAAAGAAAAGTTCAAATTATTAGAATAATGAAAAAGAAAACTCAATTTTTAGAACTAAAATATTGAAAACAAGCAAATAGAAGTTCATTACCTATCTCTCCTCTTTCTAGTATGTTGCTCACATAGTCACACATCCTGGTGGACTTGCATTCGTTTTCTTGCCCACGATACACTCCCACTCCAATATGATTAGAGGAACTATAGGTGGAGCAATTAGGCATAAATTGATACCAACTCCTCATAAATCAGTCATTTGGAAAAATATGTGTGTTTGGGCTATGGTTTATCAATTTATTAATACTTAGCACCAATCTGAAAAGTCACTCAGATGCTAATGAGGTCTCTCTTGGAATCTTTGATCCTTTTGAAGGTACTCATGTTTAAATACAATTTGATGCTCCTAAGTTCACATGATGTGTATTCCAGCTGAATAATTGTTGGAAATATAATTTGATTTTAATATGGGAGTAGTCACGAGGTTACTCTAGGCCTAGCTAGGACTGTATATGCTTCATTTTAATTTTAGTTAGTATGACTTAAGGCCTACAGGATAGTAGTTTTGTTAACTATGACAAAATATAAATAAGATCAAATGAATTGATATCCTAGTTGGCCAAGTTTAGAGTAAGTTGTCTTATTGAATGAAATATGATTTTTATATTGTTTCTTCTCAAACAAATAATGGTTATTTCTCCTTGTGATTTGAACATACCTCATGTTAGGGCTAACTGGAACCTTTCTCCAGAATTGAAATCCTTTAGCACTATATTTAATATTCACTTCACCTAAAACAAAAATTCATGTATTACAAATGATTTGGAATTATTGGCTGAATCTTGGATACTTTTCTCTTGTGTTGGGGGGGGGGGGGGGGGGTGTTGTGGTTGGGGGATTATTGCATTGATTATCATTTACTATTTCAGGAAGCAGGGCATCTTTGCTTAGACAATTGCTTGCCAGAAACTGCACTACACTTGAAGAGCCAAAGCAGTCGACCAATACAAAGCTGCAAGTCCAACGCAAGCACCCCATTGCCCCTAATCAGCCTCTTGGTACTGACAATTGACAAAACACTTCTCTAAGCCCACCATCACTAGCTGAAAAACTACGGTAAACCTTAGAATTATTAAAAATATCTTGTTCTCGAATAACCGCTAAATTTGTTCTTCTCCAGTTGCCTAAGGTCACCCAAAATTAAAGGCATTAACTTATAAATTAGTACACTTGACCCACAGCTTTTCATAGTCACCTTGTCACCAAATTAATCAACTTCTTTTTCTCTACATTGGAATATGATCATACATTCTTAAATTACTCTCTCCTTAGTTAGCCACCTTGTTTAGGCCAATTTTATGCATATTGCTTCTCTCTAATGTACACATTTTTTCTTCTTCTTTATAATATAACCTAGGGTCTTTTTTTAAGGGGACAGTAACATATTTGGTTGAAGGAAAATATATTTATATTTCAAATAGGGTATGGCTAGAAATAAAATTTTAATGCAAGTAAAAATTCTCTTAGTAAAGACCAATAATTTTCTTGGTGCACCTTTGATGTTACCTTAATCCCATCAAAACCTCTTGCTTTCAAATGGGATTATGTGGTTTTGATATCTGAAAAAGTGGAAGAATTGGGGCATACAGTACAAAGGTTTATCTCTCTCTCTCTCTCTCTCTCTCTCTCTCTCTCTCTCTCTCTCTCTCTCTCTCTCTCTCTCTCTCTCTCTCTATATATATATATATATGTGTGTGTGTGTGTGTGTGTGTATATGTATATAAAAGAAATATTAAAAAAAAAAAAAAAAAATCCCATGGGAGGCAACAGCCACCTTGGTCTCCCTTTGCTTTGCATTTGATCATGATCTGCTTAATTCGTACTGGTACTACCTCTGCCACATTGGTTGAGATGTTCAGGAGGGGACACATGGAATTGCAATTTTTTTTAATATCATACTTAGGAAGAAATAAATCTTCATCTTCCTTTTGTGGTATTGTTGTTCTCTTGCCAAAGTTACCATTATACCTAGATGTATTATGACTTGAGCATTGTTGCAAAACCTTGGGAACTGAGTATTCTGATAATTTCTTTTGTGTTTCTCTCCTTATTGAAGCAAAAAATTTAAAGTCTAGTTTGTTGATAATCAATCATCTTTTTATACCAACTATCTAGGAGTGGCAAGTTTTATCCATATCCATAAACCCGCCCATTACCCACCTTATTTGGATAAATCTTAACCCAACCCATTTGAGTATTTGGGTTAAATGGATAAAAACTCATTTGGTTATTTAATTAAATGGGTCTAAATAGATAAATCCACTAATACTCACTAAACCCATCTAAAATTTAAAATTAAATAAACCCACTAAACCCTTCTAAAATCTAAAAACTTAAATAAACGGTATAACCTCTAGATTTCTAAGCCCAAAGCCCTCAGTCTCACTCTCCCTCAGATTTTCTTAGTAGCCAAACACTTTCCCAAACACTTTAACCTCTAAATTTCTAAGCCCAAATACTTTCCCTCAGATTTTGTCAGATTTTCCAGGCCTAGCCCCAGACCCCAACCCAGACTTCGATCCTAGCCCAGCCCCAAACTCAACCCCAGCCCTCCACCGCCTCACGGCGCCTGCAGCCGCCGTACTGGTCCCACGACGAGACTGTCGCGCTAATCGACTCTTATCGCGATAAATGGTACTTGCTCCGGCGTGGGAATCTGAAGGCAACCCATTGGCAGGAGGTGGCGGATTAAGTCGCTTGTCGCTACTCCGCCGCGTCTCCTCCCAAGACTGCCTTGCAGTGCCATCACAAGATGGAGAAGCTGAGGAAATGGTACTGCACGGAGCTGCAGAGAGCGAGATCCATGCCCGTTTTGAGGTTTATCTCCTCCTGAGTCCATTGCAAGCGCATGGACACCATGGAGAAAGGTCCTTCGGCTAAGCCTCGAGTCAACGACTCCGATAGCGATGAAAACGACAACAACAACGACGAAGGGCTCGACGTTGAGAACGACAAAGAAGAAGATCAGGATTTGTACAAAGAGTTCAAGAATGGAGGGTCGACCATGAGGCACGAGTTTTTTTATATTTTTTTTTTACTTTTCCTTTTTTGAGTTTTTCTATTTGGTTGCCGAGAAAGTTTTGAGAAAATTAGGGAAAAACTGTATTTCAGAGTTTAGACTAAAGTTCAAGTTAGTTTTATGAGTATTTGTTTGTTTGCTTAAAAGATTGTTTGATTAGCTAGGTATTGGCTAGGTGAGGAGAAGTTTTATTTGGTTTGTGAGAAAGTTTGGAAAAATAAATGAAAATGAAGTGGTTGATGTTGTTATAAAGCTAAAAGATTTTAATTCGATTTTCAAGGGTCCTGTTTGGTTTATGAGAAATTTTGTAGTTGCTAACTTAATGGAAAAATCTAGTACTAAAAAGTTATTTATTTATTTGGGTCATATTGGGTTAAATGAGCGGGTTACTAATTAAATGGGTTGGGCGGGTAATGAATAATTAATTTATATATAAATGGGTCATAAATGAATAAATGGGTAATTACACACCTAACCCATTTATGACCCAACCCATTTACGACCCAACCCACCCATTTGCCACCCCTACAACTATCCAACTTATGAAAAGATGGCATACAATTTCCTTCTATAAAATATTTATAAAAAAAGTATTTTTTGTGACTTGTCAATGTGTAAATGTGTTTTTTTTCTTTTTCTTTTTTTCTTTTCTCTAACTTATAATAATTGTTGGTAATATAATTTGGTTTCATTACTAGAGTAGTCATGAGGTCACTTTGCTCTAAGTTCAGTTTTCATATGCTTCATTGTAATTTTAGTTATTATGATTTAGGGCCTTCTATATTGTTGATTTGTTGAATATGACAAAAATATAACTAACATTAAAAGTGGTCTAATATTCTGGTTAGTCAAGTTTGGAGCAAGTTGTTTGATCCACTAAAGTTTGAGTTTTTTAATATTATTCTCAAACTAATGGTGTTTATTACTTCTTTGTCCATTTAAATGTATGAAATTCACCCTCGACGTTGTTGGTCATTTATTTCTTAACTGTATTCCTACGAAAAATTCAAGGAGGAATGACTTTTTTTTTTTTTTTTTTTTTAAGTTTCATAGAAATTTTTGATACTTAGTAAAACTAATTATTACTTTGGAATAGCTATTGATTTGTCATAGGATTGGTATTATTTAATGAATTGGCCTTGGGGGAAGAGCTTTCTTTTTACCCTGATGTCATGTTAAAGGCTGGCTAGAATGTAGTCTCTTGAATATATATCCGTTAGTCTCTGCAGCTCCCTTCTAGTGGGGTGTGAACAACCTTCTCACTCTTCATCTTCATTGAAACCCCACTTCTATTTTTCTCTGAATCTAAGTCTAACATGGATTGTAGAATTTATTGATATTCATACTCAAATCAAAGACAAGCCCAAGAAAGTGTCGCTTTCTTGGTAGGGCTCCAGAAATCTTTACAAGCGATTCAAAATCTACTTTGTAAATAGTATTGGTTGTGTGTAAACCAACTGCTTCTTGTTTTATATATCAAGAACATTTGATACTATTCTGTGGGAGTACCTTCCCTCATTGCTTCTTTTAAGGGAAAAGTTCTGTTACTTTCATCTCATTTAATGTACAAGTACCTGTTTTGTCAGTGCAGATACTTATGTCTTACCCCAGTGTCTCACAATCAGAGATCCCTAGCCAAGGCATGATCAACTATCATGTATTTCATAGAATAAGCCAAAGTTGTCTACCAGCCAGAGGCAGACCTTTTGCAATTGCCAACACCACGATTATGACTAGCAGTGACAATACCAACAAGTGCATTGAAATATGTTGCTGCTGCCTATCTCTCAATACATCCACCCTGATGTCTCCACTCTTTGGGGAGAACTTTTCAAATTGCCTGGATTTCTTGAAGTTATAGACAGCAGAAACAGCAACAACCAGAATGATAGCAACAATAATACTCCTACCATGATAATTGTATGCTGTTTGATTCCAAAGGCAGAGAGATTATAGCAGAGGCCAAAAGTACAATAACAGTGGTTGCCTCAAACGCTTTAAAGACATTATTAAGAAAGCCTTTTGCTGGTTCTTTTTGGTACTTTTTGGCACCAAAAACATTCTTCCAAGGAATAAGATCAACCACATTACCACTAATAACTTGCTTTACGTAGGTTCCAAGAACCACAGCCAGTGCTTTTACTCCATACTGACTCAAAGCCTCAAAGTTCTTATTCCTCACCATGTCACTGAGCCACTTAGATCAACACTGAGAAAGGAAATGGATTTGTTATGCAAGCAACCCTCATCAACAGGCTAAACATCAATGGTCTTGGTCAATTGGTGTTGTATATGTGAAAGATAAGTTGTAAATCAGTACACCATCTTTGGTTCATAGCTTAGTAGGTCATGATTTTTGGTCCTTTCTTTTGTTGCATTTGGGTTACATTGGTTGGTGCCAAGAAGGTGATAGATGTTATTGCTGCTGGAAAGGTACATGTAATCAGAACATAAGTAGCATGTGGCAGTTCCTCACTGTCTTATGTGGACAATTTGGAGGGACTTGAATAACTGAACATTTGAAGTCAGGGAGAAACCAGTTAAAGAGACCAAAATCTAGTTTCCTGAATTTGCAAATTGAATGTTGTACGATGAATTTTTTGGGGACCATTTAAATTTACGATTGTAATTCTTTAAGAGGCTCTACATTTTGAACACTACTCTTCTTTAATAAAACTCATTAATTACTTATAAAAAAAATAAGTGTTTGATTGTTTACTACCTTGGGCTATTCCTAGTTTATATTTCTGTTAAGATCAGAGGGTTTTCTTCAAGGTCAGCATGAACCTCCTCCTTCTCCTCCTGTTTTGTTGGACAGAAGTGTCGTCTTCCAAACTCATATCTGCTGTATCACTATGATTGCAAAAATTGCATTATTTTCTTCTGATCCATATACCTCTTAGCTATCTTTCTTTGGACATAATATTTCAAATATATTCCCAGTGTTTTCCGTGAAAGAGAGATAGCATCCCATGTTGCACTTAATGCTACCTTGTTTTGCTTGGCTGGGTGCTTAGTTACTAGAATATTCTAGCTATTGATGATATGATTAACTTTCCTACACTGCATTGGTGGGTCTGGAGGAAGTTTTGTGGCTCAACTGTACTCTGTATGGCATGCATTGGGTGTGTTACGATCTGGCCTGGTATTGCATTCTATAACTACATTCTCTAAATTAGCCAATTCTAAATGCAAAGAAAAGTGTTACTGCACTCCTTCTAAACTGAAAACTTGCACTCCTGGTTCAGCATTGGTGAGCTTGTTGCATATTTTAAAGATATTGGAATGCTGAAATGACAGCATAAGTAGGATGAGAATCTTATCAGAATCAAAGTGTACTTTTGTTGGGACATATGGAAAAGTAATTAGATGAATTTAATAAGGAAAAATTATTTAAATATAATGGAGGTAGTTGTTGTGGTGACTATTAATTTGTGATGTTAGTAGTCTTAGTACTTAAAATGATGTTTAAGCTGTAAAGATGACCTTCTCTATATTATCCACGATTGTCCAAGTAGACTTGAATCCAAATAAATTCATAAGATCCGAGCTGACCTGATCCAAAATGAGAAACTTTGAACCTAAGCACGGTTGGCATGAAGAAAATCTGATTTTAATCGGTTCAGGATGTCGGGTTTCATTAATAGAAACTTGTAAAATCAACCCACTTTATTAATGGGTTGATTAGTTGTTCACATTACTTCTCAACCGAGGGAATGTCACGTTTATAACTCTCTCCACTGAAGGAATACCCTTATCCCATAATTTTTTTTCCTCAATTTTCATGTCATTTATGACTCTCTCTCTCTCTCTCTCTCTCTCTCTCTCTCTCCTAATAATAGAGGGGAGTAGATTATACCACTAAGTGACAAGACTTTTGCCAAATGAATTTTTGTTTCATTGCATTCTAATCATTTATTTTTATTTTTTATTATTTAATTCCTTCTATTCGTTCAGTAATTCTTAAACATACCATTTAAAGGCCTCAATTTAGAAATTACTTGACTAGTTGTTTTTTCACAGGAATTTTTTTTTTTTTTTTTGTAATAATAGAGCTTTGTTAAAAACCAATAAACATTTTTAAGTAAATGACTTTAAAAACCTGGGGAAAAAAAAAAAAGAGACTACGAAAATGAAATTCTATTTTAATCAATTATTTATTTAATTTCATTACTTATATCAATATTCAATAATTTGGACCATGAAATTGAGAACCGGTATGCAATAAAGTTGAGCTTTTTCATTATATTAATATCTTCCTGTAACAACAGAAATAATTTATATCTCAAAGGATTTCAAAAAAAAAAAAATTTCAGAGTTTCCCTTATAACAGAATTTACTATGATTTAGCATTTAAAGATAAGTGCCAATAATTCTTTGAATAAGAAGGACAAGGTAACAAGCCAAAAAAATAAAAAGGACCCTTGTTAATTTCAAAGTGACATTGTTTTAGTTGGAGCTATGAAAATCCTATTTTCACAATTGCTATTATCTGTGGATGTGGGTTTTAAAATCATCTTCCCTTGTTTGAGAAAGCTAGCTTCAAGGGTTGAAATTGAAATGGATTTTGATTTGACAGATTTAGGGCCCTCGTTTGGTAGAGAAGTTTGAGTAATGTTGTTTATAATTTTTTGAAATACGTGTGGGTAAAAAAGTGTGTAAAAAAATATTTAATATTATTTAAAAACTAAAAATATGTTGTTTAGATAGTCTACCAAACAATGCCTTAATAATTTGAAGCCTATCTACGCATGCCGGTGATTTTGAAATGTTCATACCGTTAGTGATTTACTACATTCTTTACAACCTGGAAATCACCATTGTCCCCCAAGTCCAACATAACAGTATTTGATATACAAACACACTTCAGCAATGGCCTCTAATCAAATCAATTGGACCAAATAAGTCATCATAAACTGTATGTATAATAAAATGACATTACCAACCAATATAGACTCAAAGATTTCAACCTTACCGTATCTGCAAATAAATAAATATTAATTGATTGGTTATTGGGTCATACGGATGAATTCAACCAGGTTTGAAGGTGAACCTGAGTATTTTACACGGAGGAAATTTCTTGGTACTTTCCTGGGTCCAAAAGTTTGAAAGTGAATAAGAAAATGCTAAATATAAAATATTTAGCACACTCCAAAGTCCAGCTTGGGCGGCCACCTGCTAAATATAAAATATTATCTCTTTTCTTTTTTTCGAGAAAAATAAAATATTATCCCTATCTACTCTATTTGCTAAATATATTTATGTCCCAGTCTCCCAGATATATACGCTACTATAATTGATTGGTTAACATTTAGGGTGCGTTTGGTAAGAAATTTCTAATAATATTGTTGTTATTTTATAAAAATATGTATTGGTGAAAATACGTTTAATGTTGTTTAAAAGCTGAAAATTGTTATTTAAACCACAGTATCAAACACCCTCTTAATTTAAGGTAAATTCTAAAAAACTACCCTGAGATTTGAGCTAATACCAATTAGATCCAAAACTTCTCAAAACTAACCAACTTAGTTTCTAAAAGATAAGAATGACAATTTTGCATTGGGATGTCAATTCGATAAATAAATGAATATTACTTTATCCCACTTTTTGTGTTCTACTAATCACAATTTATCATATTTGTTTGTTTGCTTGTACTCTCCTTATAGCCAAAATAAAATGGAAAAATCAAACAAAACCTAAAGCAATCCATCAAATCCCTTTTTTTTTAAATAAGTTCATCAAAGTTTCTCTATTTGTGGTAAATAGACAATTTTCATCACAGAAAAACCCAAGAAAACAAAAAAGGTTTAGAGAGTGGAATGCCGTTAATGGTGTTTGTAGGCTCGCAGAGGCAAGGTGAGAAGGTTTGTTGCTGGTGAAAGTGGTGGTGAAAAGAAGAGTAGGTGTAGACATTGACGGGAGCATTGAGACTTGAGACTCGGGACTCGAAAAGGTGTGTGTGAGTGAGGGTAAGAGAGCCAAGATGGTGAGGTGGGTACCCACCACTACTACACTTGTTATTGTTGTAGCATTGAATACTGTGGGCCGCTTGCTGTAGAGTGCGTCTACCACTTCCTTTCTTTCTTTAAAGTTTGAAAAGGAAAAGGAATCAGAATGCCTTCGCTTCACTCCAAAAAGTAAGCAAAAAACGCGAACCCAAAAAATTTCATCATCTTTTCCTGCTGGGTGGGTGTGAAAGTTAGAAACTGAATCAGAATGGTGAGCAAAACGACACTCCAAAAAGTATTTTTTACTACATTGGACGACTAATTTTCTATTTTTATATGAGTTGTGTTAACGGGCAACATACAGTGCCCATTAAGCACAAAAATTTTTACTTTTGTCTGACACAAGTTTTGTCTTCTTTTTTTTTTTTTTTTTTTTTTTTTTTTTTTTTTTTTTTTTTTTTTTTTTTTTTTTTTTTCAGTTTATGTCAAGTTTTCAATCTTGTAAGTACTGTTTAAGATTTTTTTTTTTTAACTTTTTCAGACAAATTTTTTTTTTTTTTTTTTTTGTTTTTTCTGCCCTTAACCAGCACCGAGCGGTGCTGGTTAACCTTCTCCTTTTTATATTACGTTACACGTTTGGACCACCAACTATGAAAGTAGTAGTACGCTACTATTGTAATTTCACATTTAACTTTCTCGGTCTTCTTCGCCTCACAACAACTATTTGAATCTAACATTCATTTCCTTCGCTCTGCCATTCCCTTTCTCTCTCAAACCCATTGAGAAATTTCTTCTTCATAATTTTCATTCTCTTTGCTTTCTTAAACTCTTAAAACATTTTCAATTTCGTCACATCTTTCTTTCTCCTCTTTCCTTTAGATCTTCTCAACCGTCTGTATATCCAAATCACAATGGCTCTTCTAACTAATAAACGAGCCTTCTTTTCGTCTTTCACCCAACGATCTAAATATGATGTGTTCTTGAGTTTCAGAGGAGAAGATACCCGCAATGGTTTTACTAGCAATTTGAATGGTTTTTTGAGTCTTAAAGGTATTAACACCTTCATGGATGATGAGCTCCAAAGAGGAGAGAAAATTTCCATTGAACTTTACGAAGCTATTGAAAGTTCAAAGATTTCGATAATTGTATTCTCTAAAAACTATGCAACTTCCACTTGGTGTTTGGATGAACTTGTCAAAATTCTTGAGTGTAAAAAGAAAGGCCAAGTGGTATTTCCGGTTTTTTACGAGGTGGATCCATCAGAAGTACGTAGCCAGAAGGGAAAGTTTGGAGAAGCGTTGGCAAAACATGAAAAAAGTTTCAAGTATGACACGGACAAGGTGCAAAGATGGAGGGCCGCTCTAAATGAAGCTGGCAATTTATCTGGTTGGCATTACAAAAATGAGTATGTATTTAATCACTACTCTATTATCACCACAAAATTTTATTATTAAAAAATAACTCCCAGAAGCTATATTGTCTGTTTGTTTGTTTTTATTTTTTTATTTTTTTATTTTTTAATGAAACTATTATATTTTGATTATATCTTTCATTACGGAGCTAGTTAAACTACAACGGTTAATGATAGCAAGAGAAGAATATATGATTGATACTTATCAATTAATTAGAAGCTTCTCTCACAAAATCTTTAGAAAATATTCTTTTCCAAAGAAGATTTTCCATGCATCTTTGTGCAAAAAGACTAATATTGATATCCTAGCTGAACAATAAAAAAAAAAGTATTTGTATTGACAGTTTAGATCTATGAATTATGTGCCATTTAATTTAATTAACAAAATTTCAGTTGTAGTTCAGAAGCTAAATAAAATTAACAATTTTGAATTCAATTTAGGATCATATTTCTATTTCTAACATTTTTTTTAATGCTTTGTGATTGGCAGCCTCCCTCAATTTACGTTTATCCAAGAAATTTTTGAAGGGATCTCAAGCGCTAAATTAAGTTGTTCGCAATTATTTGTTGCTAAATACCCAGTTGGAATAGACTCTCGCGTAGAGGAAATAAGTAGGTGCTTAGATATTGAGTCAAACGATGTTCGCATGTTAGTGATCCATGGTTTACCTGGAATAGGTAAGACAACAATTGCAAAAGCTATTTTTAACTTAATTGCATATCGTTTTGAAGGAAGCAGCTTTCTAGAAAATGTTAGAGAAAACTCAAAAACAAATGATGGTGTACTCCAATTACAAGAGATACTTTGTGATGAGATCTTAGGGGGTAGAAATTTGAAAGTGCATGGTGTATCTAAAAGAATCAAAGCGATAATGGAAAAACTTCATCAAAAAAAAATTCTTTTAATTCTAGATGATGTGGACAAATTAGACCAAGTAGAAAATTTGCTTGGAAAATGCAATTGGTTTGCTTCTGGAAGTAGAATTATTATCACAACAAGAGAGAAAAAGTCGCTATCTACTCTGCAAGAAGATTGTCATTTATTTTACTATAAGGTTAAGGAATTAGATGAACGTGAATCTTGTGAACTCTTTTATCAACATGCATTCAAAAGAAACAAGCCTACAGAAGATTATTTGGAGCTCGTACACCAATTTATAGGTTATGCCAAAGGACTTCCATTAGTTCTAAAAATAATAGGTGCTGATTTATATGAAAAAAATTTACAATGTTGGAAAAGTGCATTAGATAAGTACAAAATAATTCTTCATTCGGATATTCAAGAAGTACTTAAAATAAGCTATGATGGATTGGACCAAATTCAACGGGGTATTTTCCTTGATATTGCATGTTTTCTTAAAGGATTCTACAAGAATTCGGTTGTAGATATATTACAAAGTAGCAATTTTCATGACCCATACAATGATGTTGAAAAACTTATTGATAAATCTCTCATAGATGTTGCAAAAGATGACAAATTATTGATGCATGACTTGATACAACAAATGGGTTTGAAAATAGCTCGACAAGAATCGGAAGTGTCAAAAAAACATAGAAGGCTAGTGTGTTATGAGGATGCTCTTGAAGTACTAAATA
This sequence comes from Quercus gilva, assembly GCA_023621385.1. Taxonomy (NCBI): domain Eukaryota; kingdom Viridiplantae; phylum Streptophyta; class Magnoliopsida; order Fagales; family Fagaceae; genus Quercus; species Quercus gilva. The sequence goes on along the minus strand of CM042475.1, from coordinate 55,410,360 downwards.
GAGATACGGTATAAGTCCTTTTGATTTACCTTTTCCCTTTTCTCACAATGCAAATGTAACTAATTTTTTCTCATTGTGTTTGATTTATCATTTTAATGTTGAAGATAATTTTTTTTTTTAAATTTAATAATCATATGTTCTGTTGTCTAATGTGATTCATGTGATTCTTTGTCCAATTAGGGATTTGATGAAATTCGAGGCATAACGTTGTCCTTGCCACAACCAAGAAAGATGCAATTGAATCTTGGAAAGATGAAAAGTCTCAAATATTTAACAATTCGCAATGTAATTTGTGAAGACCTTAAATCTCTTCCCAATGGGTTAAGGTTACTTGATTGGAATGAATTTCCTTTATCGTCCTTGCCGTCCACCTTTGAACCGACAAAACTCGTTGCACTTAACATGCAAGAGAGCCACATTGAATTGGACGAGCATTTCGAGGTATAATCATAGCATTTATAAATTCTTATAAGGTTTTTTTTTTTTTTTTTTGGCTAAAACCAAACCATGCATTTATTACTATATAAAATAAAATTTCTATAAATTTTTTTAATAAATAAAATCAAATTGTGCACAAATATTTTAAAATGTACACATAACCATAAAGAATTTATGGTGCAAGTCAATGAACTATTGACAAATGTTTTTCTTTTATTTAAAAAAAAAAAAAAGAGTAGTGCTACAGATATTACAAGTTTTACTATATTGAACATATAAATTGATGTGTCACAAATTCTAAAGAGACAATTCAAATATTTATTTATGAGGTGGTTAAAGCCTACCAATCACATTTGTTGCCACATTAATTTGTAAGCTTTATGTTTATAAAATTGTAGTACCTTTAGCATTTTTATTTTAAAAGTGTGTCTTATAATTTATAATTGAACGGTTATTATTTCTTAATATATGCTCTTAGCTTTTTTTTTTTTTTTTTTTTTTTTTGAAATGAGCTCGTAGCCTTATTTTGTTTTCTTTTTACTAATAAATTTTAAAAAATTAAAAAAATCTTCTTCTGCAGAGATGTCGATTCGAAACATTAAAATATATGAATTTCGGATTTTGTAAAAATATTACAAAAGTACCCGACTTATCAGTGATTGCCCCAAACATAAAGAAGTTGGAGCTTGATGAATGCACAAATTTAGTTGAGGTTCATCAGTCCGTTGGACTTCTTGAAAAGCTTGAATACTGGGATCTCAATGAATGCCGAAATCTTAGAATTTTACCAACAAAGCTCCAGTTGAAATCTCTTAAGAGCTTTTATCTCTTTGGCTCTGAAAGTCTTGATCCAAAGAGATTAGCGTTGCTTTCATCAATAGGATATCTCACTAGCCTTCGTCACTTATCAATAAGTTTAAAAAATGTGAAAGATGTTCCAAGTAACATCTCTAATTTACGAAATCTTCGGAAGCTATGTATGTATGATTGTGATGAATTTCCAAAAGCCATGGATACCCCTGGTTGCTTCCCCAATTTAGTATTTCTAGGTATCTATTACAGCAACTTTACTACCCTCCCTGAAATTGCTATCATATTTCCCCAATTAATGTTTCTAGAGGTTCACTGTTGCTGGAACCTTCCGAAAATTCCAAGACTTCCACATTGTATACAACATGTATCTGCAAAAGGGTGTAATTCGTTGAATTCACAATCAAGAAGAAGATTATTGAATCAGGTCTCTCTTTCTTTCTCTCAAAGTTTTAGAATTTTTTTTGTTAATTGAAGATTATTACTAAATTTGCTAAACTGAAGTTTCTTAATTTTGCTAATGGCAAGCAGTTTGGAGAATTTATAGGGCTTCAACAAAATATCGTATGTGCAAGGGGAATACGGCATCAGGATTCCGATTCTGAAACAAACTTTGAATCAGAATTAGAATATGATTTCAATGAAGCGGACAATGAATCTGTATCAGAATTTGAACTCGATGAAGCTACATCTGAAACGGACTCGACAGGGAGACTTTATGATGATTATTCACTTGCACTTCCAGGAAGTAAGATTCCAAAGTGGTGGTTCAACCATCAAAGTGTTGGAAGTTCCATATCATTCTCGGTCGGTCGGAAACTTCCATCATTTGCTTTTTGTGTTGCACTAAAAGTGGAATTGAAGGATGATGCGCCATTTGAATTTTGTACGATTAGTTGTTCTGTCTACATGTACATCAATGGTTTTAAAAGACGTCTTGTGGATATTGGATTTTATTTAGATTCATTATCTTTTATGTTGTTCCACCATAAAAGAGATAGGTCTTTGGAAGACATAATTCTAGGGGATTGGAATGACATTGAGATTCTATTTGAATGTTCAAATTATGATCCTAAAATAGCAGAAATTACAATAGAAAGGTGCGGAGTCCATGTATCATGCATTTGTCCTCCTTGCAACTCCGCAGCAAATAAGGTGGCCCAAATAAGAATTCATGAAAGACTCAAACTTTCTTTCGATGAAAGATTAAAAATGTTTTTATGCAGAGTGGCTGCCGAAGTCCTCCCCTTTGAGAAAAAGCTCGTCGGATGCTTAAAAACCCAAGATGCCCATTGTCCTCTCTGTGAGATAGCAGAAGATTCTCTTTTACATCTATTTCAAACCTGTCCCTACGCCAAAGGAGTATGGTATGGTGGATGGGGTTTTCGAGTCGAAAAGATCCAAGCTCAGTCTGTTATGGAATTTGTTGAACATATAATTGACCCCCCAAGTGAGTTACTTGCAGAAAGAATTACCAAAGATGAGTTCACACTGTATGCAGTAGTGGCAATGAAAATCCTTTGGATGGCACGAGAGGAAGCTCTGTTTTCAAACACTAAAGCCAGCATAAACCAGTTAGCTCATCGTCTGAACAAACAATATGAGTTTTACTTGAGATCGCTTGGGATTCCGTGGGTAACCGAAGAGCAAAACAGGGGAAGTGTTTGGACGAGGCCACCTAATCAATGGGTAAACCTTAGTTTTGACTTCGTGGCAAGATGTTGTGTAATAATGTAGGCCATAGCCTTGCAAAATGGGCCAAAGCGAAAGGAGAAGGGATACTGTCCCGTTGTTAACAAGGTGCTGACTTCAATCCATGTCTACTAGGCTATGGAAGATTCTTGATTCAACTCCAAAGAAACATGCCAAGATAGTGAAGGTACTATTTTTACATTTAAGATCATTTTTCTCTAAATTAATTGGTTCATTCATATGATTGGGCACAATTCCAATTTGAAAGGACATTAATGCAGAGAAAATCTAAATGAATGAATTTGTCATTTTAGATTAGTTGATTTTGTTTTGATGTACATTCGTTTTTTAGTAGTTAAGTGTTATACCTTTATGAGGTAGTGAAACCATATTATGGGATTTGAAACTCCTTTGCTGAACTCCTTCAGTTAATATTGTTCCTTATAGTTGTGCTGTGCCAATTAAGGTGAGAGAAGGTGTAATACTTCTGTTGAAGCCGTATGAATAGAAGAAGAACAACTTGGAGATATTAGGCTTATAATTGAATTGCGAAGAATAACCTTTGGTTGTCTGCATAGTTCGCCAATATGCATTTGTGGTGCAATTTATTTAGTCTGGCTTTGTGACTCAGTAGGATAATTAATGATAAACCAATAAAGATCTTGATTTTGGGAGCTTAATATTCTATAATCATTACTCCGTATAATAATTTTGTAATTTGATTTGTGAGCATTGCCATGCGTAGATGGGCCTGAACCTCTCTATGCGATAAGGAACTTAGACATGATGAGAAGCAAGACTTATTTTGCAATTGATTCTGTAATTTATCTTTTCTCTGTTGTGATGATCTTTGTTGTAATTGCTATACACGTAATAGTGTCTAAGTTGTTCATCATATGGTAAATTTTAGGATTCCCTTATAGTATATACTTGTAATTTAATGCAAACCATTGTTTTTTATGCTTTACAAGGTTTTCAGTCTTTTTTTTTTGGTAGTGAGAAAGGGTAGATTGGCCTATTTTTTTTTCAATACTGATTGGTTGCATTGAATACCTTTTGCAGGTTCTCCTCATGATTCTGTTCAGTTTATAGAATGGTCTCCTAGTTATTGCCTTTTTGCCTTACTAAAAGCTAATTTTCTTGAAATGATAACTATTTGGACTCAGCCTTTTCAAGTAAGCTTGATTGGTAGGTTCTTTTCTCCAAATACTTAAGTAGATGCCTTTTCTGCTGACAAGTTATTAACATGGCTTAGCTAAATATATTTACGTTGTCCAATTGCTTGAATTTTTTTTTTTTTTTTAGCCTTTTTTCCCTGCTTATGTGTGTTTTGTATGCTTTTTATATATATGTTGTTACAAATTCTCATCTAGTTTATGACCTATTCATTCAGAGGCCAGCTAATCTGGTATCTCGTATTAGCTGCTGGCAGCTTGAGCATGGCAAATAGGATATTGCAGCGCTATCAGGGGTGTCTCTAGTATGCAGACAATTGATGTCATCTAGTTGTGTACATTATGATGTACCTTGATGCTAGAATTGTAATGTTTTAGCTGTCATTATAATGGCCCTTCAGCTTCTCAACATATGGATAGAAATAGGGTCCAACAAATTTAATACATGCCATATAAAGTGGAGATTTCTTAATAATGTTTGAATAAATGTATTAGCAACTTATGAAGAGGTATAAATTTATCTAAGAAAATATTTTTAGGCAATGACTTGAACTCTGAGTATCAACATGGACATAATGTCTAACAAGGCAATTTTGAAAAATTAACAAGGCAATCTTGTAGATGTTTAACAGTGTAAACAAACAAAATGCTAGTGATATAAGCCTATTCGTATCTGTCCTAAAATATTACATCTATAATATGGGAAGTCTACGGTGTTACAAATAAAGAGTCAAATTTATTTACAATAATAGCTGCCAAACCAGGGGAAAAATGGAAAAGCACACATCAGTCGATATTCAGAATTGCAGTTCCTTTTTCAAGTTAATAGTTAAGTCTTTAGATATGAAGACCATTTTGCTCCTTTACAAAGCCTTTTTTTTAGCATATTATTGTCTCTCCAAAATTATTTATTTTCAAGAGCTTTCATCTAGTGCTTCATGACTCATTAGACGTCAATAAAATTTATAATAATAAAAAAAAGTTCTAAAGGCATTTAAGTAGGCTTGTTCAGCCTCTTTTCCTAATTCATTGTGTGAAGTCTTATTCATGTGATAAATAATTACTTTATTGACTGTTCATTTTTTACAATTTGAATATTGTTGCATCTCAGAGTTCCCTTTTTTTTTGCAATATCTCAAATGCTGGTTCTGGTGTGTTCTAATTTTCCTTTATCCTGTGATTCTCTTATTTTTAAGCATTTTTTAAATTGTTTTATGACAAAACTGATTTAGACCCCTATGTTGTTGTTGTTGTCGGTTTGTTTCTCCAAAATCTGATTTAGGAGGTCTAGGCCTGTGCTTATGGCCTAAGTGGAATCTCCATTGGTAGGAGCTTCGAAATAAAAGTCTTCTAGTGTTGACGTATCCCCGTCAAACATAATTTAAGATACTATTATTACATTTAAGGTCCTCCTCTAAATTAATTTAATTGGTTCATTCATATGATTGGGCACAAACCCAATTTGAAAGGACATTAATGTAAAGAAAATCGGAATGAATGAATGAAAATTTTCATTTTAGATTAATTGATTATGTTTTGATGTACATTCGTTTCTTAATAGTTGAGTGTTATACCTTTATGAGGTAGTAAAACCAAATTTTATGGGATTTGAAACCCCAACTCCTTCAGTTAATATTGTTCCTTATAGTTGTGTTGTGCCAATTGGTTTTATTTTGACTTATATATTCCTATTATTTTGCTTTGAATAGTCTGAAAATTGGGGAAAGCTAACACTTGGTTAAATTGGAGGGGAATTTCAAGGTGAGAGCAAGTGTAATACTTCCGTTAAAGCCTTATGAATAGAAGAAGAAAAACTTGGAGATATTAGGCTTAAAATTGAATTGCAAAGAATGACCTTTGGGTGTTTCCATAGTTTGCCTAATAAGGCATTTTTGGTGCAATTTATTTATCTGGCTTAGTAACTCTGTAGGATAATGAATGATAAACACATAAAGATCTTGATTTTGGATGCTTAATATTCTATAATCATTTCTCCTTATAATAATTTTGTAATTTTATTTGTGAGCATTGCAACGCATAGATGGGCCTTGAACATCTATATTCGATAAGCAACTTAGACATGATGAGAAGCATGTCTTATTTTGCAATTGATTCAGTAATTTATCTTTTTTATGTTGTGATGATCTTATTTTCCTTGCTTGTGTGTATTTTGTATGCCTTTTGTATATATGTTGTTACAAATTCTCATCTAGTTTATGGCCTATTCATTCAGGGGCCAGCCAATCTGCTATGTCATGTTAGCTGCTGGCAGCTTGAGCATTAATGGAAACGGGATATTGCAGCTGTTACAATGTAGCTATCAGGGTCTCCGGTATGCAGGCAAATGATGTCATCTACTTATCTGATGAATACTTATGTATCTAGTTGCGTAAGTCATGATTTACCTTGGTGCTAGAACTGTAACGTTTTAGCTGTCATTATAATGGCCCTTCAGCTTCTCAACATATGGATAGAAATAGGGTCCAGCAAATTTAATACCTGCCATATAAAGTTAAGATTTCTTAGTTATATTTGAATAAATTTATGAACAACTTATGAAAAGGTATAAAGTCATCTAAGTGAAGATTTTTAAGGCAATGGCATGAACGTTGAGCATTGACACGGACATAATGTCTAACAAAGCAGTTTGGAAAAGTTAAGACATCAAGGTGCAATGAATTAATTTTATTGTAGATGACTGATAGTGTAAACAAGCAAAATGCTAGTGATATAAGCCTATTCATATTTGTCCTAAAACATTACATCCATAATATGGAAATTCACAGTGTGACAAATATAGAGGAAAATTTGTTTGTAATAATAGCTGCCAAACCAGGGGAAAAAATGGAAAAGCACACAGCCATCAATATTCAGACTTGTAGTTACTTTTTCATGCTAATAATTAGGAAAGTCTTTGTATATGAAGACCATTTTGCTCCTATATAAATCATTTCATTTTAGCATATTATTGTCTGTCCAAAATTATTTCTTTTCAAGAACTTTCATTTAGTACTTCATGACTCATTAGACTTAAAAAAAAAAAAAAAAAAAGTATGAAGGAATTTCAATAGGCTTGGTCAGCCTCTTCCCCCAATGATTGTGTGAAGGCTTATTTTCTCATGTGTAACCATGTCATCACTTTTTGGCTTACATGCAGTTTTGTAAGCCTTTTACATCGTTAATTGATACTCTACTTGCTGTTTTAAGTCTTTTTCATGTGATAAATAATTACTTTATTGATTGTTCAATCTGTACAATTTGAATATGTTTTGCATCTCAGAGTTCCCTTATTTTTTTGGCAATATCTCAAACACTAGTTCTGGAGTGTTCTACCTTTTCCTTTGTCCTGTGATTCTTGTATTTCCAAGCATTTTTTTAATATTTTTTTTTTGACAAATCTGATTTAGACCCCTAAGTTGTTGTTGTTGTATTATGCTTATGGCCTAATTGGAATTTCCTTCGAAATCAAAGTATTCTAGTGTCAAGATATCCTCATTTACCTCATCAAACATAATTCCAGATCGTTGGCAGTAATGGTATCAATAACCTGGGTAACATCATACCAACCCAATTGTCAACTCTAACATGACATGTTTTATTATACCGGTACAAAACTTGGAATAACTACAATGGCATCTCCAGCCTTATTGAATCATTAACTAGGCAACAATAATGGAGGTGAGTTGTTCAAATAACGAAATACATGTTTTTTGTGTGGATAAATATACCCACATATGGCAACAATTCCAACAGATTGAAAGGAGATTGGGTGGAGATATGTGATAAAGACCATTTCAACTTAAAATCCCCAACTCATCACTACTATATTAAATGCTTTACCTGCTGCAAACTTTGACTTGTTGTCTTGTTGTCAATTCTTAGTCGTTAAGACTGGATTGCTGATTCCACCTGTTTTGTTGTCTCTGAATTTGTTGTGACAATTGAAACTAATAGAACATGATTTGTTACTGTACTGATGTGTGGTATTAGAAATGAAACTTACGTAATCTCTGTTTTTACTTTCTAGGTGAAGCCTTAATTTGTTACTGTCTCTACCTCTACTCATTGTTTTGTATCCCACGAAACAAAACTAGGAAATTGAATAAATTTGGACTCTTCTGTAGCTTTCTTTTCCTCATCAGTGATTCATATTCCATGCCTTCCTCACCTCTATCTATTATTTTGCAATGGTATACAAAGGTGACGACTAAAGAGAAAAGCAGATTAAAGTGATTTATCTAACTATAATAAGAAAAAGGTAAAGAGTTTTGATTATATATTGCTAAACCCTAAACATAGTAAATTGCAGATTATTTTAATGCAAAAGTTAATCTTGCAATTCGCATGCAATTTATCTTTGAAGACAAGATAATGTAAGAGTTGTGGGCTTGTAGCCATTTAATCCCCATGTGAGACTTCATAGGTTGAACCTCGCAACCATTCATCATCCTTGCTATAGTACATTTAACCAATCACTTCACAACAGGTCTTGAGGCCTTGATGGGTCCACTATATATGCTCAGTTACAATAAGAGTGATGAACTGCAAGAAGGGTTGTCTAATTGTGAAATTTTTACTATGTAAAAGGCCAAATTTCCAACAGGATGACTTGACTATTGATGAAGAAAGTTATAAGTTACCTTGGGTTAAGTAGTTGAGCCTGCCCAACAATGGAGAGTGTAGTAAGGGGCTTGCGGTCAAACAGACATGTTTTCTAACATATTTGGAGAGTGATAAGGTAATGACTATAAGCTATAACCATTCCTAACCTAAATCTAAGGCCGGTTGTCTTATGATTCAAATGTGTATTTGGTTACTTGTGTAACAAATATTATATTTTAGTTTTGTAAATTGTTTCAACGCCACTTTAATCTGACAATACTACATAGGATTTTGCAATATTCGGTCAATGGGAACAACAAGATCACTGCCACATGTTTTGGGAGCAATTAAGGTCTGTTCGTTATTCCTATTACATGTTAATGTCTGCATACATGTGTAAATAAAAATTTTGTTTATATCATGACATACTAAATGTTTAGTGCAGTGCAAACGCTTGTTTGGAGATGCTAAATGAGGTTAACGTGTGTGATGTGGAGGCATTGGTGTTTGTCATTGTCCAGAATAGCAAGAAGTTATGCTGCCACTAAGGGTACTTGTTTCATATAATTATAGTGTGAAAACACTGTTTACCATAGTGAGGACTTGCATACATGACCACAACTGCAATTTCATAAATAGCGGTTGATTAATAATTCTTTTCCTATAATTTTTGGTAATAAATCCCAAATTATGTAATTGGTGTACAGGGGCATTGTTATAATTTAAGGAGTAATTAAAAATTGTGAAATGCATTTCCGTATTCGTAAAGTTGTAATGCCAAAAGCTGCACACAAATAGCTCATGTACCCCACTGATTAGGCTACATATGTAATAGAACAAACGTCCAAATGTTGTCATGTAGATTTGTGACACAATTTATTTGCCTTGTGATGAGTCATTATCTAGATAAGCATAACCCTGTTTCAATTATATTATCAATCCTCTTGCTACAGTTGTATTTGTTATGCTATTTATTTGAGATTTTTTAATTTTTAATTGTTTTATTTTTAAGTTCTGAATTGAATGTTGCTAATAATTGTGTAATCCACTATGTAGAGTTGCATCCTTAGGGAACAGGTAATAATATATAATGATCATGTGATGAAAATAGGGTTGCCATTGAAATGTAACCTACCCTATCTGTTAGTGTACATGGTAATTGAGTAACATGTTAACTGTTTGAATTTTAGTTCCAAATGCTTGGATTCTAGATAAATTGGATTTTACAGTGAACCATACTTGGCATCTTGTCGAAGGATTATTGATGTCTTCAAGGGGTTAATGCAGATGTTCTTATTAATGTGTTGTCAATCCGCACTATATCCTACTTGTTGCTAAATGAAAGAACAAAGTGTTTCACTTTTGGATTCTATACCGTTGTCGGTACATCAAGGCTGGGACGAAGTTGGTATGTATTACTACACTAGATGCACCTGCACCTATAGTACATGCACAAACTCATGCTATATATCCTCTATAGTGGTCATACAAATAAAGTAAATGCAACAATTAATTTACGGCTATAAGTCATGATTTTTACATCCTTCCCATGTTTGTATGAGGAGGTTCAACACACTCAATGATACCATATGTTGACAAACTACAATTCATATAATTATTAAGAGTGGTCAACTTTTCATATTTCAAATATAGAAATAGAAGATCAAATTTCTATTTGAACTTGCCTCCATAAACCTAGGCAACAAGAAAGGTTTGTGTTATAGATAGGTTAGTGTACTCTGTATTTTGTAAAAGTAGCAACTACATGAAAAGAAAAGGTAAAGAGTTGATACAAATGACTCTTGCATATTATATAATTGGCTTTTGTAAAATCTAGAATGTGTCAATGTTTAATTTTGACAGTGTAGGTATGTGTATATACAAATACAAGTTTGGGCATGTACAAGATGTCATTGATATTGGTTTGCACAAAACATTTGCAACATAAAGATGCCAATAATTGGAGGTTCATACCATGGATACACTTCCAAAATTCCAATACAAGATAAATTCATTTAAGGTGCATAATCTGCTTAATTCACTTACCTTAAGAGAAATATATGTGTGATCAATCCTAAAACGTATGTGTATTACTTACTTGGGCCAAGTTTGATTGTGTTATCCTTATGATAATAGTTATTTAGTGTGTAAATTTTAATCTAAATCTAATCTAATCTTCCATTTTGTGTGTAAATTTCATTAGGTTTTAATTGTATTTGAATCTAATCTTAATAAACCATAGGTGCTCACAACTTTTACATGTCTTGATCTCTTCATGTTATTGGAACTTGACATTATGGTTGATATTAACACTTTCCTTTGTTAGAAAATATTTGTTCTATACTCCTTTTTTGGGGAAAAAAAAAAATCTGTATCTATATATTTCATGATTGGAATTTAGTTTGAAAAACATCAAGTTCTCTATAAAATTTGTGATCTCTCTTTTGTTGAATGCTTGATGATTTATGGGTTTTATTCTTTAGGTGGAGTATTATATTTCAAATCTCAATTAATTGTTTGGTCTTTTTATCATGATGTGAAATTTGACATGTTCATCTATGAAGTTGCAAATTTGAGATATGAGTTTTTAGCTTGTTGGATTAGTTAAAGGAATATTGGGAATGATTGAGAAAGATTCAATTTGAATATGTGACTACTAAATTTTCAATTGAATGGGAATATTCTGGAGTTTAAAATGAGACAAAGATTGTAAATCTTGGAAATGAGATATAGATTGAAGATAGTTAGAACAGGTTATCTGAATAAGTCATTTTATTGCCAACCTAGGTGGTCATTCTGTAGGTTATTAGAGTCTTGGTTGCATTGAGAAACTTACTTACTTTTAAGATATAAGAAAGTATTTTTGGGATATGACCATAAGTTATTTTTTCTGTCTCTCATCATGAGTCAAAAACATTGCTTATATGCCTTTTTCTTTTTCTTGGTGATTTAAATTCTGTTAACCTATATGGTTTACTTCTTTGACCTTTTTAAAATCCTCTGACATTTCCCCTTTAATCTCTACTCTGATTTTAACTGCGTTACGTATAAGGTTCAAATTTTGTACTTTGGTTAAATGATATAACTCATATAATTATTCAGGTTTTGATTTGGCCCGAGTGGCAGGATGTTTTGCGGAGAGTTCATTAACCATGGAGACCATAATTCAACGGTCAAATATGAGCAGTTGATTTAAGTGTGTTAATTTTGATCCACCTTCAACCATATTGCAACTGGAGGTGCCATGTTGGGAACTTGAGGTAACTCTTCTTTCTAAACTTTCCTTTAGGTGGAAAGTTGGTGGTCTTTATCCACAAGATAGTGAGAGCTTCTTTAATGCATGATCATGTGATGTAGCTTATAGATTGGTTACCAGAAGAAGAATAAAATTTGAAGTTAACTTGGAATAAATGCCCACATCACGATCATCATGTAGTTCTTCTGTGATCAGCTTGTTGTGAGCAGTCCTCTAATCAAGGGCAGGATTAGGTGCAATGCAGTGGTATGTCCTCGTGATCATGTAATATTTTTATTTTTAATTTGAAATAATAATTGCCACCAAAAAATCTAGGATTTATCTATGCTTATTTTTAATGATTAAATGTGATTATTGAAGAAAATAGATTGGTGGGGACATGGTTGGGTTTAGGAGTTTCCATATTATGTAGAGCGGACACGTAGTTGGATTTATATCAGATGATCAGCTTCTTCTTTTGAAATTATTTATGGTTTAAATCTACTGGGCAGGAGCAATTTGGCTTTGGCATACAACTTTTGCTATGTCAAGATTGGTCGGTTCCTATCATGGTTGAAGGATGTGGCAAATGAAATTCTAATGGGTTAGAGGTTATGTGAGGGCCATTGGAGTCACTTCCAGCGTTGCTGTGGGCCTTAGAGGGATGGGACTCACTTATGTATTTCCCTCAAATTGCTAGCAGTGGAAATTGAGCTAGATGCGAAGCTGGTTGTTGATCTCTTGAAAAAGGAAGTTAGGGAACCCAAATGGTAATGATGCTTTTGTGGCTGACTGTAGAGAAGGATTGAAGGAAATTCCTCTAGTTAGAGTTCAACACTGCTACTGGGAAGCCAACAAGTGTGCTGATGCACTAGCTAGAAAGGGAGCCCTTCTATCTCAGGATTTTGTTATTTTAGTAGAGCCACCATCGGATGTTGCTTTGCTCCTTAATTTTGATTCTATTGGCACTATGTATGACCATCATGTTTACTCCTTTTGGAGGTTGCTTAGTTGTTAATGATAATTTCTTTTCCACCAAAAAAAAAAAAGAAAAAAAAAAGAAAAGAAAATCTAAGTGGCCTGACGCTGTTTTATTTGTAAATCTAGAGATTGGTGCAAGGTACTTGCTGGGTGTTAGCATTGGCTTATTACTACTGCTATTAGGCTTCCTATTAAGGTGGCCTTTTTAAATGTGGTACAGAGTGGGTGCTGGTGATTTTGGTCTTCACAAATGGCACAGCTGTATTGACATTTATTGGTTGGACTCTACTGTTATATTGTTCATTAGAAGCATCAGCAGCAGGTTGAAATTTTTTAGCATCAAACAGGAGGATAGGAGGTTGTCTCTCGAGCAGCAGACACACAAAGATGAATTCTTGACTGCTTGTGTTTTTGTTTTGGTTTGGTTTTATTTATTTTTCCTGGTTTTGGATGGATTGATGTATAGATACAAACTTGGATTTTTATGATGTAATTAACAAGAACACTATTTTACTTCTTTGATAGTACTAACAAAACAATAGATTTACTATTTCAGAGATTGTTTGGCTCTAATTTATAGTCTATATGAGAGTAGCTGCTTGTTCTGAGAAGTTGTCTAATCAAGCAGAGTCTCTATGTATTGCCCGATTCTTTTAATAATACCTACCCAAAAAAATAAAATAAATCCAAGCTTAATCTTGTTATATATGTTTCAGTTCTTATAATACTTGACGATTCAAGACAAATGAATTTGAAGTAATAACTCAATCCATGAGAACATAATACCATTTGATTAACAGGCATTAAGGGCTTGCAATATCTCACTGTGGGCAGAGTAAAAGCAGAGGAAATAATGGTGCAATCTATGAAGTAGGAAGTTAAAGCTATAGTTACTCAAATTTTCAATAAGCTCTTTGTCGAAAACTAACATAATAATATGCAAGTCTTTTTATTTCCCAAGTGGCATATGAATTTTTAAATTGACAATGATCAATATATAATGGGTCATACTTGTAGGTTGTGTTGCTTAGGATTATCGGATGATTTGAGCCTAACTTGTATCATGGTTTTCATTCTCTCTCTCTCTTTTAATCTTACCCCCATGCATATTGTTTGACTTGTCATTTACTTCTTGGCAAAATATGTATATCAATTTATTAGCAGTTAATACCAGTTTCGAAAATTTGTTGTTGATAATCTATTGAGGTTATCATCGTTACAGAAATTACAAATTTGTCCACCAACAAAGATTATCAAATAAACAATTATTAGCAAAATCATGTGACAATTATACATAAATATACATAAAAGTCTATAAAAATTTATCAAAAAGAGAAACAAATATCATGTGACAATTAAATCAACAACAACAAAAAGAACCATTAGTGGAAAAAATAAGTGGTTGAAACAATAAAAAATCTACCGAAAGAGAAACAAAATTGGAGGGAGAGAGAGAGAGTATTGACCCCTTTTGTTGTGGACAACTTGGAAGGAATAGAGGATGGTGGAAATGAAATAATAAGAAATTTATATGAAATTTTTTTTTGAGAGAGAGTTTCAACCTATGGCGTCCGCTCCTGATAATAGCTATTTATCATCAAACCAAGACACCAATCAGTTTTTGGTGTAATCGGAGATTGAACCCCAGATCTCTTATTCAACCATCAGAGACTTTACCAGTTGAGCTAATTAAAACCTACATATGAAAATTAAAATGGAAGAGGAATGGTGGAGTAGATGAAATGTTGAACAAAGTGAAAACATTTTAGAATTTAGGAAGATATAAATGAGAAAATTTAAAAATCTATAGAGGGAATCAAATGAAAAAAAAAAAATGATCGGAGTAGATGAAAAATTGAATTAAGAAGACAATAGTTGAAGAAGATGAAAAGTTGAACAAAGGAAAAATTGCAAAAACAAAAAATAATAAAGGATGCTATAGATGTGGTGCAAAAAGAGTTTTGTAAACATTCTTTACATGCCTCAAAAAAAAAAAAAAAAAAAAAAAAAAAAAAAAAAAAAAAAAAAAAAAAAAAAAAAGGCTACTTGTTATATTAGGAGTTGAAAAATGGGAACATATCTTTAAGAATATAATAGATCATAATTAATTCACTCACCAAATAGAAATATAACCAATTTTTCAACAGAGTAAATCTTAAAGTTCTCTCCTTTCATTGTTTATTTTTTATTTTTTATTTTTTTTCCTTTTCTGGTGACTTAAAATACAAGAGAAAGTCAAGTATCTTTGCAATAGTACCACTAAAACATCAACAAAAAACCAAATACAAAATTATCTCTTCCACACGACAATATTTTTTATATTCATATTTATTATTCACACAACATGCTAATGAAGAAAAATGAAACAGCAAACAAAACAAATTAGAGACAGAATTACAATTTACAATAGCCAACTATATTGATAAAACTAAATTAAAATAATATATATATATATATATATTATTGTTTAAACTAGATGGGTTAAAAAAAGTAAAAGGCAGCAAAAGAAATACTATGGAAACTACCAAAAATAAAAATACACCATCACGACATTCACAATAATATGGAGGAAAAGAAAAATAAATTAATTTAAACCATGAAATTATATTTGATTAAACAAAAGATACCCATAACATGCATTAACATGCATGAAGGTACGGTGGATGGTTCACCATAAATAATGTGAAAATTTTGCACATTATTGGCTAATTCTTTTAATAATACCTACCCAAAAAAAAAAAAAAAAAAAAAAATCCAAGCTTAGTCCTATTATATATGTTGCAATTCTTATAATACATGATGATTGAAGACAAATGAATTTGAAGTAATGACTCAATCCTTGAGAACATAATACCATTTGATTGGCGAGAACCCTCAAGTGTTTTGTAACAAACTGATAGGAGAAAACTTTTCAATGATGGCCTAGAAGCTGTCAATAACGAGTCAAACATGGCTGACGACAAGTGCACCACTGTGTTTGGTTTAGAGAATGAAAAATTTGGAACTCATCTGTATGTTCACTATTTGATTCTTCCTCTGGTCTAATTTCGAAAATTGCATCCTCTTCCACACTGCTCCCATTCTTCAAACGAGGCATTAACAAAAAAATTTTAAGCTCTTTTGTTGATAACCAACAAAATATTATGCAAGTCTTTTTATTTCTCAAGTGGCATATGATTTTTTAAACTGACAAAGATCAATATATAATGGGTCATACTTGTAGGTTGTGTAGCTTAGGATTATCGGATGATTTGAGCCTAACTTGTATCATGGTTTTCATTATCTCTCTCTTTTTATCTTAACCCCATGCATATTGTTTGAGTCGTCATTTACTTCTTGGCAAAATATGTATATCAATTTATTAGCAGTTAATACCAGTTTCGAAAATTCATCACATGCTAAGGTCCAGAGTCCAGAATATCTTTTCACTTGTCCAACCTCTCTTGGCGTTGCTCCTCTTGAAGTTACTCAAATTTAAAGGAAAAAAAAAAAGTCATCTTCATCAGGATCCAAACCCAAATGGGCCCATGGGCCATGGCATGGCCAGCCTATTATCCACCATAACAAAATCTCAGTAGCCACGTCATCGATCCGCACTAATCCCTCTAAATAAAGCAACTGCCGTCGATGACACAGCAAATCAACGGCCACGATCCTTCTCTTGCGCGCCACTGCCACATACACTTCTCATCAGAAATAAAAATCAAAACCCCAGTAACGAATCACAGCCGTCCATAGCCCTTACGAAATCAACGTCCACGATCGTCCTCCTCTCCCTCCCAAAATTTCAATTTCAATCCCCTGGTAAAAATCCACTCCCGCTCCCTCCAACTCCGATTGCAATTTGCAATCGGAGTGGGGCAGTCAAAAGCAGAGAAGAAAAGACTAAAGACGAAGGAGAGAGAAAAAGAAAAAGTGTATCAGAATGTACTCCCATTCCTATTTCAATTTGAATCCCCTCCCGTTCCTATTTCCACTTTCCTTTGTCTGATTTCTATCGCATATTTCTTTCTCTCTTCTCTTGTCACTATGGCTTTTCTGAGAGGCTCTTCTTCCTCCTTCACCCAACACTGCAAATATGATGTGTTCTTGTGTTTCAGAGGAGAAGATACTCGCAGTGGTTTTATTAGCAATTTGAATGGATTTTTGTGTGCTAAAGGAATTAACACTTTTGTGGATGATAAAAAGCTTCCAATTGGAGGAGAAATTCCTGCAGAACTTCCAAAAGCCATTGAAAGTTTAAGGATTTCTATAATTGTATTTTTCAAAAACTACGCATCTTCTACTTGGTGTTTGGATGAATTTGTCAAAATTCTTGAGTGTAGGAAAAAGGGTCAATTTGTGCTACCAATTTTTTATGAGATAGACCCATTAGTAGTGCGTAAGCAAAAGAGAAAGTTTGGTAAAGCATTAGTAAAGCTTGAAAAAAAATTCAACTCGAACAAGGTGCAAATATGGAGGGTAGCTCTAGAAAAAGCTGGCAATTTATGCGGTAGGCATTACAAAAAAGGGTATGTATTTAATGACTACTTTGTTATCTCAAATTAATTTTACAGTTAAGCAACAACTCCCCATAGCTTTATTGTTTTTTTTTTTTTTTTTTTTTTGAAATTATCAAATTTTAATACTTTGATCATATCTGTTATGAGGGAGCTAGTTAGGCTATAAGGGGTCAACGTTAGAAAGAGAGGAATATATGATCAATAATCTAATCAATTACTTAGAAGTTCCTCCCACATAATCTTTATAAAATTTTACCCCAATTTCTTAATAGATTCATTTAAGCTAGTATTTAGAAGCGGATATTCAATAGGTCTGTTTCCTTACCTAAGTAGATTTTCCGTATGTCTTTGTGTTAAGAGCCCAAAATTGATTTCCTAGTTGGACAGAAAAAAAAAAAAAAACAGGGCTTCAAAGTGATAGTTCTTAGATCTATGACTATGAGTTACATACCATTTACTTTTATTAACAATATATATCAGTCATAGTACACAAGCTAAACAATTTGAATTTAGTTCATGTTCATATTTTATTTTCTAACATGTTTTTAATGATTTGTAATTGGCAGCTACCCTCAATATCAATTTATCCAGGAAATTTTTGAAGACATATCTCCATTTGTTGGTAAGACACTAATTTTGACTTAATTACATATTGTTCTTAATGAAATAGTTTTCTAGTAGACATTAGAGAAAAATCAAGAACAAATTGAAAAAAATGCTACCTAACACGCTAGGTATATATTTAGATCCCACATACCCAATTTTATGGCTTATTTACTTATAGCCTAAACTAACAATTAATGTCCAATATAAGTAATTAGCCAATTTCACATTGCATGCATATTCAAGTAGCTACTTAGAGCATTCACAGTAGTGGTTGTAAAATTTTAGCTATTTAGCTACACAAAAAGTCACTTTATTTATTTTACCTACACACATGCTGCAGCAGTGGATCTATTTTAGCTTTCAACACAATAAAATAGTATAAACATCACAATAAAATAATATATCATTTACAATAAAATAATATATCCTACCGACTAAAAATACACATGCAGCTCCCACCACAACCGACTCTACCATCAACCATAACCACCACCACAATCACCACCACCACCGGCCACCGGCCATAACCAGCACTCTACTTAGGCAACCACAACACAAAATAGAAAAAAAAACAAACAAAGACAGAAACAAAACCAAGGAACAAGCTACTGCCAAAGCCAAAATACACAATACCCACAGTCAAAGCCAAAATCATCCACCACCACCACCACCACCACCACAACCAAAATCCACAAACCCACTGTCAAAATCATCCACCACCACTACCATAGCCAAAATCAACCACCACCACTACAGCCACCAAACCCATATGAAAATACATAAAATAAATAGAAAAAACTCAATCACAGCAAAGAGAGCTGGCCGGCGATGAGGGATGAGGGAGCTGGCCGGCGGAATAGATCGGCGAGCTAGAGAGAGGGAGCTGGCCGACGAGCTGTTGAGTGAGTGAGAATGGAAGGCGGAACAGGCCGGTGGAACAGATCGGTAGAACAGGTTGGCGATAAGGGAGCTTGCCGGCGGAACAGATCGGCGAGCTAGAGAGAGGGAACTGGCCGGCGAGCCGTTGAGTGAGTGAGGTGGAAGAGGTGTTGAGTGAGTGAGGTGTTGAATGGAAGGCGGAACAGGCCGACGGAACAGGCCGGCGATGAGGGAGCTGGCCGGCGAGCGGAGGGATGAGGGACTGTTCGGTGAGCTAGAGAGAAAAAAAAATTGAGGAAGAAAGAAGAAAGAAGAGAAGCCGGAGAGAGAGAGAGAGAGAGAGAAAGAAAAGTTTATTTAATGGGAGAAGTGAGAGGAGTGGAATAAAAAAATATATTTTTTTTTTACCTGTGAGCTACAGTGCACATGTATTTTTACATGTGCATTGTAGCGGAGCAGCAAAAAATTTTGCTTATAGCTCCACTGCTGTGAGCTTTTAGCACCACTGCTGTGAATGCTCTAAAGAAAGTAAAGCAATATGAAAAACGGAATAAAGAGAAGCAAACCACATGAAAACACCAAATGTGTGAAGTGAAAAACCCAGAGTCTTTGTTGTAAAACCTCTCCACGACACCACTGTTGGACCTCCACTAGTGAATAGTTGCAGTACAAGTTTGCATTAGACCCTTCAAGCCTAAGCAGCTAAGCTACCATAATACTCAAGCCCTTCAAGCTCCAACTCATTGCATTAGCAAATGATAATTGCCCTATATATTAAGCACTTACACATTGGGTTTCATTTGCATCAAACACAATTAATTTTTTATGTCTCTTAATCAGTATTAGTATCAAACTCCCTTCCCTTTTCAATCTATTTTTCTATTTACTTTGACATAGTTTATTAAATCAGCCTATGCCTTCAATATAGGTAAGATGAAAGGTGATTATAGCTTACTTCATGAGCTCAATGGTAACAAAGAGAATTGGAAGATTAAGGCTCGAGTCACACGACTATGGGATGTCTACAATCTCAAGAACAAAGATTTTATGAGCTTGGATATGGTCTTGCTAGATGAACAGGTCAGATGCACATACAACCATACATCAACTCTAAACTAGACAACTTTTTGTTTTTCTACAATCTCAAGAACAAAGATTTTCTGAGCCTGGATATGGTCTTGCTCAATGAACAGGTTAAATGCTCGTACAACCATACGTCAGCTATAAACTAGACAACTTAAAAAAAAAAAAAAAATTATGTTAATGATATTGCTTTTTTTTTTTATAAAAAAAATAGTAATAATGATTGATTGTTTATAAGGGTAATCACATACATGCAAGGACCAAGGATGCATTTGTTCATCAATTCAGGGAATCATTACAAGAAGGCAACATCTATTACATACAGAATTTTGGTGTTATTCCTTACCAGAATGATTACAAAATTGTCACCAATGAACATATGATCAAGTTCTATGCAACAACAATAGTTAAACCAGCAGGGTCAGACCATCCTTCAATCCCAAAATATAAATTTGAATGTGTTCCATTTGAACATTTGAGTGGTCGGTGTGACAAAAAGGTCCACTTAACAGGTATTGATGCTTATAAATTTTGTTATATTAACTCTATATTCATATAATTGAAAGGTTTGATTAAAGGAAAAAAAAAAGTTGTATGTCCTGGATATATTTGATCATGTAAATTATGTAGATGTTAAAGGAAGAGTGTCAACCTTTTTCCCTGTGTATGAGAATGACAAAAATGGAAAGCCATTGAAGAGAAGGATCATTGAGATTGAAGACAAAAGGTTCGTTTGACTCAAATGATTTTTTAATACTAATAATAGGAAATTTATCAAATAATGAAAAAAGGCTTAAAATAACCAAAAATGCAGGAAACGTAAAATTCAGATTACATTGTGGGGAGACCTTGCAGAAAGTATCACAGAAGATGTATGCATGGATAGATCAAAATCAACTATTTTGATAATTACTTCAACAACTGTGAAATCATTCATGAGTAAGAATATATGTGTCATAATTTAGTTCGTTATGCTATTTTTTATGGTTCGGTTGAATACTATGCTGACTATTAACTTTTCTTTTATGTAATAAGACCAACTTTCATTGTCTTCCACCTATGCAACAAAGGTTTACATCAACTTGGATTATCAGCAGGATTACATCCACTGGGATTCTGAAGAAGTGGTAAAAAATAAGAGGACAATACGCGAAATTATAAAATTTCTTGAGCAATCAAAATCCCAGGTAAGTTAAAACTCTAAATAAGTATTTGATTAATGACAAAGTTACATGTATTGTATTCTAATAAAAAAAAATTACTGCAGGAAGCGATTTTCTATTGTATGGCTGTTGTGAAAAAAGTAAATGCTGAAAATGGATGGCATTATATTTCATGCACTGATTGTCATAAAAAGGCTAAAACAATTGGATCTACATTTAGGTGTGAAGGTTGCGAGAAAGAATTTTCTTCTCCAACAATAAGGTTAGTTCTAGTTTATGAAAAAGATTAAAATATATTACATATATAATATATATTGTGGAAACTTACACATTTGCCAAAAACTTCAGGTACAGATTAGAATTACATGTCAAGGATGAAAGTGGCAGAACAATATTTGTGGTATTTGACAAGGAAGCAGAGAAAATTTTTCGTATTCCTGCTACACAAGTCTATACTACAGAAATAAAGGTATAATATTTATAGCTTTGTTACACTTCTTGAAGTTATGAACTTATCATGATTTTTAAGATTTCCATATATCTTTCGAATATTTGGTATTACAAATGAATCTTGTGTGTGTGTGTGTCTATATATATATATATATAAACCCCCATATGACAGGATGAGGATGATGATGAGGATGTTGTTCCAAAGCCAATAAAGAATTTACTTGGAAAAACATACATGTTCCAGATAAAAATCAATCCAAACAACATTTTCACTACAAAACAAAATTTCACAGCCATTCACGTGTTTGAAGATCATGCGTATAAGCAGTTGCATCATGAACAGGTATACTACGTTAATAACAACTATTAATTATTGGATTTGTTTACAAGGTCATCCATGTAAATGATCATAACTACATATATTCATGTAGGAGGAGAAAAATCAGATTCTACCCCTGAAACGAGCCATTGATGTGGATGTTGAGATTGAAAGAGAAGTTCCTAAAGCTAAAAGAAATGGAAAGTAAGTCTCATTAAAGAGAGGTAGGCTTCCACCCTGAAGACACAGGCTGAACGAAGGATGGTGCTAACATGTATGTTTACCAAAAAAAAAAAACTAGATATAAGATAAACATATTTAAGTATAAGGATATTCTTGTATAAATTAATATGACTGGATATAAATGATTCAAAGATTGTATCTGATGCCCTCATGGGTTTATCCATTTCAAACATCTTAGAAGGGGTGGGGCAGAAACTCCAAACCTTTTAGTAAGCTAGAGTCTCTCATGTGTAATGATAAGGGAATAGACCAACACTTATTTTAGTAAAATATGCCAAAGAAGTAGAAAATTCTAATAATTTTGTAACTTGGATAGAAGAAAATCCATTGCTGATTGAGTTGACTTATTACTCATCATGTACTAAATTCATCTTCTAAATAAAGTTACAATCTTTTCTTTAAAATAAAATATAAAAAAAAAAAAGCAAAAATTAATGAAAGAAATAGCCATTTGATTTGCTACAAAATTCAATTTCTTTCAGGTGTAATTTTTTTAAAGTTGTTTTAGAAAAACATGTTAAGGTATAAATGTGAATGTACAAGTAAAATATAATAAATATACAAAGAAATTAGTCATTTGATTTGCTGCTAAATTAAATTTATTTTAATTGTAAAAAATTTTAAAAAATTGTTTTAACAAATAAAAGTGTGAAGTTTTAAAGGTTAGTGGACGAGTATGTGCAGCTGATAAACTAAACAATTTGATTGGAGATGAGAGTAGTCATGTGGTTACTCTAGGCCAAGCTTGACTGCATTTGCTTCATTGCAATTTTGTTTTTTGATAAGTAATGAAATTTATTACTACTTCCGTCCCACTTTTTTTGCCCTGTTTGAAAAGTCAAACTTTTTAAGGGAACATCATTTATTGTCTTGTCTACCTTTTAAAAATGTATAAATTTCCAAAATTACCCTTAAAAAATTTATCAAAAAATTGAATTAATAAATTAATAGGGGTATAATAGAAATATTAGTAAATTAATGACTTTTACTTTTAGAAATAGGACAATATTTTAAGACATCTCAAAATAAAATAAATGACAAAAAAAGTGGGACGGAGGGAGAATTAAGGTAGACTAATTCACGCCCAGTGTTTGCTTCTCTCAAGACTGTACTATAAGAAGCCCGTAAAGTGAACACTAATGTTGTGATTGGAGCAGGCCACCTGATCTTTGGGTAAACCTTAATTCTGCGTTAGTGGAAATATGTTGTGCAATAAAGAGCCCAAAACCAGTCAAAATGGGCCCCAAAAGAGCCTCACAAAAATAGGCTCTATTATCTTCTTTCTTTACCCAAAAAAAAAAAAAGAAAAAAAAAGAGGAGAAAACAAATACAAATGGTGAACTAATACTATCCCAGGCCCAGTCCTTTGTATTTTTATGGAAGATCCAGTTGAGCGTTATATACCTTTGTGAGGTACGGCAGAAAGAGACTAGTAGGTGCTCAATTTGCTCATTATTCGGTTTAGTATTTTTCCTTATAGCAGTAATTGCAAAGAAATTGGGCTTAAAATTGAATTGCAAAGAAAGACAATTGGGCGTTTCTATGGTTTGCCTAATTATGCATTTTTGGTGCAATTTTACGTAGTGTAAACTCTGTAGGATAATAAGTGATAAACAAATAAAATCTTGATTTTTGATACTCAATTTTCTAGGAGCATTTTCTTGTTTATGGGACACGTCGTTGGCTTGTTGTCAGCATATGAATGAACTCTCGGTTTTGTAGTTTAGTACTTTTCCTTTCTTGTTTACTCCTCTATCCATCTACTATGAAGCAATGGCAGGTTGGAAACTGGTATAAAATTTGAATAGTGTGATTGTGTGGGCTTTGTTAATAGATTTTCAATCCATATGATATGGGTTCTTAGTATGAAGTTTTTGATGAAGAATGATTCTAAGTAGATGATTTACCATGTGATAACATTGTATCATTATAACCAAATACAAGCACTGACGAACTTTTTCTGCATGAACTTTTTGTTGTTGCTTTATGCCACTGTTGTCAAATTTAATCAAATTAAAAATATAATGAATAGAGAAAATTTGTGCTGTACAAACACTTTTTTGGAGATGCTATGTGAGGTTTGATGTGTGTGATGTGGAGGAATTGGTGTTTGGCAGTGGCTAGAATAGCAAGAAGTTACGGTTGCCGCTCAGAGTACATGTTATTGTATAATTATGCTGTGAAAACAATGTATTGCATGAGGTGGCTATATACACCAGCACAACTTCAATGTCATATATAGGGGTTGATTTTGTTGATAGAAATGTATAGGGGTTGATTAATATTGCTTTTCCTATATGTTGTGGTAATTAAATCCCAAACTATAGTATGATGGGTGCACATGGGCAGTATTGTTATATTGTAAGGTAGTCTGTTAATTGGTTGAGTGTTATACCTTAATGAGGTAGGGAAACCAAATGTTATGGGATTTGAAAACTCCTTCACTGAGCTCTTTCAGTTAATATTGTTTTGTATAGTTTTGCTGTGCCAATTGGTTTTATTATGACTTATATTTTCCTTTTATTCTGCTTTGAATAGTTTGAAAATTGGGGAAATGGGTGTGGAATTTCAAGGTGAGAGCTGGTGTAATACTTCTGTTAAAGCTGTATAAGTAGATAAAATGTTGAAGATATTATTAGTAGGCTTAAAATTGAATTTTGAAGAAAGACCTTTGGGTGTCTCTATATTTTGCCTAGTATGCATTTGTGGTGCAGTTTATTCTAGTGTAGCCAAGTAATCTGTAGGATAATGAATTATGAACAAATAAAGATCTTGATTTTGGGTGCTTAATATTCTATAATCATTACTATTTATAATATATGCCATAGGCAACTTAGACATGATGAGAAGCATGTCTTATTTTGCAATTGATTCAGTAATTTATCTTTTCTTTGTTGCAATGGTGTCTAATTTTTTCATCATATGGGTAAATTTTAGATTCCCTTTTAGTATATACTTGTAATTTATTGTACATTGAATTTATGCATTATAAGGTTTTTGCTTTTTTTTTTTTTTTGGGTGGGAAATGGGGTATTGGCCTAATTTATTTTCATTTGTGATTGGTTGCATTGAATAACTTTTGCAAATTCTACCCATGATTCTGTTCAGTTTACTGAATGTTCTCCTCATTGTTATTGCCCTCCAGCCTTACCAATAGCTAATTTTCTTGGGATGATATCATGATAACTACTTGGACAAAGCCTTCTCAAGTAAAGCTAGATTAGTGGATTATTTTCTCCAAATACTTAAGTAGATGCCTTTTCTGCTGACAAGTTATTAACATGGGTTAGCTCAACATATTTACGTTGTCCAATTGGTTGACTTCTTCTTGTTTAAAATATTTTCCCTACTTGTGTGTGTCTTGTGTGCCATTTATATATATGTCGTTGCAGATTCTCATTCAGAGTTGCATCCTTGATGCACAGGCAATATGTACTAATCATATGACAAAAATAGGGTTGCAATGGCATTGTTACCTACCCCATCTGTAAGTTTACATGGGCAATTGTGTAACATGTTAACTGTTTGAATTATGGGATTCTGGATAATTAGAATTTTCTAGTGAACTAGGCATGTTGTTGGAGGATTATTGATGTCATTAAGGGGTTAATGTAGATGTTCTTATCAACGTGTCTCAATCCACACTATATCCTACTTGTTGCTAACTGAAAGGACAAAGTGTTTCACTTTTGGATTCTATACCATCGATGGTACATTAGGTTGGGACATAGTTTGCATATTAACTACAATAGATGCAGCTACACCCATAGAGCATGAACTAACTCATGCCATATATGCTTTATAGTAGTCATACAGATAAAGTACTTGCAACAAGTAATTTATGGTTAAGTCATGATTTTTACATCCTTCCCATGTTTGTATGAGGTTTAACACACTTGAATACTCGATGATACCATATGTTGATAAACTACATTTTCTTTCTCCTTTTCATTTGTTTATTGGGTTTTACAATTCATATCCTTATTAAGAGTTGTCAATTTCCATCTTTCAAATATAGAAATATAAGATCAAATTTCTATTTGAACTTATCTCCATAAACCTAGGCAACAAGAAAAGTTTGAGTGTTATAGGTAGGTTATTGTAATCTCTTTTTTGTCAAGTAGCCGCTACATGGAAAAGGAGGTAAAGAGTTGATACAAATAACTCCTGCATATTTTCTAATTGACTTTTGTAAAATCTTGAGTGCATCAATGTTAAAGTTGACGGTGTAGGTGTGCATATATATACTAATACAAGTTTGGGCATGTACAGAAGTCATTGATATTGGTTTGCATGAAACATTTGCAACATGAAGATGCCAAGAATTGGAAGCTCATATCTATGGATACACTTCCAATACAAGAAAAATACATTTAAGGTGCATAATCCGTTTAATTCAGTTACTTTTACTGATATATTTGCGTGTCCAATCCTAAAACGTTTATGTATTATTTTTTTGGGCCGAGGTTATTGTGGTATCTTTATGATAATATATATTTTTTTCCTCTTATTATGTGCAACATTGTTGCCGCTTTCCAAACTGAAAGTAATCTAAATCTCCCTTGTTGTGTAAATTTCATTAGGGTTTAATTAGATTTGAATTGTATCTTAATATTCCATATGTGCTTGCAGCTTTTACATGTTTTGATCTCTTTATGTTATTAGCACTTGACACTATGGTTGATATTAACACTTCCCCTCTTTGTTCATAATTATTCGTGATCAAAATGCCTTTAAAAAAAAAAAAATTATATCTGTTTCTTTGATGATTAGAATTTAGTTTGAAAAACTTGGAGTTCTCTATAAAAAATTTTTATTTCTCTTTTGTTGAATACTTTTATGATACATGGGTTTTATTCTTTAGGTGGAGAAATATATTTCAAATATGAATTAATGGTTGATTTTTTTATTTTTTATTTTTTATGTTTTTTATCTTGATGTGAAATTTGACTTGTTTATCTATGAAGTTGCAGTTTGAGATATGGGTTTTTATCCTATTGGATTAGTCTAAGGAACATTGGGAAAGATTTGAGAAAGACCCAAGTTGAATATGTGACTACAAAATATTTTAGTAATATGCAAAGATTTTGGAGTTTAAAATGAGACACAAAGACCGTAAATTTTGAAAATGAGATATAGATTGAAGGTGGTTCTCTTTTCTAGTGCTCATTTCTGTCCAAAAATGGGTTGGATAGAACAGGTTATCTGAATAAGTCATTTTATTGCCAACCTAGGTGGTCATTTCTTAGGTTATTAGAAGCTTGGATGCATTAAGAAACTTACTTGATTTTAAGAAATAAGAAATCATTTTTGGGTACGAACATAGGTTATTTGATCTCTCTCTCTCTCTCTCTCTCTCTCTCTCTCTCTCTCTCTCTCTCTCTCTCTCTCTCTCTCATGATTCAATACATTTCATAGATGGCTTTTTCTTTTTCTTGGCCATTTAATATTATGTTGGCCTATTCGTTTGCTTCTTTGACCTACTTGATATACCATCTCCTTGGCCTTTCCACTTTAACATCTAGTCTAGGTTTAACTTTGATTAAATGATATAATAATATGGTGTCTGATTTGGCCAAAGTGGCATGATGTTTTGCAAAGAGTTCATTAATCATGGAGACCATGATTCAATAGTCAAATATGAGCAGTTGGGTTAAATGGGTTAATTTTGATCCACCTTCAACCATATTGCACCTGGTGGTGCAATGTTGGGAACTTGAGGTAACCCTTCTTTCTACACTTTCCTTCAAGTGGAAAGTTGGAGGTCTTCTCAACAAGATAGTGAGAGCTTCTTTAATGCATGATTATGTGATGTAGCTTACCTTGGTTACCGGAAGAAGAATAAAATTTAAAGTTGACTTGGAATAAATGCCCACATCACGATCATCATGTAGATCTTTTGTGATCAGCTTGTTGTGAGCAGTCCTTTGATCAAGGGCAAGATTAGGTGCAATGTAGCGGTTTGTTCTCATGATCGTGTATTACTTAAATTTTTAATTTTTAAATAATAATTGCCCCAAAAAATGTAGGATTTATCTTTGCTTATTATTAATGATTAAATGTGATTATTGAAGAAAAAAGAATGATGGGGACATAGTTGGGTTTAGGAGTTTCCATACTATGTAGAGCGGGGACATAGTTGAATTTATATCAGATGATCAGCTATTTGGCAGGAGCAGCCTGGCTTTGGCAAACAACTTTTGCTATGTCAAGATTCGTAGGTTCCTATCCTGGTTGAAGGGTGTGGCAAATGAAAATCTAAGTGGCATGGCATTTGTTTTATTTGTAAACCTAGAGATTGGTACAAGGTTCTTGCTGGTTGTTAGCATTGGCTTTCTACTACTGCTATTAGTCTTTCCATTAAGGAGGCCTTTTTAAAATCTGGTACAAAGAGGGAGCTGGTGATTTTGGTCTTGGCAAGTAGTATCAAAATTAATGCTCAGGAAGGAATGTAATTGTTGGACTCAAAGAACGTTCATTAGAAGCATCAGCAGCAGTTGGAGAAGTTTTTGCATTAAACAGAAGGATTGGAGGTTCTCTCGCTTGTAGCAGTGACACAAAGGCGAAAGTTTGATTGATTGTGTTTTTTTCCCCTGGTTTTGGTTGTATTGATGTATAGATACTAACTTGGATTTTACAATCAAAGAAAACAAAGCAAAAAGAAAAGCACTATTTTACTTCTTTGATATACTTACAATAGATTTACTTTGTTGGTGTTTGGTTGGCTCTAGAGATAATTATAATCTTTGTTGTATTGCATGTTTCTTTTAATAATACTTACCCAAGTTTGATCTTCTTATATTACTATTGCAGTTCTGATACTATGTAATTGTTGAAGACAAAATGAATTTGAAGTAATGACTTAACCCATGTGTACATAATACTATTTGATTGGCGAGAATTCTGAGGTGTTTTGTAATGATAAGAGAAGACCATGCAATGAGCTGAATTGGGAGGAGGGATTTTACAAGGGGACCAAAGAGCAAAACAAGGAAAGTGATTGGACAAGGCCACTTGATCCATGAGCAAAACAAGGAAAGTGGCAATATGTTGTGCAATAAAGAGTCCACAACAGGTCGAAATGGGCCCAAAAAAAGCCTCACAAAAATGGGCTGTATTCTATTCTTTCCTTCCCAAAAAAGAAGAGAGAGAAAGCAAATACAATTGGTGAACTAAAGAAGTACTATCCCAGGCCCAGCCCTTTGTATCTTATGGAAGATTCAGTTGAGCGTTATGATTATATACCTTATGGTGCTCTCTAACTTATGAATATGTTTCTTTAGCATTGTGATCTTCTTCTCTGTTAGACTATTTCCTTCTCTCTTTTCTAGTCTTTGTACAAAACCTCAATTGGCAGGGAGTTCAAATTCCACATTGTTGGATGCAAAGGTATCAATAACTTGTTTACTCTAACATTGCATATTTTGTATAAACAAGTACAAATAACTTCATGGGCTTTTTAATCTTTATGGAATCATTAACTGGTAAACAATGATGAGGTGACTTGTTCAATAACAAAATAAATTTACCCATATATGCAACGATTTCAACAGATTAAGTATACAGGGCAGAGATATGTAATTGAGGTTAGTATTAGGACCATTGAAACTGAAAATCCACAATTTATGTTAACATTGAATAAGCACAGCACATTCATACCTCATCTCCACTAAATGCTTTCTGCACTATGAATTTGACTTGTAGTTTTGCTTTCAAATCTCTGTTGGTGAGATTGGATATATAATACTGTTGGCATCTCTTCTGTTGTCTGTAGTGAAACTATTAGAACATGATTTGTTACTGTCAAGTCTGTCATGAACCATTTAGGCAACTTCAGAATTCATAAGCATCCATATTTTCTATTTTTAATCGCTAGGTAAAGCCATAAATTAGTCAACGCATGTCACATCCTTCTTGTATCTGCCTCTACCCCCTAGAAAAATTAATTAAGAAAATACATATGAACACCAATAATTACGAGAGAAAAACATACTAAAGTGATGTATCTAACTTTAATAAGCAAAATGTAAAGAGTTCTGATTTTTATCTAACAAGCTCTCATTTTATTATTAGTGAAATTAAAGTTTTGTAATTTAGTACTTCTGCTTCTTGTTCATCCTTAAAAAAAGAACAAAGGATATGCTGCGCCTTTCTCACAGTTTATTACATTCCCTATGCAACTTGTTGAATTATTGGCTGGCCAGTATGTAAAGAGTTAGAGGCTGCCCCAGGGGCTGTTTCTTATTTTTGCTATATTATGGGTTATCTCATATCTGGGACTGGAAGGAGAGAGACCGTTTCATTGTCCTCTGAATTCATTGCTGCTAACTATAAGTTTTTATTGTAAATGTCTAATTTTGTATACAAAGATGTTACCAATTTTTAGCAACTTAAATGTCACTGATTTTAGGAAGAGAGTGGCACGTAGAAAAGATGAACCCATGGTTCCTTTGAATTTTTGACAAGCTGATGTAATACAGACAAAAAACTTAGAGAAATTGATTGTTATGCAACGCCAGAGAGCATTTGGACCCAAACCATGCCACATTGTGTTAGTCACGGTCTTCATTATTTATTTATATATTTTCTAAATTTGATATGCATACAGTTGGCTCAAATTCATCATAGTTTAACTTCAGAAACTAATTAATAATATGATATTAGAGTGAAAGTGTCTATAAGAGCTTAGATTTTGAGACGTTGATAGGTTTATATTATATAATCCCATGTCAAGATGAAGTTCAGAATGAACAGCGTTAGTAGCCAAGGTGTCAAAGCAAATGATGAAGCATTGTTCCTTTTCCTTGGAGTCAAATGAGAGGTGGTTAACATTAAGAAATAGATATATTCATCAGTTCATCCAGACCAAAACACTATGCTCTTTACAACCTTGACATCACTATTGTCCCCAAACATATCTTTACCATCTTGCACTATCACCACTGCCACCACTACCTGTTAACATTATCTTGATGTAGAACAAAAATGCACACAACAGCACTCAATTTCATCTGATTTATTCTAATAAGGCATCTCAACATAGATTGGATCTATGCAGTTACTTTATTTCAAAATCTCTAAAAGCATGAAGATGCAAGTTTGCATTACTTCACTTTTTCCGTTACAGATGCTTGTGCAGCCAAACATCGAAATTGCATCTAAAATATGCTGGCAAACTTTAAGCTGCAGTAATTAGAGTATTTTGGCTATCTGAGGTATGATTATGCAGGTACCACTCATCCAGAGGTGTGATAGAAAAGTTCACACAATGATTAGTGACATTAAGTTGACACAGGCTCATTTGGAGAGCAAAATACTGTGGCATAATGGGATTTGTAAACTATTAGATAAAAGTATTATATTAGTCAAGTTGTCTTGTCTCAGAAAAAGTTCCTTCAACAGATCAATTATTAACTTAGAATATGTTTTGAATTCTCACATATGAAATTCATCACTTATTATACATAATCAAGATTAGCTTACCTTGACAGTGCAGGTACTCAAAACCAATGACTACCTCTGCAGGATAAAATTCACAATCATTAAAGATTTCAGGTCAGTTGGAAATTTGGAATAAAACTTTGCAACAATTCACAAGGAAAACAAGACCATGATAGGTTGAAAAAAATAAATGTCAGCAATATATTGTATCCATTTGCTTGCACAAACAATTCTTTAAACATTCTGACATTTGTAGAAGGATTTATCAAAACAATTAGTTGCAGCCTATAGGACAGTACTAATAAAAATCTTACTAGGTCAAAGTAGATGACAAGGTTTTATCCTTGATACCCTCTCTCTCTCTCTCTTTGTGGTCCTAGGTTCATTTATTTTCTTGGCGAGTGCAATGTGAAGTTCTATTTGGAAGAAAATATCAAATTTGAAATGATCTTTAGTCTTATATCGTCTAATTAATTATTGACTAAGACAAGTATATCTTCATAAGTAATCACAGTCAATTTTCTTGGCATGTGTTTGTGAAATTCTACTAGGAAGAAAACATCAATTATGTAATGATGTATAATCTCCTAAGTAATTATTGGCTACAGTAGGTATAAATTCCTAAGCAAGCACAAGTTTTCTACGCCATGAATGCTATGCCACTGCCTTATTTCTTTTACTTTCTTCCTTAAATGTAATGTCACTGCCTCGCTAATTTCTTCTGCCTTCTTCAAAGACCTTGACTCTCTCTCTCTATTATATGTGTGCATACACATGTATGTATGTATGTAACACTATATACATAGACATGCTGGTGTGTGTGCTTGTGTGGGTGGTGTAAGCCTTTATTAGATAAGGTTTGTGGATTGGACTGGAAAGAAAAGCAACATAACGTTTGATATTTCTAAATTGTGTGGTTGTTGGAGATTGTCAAACCAGCTTTTGTTTGGAAGCTTCATTTAGCTAAACTCCATAAGATCTTTATGGATTCTCACTGTAAGCCATGTAGCTGAAACGTTACGTCACCATTTCTCACAATATCTCTTCTTCATTTGTCTTAATCTTCCAAAGGGGAACAATGGTTGGTGGGTTGCTTGCTGGAGTTTGTTACATGCCATTAATGGGAGTTTCCATTGAAGTGAAGCAAACCTATAAAGTAAAAAGTAAAAACCATTACAATGTGTTGGCGTTATATATGTTAGTCTTAGGCGGTGTCTAACCTAAAATGTGTCCAAGTTATGACACTTTGTACTCTAGTACATAGTTTGGAAACAAGACGGCAAGGTCATTTTTATGATTTTGGGAGAACAATGATCTTAAATGAAAAACATTCAGGAGGCATTTTTAAAAATTATTCTCAAGAGATTGATTCAGCCAATGCTGACTTTTTTCGTCTTCTAAGCATAGTACATGGACTGATTGATTGGTGTAACCAAATCTTAATTTCAAAGTTTTAGGTTTAATTTATTTTTAGGCAGCTTCAAGTTCTTAAGGACATAATAACATTTAGGCTTCTTTTCTTCTGGGGTAGTTTCTATATGATCTTAATATGCTAGCTAGTTCCAGTCTCATCAATTTTGCCTCATGCGAAGTATAACCCCAATAACTCTCTTTCATAAGATTACTACTAAGGCCATGGATATGATTAAGGGATAATGTCATGATCATAAAAGGATTACATATTTTGAAACAAAGGAAACTAAATTCCTTGAAATCTATTATCTTTACACTTTCTTGATTCTTTTTGTTTTCTTAAAGCATTGTATTTTAGTCTAGAGACTTTTATTTGATGAAATCTGAGGATAATTGTACATCCACAAGGTATCAATATATACAGGGAGCATATTTGTGGAGTATGAAAACGAATGACAACTAAAGTCTTAAAATTAATTTTAATACTTCACATGTTAGACAATGCTTAACAGTTATTTATTCAATCACCAACCACTGGCAACCTAACTCTATGGAAATGCTAATTTAGTGGGTGTTTATATCCCCCTGTGATTAATCTCACAACCCTCTGGATTGTTTTAATATATATATATATTTTTTCAATCACAAACAACATGAGCAATATTGATATCATTTTATCATTACCATCAATTAGCAACCGGGATCACTATTTCCACCACCATAATGATCGATGACTCAATATCACCGGCTACAACCATCGTGATCATCATGTGTATCATACTACTGTTATTGTCGTCGTGACAATTTTTACTGCAAAGCACCACCAACTTGTCGACAACACCATTACAATTGTTACAAACTTATACCGTTATTGTGGGCACTAATGCATTACCATCACTGTACACCTCAATCCCACTTAGCATTGTTGTTGTTATCATGATTGTCACCACCACCAATACTAGTAACCTTCAAGTAATACAACTCTAAAATGCTCATTGTTTGTGTTATGAACGACCATTTGGGAAAAAAAATTTATGATATATGATTATATGTGGAATTTCATGTTTCGACATTTATTGTTATCAAATGATATTATCAATTTCTTGTAATAATTTCACAGTTTTAAAATTTTTGATGCATATGCTTTCACTATTAATAGTTCAGTTCTAAAATTTTCAACACAAAATTCATAACTCATTCAGCGAAAAAAAAAACACAAACTTCATAGCTCTATTAAATAGCACCTGTTTTAAGTTAAATAATAAATTTTTTTTTTAAAATTTCTTTCCAATGACGAGGTGTTCCAAACTCTCTTAACATGTGCATTTCCTTCATTTTTTATGCAGTATAAGATTAGAAATAAATTTCTAGATGCTAATCAAAATTAGAATCTATATTTTTCACTTTTTACTACTTTAAACTCTCCCAGAAAATCATTTCTAGAAGGCTAATGATTTGTATTATTACAATATTAACAAAAGAATGGATACAAAGCAGTTATTTTTTAATATATTTCAACCAAAAAATTTTGTTTGATCTATAAATGAAACTTGGGGTTTTAAAAAAAATCTTGAAAACTATATATAAATAAAATTGATTTTATACTAAATTTTGCAATAATTTCTTAAAATTCTTTAAAAATCATCTTCAATTTTGTTGTGAAACCTAGTTTTTTCAATAATTATGGTTGAAAATACTATATTTGTAACTAAAGGAGAGATAAAAAGTATAACTCTATAAATAAGTTGATAAATAAGTTGATAGACTATTGAGTTTCTATTCCTTAACTAGCTAGTAATTGATATAATTAAACATATTTGACAAATTTTTAATTCTCAAACGCAAACTACATCATATATTTATGAAAAGGCATTGTTTAGTAGATCCCTAAGTTGGCTTACTACCAATTTATTAATTATATAATTAATATGTCTAGGTAGTTAATTAACCAATTTCTAGTACAATTGAAAAAAAAAAAGGAAATAAATAACCATTACAAAACAACTCATATACAGACAAGGAATTGATCATGAAGTGAAAACCTAATTGGGAAAACACTTTGGGGCCAAGACCACGTCAAATCCACTATGAAGATTATTGTGACATAGATTCAATTTCAAGGCTTCTCGTATATTTAAAGAGACACCATAACCAAATTACCTGCTCTTGCTTGCAACTGCTGACTCTAGCCTCAAATCTTCAGAGTTATCCAAGGCTGAAAGTTAATTCTTTAAAGATTTTTCATGTCTCTATGGGCTTTAAATCATTACTCCAACACCATGGTAAGTGATCTTTGTATTTAAGTGGTAAAATTCCTTTCAAGAATATAGCAATTAGAAAAGTTGAAAGATTTTGTGGCTTTTGTTAGGTTCTAAGGTCTTAGGATTTTATGTATTTAGAACTCTAATTTGTAATGTTGGCAAACTATGATCAAAACAATGTATTTAGTCTTGTTTAGGCTTGCTCAAAGTTGATTAATTATTGTAAAGTTGGAATCGAGTGGCTGCAGAAGTATTTGTAACTTTCGGCCTGGCTCGATTGATCGAAAATTAGACTCGATCGATCGAAAGTCGGCCAGAACGTTTTCTGCAGAGTTCCAGTTCAGCCCAAACTCTATTTAAACGTCTTGGGGTTTAAGTAAAACTCTTATATATATAAGGGAAACCCTAGAACGTTTTTGGGACTTTGTAGAGAGAGATTAGAGTGCCTCTTGTGCCTCCTTTTATTTTTAGGGTTTTGTACCCAAACCTCTTTAAGTCTTTGTTGCTCATATTTGCTGTTTATGTGAATCTCTTGTGAGATCTTTGAGGAGCTTTCCTTCACATAAACTTAGGATTTTCAAGGTAGAGATATTATCTACATCTTGATGATCAACAAGTTGCTGCCATTGAAGCTTAAAGAATAACAAGCATGGGTGCTTGTAGCTGATTAAAGAATTCAAGAAAGAAGGAGTCCATAGATTCGGAGCTTGCACGTGGTTGTGTCAGTAAGTTCTACTGGTGGGTAGCATTAGGAAGTCAAGCGGGAAGCTTGTAGTCCTTCTGTATGAACTTCGATTCTTTCATAGTGGATTCAGGTTTGCCTTGAGGATCGGTGGATCAAATCCTCCCCAGGTTTTTACCGTGTGGTTTCCTGGGTGATCATGTCTTGTGTTATTTATTTTTCCGCTGCTATTTACTCTTAATATGATTATATAATTGTGTTAACCTAGATTTGCATGAATTGGACTAAGTTAATCACTTGGCTAATACTTTAGGTTAATCCAATTGTTGTTTTTAAGGGGTCTAATTTCCATCAGCTTTGGCAGGGTTTTCTCAAGGAATTTATCGTTCGTCTATCTCTTTTAATAGTAGGATTATAATTTGTTCATATAATATGGCGTAGGGTTTAAGGATTGAGAAACTAGAAAGGCATGTGAAAGCCCAAGTCAATAGTTTTCCTTAACAAGTTTGCTTAATCAAGTGTTGGGTGAACATTAGGCAAAATATTCAGCCCAACAAAATTTTGAAAACGTGATTTTGTTCAACTAATCTTCATTACTTGGACAAAATTCTTAAACTTGCACTGTGAACAACTTTCTTTAGACTTTGATGATGCCGAATAAATTCACTAGTGAGTTACAAAGTCCTCACACACTCAAAACAATCTCTGCACAATCAAAAAGAGAAAACCCTAGGAGAGTACAGGTGTGGTACTGGCCAAGGACCCTCTGAAGGTTAAGTCAAAAAATCTTTCTACAACTCTAGAGTGCCAGAGCTAGGGTGAATTATGCGTACCTGTTTTCTAAGAGTCTTTGGGTTCTTATAGTAGTGTAGAATCGAGTCCTATACTTGCGTAACAAGCCTTTTCCTTATAGGGAAGATCTCTAGTTAATGCACGTATATTCTAAAATCCTTCTTATGGTGGAATTCTATTCGTATTGGAATTCTATGGACTAGGGTTAATCATGAGGTACTAACCGTTTCCATTTAGGATTCCTTGGAGATCACACAATGTCCAATTGGGCCCCATGTGGCCTTTTGATGTCCATCTTGTTTAGCACCGTTAGGTCCATTTGTATGGATTTGTTACCTCCAGTTCTAATCCTCTTCAGTTGCCCCCTTCACCCTATGAGTCCGTGATCTCATAGTGGAAGGACTCATGGGGTGACGGTTTAACCTGATTACTTGGGGAACACCTGGCCTTGACAAGTTGTCTACAGATCATTAATGGCGAAGGACATATGGAATTTGCTGGATGGTCATTCACTTGGATCGAAGCGTCCCTTTGTCTTCCATGTCGTCTCTCTATATTAGCCAAGCTCTCTTTCTCTCATTTTTTACTTTTCTACTAAAATCTACTATTAGAGTGCACTCGTCATTATTGTCAGACGATCATTCCGTCATTAGTTGCATCCGTCATCAAAGCATTGTACAGTCCAGTCCTAACCTGGTAAGCATTCTTTTCTCAAGTTCTATGCACTTCACTTCTAGACTTGATACTTCCGTCATTCATTATAGACCTATCATAGCCTTAGGGTTTACTGTCACATGTAGGTCACGTCTAGTGCGTCAAGTAATCAGGTATTTGTCCATGACGGGGCGGGCTATGAGGAAGTGTACCCGTCTAGTCACAAATATCATGATGATCCAAGTGAAGAAAAAGGTTCGTCTACCTCTTCTCCGTCCTCAAGAGATGAGGATCTGGAGATGGAGGGCCCAGAGAATTCCAATGACGGTTTAGACGATGCTGAGCCCCTAATTCAGTCCATCATGGGTCCTGATGGACTTAGGGAGTTCATTATGCTGCCCCTGTGGACCGTGAATGACTTTATTTCCACTATCAAAAAGTCACATTTCAAGACACTTAGAGCCAAATACCAAATACCAAATAACATCTCCATCAGTCTACCATACGGCTCGGAGAAGTGTTACTATGAAAGAGTGGAATACATAGGGGTGTATGACTAAATGCTAAAGGCTGGGCTTAGATTTCTCTTGAATTCCCTTCACCGTGAGCTGTTCAAACACCTAGGTCTGGCTGAAAACTAGGTATCCCCAAACACCTGGAGGGTCTTCCTAGGCGTGGAGGTCTTGTATGGGGCTATGACTGATGGTGCAAGGAGGCTGACGGTGCGGGAGTTCCTCCATTGCTACTGTCCAGATGAAATAAAAAAGTCAAAAGGCATGTATAGTTTTGTGCCTAGGAGCCCATTGTTGAGGCTAGTATACGAGACCCTGGACTCAAATAGGAATTGGAAGAACCAATACTTCTTCCTTGAGGGGAATGAGTGGATGTGCCGTCCAGGGGACATAAAGCACATGCTCGTTGAGACAACTTGGGGCATACTGTCTCCGTCTAGTATGCACCTATCCTATAGTGAACAAATCTTATAGACAACCGTTGTCTTTTTATTGTTCAAAGTTCTTTAACCGTCCTTTTTTTGCAGTTTGGGAGCATCCACAAGTTACACTTGAGCAGTGGAGCTTTCTGGAAATAATTTTTGCCAAAACAAAACTAGAGGAGAGGACTTGGGCCAAATTGGTCACACTCGATACCATTCACTGGTATTGTGACGGACTGAAGCCTACACTTGCAGCCCGTTGCTATGACCCCCAAGTATGCCAACTTAAGTCCGTCACCTAGACTTGTGAAATTTGTAGTCCTTTTTACTTGAGAACTAAGTTTGCAAGTCCATTTTTATTTTTATTTTATTTTATTTTTCAGAAATGGACGCTGCTAAGAGGAGGGCCATTATTAAGGCATAGACGGCCAAAAATAAGGAAGATGGAGGTCAAATCCCTAAGGGCACGGATCCAAACATCCCATCCACCAAATAGAAGGTGCCACCAAAGCAGGACCATGCACCAAAAAAGCCAAAGATTGTACTGGAGCCCTTCGTGGGGCTGGAGGCTGAGGGAGCGAAGACGGTTACACCTGCAAAACATGGAGCAGGGAAAGGCTTCATGAAGGGTCCGTCCACTACACAGGAGAAGCCACCCGTCCTCCTCCGAGGGGACTCTAAATATGTTTTGGAGAGGCTTTCGTCCATCATAACACCTAAAAATTATGAGGACTTAAGCAACCACTCGACGGAGGCGATGGGGAAAACAGAGCTTTTTAGTATTGTGCAGGTAATTTTGTCCATTCATTTTTCCTCCATCCTTGCTCAATTAGTTTGAAACTAACTATTCCTTCCACTTTTCCAGGCCATGATTATGATGAAGGGGTTAATGGGCGGTGTCTAAACCGTGAGACGGCGTTGGGCTGTATTCTTGAGAGGGCAACGTTGACAAAGGAAGAACTAAACGAGCTGAAGGCCTGGAAGGTGGTCCAGGAAAAGAAATTTGTTATGGTGGAGAAAGCTAGAGATGAGTATTACAATCAGATGGAGCAGCTGAAGAAGGTCTTGGAAGACAAAGAGAAGGAGGTCTGTGATGCCGAGGACCAGCTTCGTCTTGCAAAGGAAGTTGCCGTATGAAAGTATCGTGACTCTGAAGCCCTTTTGTCGGAGTTAGGAGTATCTTACGGTGACGGTTTTGACGACACACTTCGTCAAGTGAAAGCTTTATATCCTAACCTGGATGTGTCCATTGTCAATATTAATGTCCAGGAGCAAATGTCAGTTCAACCTGTCCACTCAGAGAATAAGGATGAACTTTTTGCCAA
This sequence comes from Quercus gilva, assembly GCA_023621385.1. Lineage (NCBI taxonomy): Eukaryota > Viridiplantae > Streptophyta > Magnoliopsida > Fagales > Fagaceae > Quercus > Quercus gilva. The sequence continues at coordinate 55,370,680 of CM042475.1, read as the reverse complement.
GAATGCTCCAGTCAACAGCGCCCTTGGTGACAGAATTACTGTTGAGAGTCAAGTTGAACCAAAAGATGATCTGGCCCAAACTCCCACACCAATTATGTAGTTTTTTTTTTTTCTTTTTTCTTTTGGAATATGAAGGTTTTTGAGAACAGTTGATGTTTTAACCGTTCACCTTTTTGTATATGGACATCGCCCTTTCTGGGCTTTAATCATTGGTTAACTTATTCTGTTATCCAACTTATTATCTTGATTATTTTCAAATAAATGTAGTAGGTCTACTCTGGTTGGACCGTCTACGTTGGTGATTTTATTTGAACCTTAATAGGTCTTTCGTGGAGCCGTGCGCTTTATGCTCTTGAGGCCGTCTTTTTCATGGACATTTGAGATTAAAACCCGTTTGCCTTTAAATGCACCCGTCCACTTTGTGGACATCACAAATTATCTATCCCTATGGAATGAACCGTTCACTTTATGGACTTAACAAATTATCCATCCTATGGGATGAATAGTCCACTTTAGGGACTAGACAAATTATCATCCCTATGGTATGAACTGTCCACCTTAGGGACTTGACACATTATCCATCCCTATGGGATGAACCGTCCACCTTAGGGCCTTGACAAATTATCCATCCCTATGGGATGAACCGTCCACCTTATGGACTTGACAAATTATCCATCCCTACAGGATGAACCGTCCACTTTATGGACTTAACAAATTATTCACCCTCCTAGGATGAACTGTCCACATTATGGACTTACAAAATATTCATCCTTCTGGGATGAACCATCCATTTTATGGACTTAACAGAATATTCACCCTCCTAGGATGAACCGTCCATTTTATGAACTTAACAGAATATAGTATAAAAACACGTCAGTCATATCTAAATATTCCTCTTATTATTTAATCCAAAAGTTGTTCTTGAAAGAAAAAGAAGCTTAAAAGGATGCTATTGTAGCAAAAATAAATTGTCTTGAAAACCGAAAAATGTTGCAATAATTAACTAAAACTAGCAAAATTTGGATGAACTGAGAATTTGTCGAATGTTGTCTCCTACTGGTAGTACTTTCTTAGGTGCTCGGTGTTCCATAAATGTTGCAGCTTTTGCCCATCCAGTGTCTCAAGGTGGTAGGTGTCTTTTCTTTGCCACGACGCGATTCTGTAGGGTCCTTCTTAGTTGGGGTCGAGCTTTCCTTATGTAGGATCCCTGGTGGCGCCCATTAGCTTCCTTAAGATGAGATCTCCAACCTGGAAGTCCCTGGGTTTAACTCTGGAATTGTAGTGTTTGGCCATGAGATTCTAGTACCGTGCTAGCCTTTGCTCAGCCGTTGCTCTTACTTCGTTTACTAGGTCAAGTTGCAATCGCATGGTTTCATCGCGCTTGCTTTCGTCATGGTTCTCCACTTTGTAGCTTGTTAGTCTTACTTCCGCCAGGATGACCGGCTGTCTCCCGTACATTAATCGAAATGGAGTCTCTCCAGTAGGTGTTCGCACCATTGTCCTATATGCCCACAAAACACTCGGCAATTCCTCTAGCCATATTCCCTTTGCCCCCTTGAGCCAAGTCTTGATGATCTTGAGTAAGGATCGGTTTGTCATCTCAACTTGCTCGTTGGCCTGTGGGTGGGCGGGGGATGAGCAATGGTTTTTAATCCCCAATTGTGAGCAGAAATTCCGGAATGCGTCGTTGTCGAACTGCTTCCCGTTGTTAGAAACCAACACTCTTGGTATGCCATATCTGCAGATGATGCTCCTCCATACAAAGCTTCATATATTCTTCTCTGTAATAGTGGCTAAGGCTTTTGCTTCCACCCATTTGGTGAAGTAGTCAATGTCGACTACTAGGATCTTTAGTTGCCTTACTGCTATTGGGAATGGACCCATGATATCTAGCCCCTATTGAGCGAATGGTCATGGGGCCGTCATAGGGGTAAGTTCCTCTGTTGGCTGTTGGATGAGGTTGCCGAATCTCTGACATTTGTTGCAAGCCATTACATATGCATGGGCGTCCTTCTGCATGGTTGGCCAATAGTATCCTGCCCTGATAAGCTTTTGTACCAACGAGCATGACCTTGAATGGTTCCCTCAAATTTCCTCGTGAACTTCTCTCAGAACATAATCTGCTTCTTCAGGGCCGAGACACCTTAGGTAGGGTCGAGAGAATCCTCTTTTGTAGAGGACGTCTTTGATCAGGATGAAGCAGGCAGCTTGAACCTTTAATTTTTCTGGCAACCTCTCTTTCTTTTGGTAATACGCCCTCCTTTAGGTAGGACATTATTGGTGTTGTCCAATAGTTCTTGGATCCAACTTCCTGTACACTGACGTAGTCTATTAGTGGTGAGGTTTACACGAAGGATAGTACCTGACTAGGAGTGACCATATGTTCCGCTGACGCAGCTTTAGCGAGCCGATCCACGTGTTTATTCTCCTCCCTTAGGATTTGAATGAACTTTGCTTGGAGATTGTTGACTCGATCCTTCACCTGTTCTAGATATTTCTTCATCTGTTCACTCCTACAGTTGTACTCTCCATTGACCTGACTAATCACCATTTGGGAATCACAATAGAGGGCCAAATTTTCAGCTCCTGCGGCCATGGCGAGGTCCAGTCCCGCTACTAAGGCTTCATACTCCACTTCATTATTCGTTGTAGGGAAGTCCAGACAGACCATGCATTCGATCTTATCCCCTTAAGGGCTATGGAGTATTATGCCGGCTCCACCTGCTTGCATATTGGAGGATCCATCTATGAGGATGCTCCATTGCGAGACCTCTTCTACCCCCTGTCCTTTTACGTTGGTGAATTCTGCAATGATGTCAGCGACCGCTTGTCCCTTGATGGCAGTGCGGGGGTGATATTGTATGTCGAACTCACTTAATTCAATTGCCCATAATGCCACCCGTCCAGTAGCTTCAGGATTATTCATCACTCTCTTTAGGGGTTTATCCTTCAGGACAATCACTGTGTGAGCTTGGAAGTAAGGCTTGAGCTTGCGGGCCACGATTACTAAAGCGAAGGCAAGCTTCTCCATTAGTGGGTATCTCTCTTCTGCACCTCAGAGTGCATGACTTGTGTAGTATACGGGCTTCTGTATCCTGTCTTCTTCCCTGACCAATGCTGCATTGACGGCCGCTGAGGATACTGCTAGGTAAAGGAATAGCTTTTCCCCGGGTTAGGAAGGACTGAGCAATGGAGGGGATGAGAGATAGGCCTTTAGATCCTTGAATGCCTGTTGACACTCGGTCTTCCATTCAAAAGACTTCTTTAGCGTGTGGAAGAATGGTAGACACTTATTTGTCGCCCTTGATATGAATTTGTTCAGTGCCGTTATCTTGCCATTGAGGCTTTGGAACTTTTTGACGTTCCTTGGAGGTGTCATCTTTATTATGGCCCAGATCTTGTCCGGGTTGGCCTTGATACCCCTTTGAGGCACCATGAACCCTAGGAACTTTCTGGCTGCTACTCCGAAAGCACACTTGCCTAGATTGAGTTTCATGTTGTAAGAGCGAAGGGTGTCGAATGTTTCCCTGAGGTCCGTTAAGTGGTCTTCCTCTCTTCGGCTTTTTACCAGCATGTCGTCAACATAAACCTGGACATTTCTACCAATTTTCCATGAGAACATCTTGTTCATAAGCCTTTGATACGTCGCACCCGCATTTTTAAGGCTGAATGGCATCACTCTATAGCAGAAGAGGCCCTAGCTGGTGACGAATGAAGTTTTCTCCTCATTGCCTTCGTCCATTCTGATCTGGTTGTAGCCTGAAAAAGCGTCCATGAAGCTCAGCAACTAGTGTTGTGTTGTGGAGTCAACCAGGATGTCAACCCATGGGAGGGGGTAACTATCTTTTGGACATGCTTTGTTTAGGTCGGTGAAGTCTATGTACATCCTCCATTTTCCGCTGGCTTTTTTAACCATTACCACATTTGCCAGTCAGTCAGGGCAGTAAACTTCCCTAATGAAGTTTGCCTTTTACAGCTTGCGGACTTCCTCTACTATGGCTTGGTCCCGCTCGAGGGTGAATACTTTCTTTTTTTGGAGGATGGGTATGAAGGCGGGCAACACATTCAGCTTGTGCACTATAATGGTAGGATCTATCCCCGACATGTCTTCATGTCTCCACGCAAATACATCCCGGTTATCCTTGAGGAACACTTTCAGTGCTTGGCAAATTGTTGGGCTAGCGAGGGTACCGATTCTTGTTGTTTAGTCATTTCTGGAGTCGTCGAGGGGTATTTCTTCAATCTCTTCTACGGGTTCTGTGGCCGTACGATGTTCTTTTATGCTGGTGACTTGGAGGTGGTCATTTATCTCCATCATTGCTATGTAGCATTCACATGCGCCACTTGATTTCCACGTAGTTCCCCTACACCATAGTCCGTAGGGAATTTAATCATTAGGTGGTAGGTTGAGGTCATGGCCTTCCATGAGTTGAGGGTAGGCCATCCTGTGATGGCGTTGTACGTGGATGAGCAATCGACCACAAGGAATGTTATGTCCTTAATGATCTGTTGGGGGTAATCACCTATCGTCACGGATAATGTGACTGCACCAAGTAGGAAGACCCGTGTTCCTTTGAATTTAACGAGAGAAGCATTCGTCGAGACTAATCGTTTTCTATCAATGCTCATTTGTTGGAATGCCGGGTAGTATAGTATGTCAGCTGAGCTGCCATTATCGACCAGAATTTGGTGCATATTGTAATCTCCTACCCATATGCTGACTACGAGTGCGTTGTCATGTGGGTGATGAAGACGTCGGGCATCTTCTTCTGAGAACCCAATGACTAGATTGTCCATCAGTGGCATTTTTAGTATGTAGCCTGTTAGCTGAACGTTCTGAACCATCCATAGGTAAGTTTTCTTAGCCTTTTTGGACGACCTAGTGGCCGTCGTGCCCCCTACTATCATTCTCATGTCCCCTATGGGAGGCATGGGACGCTCATTCTCCCGTTTGGAGGTCTGTTCTTATGGCTGGTCTGTCTTCTCCTTGCTAACAAATCTTTGCAACTTTCCTTGTCGTATGAGGGCTTCGATTTGTTGCTTCAAGTCGTAGCAGTCAGACGTACCATGGTTGTGATTGCGGTGGAATCTGCAATACTTATCCCTAGGCCTTTTATTAGGATCTCCCTTCAACTTTCTGGGAAAGGTTAAGGCTCCTTCATCCTTGATCTGCATTAAGATCTGGTTGATCAGAGCATTCAGCGTGGTGAAACTCGTGAATTTCCCGTAGGGGGTTTTGAGCACCTGTCCTCCCGTTGTTCTCCGGTCCTTACCCTCTTTGGTCCCCTATCCTGCCGTGTGTCTTCCTATCTTTCCCTCTTCTTGGGCCTCTCTTCTCGGGCCAGCAACGCATCTTCTGCGTTCATGTACTTGGTTGCACTGTATAGCACATCCAGCATAGTTTTGGGGTCGTTCTTGTATAAGGAAAACAGGAACTTACCCTTTTACAATCCATTTGTGAAGGTAGACCTGAGTATCTTATCGTCCGCTTCGTCAATCGAAAGAGCCTCCTTGTTAAAGTGGGTTATGTAAGACCTTAGCGTCTTATCTTCTCGTTGCTTGATGCTCATTAGGCATGCAGTCGACTTCTTATACCTATGCCCCCTATAAAGTACGAGGTGAACTGGGCGTTTAGCTTCTTGAAAGTATTGATGAAGTTAGGCGCCAGCTGGCTGAACTATATTCTCGCAGGACCCTTGAGCGTTGTAGGGAAGGCCTTGCACATGATCTCGTCTACTATTCCTTGAAGGTGCATCAAGGTTTTGAAAGTCTCTAGATGATCTAGGGGGTCTTTAGCTCTATCGTAGCTTTCTATTTGTGGCATGCAAAACTTCTGTGGTAGGACGAAGGAATTGACGGACGTGGTGAAGGGCGAATATGTTCGGTGGACCAGATCATCGAGGTCGTTGGACACCCGTCTTTTTGAGGGCGTTCATCATAAGGTCCACCTGTTCCTTCATCATCTGCATCTCTGCGACTATGTGAGGGGCAGCTATATCTAAGCCGAAGGGTCAGCTGGTATCCTGTCGCTCTTGTTTGCTTGGGGTGTTGCTTCCTTCCGACCCCTCTTGGTTCCTTTTTTCAGTGCTAGTTCCCTCTTGATTTTCTTTTTAGGTGTTCAATGTTGTGTTCTTTTAATGCAGCTGTTCTTCCAGGTCGTGGTTTTGTTTGATGAGGCATTCTACAATAGCGGCAAGAGTTTGAACTTGTCTCTTGAGGGCAATCGTGGGTGGGTCATCTCCTTGAACGTCGTTGGTGGTTGCCATTGAGCGAGTAAGCACCATGTAACTTTTTGTTCGGGGGGCGATGTTATGGCTTACAAATTGTGTATTCTCATAGATGGTGCCAACTGATGATGCCGAATAAATTCACCAGTGAGTTACACAGTCCTCGCACCCTCGAAACAATCCCTGCACAATCAAAAAGAGAAAACCCTAGGAAAGTACCGATGTGGTACTGGCCAAGGACCTTCGGAAGGTTAAGTCAGAAAATCTTTCTACAACTCTAGAGTGCCAGAGCTGGGGTGAATTATATGTACCTGTTTTCTGAGGGTTTTTGGGTTTTTATAGTAGTGTAGAATTGAGTCCTACACTTGCGTAACAAGTCTTTTCCTTATAGGGAAGATCTCTAGTTAATGCACGTATATTCTAGAATCCTTCTTATGGTGGAATTCTATTCATATTAGGATTCTATGGACTAGGGTTAATCATGAGGTACTAACAGTTTCCATTTAGGATTCCTTAGAGATCACACAATGTCCAATTGGGCCCCACGTGGCCTTTTGATCTGTCCACCCTGTGCTCGTCCATCTTGTTTAGCACCGTTAGGTCCATTTGTATGGATCCGTTACCTCCAGTTCTAATCCTCTTCAGACTTCAACCTTACTTACACTGGTGCCAAATGAGAGGCAACAAACAAAAAATTAAAATGAAACTTTTTCCTTACAAAGAAACTTTTTCCAAAGAATAAAGTCTCATTTTTAATGGTAGTTATTTTATGATTTGTAAAGTCTCACAACGAACAAAAAAATATCAACAATTCTAAATGGTTCACGTGCCTCTCAAATTCTCAATGATCCAAAGCCAAGATTAGAATAAACATTAACAAAATTGACGATTTAGTGCATGTAATTGAGAATTCATTGCAACATAGAATATATACTTAATAATGGTGCACAATTATAAAGTCATCTTATTGAGGTCGAGCTTAACCTCATCTCTTAACATCTATGTTGTGTGTCTTACAAAATGGTATTACTATAGTGACTATAGTACCACTTTCAAGGAGAAAATGGGCAAATGCCCCTTTCAAAAAAAAATCCAGCATTTTATCCTCTTTCTCAAACTAATTAGGAAAATGCCCCTCTTTTGAAAATCGATTTTTTCAAAATCGATTTAGGCCTTATAGCGGCGTTTTTAAGGAGCCTATAGTGACGTTTTAAGAACCTATAGTGACGTTTTGTAACTCGATTTCCATAAAGTTGAGTTACATGCAATTTTTTTTCTTTTCTTTTATCTATAACTTGATTTTATGTATATCGAGTTACAAAACACCACTATAGGTCATTAAAACGTCACTATATTCAAAAAAAATCTAGCATTTTATCCTCTTTCTCAAACTAATTAGGGAAATGCCCCTCTTTTGAAAATCGAGTTTTTCAAAATCGATTTAGGCCATATAGCAGCGTTTTTAAGGAGCCTATAGTGACGTTTTAAGGACCTATAGTGACATTTTGTAACTCGATTTCCATAAAGTTGAGTTACATGCAATTTTTTTTCTTTTTTTTATCTATAACTTGATTTTATGTATATCGAGTTACAAAACGCTACTATAGGTCATTAAAACGTCACTATAGACTCCTTAAAAACGCCTTTATAGGGCCTAAATCGATTTTGAGAAACTCGATTTTCAAAAGAAGGGCATTTCCCTAATTAGTTTGAGAAAGATGGTAAAATGCTGAATTTTTTTTTTTTTGAAAAGGGCAAAAAGCAATTTTGTCCCCACTTTCAATCATTTATAAATTTTTGATAAGCTCTTTGGTGGGTGGATGAAACCAAGTTGTATGTCATCAAGTCCTCACATGATCTCATAGTAACATTACAAAGAGAGTTGAAATAATTCTCTCTATAAATAAGAAAAAAAAAATTCTTTCTTCTTTTTCATCCATGACTTCGTTTTGATTCTTAAATTCATTAACTTTGAATGAATTATTATACCTACGTACAAATTCCACATGGCTTATTAAAGAAAAAGCATGCTAGGTAAAATTTTGTATTTTTGTCGGGCAAATATTCAACTAAGAATGGAAATATTGTGAATTATGAAGGTTGAAAAATTCATATTTATTATCTTATTGCATTTTAAATATTCTTTTAACTAAAAAAATACACAAACAGTAAAACAGAAGAAGAAGAAAATGCAACTAAGCAATTTTTGGGGTGAAGTCAAACATCACAATAGCTCCTAAATCCAGAACTTTTAACTTTGTTACAAACAACAAACAATCAGAGCGTTATTCCAACACAATTATGGTTAGATGGCTAACTAATGATTATATTTATGTGGTTCTTTGGGTCAACTTTCAAATTGGGTTATAGTTTTCAAACTAAGGAGGATTGTGTGTAAAATATAGGATCCAAAATTTCAAAAAAAAAAAAAATATATATATATATATATATTTATATAATAACTAATAGCCGAAACGTTTGACTTTTTATTGACCACTCATTCTGCCACGTGGCTACATCAATTGCTGACACGTTCACTTTAAAACATTAAACAATTGTTTCTTTTCAGTGGTTTGCTTATTTAGTTTCAACGAGTAACTACTTATTATTGTTTACATACGCTGTTTACTTTTTGTTTTCTTCTCTTTGTTTTTCTGTTTTTTTGTTTTTTTTTCCCCCTTTGTGAGAACAAACCCAGCGAAGGTTGTGGACAAAATACAAAGTACCCTTGACGCTACTGCTATTGGTAATTCTTTTCTTCACAATCATGCTATTGTTTTTTGTTTTTAATTTTTAATTTTTATAATAACAAACATTTATAACTAAGGCATTGAAATATTTTGTGCACACCATGTGTTTGAGAAAATGCCTTGCTTACTCTTGCATTACTTTGTAGCCACTTTATGGTTTGTGCGTCTTGGTTTTAATTACTATTGGTTATTGACTATTTTTTGTTATGTATCAATTATAAGTTATGATGATATGAAAAATATTATGTTTGTACCCAACGACTGGAAAAAAATATGTTTGTCCCAGTCATTCTGTCTATATTAAATGATGAAGACACTCTTAGATGTCAGTTTTGCTAAATAGCCAATGTACTTAATCAGTAGATTTGATTTCAATTGCCAGATTTTCAATTGATATAGAAATAATGGAATGATGGATTGTTGTTCTTTTCAATTTTTTTTTATAATAAAAGCCTTATGGTCAAAGTGCAGTTTGTCAACGTTACTTTCAACTTTCAAGCATTCAAATTTAGATAGGTGCTTGGTAGAACTTTGTTTCTAAGGTATTTAATTCAATGCACTAAATAGTCTTTTTTCTTCTTTTTTTTTTTTTAAAATAATGCAATAGCCTAGTATTCATACTCAAGGTTGTCAAAATCGAGATCCTACGTAGGATCGTGGGAGGTAGGTGGGATTGTAGATCGTAGGATCAGATCGTGGATCGTAAGATCCTACATTATCTGAGAAAAAACAAAAAATATACTTTAGTGTGTTAAATAATTACATAAATTATACATTCATTGATATAATTACCATACATTACTGCATCCATTTGTAAGCATTATTTAAAGAGGCCAAAAACCTCAAAATGTGACACTCTATTAAGATATTTTTTATTTGGGTTCAACTAACACTCTCTCTACGTTAAAGTAGAAAAACTTGGTCTATTGGGATTTTATTTTTCATTTAGGTCCAACTGAGCCTTCTGTCAAGTTAAAGAAGATTACAAGAAACCAAGGTCATTTGGGATTGTCAGAATCGTATGATCCTACTAATCCTGAATGATTGCAAAGATCCTTGAAAGATCTGGATCGTTTTGGGCAAGTGGGATCGTAAAATCGTAGGATTGTAGGATTCAGATTGGGATTTTGCAACCATGTTCATACTAATATTTTCAACGCTTTGTTCTTTGCTCTCTTTTTATTTTGAAAAAGATTTTCTTGGGTTGAATGAGTTGTCTACTCTATTAAGGTTACAACTGAGACATTATATAGCACTTACATCCATTCAAACGCCTACGTAAAGCTTTACATGAATCATTTTTCTTTTTTCCCTGCTTTAGCCTCTTTTTCTATTTGCCAAGATAGAGTAAATTTGTGGTTTGGTAACAGTACTTGCAGCATACAATGAGAACTACTATAGTTCACAATCGAATGAGTTTTACTATAGTTCACAAAAAGTATCTGTAGCATTTTTCAGTGGAATTTCTTGCTTCCTTTCGGCATTTTTACTACAGTGTTACTCCAAAAAATTTTAAATCAGATTTTTTTTCTATTGAAAGTTGTGCTATTACCCCAGTCCATTAAAAGTCACTACACATGTTTTAGTTTTAAAGTTGTAATATTTATTGGACAATATAGTATTTTGTGTTTCAATGTATTAAATATTGTTCTTTCTTAAAAAAAAAAAAAAATTGTCATATTTGAATGATATCTTAAATAATCACTAAATATATATAGTATATTATTAATGTCATCTCTTATTCATAAGCATTTCATTTAATTATATAAGTTATTCCAACTGAAATAAAATAAAATAAAGATTTGAAATAATATTTTAAACTACCATAAATAAATATTCAATATAAACTAAAATTAATAAATTTTTCTTTTTTAAAATCTTATTTTCAATAGTTTTTCCGTGTATCACACGGGTTAGCAATTAGTGTGTGTGTGTGTGTATATATATATATGTAGGATTATGCTAATGGGTGCCCTTAGGGCACTCATTAATAATCTATTTTAGGAAAGTTTTGATACCACTTTTATGGGAAATGAAAAAAACTATCAAATTACTAATTACTTTTTTTTCATTTCTCATAAAAATTTTCTTTAAATAGATTATTAACCAGTACTCTAATGACACTCGTTAACATTTTCCATATGTACAATACACGTTTTCAAATGGGCTCAAAATGTTTCCAAAAATTTATGGGAGTCCATGGCCCCTTGATCTTAGAGCAATTTCACATCAGTTTGTTGGGTATCCAATTTTGAAATCTACATTCGTTGGATCCTTTTGGTTGGACTTTGGATCTAGCTATGAACACAACCTCGGAATTGCCTCCAGGTTTCTAAGGCCCACATGGCAAAACAATATTGGACCAATCAAGTCCAGTATATCCTAGCACAGCCCTCGTTGCATGCCTATTGGTAGGCTGGATTGTTTAGTCCCCCAATATTTACTCAAAAATAAGTAATAACCCGTTGCTAACTTGTGCCATGCACTGAATAGTTAGCAAATATTAAATATCTTCACATTGAAAAAAAAAAAAAAAAAATCACTTTGTTCATTACTACAATTAGTTAAAAATGAATGAAAGTCAATAATTCTACTTCAAAATAAAGGTTGAAAAAATATATAAAAAGATTGATCTTATATAAAACTTTCAGCTCAAATATAATTTTTGAATCAACTTATTTATAAGACGAAACAAAAATAAATATATTTTGAGAAAAAACCATATTGTGTCTTTTTTATAATGAAGAAAGGACACTAATTAGGCTTTTACCATGCTATTCATTCCACAAAAACAATTGATAGACATTCACAACACGGGAGACGACCTGACAAACAGACTTAAGCTTCCTAGCTAGACATCGAATTTAAGATGGAATCACATCTAGATACGCATATTTTCTACCAAGCTTGAGTGTAATTGGTATAGGTGTCTCTGAACCATTTATCTATCCGTCCAAATGGCAAGCATGGCGACCAAAAACAATTCATTAACTAAATTCAATTTAGTGAACATGTAGATAAATTAATAATAAAATGATTAAATGAAGAATTTGGGTTGTGATAGTCCAAAAATATATTCGTCCACAACTGTGAAGGACGATCTATAAGCACGATTGCAATGTCGACACAGCCTAAGGGGGTTGCCTGACATTGACATGGCCATCGTCCTTCAATCAAGACAAGCCGTTACAAAAATAGCCATGAATATCAATGGCGTTGGAGGTGTACCCGTCAACTTAACACCTGGCACAAACGTTACAGATTCTGCAATAACACCATCATTATTACAGAGCCAACGGATAGAAGAGAAAGGAAATCTCCTATATATATATTCATGAACAAGAGTCCAGAAAGGTATGAAAAACACTTACATAAGATTTCACTTACAAAAGCTATACTATCTTCCTTTGCTTCGAGGCTTTTTCTAACTTTGGCATCGAAGGCTTTGTGACTGGCGCCACACCGGTGACCACATTCCTTATAGTTTGGGTGTGTTTCAGGGTGTGGACGATTCCAGTCTGGACGAACATCTCTACTGACGATTCTAGCATCGTCAGTTTGGCGCTGTCTGTGGGGAGACTATTATTGTTCTTGAGCGTTCAGTTCAAGGACATTGTTCTATTCTAACGAGATGGAGTCCAGCTCTAACCCAGATCCTGCTGCATTGGCCTTACAAATTCAAGCACTCGCAACCACGGTGGAAGAACTCACCAAGCAAAACCAAGAGATGAGACAACGACTGCAACAGGGAGATAACCACACAGAATTCAATAGAGATGAGGATGGAGACAGCCATAGGAGATGAGCCAATACTCCAGAAGAACCAAACTCGAATTTTCTCAAGGGAATGAGGAAAGAGATAGACGAGCTGAGAAATGCTATTAGGGGAAAGACGGATCAAGGATTGGACAGAATCGTCAGGAAAACTGACTTTCCTTTCACAGTAGCCGTCCAGGAATGCCTGGTGACCTCCAAGTTCCGCCTACCCCAGCTTGAACCCTTTGACAGATTAAAAGATCTGTTAGATCATCTGAATACTTTCAAGACGACTTTGGGTTTTCAACAGCCCCCTGACGAGATCCTATGCCGATCTTTCCCCACCACCCTAAAAGGAGCAGCTCGGGAATGGTTCACTAAATTGCCTACATCATCCATTGATAATTTCGAGTAGTTAAGCAGTTCGTTTGTTCGTCACTTTGTCGGAGGACAACGTCCAAAAAGGACAGGTGATCACTTGCTCACAATCAAACAATGAGAAAAAGAAACTTTGAGGTCCTATGTGACGTGCTTCACTCGAAGAATGCTGGAAGTAGATGAGTCAGACGATAAGGTACAACTCACAACCTTTAAGGCTGGATTAAATTCCAGAGACTTTGTGGTTTCTTTGGCGAAGAATCCTCCCAAGACGATGGCAGAGGCGCTCTTGAAGGCACAGAAATATATGAACGCTGAAGACGCCTTAGCAGCCATAGATGGGGCAGAAAAGACGAAGGAGAAGAAGAAGGAAAAAGAAGACGATAGAAAGGGGCAGAAAAGAGATCGGGCTGATCGACGTAATGACGACGGGAATAGACGAAGAGATGATAAGAATCCTTGACGAACGAAGTTCACATCGCTAGTGATGCCCGTTGATCAGATTTTGACGGAGATAAAAGATGAACAATGTCTTAAATGGCCCAGGCCACTCCAATCACCACCCAGTGTGCGTGATAAGAGAAAGTATTGCCGTTTTCACAAAGACCACGGGCATTACACAGAGGACTGTCGAGACTTGAAGGAGCAGATACAAGAACTTATCCAGAAAGGGAAACTTCAAAGATATGTGAATAGGGGAGAAGCTAGCAGATATCGTAAGAAGGATCAGCACGAAGGTTTCCAAAAGAGTGAAGAACAACCACCTCGTCCGCAGAATGTAAAAGGAGAGATAAGAACCATCACGGGAGGACCGTCCATAGGAGGGTCGTTCAGATCCCTCAAAAAATCACACCAAAGGCAAATAAACAGCGTTCATAGCTTACCACCCTTAAAGCAACGACGGACGAACCAAGACATGTACTTCTCGGAGGAAGGTGTTAGGGGGGTAAAGCAACCTCATGACAATCCACTGGTTATCATGATCATGATCGAAGGTTTCAACATAAGAAGAGTTCTGGTAGATAATGAAAGTTTAGCAGATATCATCTACTTGTCTGCCTTCCAGCAATTGAAGGTAGACCCAAAAAGGCTTCATCCTTTTGAATCACCTCTCGTCAACTTCAGTGGAGACAAGGTGTACCCCCGCAGAATAGTGACGTTGACGGTCACAGCCGGCTCATACCCCCTCCAGGTAACCAACAGACACAATTTTTTGGTTGTAGATTCACCTTCGTCTTACAATGTGATCATAGGACGACCTACCCTTAACCGCTAGAAAGCCACTACTTCCACATATTGCCTGAAAGTAAAGTTTTCGATAGAGCACGGGGTTGGAGAAATAAGAGGAGATCAAGTATTGGCAAGAGAGTGTTATCAGGCCGTCTTAGCCATGAAAGAAAATCATACGTGGGTAATCGAAGATAAGACGCCTGAGATCGTGGAAAAGCTAGAAATGGTAGAACTGGATGAAGGGGATCCGACAAAGACGACACAAGTAGGGATGGATCTAAACCAAAGGATGAAGGAAGGTATCATCAGTTTCTTGAAAAACAATCTCGATGTATTTGCTTGGAGCCATGAAGATATGCCAGGGATTCCAGCAAACATCATCCAACACAGTCTAAATGTAAACCCAGAAAAGAAGCCCGTCCAGTAGAAAAGAAGGGTCTTTGCACTTGAACGGAACCAAGCGGTGATAGACAAAGTAAGCAAACTACTTGCTGCAAAATTTATTCGAGAAGTTCACTATCTGGAGTGATTAGCCAACGTCGTCATGGTCAGGAAGGCAAATGGGAAATGGAGGATGTGCGTCAACTTCATGGATCTAAACCAAGCCTGCCCAAAAGATAGATTTCCTTTGCCCAGAATTGACCAGCTAGTAGACTCTACCGCTGGGCACAAGCTTCTTACTTTCATGGACACATTCTCGGGGTATAACCAAATACAGATGGCCAAAGAAGATCAAGAAAAAACTGCCTTTATCACTAGCCAAGGACTTTACTACTACAGGGTAATGCCTTTTGGATTGAAGAACGCAGGGGCCACATACCAAAGATTGGTAAATCAGATGTTCAGTAAACAAATAGGGAGAAATGTGGAGGTGTACGTCGACGATATGCTCGTCAAGAGCAAAGAGGAAGAAGATCACCTGGACGACCTTAAGGAGATGTTCAACACGTCAGATGGTACAACATGAAGTTAAACCCCTCCAAATGTGCTTTTGGAGTTTCATCAGGGAAGTTCCTCAGGTTCATGGTTTCACGAAGGGGAATTGAAGCAAATCCTAAGGGCCATCCTCAAGATGTCATCGCCAAGGATGACTAAAGAAGTACAATCGCTCACAGGAAGAGTAGCAGCCTTCAACAGGTTCGTCTCTAGGGCAACGAACAAGTGCCTCCCTTTCTTTAAGACATTGAAGAAGGTGTTTGCCTGGACGGAGGAATGCGAGACAGCTTTCCAAGAGTTGAAACGGTACTTGAGCAATCCCCCACTCTTGAGTCCGTCCAAAGAGGGCGAAGATTTATTTTTATACTTAGTAGTGTTTGTCACAGCAATCAATGCAGCCTTAATCAGGGAAGAAAACAAGATACAACTTCATGTGTATTACGTCAGCCAAGCCTTCCAGGGAGCCGAGGCTCGATATCCACGAATAGAAAAGATCACCTTCGCCCTAATAGTGGCTTCAAAAAAACTTCGTCCCTACTTCCAGGCCAATCCAAGCAAAGTAATGATGGACTAGCCCCTCAAGAAAGCAATGAACAAACTTGAGGCAGCTGGATGAATGGTGCAGTGGGCAATCGAACTTAGCTAGTTCGATATCGAATACCGCTCCCAAACAGCCATAAAAGCTCAAGCATTAGCGGATTTTATAGTAGAATTCACCACCAACGAGCAGGAAGAGGAGTGGGAAGAAGTTTAGACGATTAACACAAACGGATTGTCCACACAAAAAAGGGGTGAGGCAGGCATCGTTATTGTCTCCCCTCAAGAAGATGTTCTCAAATATGGGGTCCAGCTGAAATTCCCCGTAACCAAAAACGAAGTAAAGTATGAAGCCCTGCTAATAGGGCTCAGATTAGTTCAAGCACTGGGAGCTGAAAATATTGTGGTCAAGAGTGACTCACAGCTCGTTATAGGACAAGCCAAAGGGGATTTTGAAGCAAAGGAGACGAGGATGCAAAAATATCTTAAATTGGTGAATCAGCTAGTAAGCAACTTTAGTTGTGTGGAGTTTATACAAGTTCCACGGGAACAAAATGCAGAAGCCGACGAAGTAGCACGGAGCGCATCAGCAGATATCCAGGACGAGACAAACGATTGGAAACTAGAAGAACAAGACTTCCCTAGCATTAGAGAGTTGCAAATTGTCTCTGTGCACACCCGCCCGGGATGGACGAGTCCAATTTTGTCTTTCCTTAAGGACGGACGACTACCAATAAACACTGAAGAAGCCAAGAAAATCCAAAAACGAGCTGCCCAATTCACAGTATTGAATGATAAACTTTATAGAAGAGGCTTCTCTCAACCCTACTTGAGATGCGTAGAAGAAGAGGTGGCCAAGTACGTCCTCGAGGAAGTACATGGAGGAGTCTGTGGAGATCATATGGGGTCAAAGCCCTTCATCAAGAAGATCATGAAGGCAGGTTATTTCTGGCCCACGATGTAGCAAGACGTAGCAGACTTTGTGAAGAAATGTGACAGCTGTCAAAGATATGGGAATATTCAGCGAGCCCCAGTAGAAAGAATGACGAGCATCTCCTCACCGTGGCCATTCGTGAAATGGGGGATCGACATCATGGGCCCTTTACCAAAAGGAAAGAGATAAATGAAATTCCTACTCGTCGCAATTGATTATTTCACAAAGTGGGTCGAAGCAGAAGCTTTCGCAACAATCACAGAAGCTAAGGTACAAAATTTTGTATGGAAAGATATTGTTTATAGGTTCAGGATCCCGAGGACAATCATCTCAGATAACAGTCGTCAGTTCGATTGTCAAGGATTTAGATCATTTTGCTCGAACCTAGGTATCAAGAACAAGTATTCTTCACCAGGACATCCTCAGGCCAATGGACAGACGGAAGTAACTAACTGAACCTTGCTCAAGATTATCAAGTCTTGGTTAGTGGGGCAAATGGAGCATGGCCTGAGGAACTGTCAGGCGCCCTATGGGCTTACAGGACGACGGCAAGAACACCAACAGGAGAAACTCCTTTCAACTTGACATACGGCACAGAAGCAGTCATCCTAGTTGAAGTGGGGCTCACTAGCATCAGAATGAAGTTTTTTGACGAAAAAAGCAATGATGACTAACTGAGGCTGAACCTGGATTGCCTGGACAAAGTCAGGGACCAAGCCTCCCAGATAATGGCCAAGTACCAGGAAAAGATGGTAGGGTACTACAATCAAATAGTGAGATTGAAGAGATTCAGCATCGGTGACCTTGTCCTTCGAAAAGTAACTTCTGCAACAAAAATCCTACACAAGGCAAACTAGGTCTAACATGGTAAGGGCCCTACCGAATCGTCCATTACTCAAGACGAGGGAGTTACCACCTAGAAGACTTGGAGGAAAAGAAGCTACCTCGTCCCTGGAACGTCGAGCATCTAAAGAGGTATTACGATGAAAAATCCAAGGTCTGATTGTAAGCAGTTTTATGATACTTTAATTCCATACTTTCTATTTTCTATGCTTTTTACTACAAGTTATGTACTTAAGCAAAATTATATAAGTAATCGTCCATCATTGCAATAGCATCGTTTAGTAATTCTCGTGTCCTAATTATCTTTTCAAAAACCTAAAACGACTGTTCGTCAAGATCAAGAAGACGATAAAACCCCTTCAAAGGGTACACATCATCCAGATCAAAAAGACACCCAAAGACCTTCAAAGAAGGCACATCATCTAGATCAAAAAGATGATAAAATCCCTTCAAAGGATACATATCGTCCAAATCGAAAAGACACCAAAATTTCTTCAATGGATGCCCCTCGTCCAGATCAAAGAAACAATGAAATTTCCCCAAAGAATACATGTCGCCTAGAGACGGCAAATATCCATACCTCTTCCAAAAGAACTCCAATAGAAATGGCTTAAGTCTACAAACAAACAAAGAAAATAAATCCTACAAGGGACGAAGAGGCAGTTCCAACACAAATTTTTATAAGTCCACGCTGAAACAAATATGAAAGTAGCAACAAATATAATGCATATATGTTCGAAGATGCGAATTGTTCAAAAGAAAAAAAAAACAAACTCCCAAAACATACGGGGACCCAAAAAAGTGTTCATCTGAAAAGCCTAAAACATGCAAGGCACATATTTAAAAAAAAAAAAAAAAAAAAAAAAAAAAAACATATACAGAAGTACTAAGTAGGAGGGGCATCGCCACCACCCTCATCAGCTGCAGGAGGGTCCTCGCCAGAAGCCATAGAAGTCTGGGCCGCCAAGGCAGTCTCGTCTGCCTCAATTTCTTTATCTACGGCTTCGAAATCCAAATAATCCAAATTGACCCCTCGTCCATGCTTGATCAAATATCTTCTCAATAATTCAAACCCCTTGAAGTACCACTGGAACAAAACAATATTGTATTCATCAGTTGTCTGGAAGGCGAGGACGGCCTTAGCCACAGCAGCTTTCATCCTTTGACCCGCGGACGCAAGGAGCTCATCCTTCTGCTTTATCTGCGACCTTTCAGCTTCAAGTTGCTCGGTCAAAACTTCGACTTGCTCTTTTTAGGTATTATGGGCGTCTATCACTGCAATTAAATCCTTCCGCAAGCCCGAAGCCTCAGCCTCTAAAGCCTCTACCTTGGAAGTGGCCAGGACAGCCCTCTCCTCACTCGCCAAAAATTGCGAAGTAAGATGCATCGTCTCCCCCAACACCTAAGAATAAAAAATTAAAGAAAAAAATAAAATAAAAGAAAGAAGAAATGATGATGATGATGATGATGATGATAAAGCAAGAGAAAAGTACCTGTATGAGCTTATGGACGTGTTGGTTCACCATTTCATGGGAAGGCACAAGAGAAATCTGTTTCCTCTCTTTAGGAGTTAAAAAATCGTTTGCCCAAGCCACGGTGGCGTCCACATCATCCCAAATACTGATGCCCACCTTCTCCTTGCCCTTATACCTCGTCTTTTGCCTTTTTGGGGCAAGGACCTCTTCAATTGAAACCACCGGGGAAGCTATCCTTGCTTCGTCCAGAGTAGGGGTGGAAGAAACCCTCTCTGTCGTCTCTTTCTCTTTCTTCCTCTCTCTATTGGTGAATTTCAAGGTTTTCTGGTCGATGCTTGAAAGAGGTTCGTTCTTCTTCCCCTTGATTTTCGCATACATATCCTTTTTAAAATTGCTCATCATTTCTACAGCCAGAAACAAAATAAGGGCCAAGAGTTGAAATAAGAAAGTAAAAGAGAACAATTATACATATCGAAGCCACTTACATTTTCGCTATTCTCGATCAATCGCTTAAAGGATGTAAAGTGAAGGCTCAGGCCTCAAACAGTGACAGGCCAAAGTGCGCGGATCGACGAGCTTGTCAAAGTCGTCGATCGTCTTGACATACTTAATTGCTTCCTGAACCCTTCCCTCAAATTGGTTATCAAGTTCCGGATGTTCCTTCACTGCACAACAAAACAAAAATCGCACGAGGTTAGAAGGATGACCAAGAACAATCACAACGCTAGAAAGAAGAGACATAAAAGACAAACGCACCAAGACGAGGGGTCTCCCACCGGCGCAGCAACCTAGGGACATTTCCCCAAAGTCATCTGATAAAGTCTCCCAACCATCGCCTGACACGAAGAAATATCTTGATTTCCAGTAACGAAAGGATGAAGGGAGGTCAACTACAAAACGAGATCTCCTATCCCAAGGAACAAGTTCATAATACCCAAATTCCCTAAACTCTTTTAGGCGGTAAAGATGGGTAAGTTTGTTCATGGTAATCATCTCTCCATCTGCTATCGTCGTCCAGATCACCATACAGCTTATGACAATTCTCCAAAAATTAGGCATAAGTTACCCGGGGCCAATCTGCAAATGATTTGGAAGCTCCATAATAAATTGGTGGATGAGAAATCTTAAACCACACAAGAAGGCCGCCTCATAAAAGCAAACCTCACCATGGGCAAATGTACAAGCCTTTTCACCCTTCCTGGGAAAATGAACCCTAGTTTCCTCGGGGAATTGAAACCTATCCCTAAATCTACTAAAGACATCTACCTTTAAATCACATTTTTCCTTGAGGGCATGAAACGGACGAGGAACGGAAACGGAAGTAGAATGAGGAGGCACGAAGGCAGCTGTGTCCATTATAGCCTCGTCCACAGCCATGTCAGAAGTCAAACCCTTCTCCTGACCGCTCGATCCCACATCAGAACCCATATTTTCCCTCCTAAGGACCCCACGAATAGATTTGAACCAAGAAAAGGACTGTAGCAACAGTGGATGCAAATCACCCAACACTAATTCCAAACCACTACCCCCGACCACAAAATCCCCAATTTGTGGATACCAGTCACTGGAAGAAACTAATAGTCCTCCTAAGCGAGCAAAAAGGAAGGCGATGGAGGGAGAAGTATGTCTAAACTCAGTGTAATCCACCATTAAGAAAAGATATGCATTCCGAAAAAAACAAAATAAGGACAATATTTCGCAGAAGGAAAACACAAAGCAAAAAGGAAAGAAAGCGTAAAAGAAGGGATACGTACCTGAAAAGAGGAAGAAAATCGTAAATGGCTAAGCGACAGCAACAGTGAACTCAGAAAAATCACACAATAGAGAAAACAAAGAGAAGAGCTAAAACACAGAGAAGCCAAATATGAGAAGAAGGCAAAGAGATATAGGAAAAAGAAAAACAAAGTATTGAAGTTGGAAATCGCGGGAAATTGGAAAGGTATTCACTGGGAGCAAAACCTCTTCGCCGATCAGAACTGGACACGTGGCCACAATGCGTGCCATGCCGCCATAAGGCAATTAATGCGGAGAACACATCCCCAAACGTCAAAAAAAAAAAAAAAAAAAAAAAAAAAACTTCTCACGTTCCGAAGACTGTCCGAATCATGGACGACCTTGGAATGGAGGGGCAGCTAATAGTCCAAAAATATATTCGTCCACAACCGTGAAGGACGATTTATAAGCACGACCGCAATGCTGACACAACCTAAGGGGGTTGCCTGACATTGACATGACCATCGTCCTTCAATCAAGACAAGCCGTTACAAAAATAGCCATGAATATCAATGCCGTTGGAGGTGTACCCGTCAACTTAACATCTAGCACAAACGTTTCAGATTCTGCAATAACACCATCATTATTACAGAACCAACGGATAGAAGAGAAAGGAAATCTCCTATATATATTCATGAACAAGAGTCCAGAAAGGTATGAAAAACACTTACAAAAGATTTCACTTACAAAAGCTATACTATCTTCCTTTGCTTCGAGGCTTTTTCTAACTTTGGCATCAGAGGCTTTGTGGTTGGCGCCACATTGGTGACCAGATTCCTTGTAGTTTGGGTGTGTTTCAGGGTCTGGAACGATTGTGGACGATCCTAGTCTGGACGAACATCTCTACTGACGATTCTAGCATAATCAGGTTGTATTTAGTATTAGTATTATTATTTAATGGAGTATTATTATTTAATTAAACTTGGATGGATTATTTGGTTTAGTTAAAAAATATTTGCTAGATAGATAGTGTTCCTACCTCACCATCCTCTGCTTTTCATTCACAGCTTTTATTGCACTATTTGACTCATCCAATAATTTACTGCAAACAACGGACAGAAAAGGGATTAGACGAAGAATTTGGGTTGTAAGCAAATTAAAATTTTTATCAACTTAAAAATTATAGGAGAAGAAGATAAGGACAAAAAAAATATATTATTTATTATTAAAAAAATCTAACAAAATTTTTGTAATTTGGTTAAGCCATTTAGCACAAACACGGCTTCAAAGCCCTACTTTTATTATATAGTATATGATATGATATAGACTAGTTGTAATTTAATAAAAAATAATGTAATTTTTTTGGTAAATAAAAATAATGTATTTCATAATCATATTTTCATTTATTATAGGAACAATCACAAATGTAAGATGTATCATTTTTGTCAAATCAAAATGAAAAAAGTACAATTTTTCTTAGGAATTCAAAGACTAAGTTAGCAAAGATTTTCATTTTTTAATAAAATTTATTTATATCATTTTGTATATCATTAAAAAGTATTCTTTTAATTTTAAACAAACATTCCCAAATTCAATTTATTCTACCTTACAATCCAAACACTGGAAAATCTTATCTCAAAAATTAATAAAACTCAACAAAACTACAATTCAAAAAAAAAAAAAAAAAGGAAAAATAAAACTCACATTAAAGTCAAACTCATTCTCCTGAATATGTAAAACATATCAAACGTGATGTGATGAGACTAACTATCCAATGCATAATCAAATTTTAAATTTTTAATAAGGCTTTGACATCACACAATAGAAATAGGTGTTTGGTTCTAAGCAAAAGTGTTGATTGTAGATTTATACCTGATTGTAACTCTTTTTCCTTAATAATTAAAAAAAATAAAATAAAATCACAAGTGTACAATTCCAAAGGGGAAAAAAGTACAAGAATTTTTTTTTTTTTTTTTTTTTGAAAAAAGAAGAAGTATTGTATAAATAGTGACAATCCAATCCAATCCAACATGTGATTAAACACAAAATTGAATTTGTTTTCTTAAAAAACTCAAAGAATACACTAACAGGATAAGGAAGATGGAGAGCAATATAAAATATGTGTAAATACTTAAAACAATAACTCAAGTATCTAGGAACATCATATAAGAAAGACATAACAATTTGCTACTAATTATTTAAATAAAAATTACAAACAGCAAAAAGAAAGTGCACAAAGACTATCTTCTTCAATTGCACAAATTGTTCTTCGCCATATTGTGTAGATTATCATGTTGTTTTCTAAATAAACTAAAACCTGACAACAACACAATATATGATATATTTTAATATGATTTTCCTCCAAATTAGGTCAACAACAAACACCATTAATAAAAAGTATTTAGTATTGTAAATAAAATGATAAAAAAATATATTTGCATCAAGGAACATGTATAAATTAGTCAATAATAGGATAATGGAGGCACAAACCTCTAGTAAGAGATCTATAACATGCTTGATCTGGACTAGTTGTCAAGTTGTATATTTTCTACCATTAAAGATTGATTAAGCAAGACTTTTGAATACCTTTTTATGGACTTTTTTTTTCTTCATTTTTCATTTTTCAATTATAAACATTTAAATTAAAGTTGAGGAACATGTAAAGGAAAAACTATATGTAAAGTTAAAACAATCCAAAATGAATTTATTTAGACAATATTTTGTTTTAATTTTTCATTGATTTATTATATGGAAGTGGCTAAGAGTTCACCTAGTTATGTGCGTTGGACATGACCCTTGGGTGCATATTACTTTCTTTTTGCTAGCTACTACATAACCCTATTTACAGCAATTAATGTATACAAGTATGGATGGAAATCTTTCCCAAAAAAATAATAATATTATCAATGACGTGGTGTAAGAGATGTCTCAATAAAAGCATAGCAACAATAATAGTTGTGCTTCAGTTATTGGAATGCCCTTATGGTGTTTGTGGGCTGGCAGGCTGAGAAGGTTTGTTGGGATTCACATCAGGTACAATACCTAGGGTATTGTTGGTGCAATTCAAATCAATGACTGAGATTGAAAGTTAATAAAATATATTAAAAGAGAGTTAAAAAGTTAAAGTTAAAAAAATAAAAAAAAGTTAAAAAAATTGTGAGGAGAAGGGGGTGAATTGCACCAGGTGCAATACACCAGATGTGAATCCGGTTTGTTGCTGGTGAAAGTGGGGGTGAAAAGAAAAGTAGGGGTACGCATGGACTGGAGGGTTGATACTTTTGACTCCAAAAGGTGTGCGTGTGAGTGAGGGTAAGAGAGGCGAGGCGGGTACCACTACTACGCTTTTTTTTTATTTTATTTGAGGAAGTACTACGCTTGTTATTTATTTATTTATTTTTTTGATAAGTACTACGCTTGTTATTGTTGTAGCATTGTGGAAGATTTGTCTTTGTGTTTATGTTTAATGCTTGCTCACTGAGAGGCAATACGGCAAACTTTTTTAATCCTTCCTTTCTTTAAAGTTTGAAAAGGAATCAGATGCCTTCGCTACACTCCAAAAGTAAGCGAAAAACGCGTACCCAATAAATTTCTTCATCTTTTCCTGGTGTGTGAGTGTGAAAGTTTGAAAGTTGATCAGAATGGTAAGCAAAACGACACTCCAAAAAGTAATTTTTTACTTTTTGTATTTTTTTTTTCACAACATTGGACGACATTTTCTATTTTTATATTGCATTACGCGTTTGGGCCACCAACTACGAAAGTAGTAGTACGCTACTGCTGTAATTTCACATTTGACTCTCTCAGTCTTCTTCGCCGAGCTCACACCAACTATCTAAATCTAACATTCATTTCCTTTGCTCTGCCATTCCCACTCTCTCTCAAACTCATTTGAGAAATATTTCTTCATAATTTTCATTCTCTTTGTTTTCTTAATCTCTTAAGACATTTGCAATTTGGTCACCTCTCTCTTTCTCCTCTTTCCTTTAGATCTTCTCAACCGTTTATATATCCAAATCCCAATGGCTCTTTTGACCAACAAACAAGCTTTTTCTTTCTCTTTCACCCAACAATGCAGATATGATGTGTTCTTGAGTTTTAGAGGAGAAGATACCCGTAATGGTTTTATTAGCAATTTGAATGGTATTTTGCGTCATAATGGTATTAATACTTTTATGGACGATAAACTCCGAAGAGGAGAAAATATTTCCACTGAACTTCTTGAAGTTATTGAAAGTTCAAGGATTTCGATAATTGTATTCTCTAAAAACTATGCATCTTCTACTTGGTGTTTAGATGAACTTGTCAAGATTCTTGAGTGTAAAAATAATGGCCAAGTGGTGTTACCCGTTTTTTACAAGGTGGATCCATCAGACGTACGTAATCAAAATGGAAAGTTTGGAGAAGCATTTTCAAAGCATGAAGACAAATTCAAGGATAATAAAAAGAAGGTGCAAAGATGGAGGGCAGCCTTAAAAGAAGCCAGCAATATATCTGGATGGCATTACAAAAATGAGTATGTGTTTAATATATATTTACTTTGTTATCATATATATATATATATATATAATCAATGCTGACAAAAAATTTAATTAGATTCCAAAATTGAAGTCTAATTTTGTGCCGTCAAATTAATTTATTAATTTTGGTGCAAGTATTTATTACTTATTGCAATAATTGAGAATTTTGTTAGTTTTATATTAAAGGAGATAAAACTTTCAATAAGAACTGTCTTTTTTTCTTTAAATATAAGAATTTTATAGCATATTGAAGAATTGAACTTCTAAACTTAAAATTTTAATTTATTTTAAGACAATTAGACAACTAATTTTATTTTATTTTTTAAAAACGAACCTTAAATTTGAAAGAGGGAGTATTATTTAGAAGTCGAATTGAGCAGGATAATTCAAGAATAAAATCTTTCAAAAACTATAATTAAAAAACTTAAATCATAATTATAATTAACATAATTGATAATTTAGGGATAAAAATTAAATTGTAAGAATGTAATTTGAAAGGAAAAATCGTTAATCTCTGATAATTGAACAATTTTTTTTCAATGCCCCCACAAAGAAAAAAATATATAATAATCAAAACCATAGTCTATAAAACAGACTTTGAAATATAATACGAAGACCAAAGTCATAAAATGTACTTAATAAAAGAAAATTAAATATTACTACAACAAAGGCCAAACTATGGTAGTCCAAAAACCAAGAAAATAAAACCAACAAACAAAATGAAATGTTAATTTAAAATGAAATAAAACGGAATAATTGTACTAATAAATTACTACCATATAGCTAGAGGTAGAGAGCTATGTAATATCAAATTTGAGATGTCAACGGTATAGTAGATGAGTAATTTGATGCCAATTTCCCCTATATTTTAAATAGGCTTCAATATGTGCCAAGTGTCATTCCATCTCATTTGTAAAATTTTGAATGCATAATACTTCCAAGTTCCAATCTATTTAAAACTATTTTAAATCAATTATGAAATTACTTAATCTAAAACTACTTCTATTTAGGTCTCATTTGAAATTACTCCCAATATTTAAAATCTTGATTTTCTTACAAAAACTTATTATTAATTCAAATATAAATTTCAATGAAAAATTATCTTCTTTTCTAAAATTTAATTGTTCATATTTGTATCTTATTTTGAAAAATGCATACATGAAATAAACTTGTTGCATCTCAATAAAAAGAATTAAGTTAAAAAGTAAAATAATATATATAATTTTTAAAATAAAATACACAAGCATAAACAATTTGCATTTTCCCCTAAGGAATATTCTTACATGGATTTTTTAAGAATTAACAAAATATAATAATCTTCTAAAAAAATAATGATCATATTTAGCTTATGTAGGAATTATAAAATATATCTAATTGCACATTTTAAAATGTATTTATGCATGTGCATAAGATTACAAGCTAGTTAATATTTGCTAAACAATAACTCCCATGCAAAGCTTTATTATTTGCTTTTAGAAAAAATCAAAATTATAAAAAAAAATATATATATTTTGATCATATCTTTTATTAGTGAGCTAGCTAGGAAACAAGGTTCAATGATAGAAATCAAAGAATATATGATTAATAGTCAGATCAATTAATTTGTAGCTTCTATCAAGTGATGTTTAGAAAATAAAATATGTTAATACCACAACAAAAATTATAACTTGTTCACATGGCAAGTTGTAAGTGGAGTATAATTGGTGGGTCCATGTGGGTCTACAACTCTACCACTCACAGTTTGTCCACTTGGCAAGTTGCGAGTGGTGGAGTAAAAGTGGTGGGTTCATGCGAATCCACAACTCCACCACTTATAATTTGCCACACGAACAAATTGTAGCAAAGTTCTGATTTTAGTTATGGTCATATCATTACTCTTAGAAACTATTCCCAAAATTTTCTAATAAATTCATTCAAGTGTTAGAAGTGGATATTCAATAAGTTTTTCTCCTTTCCAAAGCAGATTTTCTATGCATCTTTGTGCTAAAAGCCTAAGATTGATTTTCTAGGTTACCCAAAAAAAAATGTTTGTACTAATAGTTCTCAAATCTATTAATTACGTGCCATTTAATTTAATTATCAAAATATCAATTCTAGTTCACAAGCTAAACATTTTGAATTCAATCCAGATCATATTTCTATTTTCTAACATGTTTTTAATGCTTTTTGATTGGTAGCCACCCTCAATTTGGGTTTATCCAAGAAGTTTTTGAAGAAATATCAAGTGCTAAATTAAATCATACACAAGTATTTGTTGTAAAATATCCCGTTGGAATAGACTCTCGTGTAGAGGAAATAAGTTGGCATTTAGATATTGACTCAAATGATGTTCGCATGTTAGTGATCCAAGGTCTTCCAGGGATAGGTAAGACAACAATTGCAAAAGCTATTTTTAATTTAATTGCATATCGTTTTGAAGGAAGCATCTTTCTAGAGGATGTTAGAGAAACATCAAGAACAAATGAGGGCATACACCAACTACAAGATGCAATTTATTCTGAGATCTTAGGGGGCGGAAATTTGAAGGCACGTGGTGTATTTAAAAGAATCAATGTGATAACAGAAATACTTCATCACAAAAGAATTCTTTTAATTCTTGATGATGTGGACAAATTAGTCCAAGTAGAAAATTTACTTGGAAAATGTGATTGGTTTGCTTCTGGAAGTAGAATCATTATCACAACAAGAGAGGAAAAGGTGCTATCCACTCTTCAAGAAGATTGTCATCTAACCTACTATAACTACAGGGTTAAGGAATTAAATCAACTTGAATCTCATGAACTCTTTTGTCAACATGCATTCAAAAGAAACAAGCCTACGAAAGATTATTTGGAGCTCATAGACCACTTTATACATTATGCTAAAGGGCTTCCATTAGCTCTAGAAATAATAGGTACTGATTTGTACAAGAGAGATATACAATATTGGAATAGTCTATTAGAAAAGTATAAAAAATTTCCCAATCCAAATATTCAACAAGTACTCAAAATAAGCTACGATGGATTGGACCAAACTCAACGGGATATTTTCCTTGATATTGCATGTCATTTCAAAGGATTCTACAAGGAAGTTGCTGTAGATATATTACAAAGTAGCTATTCATATGACCCGTTCTGTGATATTGAAAAACTTATCGACAAAGGCCTCATAATTGTTGATAATGGAAAATTAGTGATGCATGATTTGATACAACAAATGGGTTTTGAAATTGTTCGAGAAGAATCAGAAGTGTCAAAGAAACATAAAAAACTATTAAGTGATGAGGATGCTCTTGAAGTACTAACAGGAGATATGGTATGTCATTTTTATTTATCCTTTCCCTTTTCTCACAATGCTAATGTAGTTAATTTTTTCTTATATTTTCTTTAATTTTATCCTTTTAATCTTGAAGAAAATATAAGTTTATCAGTACTGATTTTGTTTAAGATTTAATAATCGTAAATTCTGTTGTGTAATTTTACCGTGATTTTTGTCTAATTAGGGATTACAAGAAATTCGAGGCATATCATTGTGCTTACCGCAACCAAGGAACATGCTGTTGAATCTTGGGAAGATGAAAAGTCTCAAATATTTGAAAATTCGTAATGTAATTTGTGAAGACCTTAAATCTCTTCCCAATGGATTAAGATTACTTGATTGGAATAAATTTCCTTTATCATCCTTGCCATCCACCTTTGAACCTACAAAACTCGTTGTACTTAACATGCGATGGAGCCACATTAAATTGGATGAGCATTTCGAGGTATAATCATTGCATTTATAAATTCTTATTAGATTTTTTTTTTTTGGTTAACAAGTACTTTCAGAGAATATGTTAAGGAGCATTTTTTTTTTTTTGGTTGCTAAAACCAAACCATGCATTTATTACTATATAAAATAAAATTTCTATAATTTTTTGTAATAAAAAAATCAAATTGTGCACAAATATTTTAAAATGTACACATAACCAATCAATGAACTATTGACAAATGTTTTTTTAATTATTTAAAAAAAAAAAAAAGAGTAGTACTACAGATATTACAAGTTTTACTATATTGAACATACAAATTAATGTGTCACAAATTATAAAGAGACAATTCAAATATTTATTTATGAGGTGGTTGAAACCTACCAATCACATTCGTTACCATATTAATTTGTAAGCTTTATGTTTATGAAATTGTAGTACCTCTAGCATTTTTATTATAGAAGTGTGTATTATAATTCATAATTGAACGGTTATTATTTCTTAATATATGCTCTTAGCTTCTTTTTTTTTTTTTCTTTTTTTTTTTTTAATTTTTTGAAATCAGCTCGTAGCCTTATTTTGTTTTCTTTTTATTAATAATTTTTTTTGAAAAAATCTTATTCTGCAGAGGTGTCGATTCGAAACATTGAAATATATGGATTTCTCATATTGTAAAAATATTACAAAAATACCCGACTTATCAGTGATTGCCCCAAACATAAAGGAGTTGGAGCTTTTTAGTTGCAAAAATTTAGTTGAGATTCATCAGTTCGTTGGACTTCTTGAAAAGCTTGAATTATGGAATCTCAATGGATGCCGAAATCTCAGAATTTTACCAACAAAGCTCCAGTTGAAATCTCTTAAAAACTTTTATCTCTTTGGCTCTGAAAGTCTTGAGCAAGGAACGGAAAGATTAGCATTGCTTTCATCAATAGGATATCTCACTGGCCTTCGTGAGTTATCAATAAGTTTAAAGAACATGAAAGATGTTCCAAGTAACATCTCTAATTTACAAAATCTATGGTGGCTCTCTATGTATGGTTGTGAAGAATTTCCAAAAGCCATGGATACCCCTGGTTGCTTCCCCAATTTAGAACGTCTAGGTATCTATTACAGCAACTTTACTGCCCTCCCTGAAATTGCTATCATATTTCCCCAATTAAAGATTCTATGGCTTAACTGTTGCTGGAACCTTCAGAAAATTCCAAGACTTCCACATTGTATACAAGATGTATATGCAACAGGGTGTAATTCGTTGAATTCACAATCAAGAAGAAGATTATTGAATCAGGTCTCTCTTTCTTTCTCTCAAAGTTGTAGAATTTTTTTTGTTAATTGAAGATTATTACTAAATTTGCTAAACTGAAGTTTCTTAATTTTGTTAATGGCAAGCAGTTCGGAGAATTCATAGGGCTTCAACAAAATATTGTATTTGCAAGGGGAATACGACATCAAGATTCTGATTCTGAAACAAACATTGAATCAGAATCAGAATTTGATTTCGATGAAGCTATATCTGAAACGAGCTTTGCATTTGAAACGAACTCTAATCCTGAAGCGGACTCAACATGGAAACTTTATGATTTTTATTCACTTGGACTTCCAGGAAGTAAGATTCCAAAGTGGTGGTTCAACCATCAAAGTGTTGGAAGTTCCATATCATTTTTGGTCGGTCAGAAACTTCCATCATTAGCTTTCTGTGTTGCACTAAAAGTGGAACTGAAGGATGATGTGCCATATGATCAATTTCGTAAGTTTAATTGTTCTATCTACATGTCCATCAATGGTTTTGAAAGATGTCATGTATATAAAAATTTTGTTTTAGCCCCATCATCTTTTATGTGGTTCTACTATAGAAGAGATAGGTCTTTGGAAGACATAATTCTAGGGGATTGGAATGACGTTGAGATTCGATTTGAATGTTCAAATTATGATCCTAAAATAGCAAAAATTACAATAGAAAGGTGCGGAGTCCATGTATCATGCATTTGTCCTCCTTGCAACTCCGCAGCAAATAAGGTGGCCCAAATAAGAATTCATGAAAGACTCAAACCTTCTTTTGATGAAAGATTAAAAATGTTTTTATGTAGAGTCGTTGCCAAAGTCCTCCCTTTTGAGAAAAAGCTCATCAGTTGCTTAAAAACCCGAGATGCCCATTGCCCTCTCTGTGAAACAGGAGAAGATTCTCTTTTACATCTATTTCAAACCTGTCCCTATGCCAAAGGAGTATGGTATGGTGGTGGATGGGGTTTTCGAGTCGAAATTATCCAAGCTCAGTCTATTATGGAATTTGTTGAACTTATAATTGACCCCCCAAGTGAGTTACTTGCAGAAAGAATCACCAAAGATGAGTTCACATTGTATGCAGTAGTGGCAATGAAAATCCTTTGGATGGCACGAGAGGAAGCTCTGTTTTCAAACACCAAAGCCAGCATAAACCAGTTAGCCCATCGTCTAAACAAACAATATGAGTTTTACTTGAGATCACTCACCAAAGTGCAAAACAGGGAAAGTGCTTGGACTGAACCACTTGATCAATTGGTAAATCTTAATTTTGATGCATCAAGTGATCAAAACAATGTAGGCTTGGCTGTGGTTCTTAAAGATCAAGATAGGAATGGGAGAGTTATTCGACGTGGCATAAACATCAACAGCATGATGGGAACACCACTGGCCAAAAGGAGTGCTAGTCATGGTAGAGGGTACAAAGGTAAGCATCCCATGTATTTGATAAAATGTTTCTAGAGGCTGAATGAATGAACTCACTCTCTTTCTTTTCTAGAGATGAGTTTCAGTATATATATGTAGTGGTAAAATATGTTTAAAAGATTAAACAATTGGATTGCTATTTCTCTTTCTTTTTTGTAGTTGGATGAATTTGCTCTGGGGATACTCATTATTTTGATTGCTTGTTGTCGAGTATTTATCTTTTGGATTGTTCTGTTTGAATTGCATCAAACTTCATTGTAAAAGTAGCTTGCAAGCCAAATTCTACTTTGGCTTTGGCTTCTTCTTCATTGGGAAATCTGGTTAGATCAAGAACATTTGGTGATTTTTCTTAGGAAGTATATTCTCTCATTGCGTCTTACCAAGCCAAATTCTATTAGCTTCATCTCATGTGTCGTCAGGTGCCTGTTTTGTGACTGCAGATTTTTTGTGGTTGAGTCCGTTGTGTCATGAGTAGAAGGTTCCAGAACAAGGGTGTGATCAGCCATTAAGTACTTTGTAGAATATGCCAAATGTCAGAGTAACTGCTAGAGGCAGACCTTTTGGAATTGCCACTACCAATTGCGACTGCTGCAGTGACATGCATGATCAGCCATCCTGCATTTCACCTCTAACACTTTGAGTTTAAAATATGTCTATGAGTAAGAACATTTAGAGTATCACAGCAACAAATGTTTTCTCATTTCATCTATTAAAAATTGCATGCTGCAATTTTTTTAATTAATTTTTTGTTCAACAAATGTCTATGATTTCAACCAAAATTAATGGATAGTGGATAGCTTAAAAAAAATATTGTTGCTTTAGGTCATGCTTAAGTATGATCAAGCTGCTTGTCTTGTGCTGTTACTTTTAAAGAAGGGTGTTGCACCTTGTTCGTAACAGAGGAGATGTGATTGGTCATATTTACAATTCTCATTATGATGTTTCAATCTCCAATTCTTTTTCATCATAAATGCATACATATGTGAAATTTAGTAGTCATAATTTAGTGAGTTACATATTGATTTCTTTTATTCTTTTTTCATCTTTTGTTACAACATCTGTAGTGATTATTCTTTGGTTTTGCCTTTTGTGGAGATCCCTTAGAAGATTGGCTTTTAGTGTCTCTTGAAAGGTTCCTAAGTCCCTACATGTAGCCCATGTAGTTGAGTCAATTTGTTGTCATTTGCTTTCTGTTCAGCTGTGTATGTCGTTTTCAACATTCTTTACCTATACAAGGACTGTGTTGTCAACTTTATGAGTTACAATGAGTAAACGCAAAATTTGCTGAATTTTAAATGCTTTTATTCTCTTGTAATGAAATACATCAATGTAGAATGTATTTAATTTTTAGGGCATTTTTATATTGCAATCATAGAAATGGACCCTACTCACATGTGCCGTAAGGCTGTTGGTGGGTGCTTGTACATTTGGAAGAATCACTATAGTGATATCTTGACCACATTATCTAATAAACAAAATCATGTAGAAAATGAGTATGTATTTTGAAATATATTAAATGACCAAATAGAGGACTATATTTCAAGAAGCTAGGATTTGGGTTTCGATAATCTGATTCAGTGTTTTGAATAATTGAAAATTACAGAACTTGAAAGAAAATATTGAACAAGGACAAAGGCTGATAAGGTAAACTATTAACTTTATATCTTGATATTTTTATTTGTGTGAAGCAGCTTTATGCTTAAGAAAAATGCAAACTTGTTTGCAGAAAAAATGAATGCTGCTAACAAGTGAGTGAAAAGGCAAAGACAAAGCTGCAATTTCAATTCAAGTATTTGATTGCCCACACTCCAACTTCTTAGTATTAGCTATGACCATTGAGGTATGTTCATGAGTATAGTATGTTACTCTTCTTGGGATATTCTTGAATTATACAAATGAAACTCTACAATTATTATTTGCCATCTAGCATTTTGAACTAAAACTTATTTTGAGCTTTAGGTTGATAAAATAGTCACCTTACACAAGCCCTATTTAAGGTGATTTGTCCCTAAGTTGGCTTGTAAGTGGCCTGGATGGAACTATATGCAGCCTGGTCACGAGATTGTTAGTGCCTAGGCCAGGGCATGTATATCTTAGTGGAAGCTAGTGCACGCAAAATTTAAGGCATTAGCTTGTAAATGTCACCAAATTAATTAGCTTCTTTATATCTACAGTGGAATATGTTTATAAAAGGTTGATGATACATTCTTAAATTACTCTCTTCTTCCTTAGGTGCCTTATTGAGGCCAATTTTATGTATATTGCCTGCTTCTCTAATGAACAAATTTTTGTTTTTGTTTTTGTTTATAATATAACTTGGGGTCTATTTTTTTTTTTTTTTTTTTTTTTGGGAGACAATAATTTCTTTATTTGAAGGAAAATATATGTATATTTTAAATAAGGTATGCCTAAAAATATATTTTATAAGGAAAGTGAAAATTCTCTAATAAAGACCAATAATTTTTTTGTTGTATTAT
Organism: Quercus gilva; assembly: GCA_023621385.1. Lineage (NCBI taxonomy): Eukaryota > Viridiplantae > Streptophyta > Magnoliopsida > Fagales > Fagaceae > Quercus > Quercus gilva. The sequence goes on along the minus strand of CM042475.1, from coordinate 55,336,471 downwards.
TGATATTATGTTAATACCATAAAAAAACTGTGGCTTTTGAATGGGACTATGTGTTTATGATATCTGCAAAAGCTAATGGCACCATTGTATTAAATTAGAAGAATTGGGGCATACAACACAAAGGATTATCTTTATACAAATAAATATAAAAAATAAAAAAATAAAAAAAAATTCAATCCCATGGGAGGCAACAGCCACCTTGGCCTCCCTTTGCTTTGACTTTAATCATGGTTTGCTTAACTTGTACTACCCCTGCTGCCTCATATGAGGTGTTCAGGAAGGGGCATGTATAAATTTTTATTTTTATTTTTATTTTTATTTTTTAACATCCTACATAGGTAGAAATAAATCTTCATCTTCCTTTTGGGGTATTGTTGTTCTCTTGCAAGATACTGTTCTACCTAGATGTAATATGACCAGAGCATTGTTACAAAACCTTGGGAACTAAGAACTTTGATAATTTCTTCTTGCTGAAGAAAATTAAATTTACAATCTAGTTTATTGATAATCAATCATCTTTCCATACCAATTATGTTGTTGAAAAGATGGCTGACAATTTCCTATGCAATAAATTAATGTGTTTCTTGTAACTTTTGCATGTAACTGTTTGTGTGTGTCTTTTCCCTAAATTTTGGTAATTGTTGGTTTGTAATTTGGTTTTAATATGGGAGTAATCGAGTGATCACTTTGCTCTGAGTTTGGTTTGCATTTTCTTCACTGTGATTTTAGTTAGTATGATTTAAGGATCTCTTTATTACTGATTTGTTAAATATGCCAACATATAATTAAGATCAAATGTTGATTAATATTCTGGTTAGTCAAGTTGGAGCAAGTTGTCTGATTTACTAAAGTTTGAGTTTTGTAATGAATTTCTCAAGCTAAATGATATTTATTACTTCTTGTCTAGTTGAATCTATGAATTTTATATTTGATCGTGTTATTTCTCCAACTAAATGCTTAAGAAAGTTCAAGGAAGAATGACTTTGCCTTTGAACTTTAGTACAACTTTTCATGGTAAAACAAATAAATACTTCGGAGTAGGTATTTAATCTGTCATAGGGTTGGTCTTATTTAATGGATTGGGCGGGGGATTGCTTCATTTTTTTTTCTACCCTCATGTCATGTTAAAGGCTAGCTCAAAGCAGTTTCTTGAATTTATATCCCTTTGTGTCAGGAGCTCCCTTGCAGTAGGTATGAATAGCCTTCTTAATCTTCCTTTTCATCAAAACTCCACTTCCGTTCTTCTCTGAATTCTCTGACATAAATTCTTCAACATGGATTATAGATTTCATTGATATTCATATCAAAAAAAGCACAAGAAAGTATTGCTTTCTTGGTAGGGCTCCCAAAATCTTCACAAGCGATTAAGAATCTATGTTGTAAATATTACTTGGTTGTTCTTAAACCAACTCCTTGCATTATATCAATAATATATGATACTATTCTATGGAATTACCTTCCCTTATTGCTTATTTAAAGGCAAAATCCTGTTACCTTGATTTCCTTTAATGTAAGGGTGCTTGTTTTGTTAGTACAGATTGTTATGTCTGACCCAGATTGTGATTGGCTTCACATAATCAACCATTATGCACTTCATAGAATAAGCCAAAGTAGAGTAACAGCTAGTGACAATGCCAACAAGTGCATTGTGACAAGGTTTAGACCCCTTAAACCACAACCAGATTGCGTAGCCTAGTTAATTAGCCAAGTTGTTACTTAGTCAAATTAATCAATTCTAGGTTAAAACAATCAAATAATCATATCATGCATATAAAACATATAAAGCAGCGGAAAGTAAATAACACAGTGATATGATCACCCAGGAAAACCAAACCGGTAAAAAACCTGGGGAGGATTTTACCCACCGATCCTCAAGGCAAAACGGAATCCACTAAGAAAGAATTGAAGTTGTTACAAAAGGACTTACAAGCAACCCCGCTTGACTTCCTAATGCTACCCACCAGTAGTAACTTCCTGACACGACCACGCGCAGGCTCCGAATCCACGGACTACTTCTTTCTTTTGTCTTCCTTCAATCAGGTACAAGCTCCTCACTTGTTAATCTTTAAGTTCCAAAGGCAGCAACCAAGTTGATCATCAAGATGTAGAAGAATCTCAATCTTGAAAACCCTAAGTTATGTGTAAAGGAAAGCTCCTCTAGATCTCACAAGAGATTTACACAAAACCGCAATGTATGAGCAACAACACAACTTGTGCAACTCTTAAAAACGTAGCTAGGGTTTGCCTTATATACCTAGGGCAAAAACATAAAACCCTAAACGTTTAAAGAGTTAGGGCTGAGTTGGAATTCTGCAGAAAAACGCATCTGGGCCGATTTTCGATCGATCGAGAATTACATTCGATCGATCGAGCCAGGCCGAGAAGCTCCAATGCTTCTGCAGTCTCTCGATTCCAACTTTACAAAATTAAACCAACTTTGAGCAAGCTTAAACAAGACTAAATACATTGTTTTGATCATGGTTTGCCAACATTACAAATTAGGTTCTAAATACATAAAATCCTAAGACCTTAAAACCTAACACATTGAAATATGTTGGTGCTGCCCATCCCTCAATACGTCCACCCTGGTGTCTCTACTCGTTGAGAGAGCTTCTTAAATTGCCTGGATTGCTTGAAATTACAGACAGTAGAAATAGCAACAACCAGAGTGATAGCAACAATAATACTCCCACTATGATACGACCCATCTTTTCCGACCATGCTGTTTGATACCTAAGGCAGAGAGAGTATAGCGTAGGTCGAAAGTAAAATAACAGTGGTGTCCTCGAACGCTTCTAAGACATGACTGAGGAGCTTTTTGCAGGTGCCTTTCCATACTTACAAGCAACAAAAACATTCTTTCTATGAATAGGATTAGCCATATTATCACTAATATCTCCCTTTATGTCTGTTTCAAGAATCACAGTCAGTGCTTTTACTCTCCCAGAGTAACTCAAAGCCTTAGAGTTCTCATTCCTCACAGTGTCACAGACACTTTTCAGATCAACAATGAGAAAGGAAACAAGTTTTTCATTCAAGGAACCCTCATCGTCAGGATGCACATCAATGGTCTTGGTCAATTGGTGCTATATATATGCAAGGGCAGTTATAAATCAGTAGACCATCTTTGGTTCATTGCTTAGTAGGTCATTATTATGGTCCATTGTTTTGTTCCTTTTGGGGTACATTGGTTGATGCCAAGAAGGTGATAGATGTCTATTCTTGCTAGAAAGGTACGCATAGTCATTACATAAATATTGTCATTAGGCTGGTAGTTCCTCATTGTCTTATGTGGACAATTTGGAGGGACTGTAATTACCGAACCTTTAAAGGTGTGAAGAAATCAATTATAAAGTTCAAATATACTTTCCTACATTTGCAGTTTGAATGTTGTACTATGATTCTTTTGGGAATAAATACATTTATGACTGTAATTCTTTAAGAGTTCTATATTTTGAGCACCCCACTTTAGAAAAATTCATTAGTACTTTCAAAAAAAGTGTTTGATTGTTCACTTCCTTGGGCTACTCATTTATATCTCTATTAAGATTGATAATCAGTATGGCCATCGGTTTTTGTACCAAAGGGCTTCTCCTTTGCCTCTCATAAACAAGGGATGGATGCTGAAGTCATGGGTTTAATCTGAAATGTGTAAACAATTAGTATTTACCAATCAAAACAGCAATGTGATTGCTGAATTTTGTATGTGAAGCAAGGGCTATGGAAACTAAGATAGGGATCTTTGTGTTATGATGGCTACTTCTTATAATGTTTAGCCCCAGGCTAACACTGTTCTGGACAAGTTAACAAGAATTTTAGTGTGAGCCTTTCTTTATATGTTCTTTCATTTTTTGGCCATATGTAGACCTTTATTTGATATCCTACATTGGAAGAATTTAAACTGCAGATTGTGCTACTATGTCTTTGGTTATTTTCAGGTCATCTGTCTACTTTTGTACCATATTAATGGTATTCTTATCTAATGCCTGATCTTGTTTGAAAATAGGCTATAAAGGAATGTTAATAACCATTTATTTGTAAACTTTGAAGAAAAAGTGAAAGTGCCCCCTTATGGCTTGAGTCCATGAACTCTTAGTCATACCTTTTTTAGATATCAAATTAATAGCGTACTATTGTAAAACTTGATCCTAAATAAACATGGCTTCTAAAATTAATAGTGTGCTACTGTAAAACTTGATCCTAAATAGAAATGGCTCATAATATTATTTTCTTCTTCTTGACGTTTAAAAGCAAAGAAGGAATTACAGAATCTGGATTTGGTGAGTAACAACTTCTTAGTGATGGAAATTGATTTTTTGGACAGAAATGAAATCAATGAGGAGATTTGACAGTGCGCGTTCACTCTTCAGAGCAATAAAGCTAAGGGGGTGTTTGGTGAGTGTTTCCAAACAACAATTTTCAATTTTTAAATAACATTTCACGCATTGTCACACACTTTTTCACCCACACGTATTTTCACAAAAATTTTTAAATAACAATTTTCAGTTTTTAAACACATCTACTAAACGGGCTCTAAATAGCTATATAGCTATTTTAACTTTATCAAAACACAAAAAATACTTTCACAATAGTGCATGCAAAGTTAAAAAATTTTAGCTTCAAGCTTCCATATGAATCTATTTTTGACTTCTAGGAATGACAATTTTTGCCCAACCCGACCCTAATGGGCCGGGTTGTACCTAGTCCGATTAGGAATAGGGTCGGGTATGGTTTTTTTAAAAAAACCCGAAGCGAGTCCGGGTCAGGTCCGAGTTTTATCAAAAAAATCTGAAACCCGACTCGAAACCCGGCTCCCTAAAATACAAAACCCCCCCCCCCCCCATTTTTTTAGCAGCAACACACGCTGACCTTAGTCCCTTCTTACCCTCATTTCATTTCACCTTACAGCCTTACACCTCTGCCTCTCATCTCTTCAGCACACCTCCGCCTCTTTTCTCTAGCTCACAATCTAACTTACTCTGTCTCAACTCTCTCACTCATTGTCTCACACAGCCGCCTCTCCCTCTTCATCTCTCAGCTCTCTCACTCATATGACCACAAGCCCACAAGCAGTCAAGCATAGGCTGTCAGGCGTAGCTCTCAACTCCGTTTCATCCTCGCCGTTGCCGATCTCACACTGAAACACAGCCATCTGCTCCTCTTATCTTCCTCGTCTCAATGTGAGTTTGTGTTTGTGTTTTTGAAAGGGAAAATCATAGATTTAAAATTTGTGTTTGGTTTGTGATTTTGAAAGGGAAAATCACAGATCTGACATTTGTGTTTGGGATTTTTGTGTTTATGTTCGTGATCGTGTTTGGATTTGTGTTTGTGTTTGTGATTTTGGGTCGAAAGATCATAAATGGAAGTTTGTGGTTCTGATTTTGGGCTTGGCTGGGCATGAAGGGACGAGGCTCGCGGAGGACCAACGGGGCGGGTTCGGGGTTAAGAAAAAAAACTCGTTTAATAAACGGGCCAAGTCTGGGTTTCTGGGAAAGACCCGCGAGTCAGGTCCGGGTATGGAAAAACCTGGCCCGAACCAGACTCGTTGCCATTCCTATTGACTTCGTTCGGAAAGAGAAGCTAAAAGTTAGAAATATTATTTTAATTCCTACCACTATTAAAATAATACTTTTTTATTTTTTTTATTCTTTTCCTTTTTGCTCATTCTGCCCGTTGTGCTATCATTCTCACCCTCTCTCCTCGGATCATCAATAGCTCATTCTGCCAATTGTGCTATCATTCTCACCCTCTCTCCTCAGATCATCAATAGCTACGTACGAAGGTGAAGCTAGGCTCCACTTGGGAGGAGGGAATGGAATGGAAATGAATAAAAAGAATAATTTTAGAATATTCTTCCCTTCTCTTGTTTGGGAGTTTTAATGAAGTGAATGGAAAGTTCATTCTCTTGTTTGGGAGTTTAAGTGAGAGTGAATGAAATGGGTAGGAGGGAACACTCATTCCTCTCTATTCCCTTAAAATCTCAAATTTTCATTCCCCCAAAAATTGGGAGGAATAGAAGGGAATGAAATTAGATTTAATGATTTTTTTACTAAAACTCCCAAAATACCCCTATATATTAAATCCTTTATTTTAAAATAGGGGTCTAATAGTAATATTGTCATAAAACGATTCCATTCCATTCCCTCCATGTTGCTCCCAAATATGATTACTTACATTCCATTCATTTTCATTCATTTCCATTCCTTTAGTTTAAAACATCCAATCAAGGTTACTTAATTCTATTCCATTCCATTCTTTTCCATTCCTTTCCCTTACTTAAATACATTCAATTCCATTCCATTCTTTTCCATTCCCTTATGATCATCTCATTCTATTCTATTTCATTCCTTTATAAACTCCCAAGCGGAGCCTAAAAGTTAGAAATATTATTTTAATTCCTACCCCTATTAAAATAATACTTTTTTTTTAATTTAATTTTATTCTTTTTCTTTTTGCTCATTCTGCCCATTGTGCTCTCATTCTCACCCTCTCTCCTCAAATCATCAAACTCTCTTAAACTCTCAAATACTCTCAAACTCTCACCTCTCTGTCTCACCGCCGCCGCCCCGACTTGAAGTTCAATGTCACTGGCCCACCGAAGCTCTACGTCACCGACCCACGGGCTGACTTACTCCGGCAAACTCCCAAGCCGACCCAAGCCCCAGGCCGCCGATCCACGCCACCGACTCACGCGAACCCAACTCGCCTCTCTTCTCTTCTGTGTGACCCACCAAGTTTGCTGACCCACGCCAACCCAACTCACCATCTCTAATGCTCTGACCCACCAACTCTGCCTCTCCTCTCTTAAATCTAACCCACCAAGTCCGAAGCTTTTCTTGCTGATCAGGTGAGTTGTCTCCGTCTTCTTCATCTACATGTTTAGGATTTTTTATTTGGCTAATTGGAATGGTAAATTTGTCATGTCAGTTGGGAATTTTTTGTTTGCAGGGAATTTATAATATTTGTTGAATCTAATGATAAATCGTTGAGGATTGGAATGTATTGGGAATTTTCTGTTTGTAGGAATTTATGTTTTTGTTTTTAATTGTTAGTTTAGGAATTTTCTATGTGCAAGGAAGGCTACAATTTTTTTTGTTTCTATTTTTGCTTCTTGCTGATTTTCTGTTTGGTGATTTTATTTTATTGATATGTGTATTACTGTTAGTGTGGAGTACTAGACTCAATCAACTATAGTATGCCCCTTATTTCAAGCAGGTTGTCAGTTCTTTGAAGCTGGGTACTTGTTCTAGCCAAATCCACTATATTTTGTTCTTAAATATAAATTCCTTTAAAACTCTAGTTTGTAAATTCCTTTACAAACAAACTTGAATCATGAATTCTAGTTTTAATGAGAAATTGTTAGTTTGGTTTTGAGATGCTCAAAAATGAATTTGTTGTTTTCTTTATCAGTGGGATTAAGCTACATGTCAAATTAAGTATTTATGCATAATCATGGTCTATTGTTATACTTTTAAGTATTTTAAGTTTTGATATAAATGTTAGTTTGGGAATTTTCTGTGTGCAAGGAAGTTTACTCTTTTTTTTTTTTTTTTCTCTAATTTTATGGAGTCGCGTAGAGACCTAACATATTGCACGGGTATCATGAATGGAGATATAGAAATTGACTCACAACTTTTGGGAACTTCTTAAAATACTCCTATGTCTTCTGATTCTCCACCTCAAGTTGAAAATGCCTAAGGAAAACGGGACTCTTAACTTTAGTGTAGAGGAAGATCAACTCCTAGTGTCAGCATGGCTTAATATTAGTGTTGATGTCATACACAGTAATGAACAAACACAAAATACATTTCGTCAAAAAGTTTGGGTATACTTCACATAGCACAATACATCCGGTACCACACGGACTGCTATCTCCTTGATAAGTCGTTGGGGAACGATTAATGAAAAGACAAATAAGTTTTGTGGGTGCATGGCTAAAGTTAACACACATTATCAAAGTGGTTTAATCGAATGAGATAAGGTATAAATTATATTGCAATAATGTTAACATACCCATTCACCAATAGTTTGAAAATACTAATTATGCTATATTTCTTTTAATTTTTTTAGATTCCTAATGCGAAGGATTTGTATAAAGAGACCTTCAAAAAACCCTTTCTTCTTGAACATTGTTGGCTCATGCTAAAGGACCAACCAAAGTGGGCTGATAGTAATGGAAGATCGAGAGCATCTGTGCCTCCAACTCCAACTCCAACTCCGGATTTATGGCATACATTGAGAGTTATGGACGCACTAGAAACCGAGAAATTAATTTTCAACTCTAGTTGGACCTCATTGAACATTTATGGCAATTGTAAGGCGAGTTGTAAGAATTTCCTTTTTTATATGTTGAGAAGCATGAGTCATAGGAACTTGGGCGAGTGTGTGAGTTTTATTGTAATTTGGTTTGATTATGTATGTGAGTAATCTATGAACTACATTTTTCCAGCTATAATATGTGTTCTATTTTATATGTTTTCTTATAAAGTTCCTCCATTTTAGCTTCTCAAAAAAAAAAAAAAAAAGTTCCTCCATTTCATAGTTCACATTGTTCCAAGATTGCTTCCGGATAATTGAGACAATTGTTTTAGTCAAAAGATAAATTTGTATATATATAATTTGGGGTTAAAACAAAATATTATTGTTACACTAGATGATTATTTGTTATCATGATGATTGAGAAATTGTTTTAGTAAAAAAAAAAAAATGTATAATTTAGGTTAAAAAAATCACTTGTTAACACTAGATAGAATAACTTTTTGTGGTGCCAAATAGCTAAATTTTTAGCTCCGCTGTTGTGGATGCTCTAACAACTTATTTGCCCAAGTAGGCATTAGGTTGGCTTTTTAACGTGGGCCCTTTTTCAAGATGATTGAGGGAGCTAGGCATCAATGCTTGTTTCAAAACCAAGGAAGGGCTGTAAAAATCTTCATGGATTGCAGCATTCCTTATGCAGCTTGTTGCATTGTTGGTCTGTTGATACCTAAAGTGTTAAAGAGGTTGCTCCATGTGTAGATTCACCTATTTTTTTGTCTTGTGGTTTTATCTGGAAGAATCATAATCATTAGATTGTGCTCCGAATTGGTTGTTGAGGTGACTTATGCTTCAATGAACGCTATTATATGTTTGACTATGTGGTTGGGGGAAAATGAATAATTTTTTAGGCATGTACTATGAATAAATACTAGGTTATGTGTGCAGGTTTGGTACTCCGAATGTGGCTCAGATTAATGCACCATGGTTTGGATTAATAATCAATGAAAGCCAAAGCAAGTTGTTTGACTCATCTTGTGCCAGACTGCTATGATAGTTGGGTTGTGCTTCTCCTCAGTCTTTGGGAAAACAAGACCATCTGTCACAAATTTTTACTAGGCAAGCAGATTTTCCTCGGGCTTATGCAAAATGATAATCAAATGTAGTTTGCTATAGTTTTCTTTATAGCCTTGGCAATAATTATGTGTAATATGAATTATTGCACATCGATTACAGTAACCCTGCAAGTTCATATTACAAAATGCTGAAGATAACCGTGCAATACTATTAGTTAGCTTTTAGCTCAAGACTAGGGAACTAACAACGAAATTTAAGAAAAAGCAATCATAATGTATGACTACGATCTTTGAAGAGGAAGCTTAAAAATGGATATCCTGTTAGATTTGCGATTTGTTATAAAGTATTTAATGGTGCCCAAGATGGCTTGTTTATTTGGAAGGAATCTGAAAGCTCGAAAAATGTGTTGAAAACACACGAGCGGTTTAAACCCCCAAATTAAACTTCCGGCTTGGTTGATTTTACACTAACTTAACTATAAGTGCGGAATAGTGTAAACACAAGCGTAAAAGCAAGACAACTACTCTAATCCATATTTAAAGTAACACAGCAGTAAAAATGAAATAGACAAGAGTAGGGAAGAAGGATGCAAACACAGATAACACCGAGACGTGTTATCAAAGAGGAAACCGAAGACCTCGGCGTAAAACCTCTCCGCCGCCCTCCAAGCGGAAATGGATCCACTAGACAATCAGTTGGGATACATGGGTTAGCAAAAGACCCTCCAAGCCTAGTCTACCCGCTGTACCTAAGCCCTCCAAGCTCCTACTCCAACAAGGCTTCTCGGAACCATGTCTTGTCCTAGTTATCCGGATCCCGCAACAAGCTCCATGTTGCATCTGCCATTCAAGGCTTCTTCCAATGCTTCCCAGCAACACCAAAACGTCACACAGCACTCTCAAGGTGTGGTAAGTGTTTGGGCTATCAACCTCTCACAGATATGGATAATGGAGAGGGAATGGTTGAGGAAATATCACAAGCAAATGTATAGAGAAAGATGGGGAAGACAATCTCTAATTACCAATGTGTTTGGCTAGGGTTTTCTCTCTGAAGCATCCCTCAACAATTGTGGGTAATGATGGTATATATAGGATAGGTGCAAAAGGCGTGACTCAAAAAGTACAGGCTGGTAGAACAGATAGCCTCGCGGGTGTCTCGCGGGAAGGCCTTACCCGGGAGATACTTGCGAGACATACCTGTCTCCACCTGGCCTGACCTTTCGCATTCCAGCATGTGCCTGGCACATGATTCACTTCGCGGGATGCTAAGTCATGAGACACCCGCGAGAATTCTTCATTCTTCAAATGCTTGAGTCTTCAAACACTCTCTCTATCACACAACCCTTACAACAAGTCCCACAACAAATACAGGGTTTAAACGATTGAACATAATTACAATCAAATTTGGCACGGAATAAAAGCCAACAAAAATACAGTTGTAAATTACAACTTTACAATCTCCCCCTTTGGCTATTCCGTGACAAAACCCTAAAACAGACTCTAGACTTAAACGTGAGTTTGGGAACAAAGGCAAAACTCACTCACACCTAATTCTAGATTCTGAAGTGCTCTTGAAACATATGAACAAGTAACTCCTGAAACACAACAACACAATAACATCATTGTATGCAGAAAAAACTTGAAAAGCATATGGAGCAATAATGGCAAGATCAAGCAATGAAATAGAAACACTAGATCATGGCAAGATCAAACAAGTAATCACTATACAGAAGAAATTACTATGCTCATTCACACAGGGAATGAACATCCGGATTTGCAAGAAGATAAGCTCAATTGAAGAGAGTCACTTGCAACTCCAACACTCAACCAATGCGAAATACATGAAGTATTTGCATCTAGGAACAATCCTACTAGGGCACAAGAGTGTTCATCACTCAACCAATGCATAGAACGTGTATGCATCTAGGAACAATCCTACATGGGCACAAGAGTGATGTTCTTGAAGTAAAATGCATGACATTGAACAACAAGCAAACATGCATGAAGGTTGCATAGGCAAGGTATTGCAAATGTATGGCACAAACCACAAAGACCTACAAAAATGCATGAAACAAACCCTAAAGCTTACATAAGCAATCATGGGTACAAAATAAAAAGCCACATAGCACATATGCCACAAAGCATAGAAATAAACACACGATTCTGAAAATATACTGAAATAAAGTATAAGAGTAGCTAGTAAACAAAAAGACATCATCTCCCCCTATCACTACACTCCCCCTGTCGATGACATCATCTCCCCCTTTTTGTCATGGAATAGCTAGTTGTCATTCTCTTCCAACTTTCTTTGAATTTCATCCATCTGAGTTTCGAGGGAGGTTAGCTGTTTATCAAGACGGGAGTGTTGGGAGTACATGATCTGAGTAAGTCCTGAAAGTTTGGTGCTGAGATCTTGAAGAGCAACCATGATGGTGTCAAACTTGTCATCATAGGAATGAGAAGTAGAACTTGAGGTACCATGAGGAGCATGATGTTCTTGTTTGACAGTCTTCTTGGTGTGACTCATACTTGCTTGAAGGGTACGACCGTTAATTGGACTTGGCCTAGGATGAGGGCGCTCATCAGCAGATGGACGCACACCTTTGAGTTTCAAAATCCGAGAAACGAGACGACCAAAGGGAATGCAATTCCGTGAAGCAGTACGGTTGACTGTTTTAGCCAAAATGTGGAAAATGTGAGAGCAGACGTCAATTTCCACATCAGACACCAGATCATGAAGAAATAATGCTCGACCTAGGTTGATGAAACCGGTGCTTGACAATGGATAGAGGTTGCTGCACATGATTGTAGACACAAGTCTTAATTCTGGAGAAAGTGAAGCCACACTGATTGACGTTCCACTAGAGGAGAATTCTAAACTTGCTCCTAATTGTCCTCGGAGTAATTCTTCATCCGGATTGAGGTCATCATACACAGGTGGTATAGGTAGAATCGGACGGTTTATGTGTAGGATTTCAGACAGGTACACAAGTGTTACCAAGAATCGCTTTCCTCTAACCCAGCATCTGATCTCTTGTCCTTGTACAATAGCATTGGCATAACATTCTTTTACCATGTCCTCATAAGCATCTTCAAGATCAGAGAGAAGAAAATTCCAGTCTTTTGTGGCAAACCAAGTAGGAATTTTTGTGTCCAGAAAAGATGACTGATCAACTGCTCTCTCAACCAACAAAGGAGCATCTCGGAAGAGATTTTTATAGGATTCAAAAGCAGCATAAGAGCGAAACAAGCTATGATCAAAGAGTCCTGTTGAAGCACGAGCTCTCTTTGGTCTCGGAGAATCTTCATCAACATCGATGATTGGTTCTTTTCCTTTGTTGCTGCCACCTTTCACAGCTGAAGTCTTGAACGAAGACATCTGTGCAAAAGAATATCCAAAACCACCAGGAAACACGAGCACAGCAGACAAAATAGAGCACAGAGCTTGATTAGATTGAGGTTAGAGTAAAACAAATGTAGTGCTGTGTGTGAAGAGTGTGCAGAATGAGTAAAGTGTATGAAACACATAATCAATGACCAAATGGAGTGAAAAAAAGTTAAAGAAGTGAGAGTTCACAGATTGAAATCACTTGATTTCAAATAGGCACAAAAATGTTATTCGGACATTTTATCGAACACTAAGCATGCACAGATTCAAATATGACATGAATAATGCATGAACATGGTGAAAACAGGCCTAAGTACACTTTAAAACGCCACAAGGGGCCAACACAGATGCACCAAGATCAACAGGAACAAAACCCAATCAAAATTTTGAGAAAAACTTCACCCAATTTTGAAACACAACCCAAAAATTTCGAAAATCCCAAAATAGCAAAACCCTAACATAAAATCTGCAAAATCAATGTAAAAATATGAAAAGGATGTTTCAGAAATCATACCTTAAGAGAGAAAATGCAGAAAAATTCTTGATTTGGAAGGGGATTTGATGGAATGGTGATTTGGGTCAAGAATGGTTTTGAGAGAGGTTAAGCGAAGGAATGGGTTAAGGTTTGAAAAGCAATCACATCAGCCCTATAAAACAGAAAACACGCGTTTTTCGCGGGATAGGGAGTAGCGACACAGTCGCGAGACAACCGCGAAAAAGACCACTGAAGCACAAACTTCTCGCGAGAAGCACTAAGTAGCGAAACAGTCGTAAGACAGTCGCGATATTCTCTGTCTGATTTTGAGAAAATTCCAGTTTTTGCCAAACAGCATTTCGCGAGAAGCTGTTGGTCGCGAGACAGTCGCGAAAGTCTCTGTGTGACAGGATGAAAAAAATATTTCCCTCAAATCTTTTCGCGGGAAGCAGCTTAGTCGCAAGCTTCTCGCGAAACAACCCCTGAACCAGATTTTTGATGAAAAACACACAAAAAGTATTTTGACCAAAAAGAAACACAAGAAAGTATAAAATCACTTTCAAAAACTAATAAAACTCACAAAAATCTTTTTGGATTTGATCAACAAGTTCATGGGCATTCACATCACATTTGGACATATATAATCACACAAATGAGATAGGCATTGATTGAATCAAAAACTTGTGTGTTGTGTGTGAGTATCAAATGTGAAATAGTCCTTAGACCAGAGCGAAGCTTCAATGATCAATTCACACGAGTCATACACAACTGATACGAAATCATGTGGACTATCTCCATTATAGAAATGAGTATATATGACCTCCCACACATTGAAAACATAATTTAGAAGCTTTTCATTTAGCTTCTTATAACTCATAACAATTGGTCCATTTTCATTTTGATTGGACAAATACATCTCTTTTTGAGATTGGTGCTTGAAATTTGTGATATTTCAATTTTGATGATAAGCCTTTGGCTTTTTTAGCACCATAAAATTTACATTAGAAGAGTCGCTTTCCCTTTTTCCTAGTCAAATACTAGTATGTGCAACAGGCTTTTGCAGCTCAATATCTCTTTTCATTTGGAGATTTACAATTGGAGTGCTCTTTTTACAAAAACATAAAAATAAAGTGGGAAGAGATATAGACACAAGTCTATGCAAGTATCAAGACCAACAAGACTATTGACCAATCATTCATGACAGGCTTGAAAATCTATTTACAATAGTCACACATAGTTTTCAGGGTTTCTTCCACACAGAAAAGAGTGCATACGAACAAGCGAAGATCGTAAATGCACTATGCCATAAGTACGAAGGTACTAGGCCAAACTCACATGAGATATGCACACAACAAGTGATCAAACCTTTTGAGATTTTTCAATTTTTATGGGTTTTTGAATTTTTGAAACACACCCAAAACAAAACAAAAGAAGTAAGATCAACAAAAACTAGGTTTAAACCTAAACAAGAAACAAACACCTCTGAAACTGAACATGTGAAACCATAACAACATATAAGCAACAAAGAGCAGTAAAGTTCCACACAAGAGATAGAGTTCAAGGAGTGATACCGACACCGATGGTCTTACGCAAAGATTCAAACTTTGGGCCATCGAGGGGTTTAGTGAATATGTCTGCCTTCTGATTGTCAGTGTTGATAAATTCCAAGTACACCGTCTTTTCTTCCACCAAGTCTCGAATGAAATGATACCGGATTTCGATATGCTTTGATTTCGAGTGTTGAACCGGATTTTTTGACAGATTTATGGCACTTGTATTGTCACAATATACACACATTGTGTCTTGAGTGATTCTGTAATCATGAAGGAGTTTCTTCATTCAGAGTAATTGAGCACAAGCACTTGCAGCAGCAATGTATTCAGCTTCGGCTGTTGATAAAGAGACTGAATTTTGCTTTTTGCTCATCCATGACACCAGGTTGTTCCCAAGATAAAAGCATCCACCGGAGGTGCTCTTCCTATCATCAACACAACCGGCCCAATCAGCATCAGAATATCCGGCCAGGCATTCATTGGAATCTCTTGAGTACCAAATTCCATAGTCAAATGTCCCATTTATGTATCGGATAATTCTTTTGACTGCTGTTAAATGTGACTCTTTGGGGGCTGCTTGGAATCGAGCACATACGCCTACACTGAAGGCAATGTCTGGTCTGCTCGCAGTAAGATACAAGAGACTCCCTATCATGCTTCGATAGAGCGTTGGATCCACTTCTACACCTGCAGCATCCCTACTCAGCTTTGATGAGGAGCTCATTGGAGTGGACGTGTGTTTCTTAGAGTCTAGACCAAATCTTTTAACCAGATTCTTGGCGTACTTTTCTTGAGATATGAATATCCCATCTTTCCGTTGTTTCACTTGAAGTCCTAGGAAGTAGTTCAGTTCCCCTACCATACTCATCTCAAACTCCTTTTTCATTTCTTCGGAAAATTGAAGAGCCAAATGATCAAGTGTGGATCCAAACACAATATCATCCACGTATACCTGAGCAACTAGGAGAGACTTCTCATCTCTTTTCACAAATAATGTTCGATCAGCTTGCCCTCTTTTGAATCCACGATCCAACAAGTATGTTGTGAGGCGATCATACCATGCTCTTGGTGCTTGCTTTAACCCGTATAGTGCTTTCTTTAATCTTAGCACATGATCTGGAAAATGAGGATCTTGAAATCCCTTTGGTTGTTCAACAAACACTTCTTCATTTAGAAAACCATTCAGAAAGGCACTTTTCACATCCATTTGGTACAATTTGAAATCTATGACACAGGCTATGGACAATAGGATTCGGATCGACTCCAGTCTTGCTACTGGTGCAAACAAATCATCAAAATCAATGCCTTCCACTTGAGTATATCCTTGAGCTACCAACCTGGACTTGTTTCGAACAACCTCACCGTCTTCATCAGTTTTGTTCTTGAAGATCCACTTGGTGCCGATCACATGACTATCTTTAGGCCTTGGAACCAATTCCCATACATCATTTCTAACAAACTGATGTAGCTCTTGATGCATAGACTCTATCCAGTTCTCATCTCTAAGAGCTTCCTCTACCTTCTTGGGTTCAAATTGAGCAAGATAACAGTTATATGTCACATGATTCGCACTATATTTTGGTCCTTTTCTCAGCCGAAGTCCCTCATTGACGTCACCAATGATATTACTTGATGGATGATTGAGAATTACCCTCGATGACGGTCTCTTGGAGGTAGAAGGTTCTTCATCTCGAGAAATTGGAGGTTGAACTTCCGGTGGAGTGAGAGGGCTAGAAGACCCATGTGTCGATCGAGTTTCCCTTCTTGGTATAGGAGGTGTGGTCTCTTTTTTCGGTGATTCTTTCTCAACATCATCCTGTTGTGACATGTCGTCCTCAGCCTCTTTCTTCTTCAGATCAGATCCTTCACCATCATCAATATCTTTTTCAGATATGGTATCATCGATTACCACATTTATTGATTCCATCACTGTTTTGGTGCGTTTGTTGAACACTCTATATGCTCGGCTATTTAGTGAATAGCCTAGGAATATCCCTTCATCACTTTTAGGATCAAATTTTCCAGGATTCTCTCTATCATTAAGAATATAACATCTGCTTCCAAATATTCGGAAGTATTTCACCTTCGGTTTCTTTTCTCTCCAAATTTCATAAGATGTCTTCTTCGTTCCTGCTCGAAAGTAAATTCTATTACCAATATGGCAAGAGGTATTTACTGCTTCAGCCTAAAACTTCTGAGGAAGGTTTTTGTTGAGTAGCATTACTCGAGCCATTTCTTGAATCACCCGGTTTTTTCTTTCAACTACTCCATTTTGCTGTGGAGTCTTTGGAGCTGAGAATTCCTTCGTGATGCCGTGTTCACTGCAAAATGCTTCAAACTTCGCATTTTCAAACTCCTTTCCGTGGTCACTTCTGATCTTGACTATAGGAACTCCTTTCTCACTAATTAGTCTCTTGCATAATTTCTCCATCTTGTCACATGCTTCTGATTTCTCTCTAAGAAAATCCACCCAAGAGTACCTTGAGAAGTCGTCAACCACCACCATAATATACCGCTTTCCACCCAAGCTTTCTGTTCTTGTTGGGCCCATCAAATCCACATGCAGTAATTCTAAAGGGCGAGAGGTTGCAATCACATTTACTTTCGGATGGCTTGACTTTGTTTGTTTCCCTAACTGACATGGACCACAAACATTCTTCTCAATTTTTCCAAACTTTGGTAAACCAACCACTGCTTCAAGCTTCGAAAGTTTTGCCACTTGTTTGTAATTGGCATGCCCAAATCGTTGATGCCACAATTCCAAGAGATTCACCCTGGCACTTCGACATGCTATGCTTGGTTTGGGAATGACTCCATAACAATTATCGGTGGTTCTAAGTCCCTTCAGAATTTGTACACCTTCTTCATTCAAGATTAGACATCCTTTCTTTGAGAATTGAACTAAGAAATCATCATCACAGATCTGAGTAATACTTAGCAAGTTCACTTTTAATCCCTTAATATACAACACGTCATTCAGCAGTGGCAGTCCCGGAATGTCCACCGTTCCCTTTCCAAGAACATGTGAGTGACTGCCATCTCCAAAAGTCACAAAGCCATCTTCCTTTTCTTTAAGTGTTTTGAACAGTGACTTATCTCCTGTCATGTGCTTTGAACATCCGCTGTCAAGGTATCACAAACATGAATTAAAAACTTTCAAAGCAGTATGGACAAAAAGACAAGCATGAAAGAGACACTCTTGACCCTCGAAACAGGACTCTTTTTCCTCTATTTCGTGAAGTTTTCTTTTTATATGATCAAGTTTATCACTCAGGTGTCTATTTCTCCTCTCATAATTAGAGACTAAAGACTTTGACTCACATAAGCTGTTATGTAAATCATGGTTTCTATGAACAAGAGATTTCAGCACGAGACAGAAAATTCTAGCATGTTTCTTAGATTTAAATAACTGTGAAAACACATTACTAGACCAGTCTTTAACTATGCTCATAGAGTCTTTTTCACAAACATGTTTACTGCCCTTCATGTTGAAAACGAACACGACACTATACAAGCAACACCAAGAGGTAAGGATCACACAAAGGTATTTAAACCACAATAAGTGTACCCGCTCTGATACCAATTGTAAGCTCGAAAAATGTGTTGAAAACACACGAGCGGTTTAGACCCCCAAATTAAACTTCCGGCTTGGTTGATTTTACACTAACTTAACTATAAGTGCGGAATAGTGTAAGCACAAGCATAAAAGCAAGACAACTACTCTAATCCATATTTAAAGTAACACAGCAGTAAAAATGAAATAGACAAGAGTAGGGAAGAAGGATGCAAACACAGATAACACCAAGACGTGTTATCGAAGAGGAAACCGAAGACCTCGACGTAAAACCTCTCCGCCGCCCTCAAAGCGGAAATCGATCCACTAGACAATCAGTTGGGATACATGGGTTAGCAAAAGACCCTCCAAGCCTAGTCTACCCGCTGTACCTAAGCCCTCCAAGCTCCTACTCCAACAAGGCTTCTCGGAACCGTGTCTTGTCCTAGTTATCCGGATCCCGCAACAAGCTCCATGTTGCATCTGCCATTCAAGGCTTCTTCCAATGCTTCCCAGCAGCACCAAAACGTCACACAGCACTCTCAAGGTGTGGTAAGTGTTTGGGCTATCAGCCTCTCACAGATATGGATAATGGAGAGGGAAGGGTTGAGGAAATACCACAAGCAAATGTATAGAGAAAGATGGGGAAGACAATCTCTAATTACCAATGTGTTTGGCTAGGGTTTTCTCTCTGAAGCATCCCTCAACAATTGTGGGTAATGATGGTATATATAAGATAGGTGCAAAAGGTGTGACTCAAAAAGTACAGGTTGGCAGAACAGATAGCCTCGCGGGTGTCTCGCGGGAAGGCCTTACCCGCGAGATACTCGCGAGACATAACTGTCTCCACCTGGCCTGACTTTTCGCATTCCAGCATGTGCCTGACACATGATTCACTTCGTGGGATGCTAAGTCGCGAGACACCCGCGAGAATTCTTCATTCTTCAAATGCTTGAGTCTTCAAACACTCTCTCTATCACACAACCCTTACAACAAGTCCCACAACAAATACAGGGTTTAAACGATTGAACATAATTACAATCAAATTTGGCACGGAATAAAAGCCAACAAAAATACAGTTGTAAATTACAACTTTACAGAATCTAAACACCATTTACAACCAAATCACTGAATCGTTTCTTCAACATAAACTGATTTTCCTGTTTACCATGTGTATAATACATTGCTTGTATACAGTTGCTATGAGAGTAGAGTGGCAGGGAGCGCACTTGACAGGAGATGGACACAGGAGATAGAGAGAGAGGGAGAGGCAAGCCCCTAATTCAAAATAAGTGTGAGGAGGTTTAGCTTAAACAGAATCTCATCTTCCGGTGGGAAAGAAAAAAAAAAGTTATATAAGAACCCTCTCTTGCAGTCTCAATCTTGAATTATCTTCACAGAGGATGTGGCTCATCACTTCCCCTTTCCCCTTTTCCTAATCCAAACTAATTATGATACTTTCTCCTCATTATGTTTAAGGTTTTCAAGTTCACCCTAGTTTTATCATTCTTCCCTCCTTGGTGTGTTTAAAGCTTATATTAGAGGCTAACTGGAAGTTTCTAGTCAAATAATTAGCACCATATCTGCACGTATTAAAGAAAGAAAGAAAAGAAAAGAAAAAGATAACTATTACAAGAGGTAGTTGCTGGTTAGATCTTAAAGCAATTACTTTATCTCAAGTTTAAAACCATCATGAATACCGAAATGAAAACAATAGCAACGCACCATAGACATCCTTAAGGTATATATCTTTTTATAATCTACTATTTAAGAAATTACAATTCACGACATGAACTGGTAGTATGCAGTAACTAAATTGATATTTACAAAACTAAAATTAAGAAACTATTGAGAGGGATGAATTATGAATAGTAGAGTGCCTAAAAATTTTCTGCCACTAATATTAAACAAAGGAAGATATGAAAAGTATGTCTTGGTAAGAGCTGATCATGGCTAGTCGTTCAGGATGGAGAAGCTCTTTTGTTTGCCAACTTCTTGCCTAAAACTGGGATGCACTTTATAAGCCAACCAATCGGCCAAGACAAAGCTGCAAGTCCAATGCAAGCACCCCATTGCCCCCAATCAAGTCTCTCAGTATTGGCAAACCTATTCAGAAACTCCACCATCACCAGTTGAAGAACTATGGTGATCCCAACAATTGCTAAAAACAGCTTATTCTTAAGTATCCCTTTGAATATATTCTTCTTATCCAATTTTCTTGCGTTAAATTCATTGAAAACTTGGCAAAGGACAAAAGTATTGAAAATGAGGGTGTTCTTAACGTTCTCATTTACACCAAAGATGGATTTTCCCTTAAATTGTAATACCAATAAGGTGGTTACCTGATACACAGCCTGTGCCATGAGATTCCTCCACATGATTCTGGTTATAAGTGGCTTTGATCGACCAACAGGCGGCTTTAACATAAGATCATTAGTAGGTTTCTCAGTAGCCAAGGCTAAAGCTCCTAATGTGTCCATTATTAGATTCACCCATAATAGTTGAACTGCAGTTAGTGGGACCTTACCAGAAGAAACAGCTGCAACAAAGTTGATGACAAGGGCAGCAACGTTCACTGTGAGCTGAAACTGAAGAAACTTTTGAATGTTGTTATATACAACCCTTCCCCACCTCAATACTGTCACCACAGTGGTAAAATTATCATCCAAGATGACTATATCTGAGCTTTCTTTTGCCACTTCAGTTCCCTGGATCCCCATGGAAAGCCCAATGTCTGCTTCCTTTAGAGCAGGAGCATCATTAGTTCCATCACCTGTGACTGCAACCACATGACCTTTTTGCTTCAAGCACTGTACCATTAGAAGCTTGTCAATAGGGGATGACCTGGCCATTACATGGATTTTATCAACTTTTTCCATTCTTTCTTCTGGTGAGTAATTCCTGAATTGTACCCCTTCTACTACCGCTTCATCACCTACATCCTCATTAGGTTTGAGAATCTTGCATTCAAAAGCTATTGCCTTTGCTGTGTGCACATTGTCACCAGTGATCATTTTGACATTCACCCCAGCAGCTTTACAAGACTCCACAGCTGTACTAACTCCTGGTCGACATGGATCTTTCATGCCAACTAACGCTAATAATGTTAGCCCATTTTCTTCAAGCTTCTCAATTGGTTGTCCACTTTCTTCTGTAACTTCTTTGTGGGCAAAGCCAATGCATCGTAAGCTTTTTTGTGCCATATTCTTGATAATAGTCTCAAGTTGTAACCTTTCTTCTTCATCCATTACTTTTAGCACCCCTGCTCTATCATAATAAGCTGAACACATAGCCAATATCATTTCAGCAGCTCCCTTCCAATGAGTATGAATGGTCTTCTCATTGTTATTCCTCACCAAAACCCCACTTCTCTTTTTCGCAGAATTGAATGTCTCTACATGGATTATGTGATAATCTTGCTTTACTTCTTCAATATTCATACCCAAATTAAATACAGCCCAAGAAAGAATGGCTTTCTCAGTTGGGCTGCCAAAAACCTCAGGAACTGATGTTGATTTTGATTTGTAAACCGTACCAGTTGTGTTTAAGCCAACTGCATGTTGTAGTAGTTTGAGAATATTACCTGCCAAATTAGAATAATTGTCATCTTCCATGGCCTCCTTTCCAAGCCAAAATTCTGTAACTTTCATTTCATTTAGTGTAAGAGTGCCTGTTTTATCTGTGCAAATTATTGTGGCCGAGCCCATTGTCTCACAAGAAGATAGTTTTCTGACCATAGCATGATCAGCCATCATACATTTCATAGAATACGCCAGAGTTAGAGTAACAGCCAAAGGCAAGCCTTCAGGAATAGCCACCACAATGATAGTAACAGCAGCAGACACAATGCTCAGTATTGCATTCATCACATCATCAAACTTGGTCTTGCTACCATTGAATTCCTTGTTTCCCCTGTCATCTTTGGTGTTCCCTGTGAAATAGCGAATCAGCATAACAACAAGGACAAGTGCAGCCACCACCAGCCCAACTTTCCCAATATAAGAAGCTAACTTGTTGAGGCGTGCTTGCAGTGGTGTCTCCTCATTCAATTCACGGTTTATTGAACTCATCATCTCACCCCACGCGGTGTTCATGCCTACAGAAGTGACAAGCATGAAGCCAAAGCCATCCGTGATCTTTGTGCCTGATAACATAAAGGGATTCCTTTCATCGATCTGAATTGGATCGCTTTCACCAGTCATGCTAGACTCATCCACCTTCAAGGAATGTCCTTCCAAGAACAACCCATCTGCAGGAATCTGATCACCAATCTTTAAACATACAATATCACCCACAACGATATCAAATATCGATACAGGTTGGCGCCTCCCATCTCTCACAACTTCCCCTCTTATATCACTGCTCTTAGTTGAGAGTTTCTGAAATTCCCTTGATTGCTTATAGTCACTCCCTGCTGAGACCGCAACGACCAAGAACACAGCAACAATGATACTCCCACCATCATACCAACCATCTTTCCAGCCATGTTGCTTGATTCCAAAGGCAAGAGAGAGCATAGCACACGCCAAAAGTATTAAAATTGTTGTATCTTTAAGTGCCTCGTACACAAATCTGAGAAACTTTTTAGCTGGTGGTTTTGGGTATTTATTGGTACCAAAAATATTCTGTCTCTGAATAAGATCAGCCTCATCACCATTAATACCAATTTTTACATGAGTTTGAAGAATGAAAGCAAGTTCTTTAACTCCACCAAACATACTCAAAGTCTCAAAGTTTTTGTTCCTTACCATGTCACTGAGCTTTTTTGGATCAACGCTGAGCAAGGAAGGAACGGTTTTGTCCTGCACGTCAATAGCAACATAAGAAAGAGTGCGCAAGAGAGGGCCATCTTTGTCAAGAACTTTCTTGGTCAAAGAAACAAGAACCTTGGTGAAGTATATGACAGTGATCGCCAGCCGCCATCTCCGCTTGGGGATATTATTGGAGACCGACCAGACATCATCACGTATGACAATCTCGTCAGATTTTGGCAACCCCAAAGTAGACATGACAATGGAGGTTAATAAGTGCACAGAGAAAGAGGGGGAGGCTAAAATGTAGAAAGATAGTTTAGTTGAAAAAATAATAGTAAGAGTGCAATGACAGAATCAATGTCTTTTCTTTTGGGAGGAAGGTATAGGAAATCATGAGTAACGCTAAAGGCAATTGGAGAACTTTGTAGATATTGTAGATTGTAGAACCTATAACAATTTCTTGTATATATAGTTTTAAAAAAATTGATAAGAAGTTGCATGGCAACTTCCTTTTTTTGTTTTTTTTGTTTTTTCCTTTTGCAAAGTTACTATAAGTGATAGTGAAGATTTGTACCCAAGATTTTCTGGCAGAGAAGGAATAATTCCATTGAATTACAAAGCTCAGTGCAACTTCTTAATAATTAGTATAAAGTTTCTATTTTATTTTGACAAATTAATTGGAACTTTCATTGAATTTACAGGACTACGCGGTGTAACTCTTTGTTATTCATTAATAAAAAAGTAATAACTTACATAATATTATTGCCGCCTTTTATGTTTTGGCAATGCAAATAAATATATTCTAAATTGAAACTTCTGTTTTGGAATACCAGCATCGTTCTGTTCTAAGTTTTGTGTGAAACCTTTAACGCGTATAGGGAAGTTATAACACACCACCTTTTATTTTATTTATTTTATTTTTTATGTTGATTCGCCCTAATACTTTAGTTATACTACTCCTTTTATTTTTAGAAATAAACACACACACATAAAAGGGACAAGGAAATGGATTTTAATACAAGCACACCACAAACTTCCCTTACATGATACTTATTTTCCCAATCCATAGATCAAATTTTAATGGACAATTAGTAACTCATTTGATTATGAATTGTTGAATTTATCCTTTTCGAGTTTCACTCAATTCATATAATTCTATTTTTTTCAATCCAAATAATAATAATTATAGATTTATTTTTGAGAATTCTTTTCTCATTTTTTTTAGAAATATAATGACTTTGATGACCCATTTTTTTGTTTCTTTTGCAACATTTAGAATACTACCTAGTTCTTCAAATTGGAACATATCTTGATATAAATTAATTTTGAAATTGAATTAAATTTGTCTAATGAGATCCAACCTAATTTATTGGCATTAAACTATTAGTTCTTGTCAATTTAAATAAAAAAAATTTAACACCATTTGTAATTCCAAAAACCACACACCCATACACATATAAGCATGGAAATATATGAAATTTAAAAAGATTACGTGGTCAAAACAGGGGATATGTTCTCCTCTTCCTTTAGTCATTTAGTTAAGGGTACTTTAGTTTTTGTTAACTCACTTAAGAGTTTTTCTTTTTCT
Source organism: Quercus gilva (assembly GCA_023621385.1). Taxonomy (NCBI): domain Eukaryota; kingdom Viridiplantae; phylum Streptophyta; class Magnoliopsida; order Fagales; family Fagaceae; genus Quercus; species Quercus gilva. Next base: position 55,311,831 of record CM042475.1, on the reverse strand, counting down.
CACATTGTTAGGCAAGACAATGCCGTGGCACATGCCTTAACTCAGAGAGCTCATTTTTTTCTTTTCTTTTCTTTTTCTTTGCTAGCTTGAATGGAGGATGTTCCGTCTGAAATAGACTCTCCTGTTCTTGCAAATTATTCAAGTTCTTAATAAAATTTTTGCAGGCTTGGTCTTGATTCTCAAAAAAAAAAAAAAAAAAAAAGCCCTAGTGGAGTTAGTGTGCTAATTTTTACATATTTATGGCGTGATCTCACTTTGAGAAATTTCAATTTTCTTTTTATTAATTTATTAATTTTTTTTCTTATTCATTGTTAATTTAATGTTAAAAACATCTTAGAGTACTTTGGAGAGTACAGAAAAATGAACACCCAATAATCCTATTCCTTAGTAAAAGGAGAAAGAATAGTTAGCTCTGTGCTCACCGTGTGGCTGCAACAATAATCCTATTCCAATCATAATATATATATATATATATATAAAGATTATGTATTATATATCTATATTTTAAGTAAGAGATGATATAAATATATGATAATAAGGTGCTACCCCATTAATTGGATAAAGTATCATTAATTTTTATATAGGACCTGGAATTATTGTTGAAAAATATAAACTTGATGCATCTTTCACATACAAGATACATATTGGTTATGTAATGTACTATAAACCCGGTTTAAAATATTAGTATTACTATTTTCGTATGTGTTCTAATAAATATTACTGATTAGTAAAAATGAAAAGTACAAGATACATATTAGATCATTTTCAATTTACTTTTTTTTTTTTTTTTTTAAGAATGTTCAATTTACTAGTTTGATTCCATAATTTATTTTTTGCGGATATATGAGATATAATTCTGATCTTATTATATTTATTTATATAAATGGAAACTAAAAAACTACCCCCTCATTGTCAATTTATTAGATTAATTTCATTATTTTTTTTCTTCACATGAATAAGATGTAAAACTAATCTTATTATATTTATGGAAGAAAACTAATATTATAATATATATATATATATATATTGTATATATAAATGTAAACTAATCTCTCATTTTTTTTTTTATGTCCCCTTATTTTCAGTTAAATAGATTACTTCTTTTTATATATATATATATATGAATGAGTAGTAAATTTAATCTTATTATATTTATTTTATATAAAAGTAAACTAAGCCTCAAAATTAAATAAGATTTTTATCCCTTTAGTAAAATAGAAAAAAAAAAAAAAAATGCTACCGTTTGTACAATGTGTGCCAAAGATAATCGAAATTGCATTATTTTACGTAATGTTAGTATTACATCCTAATATTAGTCATTTCTGGAAGAAAAAAAAAAAAAAAAAGGTCTTAATATCAGTCTTTTTGTCTTTTTTAAATATTAACTTATAATTTTGTTTCATATAAACTGTACATTTTTTTTGTTAATAATTCGATAATTATAATAAGAATGAGAAATTTGAATCTTAAATGTTATGAATACACCAAAAAATGTTAACCATTTTAATATTATATATATATATATATATATTAAATTTTTTCATGTAGGGTAAACAAAACACGTTATTAAAGTAAATTATTAATAAGGTAATTTACTTCACATGGACCTCTATTATATTACTAATTTTTTTAATGAATTTTAAAAAAATTTCCTACATGAGACTCTATTATTAGAATTTAGAACTTTCATAAAATTTAATAGAAAGTTTCATTATTTTATTTTTAAAATAGTTTTTTCGCTTTTTACTTTGGGAATAATAATATATTATTCTTTCCTTATATGACTCTAGTAAAGTGTTTGAGATCCAACTTCGATGAATATTTGAAGAAGTTAAGAAGACTTTATGAGGAAGAAAAGCAGAATGATGTTTAGCATGTACGCAACACAGCTCACCAAACTACATAAGTCAAGATATCCCACGAGTGTCACTCCATTGGTGATACAAATACAATCCCCAAAATCCATAGTGAGAGTTATTACCTTCTTTTTCATTCCAGTTCTTTACCAGTCCTGGTACCCAAATAATCCATTTTCAATATGTACTCCTAAGCCTTCAAGTATGATGACTTGCATAATGTCCCATGGATTTTCAAAATATATATAGTTATATTAGATTCTTTAGTGGAGTTATAGTCATCAGTTACAACCAAATTTGTTGCTAAATTCTGTCAATTTTTAAGATTTGTATTTGAAATTGGTTTTTTTAAAAGAGTTTGAGTGAATGTATTTGAAAAGAATACTAACTACAATTTAATTAAAATTTGATTTTTTTAAATAAAATTTGACTCAAAAAAATTAGGTCATTTTTTCGTGTTGGAAAAGCAAAACATGTAAAGCTAGGATTTTTCCAAATTGATTTGAAGGCTAGAAATTAAAGGAGGGGTTTCTAATTATAACAATTTTAATTGACAACTAAGTTGAAATTCCATAATTAACCTAATTTAGAAAAGTGTGTGGAAGTTGATATATATATATATATATATATGTATGTGTGTGTGTGTGTGTGTCTATGTATGTATGTATATATATATATATATGTATGTATGTATGTATGTATATATATAAAAAAAAACCAAGTCTTCCATTCTCAATAATTCATTTGTCAATTTAAAGATGAATAGTGAACACTAAGAGAGATTTTAATTTTAAATTTGGAATTTTGGATAGACAATCTCAAGTATGGTTAGTTCGTACAGTTTGATCCAAGAGAGTGGATGAATTTAGAGTAGTTCTTGATTAAAGATTTGTTAAAATTGTCAAGCATATAGTTCATCGAGAATTTTATAAGTAATGAGCAAAATTTTATGCTGTTTCATGACTATGGTTTGAACATAAATTAATTGATTGTCGAACAGTAATATGACATTATTTGTAGTGTTATGTATGTGGTTCTAACCTCACATCTCTCCTCCTCCAATATCTACCAATTAAATAATAAATAAATAAATAAAAGGCTGAACTTTATAGCAGTTGCCATGTACGTGTTTCACGAAAAAGAGTAGGGAAAGAATCCATTTTTTTTGCAAGGAAATGCATTATATGCAAAAGCTTATTATTCCTAACGTCTTGATCACTGATCAGATGGAATTAATATCTCAATTTTCTTTAAAGAAATAGATTCCATATTTTATAGGTAAAAGATGTAGAATGGATTAGAATAAGTAGTGAATAACTATTTGGTTCAAATGGTATCAATTAAATAAACCAAATGTGCTTGGAAGCAATTTTTTTGTGTTTCATGCTACCTTACAAAATTAAAAACATTCTTTATAGTTCATTCCTAAGTGTAATGTATAATGTCTTTTTACTGCCAGTGGAGAGTGATGCATGAATCACAAACTTATGCATCACATTTCCTGCAATAGCATGGTTTTGGCAAGATGAAGTAACTTGCTTGAGAAAGGCAATTGCGCGGAATCTTTTATGGTCAAGTCTATCACTATGAGTGTCTTGCACTCGAGATATGGAATTTTTCGTTTTTGCTTTTGTTCCTTTCCCTTCTTTGGAGAAGTTACAAGTTATGGTGCAAGTAAGGTTGTTCCTAGTTAGAACCAATGAAAAAAGATTGGTTATTCACTTTATTGTTGAGTTTGGAGGAGAAGAAATGTCTACGCTACCATTAGGTTTAATTGTAAACGTAACTAATCTAGATGAGTACAAAGGTGCTTAATTAAGTTTGGTTATTCACTATTTTTGAGTCAAATTTGAGCTAAAGACCGAACTCAAATTTTATTCATGCCTTTCCTTAATTTTTCAAGTGATCTTTAACTTCTTTCTCAAAAAATAAAAAAATATAATAATAATAATAATAATAATAATAATAATAATAATAATAATAATAATAATAATAATAATAATAAAAGAGGGTGATTTCTAACTTGTTCATTTTTTGTTGAATCAGTTAATTACATAACTTAATACAAATTCTTTTTTTATATAAGAAAATTGGTATAGTTTTGGCCTCTTAACGAGACTATTTTACTATTTGTGTGGAAGGGTGGTTTCATATGATATCATCTCACCAAAAATAACTTCAAAATACAATAGATCAATAGTGTAATGGATTAAACATGAAACTTCCGAGTTTACGCTAAATCCTAAACCAATGAACTGGCCACCCAAATATTCCCTGGGGGTTCAGAATCCCATCTTTGTAAAACAAATCAATCATCAAGCTATATTCTACAGATTTTTTAATTAATTTATACTTTAATAGTTATGATTTTTATAAAACACTAAATAAATTGCATTAATGGAAACAATAATTTCCTTAAACGTGTTTCTCCGTATCATACAAAGCAAAGACCAAACAATAATAATGCTCTCTCCGTATGCTGATTACTTTAAAAGGACTTGCAATCTATAGTTGTTGGAAAGCTGGTAATGGTAGTGCTTAATATAAAATAATATGATGTGACAAAATTTTTAAAGGAAAAAAAATACATGTTTTCTATGATTTCACATTCCTTTGTACCAAATTTTATGTTTTCTCAAGGGATTCGATATCTACTAGACTTTTTTTTTTTTTTTTGGTTGAGAATCGATAGACTATTATTTCAGTGAGACTCTTAATAATTAATCAAGCATATCTAGTTTAGAATCTATAAGAATATATAGTCATCCTTATAAGAATTTGTAATTTAGGTGAACTATAAAATGATGTGTTAATATAGAAACTTTTTCATGTGTTAAAATAGCATTTGTTTTAGCACAACTAATACGGGTGCTCTAATTAATTCATACTTTAATAGTTATGGTTTTTATAAAGAACCAAATAAAAGGACAAAATGGGCTTTTAACATTTTCAAGCAAATTAATTAGCTTTATGCCCCTTTTTTCAAATTAATTAGGGAAATGTCCCTCTTTTAAAAATCGATTTTTGATAAATTGAATTAGGCCTTATAGTGGTGTTTTTAAGTAGCTTATAGTGACGTTTTAAGGACCTATAATAACGTTTTTTAACTCAACTTTAATAAAATCAAGTTATAGGCAATGAAATCAACTTATAGTGCCGTTTTTTTACCTATAACTCGATTTCATTAAAGTCGAGTTAAAAAACGTCACTATAGGTCCTTAAAGCATCACTATAGGCTTTTTAAAAACGCCACTATTGGGTTTTAGAAATTTTTTTTTTTTTAACTCGATTTATCAAAAATCGAGTTTTAAAAGAGGGGCATTTCCTAATTAGTTTGGGAAGAGGACATAAAACTATTTAATTTGCCCAAAAAGGACAAAGGGCAATTTTGTCCCAAATAAAATGCATCAACGGAAACAATAATTTTTCTTAACCATGTCTCTCCATGTCACACAAGCACAGACCTAACAATAGTAATGCGCTCTCCGTATGCTGCTTAGTGCTTTATTACTTTAAAAGGACTTACATTCTATAGTTGTTAAAGCTCGTACTGGTAGTGCTTACTATAAAATAATATGATGTGACCAAATTCTTAAAGGAAAAAAATATACATGTTTTCTTTGATTTCACATTCCTTTATACCAAATCTTATATATGTTTCATTGGGTTCGAATTATACGAACGACCAATGAAATATCTTTCTTTCCCCGCAAAATATTTTCTTTTTTCTTTTTCTTTTTGAGAATCAATAGACTATTATTTCATTGAGAGTTCAGTAATTAATCAGGCATATTCAGTCTAGATTCCAATGTTTCTGAATGAATAAACATATATTTTCTTTTAAATCAAACTTTAGTCCATGTAAAAGGAATATTCTGTTAACAGGAAATATAAATTGATATTTGATAATATTAATTACCTTTATCAATTTTTTTCAATATTTTAAATACACTTTCTTTCAATTTAAAGAAAATGTTTTGAAATAATATAACATGTGCATGGGATAGAGAATGTAAGTTTGAGATTTTTGGAGTAGAAAATATAGCAACATGTGCATGGGGTAGAGAATATAACATGTGAGGGTGAACTGTTTTGTTCTTTGTTCTTAATAAAGTTTTCAAGAAAAAATTGGCCTTTGCCCTTTTCAAAAAAACAATCCAGCATTTTGTCATATTTCTCAAACTAATTAGGGAAATACCCCTCTTTTATAACTCGATTTATGATAAATTGAGTTATAAAAAAAAAAAAAAATTTCTGGAGCCTTATAATGGCGTTGTAGGGACCTGGTTCGAGCACTATTCCTAGGGAATGAATGGACTCAAGCCCAGCTGGCCCAATACAATGAATTTATAGAGTGCGGGTTAAAGAACTAGGTCCTAGTGAGGATTGTGCGATTAAGCATGGTAATACATGGGACGATTGGCATGAGTACAAGCTAAGAGTATGAAGGTAAGCTCCTCAGCCATTTTCTTGGATAGCCTCTTTTTCTTATTCCTTCTTTGGTACTAGATTACAAAGATCATGCAAGGGCAACCACTCTTTCTTCTCTCTCTAAAACTACCATCCCCCTTTTTTGGAGGACTTCTTACATTTTATACCTCCTTCCCGTTAATCTTGGCCCTCCATCTATCGATAATGCAGGTCATCACTTGAGTGTCCGTCCCATCAGCCACCTTCCCATCTTTTTTGTGGGTGGTGGCAGCTGAGGCGGCACTGTTCAGAGGTCACTTCTCCATTTAATGCGGCCAGAACGTTAGTTGTGGGTATTTAATGTGGAGGTGACAGTTCCTCTGGAGATTACTCCTTCACCATGCTTCCATGGCCAACCCGTTGTACTTGCCTCTGTCTTGGGCTATTCGGGAGGGTTATCTCTGAAGGCACTTTGCTCCCTTGTTCAACGATCCGTGCAGGCCGAGGACATGAATGTCCTCGGCGATATTCCTGGCGTATAAAGCTTTCTTGACTCGTCCTCGGACAAGTTTTTCTCCTTGGCGCGGGCCTTGGGCTTTAACACAGTGTGGGCCGAGGTTGCCAAATTCTCTGACCCCACAATAGCCCCTCAAAATCCTACTATCAGGCTCCTCAGATGGAGAGGAGAATTTTGACGTCCTCGAGCCTTTGCCGTGGCTTGTCAAGTCTTGTCCTTCGTGAGTGTCAGTGCCTTTTCGCCTGTCCAAAGCACGTTTCTGACGCCTTGGTTTGCAAAGCGCGCTTACATTAAATTCGAGCGGCCCTGTGCTCCCCACGTCCAACGGCATGATGATAATCTAACGGTGGTGATCCTCTTGACCATATGGGCGGGAAAACTTGCACAGTTGTTATTTTTTATTGGGGGCATAAATACCAATTTGAATTGATTCACCTATTTACTTTCGCATTCAAGGGACCTTGCGCACATACTTCGAATTCAGTCATGTCTCCAACCGAACTTGCGGCTTTCTTCAGCACAAAAAGCCTGCCCAAGGAGCTTTTCCCATTTCTGTAAGTCTTCTTCTCTCTCTCTCTAAATTGCGTTCTTCCCTCTTATAGACTTCTTTCTTCGAGTCTTTTAGCTGTCTCTAGGAATGGGTAGGTTCAAAAAATTGGTTGAGTCTGAAGAGGCGATGGAGAAATTCATTGCTGACCACAGGATACCCAGTACCGTAGGTCTAAGGTATTGTGAGGAAGGAGAGTGGAGGTTTAGGAGAGAAGAGGGAGAGGTGGTGATTCCTATAATGGCCTTCTTAGAGGGCGGTATGAGGATCCCCATGGGTCAGGTGATGATGAGTTACCTTCGGCATTTTCGGCTCGCCCCCACCCAATGTGGCGTCAATATGTTTAGGACTCTGGGCTGTGTGGACGCCCTGAACGAGAAGATGGGGTTGAGGCTAACCCATCATGACGTGAACTGGTGCTTCAATCTCCAGCTCCTGAAGGGCAGGTCCTACTACATGAAGACGAGGGAGGATAGGGTACAGCTTATCCAATGTCTCTCCTTGTCCAACAAAAGGCTGGACAAAGACTTTCTCATTGTGTCCGGGGAGTGGCACGATAGGCTTCATTGTCCCACGGTGGAGGGTACGCCAGGTGGGGCATTTGGAATGGGAGAGGGCATCACCTTCTTCTTCTTCTTTTTTCCCCCCGGTTGCCTGCTTTGTTTGGTTGCTAATATGGAGTATGTTTTTGCCTCCGCAGATCCACACGCCTTCGAGCATCACTTTGATTTGGTCAACAGGGAGGACCTGGAGAAGGTGCTAAGGGCGGAGATCTTCGTGAACGAGGCCGATAACCAAATTAGGGTTGCTCATAGGATCCTGGGGTACGTTCCTACTCAGAAGTCATTCGTGGCGCCAAGGTGTGTGATCAAGGCAAAGGATCCTCAGCTTTGGAGAATTACTGTAGTCGAGGACGGTTTCTCGATCCCAAAGGGGTCTTCTATTCCAAAGGGTACTTCGTTGGCGGGCTCCTCTACACCCCGCCGAGCTACGGAGGCTGAGGGGGGAGGTGAACAAACAGAGGAAGGAGGTACCAGTACGGATTAGGCCGAGGACGACTTTGGGGTGTTCGAACAAGTTCGCCTACCCGAGGATCCCTCTGGCGACTTAGGTGACCAGAGGCCGACCAAATCAGACTTTCTATTAGCAAGGGACTTTCCTCGGACCAAGATGAGCTTTAAAAGGAAAACTCGGTCCAACTTGCTCGACCTGTTTGAAGGCCAGTCGAGGAAGCCTCAGCCTAAACTTCCTCTTCCTCTACCCAAGTCTCAGCCTGCTCTGACCAGGTCAACCTCCACCCAGCCCAGGCTTTCTCTTCCCCCATCTCGATCGAGTCCGCCATCTAGGATCGAGCCCTCTGATCCTAAGCAGAGAAGGATAAAGGAAAAAGGCCCATCGGAAGAGACAAGCCCCATTCCTCCCAGGAGGAGGACAACACTCGACGACCCCCCAAGCAGCTGAAGATAGGGTCTCAGGGTCAGGACAAGCAGGTCATCGCCCGTCCTGAGGCTCATGCCTGGCTCCCAGCCCCGATGCTTCATGGGAGGCCTCTGATGGACGATGCCTCTCTCAGAGATTTCTAAGGGGGCGAGGGCACACTGGTGGCCAATGCGCTAGAGAGGTCCCTGCGGACATGGCTGCGTTTGAGGCTTTAAGGAGTAAGGAGGTCTTCCTCAGCCTCAAGCGATACTTGGGAATGGTAAAATCCTCAGCTCTTATGGTTCTTCTGACTTCCATTTTCCTTTCTTCTCCTTTTTTTTTTTTTTTTTTGGTTTCCTGCTTACTTGTGCATTTGTTACAATCGACAGGCTATTCAGGCTATTTTCAAGTTGGAGAAGGCCTCCATCAAACAAGACAAAGCCCTAGAGGCAGAGCGTGATAAGCGCATAGGGATTAGTCGGACCCTCAAGGCCTCTGAGGCTGATCTCGCGAAAGCCCGAGAGGAGCTAAAAAAAGTAACCAGGGCCCGAGACAGTGCTGAATCAGGCCTAGTTGATGCCCAAAGGCAGGCCCAAAACCAGACGAGGTGTCTGACTGAGGTAGAGGAGCAGCTAAAGCTCGCAAACGAGCTGATTGTTGATTTGAAAAAACAGGCGGCCGACGCCAAGGGGGCCAAGAAGGTGGCTGAGTGGGCTAGAGACGAGGCTCTAAGGGCCAAGGCTGAGGCAGACTTTGGTAGGATGGAGGCTCAGGCTTCCAGGGAGGAAGCCGAGGAGGCTGCCTTTGAGGCTAGGGTGGCCGAGACGGAGGCTGCTCTCAAAGCCCAAGTTTTTGAGGTATGCAGGCTCTACTGCTCCTAGGTTTGGAGTGAAGCCCTCAAACAAGCTGGGGTTGAGGCCTCGTCCGACCTGTGGAAGGTGGAGAACGTATACTATCCCCCTGCCATCCGTGAGGTTGCTCCTTCAAGATTTGAGACCAATGTGGGTGCTGGGGAGGCTGATACTACCCCTTAATGAAAACGCTGAAGAGGATGTGGTTACTACCGAGGTGATTACTGCAACCTCTGGTGAGCCTGTTGTTGAAGCTGATCTTCCCGAGGTGATAGAAACAGCCGAAGGTCCCAACAAGGAGGCACCCAAGAAGGCTGCAAATCCCTCATCCGATGACCGGGCCCTTCTTGTCGAGGAGACAACACCCTCTGTGGCGCCCTTGCAGATTATTCCTCTTAGTCAAGGCTCAGAGGACCCTGAGGCCACCACAAATCAGCTACCAACAGAAGGGAAGAAGATTAGGCTGAAGAAGTAGGCCTCTTAGCGCCTTTATCTTATCTCCCTTTTATTTATGTTGTCATTATTTATTTTTTATTTTTTAACAATGTAATGGCGCCTTTGCCTTGTTTTTTTTTTTTTTTTTTTTTTTTTTTTTTTTTTTAGACATTGTAATATACTTCCTGTTGTGCCTCTTTGATGAATTTAATGTAGTGCATAGTTTGCTTTCCCTTGCTTGTTGAATACTTATAGAATTTGTCGAAGTAGTTAGTTTTCCCACAAGCTTGAGTCTGAGGATCATGCAAGGCCTTGGCTCTGTCTAACACTTAGTATTTGCCAAAGTACCTAGTTTCCCCACAAATTTGAGTCCGAGAACTTTGCAATACCTTGGTTCTGTCTAGGACTTAGTATTATTTTTTCGGAGTAGTTAGTTTTCCCACAGGCTTGAGTCCGAAGACCATACAAGGCCTTGGTTCTGTCTAACACTTAATATTTTCTTTTTGAAGTAGTTAGTTTCCTCATAGGCTTGAGTCCGAGGACCATGCAAGGTCTAACACTTAGTATTTTCTTTTTGAAGTAGTTAGTTTCCCTATAGGCTTGAGTCCGAGGACCATGCAAGGCCTTGGTTCTGTCTAACACTTAGTATTCGCCGAAGTACCTAGTTTCCCCACAGGTTTGAGTTCAAGGACCATGCAACACCTTGGTTCTGTCTAGGACCTTTCCCAAGTGCCTTAAAAAGCTCAACCTTGAAGGCGTTACCATAGCATGAGGTAGCAGTCTTCAAGACTTGCTCTACTTCGCATAAGTGATAGTAATTAAGGAACATTGACCTCCCCTTAGCACCTGGACCGAGGACTACAGGTGTGACTAAGGTTCGCATTTAGACACATAACCTAGGTGCCTTAAAAGGCTCAGCCCTGAGAACATTGCCACAAAATAAGATATGACTTAGATGGTCGTGAGGGCACGAAACATATAATTGTAATAGACTAAAAATCTGAATTAACAGAAATGCTTCTATTAATAATAATACCTTCGCAAGTTATTTACAGTCCATGGACGAGGTACAGGTTTTTCATCTAAATCTTCTAAGTAGTATACGCCTATTCCCGCCACCGAGGTGATTTGGTATGGTCCTTCCCAGTTGGGCCCTAGCTTCCCATAGGAGGGGTTCTTGGCTGCGCCTACAATTTTCCTCAACACTAAATCCCCCGGTGCTAGTGGTCTTAGCTTTACGTTGGCATCATATCCCTGCTTGAGCTTTTAGTGGTAGTAGGCCAGCTGGACCATTGCTTTTTCCTTTCGTTCGTCAATCAAATTTAGGCTCTTCCCAAGTAGCTCATCATTATTGCCTGGGGAGAAGGAGCTTGTCCTCTGCGTTGGGAAGTTTGTTTCTAAGGGGATAACGGCCTCGGCCCCGTAGGTCATAGCAAAGGGCGTTTCTCCTGTTGATCGCTGAGGTGTGGTCCGATTGGTCCATAGGACGTGTGGCAGCTCTTCTACCCATCTTCCTTTGGCGTCATCCAGCCTCTTCTTGAGCCTGTTGACTATAACCTTGTTGACGACCTCGGCTTTCTCATTTCCCTGAGGATAGGTCGGAGTTGAGTACTGGTTTGTGATCCCCAACTCACAACAGTATCTTCTGAAGGCTTTGCTATCAAATTAAAGCCTGTTATCTGAAATGAGGGTATGAGGGACCCCGAATCGTGTAACAATGTTCCTCCAGATGAATTTTTTAGCATCCACATCTCTAATGTTTGCTAAAGGCTCAGCCTTGACCCACTTTGTGAAATAATTTGTGCCGACCAACAGATATCTTTTGTTCCCTAGTGCCTTGGGAAAAGGTCCTACGATATCCAAGCCCCACTGGGCAAACGGCCATGGACTGGTTAGAGGATTTAGGGCGCCCCCCGGCTAATGAATATTTGGGGCAAATCTTTGACATTGGTCACACTTCTTAACATACTCTAGGGCCTCCTTCTGCATCTTCAGCCACTAATATCCCTAGGTGATTGCTCGGTGCAACAGGGACCTTCCTCCTGTATGACTCTCACAGATCCCTTCATGCAACTCCTTAAGCAGAAGTTCTAACGCTTCAGGGTGAATACATAATAGGTAGGGTCTAGAGTAGGAGCGCTTGTATAGTTTGTGGTCCTTGGACAACCAGAACCAAGGAGCCTTCCTCCGTATTTTATTAGCCTCTGACTTCTCCTCAGGTAGGATATCATCTTTGAGGAATCTGCCTATAGGGTCCATCCAGTTGGGGCCCATTATAGCCTGATGGACATGAGTCATGCATTTCGCTACTTCACTCGCCCTCTCCAAATGCTCCACGAGGATAATCCGAGGTAAATCTCCTACCGAGGATATGGTGAGCGTGGCCAATGAGTCTGCATGGGTGTTTCCACTTTTGGAAACACGTGACAAGCTGAAAAGGTCGAAGTCTGACTGCAGGCGTTTGACCTAGCTTAAGTACTCTTGCATCCTTGCATCTCTGGCTTCCAATTCTCCGTTTACCTGGCCCACCACTAATCTCGAATCCGAGAATATGTCCACTGCTTTCCCGCCCATTTTACACACTATAACCATACCTTGCAGTAGGGCCACGTATTCGGCTTCATTATTTGTGGCAGGAAACCCGAGTCTCAGGGACTTCTCCACAACAGATTTCTCTGGGAACATAATGACTAGCCTCACCCCAGACCCCCTCTAATTCGCAGCTCAATCAACATACACTTTCCAATGTGGGGGTCCTAGGCAGAGATGGCCCCAACCGATTTTCCATCCAAGTCTCCCTCTTCGGCCATTGCTTCCGCTAGTGGTTCGGCGAATTCGGCCACTAGGTCAGTCAGGACCTGGCCCTTTGTAGAGGTCCGAGGCATGTACTTAATGTCAAAGGCTCCCAGAATCGTGTTCCACTTGGCGATTCTCCCAGTGTAATTAGCGGACCAAAGTACAGCTCTCAAGGGCAGTTGAGTTAGGACGACTACCGTGTGGGCTTGAAAATAGTGGGGGAGCTTTCGCATGGCATGGACTACGGCCAGCGGCTTTTTCCAAGGGTAAGTACTTGATCTCGGCTTCATGTAACGACTTGCTCACGTAATACACCAGCTTTTGGATGCCGTTGTCACTCCGTATCAGCACTAAGCTCACCGCATGAGAGGCTACAGTGATGTAGGCGTACAAGACCTCGTTGGCCTCAGGGTTAGACCTAATCGATGGCCGGGATAGGTATTCCTTGAGCTGTTGGAAGGCCATGGCACAATCCTCGGACCACTCGAATCCTTTCCACTTGTTAATCAGGAGGTAGAAAGGCATGCACCTATCAACCGACTTGGAAATGAACCGGTTTAGGGCCGCGATCATCCCAGTGAGTTTTTGGATCTCCTTAGGATTTTGCAGAGGCTTCAAGTTATTGATGACTTTAATCTGATTAGGATCAACTTCAATTCCCCAGTGAATGATGATGTAGCCCAAGAACTTGCCAGACCCTACGCCAAACGAACATTTGGAAGCATTCAAGCACAGCTTATGCTCCCTTAAGACATCAAAGATAAAGCCGAGGTCTCCTAGATGCTCAGACACCACTTTACTCTTTACCACCATATCGTCCACGTAAATTTCAATGTTCTTACCCAGCAGCGGCTCAAACATTCTCGTCATCATCCTCTGATAGGTTGATCCTGCATTTTTCAAGCCAAAAGGCATTACCTTATAGTGGTAATTCCCAACAGGTGTCACAAAGGCTGTCTTTACTTGGTCATCCAAGGCTAGTGGTATTTGATGATAGCCTTGGAAGGCATCTAAGAAACTCATCCGAGGGTGTCCCGCAGTGGCATCCACTAGTTGATCTATCCGTGGCATAGGGAACGGGTCTTTTGGGCATGCTTTGTTTAGGTCCGTGAAGTCTACACAAACTCTCCACTTTCCGATTTTCTTCTTGACCACCACAGTGTTGGCTAACCACTCGGGGTAAAAGATCTCCTTAATGGCCCCTGCACGCTTAAGTTTCTTCACCTTTTCTTTAATTGCATCGGCGAGCTCCCTTGATGGGCGCAGGGTGGTTGTTTCTTGGGGATGACGGATGAGTTAACATTGAGATGGTGACAGATAAAGGCTGGATCGATCCCTAGAGCATCGCAAGCGTCCCATGCAAATACGTCAATGTTAGTTTTGAGGAACTTGATCAACTCTTCCTTCTCTTGAGGAGGCAGCCAAGCCCCGACCTGGAAGAATTTCTCCGAGTCATCTCCAATGATCATCTTGTCAAGATCTTCATACTTTGCCTCTTCGGCAACTGCATCAGGTGATGCTGCCGAGTCCTTTGATTGCTATAAGCCCCCTTCATCAGTGGCTAAGGGCTCCGCATCGATCCGGTGCGATATGGTAGCCACCATGCACTGCCTTGACGTTGATTGGCAACCTCGGATTTCAAGGACGTGGTCCCCTTTTGGGAATTTAACCTTCTGGTGCAAGGAAGAGGCAACAACCCCCAGGGTGTGGCGCTAGGGCCTGCCGACAATAGTCGTGTACGGGGAATAAGTGTCCACCACAATAAAGTCTACCTCCACTACTTCTGGGTCGGTGTGGATGGGCAACCTAATCATGCCCTTTGGGATAACCAGTTTCCCATCGAAGCTCATCAGGGGGGAGTTATAGGGTGTCAAATCCTCTGGTTTTAACCCCAACCCCTTGTAGAGGTCGGGGTACATAATCTCGGCCCCGCTACCATCATCCACCATCACCCTTCTTACATCATAGTTCTCTATTCTGAGGGTGATAACCAGCGCATCATCGTGGGGCTGGGTGGTCCCAACCTTGTCTTCCTTTGAAAAGCATAGGGTTGGGTGAAAGTTCTTTCTAGCATTCTTCGGCTCTGATTGGGACTCCTCAGCATGCATTTAGGCCATGGACAACACTCGCGAGGGGCGCACTCCTGTTCTTCCCAGCGAAGCCAAGATCACATTGATTGTCCCTGCGGGTGCCCTTAAGGTGGTGTCTCTCTAGGGCTCTTGATAAGTCTGGCCTCAGTGGCCGCTGGAGTGGTGCAGGAGGTGCTTCAGCTTTCCTTCCCAGACTAGCTGGTCCAGATAGTCCCAGAGGTTCCTGCAGTCCTCTGTGGCATATCCGTGGTCCTGATGGTACAGGCAATATAGGTTCTGATTGCGTTTCATGGGGTCCCCAGCCATCTTATTCGGCTATTTAAAGTAGGGTTCACTTCTTATCTTCTCCAATACCTTGTGCACCAGCTCTCAAAATACGGCATTAACAGCCTGAGCATTGGTCGCCCCAGATTGCCCTGTGAAATCTCTCCTCGGGCGGTTGCTGTTATACCTGTCCGACCTGAAATCCCTTCTCTCTTGAGGGAAAACCTTCTCTTTTCCTTTACCTTGTAGCTGATCTTCCTCTACCCGCTTATACTTATCAATCTAATCCATTAGCCAGTGCACGCTAGTGGTGGGCTTACCGGTTAGGGAATTCCTCAGGCCATGCCCCGTCAGGAGACTATTTTTGAAGGTGCTGACGGCGACGTCCGCATACTTGCCGTCCAGTTCATTGTACACCTCCCAGTATCAGTCTGAGTGGGCCTTCAGGGTTTCTCCATCATTCATGGATAGAGACAACAGTGCACTCAAGGGCCGAAGGGGTCTGCTGTTTGTGACGAATCGGGAGTTGAAGGCTTGAGTCAACTGCCTGTATGAGCTTATGGAGTTCGGCTTCAGACCATTGAACCATCTCATTGCCACTGGTCCCAGACTGGAGGGGAAGACTCTGCACATCAGCGCCTCATTCTTGGAATGGACAGCCATCCTTTGGTTATATTGGCTCACGTGCTCCACAGGGTCCGTTCTGCCGTTGTAAATGGTGAAGGTTGGCTGCTGAAATTGCTGAGGAAGTATAGCCTCTTTGATATGGCGAATGAAAGGTGATCTGGAGAGCTGATCCAGTGCCTTGCTCATGGCATCACTCCCCACGCCCCCGGGGGACGGACTTCTACGTTTGCGCCTTCAGTGGTGTTCTTCTTCGTGAGAGAAGGTCTCGCTTGGGGGGGTCCTTGATCTTCGCCTGTAATCATCATCGTTCACCTCATCGGAGGGTGTGTCGGGACTTGGGCGTGACTTCCTTCGTTGTGCATGGCACAGCTCTCTCCTTAGACCATCTATTTCTCGCTGCATGGCAGCCTTGTCATCCTGCCTCTTGGACACGTGGCTCTTAACCTCTTCTAATTGCACGGTTGGTCATCATTTTGCCTCCGTAGTGCGTGACTGCCCCCGTGGGTGTGGCTTCCACTGGTCTGTGTGGTGTGTGCACTTCCCTCTCGAAACCTTCCGTTTTCCTCGTTTCGTCCGTGCTCGGGGTTAGGGTAGGTATCCTGTGGTTAGGTCCTCGCTGGTTTGGACTGGTGGAATCCGATTTGGTGAGAACCTGTTCCTACCATGCTTGATCGTTGCTCCAACTAACACACAAGTTCTTCCCACAGACAGCGCCAATTGTAGGGACCTGGTTCGAGCACTATTCTTGGGGAATGAATGGACTCAAACCCAGCTGGCCCAATACAATGAATTTATAGAATGCGGGTTAAAGAACTAGGTCCTAGTGAGGATTGTGTGATTAAGCATGGTAATACATAGGACGATTGGCATGAGTACAAGCTAAGAGTATGAAGGTGAGCTCCTCGGCCATTTTCTTAGATAGCCTCTTTTTCTTATTCCTTCTTTGGTACTAGATTACAAAGATCATGCAAGGGCTACTGCTTTTTTTTTCTCTCTCTAAAACTACCGTCCCCCTTTTTTGGATGACTTCTTACATTTTATACCTCCTTCCCATTAATCTTGGCCCTTCATCTATCGATCATGCAGATCATCACTTGAGTGTCCGTCCCATCAGCCACCTTCCCATCTTTTCTATGGGTGGTGGCAGCTAAGGCGGCACTATTCAGGGGTCACTTCTCCATTTAATGCGGCCAGAATGTTAGTTATGGGCATTTAATGTAGAAGTGACAGTTCCTCTTGAAATTACTCCTCCACCATACTTCCATAGCCAACTTGTTGTACTTGCCTCTGTCTTGGGCTGCTCGAGAGGGTTATCTCTGAAGGCACTTTGCTCCCCTATTCAATGATCCATGCGAGCCGAGGACATGAATGTCCTCGGCGATATTCCTGGCGCATGGAGCTTTCTTGACTCGTCCTCGGACAAGTTTTTCTCCTCGGTGCGAACCTTGGGCTTTAGCACAGTGTGGGCCGAGGTTGCTAAATTCTCTAGCCCCACAGGCGTTTTTAAGGACCAATAGTGACGTTTTAAGAATGTATAGTGGCGTTTTATAACTCGACCTCCATGAAATCAAGAGGTCAAGTTACAAAACGTCACTATAGGTCCTGAAAACATCACTATAAGTTCCTTAAAAACGCCGCTATATGGCCTAATTCGATTTATCATAAATTGAGTTTCAAAAGAGGGACATTTCTCTAATTAGTTTAAAAAATTAGATAAAATGCTAGGTTGTATTTTTTAAAAAAGGGCAAAGGCCAATTTTTTCCAAAGTTTCCATCTTGCTTTCAAAAGAAAATAGTATCTTAAGAAGAGAATTAACATTTTAAAGATAATTTATACTAGG
This sequence comes from Quercus gilva, assembly GCA_023621385.1. Taxonomy (NCBI): domain Eukaryota; kingdom Viridiplantae; phylum Streptophyta; class Magnoliopsida; order Fagales; family Fagaceae; genus Quercus; species Quercus gilva. The sequence continues at coordinate 55,294,178 of CM042475.1, read as the reverse complement.
AAGAATCCTACAATAGGCCAAATCAATTGGAGGGTAATTTACAATCTAGTGAATTTTTCTAGGGACAATAAGGAAAATTAATGAGTCAAATTGAGTCAGCTTTAAGCCTCTAGTGCCAATTAGTTGAATTCAAACTACGCACTTGGCGTATTTAAAAATAAAGTATTATTTATCCTATATTCTTCACGCTATATTTACCTATATAACATAATGAAAAAGAGAGAATCATTTAAAATGCATAGAAATATATGGGAATATTGGAGGCGAAAGAGCTCATGCAAATTCCTATAACATCTCGTTAATAAAAATAAATCAATAAATTTTGTTCAGAAGCAAGAGATATATTCCTTAACTCGTTTTAAAACATTCCATTAGTTTATTTTCTCTCCTTTTCCGTCGATCACGCTATCGTGTGATAATAATTTCGAAGAAGTTACTTCAAAGCATTAGGCCACTTTAGGGTGCATGGGAATCATTATTTACTTTCTATACAGGCAAATGTGAGTCACATCCTTTTTACTTCACGATCACTGGTTTAGGCTTGTTAGGCAAAAGAATTTATAATTGATATTTAGTGCAAAGTTTTCGTCAGTTCGTTGAAATTTAAGTTGTTCGAATAGACAATCGGTAGCTTGACTATACTTTTTGTTTTTAGTGGAATACTTTATGTTTGCCTTAGAGCTTGGGGTTTACAAAACTCAGACTATAATAATTCTTTTTAGAATCATAAATACTTTGTTTAGGCATAAAGAAAAAAGGATAAATTTTTATGTTATATTTTGTTGTTTTCTATTCACTTTTGGAAAAGATTTTCTGTAAAACATCTTTATTGATTTCACATTGCAATGCTCAAGTTTCTTCCTTTTATACCATACATTTCAAAAGAAGATACATTATAACATTTTGCATGCGTATAGATATTCATATTTAATTCAAGATACTCTTCCTCATTGATGTTAACGTATAGATTGCTATTTTAAATCATGTGACAGTTTGTAAATATTTAGATATATAATATTAAATTTAAGGTGATTATTTTCGGTCACTGTGTTATCCTATAGTTTAGTTGGCATGTTTTTCTATGCATAAAGTGCTTGAAGATCTTTTCTTTTTTCTTTTTTCTTTTTTGACAAGGTGCTTGAAGATTTAAGTATGAAATTATTCAATTTGCAGAGTTAGTAGCATATTCTAACTTTCTAAAAAATTAAAAATTAAAAAAAATAATAATCTCAACCAATCAGGAAAATGTATTGCCAAAGTAAAGCTCATTATACTCTCTTTTTTTCTAAGGATGACATCGCAAAGGCAATCCACCCCTCTTTTCTCTCCTTTTGCAATTCAACTTGAACTCAAAGAAACATGCACGTAAAATTTTGGATTTCTAGGACTTGGTGACTTAACTTGAACTCTTGGAGAAACACAAATTAAAAATTTGGATTTCAATTCAACCGAAAGTGATTTTTTTTTTTTTTAAACTAAGCTAAAGGTTCTTAAGTGAAGTCTGAACTCAATGTATCTTTTCTTTTTGAGAAGGGTAGCTCTTTATTTTTTTGGTTGAAAAGATGAAACAAGGAATCCAAGATTATGCCAATGACTTGGGTCTATGAATTTGAACTCCAACATTAGTATGAAGCAACAAAACAAACACCAATAGAATAAACATGTCACTTTGAAATGAGGGAAAATACTTTGAGAGACATTATTTCTTTATATATAATGTAAATAGTGTAAGTACAGCCAATGAGGGTTGGTTTAATTGGCAAGACTCGAATACTTCGCCCAAAAGGCCTAAGTTCGAGCCTCACCCCTTGTAGAGAGGGAAAATTCCTGACCTATCACAAGCTGACACGTCATACTACCAAGTTCATAAAATACAGTCAATTACAAAGTGCCACGTATTGCTACTAGATTTTACTATCACTACTTAGAAGCCAATGGAAATTTGCCAAGTGTCATGCAAAAACCAATCACGCATCAGCGCACGTGTAAGCGATGACACAAGCAACCTCGCACGTGTAAGCGATGACTTAATCAATTCCGCGCGTGTAAGCAATGACATAGGCGAACCAATTGGGCTGTGACATGTGTCACCAATCAGACTCCGCCACGTGTCACTCACCCACCCTTAAACTCCTATAAATAGAAGCCTTCCTAAGGCATTTGGGAAGGGCGGAAGGAGGACACCAAGCCATCTTAAGCACAAGCAACATCAGAGAAGATTCAGAAGTCCAGAAGCTCTGCTGGAATCAAGCCCCGAAGCCTCTAGCAACTTCAAGAACTTCAACTTCAAAATCAAAGAACATTCGAAGCAGAATCATCTAAATCATCTGCCTAGATCCAAAAGTTTGTGGAAATCAAGCCTAAAGTGTCCGAAAACATCAACAAATCACAAATCGGTGAAGTTCAACGGATTCAAGCCTCTAAAGCACCGAAGAATTTTCACCACAAACCTTCAAATACGAAAAACATTCAAAGAGGAATCATCCAAATCATATTCCTACATATCAAAGTTCACTGGAATCAAGCTCAAAAACCTCCAGAAACCTCACAAACCACAAATCAGTGAAGTTCAACGGATTCAAGCCCCTAAAGCCCCGAAGAATTTCCACCACAAACCTTCAAATACGAAGAACATTCAAAGAGGAATCATCCAAATCATATTCCTACATATCAAAGTTCACTGGAATCAAGCTCAAAAGCCTCCAGAAACCTCAACAAATCACAAATTAGCGAAGTTCTACGGATTCAAGCCTCTAAAGCACCGAAGAACTTCCACCACAAACCTTCAAAGATGAAGAACGCGCCAAGAACACGAAGAACACACGGAGAACATGAAGAACAAAGGATTTCTAACAAGCTCATAGCCAGAGATTCATTGTAATTCCGTTTCAAAGATCTTCGATCCATTCTTCAGCCAAATTGAAGGATATCTTGTATTCAAATCAAAATCACATTACCACAATCAACAAATATTTTAAGGAGATCGAATCAGAGGATCACACTTTTGTAATTACAGAGAATTGTACCACACAATCATCAAATACAAATTCACACTTGTGCAACTATTTTACTTGTTTGACTAATTTCGAACCGAGAAATTTAGTCGTCCACATATTCTGGCACGCCCGATGGGACATCTCTGCCTCTCATCTCATTCTCCTTCAAAGAAAGAAATCATCATCATCATCTTGCTACCAACTTCAATGGCCTCTAGCAAGAACATCCAAGCTTCAACAGCTACTTCAACTAAACTTGGTACAACTACCACCAATAAATGCATTGGTGTAATCAATTGTAGCCAACCCAAAGCAAACAATCAATCTCAATCAACCAAGGAAGCCAAGGTCCAGACAATCATCTCCTTAGACCCTCTCACAAGAAACAAGGTCATCAACAAAGACATCTCCACCTTGGAACACCTCAAGTATGGGGACAAATCCCCTCCTTCCTTCACAAGAAGTTGTTCGCACGATTTCTCTCCCATCAAAGGGAACCCAAAAAATGAGATTTCACGTGCTCACTTCAATTCATTTCCTTCTCCATCATCTTGGGAAGTTGTGTCAGTCATGATGACTAACACCACTACCATGGAAGAAAAGATGGTTGAAATGGAACAAAGGGTCATCCTTCTCACAAAAGCACTTGAAGATAAGGACCTCTAAATTGCAACTTTAATGAACAAACTCGAAGTAAAAGATCTTGGTGAATCAAGCCATGGTCATAAATTCACATCCGCAAAGGATGACGAAGGGAGAGAAATTGAAAACACTCCCCGACGAGAACAATCTACTTCGGTTGCTTCGTTGTCAGTCCAATAATTACAAGACATGATAACAAATACCATCTGAGCACAATATGGAGGTTCTTCTACAAGTTCTCTCACATATTCAAAACCTTACACAAAGCGCATCAATAACATGAGGATGCCAAATGGGTATCAACCCCCCAAGTTCTTGCAGTTTGATGGCAAAGGAAACCCTAAGCAACACGTGGCTCACTTTGTAGAAACCTGTGAGAATGCAGGGACTCAAGGAGGCCTCTTTGTAAAGCAGTTCGTCCGGTCACTAAAAGGGAATGCCTTTGATTGGTATACAGATTTAGAACCCGAGTCAATCGATAGTTGGGAACAACTTGAAAGGGAGTTCCTCAACCGATTCTATAGCACACGGCGCACGGTAAGCATGATGGAGCTTACCAATACCAAACAATGGAAAGATGAGCCCGTGGTCGATTATATCAATCGGTGGCGTTCTTTGAGCTTGGATTGCAAGGATTGACTTTCTGAAATTTCTACTGTAGAGATGTGCATCCAAGGCATGCATTGGGGACTTCTTTACATCCTTCAAGGGATAAAGCCTCTAACATTTGAAGAGTTAACAACTTGTGCGCATGACATGGAGCTGAGCATTGCTAGCCGAGGAAATACAAAACCTCCCATACCTAAGGAAAGCGTAAAGGAAGTAAGGAGGAATGATAGAAATGCAAAAGTCAGCCTCAAAGACCCAATGGTTGTTAACACTATTGAAGTCAAGGTTCCAAGAAGAGGAGCAAAGACAAATGAAAAACTGCTTGAAGGATGGCAAAAGAACGAAATGCGTCGCCTGACTTTTAAGGAACGTGAGCAAAAAGCATATCCGTTCCCTGATGAAGATGTGCCAAACATCTTAGAACAACTACTGCAGTTGGAGTTAATCGAATTGCCAGAATGTAAGCGACCGGAAGACATGGGGAAAGTTGATAACCCTAACTACTGCAAATATCATCGCATCATTGGCCACCCAATCCAAAAATGCTTCGTCTTCAAAGAACAAATCATGAAGCTTGCCAAAGAAAACAAGATTGATCTAGACTTCAATGAAGTTGTCGGGTCAAACCATGTGAACGTTCCTTGTGATGTACTTCCAACTCTCAAGCAGGGGGCAAACACCAATAAAGCTTACAAATTGATTGACAATGATAACATAAGGATCGGCCCTATTAATGGGAAGTTCCTTAAACACTTCTACACTTGACCATCGAGGATTGCTCCTCGACAAGAGCTTAAACTACCCACTATAACGCTGCAAGAGTACATGATGTCTTTCCATTACCTCTGAAAGCGTACCAATAAGAAGAAATTAATCTCACTCTATGTCACCAATTGCTAGTATGGCACAGTGGTTGGATGCCTAAGTCGCCTTTGAGAGGTCTCGGGTTCGATTAGTGGTGATACCCACTATTACACACTAAGCGCCCCTTTTTGCAAAAAAAACAAAACAAAATTAAAAAAAAAAATGATCCAACAAAACAAAATCTTTTGAATTACATAATGACTTGATCCTTCTCTGGGGTACGTAGGCAACTTGGTATCATTTACTAAGTTTAGTCACATGAAAAAGAAGAAGGATTGCCAGTCTAACTTAAGGAATTTTTCAAAGGTCGTCAATATGCTTTTGAGATCCCTTTAATTGGCAGGCGTTGCTTAAGATCAGTCAATTGCTCACTACATGATGCTCAAAGATCATTGTGGTAGAAAATGACAGCTGCAAAGAATTGGTGTTACTCGGCTTTCCTTGAACTAATGATAAACATAAGTTAGTTCTTGGTTGTGGAGTAAAATAAAATCTTCAACCTCTTTTGCAAAGAATGAAGTCTTCATGGCATTGCCCCTCTTCTGTGGATATCTTCCCATGTCTCTAAAGTTGTGCCACTTCACAACTCTGAAATTTGAACCATATCATCTCCCTTCTAAGTGGTGCCGTTTCACATCATGTCTCTGAAATTTGGACAACGTCACCTTCCTCCAGCATCTGCAGTTGGTGTTGTGTCATCTTTCCTCTAAGGGCATGTTCATGCAATGTCAAAGTCTCGGCAGCATTCTTCTCACACTCGAGGTTTTGTCGGCATCTCTTTGCATCTTCAAAGTCTTGATAGGAGCTTCTTGAAACTTCAAGGTTTTATTGACATCTCCTTGCATCTTCAAAGTCTTATTGGCATCTCTAAAATCTTGATGTCTGGCTACAGTGCTATGCACCCTCAATGTCTGAACTATGTTGCCTTTAAAAATTGGTGCAACGTCAATGCGAGTGCAAGTACTAATATGGAGTGTTGTCGTGATTTCATGACAAAGATAGACATTGGCAGGCTTCGGTATGAATGAAGTGTTAACGTGGCTGCATGCCAAAGATGAAGGTTGGCACGACTTTGGTGCGAATAAAGTGTTAACATGGCTTCATGGCAAAAATGAATGTCAGCGTGGCTTCATGGCAAAAATTAATGTCAGCATGGCTTCAATGCAAATGCAAATGCAAGAGTTGGCCCAGCTTCATGACAAAGACAAGTGTGGATCACCTTCATACAAAAACAAGTGCTAGCATATCTTCATGGTAAAGACTCTTGATGTGGCTACGTTGCAAAGACTCTTGAGATGACTGCGTTGAAAAGACAAGTGTTGGTGTGGCTTAATTGCCAAAGAAAACTGTGCTGCAAAACAAAAACAAGCAATAAAAAAATTTGTCAGGAAAAGGTTTCATGCATGTAAAAAAAAAAAAAAAAAATCTTGATAGCAAGAGAAGAAAGCTGAATGTTCAGCATGTGCCTAAGTGATAAAGGAAGGCAATAACATGCCTTTATATAGAAAACTTCTGAGATAGCAGGCAAGAAAAATGAAGAAAGTCAGCAAACCAATAAATGGTTCTACCAACCAGCTAGTGGAAAACAAAAAAATTGTATTCACATTTCAAAAAAAAAAAATGTGAAAACGTCTTAAGCTTAAAAGTCAGACTTTGCAGACTTAAATGCACTCAAAATCAAAGAAGTCTGCACTAAGTTTTGAGAATAAAAGAGGACATTTAATGAAGAGAGTCAGAAAATGGTGGCTCATCACCCACTTCACGACCTTCAAGTCTAAACACAGGTGCCGCCTTGTCAGAGCTGTTGAAAAGCTACATAAGTCCAACAATGACCCGCATCCTTCTCTGACAAATTTGTGCAAATCAGTTCAGGATTTCACAAAACTGAACCCACAGGGATCTTCTATAAACAAAGATCTAAAAAACCCAAAAAAATCATCATCAACGGAGCTACGACGCGCCACCACAAGCTCGCGGTAACCAACTGTTTAATTTCTCGAATCTGTGAAAATCTGCCCACAATTTCAGAAAACAGATAATACCAGCAGATGCTACAACCTCAGATCGGCCAAACCCCAAAATTTCAGGCCCAAAAACGCTGCTACGCGCTTCCACGCGCCGCCAGAAGTTCCGATGATAATCATCGTCATTTCACGCGCTCACACGCGCCGACGCGGATTGCTACGCGCTCAAGCTTTAACGCGCTACACACGCCACACGCGTACACTCGCCACACGCGTCACACGCGCTACACGCTCCACAAGCCTTCAGCCCTATGACGTCATGGATGACGTCACCACCCACTACGGTCTGACCCGTTTGACCCAGACCGACCGGGAAATCTGACCGGGTCTGAACCGCCGCAAAAAAATAAAAAAAAATAAAAAAAATAAAAAAAAAAAGAGAGAGAGAGAGAGAGAGAGAAAGAAAAAGGTTTGACCAAGCTAAACTTTGACTTTGACCAAAAAGTCAAAATTTTTAAAAGGGGCCTGTCCCACTCAATTTTTTGAGTACATTCCGATTTTGGAATCCGTTTCTTCATTCGAAACTCAGAAATTGTGCAAACGTCCAATTTCCAAAAAGTTGACTTTTGCGTAAATGTTGACCAAAAGTCAAAATTTTTAAGATGGATCTATCTTGCTTAATTTTTCGCGTACATTCCAATTTTGGAGTCTGTTCCATCATTTGAGACTCGGAAATTTCACAAATAACTCAATTCCAAGATAGTTGTCTTTTGTGTTGAAATCAACCCAATGCCAAGATTTTCGAGCCAGACTTGTCTTGCATAGTTTTTCGTGACTTGGAAATCACCAATCTAACTCACATCTCCGAAGTACTGACAATGTCCAAAACTAAAGCTCTCAATATCAAAATTTGAGATTCATTCACTTGGTCTAGACCCTCTCAAGGTTATTCCCCAGACTTCATCAAGGCTTCTCTTTCAAAAAGTACAGATGAACTCTCACAAGTGTATCTTGAACTTAAAATCACATCGGGTCACCCGTCCAACCTACCATTCCCCTTTCGGTGCCAAACATTCCCCACCTACCATTCTTCATCTCTCTCACCTACCATTCTCATCCACCGGTCTCACCAAAAATTCACATCCGCCATTCTCAATTACACATTTACCATTCTTCATCTCTCCACTATAAATAGAAGGGCCAGATTCAACAAGAACTCATCAAAAAAAAAAAAAAAAAAAACACTGAGTCATGAAATGAAGATTTTGCTTCTTTCAAATTTTCAAGTCCTCCTTCTCACAGCCATTTCTCACTATGGCTTCATCATTCTCAACACTTAGCAACCAGTATTGCTTTATAATCAGTTTGAGATCAACCCTCTCATGGTTCAGTAAGAAACCTTTTTCACAACATCATTGTAGTTTTGAGAACCAAGCAAATTTTGTTTCTCCCCTTAACGACCACAGTTGTCCATAAAATTACTCATAACAAGGTCTGCACTGTGGTTCCCAGCTTCCTCAGATTTGGTTGGCCAAGAAATCCAAGTCCAACTGATACACCTGTTCCTAGGCTCAGGGATCCTGTAGTCTCTTTCCAATTGCTTGGTCTTCCAGCAGAGGCAGTGATTCGGAACAAACAACAACTTGGCTAGTTTCTAAGACCAGAATCACAAGTTAGCTCCATTTTTCATTTTTTTTTTTTTGTGCTTTTCCAACAAGAAGCAGTAAATGAAGATGGTAAAAAGTGTTGGGTTATCCTACAAATTGTCTTTCATCCAACACTTGAAACAACCTTTAAGGCACCAGCTTATCAGAGTTCAGCCTTTGGGGCTGGTAAATGGTCACCAGAGACTTATTCCATGTCCCCACCACTATGGGACTCAAAGGTCATCGTTGCTGGTACCTCAAAACACACTTTCTGGAATTACTCCAACTTAAATTCAGCTTGAAGTATTTCAGAAGGTACTTTTCTGAAATTGCTTCAACTTAACGTCTATCAGTTTGGTCCCATTACACACGCACATTCAATGACTTACTGTCAGACCCCAAGCAACATACAGGGCTAGCACCATGGTGGTGTGTGTTTTACCCATTCGCTTTGCTTTATCCCCATCTTCTTCACCACCAACACTATCATCCCCAGAATCCATAAGCTTCTGAAACTACCTCAACTTAACCTGAGTGAAACGATGACACATGCGCACTCAACCACTTTCCCACATGGCCTCACCTTAACCCGAAGTATACTCTTCTGAGATAACTTCACCAGCGGTTCTCAAAAACACGAGGCTAGCCCCATGACTCTACATGCTGTACCCAGCCACTATCCTCGCATCTTCCCCATCTTCTACACCTTGTGATCACCGCCAACGATCCAAAATGTTCTTCTGAAATTACCTCAGCTTAACCTCTGCTGAAATGATTCGATCTTGCAAGTACATCCAACTTCTTGCAAATAACTTTCGACCTCACCAACCCACTCCGAGTACCATGGAACACTTTCCTGAAATTACTTCAACTTAACCTCTGTTAAGAAGGCTCAGTCATGCAAGTACATTCAAATACAGGCAGACCCCTTTTTGGCCTCATCAAAGCCTTTCATATAGGTGGGTCCACTCCTCGGAAATTATCTCATCCTGTTGAAAGCTCCACCACCTTCAATTACTTCATTTGAAGAGCCAAATGTAAAAATCTATTTTCGAAACTCATTCCCACACCACACTCTGAAACTGTGTGCATGAACGAGTCTCGAGGGGGCATTTGTAGAGAGGAAAAATTCCTGACCTATCACAAGCTGACACGTCATACTACCAAGTCCATAAAATACAGTCAATTACAAAGTGCCACGTATTGCTACTAGGTTTTACTATCACTACTTAGAAGCCAATGGAAATTTGCCAAGTGTCATGCAAAAACCAATCACGCATCAGCGCACGTGCAAGCGATGACACAAGCAGCCTTGCATGTGTAAGCGATAACTTAATCAATCCTGCGCGTGTAAGCGATGACATAGGCAAACCAATTGGGCTGTGACATGTGTCACCAATCAGACTCCGCCACGTGTCACTCACCCACCCTTAAACTCCTATAAATAGAAGCCTTCCTAAGGCATTTGGGAAGGGCGGAAGGAGGAAACCAAGCCATCTTAGGCACAAGCAACATCAGAGAAGATTTAGAAGTCCAGAAGCTCTGCTGGAATCAAGCCCCGAAGCCTCTAGCAACTTCAAGAACTTCAACTTCAAAATCGAAGAACATTCGAAGTAGAATCATCCAAATCATCTGCCTAGATCCAAAAGTTTGCGGGAATCAAGCCTAAAGTGTCCGAAAACATCAACAGATCACAAATCGGTGAAGTTCAACGGATTCAAGCCTCTAAAGCACCGAAGAATTTTCACCACAAACCTTCAAATACGAAAAACATTCAAAGAGGAATCATCCAAATCATATTCCTACATATCAAAGTTCACTGGAATCAAGCTCAAAAGCCTCCAGAAACCTCACAAACCACAAATCAGTGAAGTTCAACGGATTCAAGCCCCTAAAGCCCCGAAGAATTTCCACCACAAACCTTCAAATACGAAGAACATTCAAAGAGGAATCATCCAAATCATATTCCTACATATCAAAGTTCACTAGAATCAAGCTCAAAAGCCTCCAGAAACCTCAACAAATCACAAATTAGCGAAGTTCTACGGATTCAAGCCTCTAAAGCACCGAAGAACTTCCACCACAAACCTTCAAAGATGAAGAACGCACCAAGAACACGAAGAACATGAAGAACAAAGGATTTCTAACAAGCTCATAGCCAGAGATTCATTGTAATTCCGTTTCAAAGATCTTCGATCCATTCTTCAGCCAAATTGAAGGATATCTTGTATTCAAATCAAAATCACATTACCACAATAAACAAATCTTTTAAGGAGATCAAATCAGAAGATCACACTTTTGTAATCACAGAGAATTGTACCACACAATCATCAAATACAAATTCACACTTGTGCAACTATTTTACTTGTTTGACTCATTTCGAACCGAGAAATTTAGTCGTCTACACCCCTCACCTAATCTTTAGCTTTTACCCAAAAATTAAATAAATAGTTCAAGTACGTAGTAGATAATTAACTGGCTTCTTTCATTGGCAATGTTTTTGCCACTAACACTGAAACAGCTATGATTTTGATAACCATGCCAGCCACCACTTCCCATTATGATCTTTAATAATTAATCACAGATGAAATTGCACCAATCTTTAATCTTAGCTTAGTTGGACCAAACTTAGTGGTATTTTCTTTTAGCGATGCCTAGATTAAATGGTATCCTTATATGTTATACGGTTTATTAAGAGTTGAACTATAGTACCGAGATTTGAAAGTTTTTTTTTTTTTTTTTTTTTTTTTTGAGAAACGAGATTTGAAAGTTGAGTTGGATGTATTGGAAGCTCAGACTGCTCTACTCTGCAAATCGCATATCAAAAAGGAAGCTTAGGGCTTATACTAGAACTCGCTTCAAGGGCTACACATGGGCCTTGAGTAGCCTGTCAATATTTTGGGCCAGAAAAGTCTAATAATGTCTACTAGAAACTTTGAATTTTGTTGGGTTCTGAGGCCTAAAATACCATGTGGTTAGTCTGCCATTCTTCTCAAATCTTTAACCGAATGTGTATCATTTGGTCCCATAAGTGTTATTGGATTTCGAGACCCAATGTTGTGCACTATTCTCGTCTATTTTTGTTAATGAGTTTGGGCTTGGTAAAGCCCACTCAAATAGTACAGCAGTAAGACAATAAATTTTCAGTATGTAACAATTAGATTTTTTTTTTTTTTTTTGGCTGGTCATGAATCCAGTAATGACTAATGACTGTCTTTTTACCCCTCTGCGGTTCTGTTGGGCGACTCTTGCTATTAAATACGGGGAGCTATCAGCTGTGACTGTGAACCATTAACCATGACAATATGAAATATAATCTTAGAACTCTTAAAGACATCTCCGTATGTTTATAACGAAAATATTTAGGATTTAAATCTTCCCTCCTAATTTATCAAATTATCAAAAACCAAATATATCAAATTATCAAAAACCAAATAACAAAGGTAATGTGTTGTAGTGTTTGGTATTCATGTAAGTATGATATTAAGGACAATTTCCTTATGCTATAGGAATATTTTGGTGCTCAAAGAACTCAGGAAACTCTCATTAAATAAAAAAGAAAACAAGAATGAATATTGGAGTCAGATCATGCCATAACACCATAACCCCAATGAGAAAAGGACTTAAGAGGAATGTTAAAACTTCTTATATTATTTTGTTCTATTTATTTGAGTCATACTAATTAAAATGACATTTCTCTTAAATAAAATTCATCTAATTTGTTCCAACATCAAATGAGAATCGAAACTCTGCTTGTAGATATGCGCCTAGAATATTTGTACTATTGCTTGATCAGTTCTTCCAATTTGTGCATCTTTGCCAAAATGTAAATATCTGTGGGTGTTCTGTCTATCGGTCCAACAAGAAAGGCATTATGAGAAACGTAGGTCGGTGTTAGCTTCTAGTTGCTTTAGGATTGATCGATATCTGCATGTTAGACCAAGCACCCAGCCACTGTATTTTCAGATTTCCTAATTCTACTAAATGCTATATTTTGATTGTCTAAGCCAACCCCAAAAACTACATTTTGGTAGCTTACATGTCTTCCCCCCCCCCCCCCCGCGGCGGGCGGCGGGGCCCCCACGTGTAGGGAAAGTGCACGTGTCAGATGAAAGATAACCACTATAGTGACTTTTATCATTATAGTTGTTTTCAAAAAACACATAAATTATCTTGACATATTCTAGGAAAACAACAAGGATCATCACAAGATTCAAGACTATTTATCCTAGACTCTGCATACCCGAAATTTCCAAAAGTTAGGCAGAAACAGTTAATGCATCCTTCACGTTGAACCCATGTAGTATTGGAACCAGTATCCACTAGCAATAGCGCAGAATATGATGTTGTGCCAATTTCCATTAGAGCTATATAGAAATTTCCGAGATGATACACTATTGTAGGTTCTAGTGCTTTAATGCCTTGCTTTGTTGCATTCTCAAAATTCATGGATTGAAAATGAAAAGCTCGATCATTAGAAATTTCAATTATTCTATTTGTGCTTTTCATGTTGGCTTAAATTTTTAGGGAAGAGCACTGAATCAATGGAATATCTTGGGATAAGCTTGAGACTAAAGCCATTTGTTCCAAGACAAATGAGCATGTGAACAAGCAAGGTCAATAAGGACCAAAATACAATTCGTACATTATGAAGGCTTCTAGAGTTCTAGTACCCTTTGTATGGCTCTTTGGTTGTGTTAAAAATATGTCATAGGCTATATATATAAGAGAAAGCTGAAACTGCGAGTCAAATTGGTGCATATACTTTGAAAAAATGGTTCTCTTTAGAAAGAAATTTATTTAAAAGTTTGTTGGAGGGTGAAAGCTTCTAATTAAATAAGATTCACAATCCCATTTTATGAGTTTTACATTTTATTCTTCAATAATTGCACTATACCTCTCTCTCTCTCTCTCTCTCTCTCTCTCAACTAAGATTTCCCTTTCTTCTCTCATCGGTTTCTTTGTAAATTGGTTTCAGTACTTTTGTTTTTAATCTGCGTTGCGAAGCCATTAGTTCATTTAACTACAAACTAACATAATCACTAATTTGGCATGTGTGTGAAGTTTAAGAACCAAATTGTCTAAAATAAGAGTTCATAAGGTGTAATGGTTACTACTGAAGTTCAAGGGGTGCCATGGAATTTTTCCCTTAAAAAATATGTCATACATTAAATGAAAGTTGAAGTTGTGCATTAAGTGGTGCATTAATTTTGCAATAATGTTGAGCTTATAAGTAAAATGATTTAAAGCTTTGCAGAATGGTGCATTAAATTTGCAATAAGTAATGGTTATCTCCTTATGAGGAGATATATTTATAACCTTTTTTTAAAATAAAGTTTCCAAGATTCTCTAAAGTTTGAAGGATACTCTTACTACTCTACTATATAGAGTTTTTTAAATCCTAACATTTCATTTCAAAATCTATGTTTCAAATTAAATCATGTCATGATTCTAATATATATATATATATATATATTAAACCATGTCATTAGACTACTAAGTAAATCTTTAAATAATGATACAAAATCAGATATTAAAAAAAATAAATTGACATGTCATATTTTCATTGTTCTTTTTGAGATTTATTTTATTTAAAAAAAAAAAAAAAAAAAACTCCAAATCTAGACCCAAGTCACTGCCTCACCACTCCCCCTCATCATTGTGGTACTGTCACTAATGTCACGAGTTTGTGTGCGTTTAGACTGGAATGAAAAATTAAAATTATTTCACTATTCAGTTAATTTTTGCTACTATTTATGGGTCTCACTGTACTATTTCAACTAACTTTTACCTTTATCTATAGTACTTTCAGCCATAATTTTTCAGTTTTAACAAAATAAGCAGTATTCAAACACACCCTTCATCTCTGACAATATTTATGAACCGAAATGAAAGGTTGGAATTTTAAGAACTTCATATAGTAGGGTAACCTTAGAAAATTATTTAAAATTTTGAATTTGTTTTCTATCCTAAGGCTGCATTTGTTTCAACTAAAAACGAATTCCGGAATTACTTTTACACTGTTGTGTGTGTTTGGCTCCAACAAAAAATATGGTCAAATGGAAAATCAATTACACATTGACAAGAAAATCACCCACTTCAGCCGTAAAACCAATGCAACCTTCATTTTACCTTCGAACAAATTCCAGGTCTCACAGACAAAGAGAGAGAGAGAGAGAGAGCACGAGCACACGGTCCAAACCCAAATCACGCCTCACCTCAGCCAAGCTCCGGCCAGCCCAGATCGTGTCGCCCCACCGCCCAGATCACGCTGCCCCACCGCCTCACGTGCCGGCCAAGCTTCCTCTTTTTTCTCTCTTCTTCCTCAACGTCATCGCCATCTAGATCAAAGCCTTGCATCTCGTTCTCGTCGTCACCACCCAAGACTGATCTCGTTCTCGAGCCACCCAAGACCGATCTCGTTGCCGCCGCTGAAGATCGATCTCTATTTCCTGATCTATCTCTCTTTCCTTCAATCTCTCAATTGTTCTCTCTTTGATCTTTGATTTTTTTTTTTTTTTTTTTGTTGTTGTTGTGGTGGTGTGGGTGGTGGTGTTTTGGTGGTTTTTTTGTTGTGTGGTGGTGGGTTTTGTGTGGATAGTGGTGGATTTTTTGTGGGTGGTGGTGGTGGTGTTTTGGTGGTTTTTGTGTTGTATGGTGGTGGGTTTTATGTGGATAGTGATGGATTTTCTGTGGGTACTGGTGTGTGGTTGGTGGTGGATTTTTTTGATATAAAATTTGTTTGGAAGCTGAGAAAATGGCTGAGAAAATGTGAAAAATTTGTAGGAAAATAGCATTTTCAGAATGTTACCAAACACTGAAAATCGTTTTCTAGACTATTTTCCATTGCACACCCAAACGCCCAGATTTTAATTTCCTTACAGGAATTGATTTTCCCCTGCATTCATTTTACACTCGAAATTCGATTTACATCGAACCAAACGCAGCATTAGAAGACTTTGGCAGCTTTACAGTACACATGAAGAAGCTTGATATTTTTGCTAGCATATAATTACATACTAAGGCTCTAAAAATCTAAGGAGATACATGCTTCACTGTTTAATTATGTTTTTTCTATCATTGGTATTAGAGCTGAATGTTCAAAATGGGTATGAAACACCCTTGAACGTTTAGACTCCAAATTACAAATTATCAATTCAAGTTTATTATCAAACAATTAATGTGCGGAACATGAATATAAGCCAAATACAGAATTGATAAATAATCTAAGCCAAATATAAACACATCCACAGCAGTAAATAAATGGTAAAGATAAAGGGAAAGAAGATGCAAACACACGGACAACACACAATGTGTTATCGAAGAGGAAACCGAAGCCCTCAGCGTAAAACCTCTCCGCCGCCCTCCAAGCGGTAAATAATCCACTAAAGAATGTAGTTGGGATACATGAACAGCAAAAGACTGCCCAAGCCTAATCTATCCAGTGTACCTAATCCCTCTAAACTTCTTGCTCCAACGAGGTTGCGTCGAACCTATTTATTCTTTAACTTACCAAATTTCGCTATAAACCATAGCATCAACCAATAGACATTGGTTCTTTCCTAACTGCTTCTCAAAAGCACCAAATGAACATTCTCACGAATATGGGTATGGTGAGAAAAGGATTTGGTCAAGAACCTCTCAAGGATGTGTCAATGGAGAGAAAAGAGTAGAGGAATTTGTAGAGTCTCTAAGGTAAAGATTGTGGATGAATCAATCTTATTTTTCTCTAGGGTTTCTCTCACAAAATTCTCTCTAGAAGCTCTCTACATTTGGTGGGTATAAGGGTCTATATATAGTGGCGAGTGTTTGGAATACGAAGAGACAGTGTTTCCCAAACAGGGCTGGTTGGCGACTTGGCCTCACGACTGGTCTGAGTCGCAAGTTCCAGCAACGAGTTAACTGCCTGGCCAGCTTGGGACTTTTGTCCTGTAGTACACCAATTGGCATAACGCTTCAGCTTCCCGCATGCTTGGCATGTGACTCTCATCTGGCGACTTGCACCCGCGAGCCACCTGCGAGTTCCAGTCGCGAGTCCCTGCTTCTTTGCACATTGAAAAACATTTCTTCACACTCTCTCACACACTACCTTTACAATAATCCCACCTAAATACAGGGTTACTAAATGCTAAAATATAAGCAAATTTGGTACAGAATAAAACCAACAAGATAGTTGATTAAATTCAACCTTACAAGAGCCATAGGGTTCTTTCCCATTTTTTTCCAAGATCTCCGATGACTTTCCAGCAAGTTTCTGGTGGCACCACCAGTACACTCCTCTCATCCTTAAAGTTACATAAAAATGGTGGCTTTTGATTGGGTGTTTGTGCAATGAATTGTCATGTGTTGAATTTTTAAGACTAAAACATTAGTTTAGTCCTAAATTTTGCACTAAATTCGTTCTTTGTCCCTAAGCTTTACAAAATTTTATTTTCATCTTTATACTTTTGTAAACATTTTACTTTATGTTATTTTATCCACGCAATTATTTTTTATCCTATGTGTCCCAATAGAAACTTAGGTGACATTTTTAGCATTATAGATCTAATTTAACTCATTCATCATGACAACAAATGATTGGACAGATGTACGGTTGGAAGTTGTAAATGACAATATTAACATCCAACCAAAAAAATAAACAAAAAAATTGAAATGAAAAAAAAAAAAAAATTCACAATGTTATTTACTACTGATCATAATGATAGGGTTGTGCTATCGCATTCATTGAAGTTATTAGCAGTTAGTTAAAATTTTAATTTATAATCTATAAGTTCTTTTTTTTTTTTTTTTTTGGGAAGGAATACGGTCAATTTTTATTAGGAAAATCCATCAATATCAGCTAGTACAAGAGAAACAAATGGTGGTGGAACATTCTCCATTCACACCCAAAAATCCGAAATACTAATAGAATGTCTCGCTAAGTTATACACTACTCTATTACCCTCTCTCTTTACATGAGAGTAGAGTAATTGATTAAACAAACTAGCATTATATTTGATATCCTCAATTAATAAACCAAAGGAAGACAAGTAAGTGCTATTATCTCTCAAGGCATTTGACAACACCTGGGAATCTGTTTCCAATATTGCTCCGCTAAAACCCATCACAGCAGCAAACTCAAGAGCTGAAGAGGCTGCCATTGCTTCAATCTCCATGGGTGTGTACTGCTGTGGCAAGAGTTTAGACATAGAAGCCATGACTAAACCGTTGCTGTCTCGGATCGCTACTCCAATACCCGATTTTTTCTGCTTCTTGAAGATAGCTCCATTGCAATTTATTTTCACCACATTTGGTATTGGAGGACGCCACTTAGCCCGAAGTAAAGTGAGGTCAAGTCGAGTGATGGCAGGCGCAGGTTGGGTCACTACAAACTCAGCTACACGCTCCTTTGCCGACAACGGAATCTGATGGACACTTAAGCATGGTTGGCTCAAACGTACCTGGTTCCTTTAAGTCCAAATTAACCACACCGACGTTGCAAACAGCTCCATGTTGTGATCCTTTGTGATGAGCCATGAGAGCAATTCCTTAAAGTCCACAAAGGTGTGTTGTCTTCAGCAATGCTAAAATGGTTCTTCTTCCCACACCACATCTAGTTCGCTGCAATTCCAGAGAGCATGCAGAGCTGATTCGGGTTCATGTTATTTGACCTTATGGATGTTATTTGAAACATTCCAATAGCACATCAAGAAGACAGAAGCTTAACCATCGCATACCATTGGTGCAATGGTCACTCCACAAGTATAATTGCTTGTGGGGTGGGGTTTTTGGGACAAGGGGCATGGTTCAAGTCTCCAGGACAGAGATTCACACACATATACACTTAAATTAAACTAGAGTAGAATTTATATCTTATATCCAAAAAGAAGACAGAAGCTTAGAGAAAGAAGACTTCGGTAATGAGGGGAGAGCTTCTTACTCTTTGAATGAACAAATATGGGAGGAAAAGCTTGGAGACGGTCAGCTATGGAGGTTTGAACCATAAGAGATAAGAAAGAAAAGTTATTGTCAAAATTTAATAAAAATTACTGAAAATGGTGCAGACTATTCTAACATAATACTACAGATAGAGAGCCTAAAATAAATATTTGTGATTTCTTTTAGAATATTCTAGCACTAATTTGTTTTATTAAAAGCTTATCAAAAGTATTTTATGAAAAAAAAAATTTAATTGTCTAATGTAATATTTTAAATATTATGATTATGAGACCTATGTTGCTTTATGATGGTTAACGCTGGAATATACGTGGACATATGCTTGAATTAAAAATAAAAAAGTTTGGGAGACACATTACGTTAGTTAAAACAATTATGTTGAGAATTAATTTTCGTGATAAAAATTGCATTACTCAAACGAATAAATCTTGGGTAGTGTAGATATAGTTGTTGAGGTCTAAAATATCACAAACATTTTATCAAGACCCAAAACATTACAAGATTAAAATTTTAATCATTCGGGCCTTCAAAGAAGGGACAAGGCCCAAATGGGCCAATTAAGGGCCACTTAAAACAAGTAGGAGAGGGTCTAAACCCATGAATGTGTTGGCTTTGGGCCTTAGAAAATAAAGGAAAGGAAAAAGGAAGCTCAGCCCACCCCTAGTGAGAGAAATTTGCTAGGAAGCCCATGAAGGACTAAATTAGGATACCTTGGGATTCCCAAAGACCTGGGATCCTCGGGATATGCAAAAAGAAATCAGTTGGGATTGGGATAGCTTAAGGGGGCATGCCCATGAACACAAAGAACGAGGGTGGAAATGTCCCATCAGCCACCCATGGTTCAGAAAAAGGGCTAATGACTTAGAAATCAGCACTTCATGAAAAGAAGTTTGGTATCTCAGGAAACGTAGAAAGATGGACCATGAAGGAAGGTGGCTGGGGATTTTTCAGCCTGATAGAAAGGAATCTACCCATTTAGAGAAAATGAAAAAAGGTGAAGCAGCCAAAAATGTGGGTTTGAAAAGTAGCATTTAGAAGCCTTGGAAGAAAAGGATTGAAAGTCAGCCCTTAGGACCTCCTAAAAGAGGAAGGTCAGTTAGGGACTTTTTGGGTGAAAACCTTAAAATGGGAAAATAATGAAAAAATAAGAAAGGGGACTAACCACCAATGTTGCTGACACAACATTGGTTATGGTACACAGGGCAGCAAATGGAGGGAATAAGTGATACACCAAAAAATCTAGAAAGGCACTATAAAAAGGGATGGAGCCAAGAGTTAAAACCACTCAGCAATGGAGAATCAGAGAAAAAAGATCTCTTGAAAAACTTCTTTAGAATTCAAAAAGAGAGAAAAGAGGGAAAACACTATAAGGGATCCTAAGACAAACATTAGGGGATACACTTGGATTTAAAAGGATTCAAACCTCATAAGTCTTAAAAGCCTAAAAGAGTTATCTAAGTCTGTAACTTTTGAACTTATTTGGACCTTGTAACATATCCAAGCGGAGAAAGGACCCAAAGTATCAAAAAATTTAAGAAATAATGAAACATTATTTATCATTTTGAGGATCCCTAATGTCTTATTTACCCTTTTTGCTATTCCTTTATGGTTCATTACTATGCAGTATGTATATATTTTGTGTATAAATGTGTATGTGTTGTAGGATTCATGTTTTGTGCACAAATGGGTTCATAATCAGCCCAACATAGTTACGGTGAACCAAGCCCAGTCCACCAAATAACAAGTATCAAGCCCAAGATCCTTGTTCCTACTTGGGCCTAGGTACTATCCAAAAAAAAAAGAACCCACAATAGTTATGGGGGAAAAATGAATATTGTTATTATCAAATGTCGTTTGTCGTTGGGTTAGTGAAAATTTAATAATTCAAGTTGTATTACACCCCTGAATTTGGTGGTAGTTGGAGTGTCCTTAAACATATAGATATAGCTATTACTGAAATGGGAACCATGTTTCAGTAGATAAGTCATTCTATTAAGACATTACACATTGGATAAATTAAAAATAGTGAAAGCTTTTTTTTTTTTTTTTTTTTTTTTTGAGTTTGAGTTTCGACCTCTAGCGTCTACTCATGATAATTGCCTTTTTTCATCAAATCAAAATACCAATTGATTTTTGGTATAATAAAACCCCAGACCTCTTATTTAACGACAAAAAACTTTACTAGTTGAGTTAATTAGAATCTACCAAAAAAAAAACTAAAAGTTCAACTTTGATATGGGAGATGATTTCAAGCCTATAGGGTGACGTTTACTAGTGAAGTTTATATATAAGATGGGTTCAAGTTGCATGGAGTTACACATGTAAAGTGACACATTTTTATAGCCACTGATTTTCATAAGATCTAGGGGTGAAAAAAACACCACTTAACATGTCATTAATACAGAGTTATAAATTGCAACATTAACTAATTAAAACCCATCCATGCATGGCTCCCAATACTTAATCATATTCCTTTTTTAACAACAATAATGAAGGAAAATGAAATTTTCATAATATTGTTTATACTTTCATATCTCTCACATATTTTATTTCTAGTAGATTTTGGATAGACTTTGCTATGAGGGAGGTTATTACACAAATAAATAAAAAAATTAAAATAAAAAACTTAAATCAACCTGAGTTGCACATGTGTCCCTATTTGATTTTGTTGTGTTTCATCCTTTTTGGATACTGAAAGTTGTAGCTAGTAATTGTTACTTGGTCAAGACTTTGTTGATGATGTGATAATGTGTTTAATTTTTATAAATTTCTCTCCTATTGCCTTTATTTCTTTGAGAGATGCTATGTCTACAACAATTTTACAACAAATCATAGGTGGTTAGTTATTATTGGTTCAAATTTGAAACTAACATTAAGATTACTTTTTTGCCCCAACAAAAACAACCAGTAACAACCTGCCATTTAGGATTTGTTGTAAAAATGTTGTAGACATATCATTTCTCTATTTCTTTACACTATATCCTACATGGTCATGCGATATTAAATGTGCAAAAATACTCAGCCTTAGTAAGGAACTAAGGATCCCATGTTACAAATTCCATAGAATGAGATTGACTAACTGGTACTGTTGTGATCAGAGTCAGTGGGGGGAGAGATCATTATTAATGGATTACTAAATAATTACTAATTTTCTGATATCTTTTTATTATTTGTGTAGTAACCTCCCTCAATCATAAAATCAATGAGAAATTCAACATGTGAGAGATACTTATGGAAGTATGAACAATGTTGTGAAAATATCATTTTCCTTCATTAATATTTTTTTTTTTAAATGAAAAGATTAAGTTTTAGGTACAATGAATGTGGGTGGGTTTTTTAAGGAAATTTAGCTAATTTGGCAATTAATAATTTTATATTAATGATGTTAAGTGGTTTCTTTTTCACCCTTAGATTTTATGAAAATCAATAGCTATAAAAAGGTGTAACTTGAACCTCTCTCTCTCTCTCTCTCTCTCTCTCTCTCTCTCTCTCTCTCTCTCTCTATATATATATATATATATGTTAGTTGCCTACATTAAGATAATTAAAGATCGTATTGATTTAAAGAGATTAAGTCTTGTTAGTTTGTTTCTCTGACCTAGGGTGGTTTCTCTCAAAACCCTAGCCGTCAGTAGAATTTTGGTGCCTACTCGATGAGTGAGGCTTAATTCTTTTCTGGTTTTCTTAGCAGGACACAGAGGACATCTTAGTTTGTAATCAGGCATGGACAAACTCTCTGTTATGTGGGAGAAGTTCTCTCTTTCAAACTCTGAAGGAAGTAAATATGTCGTGAGGCACTGTATGGAAGAGGGCAAGTTGTTTGTTATAGCACGATTCTTCACAGGTCGAGCCTTTAGTATGGAAGCTATTGCATGTACCTTTTAGTTGCTGTGGAGGATGAGGAAAGGATTTGAAGTACGTGATATGGGAAATCACAAAGTGCTATTTGTTTTCTCGAACAAGTCAGACGTGGATCAAGTTATTAGAGGGGAACCTTGGTCGTTTGATAAACATCTTGTCGCTTTGAAAAAAGATGGAGAAATATGCGAACATTAAGAATCTTTTATTTGATCATACCAACAAGTGGGTTCAAATACATGATGTACCTATTGGTCTTACTTGGAATGCAGCAAAAGATATTGTTTCTGTGGTGGGAAGGGTGGACGAGAGTGTACAGAAGGATGAGAAGTTCGAGGGTTGCAACTTTATTCAAGTTAGGGTGGTAGTGGATGTGTCCAAACCATTGTGCCGGGGATGTGAGATTGCTTTGAGTGATGGCAGTGATAGCTGGGTGAGCTTTTGTTACGAGAGGTTACCTAACCTTTGCTATTGGTGCGGTAAATTGACACATATGGATAGAGAATGCCCTATTTGGCTTAAGGGGAAGGGTGCTCTGATAGAGAAGGATCATCAGTTTGGCTTATGGTTAAGAGCACCAACCTTGAATTTGGCTAGGAAAATGGTGGTGAAGGTGGCGGGTCTTGAGGAAGATGGAACTAATGTTGTTGATCAAAGATCTACCAGAGATTCTGTTAATGAGGAGCATGGGCAGACAGAAAGGGAGAATGAAATGCACTCGGTGACTAGGTTAGACATTCACGGATAGGTGGTTCATAAGGGGGTAGGGCGAGGTTCATTAGATGATTCAGGTCGGAGGGGGTTGGACTACCCTGCTTCACATATGGAGGAGTCCATTCCAAAGGATCCAAAGTTAGTAATCCCGGTTATGTTGGATTTAGAGTTGCCCACAACAAAAGAGGCTATCAAGCAAAGGAGGATTAATGGACTGGATTTTCAGGAGCAACTAGATGATATTGATGCAGTGCTAAATAAATTTGATAATGGGAAGGGAGAAGGGGTAGAGAGTGGACCTGGGCAAGAACTTCATGAAGTTGAGGTTGCATTGGGCTCATCGGCAATGGGCTTTGTCCAATTAAATGAGGGTCTAAGTTAGTAACAAAACCCAATTGATAATGGTACAGGGAGAGCTAGAGTTTCAACAAGACTAAAACTCTTAGCTAATGAGGGCAGGAGCAAGTCCACGAGTAGAAAGGGTTCTATTTTAAGTAAAAGAAGTCATAGAGAGATTGAATCTAAGGGTGGTTCAGAGGTAGGAAGCAAGAAGAGTAGGAATGCAGACATCACAGATTTATCGGTGGAGGCTAGATCCCAGCCCCATTGGAGCCAATGAATATCTTAGCTTGGAACTGCCAAGGGTTTGGGAACTGCCGTGCAGTTGAGGAGCTTGGTGAATTAATCCAAGCAAAAGATCCCGAGATAGTTTTTTTGTCAGAGACTTAGTCAACGAGAAAACGAATGGAAGGGGTTCATGATAAGCTTAAGTATGATGGTTTGTTTACTGTTTCAAATGAGAATAGGAGTGGAGGTTTGGCAATGTTATGGAAAGATAATGTTAATGTCTGGGTTGATAGTTTTTCTAATTATCATATTGACGTTATTGTTCATGGTGGGTCAGTAGATGCATGGAGACTTACAAGGTTTTATGGTGAGCCAGATACATGTATTAGGAATGAATGATGGAATATGTTGAGGATGTTAAGCTCTAAACCAAAGTTATCGTGGTGTTGTATTGGTGATTTTAACGAATTACATTGTGCAGTAAAAGAGGGGCGGACAACCAAGGGCATATAGTCTGATGCAACCTTTCGAGGATGTTTTAGATCATTGTGGCTTTGTGGACTTGGTGTACTCGGGTCCAGATTTTACATGGCGTGGTCGTCGTCGAGGGGAGCTGATTTGGGAGAGGTTGGATCAAGGGGTGGCTAACTATGAGTGGCTTTCTCGGTTTCCTACAGGTAGAATTCAGAATCTGAATTGTTTCACTTCGGATCACCGCCCGATTCTTCTTTCTTTGGATTCCAATGGTGAGAACCAAAGGTGGTGGAGGAAGCCATTCCGTTTCAAGGCAATGTGGCTGACTGACCTGGAATGCAGTGGGGTTATATCCATAGCATGGGCTTGTATTACTAAAGGTTCACCGATGGTTATGGCTACCAAGAAAGTGGCTAAATGTAAGAAGATATTAAAGGCATGGAATAGGGACCGGTTTGGGAATGTATTACAAAAAATGAAGAAGACTAAGGAGTTGCTTTGGAGGGCTTAGGAAGAGTCGGTTAGATCTGGGAGGGTGGATGAGGTGAAGAGGTTGAAACAAGAGCTGACTGAATTGTATGCAAAAGAAGAGAAAATGTGGCATCAGAGGGCTCAACTTTAGCAAAACACCAAATTTTTTCATGGTTCGGAAACTCAAAGAAAGCGAAGAAATTTTATAAAGGGATTGAGGGATGCAGGGGGTACTTGGCATGAAGATGAGGACCAAATTTCGAGTATGCTTACTGCCTACTTTGCTGAATTGTTTACTTCCTCTAACCCCCATGATTTAGACCGTGTATTGGATGGTGTCCAAAGTGTGGTGACAGAAGACATGAGGGCTGACTTAGCTAAACCACATATGATGGAAGAAGTTGAGTTTGCAATTAAAGAAATGGCTCCCTTAAAAGCCCTAAGTCCAGATGGAATACCCCCGTTGGTATGGATATTTCTCAGGCAGTATTGTCTAGTTTAAATTTGGGTTCATTGTTGAAATCCATTAACCATAATTTTATTACTCTAATTCCTAAAGTTCAAAATCCTTGAGCGGGTGACTGATTTCAGACCTTTAAGTTTATGTAATGTGATTTATAAAATTGTTAGTAAGATTATTGCAAAACATCTGAAACCTCTTCTGAATTCTATTATCTTAGAAGCTCAAAGTGTTTTTACTGTTGATAGATTAATTACTAATAATATTATTATAGCCTTTGAGTCCCTTCATCATATGAAAAATACTTGTACAGGGAAAACAGGTTTCATAGCTCTTAAATTGGATATGAGTAAGGCCTATGATAGGGTGGAATGGAGGTTTCTTGAACAAATTTCTTACGGATGGGTTTCCAAGAGTCTTGGGTGGCTTTGATCATGGAGTGTATCACAACCGTGTCTTATTCCATTTTGGTGAATGGTGAGCCTAAAGGTTTGATTAAGCCTTCTAGAGGTTTGAGACAGGGAGATCCCCTTTCACCCTATCTATTTCTCTTTTGTGCTGAGGGGTTGAATGCCATCATTAGGGGAGTAGCTTTGAAGGGGGAAATTCAAGGTTTTTCCTTGTGTAAAAGGGGGCCTAAGATTACTCACCTTTTTTCGCAAACAATTGCTTGTTATTTTGCAGGTCTACTTTGGCAAAGTGTGAAAAGATACAAGAACTTCTATATTATTATGAAGCAGCCTCGGGGAAAATGATCAATAAGAATAAGACTACCTTATTTTTTAGTGGAAATACTGATGAGCAGATGCAAGGGGCTATTAAGTTATCTCTACAAGTTCTGACAATACAACATTATGAGAAGTATTTAGGGCTCCCTTCTTTTATGGGGCGAGGAAAGAAAGTATGTTTTACCCAACTTAAGGAAAGAACTTGGGCCAAAATGCGAGAGTGAAAGGAAAAGCTTCTGCATCAACAGGAATGCGGGAAAAGCTTCTTCTCGCCCCAGAGTCCCTAGCTGCCTTAAGCCCGTAAGCGACTTCCTTTAGTGGAACTGGTGGCTATATAGGTCAATTGAATCTTAGCCAGTTCTTCTTTGTTCGAAAAGAGCTACTACGACTCGACTGTCAAGCAAAGATCTAAGGCCTTCTTTGCTCTGCCTCTGGGCGCGAATGGATTTAACTTTCACTCTTGAGTGAAAATGCCAGCTATCTTGCTTTTTCTTTGCCTCTCTCTGAGCAAGGTAGGGTGCTATATACCTTATTTATGTGATTTTTTGCTCTTAGCGGATTGGATGCTTTCTATTCCTTAGCAGAGCTAATTCTTGTCTTTGCAGAACCAGAGCTAATTTGATCTTCAAGCTGGGAAGGAAGTGATGATCAAGGCGGTGGTTCAAGCTATTCCCACGAATTTTATGAGTGTATTCAAGCTACCGGTTGGTCTATGCAAAGATATTGAAGCCATGATTCAAAAGTTCTAGTGGGGTCAAGGAGATGCTAAGAAAACCCATTGAGTTAAATGGAGTATGCTTTGTTCTTCAAAATCCGTGGGAGGTATGGGTTTTAGAGATATACAAAAATTTAATAATGCCTTGCTTGCTAAACAGGTGTGGAAGTTGCTTCATCAAAGGGATACGCTAGTGTTCAAGGTATTTAGTGGAAAGTATTTACCGTCTAGGAATATACTTGAGGCTAATGTTCATCCTCCATGCTCTTATGCATGGCGGAGCATTCTATAGGCGCGTGATGTCATTAACAATGGGGCTATTTGGAGAGTGGGTGATGGGAGTAAAATAGATGTTTGGAGTCATAGATGGTTACCAGCTCAAGATCATAGTAAGATTATTTCTCCTAGACTTAATTCATCGGTAATTCATGTCAAAGATTTGTTTTATCCAGGCACGAGAATATGGGATCTAGGGCTGTTGGAAAGGACCTTCATGCCGTGGGAAGCTGAGCTAATAAAGGTAATTCCTGTCAGTGATCGAAGGGCAATTTGAAGACTTGCTGATCTGGCCTTTAACTCTGGATGGAAATTACAGTGTCAGGAGTGCTTATCGTATGTTGATTGATGAAGTAAGTTGCCAAGAACCAGGTACATCTTCTCTGGAGGGATTCCAACAAGTTTGTAAGGGCATTTGGAAGATTCAGACACCAAATAAGATTCGCCATTTTATATGGCGTGCTGCTAGAGATTCATTGCCTACAAAACTGACTTGTGAGCTGTGTGGGGATTTTCAAGAGACATCTTTGCATAGTTTGTGACTGTGTGAGCAAGCTCAAGTGGTGTGGAAGTCAGACATCAATTTTGTCCTGTACTATAGAAAGGGTTTTAGGAGCTTCTTTGATCTTTTGGAAAAAGTGCTGCGTAAATGGTTAGTGTATCATGTGGCTTTATTTTCTACAATGGCGTGGTGCTTATGGCAGAGACAAAATCGGTTGCGAGTGAATGAATCAGTGTGGCCTCTACATGAGCTTGGTGATAGAGCAAAGGCTCTAGTAGTTGAATTTTTTGATGCTAACAAACAAGAGGCTAGGCCGAGAACTAGAAATGTTTCTGCTCACTGGGTTCCACCTGAGGTTGATTTTTATAAAGTAAATTATGATGCAGCAATCTTTGATTCGTTGGGTTATGCAGGTCTGGGTGTGGTGATAAGGGACTGTACCGGTAATGTTATTGCTGCCTTAAGTCAGAAAATTAGGCTACCTCATTCTATTGAAACAGCTGAAGCTTTGGCTGCACTTCAAGCTATCGTGTTTGCTAAAGAATTAAGCATCTTCAAGGTAGTAGTGGAGGGTGACTGTTTGAAGGTAGTTCAGGCTTTGAAAGCTAAGGAGCATTGCAATACTTTGTATGGGACTGTTATTGAGGATGTGCGCAGCCAAGGGATTTCTTTGCAAGCTTGTCAGTTTCAGTATGTTAGAAGAGAGGGTAATAAGTTGGCTCCTGCCTTAGCTAGGAGAGCGGTTTCATCCGCAGATTTTGATGTATGGGTAGAAGAACTACCTAGTGATTTAGAGGATGTATCCTTTTCTGATTTTTCTGCTTTTGCTTAATAATATGGACTTACCTATTTCTCAACCAAAAAAAAAAAAAAGTCTCGTTAGTTTACGGCCCATAAAGATTTCAATTTCAATTTCTTTTCCACGAGTGTATAACACTAGGATGGTCCATATATATATATATATATATATATATATTATGAAAGGGAGAAGACAGGGGAGTAATTTAGGATATTGTAAACCTTGTGTCCAAGTGCAATACTCTGATAGGTGGATCTAACATTAATACACAACCCTTTTTTTTAGAAGAAAATACAAAACACTTGATTGTGTAAAACGCAGCAAATGTGATGATCACTTTTGGGAAAGTGTGAATTCAAAATTACAAATTTTGTTAAGAAATCGGCTAGGTTTAGTATTTGAGTAACGTGTAGCAACGTAGAAGTTAATGCAAAGCCTAATTTTTTTTGGTAAATCCTTAACTACTAAGAGATTTTGGGTTCGAACCCTAGCTATACCAAACACCGATTTGTTTCCTGGCCTAATAATAAATGATGATGCACAAAAATCGCCAGTGAGTTGATCGTCCACACATGCATCAATGGTGCACCTGAAGAGCAAAAGAGAAGAACCAATCAAAGGGCACCGGTGGGGTACCGGCCAAAGACCTTCCGAATGTTAAGTCAGAAGAGAGCTCCAACAATGCTAGAGAGTATGAGCTTTTAGAGAAATTGTGCATACCTTGATTTGTGAGGGTCTTGGGGGTTTTTATAGTAGCATAGAGTTGATATCAGTGCCTTGATTAAGAAGATGTTTCATTGTAGGAGAGAAACTCTTTATTTTGCGTATCTAGCAGAATCCTTTCCTTGTAGGAGTCTCCTTGGTTAAGTTTAAGCGTGGGGCACAAGACATTTCCTTATAAGGAAGATCTTCATTAATGCTCATATATTGTGGGATTCTTTCCTTGTATGGATTCTTTTAATTATGGTTATGCGTAGAATGCAAGGCATTTCCATATTAGGATCATTGGAGACCACTTAGGCCACGTAGGTGCCACATGACTTTGACACCCGTCTCCCTTCAGTTTGTACACCTTAAAGAGTTCATCCGTCTCTCTGCCTTTCCGTCTGGGGCATGATTCCTTCTACCTGCTTTTTGACAAGCAAGCTAACTAGACCGTCTCTTTTGACAACACCGTCGCCAATGACTACCTCTATCAATAGGATCCGTTAGCTTTGGGATTTATCCTTATCAATGGGTCAGTGGCGGAGTATTCCATCTTGATGGGTCAAAGAGCTCGGACTTTATTGGACGGAAATATCCTTATTAGTGTGCAAGTTAGTTTGTTGATTCAATGAGTATAGTGGGTTGTCTACATATTCTGGGCGATGAGTAGTGTACCTAACGACCCCATGATACGTAACAACCGTCAAGGCAGAGCGTGTCGAGTGGTGTCAAGGAAGGTACCTGATGAGCGCTAGGTCCCTAACGACCCCTTGGTACATAACGACCCCTAAGACAGAGCATGTCGTGCAGTGTTAGGGAAGGTACCTAATGACCGTCAAGGTGGAGCGTGTCCCGCGTGTCACGCTCCCTTCATGACCGACCATACTTTTGGTGACTGAAAATTCTTTTGGTAAGCTTATGATGCTTTTGGTGAACGAAGACTCTAAGGTGTTAGGAAATATTTTCTTACTAGTGAAAATATTCCCTGTCAATAAAGAACAATCATCATAGAGCAGACAATATATATTGAAATTCTATTATAAATGGTGACATCAAGGGTCATGTGTTGTAGTGTTTGGTATTCGTGTAAGGATGATATCAAGGACCATTTAGGAATATTTTTGGTGCTCGAAAAACTTGAGAAACTCTCATTAGATAAAAAAAGAAAACAAGAATGAATGCTGGGTTCCAATCATGCCATAACACCCTAACCCCAAAGAGAAAAGAAATTAAGAGGAATGTTAAAACTTTTTTTTTTGTTCTATTTATTTGAGTCACTCCAATTAAAATAACATTTCTCTTGGATAAAATTCTTTTCACTTGTTCCAACATCAAACAAGAATCGATAATCTGCTTGCTGAAATGCCCTTAGAATATTTGCCCCTTGTTGAGAAGTAGGCAAGATAAATATGCAAAAAGTATCATCGTAAAATAATTGGAAGTCTCGATGACCACCAAGCTCAAGGTTTGCTCCAAGAAAATGAATTGTTAATGACGGAAATTGTTGATTTTCGGTTGGGATGACATCATAGCAAAGGTCATAAGGTAGCTCTAAATGCCCCGTAGGATTCCAATTATATGCCTGTGAGTATTTAACTATCTCAACTCTGACAATGTTATATGCATTTTGAACAAGATAAGTTAATGCAGATCCTGTATCAATAGCAAACCCGCCCTTAAAATCACTTCTTAATTGAAACTCTACTGGATCTATAGGAAACTTCTTGCCCTCCATGCTAACACTCAACACTTCCACATAGTACATATTTACGTTGGGTATTAATGGTGTTGTTTGTACTATTTCTTGATCAGTTCCTCTAATTTGTGCATCTTTGCCAAAATGTAAATAAGTATGGGTATCCTGTTTATTGGTCCAATAAGAAAGGCAATAATAGAATTGTATAATAGAACATGTGATGTTGAGTGTATTATAAAATAATATTTTAAAATAGAAAATGTAGCTTTTTGATGTGTCAAAATAATATTTGTTTACAACACTTGATACTAGTGCTCTAACGGTTAGATTTGTTTATTTGGCTAGTCATAAATCCAGTTATGACTAACGACAGTGTTTTTATGCCTTTGTGGTTCTAAGGATTTTTTTTTTTTTTTTTTTTTCTCACTTCTTATGGCCTTACTATTTAGTTAGAATTTTTTTATAAATTAATGTAATTCAATTTGGTATCTAAGATAAGTCCATATTTCCTTGTCATCTATGAAAATCCAATATTGGTGACTTGAACTCTTCGAACATTTTAATATTCTTTTGAGATTATCATTCAATACAATAATAGTATTCACATTAAGGCTCTTAAAAGTGCTAAATTGACATTTTAACACCAACACTAAAGAGCTCACTGCATCAAAGGAGCTGAATCTAAAATATTTTAACTTCTAGCTACAGTTTACCGCTATCTATAGCAGTTACTGTAGTTATAAGTTATGCACAAAAAATATTAATTTATTTGTTGCCTCTCTCTACTATGTTAAAAAAAAAAAAAAAAAAAAAAAAAAAAAAAAAAAAAAAAAAAAAACTTTCTTTTTCCTCTTTATATCTTCTTTCTTCTGTCACCGTGCCCACTACTCATCTCTCTTCTATCACCGTGCCCCTGCCCAGCAGCTCTCTTTTCTACCTCTCATGACATAAAACCATCCATCTTCTCCAAATTCCTTTCTCTTCAACGTAAATTAACAAAAAAAAATATATATATTTGATTTATTCGGTTGCAACCGAATCTAAAGCCAAAACTTCAAGGTGATCTCTTCTCCATCTTGCCATCGCTCTCTCTACTCTCTCCTCTCTGTTTTCGTTGTGGGTTTGTTGGGGTTGTGGCGGTGGTTGTGTGGTGGTGCCGGTTTTGTCTCAGCTCTTTCTTATCTCGGTGGTGGGTCGATTTTGGAATGGGTTTTGTCGATGGAGGTGTTTCTTAGCGGCGGTGGGTTGCTGGGTTCTTGTTTGTGGTTGAAATTTTGTGGGTTTTTTTTTTTTTTTTTTTTTTTTTTTTTTTTTTTTTTTTTTTTTTCGGTGGTGGTAGTGGCTGGTGGTGTTGGTCTATTTTAATGGGTTTTGTGGTGGATTGCTAGGGGTGGCAAAGTAAGCACAAACTCATTTGTTCACTCAAAACCACATACTCTAATTGAATCCAAACTCACTTAATTATTAGTTGAGTTAAATAGACATCAACCTAATTAGACAACCCAATTAGACTTAGTGATTATTGGATTTTAACTAAAAACCCATTGAAGCCCATTTAATCCAAAAACAATATACTCAAATTCAACCAGCCCTTTATATATATATATATATATATATATATATTTAACCCAGCCTTCAGGCAAAATTAGATTCTAATTTTCTTATTTCTATTTTCCTAACTTTCTCGACAACCAAATGCATTCCAATTTCGTTAATATCTTTAACAAAAGCATTAAAAGAAAGCTCACCAAAGTCCATTTCTAGCGGCTTCGAAGCATCGAAGGAAGGATTTTCCAAACCTTGAGAGAAATTCAAGACAGAATTGAAGCTAGAAACGATTGGTTGATCGACGGGAAGAAGAAGGACGAGCTTGACCTGAATGTGATCGTCGAAGGCTGTGAAACTGAGCGGCGACTTGGGGTCGAGCAAAACCCTGGAATCGGAGCACTGTTTGGCTTTTTTTTTAACCCTTCTTTGCTTCGCACTCGCAGTTTCTTTTTTCATATCCAAAATTCATTTGGTTGCTGAGAAAGTTGAGGAATTGATAGTTTTTATTCTTCACTGTCTTCTTTTTTGAATTTGGTGTATGTAATAGAGCCATTTGGCTATATTTGGTTCGATTAAGTCAAAGTTGCTTCATTTGGCTTCTCTTTTTTTTCTTTTCTTTTCTTTTTTTGTGTTGGTTTTCGGTTCATAAATAATTGGAATCCAATTTTCAAAATTCATTTCCTTATTTTTCTAAATTTTCTCAGCAACCAAACGGTGGACCACTTAGTTTCTTATCTTATTCCTCTATTTTCCCATTTCTGTTTCCCTAACTTTCTCGACAACCAAACGCATTCCAATTTCGTTAATATCTTTAACAAAAGCATTAAAAGAGAGCTCACTAAAGTCCATTTCTAGCGGCTTCAAAGCATCGAAGGAAGCATTTTCCAAGCCTTGAGAGAAATTCAAGACGGAATTGAAGCTGGAAATGATTGGATGATCGACGGGAAGAAGAAGAACAAAATTAGACTCTAATTTTGGTAATTGAGTAATTGGGTGGGTTGAGGCTTACCCATTATAATTGGGTTGGGTTGGATTTGGGTTAGAAGCAATTAGTTAAATGGGTTTTAATGGGTGAATAAGTTTTATATACCTAACACAATTATGCTCACCCCAAACCCACCCATTTGACACCCCTATGGGTTGTTAATAATGGTGGTTGTTGTTGTGGTCGTGGTGGTGGTTTTGTTTTGGGTTTTTATTTATTTATTTATTTATAGTGGGTTGTGGCTTGGTGGGCTTGTGGGTGGTGGGTTTGTGGTGGATGTTGGTAATATTTGAGTTTTAGGCATGGTGGCTATTGATATTATGGTGGTTGGCAATGAGTAGTATTGTTAGGTTGAGAGGGAGAGAGAGACAAAGAAATAGAGAGAGAAAGGAAGAATAAAAAATATATAGAAAAAGGAATAAAAAATAATAAAGAAAGAATATTTAAATGAAGTGGGAAAACAATAGAAGTTTTGATGTTGGGTGTATTTGTTTATTTTACTTACAAAATAAATCGAGTAAAAAAAAACATCCAAACTAGAGATGCACATATAATCAAGCAGCCAACATCATTCTAACAAATTCCTCATAATTAAAGTTGTATATTATCTCTTATGAACGAAGTAGATCCTTGTGTTGCTTCCGCTACTTGTTTTGTATAAGATGCAAAACTACGTTTTTCAACAAGTTGTGCTGTAGGAGAGGAGCTCTAATCGTGAAATTCAGGGGTTAGGGTTTGGGTTCATAATTGGGGGTTTTAGTTGTTAGTCACAAGTGTGATGCGACTCCAAATGTGGTTGAAAGCTTACATGGATAGGTTAGTAATGACACGTAAGAAAAATTAATTAATTTTTTAACTAGTCATTTGTCACATAAGGTGTTTTCATTAGTGAGATGACAGTAAAGACTAAAATGAAACACACTCTTTTATTTTGGTGACTTAAAGCGGTAAATAAAAAAGGTAAAGACCAAAATGGAAATATAGTCAAAATGTAAAAACCAAAAGTGGATTTACGCCTTAAAAAAAAACAACTAATATTGTGATTAGCAAATGTTGTTTGTCTTTGGGTTAGTGGAATTTTCATAAAGTTGTAATACACTCCGGAATATAGTGATAAGTTGGAGTGTCCTTAAGAATATAGATATTATTTAAATGGGAACCATGCTTTAGTAGATTGGTCAGCCTATTAAGATTTTGCATATTATATAAATTAAATATAGTAAAAGTTAAACTTTGACTTGGAAATGATTTTGAACAGAGTGAAGTTTACTTGTGTAGAATTACTATTGATAATTTAATACTTACAACAGGTGGAGAAATGGGAATTCAAACTCTAATTCTCCTAATGTTATTAAATTTCAAATTTCTACGTAAATTACTTTTAGTTAATGATATGGCAAAGTTTAATTAATATGTGTAAAGTAGCTTAAGAGTTGCATATATATATATATATATATATAGATGGGTTCAAGTTACACCTCATGTAACTTCACAAGAGTTACATTTTTTGTGAACCATTGATTACTATTAGATTTAAGGATCAAAAAACACTCATAGTAGTATCATTATTACTCCCTAGAAATTAGTGATTTAGGCATTAACTCTTCTTATTAAAAAAAAAAAAAAACCACAGCATTAGCTTTTTTTTTTTTTTTTTTTTTTTCTTTTTCGTCCATATCATCATCTTCTTCCTCTTGTCTTTCTTTTTGCATTATACTTTCAAGCCTCCATCGTCTCTATAGTTTCACCTTATCCAAAGGGTCATTGGATAAACCTCTGATTTGATTGTTTAGTGTGTGATAGGCTATGACCCTTTGGAGTAATTCGTAGGTTTATCCAAGCCAAAGTCTCCACTTGCTTTAGATCTGCCTGAGGAAAATTTGGAGGTTGAAAACTATGCCATTTGTGGTCATTCTGGCACGTTTATAATGGAATGTGCCACCGTTTCTTTTTCTTTTATATTGTTCTTTTCGCAATCTGATAATCCAGACCCGTTTTTGTCCTTCACGTAAAGAAGATTTTAAAAAGGAAAAAAAAAAATTGGAAACTTAACTAGTCTCAGCCATTACTGTTTCCAACTCTTTTTATCCTTACCAAACAACACGTAAACTTGCTTCACATGGACATGCACCAAAACATATATAATGCCAATATGCCACTTAAATAGGTGCATTCTTAATATATCAACAATAATGTGAAGTGGCATAGGCAGTCTCGTATCGAAGAAATGGTGCACTAGAAAGGACGAATTGTCTCAGTCATTTGACTCTTGTTATGGGTAGTTTTGTGGAATCAATAATTATGGGATTATTTTTCAATTTTTTTTTTTGTTAGATTGTGTAGAAGAAAATATTATACGGTGGAAAGCAATAAATAAGGAGAGAGAAAAAGAGAGAGAGAATGCTAGTATTAATTAGGTAATAAGGTGGAAAACAATAGCATTTAATTATGTTTTTTTAACCGTTAGATTTCTTAAAAATCTACAGTGTAAAAAAGGTGTAAGTTTATAAAAGTTACACCAGATGTAACTTGAACCCATCTTATATATATATATATATATATATGTATGTATGAGATGGGTTCAAGTTACACTTGGTGTAACTTTTATAGACACAACCACACTCAATTAATTCTAATACCCATTTGGAAATGCAACTTAACTGTAAGTTTATTGAGATATTGGAATAGTGGCTCGTCGAGTATCTATGACAACTACAAGGCCAGTGTTAGGAATTTGGTATTCTAAATTTCTAAGTTGTACTACTTTTATTTAATGTGTGCCTTCTTTGTAATTTGAAATTTACTAAGTTTAATATCAGAATAAAATTTTCAAATTACATTCCTTTTCAATAGCCATATGTCACAAAAACAAATTTTTTGGGTAATATCCTTTACACAATTTTTTTAGGGTTTTCAGTTGAAAAAAGGGGGTTCTAACAATTAAATTTAAGTGCATAAGAATGCAGCTTTTTCTGCTAGTACTGAATTTTGGTAGCAATGGGAATTACTTTTCTTCTTTCTTTTGAAAAAATATGAAATTATGAATTGCCTTTTGGTTAGTGGTTGTCCAAGTATTGAATAGAATGATTTGTAGAATATGGCTAGAATTAGGAGTTCGACTCCTTATTGGATTTGAATAAGAAAGGAATTTTATTCCTTTTGGGTCACTATTGTTTGAAGTTATTAAGCTCTATTAGAAGTCTTATCTACCACTTGATTTTGAGTTCTATTTCGAATAAGATTGATTCTCATTTTGTGTGTGGAAAAAAAGTCTAGTCCTTCTTGGTTTTGGATATGCTAGCCGACTCAAGTCTCCTATATAAGCATAGTGTTGCTATGAAAAATTAGAGAGAGAGAGAGAGAGTGGGTGTGAGAAAAAGAGGCTCTCTCTTGTTTTGGTTCTTTGATTTTTGTGAGTTACAATTTGGAATAGTGAGAGAGGTTTGTTACCGCTTGGTTTTGGTTTAGCAGTTTGGTGATTTGCTCTTTCTTGGTGTATTGCAACTTTTGTATTTGAGTTGTGGCTCTCTCTTTGGTTTGTGCGCAATTCGCATTTGGTATTTGGTATTTGTGAACCTTTGGTTCTTTAATTTGTATTTGGTTCTTTGGTTTTGTATTTGTCAGAGAGAGTTATTTGGGTGTATTTGGGATTTGAATTTGTGAGAGTGCCTCTACACCAATTTGTATTATCCCAAATTTGATGTAGTGAAATGTGTTTGTCGTTGCCCATGGATGTAGACTATTGCCGAACCATGTAAATCTTGGTGTTTTGTGTCTATTTTCTTTTGGATTAATTTTCTTCTTTCCTATTATTTGTTTGGATATTTTTCTTAAGCCTAAAATATTTTCACAATCAATCTTAATATTTTTGAGCTTTCGCTATTTTATAACAAACTAGTATCAAAGCCAAGGTTCATTACCTAGGCATTTGGATTTGTTCTCTTTGAAGATTTTTGGAGATTTTGGTTCATGGATCTGATTATTAGGGAGAAAGATGTCAAGTGATTGCTCTACAAAATCTTCGGCGGATTCCTTTGGTAAAACTTTGGCAGAGTCTTCTGCAAAATCTTTAGCGGTTAGGACGATGGTTTCTAATGCCAAATTCGAACTAGAGAAATTTTATGGAATGAATAACTTTGGCATGTGGCAATGCGAAGTTATGGATATCTTGGTCTGAAAGTTTGTGTAGACCCCTTTGACAAATTGTTTAACCTAATTTATTAACCAAGTGATTACTTAGATTAATTTTCAAATCTAGGTTAAACACAAATGAATCATATCACGTAAAGATGCGGAAAAGTAAATAACACTATGATATGATCACCCAAGAAAACCTATGAAACTAATCGTTTCAAGGTAAAAACCTGGGGAGGATTTGACTTAGCTATCCTCAAGGCAAACCAAATCCACTATAAGAGAATCCAAGTTTTTACAAAAGATTTAACCCTAAATCTAATGCTACCTCATGTAGTAACTTATTGACACGACCACGTGCAAGCTCTAAATCCATAGACTCTTTATCTTCTTGGATTTACACCACCATAGCTGCCTTGCTTGTGACTTTGAAATCCGACTCAAAGGTTTAGCAACACAAACTCTCCAATTTGTGACTCTAAGACCACCCTTGAAGGTTTAAATCATCAGCTATTATTGATCTTTTTGCAGAAACTTTAGATCTACCGGTTCTAATGGTATGAGAATGATTTCCGGCAATGACTTTGAAAGAGGAAGGCATAATACCTTTTAGATCTCACAAGAGCATCTCCAAAGTCTCTTAAAAGCTCTCACACAACGTGGCTAAGGTTTCCCTTTTATATGTGGAGAAATTTAAGTGAAACCCTAAACGTTTTCGCGAGCTTAAGCCTGTTTGAAAATCTGCAGAAAAACTGAGCCTGCAATTTTCTATCGGTC
The DNA here is from genome assembly GCA_023621385.1 of Quercus gilva. Classification (NCBI taxonomy): domain Eukaryota; kingdom Viridiplantae; phylum Streptophyta; class Magnoliopsida; order Fagales; family Fagaceae; genus Quercus; species Quercus gilva. Next base: position 55,256,112 of record CM042475.1, on the reverse strand, counting down.
AAGCCTAATTCTCGATCAATCAAGAAAGGCAGAACCTCACTTTTCTTTTTTGTAAACAGCTAGACTTCAAAACTTGAAACACCCTTATTTAAGCATTGCCTAAACACTTAGACTAGAAATGTTTTGATCTTGGTTTGCCAACACAACACAATAATAATTCTAAATCTTTAGAACCTAACATGGTCCAACAAGAGTTGGATATTACTTTGGAAAACAAACCTGAAGGGATGTCAAACAAGGATTGGGAAAAATTAATAGACAAGCATGTGGTGTCATTCATTTGTGTTTGGCCAAGAATCAAAAGTATTTTGTTATAAGGGAAACGAAGGCTAAAAAGCTTTGGAAGAAATTGGAGGACAAGTTTATGACCAAGAGTGTGGAGAATCGTCTCTACTTGAAGAAGAAGCTCTTTCGTTTCCAATATTGTGCAGGTATTTCTATATCTAAGCACTTGAATGATTACATTAAAATACTTGCTGATTTGCAAAATTTGGAAGTTGATATTAGCAATAAGGATAAAGCTCTCTTGTTGTTGAATTCATTGCCTGATATTTATGATCATCTAATTACTACATTCTTGTGTGGAAAAGATGAGATTAAGTTCGATGATGTGTCTAATTTTTTGACTAATAATAAGTATCGTAAGAAAGATAAACCAGCTCAAATGGACACGATGACTAAGGGTTTGATAGTTAAGGGCATGTCCAATGATAAGAAACTTGAGAAATATGAGTTTGCCTATTGTCGCAAAAAGGGGAATTGGAAGAAAGATTTTCCTTTCTTGCAAAACAAGGACAAAAATGATTCTAATGCAAATGTAGCAAATGATAGTAATGAGGATTTTGATTTTGCATTGACTAGTTCATCATTTGTTTGCCATTCAGATGAGTGGGTTTTAGATTCAGCTTGCAACTTCCATATGTGTTCGAAGAAGGATTGGTTTTACAACTTAGAAGAGTCGGAACTTGGTTTAGTCATCATGGGTAATGATCAAACCTATGAGATTTTGGGGAAAGGTAAAATCAAGTTGAGATTGCATGATGAAATAGTTTGTTTTATGAATGAGGTTTTGATTTTGCATTGACTAGTTCATCATTTGTTTGCCATTCAGATGAGTGGGTTTTAGAGTCAGCTTTCACCTTCCATATGTGTTCAAAGAAGGATTGGTTTTACAACTTAGAAGAGTCGGAACTTGGTTCAATCATCATGGGTAATGATCAAACCTGTGAGATTTTAGGGAAAGGTAAAATCAAGTTGAGATTGCATGATGAAATAGTTTGTTTTGTGAATGAGGTTCAATAAGTACCTGAATTGAAAAGGAACCTCATCTCAGTTGGTTTATTAGAATCCAAGGGTTTCAAGATTGCTATGGAGAATAGAACTCTTAAGGTACTACATGGTGCTTTGGTAGTGATGATGGCCACACATCATAGGAACATGTATTTCCTTATAGGGAATACTGTTGTACGTGGAGTAGCAATTGGGGAGGTTACTTCAGACACTATTAGACATTTGGAGCATGCCAATGATAATACATTGTTTGAGAGTACTAGGAACTACAGATTTCAAGTTTGTGAGCCTTGTGCTTTGGAGAAGCAAAATAAGGTCAAGTTTAGTATAGTAGTTCATCATACTAGGAGTATGCTTGACTATGTACAAGTATGGGGGCCTATTAAGGTTGCTTCTTTTGGAGGTAGGAATCACGATGTTATTTTTGGTGGTGACATGGTGATTAAGCCTTTGCACAAGTTCAAGTGTTGCTTGGACTTGTTTGGTATTTGCAATTTGAATTAGCCTATAGGGGGATTGTTGGATGCGACGAAGAAGTTTCATTTATGGAGATATGCACTTGTTTAGATTTTTTTTTTTAGGGGGGTGGGGGGGGGGGGGGGGGGGATTTGGTACCATCTTTGGGTGCATTTGGCATCCATTGGCACATTTGAATTTTTTTTTTTTTTTTTTTTTTGGGATAATTTGCACTTTGTTCAAGTTAGGCTCTAAATTTGATTTAGTGCTTTCGCATTTGTAGCTTGAGAGATATTCTGTCAAGGTGGAGACTTGTTAAGGATTTGTATTGGTGGCCTACAAATTTCGTTTGTGAGGCCTGATGGAATTCAAGCCAAGGTGGAGATTTGTAGAATAAGGCTTGTGTATGATTTTAGACCCCTTAAAACACAAGTTGTTTAACCTAGTTATTTAGCCAAGTGATTACTTAGATAAATTATTCAGATCTAGGTTAGCACAAGTAAATCATATCATGTAAATAATGCGAAAATATAAAGAACACAACGATATGATAACCTAGGAAAACCAAACCGGTAAAAAACCTAGAGAGGATTTAACCTAGCTATCTTCAAGGTAAAACAAGTCCACTATGAAAGAATTGAAGTTTATACAATAAGATTTAGACCACTAACATCCTATTACTACGTCAAGTAGAAAACTTACTACCACGACCACGTGACAGCTCCAAGTCCACGGACTACTTTTTTCCTTGATTCACAGTAACCACAAGTTCTCCCACTTGTGTTTTTTTTAAGCTCTTGAAATAGCAACTGAAGAGATCACCAAATTCTCGACATCAATCTTGATCTTGATAACCCTAAGTGTGTATGAAGGTAAACACCTCTAAATCTCACAAGAGATTCACACACACACCATATCAACAACCTCTAAAACGTGGCTAGGGTTTTTCTTTTTATACTTGGAGCAAAACATAAAACCCTACACATCATATGGGCTTGGGCTGAGTTGGAAATTCTGCAGAAAAAACAATCTGCACGAGGTTCGATCGATTGAGTCTAATTTTCGATCGATCGAGCCTTGCAGAAATTGAATAGTAATTTCCTGCAATTACTCGATTCCAACTTTACACATAAACACACTTTGAGCAGCCTAAATCTAGACTCTAAGTTTTGATCACGGTTTGCCAACATTACACATTGAAGTTCTAATACATTTAGATCCTAAAGTCTTAAAACCTAATAAATTCCCCATTTGGCAATCTGTGACAAAACACATAACAAAATTGAAATGCTTAAAGTTACAAAACAGCCCAATAAACAATTCAACCTAACTACTATCTATCAGTTGCCAATGTAGACAGCAGCACGACTGAATAAACTTGTATATTCTTGAAACACTCAATAAATACATAAACACATGTGTGAAAAATACAAGTAAAACAAAATAAATTCTTGATTTCACAAAACAGAAAAATAAAAGACATATATCATGAATAACCTCATAATATAAATTAATAGCCAATGTAGCACATGTGAAACAAGAAACAATAATAGAAATATAAACATAAAACAAAGTATCTCCCCCTAACATATAAAACCCATAAAAATAAATACATCAAGATTGTTGGATTCTAAGAAATTAGGAATTAATGTATTAGAACTTCAATTTGTATTTTGTTGGCAAACCATGATCAAAACAATGTATTTAGTCTAGTTTAGGCTTGCTCAAAGGATGTTTATTTGTAAAATTGGAATCGAGTGATTGCAGAATTTATTGGACTAAATCTGTAAGTCTCGATCGATCGAAAATTAGACTCGATCGATCGAACCACGTACAGATTTATTTTTCTGCAGAGTTCCAGTTCAGCCCAAACTCTATTCAAACGTCTTGGGATCCAAGTAAAATACTCCTATATATAAGGAAAACCCTAGAACGTTTTTAAGACTTTTAAGAGAGAGAGATTAGAGTGCCTCTTGTGCCTCCTTTTATTATTAGGGTTTTATACCCAAACCTCTCTAAGTCTTTGTTGCTCATATTTGTTGTTTATGTGAATCTCTTGTGAGATCTTTGAGGAGCTTTCCTTCACATAAACTTAGGGTTTTCAAGGTAGAGATATTTTCTACATCTTGATGATCAACAAGGTTGCTGCCATTGAAGCTTAAAGAAAAACAAGCGTGGGTGCTTGTAGCTAATTGAAGAATTCAAGAAAGAAGTAGTCCGTGGACTCGGAGCCTGCGCGTGGTCGTGTCAGGAAGTTTTACTGGTGGGTAGCATTAGGAAGTCAAGCGGGGAGCTTGTAAGTCCTTTTGTAAGAACTTCAATTCTTTCATAGTGAATTCTAGTTTGCCTTGAGGATAGGTGGGTAAAATCCTCCCCAGGTTTTTTACCGGTTTGGTTTTCCTGGGTGATCATATCTTGTGTTATTTATTATTTCCGCTGCTTTATATGTTTTATATGCTTGATATGATTATTTGATTGCTTTAACCTAGAATTGCTTAAGTTGACTAAGTAACAACTTGGCTAATTAACTAGGCTACGCAATCTAATTGTGGTTTAAGGGATCTAAATTTCCAACAAAGATAAATACATCATGAGCCAAAAAAATAAATACAACATGAAGCACCTAGATACAATCTAAAACTCCAAAACTCCAAAAACTCAAAATCTCCCCCTATTTCCATCAATATGTACTCCCCCTTTTTGTGACGAATTGCCAAAGGGCCATCAAGGCTCATCATTAAAAGAAGGTGGTGGAGAAGACCACCGAACACTCGCCAAATCTACATGCAAAGCTTGAAGCTCCGTGAGCACATCCACCTTCTTCTTCGGGTGATTCATCCATTCGAAGTATGTTGGATACTATCATAACTGTTCAGGCAGCACAGAGTTTGTTAGGTTCTAAGACTTTAGGATCTAAATGTATTAGAACTTCAATGTGTAATGTTGGCAAACTATGATCAAAATTTAGAGTCTAGATTTAGGCTGCTCAAAGTGTGTTTATGTGTAAAGCTGGAATCGAGTAATTGTAGGAAATTACTATTCAATTTTTGCAAGGCTCGATCGATTGAAAATTAGACTCAATCAATCGAACCTCGTGCAGATTATTTTTTCTACAGAATTTTCAACTCAGCCCAAGCCTATATAACGTGTAAGGTTTTATGTTTTTCTCCAACTATAAAATGAAAAACCCTAGCCACGTTTTAGAGGTTGTTGATATGCTGTGTGTGTGAATCTCTTGTAAGATCTAGAGGTGTTTACCTTCATACACACTTAGGGTTATCAAGATCAAGATTGATGTCGAGAACTTGGTGATCTTTTCAGTTGCTATTTCAAGGGCTTAAAGAAAACACAAGTGGGAGTACTTGTGGTTGCTGTGAATCAAGGAAAGAAGTAGTCCGTAAACTCAGAGCTGTCACGTGATCGTGGTAATAAGTTTTCTACTCGAGGTAATAATAGGATGTTAGTGGTCTAATTTTTATTGTATAAATTTCAATTCTTTCATAGTGGATCTGTTTTACCTTGAGGATAGCTAGTTTAAATCCTTCCCAGGTTTTTTACCGGTTTGGTTTTCCTAGGTTATCATATCGTTGTGTTCTTTATATTTTCGCATTATTTACATGATATGATTTACTTGTGTTAACCTAGATCTGAATAATTTATCTAAGTAATTATTTGGCTAAATAACTAGGTTAAACAACTTGTGTTTTAAGGGGTCTAAAATCGTACTGCTTAAATTAGGAGTTCGACTCCTTATTGGATTTGGATAAGAAGGGGATTTTATTCCTTTTGGGTTATTATTATTTGAAGTTATCAAGCTTTATTGAAGTCTTGTCTACCACTTGATTTTGAGTTCTATTTGGAATAGGATTTATTCTCCTTTTGTGGGTGGAAAAGAAGTTTAGTTCTTCTTGGTTTTGGATATGCTAGCCGACTCAAATCTCCTATATAAGCATAGTGCTACTATGAAAAATTAGAAAGAGAGAGAGTGGGTGTGAGAAAAAGAGGCTCTTTCTTGTTTTGGTTCTTTGATATTTGTGAGTTGCAATTTGGAATAGTGAGAGAGGTTTATTACCGCTTGGTTTTGGTTTAGCGGTTTGGTGATTTGCTCTCTCTTGGTGTATCGCAACTTTTGTATTTGATTTGTGGCTTTCACTTTGGTTTGTGCACAATTCGCATTTGGTATTTGGTATTTTGTATTTGGTATTTGTGAATATTTGGTTCTTTAATTTGTATTTGGTTATTTGGTTTTGTATTTGCGAAAGAGTTATTTGGGTGTATTTGGGATTTGAGTTTGTGAGAGTGTCTCTACACCAATTTGTATTATCCCAAATTTGATATAGTAAAATTTGTTCGTTGTCTCCCGTGAATATAGGCTATTGCCAAACCATGTAAATCTTGATGTTTTGTGTCTATTTTCTTTTGAATTAATTTTCTCCATTCCTATTATTTGTTTGGAGATTTTTCTTAAGCCTAAAATATTTTCACAATCAATTTTGATATTTTTGAACTTCTACTATTTTACAACATGATTCTCGTCCTCTTCTTTGTGATCTGTCTTCGAAGGATGAAGGCATGAACAGAGAAATGAAGGAAGATAGCAATTTTTTGTTATCTGTCAATCCTTAAGAAAAAAAGCCAACCTCATGTTTCAAATCTGTTTCCACTAGTTGCAGATTCCACTAAGGTAATATGATTGCAATAAAAAAACATTCCCATGTTTTAAAAAGAGCATGGACACCCATTTGCTCTCTAATTTTGCAGATGTAACATAACGGTTTTCTACTTTTCTTCATTGTCTATAAGATTTTTTATGAAGGAAAATCAAGTATTAAACTTGCCCATAAGGTCAACAACTTCACCAGTTATCTCATACTTTTATTAGAAGTGTTAGTACTAGATTTTAGTAGCAATTGAAATGCACATTAGTCAGTGACCCTGCTTCACCCAGAACACTGACAAAAACAGAGATGTAATGAAACAAGGAGAGGACTGGTGGCGTAGCTCATGTTAGAGGAGAGAGAAAAAAAAGAGTGAAATAAGTTTTTATAATATATATGCACGGTTATTGTAGCAAGTTTGGATATATGTAAAAGTATGCAAGCACTGATGCGGGTCTATTTTATACTATATTATGTAAATTTTTGCACATTTTGTATCTTAGACCCAATGATGCAATTGCTCTATTTTTTTTTTTTTTGGATAGCGTTCTATAGTTGTTAAAGCTGGTACTGGTAGTGCTTAATACAAAATAATATGATGTGACCAAATTCTTAAAGGAACCAATTATACATGTTTTCTATGATTTCACATTCCTTTGTACCAAATCTTATGTTTCGTTGGGTTCGCATTCTACGAACGACCAATGAGATATGTTTCTTTCTTCCCAAAACAGACTTTTTTTTTTATATTTTTTTTATTTTAGAATCAATAGACTATTATTTCATTGAGAGTTCACTAATTAATCAGGCAAATCTAGGTTCTAAATGTATATATATATATATATATATTTTAAATCAAACTTTATTCCATGTCAAAGGAATTTGTTAACAGGTTATATAAATTGAAAATATTAAATACATTTATCATTGTTTTTTTTTTTTTTTTGGGGGTGGTAAATTGCAAATTGCCTTTCAGAATTTGGATTTTGTCCCATAAAATTTGAGAGTATATGGATTTTAGACCATAACATTTTAAAATTTGAATTTTACTCCATAAAATTTGAGAATGTTTGGATTTTACACCCTCAATTCTGAAGATTCAGGGTGTAAAATCTAAACAACCCCAAACATTAAGGAGTAAAATCCAGACACCCTAAAATTTAAGTGGTAAAGTTCAAATTCTAAAATTTCATAGTCTAAAATCCAAACATCCTCAAACTTTAGGGTGTAATTTACAATTTACCTTTTTGTTTATAATTTTTGAAATGATATAACATGTGCATGGGATAGAGAATATAAGTTTGAGATTTTTGGAGTCGAAAATATTGCAGCATGTGCATGGGGTAGAGAATGTAGCATGTGAGGGTGAACTGTTTTGTTCTTTGTTCTTAATAAAGTTGCCCCCTTGCTTTCAAAAGAAAATATTATATTAACAAAAGAATTAACATTTTAAAGATAATTTATACTAGGAAGAATCTTGCATTAGGCCAAATCAATTGGAGGGTAATTTACAATCTAGTGATTTTTTTCTAGGGACAATTAGGAAAATTAATGAGTCAAATTGAGTGAGCTGTGTGTAAGCCTCTAGTGCCAATTAGTTGAAATCAAACTATGAACTTGGTGTATTTAAAACTAGAGTATGATTTATCCTATATTCTTTACACTATATTTACATATATAACATAATGAAAAGGAGAGATTCATTTAAAATAATTCACTTTGGTATCTAAAATAATTCCATATTTCCTGGCCATCTATCAAAATCCAATGTCGGTGATGACTAGAACTCTTCGATCATTTAAGTATTCTTTTGAGCGGATAGTTAATTACACGTACATCCCATTATCATTCAATACAATAAGACATGTAGAGATATCCTGTATATTTGTATTAATTTGTTCATTTTACTTACAAAATAAGTCGAAGTTATTAATATAAAAAAATTATAAAAATAAAATAAAATAAAATAAATAAAATAAAAACCTCAAACTAGAGATGCACAAATAATCAAGCAGCCAACATCATTCTAACAAATTCCTCATAATTAACTAGACCATCGCCGTCCAAATCAGCTTCTTTGATCATTTGCTCCACCTCTTCATCTGTCAATCTTTCTCCTAGATTCATCATTACATGCCTCAACTGCAATTACATGCGGAAAAAGAAAATGTCAATAGGAGCACTACAAGAAAAAGAAGACAAATCATGTGTCATGTCCACGTACTACTACGACTAATATTCTTTGCAATGATAAATAAATTAAATACCATTTTTATTTGGTGGAGCAATCACTTTGGTTGAATCTTCAAACAAAATTTATATGATAACGCAAATTTAGGTGAGAAGCTCCAATGCAATATTATTTCCAATAAATCATTATGATATTTGATTTTGAATTTTGAATGAACAGAAAGAGCTTTTTGATATATATATATATATATATATATTCAAATTTTTATTTCCATAAGTTTCTTTTAGAAATCTCGATTGAATTTTTTTGTCACAACATTGTTAAATTAAGACGCTATCTTTTCTTGTCTTATTTGATAGATTCATTAGTAAAATCTCGAAAAGGGAAATAAAAATTAATGTCATTTTAGTCTAGGAATCGAAGAAAATAATTGAATGAGAAGCATAAGCTTATGAATGCATGCATGACCTCCATCGTTAGGTGACAATGACATTTTGAATGCCTTTTTTTTGGTTGAAAATTTGACATTAAGATTTTTAGACATGGTAAAGGAAGATAATGGGAGCAAAGTATTCAACCTCAGTTGGTGATATGTAACCATCTTGGTCCTTGTCAAACACTTTGAAGGCTTCTTTCAATTCTTCTTCTGCTTCATTTTCCTGTAATTACAAAACAAAAATAAATAAAAAAACGTACAGTTTCCATCAGTACTTTTCTTTTCTTTTCTTTTTTAGTTGAAAGAAAGGAACACAAGACTGGGAAAAAGATGTTTGGAAAGATTAAAATGTTGTTAAGTGATTTTTCTTTGTTACTTTACCTTCATTTTCCTTGCCATGAGATTCAAGAACTCCCCAAATTCTATGGTTCCATTACCATCAACATCCACTTCATTGATCATGCTTTTCAATTCTTCCTCTGTAGGATTTTGATCCAATGATCTGATTGCAATGGCCAATTCTTCAATGGTGATGCATCCTACCGTTTCATGAATAGAGTATATAGTATGAGAAAAGATACATATAAACTCTGCTTTCTTTCTTCAAGTTTTAAGAGTAAAGAGAGTAGAGAACCTAATGAGAGTCGGAAATATTAATAATTGGAAACTTTTAATCACCAACTACATCAAGTTTATATATATATTTTTAAATTAATAATAATTCTAACATGCTCAATTTTTACTACTACATAATTAATAAATCCTATTATCTACTGTGTATGGAATGGGGGATTATACGCACTTGAAGGAATAATTACGTTGTCAAATCTAGACACCCAAAATCAAGCCCACCCCCCCAAACAACAAAAAAAACTGAAATAAAAACACCTATTATATAATTAATAATCATCCTTTAATCTTGTGCTCTACTGCGCTAATGTTTATTTTTTATTAAGAGAAACTAGACTATTACTTCTCAAGAAACTAAAACAAAAGGCATAAATTAAAACAAAAGTAATAAGATCATATTTCTTAGTAGGAAAACATCAGCTGGGTTCAAAGCCCACTGATACGTGCCAAGAAAATCTAGAGAGAGAGAGAGAGAGAGAGAGAGAAGGCATACCATCTCCATCCTTGTCGAAGAGACAAAAAGCTTCTTGAAACTCAGCAATCTGTTCTTCAGTCAGAACATCTGCCATAATTGATTTTTATCTATAGATTTGATCAAAGACTAAGCTTTGCTCTTTACACTTTTAAGCACACAAGCAAGCTGGCTCGTACACACTGAGAATGCTTTGAAGTGCCTATAGCTTGACCACACAAACACACATACAGAGAGAAAGAGAGTACTCGGGATAAAGGAATGACCTGCACAAAACTGCTTAAAGAGTCTCCTCCAAGGTTGGTAAAACTTAATTGTCCATTCATTACGTTAGAATTTGAGAACGACAATATGGACAGTCAAAGGTCTTATTTCTTTCGTCAAACATGCTTAAATTGAAAATTTGCTAGAGCAAATTTCTTGATATTTGTTCAAAGAGGTAATGTACGGGGAAGAATATTGAAAATGGTACTGAACTTTTTTAAATTTAAATTTATTTTATCTGCATTAATACTAATCATTATGACTCTTAATTCATTTTTATAAATATGGTAGAATTTAGATTTAGACAAAATCAAATTTCAAATCTCTTATTTAACCACAAAACATTTTAATGCTTAAACTAAAAAAATTCCATTATGATGCAATGTTTGGTTAGAAGGAAATTGATTTTTGAATTTTTTTTTTTTTTTTGGTTGCATTTATGAGTGTTTTGGGTGATGGTAAATGTTGGTTAACAGGGAATTATTTTTTAGTTGACCGTAAAATAAAAACATGGTGAAAATTGAGTTACACTTTTATTTTCTGGCTCATCCAAAACTTATTAACTAAACCACCACCACCCACCTCTCACTATATGCCACCCAACCACTACCCAATCCCCAATTATGATTTTTTAATCTAAAATTTTTATTTTTTTTGTTATATTTAAGCTAGCTTGGGAAATGAGAAAATATGAAAAGAAAAAAAAAAGTTTTCCATAACATTTTCAAGAATGCAACTAAATACTTTAAAATAATTTATTTTTTGAAGAACATTTTTCACCTGAAAATACTAAATATTCTACAAACCCAAAACAGAAGACTAATCATTTTATTGAATTTTCTTAATTTTATACATAGTGGAAAAGGTCGTCCATATATAAGTACGGAGCTTACAATTTTGTCCATGCATATTGTCCGTTGTCGTCGGCTGTCACGTAGTCTAACTGTCAAACCGCGTATAAATCTGAGTATGACCCACCTTTGAAGATTTGTTGTGGCTGTGCTTGTTATTTTCCACTATTACATATATTTCTTTTTTCCCTTGAGTATGTTCGAAAATCGAAATAAAACAAAACGAATAATAGAAAGGGTCATGAAGAAAGTTTGTACACGTGAAGTTTACGGTTTATAGAACCTTCATATAAGACCAAGTAGCTGTAGCAAAAAATATAAAAGTATATAAATATCACGAACATTATTCAATGCCAAGAAAAAGAAACGAGCAATTTTCAACACTCAACAGTACAAAGACTATTTGTTTAGTCCTTAGATTTTGGGTTATGTCGGTAGTTGAAGGGCTTGTGAGACCCACTGACAATTAATGCTCCACGAAGACCAGTTCTCTTCCCAGCCTAAAAAGCATATAAAAATAATAGGATTGTGTTAATCAAATATTTTGCAAGGAAGTTTGCTTAATGCTGAAGCAAAATATTTTCACCTAGCAAATTGGTTTAATATTAGGATAAAATTTAGGTACAATGCTAAGTACTGTTTTTTAGATTTTTCTCTTAAAATTTAACTATGTGGTTATTTATCTAAGAAATATACTTCTATTTCATGAAAAAAAAAATATACATGACAGAATCTTAAAAAGAAAACCTAAGAAACAACGCTTAAATACTAAACCCTTAAAAAAAATACCCTTTGATTTGTTTGTATTTATTTCAATTCCTTTTGAAGCTAATGCTTCTGCTGTTATGCAAATATAACTACTTCTTCTTCAACCCCCCACACCACCCCCCCCAAAAAAAAAAAAAACCCTTAAAATGTTTATGATGTGACCTTGACGGTTCAAACCCACCTCCCCCTCTCCTCCAAGCACTTACAACTTAGGAAAGTACCAACTCGCCCAACTAGCCAATGATCTCTTATCTATTTTATTTTAAACATACATAGTCATGTATTTATGCCAAATATCTCTCTTAATTTAGGGCCATATAGTTAGACAATATGTCAAGTGGTCTATGGGAAATGGGCTACGGATCTGATATCATCTTCACTACATGGTACTGGCCTTTAGCTCTTCTCTTCTCTTCTTTACACAAAATAAGCCACCATGACTAGACCAATTGCTTCATTACGTTGTTTGGGCCTTGCGCCCTTGCTTACAAGAATTGGGTTTATAATACCCATAACAACTCTGGGCTTTACGACACATTATTTCTCTACACGCACTACCTTTACGACCCACAATTACTGTGAGCTACAGGCAAATGACATTACATTTATAAGGATTGGGCCATAGGGTGAAATATTACTCAAGTTTCCAGCGCATCACATTTGCAAGTCAGACAAGATAATGGGCTTCCAACTACACAAGGTCCAGCCCACAAGCACAGCAAAGCATGTCCGGCTCGTCATCAAGCTTGTTGAAAAATTCATTAGAAACAAGGATTGTTTAAAATGTTAAATCTTACTACACTCACTTTTTAAATAATCTATGTTTTTTTAAACATGATTTCAATTTATGTGACTGTGTGTATACTACTATGAACGTGTATTAACTAATAAGAAGTGTGTAATAATTATTATTCTATTTAAAAATTGGTGAAGTGTAGAAGCAATTCGGTCAAGCTTAAGCTTGAAGAACACATAGTTTTGTATTTTTTTTCTTTCTTTCAAAAAATAACCCTATAAGTAACACACATTTATTAGTATGTCTATGACATGTTAAATCATATTAATTAGTATGTATATAACATGATTTAACATGTATTATTTTATATTTAAAAATGTTAAGTTAGTTTTGACATAACTCAAAATAATTTTTTTGCCATCAATTATAAACTGTACACTATCTCTAAATCATGTGTATTAATTCTTCAAAAAAATGGGTTAATATTTTTTATTAAATAAATTAGAGATTACACAATTACTCCATACTTATAGTTTTACAAATTACGAAATATATAAATATTTCTTAGTTTAATGTAATTTAAAATAATAAACACATTACACATCTAGACATATAGAAGTCAATATAACAAAATATTACAATTGTAAGGACAAGTTTTGCAACCCAAGCCCAAAAGGTAGGGGACGTTGGCTCAAAGAGCCTAGTATAATAAATTTGTAGATAGTGAGTCAAAGAACTAGGCTCTAATGAATTTGACAACGGCTAGTATGGATTCAAGAAATAATCAAGCAGGAACAAGGAACATAGAACGGACTAAATTTTCCTATCCGAGGAGGTAGATCTCTATATAAATCAATTAAACCGATTATAGGTATAACTTTGATCGCTACAGTAGTCTTTTCCTATTTTTCCGATCCCCTTCCTCATGGAGGGTCTCTTACATTATATAGCTTCTTCTGAACCATCTTGATCCTACACGTGCTGATCATTTAAGCCCTTACTTGAGTGTCTGTCCCATCAGACACCCCCTTTGTCTTTCTATGAGTTGTGGTAGCCAAGACAGCACTATTCAGAGGTTTTCTCTACATAAATGCGGCCATAAAAGTAGCTGCAGTGCATTTAATGCTGTGGTAGCAGATTTCTCTTAGATATTTCTGAAATTCCAGCCCTCTAATACACTTGAGATACATGTCCCTGTCACTAGAGTATCTTGAAAGATTACCTTGATCAAATAGGATATATATATGATCTGTGTTTAGCCTATCTGAGGAGATATTCCTCCTCAAACCACCTACCCATTTGCATCTTGCTCACTAAATCCTGAGTCTGAACCACTCATTACCATTTGTTGCTCTTCAGACTAATCATGCTCTCGGCCAAGGCCCAAGATCTAATATATGTTTTGGGCCTTCAACCCTACAACAATAATTAAAATGAAATCCATATTTGTAAAAAAGAAGTGCAATAAAGATCTCTAACTTGTAACCACTAAAACTTCAATTGTCCTTTCATCTAAAAACAGAAAATAAAAACAAAATGTCTCTATATCTTTTTAAAAAAATGTTTTTGAATAAAGAAAAGCATGAGATGTTTGTATCTTTTTTTACAAATATATACCGTGAATACACCTTGATTTTATGAGCTATGCATGACATAAAAATAATAACAGTGAAAATTGCATTAGTCATTTACATAATGTAGGATTTATAAAAATTTAAAATAAAAAATCTAGAAGGCCATTAGCTAAATTTTGTACATCATATCTAATCTTTCAAGAAAACGTTGGACACAAATAAGGGAATATTGAAATTTGACATAGGTGGACCTATCAGAAATTAAAATTTAAAAAAAAAAAAAAAATTAGAAGAGTTCATATGAATAGCTCAATGGTAGTGACACCATTTATGGTGCTCGGTAGTTGGAACCGTAACTTCACTCTTGCCCACAATCTCTCTATCCCAAAAAATTAAATTACCATTATGTGTATGCCTTTTCTGTTTTGTGTTAAGAAATGCATTGTCTATGGGGCTATATTTGGAAGTTTAACTCCTACAGTTTCTCTTCCTCACCAAGGTGAGGATAAATCCCTCAAGATGTTGGGAATCCGTTTTAACGTGACTGGTGTGTTATCAAGTTTAAGCATTTCACACTTACAATGTCCCATAAATTCGGTGCATAGAGAGCACAATTGTCGGTACTTGGCACCATCATGCATCAATTTGTAACTAAAATGATCGCATTCATAAGCCAGAGAGGCTCTTTGCTTAAACAAATTGAACTAGTTGGACAGCTTTGTCACCATTCCTCTTAGTTTTTTTTTTTTTTTTTGGTTTTGAGGTTGGTTGGTGAGCTACAAGTACTCCAATGAACTTAGAAAACTATATATCGTGTAAAACAAGAGGATCTTGAAAGTTGAAACTTGAAGCCTTCTTTTGCTAAGAACATTAAAATGGGATTTCAACAAGGACAAACTACGTCACTGGTATTCTTTGCAATGATTGCCTGTGTGATGTTTCCATGTGGTGCTTATTCCATTGCAATGATGATTGAGGCCCTGACTGATATCAAGCACACAAAAGAAGGCAGAGAACCAAAGTATCCAAAGGCTATGCGCATGGCTATTGTTTTTGGTTTGAGCACTGTTGTTTCATTTTTCATTGTTGTTGTGTCATGTATCAGTCTTTTTCATGAAATTTCGGGTGCAACTACGTCAAGTTCTAATGCAATGCCAGAGGATGACTGTTGCCCATCCGTGCCTAGCTAGCTGCGTGGTGAGTCTTTTTAACAATGACAAGAAATGTAGTTTTTGTTCAGAAAATTCTTTTCTTGAAGCTTTGAAGGTCTTTTTATTTACAAACAGGATATAGGTTATGTTTACGGTTTCTGTAGTTCTGTTTTGAGGATTGTTGAGCTCTCTCTCACTCTCTCTCAAAATTCCTGTCAACCTTTTTATTTATTTTTTTTAATTTGTTAGTTACACAATAAGGGGAAGTTATTTAAACCTTGGTCGTCTCTATTGAAAAACATCGAATATTTATGTATCTATATTATGTGTATTGTAAGGAGTATTTCTATGTGTATTACATGTATAGAAAATTGTGATGTTTTTTCTAAAGAAAAATTGCGATGTAGCGTAAGAATTGACAAAGTCTTAATCATCTGCTACGTTAATACTAATCCAAATTTACAAAAGAAAAAGGAAAAAAAAAAAAAAAAAACTATGGTTACCATGGGACTTGATAGAGTTTAGAATTATATATGACATACGCATCATCCTATGTGATATGTCACATTCTAATGTAAATATATATATATATATATTTTTTTTTTTGGAGAAAGAATTCTAATGTAAATATGAGTGCACACACATGCATGATAAATTATGGATTTGCCACTCCATGTGCGGTGAGTGAATAATAAATATGAGAAAGTTATATACTTGAACAAAACATTAAACATGAATAAAATTTATAAAAAGAAAAAAGCATAACCTTATTAGTTATTAACATGTAACATGGCAAATCTTATCATTGAACTTGGCATAAACACAAAATTTTGCGGCCTTGTTACAGTTTAAAATAATTTTTTTTTTAAATAATAATAATAAAGAATGTTTGGAAACCATGAAATTACTACTGAATGCCACATTTTTTTTAATTTAAAAAATTCGAAGATCTCAAGGTATTGTATACATCGTACATATATGCAATGCCTTGAACAGATCTCTTGACATAAACATTTAAAATTAAATTTATGGAGCAAACTTGTTCTTGTGTGGCTGAGCGGGCATTGGGTCATAGGGCAATTTGATCCAATTCATAACTTGTGCATATTATTCCTATAATTGATGTTCACCATTTACCATCGGCTTTTGTTATCACCTTAAACTTTGTCTCCACCTCGTGCATCTAAGGATCTAGTCGCCTATATGGCTTTTAATTCGTGGTTTATTCAATTTGCCAAAAAAAAATTAAGTTTCTTGGCTTTGTCTTTTATGGGTCTGTGAGTTTGAAGGTCCAGGTCAAGTTCATTGAGGGTGCCATGACCGGATAATGTGAAGTTGAAGTATGGATGTTGGCAACGAAGAATGAATCTGATCAGTGCCGGAGAATTAAGATTGTTTCGTTACAATTTTACAGGATAACATGAAATGTAGTTGGTTCAATATTAATTGCTGAGTGGGCTTGGTACTTGTTTATTAGGCATTTTTAATTGACATGTCTTATTTTTATTGGGCCATCTCATACATATTGCAGGAATTGCATGTTAAGCAATTGCATGTGGTCTGATTCGCTGAAAAATGTTTCCGCGCAGCCACGCTTACTCATTTTTCTGTTAAACACATTAGCAAAAAAACTAACTGAAGTTAATAGAGTGATCAATTGTATTTAGTTTTAAAACTTTAAGAAATAATAGCACTCAGTTGAAACTTAATGAACTAAAAGCACTGAGTATGTAAACTTCAGAAACCAATAATGTAATTTTGCCATTAATTCATACTTATATTTTAAAACACAATTTTTTCCCCAAACTATAACATTGAATCTTGAAGTTTACCAAATGAGTGCTTTTAGTTTTAGTCTCATAAGTTTCAAATCAACATTGTTGTTCTCAAGTTTTACAAACGAGCCCTATTATTCATTTTGTTAATTATTGTTAGTCTCTTGCTTATGTGTTTAATGAGGCAAATGATTTGACATTTTTTAAGTGACATGACTATACTTTTAATATATATATATATATCACTATTGATATGTCAAAAAACACTTGACCTTTTTTATTAGATCCAAAAATAACAATGTCCAAAGAAGCCCATCATCACATAAAATAAGTCAATTGTAAAATAAAGCCTCAACATAACTGTGTAGCATCACGAGTTGTATAAGAAAACTCTTGGCAAGTTTAGAAAAGTCTAGTAAAAATTTCAGGTTTACTTTTCACATCTCTAGCCACTTATGTAGGATTACCAACCATTAAAGAAAGAGGAGTTCAAACTTTTGATTGGTTTACGAGAAAACCAAAGAAAGAGGGAACGAGCTAGAAACTTAAAACACCTCAAGCCGATTTGCTTTTAACTCAGTCCAGCTGGAGGTCTCTGCTTCCTCTTCTCAATGTTTATTATTTATAAATTTTCTCAGCAACCAAATAAAACTATAACCTTTGATGAAGATGGACATATATAATTGAGATTTGTTAGGTATAATTTTGTTCGGTTTTGATTTGGGGATGAAGGTCACATGTTTCATGATGTGTCATTAAAGATATGAATATAGTAATATTAAAAATATTATCACGTCATTTAAAAAATATTATATTATTACTCTATTAGCCACATTGGAGATGTGACTAAAAGTAGTTAATTGAATGACTAAAAGGGCTCATTTTTAAAACATTGGGGGATCAATAATACTCTTTTAATTTGAAATTTCAAGACCAGAAGCACACACTTGATAAACTTTAGGAAGCAAACTTCTATTTTGGGGTTTTTTTTTTTTATAAGAATTCAAATCTTATCTTTCTCTATATTCCTACTTATCCATCTAACATTCCTAATTTGGTGCACCAAATTCAATGTGGCGATTCTAAAAAAATAATATAAAACTATGGTATAATCTTAATTATGATTATTTACCATATATAAGATAAATAAATATCACTCTAAAAAAAAGAAGATAAATAAATATAGTAAACTAGTCAGCAACCACCACACACCCTTAGTGCAATAGTCACTCCACAAGTATAAATACTTGTGGGGTGTGGGTGGGGCAAGAGCCGGAGTTCAAGTTTCTAGGAGAGAGCTTTAAACACATATACACTTAGATTAGGCTAGAGTAGAAATTCTATCTTGTATAAATAAAATAAAATAAAAAGTAAATTAGCCAACAACATGTGCAATTAATGCCTCATTTTATATGAAAAAATGAATTTTCCTTTCTTTTATTATGTATATAAATATGAAATTAGATAATTGTAGTACTTATTAATACATTTATTTTGATTGGGATTATATATTGAATATTCAATATGAAATTTGATTACTAATTACTATGATGCTTATTAATTAGTATTGTAAGGACTGAAAGATCAAACAACCTAAGCCCCCTTAGAATAGTGAGGATGGTCCAGTTCAACTAGGTCCAAATTAATATATATTTGTAAGAGAGTGAATTAAACAAAAATGAGGAGTTAGCCCGAAGGCAAAAACAGGAAAAAAAGACTAAGAATCACAGATTGAGTAGATAAATGGCTTATTACAAGTTTGCCCAAGGAGGCCAATGATACTCAGAATAATATATTGTTCATGCTCTTCTCTCAATATTCTTGTTCTAATGCCTATCTTTTTCTTCTCTTTATCTGGAAGTTCCCTTCCCTTATATACTTCTTAGTACTTCAAATCTTGACCCCTCATCTCCACCTACCCAAATTCTCATCCTGACACCTGCCCCCTTAAGCTTCTAATGAAAGTGGTAGAATGAGTTGCATAGTTGTGAAATTCATTGCTCATGTCACTTCCTCATCAATACAGCTGATAAAACTGTTGCCAACCATTTAATGCGGAGGCAGTAAGCTACTTCTCACTGGAAACTTTCCCTACCCCCATGATTCTCTCTCCACACCCTATCCTTCCCAATCGGAGCTCCCAAAAGTCTTTTGTCTCTTCTCCTCCTCTCCTCGGGTGGATTCCCTCTTCGGGCTTATGATGCCTCAATAATCATACTAATAGTTCAACGATCTCTTCCTCAATCCTCGGGCCCCCACAAGTATCTTTATGATTGTGCTTTTTATACGGAAGTATAAATATATGATTATGGAAGTTATTCATAGGTATTTATTAGCTTATAAATTAATAGATTTTTTAATGATTTTATTTATATATGGAATTATTTATAAAATTATGGCTATTATTGATAAATATTTATTATGGTAGTAATTGTATATGAAATGATCTATTTTATCATTATTTTAAAAAGGTAGTGTGGCAAGATTTTAATTGAGCATTTAAATAAATAGTGTTAGGGAACCACATTTTCACAACAAAGTTTAGGTGGCAATTCTTATCGAATATAAATCTTCTGTACCACATTTTGTATTCCACTTTCTATTTCACCAATCACAACTTGTCATGTGTTTATTTTTTTTTTCTATTTTAAACTTTGGCTATTTTGTAAGGAAAGTTAAATAAATATATGATAAATTATGATTTATAGAATATAAAGTGGAACACAAAAAATAGTACAGAGAATTTATATTCATTTTTATCTAAATCCACCACTGGCAACAGTTATTACTTACCATTAATAGCTGGCCACTTATACTTTTTTGTAAAATTTTTGTGATATTATTATGCCCATAGCTTTATCCCATTTAAATATAGAATATATTAGGGGTGGTAAAATTGGACACGACCCGCAAACCCAACACGACACAGCACGAAATTAGCAGGTTATGAGTTGAAGCTTAATGGGTTCGTGTCGTATTCGGGTTATACAACGAACCCGTTTGATAAACATGTTAGGTTAGGGTTCAACTTATGGAACCTATTTGACCCGTCTGACTAGTTTAATTAAATGAAATTTTACCAATATACCATTCAAACCCAAGGTATATAAACTTATTAGTTGTTGTAGTTTATTTTCTTTGACGTATTGTGATTGATTATTTATGATATTGAGATATGCTTTAATTTTGAATGATTATTTGTGATGCAGTTACTCATTAATTTTGAATTTTATATTTAAAATATTTATTTGCTTGTTTTTTCATAAATGTTTTTCTTCATTTTGATAAAATCAGATAAACGGGTCAACACGATTGACCTGTTTAATAAATAGATCGTGTTAGGGTTGAGGAATCTTGATCCGTTTGATAAACATGTCGAGTTAGTGTTGACCCATATAGTCGGATACGTATGAGTTGACACGACACGAACCTGACATGCAAACACAAATTGCCACCCCTAGAATATATGTTAAATAAAATTTATATATATATATATATATATTTCTAACCGAATGCTATCTCATTAATTTCACTAAATTTCATTTAATGGTGAAATTATTTAATGCACCCAGTAGACTATATATTCTCTTCTCTCACGTAAAGGTGAGCCTCACGTGTAGGTTTGGCAAATGAGATTTCACATTTATACGCGAGAAAAACCACCGCCTACAAATCCCAATATCAAACATGAGTCTATTCATTAGATTAAATTCTTTGCTACTTCTCTTGCTTATAACGACTTGTGAAGCATTAAGTATTACTCCACCAAAAGTTCATATCGCAATGATTTGACAAATGCTATGCCTGTTGCAATCAATTGTTCATCCCATGCTGACGATTTTGGAGTCCATTCAGTTGTTAAACTTGCAAATTAACATTCAATTTGATTTCCAACCCATCCCTTTGCTTTCTGAAGATGTCAATTGTAGTATGGAATGGGGAGGCCAAACTCACTTCTTTGATGTCTACATCGATAAGAGAGACAAAGACAGAGGCAATAGTTGTTGCTCGTGGTTTTTGAAAGAGGCTGGCCCTTGTCTGCTTCTTGGTCCGATTGGTTCTCTATGTTACCCATGGAAGTAATGTTAAAAATAATCAGCATCCCTCATCAAGAATTTCTTTATGATCTTTTTCCTTCATTGAAATAAAGTGCAAATTCACAATATGCACTCCTTGATCTTGAATTTGTTAAGAATTTATTTCCTGAAATGATACAATACTTATAAGAAGATTGGCTGCTGAGTTTATTTACTTGTGTGGCTTCATCACTGTTAGTAAGTTACTGTTTTGTTGGTACTTGGGATTCGGTTTCTGATTGTATAAATACCCTTGTATTAGAATAGCAGGCAATAAGGTTACAGTTACTTTGTTCTTTCTCTTACTCTCTCCCTAAATCTCCCATCTTCTTATCAGTTGGTATCAGAGCAGGATAATCCTGCATTCCCTCAATTCCAACATGGGTGAAACACGAGCTTTCCGCCATTGTCAATGAAAGCATAGCTTTCCTGAAACCACCTCAGATCTCCATACCAAAGACCTTCAAGAAATCTATAAAATTAATTACTAGCATCCATACCCGAACCTTGAATGAAATGAGTCAACAAGTGACTACGATCTTGCGGAAGTTGAATACTACAGGATAAGGTGAACCTAACAACAAAAATTCACGCACCGCTGCAGCTTGAATTTCCATAATTTTTTGGAGAAGAACCAACTGCTTGGATGTACAAGGCAAATCGGTACTACAAGATACCAAACAAAGAGAAATTACCAATGGCTTCTTTCAATATGGATGGTGAAGCTTTGGTCTGGTTGAAAGAAGGGGATAACGCTGGTGTATTTGGGAATTGCATGGGAGACGTTGGTGCAAACGTTTTTCATCATTTTTGGCACTAAAACTGCAATTGTCCTTTCATATAAAAACAGAAAATAAAAACAAAATGTCCTTATATCTATTTTTTTAAATATTTTTTTAAACCATTATTTATCCGTTTTTAGGAATATATGTCTTGAATATATCTTGATTTTATGAGCTATGTATGACATAAGAGTGATAACAATTTTTTAAAAAAATTACATTAGTCAATTACATAACATAGGATTTATGATTTTTTTATATATAAAAAAAATCTAGAAGGCCATTAGCTAAATTTTGTATATAACATTTTATTTTTTAAAGAAAATGTTGGACATATAGATAGGGATATTTTCAAATTAGGCGAAGGTGGATTTATTGAAATTAAACTTTTCTTAAATTACAACGGTTCAAGTAATAGCTGGTAGTGACACCATTCATGGTACTTGGTGGTTGGAACAGTAACTTCACCCTTCACCCACTATCTCTCTATCCCAGAAAATAAAATAACCATTATGTGTAAGCACTTCTCTTTTTTGTGTTAAGAAATGCATTGTCTATGGGGCTATATTTGGAAGTTTAACTCCAACAGTTATCTCTTCCTTATTTTATGGACACCAAGGTGAGGATAAATCCCTCAAGATGTTGGAAATCCGTTTTAACATGACTGGTGTGTAATCAAGTTTAAGCATTTCACTCCCATAAAAAAAAATAATAATAAAAATAAAAATAAGCATTTCACACTTACCTTGTCCCATAATTGGCAGCATCATGCATCAATTTGTAACTAAAATTATAGTTCATGGCATCACAACAGAAAATACCTCACTGTGTTTGTAAGCCAGATTGGCTCTTCGCTTAAACAAATTGAACTAGTTGGACAGCTTTGTCACCATTCCTCTTAGTTTTTATTTTTTTAATTTGAGGTTGGTTGGTGAGCTACAAGTACTCCAATGAACTTAAGCAAACTATGTATCGTGTAAAACGAGAGGATCTTGAAAGTTGAAAGTTGAAACATTCTTTTGCTAAGAAAAATGGGATTTCAACAAGGACAAACTTCGTCACTGGTATTCTTTGCAATGATTGCCTGTGTGATGTTTCCATGTGGTGCTTACTCCATTGCAATGACGATTGAGGCCCTGACTGATATCAAGCACACAAAAGAAGGCAGAGAACCAAAGTATCCCAAGGCTAGGCGCATGGCTATTGCTTTTGGTTTGAGCTCTGTTGTTTCATTCTTCATTGTTGTTGTGTCATGTATCAGTCTTTTTCATGAAATTTCGGGTGCAACAACGTCAAGTTCTAATGCAATGCCAGAGGATGACTGTTGCCCATCCCTGTCTAGCTAGCTGCGAGTGTGGGTCTTTTTAACAGTGACAAGAAATGTAGTGTTTGTTCAGAAAATTCTTTTCTTGTAGCTTTGAAGATGATCTTTTTATTTGGCGACAGGGTATTGGTAATGTTTAGGGGGTTTCTGTAGTTCTGTTTTGAGGAAATGAAGTGTAGAGCTCTCTCTCTCTCTCTGTCAATGTTCCTATCAACCTTGGATGTTTCCATCCAAAACACAGAATATTTTTGCATCTATATATATTGTATGTATTGTAATGAGTATTGTTTCTAGCTATGTGTATTAAGTGTGTAAATTGATGGAAATATAAAGACAATGTTATTAGAAAATTGTGAAGTTAATATAGAATGTGATGGGAAAGTAGCATAAGAAGTGACAAAGTTATACTCATCTGTGACATTAATTCTAATCCAAATTTACAAAAGAAAATTAAAATAAAAAATAAAGTAGTGTAGTTACCTTGAGACTTGATAGAGTCCAATTATATTTGATACACACATTGTCTTATGTGATACATCGCATTCTAATTTAACCATGAGCACGCACACACAAGAAATGATGGAGTCACCAATCCATGTGAAGTGACTGAGTAATAGATGTGAGAAAGTTACGGTCATAAGTGACTATTACTTTTTTTTTTTTTTTTTTTTTTTAGAATACTGAGTATTTTTAACACACACACAGGTGAGAATGTTTTGTAAAGAAACTTACAGTGGTGTATATCCTAAATAATTTAAGTCTTGGATATATAACACAGACTTTAAACCTCCTAAACTCACACTCATTTTTCAATGTGAGATTAACCCAATGTTTGAACAAAACATTAAACAATAATAAAATTTAAAAAAAAAAATAACATTAACTAGTAATACTTATTAGAACACACACGAAAATAGTAATATTAGTGTTTTAAACTAGGTTTATAATATATTACTAACCAGAGTACAACTACAAAATGACCTAACCTTTGTAATTGTAGACTGAAATTAGAAACAGCAGACACTAGACACACATAACCAATATAGGATGAACATCCCTAATTTTTTTTTTTAAGTAAACAGTAATACTTATTAGAGTGTACACAAAAATAGTAACATTAGTCTTTTAAACCGGGTTTATAATACATTACTAACCAGAGTACAACTACAAAATGATCTAACCTTTGTAGTTGTCACTGAAATTATAAACAGTAAACACTAGACTCACACAACCAATATGGGATAAATATCCCTAATTTTTTTGAGTAAACAGTAACACTTATTAGAGTGCACACAAAAATAGTAACATTAGTGTTTTAAACCAGTTTTATAATACATTACTAATTAGAGTACAACTACAAAATAGCATAACCTTTGTAATTGTAAACTAAAATTATAAACAGCAGATACTAGACACACACAATCAATGTGGGATAAGCATCCCTAATTTTTTTTGAATAAATAGTAATACTTATTAAAGTACACACAAAAATAGTAACATTAGTGTTATAGTTAAAGTACAATATTTAAAAAAATTATAATAATAATAATAGTTAAGAAAGTTAGGAAACCATGAAATTACTACTGAATGTCACATGAATTACCATGTGACAAAGTTATGATCATAATTGACCTTGTTATTGCTCATTTAAATTTACAAAATAATAAATTATTACTAAAAAATGAAAACTAGAGTTACCGTGTGTTGGTGTATTTCAATAAAAATAAATAAGTGCCAACTGCCAAGAGCTTTTTTTTTTTTTTTTTTTTTTTTTTTTTTTTTTTTTTTTTTGGAGGAACAACTGCCAAGAGCTTGAATAGCTCAATTAATTAGTATTTCTTAGTGTTTTCAAAACATCCAAGATTTAATCTCCATCTCCCCCATTTTAACTATAAAAAAGTATTTATATCAGTAATTTTGTTGTTACCAAATTTATTATGAAATATGATACTCTATTAACTTATTGTTGTTACAAATATTCATATCCCATTAACCTCATTATTTTTATAATCTCTTTTTTTTTTAGAAGAAAGGCATCCATATTATTAAGAAGAGATGGCCTTATTAGTCTGAACAAGAGGTTAGATGTGGGATGAAACACTTTCCATCCACACATTACACTATCACAAATTTATAGCAAGCCTAGCTAAACTATGAGCAACTCTATTATCGTCTCTCCTAATATGAGAGTACGACAATTCTGAAAACAAACCCAAAAAAAACTTCAGCATCTTTGATTAATAATCCATAAGTAGCCATCCCCTTATCTGCATTGCACAAAGCCTTCACCACCGTAGAACAATCTCCCTCCACTATAACTTTCTCTAAGCCAGTCTCCCTACCAAACTCCAAAGCCTTGCACGCCGCCATTGCTTCGACCTCTACTGCTTGGTAAGCTTGAGGCAATTGTTGTACTAACGATGCCATAACTAATCCCAAGCTGTTTCAGATCACCACTCCTATACCTGACTTGTTTGCTTCAGCAAAGATAGCTCCATCATAGTTTATCTTGTAGAATTCTGTTGTTGGAGAAATCCATCACGTTCTTGGCTTCAGAGATCGGGAACATGGCACAGGGTTCACTGCTTTATACTCTTCTCAGCGATCCTTTGCTAATTGAGCCAGTTGTTTTGTTGAGCAACTATTTTGGTGAAGACGTACCTAGTTTCTTTCGTTCCAAATCGGCCAAACAGTTATGATGAAAAGCTCTATTGCCTTACCATATTTGAACAACCATGATACAAGGGCTTCAAAATCTAGAAACCTCTCTATCGATCGAAACCCCATAAGTCTGCATCTCCTCAAACCATATCCAACTCAGGACAACTCCATAGTGCATGAAGGGGATCCTCCATCACAGTTGTGCAGCGGTCATAATTTGGATCATTGATGATTGTTCTGCGTACTAAGTTTCTTTTTGTTGGAATTGAGTTTTGCAAGCTCTCCAAACCAAAATTTTAAATTATTTGGAACTTCCAAAGCCCATAT
This sequence comes from Quercus gilva, assembly GCA_023621385.1. Classification (NCBI taxonomy): domain Eukaryota; kingdom Viridiplantae; phylum Streptophyta; class Magnoliopsida; order Fagales; family Fagaceae; genus Quercus; species Quercus gilva. Next base: position 55,229,690 of record CM042475.1, on the reverse strand, counting down.
GCCTTTCCATTGTTGTTTATCAGAATCTGGTGGCTCCTCCAGGGTGTTATCAGCTTCCTCTTCTTCAAAAAATCTATAGCCTAACCTACAATTATAGTGACCATCATCAGAGAGAAGCCAGAACAAACAATCCTAAGCTTCTACCTGAGACGGGGATTTTTTTTTTTTTTTTTAATCAGTTTAACTTCCTCAGGAACGAAAATTCCAACTACCATATCAATGTTCCACTGCCTTGGGTCATCATATATTAGGCAGCCCATAGTGGCACCTTCCAAGAAATCAATTATGGGGGAAGCAATTTTGGTTGGGTGCTTAAGGGGAGCCAATGGTGCTGCCAAATGTTAATATTTCTGCCATTGCCCACACGGAAAGAAGTGCCTCTATGGATGACTTCTCTACTCTTAAGTATGCTTTTCCAAGCATAGGATTCTAATGCCGGATCTTTAGCTTCCATGAAAGAGCAATTTGGAAAAAATTGAGCCATGAAAATCTGATAAAAGAGAATATATTGTGCAAGAGTTGCTAGGCTTGTTTGGCAAGTAGTGAATCATTGAACAATGCTAAGTCTCTAAAACCCAACCCACCAACCAACTTGGATTTTGTCAATTCTGACCACTTGAGCTTGTGGACCTTCCTTTTGCCTCTTCACTATCCCCAAAAATGTTTTTTAATCAGTGCTTTAATATAACGGCAGAGTCCTAATGCGTGTTTGAAGCAACCAATTGCAAATGTTGGTATCGCCTGAACCACCGTTTTGATCAAGACCTAGCTACTTGCTTGGGAATGTAGTTTACTCTCCCACCCTTGCAGTTTCCTCCATACCCTCTCTTTTATGCAGCCAAAAATTGCTTTTTTTCCCCTGCCAACCGAAGCTGGAAACCCCAAGTATTTTTCATAAAATTTTATCTCTTAAAAACTCAACACTCTATTTATCTCCTGTCTTGTAGCATCTTGGGTAGACTTACAAAAGAATAAGGCTGTCTTTTCTTTATTAATTTTCTGAGCTGAAGAGGTTTCATACTCTAATAGAAGCTTGAGAACATTTCCACACTCCTGAGAATTAGCCCTACAGAAAAGGAGACTATCATTTGCAAAAAATAAAAGTGGGTTAGCTTAGGTCCCCTCTTACAAAGAGAAAAACCGTTGATCTCTTTTTTCCTTGCTACTTCTTTGATTAGCACATGAAGGCCTTTAGTACATAATAAGAATAGGAAGGGGGATAAGGGGTCCCCTTGCCTTATTCCTTTTGTTGGTTTAATCATACCCTTTGGCTCACCATTGACTAATATAGAGTAGGAAACTGTGCTCACACATTCCATTATTAAATTAGTCCACCTAGTACAAAAACCCATTCTCCTTAAAAGTTTCTCCAAAAAAATCCACTCCATCCTACCATAGGCTTTGTTCATTTCTAGCTTAAGTGCCATAAAACTTGATGTACTTGAATTATGATTCTTCATACTATGTAAGGTCTCAAAAACTACTAAAATGTTGTCTGAAATAAGACAGTTTTTTGCAAAAGCATATTGCTTGCTCAGTTATAAGATCTGGCAAATAGGATTGCAAGTAGTGAACCGTTCTTCGTAATAGCCAACCAAAGTCTATCCAATTCCATCTGATTGATCCTGCCATATACCATGGCTATCTCTAATTCCCAAAATATAAATTTTCTTATGCCTGTGAGTTGCTTTACTGTGTGAAAGCTCAAATATGTGTGAATACACAAGAGCTTGTTTAGACCTCCAATTAAAAGTTATGGCTCGGTTATTTTTACTCTAACTTAAATTAAGTGCGGAATAAGAGTAAATGCGAGCGAACAAACAATAAAACTACTCTAAGCCATATTCATCAAATATCAATAATAAAAAGAAAGCTAAAAAAATAGGGAAGAAGGATGCAAACACAAGATAACACCGAGACGTATTATCGAAAAAGAAACTGAAGAACTCGATGAAAAACCTCTCCACCGCCCTCCAAGTGATAATCGATCCACTAGATAATAAAGTTGGAGTATACGAATAATGAATTGTTTAACATACATGTGTAGTGTGTGCACTTTTAAGTGTTTAATAAAATGCCCAAATGGCATTTTCTCGTTGTTTTGGACTCCGATGAGTACCAATTTTTGGAGATTACCATGATTATGCATATTTATCATGTATTGATCATTGGTTGTGTGTTTTACACACTTTGCCCCATGAATGTCTGCTCATGCATTGGTCATGCATCTCACATGCACACTAAATGCACACTAGTTGCACCTTTGCTGCACATACTCTAACACTTGACATGTTTTGCATTCACTCATGCTAGTTAAGTCCTTTTAGACATTTTAGCACATATAACATGTTCTTGTGTCTATTTCATGCCTTAGTCTATACTTTATTCCATCATCCTTAGCATGTCATGTTTACTTTATGTTTTGTAGCATTTTTTAGATATTTTTGTCTTTCGTTTGAGCTTTGAAAGTTTAAATATGTGTATAAAACACTATGAACGTTTAGACCCCCAAAATACAAATTACCAATTCAAGCTTAATATCAAACAATGTACGTGCAGAAAATGAACATAAGCTTATAACATAATTGATAAACAATCTAAACCAAATAAAATCACATCCACAGCAAAAATTAAATGGCAAAGATTAAGGGAAGAGAGATGTAAATACAAGGACAACACAACGATGTGTTATCGAAGAGGAAACCGAAGCCCTCGGCGTAAAACCTCTCCGCCACCCTTCAAGCGGTCAATAATCCACTAAAGAATGAAGTTAGGATACATGAACAGCAAAAGACCCTCCAAGCCTAATATACCCAGTGTACTTATGCCCTCCAAGATTCTTGCTCCAACGAGGTTGCACCGAACCTTTGTTTTCTTTAACTTACCGGATTCCGCTATAGCCCATAGCATCAACCAATATCAATTAGTCCTTTCCTAACTGCTTCCCAAGCACCAAATAGCCTTCTCACAAATATAGGTTTGGTGAGAAAAGGTTTTGGTTAATGTACCTCTCAAGGATGTAATAATAGAGAGTGTGGGAGTAGAGGAATTTGGAGAAACAAGGATGAAAATTGTAGATGAGTCAATCTTGTTTTTCTCTAGGGTTTCTCTCTCAAAATTCTCTCTGGAAGCTCTCTATATTTCGTGGGTATAAGGGTCTATATATACTAGTGTGTGTTTGGAATGCGAAGAGTCAGTTTTTCCAAAACAAAACTGGCTGGAGACTTGGCCTTGTGACTTGACTGAGTCGTGAGTTCAAACCGTGAGCTAACTGAATAGTCAGTCTGAACTTTTTGTCCTGTAATGCTCCAACTGACGTGACTGTTCAACTTCTCTGCATGCTTCACTCGTGTGCCACCTTTGGCGACTTGCAAGCCGCGAGCAAGTCGCAAGATCCAGTCTTGAGCCACTTGCTGAATGCACAAACTTGAGCTTATCTTCACACTCTCTCACACACTGCCCTTACATGATTCCCACCTAAATATAGGGTTTCTAAATACTGAATTACAAGCAAATTTGGCACGGAATAAAGCCAATAAGATGGTTGATTAAATTCAACCTTACAAGCTTCATTTCTCATTCATCTTACACCTCATGCATCATCTTTTACCCTTTTGTTCATATCTTCTTTTCTTTCCCTCCTTTCTCTTGATTCATTTGTATATTCGTGACAAAAAAGGGTAGAGTATACTGGAGAGTATACTGTGTGTATCGTCATTTCTATATGACTCATTTGCACATTTTTAGGGGGGAAAATTCTACCTCGTGCACATTCGTAAAGAGAGAAAGCCATAGGGGAAATGCATATACCAAAGGGGAGAAGACATTCTTTTCCAAGAAAACCTTGTTTTGTCTTGTTTTACCTTATGCTTGTTTTCTCGTTGTGTTATGGTGCTTTGAGTTATGTTTAGTATCTATGCTTTATTGCTCTCATCGCATCATGCTTATGTGTTGGATATGCATACATCCTTATGCCATTGTGCTTTATTGGTTGCATGTTCGGATGATCATTTGCTTTGCTATATGATCATTGTAGTTATCTCCATATAACTGCTTTGTGTTTGATCAAGTTGCTCATATGTTTTACAACATGTTTACTTGATCGTATGTTTACTTGTTATATTATACTTGTCCTTTTATCACTTCATTTACCTTGAGTGTCTAATGTGTTTTGTACAAGTGTTTCGTACAAGTGTTTCAGATTATAGGTATATATGTTCCAAGTTCATCATAAGTTTTAGATTTAGGTGTGAGCGAGTTTTACTATTGTTCCCAAATTCATGTTTAAATCTAAAGTATGTTATAGGGTATTTTGTCACGGAATAGCCAAAATGGGAGATTGTAAAGTTGTGATTTACAACTATGTTTTATGTTGGCTTTATTCCATGACAAAAAGTGTTGTAATTACTTTAATTTTGTTTCTTGTATTTTGTAGAAATTTATTGTATTGGGTTTAGTATTAAGTTGGTGAAGAATCGAGCATGAATTGAAGAACAAGTGGATTTCACGAGAAGCTCACGAGAAGCTAACCCGCGAAAGAGTCATGTGAGAAACACATGTTGGAAGCTGAAGAGTCATGCCAGCCTGGAGGATTTCACAAGTGTCTCGTGGGTAAGTCCTTCTCGAGAGATACCCGCGAAACTATCTGCCTTGAGGTTTTTAAGTCTGACTTTCTTACTCTTCACCCATATTATATATACCCTCATTATCCACAAATGTATCAAAGGCCATTCAAAGAGAAAAATCCTAGATAGGTTTTCTACAACACACACACCCATCTTTTAGAGAGAGAGCTACTCATCTTTAGTAAGAAATCATTGTAGCCTCTTCTCCTTACCACGATAAAAAAAATTATTGTGTCATTTGCAATTGCCCCTCAACTATTAGGTCATTTGCAATTCTCCCCCTTAACTAGAGGATGATGTTTTTAGTCATTACGATATTGAATATAAAGGATTTTTTTTTCTTTTTTTTAACAACAAAGCGGAGGGAAGGGTGTTATTTTCTTATTTCCAATGATTGAGGAAAGGCATTGGTCCATTTTACATTTTATGGAAAAAATTGTGAATGGTCCAATAATTAACGGGGAAGAAAAGTGTAACCAACCAGAATATGAAATCATTTCTAGATAACTTCAAAATTTGGGTAAAATAGTCTTGACCTAAGGTTGTTTCATGTGTCAACAAGGATAAGAAATTTTCAATTAAATCTAGATTTCCTTGTATATGTTTTCAAATGATCTACAAGGCTTTCTTTTAAAGTCCTAATTCTTTTACATGAAATAATTCACTGTTGTAAATCAATCAAAAATATAATATTTTTTTGTTTGGCATAGATCACATCATTTTCTTATCTTGTTCTATATCCTTTTAGTTACCTGTATAAAAATTTAAAAAGGCCAAAATCCAAAACTCACCCTCTATGTTTCACTATTTTTCATTGTAAACCTCTAAGTTTGCGTTTTTTCATTTTAGTCCTCTAAGTTTCAAAAATCTCCAATCCAGTCTTCCGTTAAGTAGGCATCCATTGTTGTAGTTAAATCCTCAAAACTACGTCATTTTACCCATAATTTAATCTTTATTTTTTACTTTATTATTTATTTCTTAATTTATAAAAAAAAAGTTAATTAAAAAAGTCCAGAATTTAAAATATATATTAAATTCAAGTTAAAACGACATAGTTTTAAGTATTTAGCAACAACAGTGGACCTTTCCTTACTAGAAGACTGAAATTGGGGAAAGGACTTAAATGAGAGAACTAAAACTTATAAGACTGAAAATAGTAAACGCTGTTGATGCCTTGCAGTGTTCGACCACCCATCGCGGCGACGCTCACAGTTCCCCTCCTCGAGACCCTTATTTGAGAAGAGGGCACGAAGCTCAAGTGCTGTGAAAGAGGGTGGGTTAAAAAAGGAGAAACTTGTAGCATGTGACTAAATTGAGTCAATTTTAATCTATTATTACCAAATGTAATGAAGTCGCCACCAATCATTGGACTTTTTCTAAGGTGTGATTAGTCATCTAATTCTATTTGATTTTATTAACAGTCCTAGGCTAAAAAAAATGGTCATTTTTCCTAATCTAATACGAATGGTAAAAAATCTTGATTGTTGAGTTTGAAAGTCTGGTTTCATGTGGAGAAGGTGTTAGGCACCCCACAATACCATACCCATCAAATATATAAGTTTTCAGTCTCACCATACCCTGCTAATGGGTCCAGTATAGACTCAACATTCTCTAAGAGGAGTGTCTACCAAGGGTTGCCTCTCCATGTCATCTTCCTCTAAGTCATCGATTGTTTCTTCACGAGTTAAGTCCATTAAGCTATCTTCAAATAATCAATCCAATAACAACAATAAAGTCTATCAAATCAACCGAATCTTGAAAACTCCAATTTAACTTGGCTATTTAATCAAACAGAAGATTAAACTTGGCTATTTGGTTTGTGTTCAGTTGATACGGGGGTGGCGCCACACCGTTTGGATTTTTTTTTTTTTTTTTTAATTTCTGGCTTTTTTTAAATTAAGAAATTAATAATAAAATAAATATTAAATATTAAATTAAGGCCAAAACAATGTCGTTTTAAGGTCTTAATGGAAACAGTGGATGACAAGTTAACGGAGGACTAGGTGATGGAGAAGTTTTGAAACTTAGAGCATTGAAATGAACGAATTCAAATTTAAAATACTGAAATGAAAAATCGTGAAACTTAGAAAGTGGGTTTTGCATTTTTTTCAAAAAACTTTCTCACTTTTATTTTGTATAAAAATATGAAATTTGATAAATTCCAGTTAGCTCAACTAATAAAATTTATGATTGTTGAATAAGAGATATAGGGTTTAATCCCCGCTTACACCAAAAATCTTTTTTTTTTTTTTTTTTTTGCACATACACCAAAAACCAATTGATATCTTAGTCTAATGATAAAAAGCGCAATCATCAAAAGCGGACACTATAAATTGAACTTTATAAAAAACAATATATAAAATTTAATAGTTATAACTTATGATAGTTGTATATGAAATATTAAATATGAAATTTGATCATTATGGTATTTATTAATAGATATTTATTATGATTTTGTTTTTATATGAAACAATTAAATATGTAATTATGATAAATATTTAATACAATTGTCTTCATTTATTGAACTACCGATTATGTTATTTAGTGATGATTAAATATATAATAGAATTTAAGTCCAATTAAAAATAAATATAAATTAGCATATGTATGTATAAAATAGTGAGTACACAAAAGTTTATGTAAAAAATTATTTCAAGGTCATCCTAAAATCAAATGTCTTCAATATATACATATAGGAGTGGAGTCAGGAAGTTTTGTTTGGGAAGGATCAAGTTGTAACACTAATATATTGTTCAAGACAACTCTCCAACACATTCTCAAAAAAAAAGACAACTCTCCAACACATAAACAAACACACATGCATATGTACACACACATACACGAACTCGAAATCTCTTATTTGAGAAAAAAAAAATTACCAAATGAGCTAATTCAAACTAACATTAAATTGAAGTTAAGTTAAAATTAGCTAAGGTATGCACAGCATTATAAAAATAAATAAATTTTAAATAAAAAATAAAAAAATAAAAAAGCTATGTGGATGCCTGTTCTCGGTAGGCAATTAAGAAGAGAGATTCAGTTTGCATTATACAATATATATGCCTTTCTCTCACTCACTCTTTTGGGAATTGTAATTAACAAAGGGAGAGAGAAAAAATAAAGCTACTATTAAATGCGCAATAACAACATATCCCAAGGAATATCCATTTTCTGTAATTTTTTATTAATTCTAAATTTGTTAAATGTTGAAGTAAAAGAAATATATAATAGGAAAATCAACAAAAATAATACCCAAGTAACACTCAGTTGTCTCCCTCCAACAACAAATCTCAATCAAACATCATGAGTCCATTCATTAGATTAGCATACTTGCTGCTTCTCTTGCTCAAAACTACGTGCGACGCTTTTTTTTTCCCACCAAGAGTACATATGAAAGTCTCTAATAATTTGGAAAATGGTTTGGTCTTGACCACCCATTGTCAATCCAAAAATGACGATATTGGAGTCATTTTACTACCTAAAGGTGGCACATTTGAATTTAGTTTCAAACCTAACATCTTCGCCACTACACTATACTTTTGCAGAATGGATTGGAATGGTGCATCACACTA